>JARKNS010000008.1:167592500-168842500 GCA_029990575.1 Petunia axillaris subsp. axillaris
AATGGAGGACAGTATTGCTAAACCACTGTTATTGAGGGCATTTTGGCAAACCATTGCTTCCCGTGTCATATTTTTGCAATTCCACCTAAATTAAATAGTTGTGGGTATGGATGGGTAATTAATTTGGTTCACTGGGCATTTTTGTAAATGCCGCTTATATTAACAACTTTTGAAGCCCCACAACTCAATTATTAATAGATTCATCCATTTGATCTTAATTAAGAATTTTTAAGGGTTTAACAAAAAAATAAATCTTCAATAATATCAAATTAATTGATTGATTACCACCAATCTAATGTTAAAATAATAGAATGACATTATATTAATAAGTTTGAAGCCTCACATCTCAATTAATAATAGATTCATCTATTTATTCTTATATTATACCAATTCGTTCTTGTAAGTCATAGTTAAGTAACTAGAAAAATTGGCCTAAGACCATAGTTACTTCACACAACACTTAGAAAAGTGTGGCCAAAAATAGCTATGGACACACTTTTGTAAGGGTGGTCATTACCTAGAGCTTTTGGCAACGAAAATTTAGTAAGCGTTGCTTTTAAGAATTAAGAGCACCCAATATAAGTTTTGCCAATGGTAAAATATTAGGATACGCTTTTATTATAGCTATAAGGCTAACACTTTAGAATATTCAAGGGTATTCAAGCTTCAAAGAAGAAAATTTTATTTTTCAAAATATATAAGATGAGACTTGATCCTGGGTGGTTTAGCTAATTTTGAACACCCTTCACCAATGGATTAGCACTATAAGTTGCGTCAAGAGTGTTCAAAACGTAATATTTAGCCATAATAGTTAAATTTAACCTATTTCCGCGGTATAATTTGTCGGCAAAGGGTGGTCGCTGACCACCCTTCCTTCAATGTGGCTCCGCCACTGCTTTAGAAGCATTTTGTTTTGTATTTCGATAAGCGAAACGGCATCAGCGTAGTATAATTCAATCTTTTTCCCACTAATTTTTTTTTAAAAAAAAATTCAAAACTTTTAAAACAAAAAATAAGGGATTTCCTTGTAGCCCAACAGGTCAACCTTAAGAAATTAAACAAGCGGCGATGATTTATAAACCCTCGATGGAGTAACAATGGGAAAGTAGTGTACACTAATCCTTAGAAACACAACACGCAGGACTTCGTTCGGCACTGAGGAGTGCAACCCTCCGTCTTTTCTATTTCAAAAAAATAATTGAAGGAAGCATTACTGAAGGTATTTAATGGAATCATCAAATGGAATATTTTTGTTATCTCGAAATGTCACTATTAATTGTGTTTTGCTTCAATTGCCGAAAGAAATTATGCATACTGTGCGTTTTGCTTTTTATACAGATGTCTTAGGCGAATTCCAGGAAATAAACCAGAATACAAAAATTTTTGCTTAAATTTATGGTTTATATTTGTCTATATCGTAGTGATTTCATTTTTTTTCTTAAGTTCGATTATGATTCTTGAATCATGTTTCACCGAAATTGTGTTTCATTTAAAACTTCCAAACTATTTGAAATTATATCTCGACAATTTCTCATTTGGGTATTGACTATTGAGGGATTTGACTTCTAGGAGGATTTTCGATCCAAAGGTTTCTTGTTAGACTAGAAGATGCTTCACATAGGAATATTGCGTAGCCCAAAAGATTGTTGGGGTCTATATGTGGATACAAAAGTATGAAAGCTTATTTTGCAAAAATAATCATTATTTTATTAATTATCGTTAATTTGATTGAATGTTTTCCCATTTTAAACATGATGAGAAAGAAAAGGTTGAAAATGGTTACAATTCTGGATGGCAGGTTAGAGTCATTCAAATTCGGGTGCACATCATCTTGTATCAAGAAGAAAGTTATCTCTCTGGAAGCTCTACGGCCTACAACTATGTTACTTGGGTATATAATCAACTTGATAACCTTTTAATAATTTTATTATGGCAACATTTTAACAGTTTCCTTATTAGTTGCATAGTTCTATAGGACCTACATGTTCATATATGCTCTACTTTTTCTCCCTTTCACACAATAAATTTTAAAAGTGATAACTTTCTGTTTGAATGACTATTTTTTTTTTTAACCGTGAAAATTAACAATACAAGGTAAAGCATGAGGCGAGAAATATTTGTATTTTCATGTTGTATTTCATACCTTATTACACTAGACTACACATACTGTTTAACTCCAAAAATACTGTTTAACTCCAAAAATTATCGGTTAAGGTAAAATTCGGGTATTTTCAACATTATGGAGATTCTAAAGAGTTTTCTTTTGGAGTCGCCATCTAATTTAGGAAATTAGAAACAATTAGTTAAATAATGGGTGCAAATCCTCCATTCTAAGTAAAATGGTCTTTCTCAGAGATTCTAAGTAAGAGGTTCAATTATTTTCGTAAAAAGGTTTCAATTTAAAAGCACTTTTGAAAATCCATAAAATACAGTTAATCCTTCGATTTTCAGAAAATAGCTATATAAAAGCGAATTTTCAAAACTCTAATTTAACTACTTTTAAATTAATTCTTAAAGAAATATGAATTTAAATGAAATTAAAAAGAATGCAATTTTGGCAAGAAATAGGAAAATCAATAAATTTGGAAATCTTTAAATTGAGGTTGCAATTTAAGGGATTTGAAAGCTACTATTTTGATTATTTTTGGATTTTAATTGCATGCACTATTTAATTAAAGGATTCAAAATTCATAAATAAGATAGAAATTCTAAAGAAATAAAATATTCACAAGATAAATCAATAGATAAATAAATATTTATTCATAAATAAACACATAAATTATTCTACAAATAATAAATAGAAGGGGGAAATTCCTATAAAAATGCATTTCTAAGGGAACAGAAAAAAGAAAAGGTTTAGAGTCACCTAGAAGAAATGTCAAACTCAGGGGAGCCTTGGATTATTATTTTTTACATTATATGCCCATGGGTCCAAATATAAATAACTCAATCCTTTTCGAACTTGAGCCCGGGATGCATAAATAACTCCAATGCAACTCTAAATCCAATTGATGCCATATAACCCGTCCCAATTTATGAATTTTGCCAAACTCATCCCAAGTTGTTCCATGCCAAGAAAAGAAATAAAGATAAAAATAAGAATTAGGAATGAGAAGTTTAACATAAAATAAGTAGTATAGAAGGATATCTATCTGTAGTTTAAACCATAGGAAACAAAATATTAATTAGCATGCTAAGATTTGGATCACTATTTTAAATAAACAAACTTTACCCATCGGCAATATAAAATGTGCTAGCTCATATAACTATTACTCCTATTAGTTAAAGAAGAAATGGATTCAAATTGGTTCACAAGATTACAAAGAAATATCTGTCAATGCCAACACCAATAAATTCTACTCAAGTTCTAAACCAAAAAAAAAAAAAAAAAAAGCCAACGCCATATAACTAAAAGGTGAACTAGAGAACTAAAGAATTCAAGTTATAAACAGCTACACACATGGAATTGATTTTAGAGCGGAAAAACATGCTAATGAACTGAAACTTCAAGGAAACATTTAGATAAAATGCAAATTTAATAAGCTGTTGCAATCTCATTTCAGGGACTTTCATAAGATAAGGGGGAATCAATTTCTTCAAAGAAAAGAAGGAAAGGGCAGACTATCATGTTAGACTTGACTCTCTTTAGAGTCTTTCAAAAGAGATGAAAATTTTTATGTTAGTTACAAAGTGTAAACTATTGAGGTATTCTGTCGAAACTCATTGTATTCTATTCAAAGGACTAAGCCATATTAATACATGTATAGTAGGTGATAACTAAGGAAAGTAATAAAAAAAATCCTACAAACCTGCTATCTATATTTGGCTATGTACATAAATATGAAATAAGTCTAGGTTTATTCTACAGCACTCCCCCTCAAGCTGGAGCATATGTATTGATCATGGCCAGCTTGTTACAAAGGTAATCAACTCGAGATCCATTCAATGCCTTCGTGAGTAAATCAGCTAACTTCTATCCTGTCTTCGCATAGCCAGTTGAGATCAAGTTTTCCTCAATTTTCTCACGAATAAAATGATAATCAACCTCAATATGTTTGGTTCTTTCATGATATATCAGATTTGAAGCGATATGAAAGGCAGCTTGATTATCACATAAAAGTTTAGCTGGAATATGATGCTTCTAAGCCAATTTCTGTTAAAAGATGGTGTATCCACATAATCTCACATGTAGACTGCGCTATAGCTTTGTGCTCAGATTCTGCACTGGAGTGAGATATAACATGTTATTTCTTTCTTCTTCATGATACCAAATTTCTACCAAAGAATACACAGTATCCAGTGGTAGACCTTCTATCAATTTTGAATCAAGCTCAATCCGCATCAGCAAAACACTGTATATAATATCTGTTATTGCTATATAATATACCAAGTCCAGGTGCTCCTTTTAAGTAACATATGATTTGCTCCAGAGCTTCCCAATATTTAATTATTGGTGCAGACATGAACTCGCTAACCACGCTTACTATCCGACTAGTTCCGGGTTCGAATCCCGGGACATTGAGATAGTTTAATTTTCCAACTAATCTCTTATATCTCTCTCGATTATCTAAGGAATCGCCATCATATCTCATATTAGGAACTATTGGAGTACTGCGAGGCTTAGCTGCCAACTTTCTAGTCTCTACAAGTAGATCAAGAACATATTTTCTCTGAGACAGAAAAATTCCTTTCTTGCTCCTAGATACTTCTATTCCCAGAAAATATTTTAGTTGCCCCAAGTCTTTCGTATGGAACCTAGTCTGCAAGAACAACTTAAGTGAAAAGATCCCTCTGTCACTTCTCGTAACAATAATGTCATCGACATAAACAACAAGCAATATAATACAAGCTGTTGATCTCCTGTAGAAGACCGAGTGATCACATTTGCTCTTTTTCAACCCAAATTCCCGAACAATTGTATTAATTGCCAAAGCAAGCTTGAGGACTCTGCTTCAACCCATACAATGACTTTTCAAATGACAAACTTTCTCATACTCCCCCTGAGCAACAAAACCGGGTGGTTGCTCCATATAGAATTCTTCTCTAAGATCACCATAAAGAAATGCATTCTTAATATCCAACTGATGTAAAGGCCAATGCTGAGAAGCTGCTAAGGATATAAATAAACGAACAGAAGTGAGTTTCGCAACTGGAGAGAAAGTCTGAATAATCCACACCATATGTCTGAGCATAACCTTTACCCACAAGTCTAGCCTTAAGCCTAACAACAAAACCATCAGGATTAACTTTGATTGTGAATACCCATTTGCATCCCGCTGCTTTTTTTCCCTCGGGTAACTTTAACAAATACCAAGTATGATTTTCCTCCAAAGCATGTATTTTCTCAAACGTTGCGTCACGCCAACCAGGATGGCTCAAAGCTGACTTTCACTATTTTGGGTACAGAGATGGAGTCTAGAAAAGCAATCAAAGATCTAGACACAGGAGATAAGTGGCCATAGGACACAAAATTAGCAATTGAAAATGTGGACTTGCAAGTACGTGTACCTTTACGAAGGGTAATAGGGATGTCAAGATCATCTGAGGGAGCAGGTGGAAGAGGATTTGATGACGAAGAAACTGGTACAAGAAATGTATCATCAGTCTCTCACCTCCTCGAGTATACTTAAGTGATTGGCGGTCTAGCTGGCACAGATGGAGGAGGCGCTGAAGGTACAACAGCAGATTTGTTCTCAGTAGAGAAAGTGGGAGATGTAGGAACAACATCATCTAGAGTAGTTGCTGAAGGTACACTAGCATGGTGCTCAATAGAGAGAGTGGGAACAACATCATGTGATTGATCTATCAAAGTTCTAGTGACTTGATAGACTAACCAATCATCTTCCTCACATTGGCTTGTAAAAATAGGTGGTGCATAAAAAAATGGAGTAGTCTAAAAAAATTTCACATCAGTTGACACTAGATATTTGTCAAGTTCAATAGAATAACATTGATATCCCTTTTGAAGGCGAGAATAGCCTAGAAAACACACTTCAATGCCTTAGGGTCCAACTTGGTAACAGATCGTCGAACATCTCGAACATAACATATGCTTCCAAATATCCTGGGCTCTATAGTAAATAGTGACTTATTTGGAAACAGAACATTATATAGAATACCACTATTAAGCATGACAGAAGGAATCCGGTTGATCAGAAAGCAAGTTGTAGAGATAGCATCATCCCAAAACTGTTTAGGAACCTTCATTTGAAATAAAAGTGCTCGAGTTGTCTCAAGTAGATGTCTGTTCTTCCTCTCAGCAACTCTATTCTGAGAGGGTGTATCGACACAAGATGATTGGTGAAAACAGGCTGACATATACTCTTTAGCGTTATCACTCCTTAATATGCGCACAGAAGCATTGAATTATGTTTTGACTTCAACATAGAAGGCACAAAAAAATGAGTAAATACTTCAAAACGACTCTTTATAAAGTAAATCCAAGTCATCCGAGAGAAATCATCAACAAAAGTGACAAAATACTTGTGTCCAGTTTTAGAAACAACAGGACATGGTCCCTAAACATCAGAATGAACTAACTCAAAAGCCGACCCAACTCTCAGCCCTTGGATCCAACGAGGTACAATGATGTTTTGTAAATTGGCATGACTCACAGTCTAATAAAGAAACATTATAAAACTTAGGACTAAGCTTTTTAAACAACGGGAGAGAGGGATTCCCTAACCGACAATAAGCCTCAAATGGAGATGTAACACTAGAACAAGCTACAGACTGAGGGACCCAGTAATCAAAGATATAGAGACCATCAGAGACATGTCCTTTACCAATAATTTTCTTCGTCACAAGATCCTGAATCAAACAATGATCGGGAAAGAATGATACAGAATAATTTAGGTCTCTGGTAAGTCTACTCACAGAGATTAAATTAAAAGCGATGTTAGGTAGACTTAACACAAATGACATCGTAATAGAGGATGTTAATTCAACAGTTCCAGAACCCACAATGTTATAGGTTGACCCATCAGCTACAGTAACAAGAGATGGTGATTTGTATGATCGGAAGCTAGAAAAGATATTAGGATTACCTGTCATATGGTCTGTAGCACCAGAATCAATCACCCATTTACTAGACGAGGAAAGAAGACATGTTTTACCTGATCCAACAAAAGTAGTAACTGAAGTAGTTTCTTTCTGTGAGTTCTGATACCGAGGGAATCTAGCAAATTGATCTGCTGAAGTCTGAACGGATTTCTTATTATGACTTTGCAATTTCTCACAATGCCACTTCATATGTCCTAACTCATGACAATAGTGACACTTAATGTCCAAATTCTTCCTCTCTACTCCCTTGTTAGAACTCATTATTTCTTTATTGAAACTATGAAAGCTCACTCAATCAAAGTAACTAATAGAGAAACCAGCAAATTTTCAAAAGAACACTATCAAATATGTGATATCCAACAAAGAGCATACTCCAATCCAATACAAAAATATTAACCCTGAAATGCTCAAACCCAAAAGTATAGTTCAACTTTATTTGACACACACAAAGCCACCAATCTTAACCCAAAAGGGTTCAAATGTACCAAACTGATTAGCAATCTAGAGAGATAATAAAGAAGCTCTGGCAGAAAACTTCAATATATACGATTAAAACTAATGAACCGAAGTATGAAAGGCTCCAACACACGAATCAAACATCAAAAGGAACAGCTCCGAACTTAAAACGAACCTGCTATAAGAACCTTCTTCAAAAAGTGGTTTTATAGTTAGAGTACCACCACAAATTGAACAGAAATAGCAAGACGAGAACAGAACTGAAAATGGAACCAAGATTGGTCCACCGCGACTTCAACAGATTGTCTCCGGCAGCTTCGTCGGTGCGTGAGACACACACACGTATCCTCCGGTGATGGGATTCTGAGAAACGAAAGATCTGAGGGGGATGCTTCTCCCTATGTAAGAGGTGAGAATTATTTCTGACGTCTCAACTACCGGAATTATGTGCTGTGAGTATTTCCGGCGAACCACTGATCAGACATCCGATATACCACCAGGAAATGCTCTGATACCATGTAAACCATTGAGGTATTCTTGGAAACTCATTGTATTATGTTCAAATGGCTAAGCCATATTAATATATATACAGTAGGTGATAACTAAGGAAAGTAATAAAAGAAATAATCTTACGAATCTGCTATCAATATTTGGCTAGGTACATCAATATGAAATAAGTCTAGGTTCATTCTAACTTAAGCACCAGACAAGAAAGATTCTCTAATTTACTCTTAACATATTTCTAAAAATTCTTATAAATCAAGCTTGAAAGAAGCTTAACTTTACAGTTAGTATCTCTGAAACAAGACTCTATTTCAAGCAAAAAGAAGACATTTTTATCATGGCTAAGTTAGATTTTAGTAGCAGCGGATCATATTGACCAAAAGATTCCAAAGAGGTATTTTCTTAGTCAAGACTTAATTAACTCAATTCTAGCAAACTTAGTTAAATTTACCGAAGGGGTAGTTTACTATTTCACTTGAATACACATTCAGAAACAATCATTCAAAGATTACAACTTTAAACTTAAAACACTAACAAAATTCAAACGGACCAAGAAGGGGTTACAATTTGATTCACATGGTACATGATATATACATCTCAGAATATCATAAAATAGTAACTTAGTAAAACAAAAACTCTTTTCCTTAAATCAACCGAGCACTAAGGAAGTTTAAAGGAAAATCAGTCCAAGAAGAATAAGAAAAGAAGGAAACAAACATCAAATTTTGGACAAAAACCAAGCTTAACAACTGACCTCTTTTTGACAATTCAAGCCTAAAGAGACAATCTACACCCTCTAAGACTCCAACTCAAACCCCCTAACTTTAGACCAAGATCTAGGACAACATGCATGGATTCATAATTAAGGCTAGCTGATACATAAAACTAGGGGAGAACACACACACACACACATATATATATATATAGGGATTTGCTAACTTACTACATGAATGTAGTAGGTTAGCAATGTACTTATTTTTTATTTCATCAAAATACCCTTACAATTATTTATGGGTATCCAAAAGTGAGGTTGTTTTGTCTTTTCACATCAAAAATCTAAAGTTCCCCAGATCCTCCCTCCTCTGTCTTTGGATCTCCCGTTTTGCTTCATCTCTCTGCTCGATTTCTTTTTCTTTAACATAAGTTAGTTCATATTCTATACACTCTTAGTACACTAATTTATTTAATTTCTTTCAAAGAAACTCATTGCACTATAATTATACTCCGATAATTTTTAACAACAAATATGAGAAATGTTAGCTACATGCAAAGGACTTTTTGGTGCACTGGTTTCTTCATCGCCTCACTTCTTAATCGAATGTGTTCAGTAATTTCAATATTCAAATCCTTACATGTATATGACTTAAATTTTAAACTTTTACAAGCCATTGAAGTGGGTCATTTTAATCCATTATACTAGAGGCCTAGATGCTACTGTCAACTTGCTACAATTTAATCCTCCAATTACTCGATTCATATGCTATTGTTCTTTTCTTTCAATCAACGAGGCGAATTTCTTTTGGAACTTCACGTCCATGAGAACTACAAACCGTGAAATTCGCCCCCACTCCCTCTAAATTCACAGAAATTGCATTCTGTAATTCTTAGTGTTAGTCAACCTTGAAATTTGTTTAATTAAGCTCAACTAAAACCATCTAGCCTCATCCCCTTTCTTTCATCCACAAAGAAAAGAAAATTCAGAAATTCATGAAATAGAAAGTAAACCAAAGAAATCCATTGAAACGAGAATAATGGAATAGGAAAAAATTTCAGACTAAACCCGAAAATTCGTGAAATAGAATAATGAAATGAGAAGAATTTTAACAAAGTAAAAGTGGTGTAAGAAAAAAAAAAACGTTTCTACCAATAACAAATTTTGTATAAAAGAAGAATTTGATGAAGTTAAATGTTACAGAGAGAAAGGGAAAAGAAAAACAAGATGAGAGAGAGAGAGAGGGGGAAAAGGTCAATTAGGAGAGCAGGAGTGAACATAGTAGTTTTATTTTCAAATTGACTGAAAGGCCCCTATGTCTAATGAAGTCAAATTAAGCTATTAGGGTTATTTAAGGAAAACAAAAAGTGGGTACAATGCTAACCTACTACCTTCATGTAGTAGGTTAGCAAATCCCTATATATATATATATATATATTATAGGCCAAATACATAAACAGGCACTTAAAGTTGGCACCAAGTTTCATTTTGGCACCTCATCTCACCCTTTTTCCATTTAGGCACTTAAACCCCTTTTATATGTACCACTTTAGCACTTTTCTCTTACATGTCACTTTAGGTGAGTTTCTCTACTTAGTAAGCGCGTGGGAGTTTTATTTGCTGGTGACATAGAAATTAACAGAGCATCAAAGTTTTAAAAAGTAGTTTGGAAAACAAAGTGGGTATGGTTCTATTCAAGATTTGCATGATACTTTAGGTTCCCAGCACTTCCAAACAAATATCAACATAACCATTGAATGGTCTAGAAGAGATCATCAACATCAAAAGACGGAAGATGCTCAAATGTGCAGTGGTACTCGTATGTCTGCAAACTGACCAAAAAATTAGGACTTAAAAGAAACTACCAATGCATACATGTCCTTCAAGACAACACCATATAAGCAAGGAACAATCATACTTTATAGCTGGACTATACATAGTCGGCACTCGATTTGTACCTTTTTTACATGTTTACTTATAAAAAATAAAGAAAAAGAACAGAGCTAGTATTAACTCAATAAAGAACTGGACAAGTAAGCTTGTTTTATGAAATATTGTAAGCATAACAAATCAAAAAATACACCTTACTTATACATGTTTCTTTTACTTCGCTATCCTTTCTACTCCATAAGTTAGAATGGTGTGGGCACTACAATTGCATATGGAAGAGTTCAAGAATTACGACTAATCAAAGACCAAACCATAGCTTATAAGGTCTATCAATTCCTTATTTTGTATAATAGTCCAAGTCACTCATCCTTCCATCTAAGTTGCTAAAACGAACAGAGCACCAATAAGATAAACCATCATAATACTTTGTAGTATGGTAAATACCGAATTACGTGTCAAATCAAAATATTTTTTACTTTGGTAACGGTATTTTGGTATTTGATACGATATTTGATATGAAATTTTAAAAATTTTGATATTTGGTACGGTATTCTGTATCTATAAAGAAAATACTGAAATACCGAAATACTTACTTACATATACAAATTATATATATTATATTTATATAAATCATAATAATTTAAATAATCTAAATATGAGCTAATAAAATTCTAAATATAATATAATTTAATTAATCTAAATATGAGCTAATAAAATTCTAAATATAATATCTAAAACTTGTGATATGATTATATATTTAATTAAATTTATAAATATTTATAAATAAAATAAATAAAATTGTACCAATACCATCAAATCTAATTTAATTCTTCCAAGTACCGTCAAAACTCAAAAGCTTGTTGTTTTGTGTGTAGAAAATATATTAGCTTATCATAAGTAGAATTACAATTTCAAAAAAGAAGTTTTTTGTGTAAACTTGTGTAGTAAAGTTGGTTTAATTAGATTTCGGCTAGTGTTATCTGTACATAGGAGCTTTGCTACATGTTTTGTGATATTTTTATATTTTGCGCTCATGCATTGTGAAGGTTTATTGTTAATTGCCAGATGAAGTTTTTTAGTTCCTTTCGCATTTCTTTGCAACATATATATCTAATATATGTAAGTCGAAGTCGAACAAACTACGGTTACCGACTTATCGTACCGAAATTACCGAAACCGAACATGAAAATACCGAACCATACCAAATTAATTTGGTATGGTAATGGTATGATATTTTTAAAAATCAAAAATCGAAATTACCGAACCGAAATGTGAAATACAATACGGTACCGTACCACGGGCACAGTAGACTCCATTCCCTGAAATTTGGGGTCAATACCTGGAGCCTAAATTAGATCTATCACAAATCATGCTGTAGAATCTATAGCTTATAAAATTATTATGGATGAGAGTGCAAAGCTGCACATTCCGCTTGGAAGTGATTACATTTTCTCTGACTCACATTTGTCCGCGTGACTCACATTGCAACAAATATTAGCAAAGCCGGACAACTGTTAGAGGGAGGTCGGCAAAACGAGTTTAAGAGTGTTAGGATCTCATGCACCTAATGGTCAACGAGGGAAAATATCAAACAAATGAAATATATTTTTTTGGTAAATTTGAATTTTTTCCTTTAATTGAATGAATGATTCAATGTGATTAGACTATTTTCAAAGTACTCGTCAAATTGTGATTAGACTATTTCAAGCTTGCTGGTAACCCATTGCGAGCTCTTTTATCTGAGCTACGCATTGCAGCTTTATATGTCTGCATAATTTTATGATACTCCAGACTTGATTTTACTATCCTAATTTCTACAAGTTTGAACTCGAAACTAGAAAATTAAGTTGAAGATGCCAGATGCGCAAGAAAGAAGAAGTAAATGAATGGAGTGAACGGTAATAGTTATTCTTTAAATCTACAATAGTCCCAATAAATGGGAGCTCAAAAATGAATAATACACAACACTATTCTTTATATTCCCCTATACAAACTTTAGTAATGGCACTCGAGCTAGTATATGACCTACACCGTGGAAGAAGTTTCTGAAAACATAATGGAAGTAAATTACAGAAAGATAGATCAAGAATATCGCTAGAATATCACCAAACTTCTTGCACCCTACTCTAGCCCCTTTTCCTCTTGCCCAATTTGGAGGGCACCATCCAAAGCTTGAAGCCTGCTTGCCTCTTAGATGGGACTTCCAAACTGCCCAAAACCAGAGCCAAAGCCCCGCTCTAAGCATCACCATTCGCCACATTCTTATCTTGTACATAATGCATTGAGCAGTACATGACCAAGCATAAGGTCCACAAAATACTGGTGTCCAATCTCGCCATCCCTCCACCGCATCTTGGCAGGAGCACGGCCATAATGTACCCCGTCATTGCATCGATTGTCGTAATGCCACGGATACGTCATGTCGAAATCATCAATGACGTGATCAACTAAACCATATGCCCTGAACTTATCCAAGACTACCCCATTGAAGGCCTCCATTTTATTTGGATTGAATGCTAATCTTCTCGCATATCCGCCAGTGGTGACTGTGGTCCTATATATGACTTCTGGTGGTGTCAACCCTCTCTGCCTTACCCCTTCAAAGACCTCAGCCCAGAATGATGCAGCATAGTCTGCGCCTTTGATGAAATGCCTAAGACTAGACCAATGCACTCCATCATGTAAGCCCGAGTTCATGATTACAGTGTCCGGAACAACAGGTCCAGAGAAGTACCCTTTCAGAAGTTCTCTATAGTCGGCATCTGTCAATGAATTCAAGCCCTGATAATTGCCTGTCTCATTAGAATGACCATTGAAAATGTTCGTAATCCGCACTATTTGTGACGGATTCCTCGGGTTGCTGATGTTCATATCAACTCTTCTCGGGACAACCTTCGTTTCAACATCTAATATGAAATTAAGGATGTTTCTCACTGTGTCACAGTGATTCGAATCACCCCACCAGAAAATCCATCGATCCTTCAAACAATTCCAGGCTTCTTCACGTGAGAACATCTTGAATGAACAATGCGTGGAATATACCCAACCATTGCTCTCCAACATCCCCATTGGACCATCACACCATGGTTTCTGGCATGGAAAATTTGGTTCTTGGCATCTGTATCGCCCATCATTGCTAATTGGGCAGCTATCATTCTTGGCATGGCGAGTCCATCGACCAGACCAAACATCTCTAACAAGATCAGACTTCTTGCATTGAGATATTTCAGGTAATTCAACGGACGATTTGGAGAATTTGACGGGGATCACGCGCAGAACCTTGTCAAATGCAAATCTTTCAGGCGAAAACTTCAATCCTTCATAATGTCGAAATAATAGGATGACCGTAAGATTGTAATCCCCGGTAAAATCAGGGTGGACTTGCAGGGAAAACTGGTAAGTACCATTGCCTAAATCTTTAACAGGAGGCCTAGACTTCCATGTATCACCAGAAATATCAGTTTCAAAATAATCACCACCCAAACAATGAGGTTTCCCAGATTCATCCAATGCATGGAAAACAAACTCATGAATATCCCCAGTTGACAACTCAATGTTCTCAAGGCCATCGAAAGCCGGGATTTTTACATCGACAGTTCTTGATTCCCTACATGGCTCACCTCCAGGAGCCAACCAATTCGTAAGAATTTTCGATGAATAGTTTGCCTCTAATTCAGCTGAAATCCACCTAATAACTCTTGGTTCCTTATATGACAAATTTGTCACCATTTCAAGACTAGAATCAGTCAAATTAACCTGTTGAGGTTCTTCTTTAGGAGCCAAAGTTTCAGGGGCAGAATCTTGATTCACATTATTCTGGTGAGTATTTAATGAATGGGGTCTAAGAGAAATATTGGTAAAGGTGAAATCTTTAAAGGTAGGATTAAACTTTCTTGAAGTATTACTACTATTCACCTTCATAAAAACAAAATCTCTTTGAAAACTAGCCACATTTAAACCATCAATCCCCCAAACAATCAAGATTCCAAGAAAAACACCCATTGTTAATATCTTAAACCACCATTGAACTTTGGGGTTATTATTTGACCTCATTAACCACCCAAAGTTTGCACCTTTCTCAGGCAACATATTGCCAATACTAACACCAACCCACCAAACAAATACAAAACCCCACCAAGAATCTTGAAAAACTTCACTTTCTTAGCTAAAAAAGATTAAACTTTTTCCCTCAAATCTACCAAGAATCTTGAAAAGCTTCAACTAAACAAGAAATAGAAAACTACCCAATTCTTTAAACAAGAAATAAAGTAGGCGCGTAAGCTGGTCCGGACACTACCGTCGTAAAAAATAAAATAAAGTAGGCGGCAAGCTGGCTCGAACACCACCGTTATTAAAAAACAAAAAAAAAAAGTAGGACTAGGGACTTTTTAGCAATAAAGAATGTAGTGGAACTTACAGTAAAGCTTCAAGAATGGTTAGAAAAAGAAACCATGTACTAAGTTTGTAAAATAATGCAGCTTAGTAGTAGAGAAGCAGAGACAAAGTAGAAGAAGGAAGAAAGGTGATAAAGATATGGACAATGGAATTAGTATATTACTAATATTATTAGGAAGAAGAGTCCAACAATGGAACAAAAAAGGAGTGGCTCGTGAATCAAATATAAGAGAGCTACTGATTGGATTTGATTTTTGAAATTTGTCCATATTGCCCTTGGAGATTTATAAAATTGCTCTAGTAGTCACCGACAGACAAACGAATGGAAATGACACCTGTTAGCCATTATAAGGGCTGTAATTTACATTTGCAGTCACTTACTGTATCTGGAAGTACTACTATTTTTTAGCTCAAAAATTCAAGATATTATAGCAACATATTCAGTGATATCCTACAAGTGAGGAATTGAAACCTGAGATATACACAGACCTTATTTCCAGAAAGATAGAAAGTTTATTTCTGATAGACTCCCGATTAATTTTCAATAAAAATTTCAAAATTTCAAGGCATTATATTTTGATATTACGTTTATTGTAAAACATCTTTGAGATAAATAATTACTAGCTAAAATACAAATAGTTATATTAATGAGTGGCTACTCCTGCACTTATTTGTGTTTTTAGTCACTGTATTCTGAAGTATAATTTTTCAGTTCAAAATTTCAAAATAATGTATCTTCAAATTAAGTTTTTTTAATCAAAACTTCAGAACAAATTACTACTACCCAGAAATTCTTAGTAATTAAATTAATTGGCTACCTTAATTTTTAACTTATTGGTGATTATTGGATTCCATACGATGTAATTCCCTTTTCCATTTCCCGGCCACTTCCCCCAATTCAAAAATACAAATTAAAAAGAACTGGCTAAAGTCTAAATACTTGTGTTATATAGTGGCTAATCATGCACTTCACCACGACACACGGATAGAATAATGGCTAGGAACATGGGACTTTGTACCAGCGCCTATACCGGGGCATATTTGTCTTCTTGATATTATCGGCGCCGGTGGTCCATGATAAGCTGCCACGTGGTTAGCTTTCTCTATTTTAATTACTAATAATAATCCTAGTATTTGTTAAATACAACTAGGTGCATTTCTTTTTTCATGGGGCTTGTCCAAGGACAATGCTTACTCTCTAAATTAGCTTTTTCCGTATGATTAGGAATCAAATTAGTATTTACTAAAATTAGTTGGATTAATAATATGATTTATCAATTATCATGGTTATACTTAGACTTTGTAATTATAAGAGGTTGTTACAAATTTACTATTTTTACTTGTTAGGTTATCTATCACAATCTTCCTCTTTTGCCGAAATTAGAATTAAAAAAAAAAAGTAAACTTATATAAAAGGAGTAGTACATTTTCAATTTTGTACAATAGAAATTCCATCCAACTTTAATTAAAATGAGAATAAGGATATCAACATCTTACATTTTTATAATATTATTTATGTATTTGAGAAAAATATAAAATGTATTACCACACATTTATAAGACATTGTAATTTGAAATATTTTAAAATTGTACCAAAGAGAGGAAAGGAATATTGTGACTACTTCTATAATGACTAATCCAATCTTAAAATTCTCTAAATGTGAGTAGTTAAAACTTAAAAGCCTTAGCTATTGTCATCAAACATAGGAAATGAACTTTTCATTTCTTTTCCATTTCAGCTATCGTTTCTTCGTATTGTTCATGATGTATCTCCAATGTATTTAGAAAATTCTTTTAATTTGAGTTCTATGTTGTCTATATAATAAATAATCCTGTTTTTTCATATTATTTGGTTAAATGCACTTGATTGGAGAGCATGAACAGATATTTTCTTATTGCATTTTGTTTCTTGTTTGACTAAAGCATAGCATGTGCTATGTATTTGAATCTTGAGATTATATTAATTGTTGATTTATATGTAATCAGAATAAAGACAGAGTCATGCACATTCAAATTACTTGTCCAAGTTTTTAAGATGGTACAATGTTAATAACTTAATGGTTAAAGAATGGAAAGTGAGAGTATTAGTTATTATACCGTATTACAAAGGTTACAGAATTGTTATTGCAAAAAATGTTATAGTCCAAGTCTAGTGGTTAAACGATAAGGACATAATTATATTTGTTCCATTCATCGTACTATGCACAAATAAACTGATAAAGGAAAAGGTAATTCAATTATACACGTTAATGCTACGATTATACAAAGATCATTTAAATCTTCATGTTGTATTTTCTGAATAAAGACATGTCATCAATCCTAACTACAAAAAAAATATATTCACTTTTACAAAAGTTAGACCCTACATGGATCCCTTGAAAGTACTAAGTAATCTGTAGAAAGAGTAGAAAGTATATTAACCAAATTGAATTCTTCTGAATGTATTCACTAATGATAACCGTTCCCCACTAAATATTTTTAGCGTTTAGGATGCACCTAAATCTTTGATTAAGCAGAAAATTTCAAACTTGTTGTCACATCAAATGCTGTTACTAAAGCACCAAATCAATGAAAAATGACTCCTCTCCTTTTTGACTATTATCAAAGCATTTCCAATCATTACTTTAAAACCGCGTTTCTATAATTCTATTAGGAGTACATAAAATTGTTAATTTTGGGTTGGCACCTCTAGACCATGGTGCCATCGCTGTTAAACAAAATGTTACCAATAGCTATTATGTTACAATAGAGTTTTATCAACATCTACATCAATTGTTAATATCCATCATGTACAAAAAGAATGAGTAGGAGGATATGATAAGGTTGATCACTTATGTATAGTTACGTTGTAGAAAACTACTCAAAGTTGCTACTCAGATAAATCATGCCACAACCTCCAGCAAGCATATCTAAGAACAAGAGGGGAAAAAGTAGCTGGACACACTACAACAACTAAAAGTTGTGTTGTAATTTTCTCAGAAAATTTGAATTGTGGTGAGTTCTGTGATTTTCTACAAAGATATTTTCACTTTGATAACACTACGAGTCAAACTTCACGGTTCAATTATTTGAGTTTTGAGAATTTTCTTCCCCTTGTTGAGGGTACACTAATCTTTTCCCACTGTCCTCCATCAATTTCTTCCCAGTTGCATTTGTCCATATTAAATTCTATATATGTTGACTTCCGTATTTTTGAACTGGAAAAAAAGAAAATTAAGAAAACAGAAAAGTCATCAATTTGACTTGTAATTTTCTCACAAAATAAAAGCTATATAACGTGACACTACGTGAAAACATGCGGTCTTCCTTTTCCTGAATTTTCAGTCTGTACATAAACGAATGTATGTTCCTCATACCATCTTTTTTATATTACGTACACTACAACATTATGCATCTATAGCTATGAAATACGTCGTAGCTAAATATGAAAATTTCCATAGCTAAACACTTTAGCCACAATATTTTTCTTCCGTAGCATTCGTAGCTAAAAGTAGGGTGGCTAAAAGTTAGCCACAGACTTTACATGTCCCGTGGCTAAGTGTCAATACTTATTGCCACAAAACTTTTTCTTGTCGTAGCTATGATGATAGAACTTTTTGCCACGAATAATATAATTATAGCAAATAAATTATTATTTTGTCACGGCAAATAAAACTTGTAGTTGTTATTATTATTATAGCCACGGCAAAAACTTGTAGCTATATATATTTTACAAAAAGCCACGGCAAAAACTTGTAGCTATATATATTTTACAAAAAGAAAATTAGTGGTGCTGTTAAATGTAATACATTTGCTTTAGAATTCCTGAATTTCGACATCAACTAACCTTTAATTAGCTACTACGAAATTATTATTAATTATTATTAATTTGAACTTATAACTTACTAAGTTAAGAGTTCGCTCACCCTTTTGCCTTTTGCAACATTCGAAGCCATAGATCTGTCTGGTCTCCTAGCGCCTTTTTAGGAATTGCGTGAATTGTTTGTTGCGACAGCTTTTTGTTGACCATTTCATTATAAAGCAAATATTTAACTGTTAGTCGGCCGATGTGGGAACTAGAACTGTTTTTTAATCTTGCTACACTAAATTTAAGAATGTAAACACTAAAACGTCTTTTTAAAATTTCTTTTAGGTCAAAAAATAGTTATAAAATCATTAGTATTATATGTAATTAATTTAAATAACTTCTAAAGATAATCAAACAATTTCAATCGATTGGTAGAATTAATTATAGTGATTAAAAATAATCTATTTGACTATTTTCATCTTATCAAAGAATCTATTCCAATTATAATCCTTAAATTATTTCCCTTAGGGGTCGTTCGGTTTGGGGTTTTAAAATTTAATACCCGCACAAAACTCAGCGTTAACTTAGCGCAGCGTTCGGTTGGTTTTTGTGAAATTTTAATACCCACATAAAATTAGTGCAACGTTTGGTTGCGTTTTTGTATATTCCGCATTATTAATGCGGGAATCTATGTATTATTTTATGCGGGGTAGAAGGTGGTATTAATAATGTGGGTATTAATAATGCGGGTATTAAAATTTAAAATGACAAAATTAACCCTCATAATAATAAGGATATTTCTAAATTTTATTTAAGGAGTAAATAAATATTTTAACTAATAATATTTTTTGTTAATTTGTAATATATCATTGATTCAACAAATAATCCCTACGTTATAATATAATACCCACATTATTAAACCCCACATAACTAATATCCGCATTATCAATACCCACATTATTAATACACACATTATTAATACCCACATTACTAATACCCGCATTAATAGTTAATACCCACATAAAATAAAAGCCAAACCGAACGACCCCTTAGAGTTAGAGATAATGATGAAAAAATAAATTTTCATTCCCTCTTTAAACAATATTGAATTAACAATATGACATAATAGCTAAATAATTATAATTAATATAAGTGTTAAACTATTTGTTACATCTAATATAGTCTTGCCTAAATTAAAGAAAATATAAACGGGATATAACTAAAAAGAGCTTAGTTATTTGAATTATAATTAAAATTCACACAGAAATTATTACATATCAAATTATCTTATATTGTTAATTTTTCTTAATTCTCCTATTTCAATATATTAGATGCTAAAAATTTGCAAAAATATTACGGAACTATAAAGAGAATACATGCTATCGAGAATTCATATAATCGACCTTAATTAAGTTGAGATTAAAGGGTAACTTTTGTAGTAGCGTTTAATTAGATGTACAATAATGAGTATGTTAATAAAATAGTAAAATAAATGTTACCATTAGTAATAAATTGTTTTTCTTGTTTAGAGAAAATTTAAGTGGTGATGAGTTAATTAGAGATTTAATTTTATTACTCATATAACTTTATATTTATTTAAATTATTTGAAAATTTTTACAAATCTCACTGCCATTTCAACTTATAGCGAAATATTGAATAATTGTTGCAAAAAAGACAAGATCATGTATACACACTATGTAAGTTCTCATATTAATGTTTGTAAGTTCTCATATTAATGTTTGATTAGTTTTATACTAATATATAAGTTATTAAATTGGTAAAGGATCATATCATTATAACTTTTTTTAGTGCAATAAAATTAGCATATGATATTATACATACTGATAGTAATTTAAAGTTTATATAATTAATAATTCACACGCTTCTTTAATGTCATTAATTATATTTTTATTTCAACCTTGAATATAAAATAATATAATCGATTTTGAAATATTATTGAATTGACATAAAATCAAATATGAGTTTGATAAGTGCAAGAACTTTGTTAATAAACTTGATGCAAGAAGTATACAAATGATCTATTATTTAAGATTATATTTTGCATTTTAGTTATTGTTATTTCACTCAACAATATCATTAATTTATATATAATTGTTATATCATTTTGTAATGACAAATTATCGTAGATATTAAGCCAATTACTGTGACGACTACTATTTTATAATTTGAGCAAAAACATATATTTAATTAGTTACAATATTTATTTTCAATAATATACTATACTGCTACTGTAACTCACCCGCATGGCAAATTCTTATGAATAGCTATGAAAATTTTATTATATCAATAATTTCGTGGCTATTAAGTCAACTATTGCCACGTGCATTATATAAGTTTGAAGAAAAAAAATTATCTAGCTACAAATTTTTGTTTCAAATAAATTTTTGTGGCTAAAATAATATTTTTGCTACACTTAATTCACGGACGTGGCTAAATCATATGATTAGCTATGAAATTTATTGTAGCAATAAATCTTTAGTTGTACTGTAGTTGCTACGAATTTTACAACTTGAAGCAAAAATCTTTCTATAGCTCTATTAGTTTGTTACAAATAATTTATTGTGGCTAAAAGGTCATTGTTGCTACTGTAAATTTAAATGTGTGGCAAAAGCTTATGTTTAACTACAGAATCTTTTCGTAGCAATAAATGCGTAGCTATTTAGGTAGTTATTGCCACGAAAATTAGAAACTATATCAAAAATGAGGAATTAGCTTTGATAATTTTATTTTCGTGGCTATGAAATTTTATGAAATTGTAAATAGCCATGTAACCTCAATTTTTGTAGCTAATGCTAGTTATTAGTCACGATATTGAGATTCATAGCTAAGAATTCGTAGCTATAGATATATTTTGTTGTAGTGGTAGCTAATTATGTGCAACAACGTGAATGCATTATAAATTGTAGCGTCGACCTTGCCGAGCCCCATGTTAATTAGTTCTTCGAACGTAGTAATTGTGTATGCAAATTTTGCATAAATAATGTTGACTTATTATCACAATATGATTTGTAAATTACTTTGGATATGGACTGTGCTGGTTAATAATAAAAATCTACTTATTGTCGACCAATTTACTGATTGCTACAACTATTTACCCACATATATTTTTTCAACAAAAAAGAAATGGAAAGCGACTTTCAATGGCACCCCATTACTAAAACTAAAAGGTGTTTTTCCCACTATAATCGGAAGAGTTGTGAGTTCATAGCAATGAGTGAATAATGTTCTTATAATTGCAATAGAATAACTCAATCATATATCTTTAATTTGGGAAAATAAAGAATGTTGGATTCTCAAGAGAATGTGATTTTTGAAATGCTAAGAACAGGTTGGAGATCACAGTCTAATCACGTGCATGGGGCAACTGCATGTGCCCTTGTCTTTAATATGCATTGATTAGTATTCATGGATTAGGTGTACCTGTTTGGCAGTAGGGATAGTGTTAAATTTAATTGAACGCCTGATTTTGTAGTTTTGGTCTTTTGTCGATCATAGAATTGAAAGAAAATGAAAATTTTGTACTATAGAGCTATTAGTGGCTAATTATTGAGGACTTGTCTAAAAAGATCTAAGTAGAAAATAGAAATTTCCAACTTGGTCACACTATAAGGTCGGTGTTATAGAAAAGCCAAGTAATAGAATGATCCAATTTTGTACAAAATTCGTCATTCTATTTCGAACCAAAAAAAAAAAAAATCAAATACATCGCCAGCCCCTTGAACATGATATTATATTCCACTTATAGACTCCTACTAAGACCCTTCCCAGTTAAGCATTTGAATCTTTTTTAAGAGTGTCCATCTAGACACTTTCCGCTCACTCTAATAAAAAATCCATGCGCGTGTTTGCACACGAGTCCTACGTGGTTAAGTGACTCGTTTATAATCTGCCACGTGTCATAATTATCACATCATATAACATATAATTGGATGTATTGTGTGTTATATGGTGTGTCCAATTATGACACGTGACAGATTATAAATGAGTCATTGAACCACGTAGGACTCGTGTGCAAACCATGCGCATGGATTTTTCATTAGAGTGGGCGGAAAGTATCTGGATGGACACTCTTAAAAAAGGTTCGAGTGCTTAACTGGGAAGGGCCTTAATTGAAGTATCTAAGTGGAATATAGTGTCAAGCTCAAGGGACTGGCGATATATTTGGCAAAAAAAAAAAAAGAACAGAAAAAATTGCATTGTGTACCATATTCAATTGGAGATTAGTGAAAGAGAAGAGATGGTTGGAAGTAGACGTTAGAGGCACTATAAAGGATAAGATAACACCAAAGGATAAAGCAATAGCTTGGTGGTTTGTGAATTTTTGGGGATGCAAATTACTCAATTCTTGATTTGTTGACAGCTGCAATTATTTTTTATATTTGCATTTAATGCTATCACCAACGAAGTAGGTGAGAGTTCACTCAACCCACATAATTCATCCACTTTCTCTTCTCAGGCATAGTAAATTGGATCTGTAAAATGGACATTAAATTCATGTTTGACCTTTGTTCTGCTAAAGATGCACAAAATGTCAGAGCAGGGCACCAGCACTTCTAGGTGATATAATTAGTTTGATGTTCGGTACTCAGTTAATAAATTCATAGTAATATTGTACTACGTACTAATGTACTGTTATTAACGGACTTTAATGTTCGGTACTCAGGTATAAATTCATACTGCGAGTATTGTACTAGTTCTACTGTATTACTATTTTCTACTGTATTACTATTAATGGACTATCAGTTTCTATGGAGTACTATAGTATCAAAGAAAAAGAAATATTAGTAACAAAAAAATTACGAGACCTATAATGCCCTTTAATGACCAAAATTTATTAGTTATGATGTCAAAGATTAAGGAAACAAGGTTAAATTTGAAAAGTTAAAAAAATCCAAAAAATTTCACTGGTTATGGCTTTTTGATCTCACTTAAGAATGATTTAGCAAAATAGTCTCGGATGCAACATTTCAAATTATGAATCGACAAGTATTGCCTCTTCAAAAAATATCAAATGGCAAGTATTGCCTGCGAAGAGATTGAAGCGATACAGTCCAAACAACACTTCAAATTATCTGGAAGAATGTGGGAAGTGTTGTAAAATAAAGGTAAAAGAGTGCAATGTTTCAAGACAAAATATATGAGAGGAGAAGGAAGAACTTGTATTATTCTCAAAGTATTTCAAGTGTGTCTTCCATAGACAAAATGTCCTCTATTTACATAGGAAGTTACGAGTCATCCCAAAGGTTACAAGAATTAAGAGGTGACTAAATGAGGAATTAAGTAGGAGAAAGTGGGGAGAAATTAAGTAGGAGAAAGTGGGGTAGTAAACCATAAGTTAGTGGTGAGTAGTGGTAATCCACATTAATACAAATACATGGATTTACAACACTCTCCCTTGGATGACCATTTTGAAGGTAATGTGCCTCGTTAAAACTTTACTAGAAAAAAATTCGGTGGAAAAAAGCCCAGTGAAGGAAAAAGAGTACACACTTCCTATAATACGCCT
Source organism: Petunia axillaris subsp. axillaris (assembly GCA_029990575.1). Taxonomy (NCBI): domain Eukaryota; kingdom Viridiplantae; phylum Streptophyta; class Magnoliopsida; order Solanales; family Solanaceae; genus Petunia; species Petunia axillaris. The sequence continues at coordinate 167,616,834 of JARKNS010000008.1, forward strand.
TTAGAGCTGCCTCATTAAAAACCTTACAAGTAAAATCCAAGTGGGATAAAACCTTGTTAAGGGAAAAAGAGTGCAGCGCGTACTTTACTCCCCTTGATGAAAACATCATACAATATCTTGAAGACGACACATTCCAATCTTGTAAATCAGCTTCTCAAATGTTGAGATTGGCAATGACTTAGTTGACAGATCCGCCAAACTATCACTGGAGTGAATTCTTCAGCATTAACTTCATCATTCTTTTGAAGATCACAACTGAAAAGGAATCTTGTTGAATATTTGTCTCCTTAGTTGTATCTTCCTTTTAGCTGAACTATCCATGCAATATTTTATATAATATTACTGGGATCCTCGTCTTCAAAGAAATACCACATTGTTGCTGAATATGTTGAGTCCTTGATCTCAATCACCAATATTGTCGCATAGCTTCAAGCATGTCTATTATCTCTTCGTAAATTGAAGATGTAACAGCAACAATTGATTATATAAAATGCCATAATATAGGTATTCTACCACAACAAATAAATACCAAATTGATATCGGGCTTTGTGAATCAAGTAGATACCATGTATTCCTATGATGTCTTCGCATTGAGGAAGAACTAAATCTTACCAATAAGGTTATAACAAAAGCTATAACCAGTGGAGTATATTTGGTCAGATACTTCAACGCACCAATTGCATTAAAATATAATATTTCAATACCAAGAAGCTTGCAAACGCAATTTTACTACATGTGGCCGGATTATTTTAATCCGTATAAATATTTATGAAGCTTCATTGAATAGGTTCCCCGAGAACCTTTATATGCTTCAAGCCTTTTGAATCCTTCAAGGATTTTAATAAATATATTGTTGTTCAATGAACCATACCAAAGTGACACGACCCGAAATCCGGTTAGGTCGTGCGGGCACTCGACATCCTCCCCTAGACCCGTCGGGCGAACCCTTACCAATAAATCAGGAAAATAAATATAACAATTCATAAATAAGGACAAGACTAAAAAAAATACAGACATACTGATACCTTTAAGCTGTACAAAAGAAATTACAGCTGACTACCCAACATACTAGGTTTAGGGCTATCCAGACCAGACATCTAAGAGTACAAAAGAAGACGAATACCTCCTGAAGGGAGCAAACTGCAACTGAAATGATACCCAATAAACTGGTGGCCATCCGAAATAAAAGCTGGCTCACCCTGACAGCTGAAGTCGTCTACGCTCCTTCACAACGTGGCGAACTCAATCCTGGAGCGAACCTGCCGAAACGAAATAGATAGACAAAAAAAAAAACAACAAACAAGGGTGAGTCAAAAGGACTCAATAAGTGGGGCAGACTAGCCACCTCAAAGAATAGGATAGCTAGCCAGGGAGAAGAAACAAATAGACCAAATTTCTTTTATTTAAATTATAAAAAGACAGAGCCAGATAACAACCGAAAACACGTAAGGACTTCTAAACTCAACCAAGGATGCGTGCCAGAAACATATCAATAAATAAGCAATGCACATATAAGCAGAACAGTAGTCATGTACCTCAAACTACACAATGGTATGAATTGAGATGAAATGAAATGAATATGATGCAAAGGGTCACATGTGCCCGTAATCCCATCCCGAAGCGGAATACTCCTGCATTCGAGGGGAATCCAATCTGATAACCAACTGGAGCGGAATACTCCTACTCCTGGGGCGGAATACTCCTGCACCCGATATAATATATACCAGAGGCGGAATACTCCTGCACTCTCCTGGGGCGGAATACTCCTGCACCCGATATAATGTAAAGCTGAGGCGGAATACTCCTGCACTCAATATCTGACATAAGAGCGGAATACTCCTGCTCTTGGGGCGGAATCCTCCTACCCTCAATATGATACAATGGAGCGAAATCCTCCTGCTCCTGGGGCGGAATACTCCTGCACCCAATATGATATGCAATGTAATGCATATGAATGACATATAATGCGTATGAATGCAATGTGATGCAATAATAACCCTTCACCGGCGCGAGACTCTCATCGACAGCCGGGAAGTAGATGCCAACTTACAACCAGGGTACAATGCTCAGATTCTCAATGTAATACCAACAATAGGACATAAAATATAATATACAATGTAAATCCAAAGCTAAGGTGTAATGAGTACGTCTATCGGCAGCTACACACGTAAGGAACACGTGGTAGAAAATCCACGAGGCCAGGTGCCTCCAAAGAAATGGATATAGACACTTACCTCTCTCAAAAGTTAGCATTGCGACCAACAACCGCGTTATTTTTTGAATTCATTGCCAAACGATCCCATTGTGATCAATAAGCAGAAAAATATATCACATTAGGCTAAAGGCTTCATTCCTCACATCTTAGGGCAATCCAGGTAGGAACCTGATACCCTATTCGCATATGCAATACGCAGGCCAGGCCTATATACAGGGTTTAAGGTCACATAACCAAACCCCAAATAAATTACATTTATATGTTGCCCATTACTCACTGAGTACAAATATATAATCAATTCCACTATCGGGGTCCATTTGACCCTTTAAACTATTAATTGAACTTATTAAAACGATGTCTAATATTTCAAGGTTTACCGTTAAAACATATTCAAACACACGTAATAAACTCAAATAATGCATTAGGATCATTACCTGAATGTTTCGGGGTAAAAATACTATTTTCCTCTGGCTCTTTTTCTCATTTTCTGGCATTTTTCCACTGCATCATTTGATTTTTTCTGTTTCAATGTTTCTGCTTATCAGTTTCGTTAAACTGCTGAAACTAATGATATATATATCAATACCATGCCGCCTAACCTTTTTGTCCTTTTCCCTTTTTTTGTCTTCTTTTTTTTTTTTTTTTTGATTTCGCTGTTACGATAAAAATTACAACGGTACCCTACGATATTCGAAATAATTCCAACTTTTGCATACTAGTTATACAAAATATATGTAACATACTCGCAGAGGCGGATCTCAAATTGGACTCCCGAAACTCAAGATACGAATTTAAATGGAAAAGAAGTCAAATTATTTAACTTTCGGCATTTTAGCGGAAACAAGCCGAACAACATCGAAATTCACTTTCGAAAGTTTACAAAAATCACAAATAATCATGCGAACCTAACGGAGCTTTCGGATTTCGAATCGGAGCTCATTCAGCAAAACCGAGCTCGAAAATCTCTTTTTAATATTTATTGCCAATAAAAACTGAAATCTTCTTCCGATGCCTACCAAACGAGGTCTGATTTAGCTCAAATTTTACAGACAGGTTCTAATGGACATTATGAATATTTTAAAATTATCGGCACGCCAATCGGAGTCCTAACTTCCGAAACGACTGACCGAGGTCGTTTCATTCTCCTCTACTTAAACTCTCGTTCGTCCTCGAACGAGCTTAAGTCTAAAGAAAAATTCGCACAGATAACAAAAGAACTTGCACGACCTTCATAAGCTACTCCACGGACCTTATCTCTTGATTACAGCATCAGAATTATATTACGTGCATTGTACTTTTCGAATAAAACATATTTGGATAATATTATCACATCATTGCCCAACTTATTCCGATTAAGCTGACCCTTCCTCGATCATGAGAGAAGAGTTCTATATTTTCGAAATAATGATACACGGAACTTTGAATGGGTTAACATGATTCAGCCGATAATTACCTCTTCGATATACCTTTCGATATATAACAGGTCGATGGAACTAAGAATTAGCTTACGCTTGATGCAATAGGGAAGCTTTTGAAGTACCTTGTCACCACTCACTATAGAAGATTTGATGCAAGCTATATTATTTTTACGAATGCACTATACAACATCTCAATTGATGTTAGTGTTGTTCCGCAAGCTCCTTATGGGAATGTAGATACTCATATCCTAATGTATGTCAAAGGTTCCTCTGAACAGGGTCTATCGTATAAGGATAAGGATCATGCAACTACTACTGGATAGTATGATGTAGACCAAGAATGATCTTCAGAATGAACATCTCCCTCAGGGTATTGTCTTTGAATTGGAATTATTATGACTTGAAAAAGTAAATATAAAAGATACATGTAGTTGGACTTTCAGCTAAGGCAGAATACCAGCAACAAAGTTGATTACATGAGCACTTACAACGCTAAAGTAACTTCTCAAAGAGTTGAGGTGTGAAAGAGATATATATATACCAATGATGGATTATCGACAAGCTGGACTAGACCTTTAACTCTAAATTTTCATGAAGTAAAACAGCGTCAGTATGAGGATCCAGTTCTAGTTGAATACAGACAGATAGCCCAAAGAAAACCGAAGTCACCATACAGGGTCACTACTGACGGTGTTCTCATGTATAAAGATAGACTTTGTGTTCCTGATGTTGCAGATTTAGTTTACGATAAAGGCACATTATTCCAAATACACTGTTCATCCAGGTTCGACTAAGATGTACCATAATCTTAAGCAAATTTATTGGTGGGACGGAATGAAATGTGACATAGCAAAATTTGTGGCTCAATGTTCTAATTGCCAGAAAGTTAAAGTGGTGTCATCTTTCCAGAATTTATGCTTTCAGTAAATAGGTACGTATATATGATCAGGTTGCCAGCTTATCTCTGGCATTAATAGATTAATAGTGAGTTTAGTGTCATGGCCCTAGGTTGAGTCGTGACAAAAGTGGTACCAATGCCTTAGAGATTTGGTATTACCATTCAGTATTTGGAGGAAGACTCCTCCACTTAAAGCACTAACTCATGCAGCCATTTGAATAGGAATAATCATCCTCGCACAGCCTGCTGGAATAAAGAGGATTTAGCTAAAAGCTGAACGTAGGCAGACCTAAGCTACCAACTACCCTTTCGAGTTGCCAACTAGCTGCAACTCTCGAGTTCAAAACTCCATACCTTTTCCATAAGCACCACCGCCTGATGGATGGTACTTCTATATAAAAATTTCGGCAGAGTTTCCCCTGAAACTGGATGATCCGCAAAAACAGAACCAGCACTATACTATACATGGGAATGGATACCCGGATAAACGGATATCCAAAACAATAATATGCTTACCCGGTTACAATAACACGTACTCTGGCTCAATACAGGGAACATCACAAGCGGCTACCAACTGCCCAAGCTTACTAGTGTCGGACGAAGAATAAATGGAAATGGATCGAGGATAGAAATAATTAGAGCTTCAGGAAGCTCATCTTCTTATTTCTTGGCTACCAGAGCTAGACTACTTCCGAGTCAGGCTAACCCAAAAATCGCAATTGAAGAAATAGACATTAAATAAGCTTTATGGAATGACATCTATGCCAATTTAACCTCCCAATAAGAAGGTGACAATTTGCCAGAAAATCTTTTTATAACTAAGACAAGCTCATAGAATAACTTGACTGTACTAGCGTTTTGAACCAAGATGAAATACGTAGATTGAATATTACTTACTAATCATTTTGCACCGAAAGAAACGATAACACTTTCTGATAATGATGAACTAGAATCCCATCATCCAACCAACACGAAATTCCGAGAAGAGAGATAAACTGATTTGATATAATAAGAGAAGGTGGAACAATAAGATGCCAGGCAGACAATAACGCCACTCACTCCCAATGTCTCACATTTAAACCTAGTAGGTCTCACAAATACCAGAAATAAATCATATCAGAAGCTCACCCCTCTACCGCAACCGATTCTTAATAGAAACAACATCCAAGAAAACCATCAAAACATTATAAGACGCACCATTTCCAGATCGATCGAAAGAATCAAATCTTACTCACATTTAAGAGAAGAAAAAATCTCAGGGTCTACTACATCGGATGCCTCAGCATCCTGCCAGGCTGGCAGTTCATAAAACTGCCTCTGCGGCTGAACTAAGCCGCTACACGGATAATTACCTTCTGAAGAACTACTACCACCACGCTCTCAACCGCTACTGGATGATGGCATTTTTTTTGCTGATTGAGATCTAAATAAAATCCCCTGCGACTGTGCAGGTGCCTGATGACGAGAAAAAAGACGACTGCCTACTTGTCGGAGTAAGGAAAAATCTTCAAAGGATAGCCAGACTCACGACAATGATAATAGGAAAACTCCTCAAAGGATAATCAGACTCACGACAATGATAACACCTTTTCACTGACTATAGGAGCTGGACAGATTGTTGATAGCTACAAAGAGAAAGCTGAGTCTAATCTTGATGAAGTACCCGCGCACTCTGAGAATCGCACTCTACAAGCTGAGATAACCTGGAAGGTGACCTCCCAAAATAATCATAACTCTTACCTCCAAATGAGGTACCATGGTTACCCACTAGGCCGTAAGATCTCTTGCTTTCCCGCTCTAACTTATGGCATGCCTCGTACCTTCGAGCAATATCAACAACAATATCAAATAAAATCCCGACCTCAATCTCTCGAGCCATCTGGGATCTCAAGGAAAAAGAAAGGTCATTAATAAATCTTTGAATCTCTCGAAAGGCTCATGGACTAGTTCTAATGCGTATTCAGCCATTCTATAGAATTCAATCTCATATTCTGAAACACCATCAGGTTATCCGACAGGCTACCCTGTCCAGTCCACTCAAACTGGCAATACTTTTCATTTCGCTCGCTACTCGAAAGGAACTTTTCCGCGAATCTAGAAGAAAAATCGAACCAAATTATCTAATAAGAGAGCAGTCCACCAATTCAGGGTTGGACCCCCTGAAACTGGAAAGCAGAATAATACACAGCATATTGCTCGAGATAACCAACAGCCTAAAGGATATGCTGACATCATTTTATTTTTAAAAATTTACGCAGGGATTATCTGATGCGTGGCTTAAGAATATCGGAAGGTTCAACCGCGTAAAATAATGCAACCTCTTCGGACACTCGGACTGAGCCATTACTCAGGCTAACTAACCAGCCAGAACAACTGGAAGCAAAACACATGTTGCCTCCGGAACATATTTTACTGCGGCAATATTAAGAACTGGAATAGGAGCTCCTTGAAATCGAACGTCTACACATGCGACAACCTGATAGGCTGGTCAGCGAATAATAGGTTCTTACGGTATCTGCGTCGCCAAGATTCTCGTAAAGCATCGTAGAGAGCCAAGGGAACTACAAGGCCCTGCTCCCTTGCCCATCGGGAGCTCGTACAGCTGGGACCTCCGTAACTAGATCGTCAGCACGATCAAAACACTCGGGGCTTCGTCATTGCTAACCCCAGGTCAAACTGCTTCGTCTTGAACCCATACCGTTTGCTGATTTGTCGCACAAGGGTTCACAATTACCACGAACGAATTAACGAAAATACTTTTGCACCCTAGACCGACGCACGATCAGAAATGAAGGAAGTGAAACTTCCTAGATGCCATCATAGCCTCTCGTAGATAAGTACGGACGTCTACGTACCCATCATCGAGACTATACTAGACACTGTCTTAGTCAGGATAGACTCTAAAACTGGGCTCTGATACCAACTGACACGACCCGAAATCCGGTTAGGTCGTGCGGGCACCCGACATCCTCCCCTAGACCCGTCGGGCGAACCCTTACCAATAAATCAGGAAAATAAATATAACAATTCATAAATAAGGACAAGACTAAAAAAAAATACAGACATACTCATACCTTTAAGCTGTACAAAAGAAATTACAGCTGACTACCCAACATACTAGGTTTAGGGCTATCCAGACCAGACATCTAAGAGTACAAAAGAAGACGAATACCTCCTGAAGGGAGCAAACTGCAACTGAAATGATACCCAATAAACTGGTGGCCATCCAAAATAAAAGCTGGCTCACCCTGACAGCTGAAGTCGTCTACGCTCCTTCACAACGTGGCGAACTCAATCCTGGAACGAACCTGCCGAAACGAAATAGATAGACAAAAAAAATAAACAACAAACAAAGGTGAGTCAAAAGGACTCAATAAGTGGGGCAGACAAGCCACCTCAAAGAATAGGATAGCTAGCCAGGGAGAAGAAACAAATAGACCAAATTTCTTTTATTTAAATTATAAAAAGACAGAGCCAGATAACAACCGAAAACACGTAAGGACTTCTAAACTCAACCAAGGATGCGTACCAGAAACATATCAACAAATAAGCAATGCACATATAAGCAGAACAGTAGTCATGTACCTCAAACTACACAATGGTATGAATTGAGATGAAATGAAATGAAATATGATGCAAAGGGTCACATGTGCCCGTAATCCCATCCCGAAACGGAATACTCCTGCATTCGAGGGGAATCCAATCTGATAACCAACTGGAGCGGAATACTCCTGCTCCTGGGGCGGAATACTCCTGCACCCGATATAATATATACCAGAGGCGGAATACTCCTGCACTCTCCTGGGGCGGAATACTCCTGCACCCGATATAATGTAAAGCTGAGGCGGAATACTCCTGCACTCAATATCTGACATAAGAGCGGAATACTCCTGCTCTTGGGGCGGAATCCTCCTACCCTCAATATGATACAATGGAGCGAAATCCTCCTGCTCCTGGGGCGGAATACTCCTGCACCCAATATGATATGCAATGTAATGCATATGAATGACATATAATGCGTATGAATGCAATGTGATGCAATAATAACCCTTCACCGGCGCGAGACTCTCATCGACAGCCGGGAAGTAGATGCCAACTTACAACCAGGGTACAATGCTCAGATTCTCAATGTAATACCAACAATAGGACATAAAATATAATATACAATGTAAATCCAAAGCTAAGGCGTAATGAGTACGCCTATCGGCAGCTACACACGTAAGGAACACGTGGTAGAAAATCCACGAGGCCAGGTGCCTCCAAAGAAATGGATATAAACACTTACCTCTCTCAAAAGTTAGCATTGCGACCAACAACCGCGTTATTTTTTGAATTCATTGCCAAACGATCCCACTGTGATCAATAAGCAGAAAAATATATCACATTAGGCTAAAGGCTTCATTCCTCACATCTTAGGGCAATCCAGGTAGGAACCTGATACCCTATTCGCATACGCAATACGCAGGCCAGGCCTATATACAGGGTTTAAGGTCACATAACCAAACCCCAAATAAATTACATTTATATGTTGCCCATAACTCACTGAGTACAAATATATAATCAATTCCACTATCGGGGTCCATTTGACCCTTTAAACTATTAATTGAACTTATTAAAACGATGTCTAATATTTCAAGGTTTACCGTTAAAACATATTCAAACACACGTAATAAACTCAAATAATGCATTAGGATCATTACCTGAATGTTTCGGGGTAAAAATACTATTTTCCTCTGGCTCTTTTTCTCATTTTCTGGCATTTTTCCACTGCGTCATTTGATTTTTTCTGTTTCAATGTTTCTGCTTATCAGTTTCGTTAAACTGCTGAAACTAATGATATATATATCAATACCATGCCGCCTAACCTTTTTGTCCTTTTCCCTTTTTTTGTCTTCTTTTTTTTTTTTTTTTTTTTATTTCGCTGTTACGATAAAAATTACAACGGTACCCTACGATATTCGAAATAATTCCAACTTTTGCATACTAGTTATACAAAATATATGTAACATACTCGCGAAAGGCGGATCTCAAATTGGACTCCCGAAACTCAAGATACGAATTTAAATGGAAAAGAAGTCAAATTATTTAACTTTCGGCATTTTAGCGGAAACAAGCCGAACAACATCGAAATTCACTTTCGAAAGTTTACAAAAATCACAAATAATAATTTGAACCTAACGGAGCTTTCGGATTTCGAATCGAAGCTCTTTCAGCAAAACCGAGCTCGAAAATCTCTTTTTAATATTTATTGCCAATAAAAACTGAAATCTTCTTCCGATGCCTACCAAACGAGGTCTGATTTAGCTCAAATTTTACAGACAGGTTCTAATAGACATTATGAATATTTTAAAATTATCGGCACGCCAATCGGAGTCCTAACCTCCGAAACGACTGACCGAGGTCGTTTCACAAAGGCTCTTTGCAACATTCATACGCATATCAAGTCTTTCATGCACTGCCAGATATATAACATACCTGAAGGTGATTGCATCCACCAAAGAAGAATATAGCTCCATAAAATCCATGTCAGATATTTGTGCTTCAAGTCGTACTTTATATTTAACGACTTATTTTTATCAATATTTTTTGCACAAAAATATCTTTGTACACCACTGGCTTTGCACCTTCATGTGTTCGGACTATAGGTCCAAAAACTTCACGTCATCTGAGTGAAGCTAATTTTTGCTTGGAAGCGTTTTGCTATTTTTTGCCAATAATTTCATGTCTGTATTCCTAACAGACTTAAGCTCAAGATCCTCATAATCATATAAATATTGAGCTTTATAATATATGTAAGATATCGTCGACGATAATTTTATATCTCGGTTCCCAATCCGACATAACATATTGAGATCTCTTTACATTCATAAATTTTCAGGTACCTGAACCTCTCATGAGGAGGTTTTATGAAGTGTTATGTCGTGGACTCTTCTAGAGCCCGTCTCCTTATTTGACCATCTCAAATATTTGCTCCTTTCCTTTTTCAAGGACTTTTACCTTTGGAACCGAATGGTCTACCACGCTTCAGGCGTGCCTTAGACTCATTTACATAAATAGATTGTCTCACCAGGACATCAGGAGCATTAGCAGCTGGAATATAATATTTTTCTTTGAGTCAATAATGTGTCTGACAGTAACTTGCATTATCTTTATATGAGGATAGTAATCAAATGATAATTTAATTTATTTATTCCTCAACTACATTAATTTCTCCCCCTAATATTAGCCAAATTAACATTCGTTCCCAACCTTATATGGGATCCATCTTTGTGCGTTGCGGTGGAGCAATTGATAATATACCGCACATTATAATTATTAGATGGAAAATATTTGGTTCCTGACCCTGAACCAATTGTGAGGGGAATTCATTTTGTGGCATGTCGTGCACAAGTGCTGCTTTATGGATATACCATACCTCATACCTGATTCAGGTAGCATTGTTCTCATGTGCATGATTTAGCAATTTGAGGCTTTCAATATATGAATCTACTAAACTTGCTTGCCAACATTATCAAGATAACTTATCTTGATTGCATAATCTGGAAATATGATCATAATAAGATTTATTTGAGCAAATACTTAACCTCGCAAGTACCATTGCGGGTTTGTAATAAAACGCACATGTGACCTTATCATAGATGCATCTATTTATAATAATTATATGGTCCATATGGCAGGTGAACGGGCCCATATTCACCTTTTATACATTCCAGAAGTGCGGGGATCCTGATCCCAAATTTAGTTGGTCCAATAATTTATTTATCTTGAGAACAAACAGCACAAAAAGAATTCTTGAAGAATCCTGAGTCTTCAGTATATACCTATGCGAATTCTCATTTATATATTTTGTGCATCATATTTGAACCGGGATGGTCAAATCGGTCATGCCAATTTATAAAATTATTCATCTAGTAAACTACTAGTTTACTATAGCATGGGCATTGTAACAATAAACTAAAAGTTTATTATGGCATGCACATATAATTTTACCTTACTTATATTTTGAGTAGTACATACTCGAGGAAGAGGCGTGGAGCTTTTCAAGCACATATATCTCACCCGACATTCTTGTAGTAATATAAAGATATTCATATCTTTCCATCAAATTTAGTCTCTTAGCCATTTTGGCAAATGTATTTAAAATTTAACTAGTTTCTTTCGAGACATACTACAATAAATAATTCATCAATCTCATTCCTGTTGAACCCCAAAAATTACCCTTTCTTTAAGAAAAGACAAGTTTCGGGTATATTTCAACAAAATGGGATTCCAAAGGGTTTCTTTGGAGTCGCCACCTAATTTAAGGATTATTAAGAACCTAAGTTAACTAAAGAGTGCAATTTAACCTTTATTTAAAAGAAATTAAATTAAATTCAGAGATTCTTAGGTAAGTGGTTCTATTAAATTCGAAAGAAGGTCCCTTGCGGGAGCACTTTCGAAAATCCGCTAAATGCGGTTAACCCGGCGATTTTCACGAATTTTACTTGAAATTTAGTTTGGAATAAATTTTAAATAAAATAAATAGGTAATAAAATAATATAGAGAAGATAAAATTGATTATGACAATACTTTGAACAAAACTTAAGATTAATTAAATGAATAATGAGATGGGTTGATTGATTGACTAAATAAATAAGGGCTAATTAAAATTAAGTAAATAAATTTAACAAATGATTGAATAAAGAATAATAATTGATTGATTAATTTAGATAAATAAATAAATAGATAAATGACTTAAGTAGATAAATAAATATTTATATGATTTCAATTAGATGAGGGATGAGCGATAATAATTTGACTAGTTAAGTAAATAAATATAATTGATTAAACACATAAATAATTAATTAAAATTAATTAATGGAATAAATAGATAAATCAATAAATAAATACCACTTAAATAATTTGATAAATAAATAGATAAATAAATAAATAAATAATTATAATTGATTAGGCAGATAAATGGTTAATTAAAATCAAACAGATAAATTAATAATAAATGCCACTTAATTAATTTAATTAATGAATAAATAAATAAATTTAATAAATGGATAAATAATTGGCTAAATATAAATAATGAATAAATAGGTACAATTTTAACTTTATTTCTTTTGCACTCGAAAATTAACTAAAGGTTTCTACTATCTTAAATTAACCGGCGAGTCCCAAAAAGACGGGATATGCAATTTATAGACAATCTTAGACAAAACAATAAGATAACAATTCAATTAAAGCGACTAATCTACCAGGCTTCTAATCATTCAAAGTCCTAAAACATGCTTTCTAAGAAAGGGGACGGGAGAGAAGGAGTTTTAGAAAAGTAGAACCCGGAATAGCGAACTTAATGCAAGCCTTGTATTTCACAAGGCTTTTTTTTTTTTTTCATTTTATTTCTTTTTTTTTTATCTTACATTTTCGGGGATATCAAGTCCCGAAAATGCGGAGCGATTCAAGTAACTTCTCAAATGCAAGTCGTTCCCATTTGCGAGTTTAGCAACTCAAACTCGTTCCCAAGAGTGTTCATGCAAAGAAAAACATAAAGGATATAAGGATTAGTACCCAACCAAAGATTCCAAACTATAAACGCAATAATAGATTAAATGCAAGTAAAGACATAAGCAGTACTTTTTTATGCTAAAGATCACGCCTTCAACGAACTTTTTATACTCGTCACACTCTTTAAGAATGGTTGAAAAAAGGACAAGCGAAGTACAGATAGATACATATAACTTGATCCTTAAACTAGTCAATTGCAAACATTTCATTGCCTAAGGAAAGTTGACAGTGAACATGATAGGAATCTATACATGTTATCAAACGTACTCCTAAACTTCACGCAGAAACATACGATAGGATATTAACTAGTCCATACGACCTTTTTAACTGAGATACATTCATTTTCTTTAGAAGTTCAAACATGAGACCAATATTTTATAAAGATGGACACTTGGTAACTTAAACAAGCAAGTTTATTAATTAGACAGAATGTCTATATTTATCAAAAGTAATGAAAAGGATTCAAGTTAAGCAATATCCAATTACATTTTCCAGCATCAAATTTAACATAATTTATCAAGATGGAAATGCCTGTGAAAATGAACCTGCATTATTTCTGAAAAAAAGACCAAAACTTTCATCAACTATGCAAAGACCAGATTCATATCCAAACCCCTGCTACTACTTAAAACATCCCTTTAATTGCCCTGAACACCTGGAACAACCTAAACCATCTAGGCAACAACTTACACACTTAAACAGCCACCTACGCTCCTTACTGCCTTACTGAACCATCTCTGCACTCCCTGAAACTGCCTTCATACTCTCCAGGACTACCAGAAACCAAGCTATACCCCTCAGGACACCTTACTGCACCCTAAACAAGACCCTGCACACTGACTAATCACACCTGAAATCCTGAACAAACTACACCCTCTAACAGCCTCCAAATGCACTAGAAATGCCCTCAAAACCAACTGCTGCACCATAGACCCTCTAAGCCTAACCAGAGGAACAACTCCTAGACCTAACCAGCTACCTGCAGCCTCCATTTCACCCCTCACATACCTCTTATTCTCCCACCAGCTTCTCTGCACCATCCTAATATCTATACACACACCTGCAATGCCCCCCCCCCCAACCCCTACAACTGCCTGAACACCTAGACTCCCTCAAACTTCTTACACACTCACTGAAAAAAACCTTAAGCAGCTGCAGCACATCTAACTTAGCTAACACCCCTTTAACTCTCTCCAGAACTCCACAGGAAACTCCCCAAGCAGCTGCAGCCATCCCTGAAACCAAATCCTATCCCCTGGACTATTTATAAGCACCCAATTCACAGAAATAAACTCCAAAGCACCCCTGGAAACCCTGCTACTCATCCTAACAGATCTTGCCTTCCTCTACTCACCAACACCCTAAACAACCTCCAAGCAACTCTCCTGGACCTTTACAAACCACCTAACATACCCTGCACACTAACCAAAACACCCCTCTTAAGCAGCCCTCTACAGCTTTACACAGAATCAGCCTCCATACTTAGCACACAAATACCAATCTCCAAACACCATCAGAAGAAAACAGACTACTTTATGCCACCTGCAGCAACCAGAAATAACTAAAACTTACCCCTGAACATCTACTTCTTCACTAAACTGCACTATTCCCTCATACATTCTCCAGAACAATCTACCAGACACCCTAGTACACACAGGCATTCAGAACAAACTCCAAACATTTGCAAAAGCACCGGACAAACTCTGCCTCCTTTATTTTACTTCAGAACCAATAAAAACAAACCAAACTCAAATGCAAACAAGGAAAAAGAGTGCTTTTATTAAAGGTTTGAACTTAAGACACCCTATTCAGTTCAAGATATGACTAAAGGTTGAATTTTTTAATTTTTTTTTTACATCTGATTTTAGAACAAATTGGATCAACGATTATAACTTTGCGTGAATGAAATTTAAGACTGCTCTTAATCAGTTTTAACTCTGATACTAGTTCCAGTTTTTTAAACTAAGCTTTTACATAAAAGAGCATACTAAAAGATTCTAACATTGCAAATAAGAAAAACCTAAAAAAATTCATGTTGTGACAAGCTAATATCATGATCATAAACATCTTAAAGAATAGACAACTAAGCATAGACAATGTTATTGCATAAGAAACTGAATAAGGATTAGGATCCGACCTGTTTTAGGGCAGTGAACAGGGCTCAAGTCTGAAGGAATCGACTCGACTAAGCGACTCGAGCGATGTCGATGACTCGAACAAGGTCGTCGACTCGAGCGAGGTCGACGACTCAAAACCAAAAGCGATGTTTGAATCTAAAATAGAAACTGAAAATGCTATGTGTATCTTTTTTAAACTGCGAGAAAAAAAAATCCAATGTATAGAAATGCTGCCGTTTTTGTTTTTGTAAAAAAAATCCAGGACCCTTAAACCTTACAAAAATGATAAATATATAGGAGAATTTAGGGTTTTTACCTCGGTTCACAAAATCCCCAATTACCCTTCTCCCTGTTTGATCTCTATCTTGTGAGATAGGGGTGAAAGAGGTAAAAACTACACCTCTCTCATCCTTATCTCCCAAAAATCGATCAAGGGCTCACATTCATTTGATTTGAAATGGAGGGAGTGGATGAAAAACCCGTTGAGTGAGAACACGCCAAAAAAAAAACAGCTGGAAATGAAATACTCGTCCAGCACATCGATCGTACGGAGAAGAAGACGTTGGATCGGGTTGGATTGGTTTCGCGGGTTGAAGAGAAAACGGGTCGAATTTTGGGAGAAAAGGGTCGCGGGTGAAGAACTGATTAGGGATTTTATCTTGCGTGTTTTGTTTTAAAAGGGGTTTGCAAGGGTGGGTCGTATATGAGGCTGTGTTTTGTGATTTTGGCCTTTTTTACACAAAATTATCAATTTGACTATTTAAAATTTATAAAATTGCCCTTTTTAGCACATCTTTCAATTAAATATACTTTATTATTTAATATTAACTTAAAATTGGGGAAAATTTGGGTGTCAACAGCTGCCCCTCTTTACCCGGAAAAGGATGAAAGAATTTTTAGGGTAAAGAAGTTGACGAGAAACTAATTTTGTCCCGATAAACCCAAGACTTTTGATTCCACTGACCAAAAGGCGAGGCTTATGGACATGGCCGAACTCCGGTTTCTGAGTTGCCTACATAGACTCGAAGACTCGCACGATTGACAAAAGAAAGGACACACGAATAGAAAAGAATTCAAACTGACGCCTAATCCGAAATGAAAGATTAGGTAAAACTTGCTTGTTCGAGTGCGATTCTTCAGATCCTTGTTGACGAGTCTAGCTCATATCAACAATTGCCCCAGTTCACTGCTAAGAAAAGTTCCACGTTATGCTCCAAATGCTGCTGCGGTACTGCTAAAGTTCTGTAAATACTTAACAAACGGTAAGCGAGCAACTGCTAATAAAGCCTGATAATCAAAAGTAAAGAATGATCAAATATTGATGATACAAATTTGCAAGTGCGGGTTGCGATATCATTGATAAGTTGTCTTCTAAACAACTGGCGAAGCAATAAAGCAAGTGTGAAGGCATAATGCCAAGCATTATCAACAATCTTGACAAATCAACTGGCAAGCCGGTCGGGCATGAAGCAAGGAGGGTCTTGGGGTTGATTGTCAAACAAATCAGCTGGCGAGCCGGTCCGGCATGAAGCAAGGAGGGTCTCGGGGCTGACCTGTTAACCTGCTAAGCTAAAAGTAAAGCGGTTCATAATATAAAGCAAGTACAAAGGCATAATTGAAAGCAAGTGCAAGGAAATTTAAACATCTTGACGAATCAACTGGCAAGCCGGTCGGGCACGCAGCAAGGAGGGTCTTGGGGTTGATTGTCAAACAAATGAGCTGGCAAGCCGGTCCGGCACGAAGCAAGGAGGGTCTCGGGGCTGACCTGTTAACCTGCTAAGCTAAAAGTAAAGCGATTCATAATATAAAGCAAGTGCAAAGGCATAATTGAAAGCAAGTGCAAGGCAATTTAAACATCTTGACGAATCAACTGGCAAGCCGGTCGGGCACGCAGCAAGGAGGGTCTTGGGGTTGATTGTCAAACAAATCAGCTGGCGAACTGGTCCGGCACGAAGCAAGGAGGGTCTCGGGGCTGACCTGTTAACCTGCTAAGCTAAAAGTAAAGCGGTTCATAATATAAAGCAAGTACAAAGGCATAATTGAAAGCAAGTGCAAGGCAATTTAAACATCTTGACGAATCAACTGGCAAGCCGGTCGGGCACGCAGCAAGGAGGGTCTTGGGGTTGATTGTCAAACAAATCAGCTGGCGAACCGGTCCGGCACGAAGCAAGGAGGGTCTCGGTTCTGACCTGTTAACCTGAAAAGTAAAACAAGGCGTAATACAAAGAAAATGCGAAGGCATAATTTAAAGCAAGTCCGACGACATAATTTAAAGCAAGTCAAAGAAAAGTAATGAGGAAATGTAGAGCAATGCAAGAGCCATTTGGCGAATCAATAGGTGAGATAGTCCAACAAAGAGAGAAGCCCCGCCTGGTGGTCAACCTGAAAACGTAAAGCAAGTCATTAATTTTAAAGCAAGTGCGAAGACATAATTCAAAGCAAGTGCAAAGAAAAGTAGCGCGGAAATGTAGTCGGTGCGATAGCCATTGATAAATCAATTGGCGAGACAATCCAGCAAGGGATGGCCTCGTGCGGATTATCATCCGAAATAAAGCGATGCCATATTTGGCTTAATTTGAAAACACAAAACAAGCCTCGACTTTGTCGCCTATAAGGAATGAAAGTCATAGAGGTGGAAATGCCGCATGTTCGGCAAAAACTCATGACAAAGCATAATGCTTTAAGTCATAAAAAGGGAAATGCGACGCGATTTGCAAGGCAACTTTGGATGCGCATTCAATAAATTGTCCATCCATAGTGCAAATGATCCTCTCATTGCAATCTTTCTCGTTCCTGCTCTCAAAGAAAAATTTGTTAGTTTTGGGTAGGGGCGTTTGATTTGTGCTGATTCATCTTGAACTTGCTGCCACTGCTCCCTCGTTCTTCTTTAGACTTGGGCTTGCAAATTATACTCAGAGACTTGATTTACGAACTCAATATTGTATAATATTTCAAGATAGAAGCAAAATAAAGTAATTTGATAAAATAAATAATCATTGATACACGACCGAAGTTATAATGCATTTAAAATTTCTGCTTTAACTCAAACTCATGACATATCTTGAAACAAACTGAACGTAAATTGTCTTTGCAACTTATGCTAATCTCGAATACTTTTAAAACTTTGCCACTTAATCCTTTGATAAGCCATACCAATTTTGCAAAAATCTGCCCCAGTTATAACCTTTATGCCTTCGAACTCTTTTGCAAAATTTGCCCCAGTTTCTATCTTCCATATCTTCAAATTATCTTTGCAAAAAATTGCCCCAGTTGCAATCTTTCAAATCTTCAAATTATCTTGCAAAATTGCCCCAGTTGCTTGCCTTAGGGGAGACTAAAAATTTTAATATTATGGAGTCGAGCCCGTTAAGAGCGCCTACGTATCCCTCCACGGGAATCAGACTGTGCGCATATCTGCTTACATAAAGATTTTTTGGGAAAATATGGCAATCTAAGTACGAAGCCGTATCCGAATTGGAAAATCCACGCATCTGCCCAGATGCGTAGTTCGGCATTACATCACAAAATATAAACAAGCCTAAAGTGTTACAATATTTTGACCGAATCCGACGGGGATTGCCTACTTATCCTGTTGCCATTCCAGGAATCAGGTCAGAAGTAGTTCAAACATACATAAAAGAGGAAATAGGGTATTCCTGTGCTAGTGCAACCGAACTCTATATGAGTTGCCTACGTATCCCGCCTCGGGAATCAGGTTACGCGTAGTTCGCATTACATCAAAGATTACATCCAAACCAATGCTAAGTTGCGGTTGCTTCAGACATAGTATCTTTTGACGGCATCTGTGTTGATTACCTTTGGATAAACTTGATTGTAAATATCTGCCAGGATTAGTGTTCTTCCACATAATGACATTGCCAACTTGGCGCAAATTTTCCCGCTGCTTCTTCTTAATTGGGAAAGAGCTTCTTCAACACCAATTGCCCCGGTTTGAAGTAAACTATTCAAATCTTCTCTTTGTGCATTCAACATCTTCCAACTTATCTTCTTGAATGGTTTCTCAAATAAAGGACTTCCATTTGTATAGACAAACCGCTTCGGCTCCAATTGCCGGCAAATCTGCCCCAGTTTGAAGTTCTAACGGTAATGTAATATCCAAAGAGTGCAAAAAGTAACCTTCCAGTGCATCATCCTTAAATCATTCAGCTGTTTCGTTATAGATCACAAGCAAAGTTCAAGCAGGTTTTGTTTTTAATTTGAAACAGTAGTAAGTATATTAATCAGAAGCAAATAATAAAGCACATAAATAGTTAAAGTATAGCAAAATAATAAGGTAGGAATGCAGTGCATTTGTTTATTCAAAACCTAATTTAGGGAGGCATACAACATAAAAGTAAACATGCAGGATTAAAAAAAAAGTTATTTGAAAGACATAGACATAAACATAAAGCAAAACACAGTTCAGGGCCTCAAGCTGACTGTGATGCCAAAACAAAAATAACGAGTTCATTCATCAAGTCTCTTTTGGACCGCAAGTCCAATTAGCCATCACATCACTTGGTTCAGCATTCTGCACATGTGGCTCTTTCTCAAAATCTTCAATAGTTGCACTGCATTTCAATCCATCATTCAAGAATAGGCTGCCAACACCTTCAATGAAATTCTGCATGGCCATTTCTGGTGCTTGGACAAATGACTGGTTCAATGGTAAAAGAGGCTTAGCATGACACTAGACGGCTTCTTCTCAGACTCAACCTTTTCCATCTTTCCTTCAGCGAGGTTTCCACCTAGGCCAAAAGTTCCCTCATTCTTTGGAAATAGAGTTAGTGCTTGCTTAGGTACCTTAAAAGCAATATTATCAACCTCTACATCATAGATAGAGACTATGGTGCCCTTCAGATTTGGTTCTTCCTCAAGAGAAATCATATTAACTCCATTGTTACCATGATTGGGAAGAGGATTATCATGCACATTTGGCTGAGTGCCGGTGAGTTGAATGGTGCCTGCTTTGATTAAATCCTCGACCTTGTCTTTGAAAGTATAACATCTCTCAATATCATGGCCGGCTGTCCCTGAGTGATAAGCACACTGCTTATTTGCATCATACCAATTTGGACGAGGGTTTGGGGTGTTATCAGGGATAGGCTGCACAACTCCTGCATTCCTTAATCTCTCAAAAAGCTGGCCATATGACTCGGCTATAGGAGTATAGGTTTTGGTTGCTCTCCTTTCGTAATTCTGATTAAACCCTTGCACACTGGGACGAACAGGAGGACGAGGCTGGTAATTCTGGGGTGCTTGAAAATTTGGCTGACGAGGGTGTTGATTAGGTGCATGTGCTCTATGTTGGTAGTAATTTGCTTGTGCATTGTAAACCGGATAAGGAACGGGTGGCATCTGGTAGTGAGTGGGGTAATTTGGGTAATATGGGCTTTGGTAAGTGGGAAAAGCAGACGAATTGTCAAAATTCAACTTTACAGCCGGTGGACGCTCGATATTCCCCACAGCAGCTCCCACTTCCTCTTTCTTCTTTTTGTTAAAGCCTTTACCAGACCCAGACTGGATTGCCTTACTTGTAGCTTGCAAAGCGGCCAAATTTGTGATCCTACCCGATTTCAAACCAGCTTCATACATCTCCCCCGTTTTCACTAGATTGGCAAAAGTAGAGTTAGTCATGGATGCCATTCGATCATAGTAAAATTCATCCAATGTCTCGATGAAATGTCCCACAAACTCTTCCTCACTCATGGGAGGCTTAACTTTGGCAGCCTCACTCCTCCAACGTACTGCGTATTCCCTAAAAGTCTCGGTCGTCTTCTTCTTAAACCTTGCAATAGCCAACCGATCTAATGGTATTTCAGCATAGAAACCAAAACGCTCCATGAAGTCGTGAGCCATACTCCTCCAGTTGATCCATTTTGAGGGATCCTGCTCGGAGTACCAGTCTAAAGCTTCGCCTTCAAGACTATGAATGAATAATTTCATACGAAGCTCTTCATTCTTTCCCACTCCCAAGGTTTCACAATACCTTCTCAAATGGGATCGGGGGTTGCCTTTGCCATCAAACTTAACAAACTTTGGTACTTTGTACCCTTCTGGGTATTCAATCCCAGGATGAACGCACAAGTCTTCATATTCTAGACTTTCCTTGTCCTTGCCTTTTGATGCTTTGCTAAGAGCACTCATCACCCAACCTTGTACCTTTTTCTCTAAATCTTCACCCCCATCGACTGCTTTTTCGACTCTTCTAACACCATTTTGAAACTTCACATAAGGAGGATTTGTGTAATCATCAATTTGCACAATAGGAACATCTTGCCCACCAGATACCGCCACTTGGACTAATGGTGCGGATGGATTTTCAGTATAAGCTTCCGGGATGGTTTCATTTTGGTAAGTGGAGGTTTGGTAAGGATATGGAGTGTTTGTCTGATAATAAGTATTGGCAGGGTGCGGGGTGTATGATGGGTGTTGTTGATGTGATGGGTAGATGGGTGGTCGGTTAATTGTTTGGCTAGATTGAGCGTTATTTAGAGGTGGAGCTTGGAGAAGTGGCAAGTTGCTTTGGTGGACTAGTGCTTTTAGAGAATTGTGGGTGTTCAAAGGTGTGTTCATATTGGCGGCCCCATCAATTGAGTTCAGAGATTGCCCCAGAGATTGTCCCATTTGACCTAGAGAGTGGGATGCATCGGGCCCACGCAGCGGCGTGTTTTTAGGAGTTTGCCCTTTTACTGCAGCCAGTTCATCTTTTAACATCTGTAGTTCCTTAGCCATTTCAAGAATCATTTCGTCTTGAGCAATAATGACATTTCTTTTTGAAGACTCAGGAGTTGCAAGATTTTTCTCGGTATTGCGAGGTTCATCATCTATTCCAGTCATTGTCAGTTGTGGAAATGTGTACCAGTATGCAGATTGGTCCTTTGTCCTTGTGTAATAGGAATGATCAGCCAGCTTAAATCAGCACAAATCAAACCTCTGAATGGGGGATAAACAAAAGGAAAAGTTTAAAAGGAACCATGTTAGTTTGCATGTCATTGGCAAAATTTCACACAAATCACGTAGCGCGCATCACGTAGCGCTTTGCATTTTAAACAAGTTGACATGTGGCAAACACAAGTAGTCGAGCGTAAATGAAAATGCGAATGTTTCCTACCCTGTAAGGTGCCTCTTTGCCAGAGGTGGGCCTAAGACGCGCAAGCAAGTGGTAACGAAAAATAGTTCATGCCAGTTTTGAGCAATTCGGATTTAGAGTAAACGATAAATAATAACAATAATTGATAATAATCAGCTCGCCGCCTCGACACCGCAATTCTGTTATCCCAACTATCTTCTCAAAGCTGGTGCCAACCCAAAATTCTAACAAACCTTATGCTCTCCACAACATCTGCACCAAATTTCTAAACCCAAATGCCTAAAACCTGAAACAAACCTCTATACCTTTTGCAAACATCAACGCTCCTCCAAGCACAACTCCCAGTTATTTCACAACATCCAGGGGTGAGATTTCCAACTGCCTTCACAATACCAGACTGCAAATCATGAAAGGCGCCAATTGGCCTTTCAAAATGAAACCTCACTGGTCCTCGGCTTTAGACAAGCCTCTCAGCTTCCTAGGTTTTGCAAGGCTCACGGACCTTGTTCATAAGGCTCCTCGCTGGTCCTCGGCTTTAATCAAGCCTCTCAGTTTCCTAGGTAGCCAAGACCGCACTGGTCTTCAAGGAGGGACCCCAGCAGTCGTTTATAGACATAGGGGCTTCACTCTCCTAGTATGCGACAAGCATACTTCATTCCATAAGAATTTGCAGCTGGTTAGTCAACATGGGCCTGCACACACGCAAAGCCATTCTCGAGAGGGACCCCACTGATCTTTTAAAGACAGCAGGGGCTTCGTCTCTTAGATCTCACTACACCATACCATCTCCAAAACACAAGCCAACCAAATCCGCCTAACTTTCCCCCCGACTACAATTCTACCTTGTTCACAAAAAGTTTGCATTATGATCTCAATTCTGCTAAATTCTTCCATTTTCTGACCTAAAAGACAACATAGGAGACAAAATTCTAAATCTGGTTTTGCTCAAAACATGGTTAGGACTGAGGATTCGTTATCACACAGCACATAATATGCATTGTCGTTGGGTTCAAGAACCCGTTGACAAAAGGGCGGTTTCTTAATTCCTGGAAACGGTATCAAGGACCGGGTCCAAACTAAGGTGTAAATGCATGCATGCTCCTAAAAGCTCCATCTAGGAGTGGGCTAACGGTTGAGGCTGACTCAACCTATGCGGGATAGACCTGGCCTCACAACGCAGTAGAACTGGCCATGACAAAACCAGGCAATCTCAATATCCCGAACTAACTTTGGTGACACGAAAGAAGTTTCAAAGAGTGAGGTAAGGGCAATGCCCTTCCTGCATAACTACCCGTCAAGCGGGTGCCCCGTGATGAAATCGAGGAGGTGAAAGAGAATTGACAGGCTCCATGAGGGAGGAAATATGAACGGAATGCAGACTATGAACAAATAAAAACATGCTTCAATACATTCAATTCCAACAATTAATTCTACGCATGCAAACAAACAAAGAGTTAAGCTACGCATACATACAATCAACACATATATAAAGAAAGCAAATTCGTGAAAATCTTTTGGTTAGAACCATTTGCGTATCCCCAGCGGAGTCGCCACGCTGTTGAACCCCAAAAATTACCCTTTCTTTAAGAAAAGACAAGTTTCGGGTATATTTCAACAAAATGGGATTCCAAAGGGTTTCTTTGGAGTCGCCACCTAATTTAAGGATTATTAGGAACCTAAGTTAACTAAGGAGTGCAATTTAACCTTTATTTAAAAAGAAATTAAATTAAATTCAGAGATTCTTAGGTAAGTGGTTCTATTAAATTCGAAAGAAGGTCCCTTGCGGGAGCACTTTCGAAAATCCGCTAAATGCGGTTAACCCGGCGATTTTCACGAATTTTACTTGAAATTTAGTTTGGAATAAATTTTAAATAAAATAAATTAGTAATAAAATAATATATAGAAGATAAAATTGATTATGACAATACTTTGAACAAAACTTAAGATTAATTAAATGAATAATGAGATGGGTTGATTGATTGACTAAATAAATAAGGGTTAATTAAAATTAAGTAAATAAATTTAAAAAATGATTGAATAAAGAATAATAATTGATTGATTAATTAATTATATAAATAAATAAATAGATAAATGACTTAAGTAGATAAATAAATATTTATATGATTTCAATTAGATGCGGGATGAGCGATAATAATTTGACTAGTTAAGTAAATAAATATAATTGATTAAACACATAAATAATTAATTAAAATTAATTAATGGAATAAATAGATAAAACAATAAATAAATACCACTTAAATAATTTGATAAATAAATAGATAAATAAATAAATAAAGAAATAAATAAATTAATAATTATAATTGATTAGGCAGATAAATGGTTAATTAAAATCAAACAGATAAATTAATAATAAATGCCACTTAATTAATTTAATAAATGAATAAATAAATAAATTTAATAAATGGATAAATAATTGGCTAAATATAAATAATGAATAAATAGGTACAATTTTAACTTTATTTCTTTTGCACTCGAAAATTAACTAAAGGTTTCTACTATCTTAAATTAACCGGCGAGTCCCAAAAAGACGGGATTTGCAATTTATAGACAATCTTAGACAAAACAATAAGATAACAATTCAATTAAAGCGACTAATCTACCAGGCTTCTAATCATTCAAAGTCCTAAAACATGCTTTCTAAGAAAGGGGACGGGAGAGAAGGAGTTTTAGAAAAGTAGAACCCGGAATAGCGAACTTAATGCGAGCCTTGTATTTCACAAGGCTTTTTTTTTTTTTTTCATTTTCTTTTCTTTTTTTTTTTTTTTTTATCTTACATTTTCGGGGATATCAAGTCCCGAAAATGCGGAGCGATTCAAGTAACTTCCCAAATGCAAGTCGTTCCCATTTGCGAGTTTAGCAACTCAAACTCGTTCCCAAGAGTGTTCATGCAAAGAAAAACATAAAGGATATAAGGATTAGTACCCAACCAAAGATTCCAAACTATAAACGCAATAACAGATTAAATGCAAGTAAAGACATAAGCAGTACTTTTTTATGCTAAAGATCACGCCTTCAACGAACTTTTTATACTCGTCACACTCTTTAAGAATAGTTGAAAAAAGGACAAGAGAAGTACAGATAGATACATATAACTTGATCCTTAAACTAGTCAATTGCAAACATTTCATTGCCTAAGGAAAGTTGACAGTGAACATGATAGGAATCTATACATGTTATCAAACGTACTCCTAAACTTCACGCAGAAACATACGATAGGATATTAACTAGCCCATACGACCTTTTTAACTGAGATACATTCATTTTCTTTAGAAGTTCAAACATGAGACCAATATTTTATAAAGATGGACACTTGGTAACTTAAACAAGCAAGTTTATTAATTAGACAGAATGTCTATATTTATCAAAAGTAATGAAAAGGATTCACGTTTAAGCAATATCCAATTACATTTTCCAGCATCAAATTTAACATAATTTATCAAGATGGAAATGCCTGTGAAAATGAACCTGCATTATTTCTGAAAAAAAGACCAAAACTTTCATCAACTATGCAAAGACCAGATTCATATCCAAACCCCTGCTACTACTTAAAACATCCCTTTAATTGCCCTGAACACCTGGAACAACCTAAACCATCTAGGCAACAACTTACACACTTAAACAGCCACCTACGCTCCTTACTGCCTCACTGAACCATCTCTGCACTCCCTGAAACTGCCTTCACACTCTCCAGGACTACCAGAAACCAAGCTATACCCCTCAGGACACCTTACTGCTCCCTAAACAAGACCCTGCACACTGACTAATCACACCTGAAATCCTGAACAAACTACACCCTCTAACAGCCTCCAAATGCACTAGAAATGCCCTCAAAACCAACTGCTGCACCATAGACCCTCTAAGCCTAACCAGAGGAACAACTCCTAGACCTAACCAGCTACCTGCAGCCTCCATTACACCCCTCACATACCTCTTATTCTCCCACCAGCTTCTCTGCACCATCCTAAAATCTATACACACACCTGCAATGCCCCCCCAACCCCTACAACTGCCTGAACACCTAGACTCCCTCAAACTTCTTACACACTCACTGAAAAAAACCTTAAGCAGCTGCAGCACATCTAACTTAGCTAACACCCCTTTAACTCTCTCCAGAACTCCACAGGAAACTCCCCAAGCAGCTGCAGCCATCCCTGAAACCAAATCCTATCCCCTGGACTATTTATAAGCACCCAACTCACAGAAATAAACTCCAAAGCACCCCTGGAAACCCTGCTACTCATCCTAACAGATCTTGCCTTCCTCTGGTCACCAACACCCTAAACAACCTCCAAGCAACTCTCCCGGACCTTTACAAAACACCTAACATACCCTGCACACTAACCAAAACACCCCTCTTAAGCAGCCCTCTACAGCTTTACACAGAATCAGCCTCCATACTTAGCACACAAATACCAATCTCCAAACACCATCAGAAGAAAACAGACTACTTTATGCCACCTGCAGCAACCAGAAATAACTAAAACTTACCCCTGAACATCTACTTCTTCACTAAACTGCACTATTCCCTCATACATTCTCCAGAACAATCTACCAGACACCCTAGTACACACAGGCATTCAGAACAAACTCCAAACATTTGCAAAAGCACCGGACAAACTCTGCCTCCTTTATTTTACTTCAGAACCAATAAAAACAAACCAAACTCAAATGCAAACAAGGAAAAAGAGTGCTTTTATTAAAGGTTTGAACTTAAGACACCCTATTCAGTTCAAGATATGACTAAAGGTTGAATTTTTTCATTTTTTTTTGACATCTGATTTTAGAACAAATTGGATCAACGATTGTAACTTTGCGTGAATGAAATTTAAGACTGCTCTTAATCAGTTTTAACTCTGATCCTAGTTCCAGTTTTTTAAACTAAGCTTTTACATAAAAGAGCATACTAAAAGATTCAAACATTGCAAATAAGAAAAACCTAAAAAAATTCATGTTGTGACAAGCTAATATCATGATCATAAACATCTTAAAGAATAGACAACTAAGCATAGACAATGTTATTGCATAAGAAACTGAATAAGGATTAGGATCCGACCTGTTTTAGGGCAGTGAACAGGGCTCAAGTCTGAAGGAATCGACTCGACTAAGCGACTCGAGCGATGTCGATGACTCGAACAAGGTCGTCGACTCGAGCGAGGTCGACGACTCAAAACCAAAAGCGATGTTTGAATCTAAAATAGAAACTGAAAATGCTATGTGTATCTTTTTTAAACTGCGAGAATAAAAAATCCAATGTATAGAAATGCTGCCGTTTTTGTTTTTGTAAAAAAAATCCAGGACCCTTAAACCTTACAAAAATGCTAAATATATAGGAGAATTTAGGGTTTTTACCTCGGTTCACAAAATCCCCAATTACCCTTCTCCCTGTTTGATCTCTATCTTGTGAGATAGGGGTGAAAGAGGTAAAAACTACACCTCTCTCATCCTTATCTCCCAAAAATCGATCAAGGGCTCACATTCATTTGATTTGAAATGGAGGGAGTGGATGAAAAACCTGTTGAGTGAGAACACGCCAAAAAAAAAAACAGCTGGAAATGAAATACTCGTCCAGCACATCGATCGTACGGAGAAGAAGACGTTGGATCGGGTTGGATTGGCTTCGCGGGTTGAAGAGAAAACGGGTCGAATTTTGGGAGAAAAGGGTCGCGGGTGAAGAACTGATTAGGGATTTTATCTTGCGTGTTTTGTTTTAAAAGGGGTTTGCAAGGGTGGGTCGTATATGAGGCTGTGTTTTTCGATTTTGGCCTTTTTTACACAAAATTATCAATTTGACTATTTAAAATTTATAAAATTGCCCTTTTTAGCACATCTTTCAATTAAATATACTTTATTATTTAATATTAACTTAAAATCGGGGAAAAATTGGGTGTCAACAATTCCTCCAGGTAGTAATATTTTGGCTCTTCCGGAGCACTCAAATAGCTTTGTACTACCATATATTTTATTACACCAACCATATGGTGAATATCTCCTTTCAAGGAGAAAATCATATTATTTTTCCCATGGTAAAATCATTATAGGCAAGATCAATTTCTTGCTTCACTTGCTCTTATGTAATTCATAATAATACATAATTATGCGTACGTTCTGTACGAGAGCAATGACCATTTATGTCACAATAAATAATAGAATTATTATAGTCGAACCTTTTCTAGAGGTGAGTTGTGGTACTTTATCAACCACGCATGGGCACGTCCATATTCATCTTTCTCGAACCTCTTCTGAAGGCGAGTTTTTATATTTTATCACATATTGCCACATTCACTTCGGTGAACGGGTCTATATTCATAATTTTTTTATTATGAATTGTCTCATTCACTGCAAGGAATGGACCATAATCATCTGGACTTGCCTCATGCTCATATAATATATTGAAGGCATTATTATATTTACCGTTTGAACGGTTACTTTTTGAGAACCCTCATTGTTCTCTTATTTATTTCACAATGATAACTATTTTTTCATCCCTTGCCACGTCCACATCCATGGTTTCTATCATGGTAATTATTTTATTGTCTTTTAGACATAAAATTATTTGCCTTCTTTCAGACATAAAATATTGTGTCTTCTTTCAGACATAAAGATATTTTGCCTTCTTTCAGGCATATTATGTATTGCTACTACATTCACATCTGAGAATGGAGCATTATGTTGTGCTCCCACATTCACCTTATGGAATTGAGCTTGTCTTGCTCCCACATTCATCTTAGGGAATGGAGCATATATTGCTCCCACATTCACCTCTATGAATGGAGCCTTTTTAGTGGACGGGCTTCATGATTTTTATCAAAAATACTTTATCTTTTTGATAATACTTTAGTTTGCCTCAATCATCATTATGCCATCAATATATTATTATGGCAAAAGCGTGTTAGGCCATAATGCATTGGGAGTGGAATATGATGTCTTACCCTTAATCAATGGCATAATAGGCCAAAGTGTGTATATATGATGCGATTTGAAGTAGAATACTCAAAGGTACTCATGCTTCGTGTAGTTGAAACATAGTACTGTAATCATGTATCAATGATGTAACACTAATATATCGGGTAAAGATCATAAAAAAAATGAGTATTATTTTTCCGGTCTCCACTTACCAAGAGTATAAAAATTTATATCCAACTATAAATCAAAGAAGCATTCTTTAAAAGTTACCATATTTGTTTCATTCCATAGAAGGAAGAACCTGTATTATTCTCAAAGTATTTCAAATGTGTCTTCCATAGACAAAATTTCCTCTATTTATAGGACACCAATACATAGGAAGTTACAAGTCATCCCAAAGGTTACAAGAATTAAGAGGTGACTAAATGAGGAATTAAGTAGGAGAAAGTTGGGAGAAATTAAGTAGGAAAAAGTGGGTTAGTAAACCATAAGTTAGTGGTGAGTAGTGGTCATCCACATTAACACAAACACATGAATTTACAACAGGAAGAGATTAAAGGTCAAGTGTTGTCTATGAAAGATGAGGTCAAAGTGTTGCATACGAGGCAGCACTTATGAGAAAGGGAGGGTGGGATGTAGGTGTCATAATAAAATTTCGTAGGGGTATTTCCACCCAAATTTTATTTATTAAAGTTAGCGAAGGTGAGTCAATAAGGTAAACCATTGCAGTTTCATAGTTTTGTAATTTACCTAAAAAAGAAAAACGTGTTGTCAACTAAACACTTGAAACATATTAAAAATCTCTATATCTTACGTTTCACTACGTCTAATTTTATAAAGGTGATATTCCTTTTAAACTAATTTTTTTTTTTAAAAAGGCTAGGCAAACTTGGGCAGAACATAGGCAGAAAATGGGAACACTTTTCACTTCAAATTATTCAAGTCCAGTAACATGTTCTGCTATCGGACATTAAGGAGTCCAAATGAGACGACCAACTTCATAAACTCTTGGTATATTCATAGACGAATTGAGACAGATCTAGACCCAGTTAATTCATACATAACTCGCCTGGTGAATTGCATCCTTATGACAAATAGGAGATATAGCAAAAACAAGAGAATACTGGATATATTCCTGATACACTCTCTTAAAATTTATATTCTTGAACAGTAGTTTTCTGCCTCCTTTAGAGGAAAAGTTTTTTCAAAGTAACGACTCTAAGAGAAGAATCAAACTTGAAAGAAATGGATTGGTGCAACCTAAATAACGAATGGAGACCCCCTGTTTTTTTTTTTTTTTTTTTTTTTACAAAAGATCAATGACTCAAATAAAAAAAAGGATGAATATTCAATCCTCATTGCTAATTTCCAATCTTGCAAAAGAATCAACTCCAAAATTCATGACAGCCAAGAATTGAAAGAAATGAGACTTTGGTCTACACTACCATTCACTAGGTAAAAAATAATAACTTACTCCATATTGTACTTTCCTCAACCTGCAGTATACATAAAAATGATAGGATACATGGATATAAAGAATGTAAAGGCAAAATTATCTTGCTAAAATTGCAGTTCAAACGTTTAGTTCCATGGATCATCCCACCCACTCGGACCTTCTCGCTTGACAAAACTCATGATGGCTTCAACAGCTTCAACAATTCTATTAGATAAAGAATGGTTCCCATATTCAATTTCAACTTTTTCAGCACCTCCCATTGCTTTGCACAATCTGCAGAAGTATAAAACGCATAGACAAGAACTGTGGTCAAGTAACCATGAGGACAATTGTATAAGAACAAGAACACACCAAAGGTGTCAGTGGAAGAGCATCACTGATACCGCCATCATCAGTAAAATATAGCAAGTATTTTCTACTTGCCTATCAACCAATGCTTTCTTGTCAACGTATTCTGGAACATACTCGTCACCCATGGAAAATATAACCTGCACAGAACAGTTGTGAATCAGAACCTGCCATTTTGTCCTCGTAAACAGATGGAGATTCCTAGGTCCCAAGTAGAAAATGTCGCAGGGGGACTAAATCTAGTGATAGGAAATTCATGTTCCTTTTCTTTTTCTTTTGCCATGTAATACTCGAAACAAATATAGATGGCTTGGGACACCTCTTTTTTTTTATATTAAAATCTAACAGGAACATTTGCTTTGCAAAAGTTGAGTGGATTTGGTCTCTTACCTGACAAGGAGTGTTAGACATGTGCCCAAGTCTCTGCCTCAGCTGGTCATCACTAAGGTCAGAACTAAACAAGTCATCCTCACCATTGTATGCGCAAAGTGAGTGATATCTGCCAAAGACATCGTTATTAGGTGGGCAGCCATGTGTAGGAAATAGTAAGAAAAGAATCGAGATTCCAGAAAAGAAAACCATCTTGTTATTCAGTTACTAAGATCTCTATCATATATCTGTCTGAATAACAGACTTATCCATCATCTTTCAGGATTTCTGAAAAACATGTGGAAGTTCAATTTGCCTCTCCACCTTGGTGGGGGTAAGATTTGCGTACATCACACCCTCCCCGACCATACTTGTGGATAATTGTAAGTAGAAGTTCAATTTCTTTATTTTCAACAGAAATATTTATTAACACAGTAGCTGCATCGGTATGATACATGTCCACTTATGACTTGTGAGAGAACTCCACTAAAAATTTCTGAAGGATCTCTTCAGACTGAGGCTTTCTCCAAATCATTCTCAACACCTTGCCTTGTTACAAAAATTACAGTTCAATTACGTGCAGGAGAAGATATCTTATTGCAATTTATTCATGGCTCTTATTTGATAATTATTTCCACTATCACAACTTCGTAACTGTAAACCACTAACTTAGAGAGTGCTTTTTAGTGCATATAGTAGTTGACGTCCTTTAAATTAAGCTTTAGTAGAAACCATGATCATAAAGTGGTAGAATGCAGTATAAAAAGACTCTCGACTAAATTATCACCCTTACCTAAAGGCAGTGATTGGAGCATCTGGATTTGCCTCCCTTGGCATTAACTCTGATTCATGACCATCATTTATCATGTTTGAGGCCAAATCAATCATAGAAGCAGTATCAGGAAGAGTGGCTCTATATTCTCGATCACTAACTGGAGCCTGAAAAGCCAAAAGAACATCATATTTGATGTTGAAAGCAACATCAAGACCAGATTACATAAAATTGCCCTCATAAAAGTGGCTTTCAGATAGCAGATACTACGTCTAAACAATGTCTCCATATTTACCACCCTGATTAAGAGTTAAGACTGATCTCTCAAGATAAGATCACACCGCGGGCTTGATTCTCTCAGAATAAAAGAATATAAGCTCTCGTAATTGGATGTCTGTAAACACCACTAACTGATCCAAGGAACTATGTTTTCTTCCTTCTGTCTGACCATCATTTTCACAACCCCCCCCCCCCCCCCCCTTCCTCCCTTTCCAATTGACAGCAAAACTCATATAGCAGCATTTTGACTTTCAAGACCACCTTAGATCTGTTCAAACTAAATGTCGTTCAGGTCCTTTATCAGAAACTGCAAGAGCCACAGTCCAGGTTTGAAATAAGAAAGATATAAAGAGGCAAAGATTGTACATTTTATGGATTTCCCCTATCCTCACTAAAGATAGAGAGATAGACTTGAGAAACATAGGAACTCGAACGGCCATATCCACTGGATGTGCTATCATGAGCACTGAGCTACCGTAATTTAGCAGATTCATAGCTAAGATGATAGGAAGCATGTATTGAGTTTCTATTAACAAAACAGGCAACTTAAATTACTATTTTTAAAGCAGGTATTGCAGGTATTACCTGCAATATGGCTGCACGGACTGCTCTGGAGCACGCAGCATTTGTGCGCATGTAATACACGATATCCTGTATACAAATAGAGAAGTTCAGCTTCCTCCCTCCTAATGTTTTGTGCAATAATGATATTACATGCTTTTTTCACAAGGGTAGCATCAGATATTAGATTCATAAATAAATACCTACCTGACAGCCAGTACTGTGCCCAAGCAGTACCACACCTTCAGAATCTTCCTTGTTTATCAAGTAACTTATCAACTGATCAAGCTCCGTTGCGTCCTTTTGAACATATTGGAGGTAGAAGGAAGTTAAGCTCAGAAACGCAATAAAAAGAGCAGCTCAAACATCTCCTGCTGTTAAATCACATCAGGCAGATTCAAAGTTTTACTGCTCCAAAACTATTGTGACACAAATAGGACAGGTTCTTGAGTCTGGTGCGTACATTAATGCCATAGTCTGACCGCAGGTGTTAAGGTATCAATCATAGCCATAACAACATTGCTTTCTGAGACCAAAATAAGACTAAAATAGTAATATAACATTAACAGGAAGCAGATCTGGGACATGATGATTTCAGAAGAAGATGACGCTGACATGTGAGCAAAACATATTGGTCCATGCAATGTTTTACATTTAAAAGGTGTATAGAAGAACTGGCAGGAGGCTTTGCAGTTATATAAGAATTATAGAGAAGTGAGGCTGATAACCATGCTATAATGTCTATAAACACCATACTAATATTTTCAATTCATCAAAAAGTTGAGCTGAGTAAAGATCCCAAAGCAACTACTTTAAAATTATGTGAAGAAAATCTTAGCTCAACTTCCATGCCTGAGAGATCTAGGAGTTGCTATATGATTTATCACTTTGTTTTCACCATAATTCCTCATTGATTTCCAGCATTGAAAACAATCCAAGTTGTTTCTAGTCCAGCTCTTTTTATCTCCTTTTGACCTTAAAACTGTGTCAAGCCCTTACCCATCATAAATCCTTAATGACCCAATTTCTAAATATTTTTCGCCATCAATGCTTCTGGAAAACAGGCGAACAGCCCACGAGGAAATTTTTACTGAAGTATGATGTCTTCCCAGCAGTCCAAACATGTGCTTGAAATTGCACATTTAGGTTTTCCTTCTTCAGAAGTCTTTCAGATTTTCAAGAGAATGCAAATTTAAGAACAAGTTTTATGGACTATATGAGTGGAGAGGAGAATGTAACTACATTTCACAGTACAAGACCGATGATCGAATGAACTAATAAGCATGTCAAGAACTTGAACAAAATATGTTGATATTGAATTATCACTACTATACACCTTCTCGCTGGTACCTCAGACATAGTACAAAAATGTTTATCTTAATGAAAAAAGTATGGAGATACGTGCAAATAGGAGGAAGAGAGTTTTACTTGTCTCAAGCTTGAGGTTCCATATCCACTATAAGATGAAGAAAGTAGAAACTGGACCAATGACCATTTCTCTTTATCCAAAGCAATAGCCAGAGGCTCTAAGTAACTGCAATAACGGATATCATCAAGTTTAGAAACCACAAAAGATCAAACAAAGTAGGAACAACTGTCAAGAGTATACATGGTGGATTGGCTCCTCGACATGGGAGCACTTTGTGGATTTCATTTCATTATTCTTTTTCCTCTATTTATTTCCTTTTTGCTTTTACAGTTTTTTTTTCCTTCCTTGTGTGCGTGTGTTAAGTAGAAAGGAATCCACTTCTTTTTCGAACCAATGTAAACATACATATAATATTATTTCTTATATGTAGTGCAGAAGAACAGTTACTGTTATCTATAAACTCAGACTTTTTCTTCCTGAACACACAGAAAGGGGAAACCACATTAGAAATTAGAAGGCAAAAAGACCAGGACCAAGTAGCACAAGATTCAATTACAGGTTCCGGGAATAGGTTGCGGACAAAGAATTTCAAGGCAATCATTTGAACCTTTAAATGTAATGACTGAGGACCCGAGTCCAACATTTTTCAAGATGGAAAATGCATGATTTTTCTGATCCGAAGTGAGCCAAGTGAAATAAAGAACAGTTCAAAAAGAAAACCAACTTTTTCTTTCTTTAGATAAGGCGGTTTGAAAAGCAAAAGTATTGTATCTTCAATATATTTAGAAGACTTGATAGTGACCCTTAGTCATGACCATGAATGGCAAATAGTGAAAAAAAGAAAACATAAACATAGAGAAGGAATGGAAAAGAGGAAGAGAGGGTAGATGGAAGTGGGGGATGTTTAAACCAACATAATAAGATACATACTCAGTAGCCAAAAATCCATCTGTTAGTCCACCTATGAAAATGACCTGTTGTTTATAATCACCCGTTTTAAAAGCAACCTGCAAGAAATTTAGGTACCATGTCAGAGAATTGAGTGCATAAGAGTAAACGGCAAGGGAAGTCCTTGAAGGTTTTTATTATATATATAGTTCCTTGAAATGAAAGTTGTTCCCCCTTTTTTACCTTTATCACAAAAAAAAAATAAAATAAAATAAAATAAAATAAAATAAAATTTGTTCCCTCTGCTCCCTCGCATTTTCTTTTAGCAAGCTGTAAGGGACAAGGGGAAGAAGAGCAAAACGCTTCTCCATTGTGCTCTTCTGTACTTTGTGTTTTGTATGCATGTTTGAGGTTTGTTTAATTCTTTAGTGACCATTTTCTTCCCTTGAGTCACCATCTATGGTCACCATTTGTAATACATGTCCAGTCAAGATCATATAAAGTTTAATGGAAATAACACTCCACTGGCTTTAGATTTTCAGCTTAAGACATTGTTGGATCACTTTCCTTACGGGCCCACAAATAACATGCAATGGTTATCTTCTTTTTTTTTCAATTGACAAATCTCTTAGGATGCGATCATAACAGCACTAACACACCAGATCCCATCAGAACTCCGAAGTTAAGCATGCTTGGGCGAGAGTAGTACTAGAATGTGTGACTCTTTGGGAAGTCATCGTGTTGCATCCCTTACCCCACCCACAGGATCCCCTGGGGATGTTGTTGTTTTTGTAATCGAGAAATCTCTGAGGACCACTGGAGCACAGTTCGAAATTCGGGGGATTATGGGCCAGTCCCTCTACCCTTCTCAACTTAAATATCAAGCTCTTGTCTGCAACAGGATTCCAACTCGTGACATGCGACTAGCCACATATCACACGTTGAGCTCTTACCACTAGATTAAAACCTAAGGCTGGTTATTGTAATTTATGCTCGTGGGATGCCTGTCTTGATCGAATGGGTCTCACTAGCTTGTCTACTAAAAGGTGTATCAAAAGATAAGAATATTCATATCCTCTCCTTGTTCACATATGAACACAATCAGTCTCAATCCTCCAAGGATACACAAGGTTATAGTCCATATGCTCTTCCTCAGTGGTTTATACGTTTCGCACAACAACACTCCTCACTCACAAAGATCTCCTTTTTTTTTCTTTTTGGTAACTTTGGCTTCTAATATATCATTGCAACTCTGTTACCACTTGTTGGCGGTGTTTTTATCGAGTCTATCATTAACATATTCATAAGATGAATGACATAGAAGTACGAATGCCAAGAAAGATATGTAGTACAAAATTAAACAAGATCGGAAATAATATCATTCAATATAAGGTATAAGTAGCACACATAGAGGATAAAATGAAAGAAGGTTATTCTTGGTTATCAATAAAGATAAGAACGTTGAATGACATAGTAATGCAACAGCATATGTAGAAATCCAAATATACTGTATGATTGATGGTAATGGTATGCGTTAAAAGGGGCCGATATAGAACTAAAATCATGTGGAAACAACATACAATCCCTCGCTATAGAGCGAAAATCATGTGGAAAGAAGTTGTGAAAAAAACTTCCATCCCTCAAAATAGAAGCAAATTCTGCGATGAACAAAACACAATGAAGCAAAAGATAAGTTTGCAGGCAATACAAACTAATTGGGATTGAGGCTTAGTCGGGTTGGTATGCTTCCATTTGAAAATGGAGTATCCCTAGCATATGAAAACCTAATTTGTCTTTTTTCTCATAACGGTGGTGTTTGAACCAACTTACACGCACCTTGACTAATACACTTAGTATTGGCTACATCAGTACATGGCACATGCATCAGATAACTCTGGCTACCAAAGCTTAACAAAATGGAACAAATCACCTAAAATGTACCTCTGTTAGACCATTATTTCTCATGACCCATTCTAGCTTAACTGACCGCTAGACCAAACTCTTGGATATGAATACCTAAGGCATTATTGAGTATCGGAATGAAACAGGTCCAACTAGAACAAAATAGACATTGAGAATCTACATAGCCAACCCAACTAGTCTGCAATTGAGACGTAGTTGTTGTATCATCTGGTATTAATGTACAACTGTCATCTTGTCCTATATGCTTCTAGCTATTATACCTATCGGCAAGATCAGTCTCGCATGTTTCCCCATGAAAAGGCACCTCATTAGTTAAGATTTTTAGTTTCTGATAAACACAATGGACTCCTTGTACAATCTGATATACGACACACTCAATCTCTACTCCCAATTGGAGCTCAGACTTGAGGTCAACACACTCAAGTATACCATTTAGGCTGTACCTTAATTTGTCAAAAAAGATGATAGATGAATCTGCAAAAGAAAGCGACAAATTTTGAGGGTTCTCCAACATTATAGGCTCATGGCATTGACTTGATAACTAGTGTATTACCAGACTCGTTATTTCTCATTTGTAATCAGAAACTAAGGGAAAGACACATGTTTCGTTGAAAAAAAAGGTATGCTATGAAGTAGTGCATTAGGGCTTCCAATAGTCTAATTGATTCTCCATATCCCTCCCTATCCCTCCGAAAAACTCAACAGTTGAATCTTTTTCACTGAACAAGAAACTCCCGGATTAAATCCAGTTAACTAGTATCCAGCATAACCAAAATGTGGCAAACTCTACTGTAATATAATCTTAAATTATTAAGTATTAGCATTTAGCACGGAACGAGTCCAAACTAAACAAAACGAAAATGATGATTCATACAGCCGACCCCAACTAGTTTAAAATTGCATCGGAGTTTGTTGTTGCAATGAACAGTAGTTATAAGCTTAAACTGCAATTTCCCAAAACACCATAATCCTAAACACGAAAAAGCTCAGATTGTTCCAAATCAAACAACAAACTAATACTCATAGTTGAATTTCCACAATAAAAGAGAGTACTTGGTAACTCAACAGAACCTAAATTGTCTTAAAACCATACTACATTTATGCTTGCATCAGGTAGGCTGCATACGTCACAACCCTTGGGGCCACCCTTCCCCTAACCCGAAGCCGGGCTGTACTTTTTCCATTATAACAAACAGTAATCTTTAAACATAATTTTTTCAAAACCAACAAAAAGAATCAATTTTTATTTCAAGAAAAGGAGAGAAGTTATACCTGAATTGCTTTAGGACCATACTTAAACATTACACCACGGAACTGTTTTCTCCCAACAATAGGTCCACCGCCTGAAGCACTGTCAGCACCACCGCCGGATGTGGCGGCCGGAGTCATTTTAACACTGGCGGAACGGCCACGAACTATGCCGGAAAACCAAGAATTGGATGAAGAAGAAGATGAAAATGAAGCAGAAGTTGATAGATCCATTTGATTAAGCAAAAGGGTGTAATTTAAACACAATCTTTTTCATTTTTGATTTGGAAAAGTCTCCATTTGTTGTGACAAGAACTGACAATGTACTGTTGCAGGGCCAGGTGAGTACTGAGTTGTTTTTCTTTAAAAAAAAAAAAAAAAATTAAGATTTGGAATTTGATTTTTCTATTATGAGTATTTAGTTTATGACTATATGATTAAGGAAAAAGGAATAAGAAATCCCAAAATCATAATTATTCGATTTCAATCATTGTAATCTAATAGGAATGATGTTTTACTACTCCATCAAATACTGTGTAGTATTTTGTTTAGTTATGATATGAGGAGTACAAAGAAAAATTTTAACTTAGTTATATCGAGGTTGTTATAAAATACTTACATGATTTTAAGGAAAATTAGGTGTTACTTGTTACAACTAAGTTTTATTATAAATGATTATTGTTATAGATGGGTATGAAATCCAATGTTATCTCACATATGGGGTCTGATCAAAGTAAACTGTACGAGACGAAAGTCTCATATACGGTTCTCAGAGGGGGAGTTACGCCTATCTCAATAAAGTTTATGATTGGTTCGAAGAACGTCTCGAGATTCAAGCAATTGCGGATGATATAACTAGTAAATACGTTCCTCCCCACGTCAATATACCTTACACCACCAAGGTAGTGTGGCTATTTTCGATAGACCCTCGGCTAAAGAAAAAATATTTTTGAAAACATGGTTGAAAACAGAAAACAAAAAACAAGATGAAATACCATGGTGAAAAAAATACCGATATAAAAAGTAAAAATAAAAGAGCTTAACTTATATGCACCCACGGTGTAAACTTTCTTTTTACACCGTTGGCTAATTAAAAGCCTATTATAATTAAATGGGAAGTGTTCTTGCTTGTTTTACATTCTCAAGCCTAATACTCCTTTTAAATACAAAAAATTTCACCGTATGCCCTTCATAAGGAGTGGTTTTACAAAAATACCCGCGCTAAAGAATGTTTTAGCAAAATGCCCTTATTTAGTCCACAAGCCAAGACCTCAAGGCAAAAAAATTGTCAGTCTTGGCAATTGGCTATACTTCAAGGGCAAGTGTTGTTTTGCCAATACTTCAAGTTATATGGCGAGAATGCAGGGGAAACTGGAAGGGGCAAGTCTTGACAATTGCCAAGACTTACGAAGCAGTGCAACAAGTGTTGCCTAGTGTCAATACTTGCCGTGCAAGTGTTGGAAAATCGAGCATGGGTCAATAGAAAGTCTTGGCAATTGCCAAGACTTTCGGCAAAGTGCGGCAAGTATTGCCTATTGCCAATACTTGAAGGGATAAGTGTTGAAAAGTGGAAAAATATAACGAGAAGTCTTGGCCCCGGATTTTTTTCATTAAATCTTAACGGGACATTTTCGCAAACTATTTCTTAGCGCGGGCAAAAAGGTAAACTATTGCTTCCTGTATCATATTTTTGCAAAAAAGCCTTTTAAATAGGGGCAAAGTGCACGAATAGCCACTTTTGCCCGTGGTCTTGGGTTTGAGGCCACTTTTTCTAGTGG
Source organism: Petunia axillaris subsp. axillaris (assembly GCA_029990575.1). Classification (NCBI taxonomy): domain Eukaryota; kingdom Viridiplantae; phylum Streptophyta; class Magnoliopsida; order Solanales; family Solanaceae; genus Petunia; species Petunia axillaris. The sequence goes on from JARKNS010000008.1 coordinate 167,657,043, forward strand.
TTTTACATGAAATGTCACTTTTTGGAACTTCAATTCTTATGGGCTGAATTTTAAACCTGTGGACGGAAGTTCAACCCCTGTGGGCTGAACTTCATGCCTAAGGTATAAAGTTCAATTTCAACTCGCAAGGGCTGAACTTTTAGACATAGATGCGTAAACTTCAACCCTTGTGTGCTGAAGTTGAACTTCAACCCTTGTGTTATGAAGTTCATCTCACAAGGATTGAAGTTCCAAAAAGTGGTCTCTCATGTAAAACTAATTAAAAAAATGGCTTCAAAGCAAAGACCAATGGCAAAACTGGTCTCTGAGTGAAATTTTTACTTTAAATAGCTAATTTAGCTTAAAAAATTGATCAATGATTGAGTAAGAATAGAAGAATTGACCTCCAAGAATCACAATGACAAAAACTAACATATGGTTGGTATCTTGAACAATAAAGCGAGAAGCCGAGGACAGAAACTTGACCTGGCCAAATCATTGACATAGTTAATGTTTTAATACAAAAACAAACAAGAAAACTTAAAAATTTAGTTGTAATATGATATTAATTAGTCGTCGGTGCATATTAGTTAAACTCAAAATAAAACAGCAATAATAATCAATTTTATTTATCTAATTTTTTATATGGTTATAAACTCTTTTTTTTTCTTTTTGTTATATGAGTACGTTGAATGCTTTGTCTATTAGGCAAAATAGTGTAAATTTAGAATCTTTTGGAGCTTTAACCAAACTTTGAAATTATTGGGTCCACATAAATATTCAACATATAATGAATAATAATATAAAAATTGTTACTATTAACTACACAAAGTACTTATAAGATAAAATAAAAAAAGTCGTAAACTTTTTTTTGTCAAATATATAAAATTTTCATTCAATCAAATGTGATCATTTACAACCAGCTAACTCATTTGGACTCTAGAGTTAGTTCTCTACATTGACCTTTCTATAACTATAGAGCTAATTCCCCGCAGACAATCCAAAGAAAAAACAGAATCAGTAATTACATGCTACACCGGGTAATTATGCAAACACTCTTAAGTAGCTCTTCCATATCTTATGTTGCCCTCTGATATAGAGTTGGAGTGCAATGTTCTTGAGCAGCTGACAATGTCTAATCTTGATATTTTGAAATCTAGGCTGGTTCCTTTCAATCCAGATATGATAAAGAGTTGCAGAGAAAAGGAATATCAACACTCTTGCTCGGGGTCTGTTGTTTCCAGTTCTCTTGGAAACCCATCTAACTTCATCCTCCCAGCTCCTAATATGGTGACTTTCTCCTATCCACTTTAACATTGCAGCCCATACAGTTCTTGAGTAACTACAGTCAATGAACAAGTGTTGCATTGTTTCTGTTGACACTCAATTTCGTCCCGAGAAATAATTAACGGCTAAATTATTTAAATGAGAATCAATTATTAAAATAAGATTAAAATTAGAGTTAGATAATTAAAATTATGTGAATTGAGATTAATTAATTAATTAAATTTCATTAAAGTAAATTAACTAATTTCAAAAAGAGATTAAAATAGTTCTAAATCCTTATTTCGGCCTACCCGTGCAATTTTTCACTTACTCATATAATCCATAAAGTGGGGTTAAAATTGCCTTAGGAATTAATTTTCAGCCCACATATACAATGCATACAATACACATAATACCCCTCCCCTGGCCCATCAGCCCATCACACGACCCGGCCCAAACCCATCTCCCCTAATCAGAAATCCCTTTACCCTTACCCATTTCTAAACCCGATCCCCTCTTCCCCATTTCCCCTAAAACTCGTTTAACCCTAATCCCTTCCCCTTAACCCCAATTACCCCCTAAAATCTGAACCGCAAACAGCCAAAAACCCGATCTGGTCCCCCTCTAGATGCCATATCATCATCTCCGTACCAGAGCCACGCAACAATCGAATCACCATCGTCCATTTTGAAAACAAATTCATCCGAGTCGTCGATCCATTCCAACGTTCGATTTCCTTAGAGATAAGGATGGAATGGTGCGATCCCTAAGGGGATTAGACCATTTCACCCTCGTCTCAAAAGGAAAAGGCAAAAAATGAGCAAGGATGGATTCGAAATTTCATCCGAAAACCCTAAATTTTCAGGTATATATTGTTCATTTTACTGATTTTTTTGGGGGGGGGGGGGTTTCAGTTTTTGAAGAGGTAAAAAGTGAGGCAGTAGAGTATACACAAAAGATACACCTAATCTTCTCTTCTTTTTTTTAGCTTAGAAATATAAAATTACTATTTCCGTTTGGTATTACTGTGTCGTCGCTTCGTCATACTAGTCGTCGACCTTACTCAAGTCGCTTGTTCGGGTCGTACTCTTTAGCTCGTCGCCTTAGTTCACTGCATCGCAAAAGGTAAAATTCTTAACCTGTCATTTTAGTTCCCTGTTCTTAGCAATATTTCTGTTATGTCTGTGGTTAAGACTGAATCCATGTATGCTTTGATCGTTGTTTATGTTATTTATACACAAAGAATGCACCTGTACTGTTTCATTAGCACCTAAAGTCTATTTTTAGCTTGAAGGAACTAGCTATTAGATGAAGTCTTACTTGGTTTAAATGTATAAAGTTCAAATCTTTACGCCTATTTTCATAACCTAAAGGCTGTTGTTTCTTGGAGTTGGTTCAATATTTTTTGTTTGGTGTGAATCAAGCTCATTGCATTTCAGCTTAAAGAAATATTATAGGTGTATGCTTCAGTGTGTTATTTGTTCTTGGAGGCAGGGATTAGAGTGGTCTGTTGTTTGAGATGTTTTTTTAGGAAGGAGTAGCATTGTTTGGAAGTTTTCAGGTAGATGTGGGATTATCTGCTTGTACTCATGTTCAGTTATGTGTGCAGATTGAGAGTAGGCATGGCAGTTCTGGTAGTTGTTTCCCTGTTGAGAGTTGAAAGTTGAAAGTTGAAACCTTTTTTTTCTGGATATTCCAAGGTTGCCATTCCTTTGTGATTTAGTAATATGTTTAGTCTTCAAGCCTGAATTTGTTTTGCCATTTCTAAAGCTCTATATGTCTGTGTGTATGACAACCTAGTAACATGTTATAGGACTGAAATGTTTTACATTTCTTCGTAAAGATCGAATCTTTATGGTCTAAACTGTTCCAATCTTGGTAAATAAAGTATGAAAATGGTTTGAAGTTATGAAACTTACCTGTTTAGTAGGGTATTGGTTCCTTGTTTTCCTGGATGTTTTAAGCGAGAGTATATTGAGTTTGGGATGAGCGAGAGTGGCCTGTGAGCTGGCAGCAGGGTATGTTTCCTGCTTGGTTCAAGTTTATGTGTTAGATGGAGGAGAGGAAGTAGTCCAGGGGATCTGAGGGAGTGGTTCAAGCTGTGAAAGGATGTTCATAAGGGATGTAAGGTGGTTGTCTGGTATATTTCTGAGGCTGTTTAGGATGTATGTCCTAGGAGGTGGTTAGGAGAATATGTGAGGGGAGCAGGGTGTTATTTTGGTAGGCTGCAGGGAGCAAGAGGAAGCTTCAGGGAGGTGTTAAATGTCTTAAAAGGTGTTGTAGGCAGCCTGCAAATGCTAGGATGTCTCAGGTAGATGTATGTGGATATTGAGGGTGCTGTAGGGTCAGGGATGGTTTTATTTTGTTCTTAGAAGTTCTGCAGGCAGTTAGAAGAGAATTTAGAGGCTTGCAGGTGTGTTCTTTTAGCTAGAGTCAGTTAAGGGAGTAGGAGCGGAGAGTTTGAGGAGCTTTTGTTATAGGTAGCTGAGCTCGAAGGATGAAGATGTTGGTCTGCAAATATTTGTAGAGGGTCTAGTTGGTTTCAGTTGGCATAGTGTGTCTATGCAGGTTAGTTAGTGTGTTCAGGTGCTCAGATGATTTGTAAGGGTGGCAAGGGAGGCATTGAAGGTGTTTTGCAGGGTAGTCTAAGGGAGAAAGGGGTGGCAGGTTTGTGGAGGTTTGTTTAGGATAGCAGATGTTCAAGAGTTGTTTCAGGGTGGTCTGATTTTCCTGTTCTCTTAGTGTTTTGAAAGCTGTGAGTTTATGAGGGCGAGAGTTAGATTGAATTTGTAGGTTTGTGTGAGTAAAGGGTGTTGTTCAGTGAAGAGAGTGAGGCTGTTCTCAGGTGTGTAGAGGGTGTTATTCTGGTTGCTTCTGGAGGCTGTATATGCTGTGAGTAGGAGTGTATGTTAGGTGCAGGCAGGCGTGTATGTATGTAAGGTGCGGGGCGTGTATTTGTCTGATATGCAGAGGTATCCTGTAGTTGTAAAAGGAGTTCTTGGGAGCCTAGGAATTTAGGAGAGAGCTCTGTGTTTTTGTCCTCACCTGGTGCAATTGGTGTATAAATTGAAATTATATAAAGGTAGTCATTTTTCCTTTTGAAATCTGGGCTTGTCTTAAAGCAGAATGGTCATGATTTGTTCCGCTTTCTTGGTCTGTCAAGTAGCAGTCTTAAATTTCTTTGTTTACGGCGAACCATTAGATACTACATGTCTTTTGAATTGCATTCATTTAGGTAATGAAGTTATAAGAAATAATTATAAGTTTTGGTTTGAAATTTCAGTAAGGAGGATTTTTAAAAAATGGTAGTAGTAATTCTGTGATCACATGAATTTGCTTAGTCTTTAGGTCCCTACCTTAGTATTTGTTTCCTTAATTTGGTGTGTGTGATTGTAGTCATACTTTGATTTCCATGGTTTTGAAGACATGGCTAGTACGTGTACTTCTAAATGTTTCAATAGCTTTCATGTTTAAGCAAGAGTTTGGATTAATTCTGATCACTCCTCTCCTCATCTCGTCATGACCTGTAGTTCTTTTTTTTTTGCCTACTTCAGTACTCTTGTCCTCTCAATTCTCATACTTTTTTTTTTTTACTATCAAGCATGAATATCATTTTTTAGATTTGGTCTTTGAAGTGTTTATTGGTCCATGGGACACAACATCTAATCCTTTTCTCCATTTCTTTTGCATAATACACTCTTGGGAACGAGTTGAATAAAAACTCACAAACTGGGATGGCATGCATTTGGAGTTATTTGATCCGCTCCACATTTTCGGGACTTGATATCCCCGAAAATGTAAAAGAAAGAAAAAATGAAAATCACAAAGTCCAAGGCTCAGTGATGAGTTTGCGCTTCCGGGTTCTATCTTCTAAACTCCATCCTTCCCCGCTCCCTTAGAAAATGCATGCTGTATAGGATTTTCCCATAGACCGGATTAGTAGCCTGGTAGGATAGAAATGATACTTGAATTGTGAATAACTATTGTAAATCACTTAAATTGTTTTTATATGAATGCTTTGTATCATTTCTTTGCGAATCGCCAATTAATTTATGGATGTTTAGAATCATTTGTCAATTAATGAGTGAAAATCCAATCCAATTAAAATCGTATCGTTCGTCATAATTTGCATTTGAATTATTTATTTATGGATATTTAATTATTTATTCATCTAATCTAATTTATTTATTTAGTTAAATAATTAAATTTTAATCCTTTATTTATTTATTTACTTAATCTAATTTATTTAATTTCAATTAATCATTTATTTAATTAATCAATTAATTATTATTCATTTACTCCTTTATTTAATTAAAATTGATAGGTATTCATTTATTTAATTAAGTTATTTATTTGCTTATTTATGTATCTATTTATTCAACCAATTAATTAACCCTTTATTATTATCCAATTATTTTTTTATTTTAATTAATTATCTAACTTCATTTAACCTTTGCTTATTTTATTAATTAATTAATTGATTATTATTTCATTATCTATTTAATTAATCTTAAATTGGATCATTCATTTATCTAAGTATCGGCATAATTAAAATCTTATCTTATTTATATTATTCATATTATCCTTATGTAAAATTAGCTTTATATATTTATTATCCTTAACAAATTCGTGAAAACCGCCGGATTAACCGCATTTAGCGGATTTTCGAAAGTGCTCCCGCAAGGGACCTTCTTTCTGAAATAAAAGAACCACTTACCTAAGAATCTCTGATTTTAATTTAATTTCTTTTAAATAAAGAATAAATTGCACTCTTTAGTTAACTTAGGTTCCTAATAATCCTTAAATTAGGTGGCGACTCCAAAGAAAACCCTTTGGAGTCCCATTTTGTTGAAATATACCTGAAACCTGTCTTTTCTTAAAGAAAGGATAATTTTTGGGGTTCAACAGTTTCAACATTGGTGTTCGTGCATAGGACACAGTTACTTGGGACATTAATCCACATCTCAGCAAATGATCCATTGTGGCCAATCTATTTTGAATAGCGAGCCAAAGAATGAATTTGTGTCTTAGGATTGCGTCTGAAGCTAAAGTCAGGTTCTTCCAAGGGACTCTTGGATGTTGCAGAATAGCCTGTCTATAGACTTTCTTGATGCTAAACTTCTCTTGCACCCATACTTGTTGATATTTTGTAGCAAGTCCACATTCAGGAACCATTCCCTTGTGTCAAAGACCTTCCGGATTAACCAGCAAGCTTGTCTAGGAGTACTCATTGAAGTTATTTATAACACTTAAGCATTTTTAGGGAACATGGGCATTTCTTTCAAACTTGTGCATTTCTTTCAAAATTTATACATTTTCAAACTTGTGCATATCATGCATATCTTCTGCCGCTCCTGGCAACTTTCTAAATTGTGCGTGAAAATACGGTGGCTACGACCACCTTTTCCCTTACAAAAATTCCTTTAGGTGAACGACTTGGAATCTATTTGGTCTGAGACGTTCCCGCTCCCGAATCGTCTGCTTGGGAGGATAATAATACCTGGTCTAGCTATCTCCATTCCTTAGTAGCAACGCTAGAAATCATGCATCATGACATATCATTAGTCGAATTGTTCTAAAGTCTGATAGGCCAACCTGTTCAAATAATTCGAACGGGTTTTGACCCCCAAAGAGCGTTGAACACGGTCCATTTGCATATACTCCGGGGATCTAACGTGCAAATGTGGACCGTTTATTAGCATTGTTCTGCATTCAGTGTCATTCAAAGGCACAAAGATTACCTACTTGGCATCAAAAATCCAGATTGAATCAGAAATGATTGCTTATTCATAAACAGTCGGAATTATTCTGTATTCACTGCCATTCAAAGGCACAAATGGTAACCGAAGCGGCATCAAAGCCCAAATTAAATTAGAAACGACTGTTTATTCCTAAACAGTCGGAATTATCCTATATTCACTACCATTCAAAGACACAAATGGTAACCAAAGCGGCATCAAAGCCCAAATTGAATCAGAAACGACTGTTTATTCCTAAACGGTTGGAATTATTCTGCATTCAACGCTATTCAAAGGCACAAAAGGTAACCGAAAAGGTATTAAAGGCCAAATTTGAAGCAACAATGACCGCTTGATAGATGGGATGACATATAATGCGCATTTATCCTCTAGGCATTATATAAAGACTTGTCATCCGTGGTTTGTCAAAAGTCCATTAGCAATTTCGTCTAAAGTGTCTAAAGGATTCTCAATCCATAATGACACTTCTCTTCATATTCCATACTACATTGCTTTCAAAAGCTCGTGCCACACATTAATCGTTTGCTTACGACCAAAATTTAGGCATCTTCCTTCCTTTTTTTTTCCTCATTCCTTCATCTTTTCCAAAAGATCATGGCCACTAGAACATTTGACATGGTTGTTGAAGTCCCTCAGTTGCTAAGAGACTGGTGGGGAAACCTAAGTATAGATCAACAAGACCGAGTTAAAGTAGTGTTGGGAAACCCGATTTCACTAATGGAGCACCCAACAATGAAAGGAATAGTAGAAGCAGCAGTACACTATTGGGATGTATACCGAGCAGTTTTTTTATTTTGGGAGCGTAGAGTTGACACCATTACTGGAAGAAATATGCGGATTAACTCAATTACCATTCAAAAGTGAAGAAGTCTTGATGCCTAAGAACATCGCACCCGAGGTGTTTTTCGAAATGGTAGGGTTTAAGCCCGAGTTATGCACAGACATTATAAGGCAGTCGGGAATTTCTCTAACTTCTCTCTACATCAATTTGGGTATGGAGAAGTATTTCAAGAATCCGAAGACTATTTCCGCATTAACAAGGCAGATTGGCAAGGGCGGAGAATACTTGCTTTTGTCACCAGCTTTTTAGGGACTGTCGTGTTTTCACAACACAAAGGACGAGTTGATGTTTGTATGATATCAATTGCTGACGCCTTACTCAAGGACCTCAAAATAAAATACACTTTGGTACCAATGATTGTTGCAGAAATGTACCGAGCTTTAGAAAGATGAAAGAAAGATGCTAGTTTTTTCGAAGGTTGTAATTTAATCCTACAAATTTGGTTGATGGAACATCTACAAAGGATGAACAACATAGACCAAGCCTTCCACCCCATACCAAGAGAAAACTACATCTTGACTCATACCGCCCGCATGAACAGTGCTCTTGAAATGTGGGACCGGCCAACAACCACCGAAGGTTGGCACCATAGGCTTTCTCAGTTGACATCTGAAAATATACAATGGATGTTTGACTACTTTCCCAGTATCACAGTGATCACACGATCGGAAGGAGCTTCATTTCTTATCTTGGTTGGGTTTAGAGGAGTTTGCTCATACACTCCTTTAAGGATACTTCGACAAACAGGGAGAAAGAAGACTGTACCCCAAATTGCAAACATCAGAAGTTTCAAAGCAGATATCTTCGGAGGAGTGATACCGTTCAGAGACAAGATACTAGAAATTTGGAAAGAAAGGCGACAAATCGGATTTGAGACTATTGGACGAGACAGGTTTGAAGCAGGCTATGATGAGGATTATCAAGGATGGCTAAGGAAAGACATAGCAAATGTAGTTCAACTAAGAGCAACAAGAAAAAGGAAAAGAAATGTTGATGAATTGGAATTTGAGTGTAAGAGGCTACACAAACAACTGGCAAAGGCACGAGAGAAAATAGCAAAAAAGCGAAGTTTTGTCGAAGCAAAGAACAAAGAAAAAGACAAATGGCGCAATAAGGCAGAACTCATGACAAAACGCATAGAGTTTATCCGTGTATGGGCTAGCGAAGGAATGAACTCTTTGGTTGACAAATGAATAGAAAAGAAAGGAAGGAAGGCTTGGGAAATGTTGAAAAACTTCACATTCGACATATCCCGGCTCTTAACTAACATAGACAATATCATCTTCTAAGGGGATTCATCAGGGGCAAGTTCGATCGAGGAAGACTCATCTGAAGAAGAAGAAGAAGAAGAAGAAGAAGAAGAAGAAGAAGAAGAAGAAGAAGAAGAATCTTCTGAGGATGGATCAGCATGAAAGATGTTTACTTTGCCATGATCTAATTTCCTAGCAATGTTTAGTCTTTTCCTTCTCTTACATTGTTTTAATATCAGCCAATGTAATAAAAACCAATAAAGCAATATTTATCTTTTAGGCTCTCCGCATTGTTAGCAAATGAGGTGATACATATGGCACAAAGTACTTTTCAAATCGTCAAGCAGTTTTTCGCATTATAGGATGCATTTCTTATCTGATATTTGTGCATTGCATGATTTTGTTTGTTGCTCTAGGAATTTTTCTACCTAAATCAATCCCTTCCCAAATCCAATCTCCTCCTTATCTCCCTACTCTATGCCCAAATCCTGATATCAGAAATCTTCGCATTTCTTGATAATTCCCTATCCCTTACCAAGTCAAAACCTATTATCCAAAAAATTGGCTTAAGTTGAATACCGAGGCAGAAGATTTGTTTAAGCAAAGTGCACTTATCAGGGATTTTTCAAAACAAGAAGAGTTTGTAATAGCAGGTATTATACACGCAAAACGGAAAATTGACAGGGCAAGAGATTTGTTAGTCAAACTCAAAGACACACCTGACTTACCGAAATACTTCGTTTTGACACAATGTTTAAGGATCATTTTGTTGGTCTAGACCATATTGTAATACATTTAAGGCAATCAAAAATATTTCAAAACTTGCACCTATTCATGGCCAAAAAGACGTTCAAAGGATTATCACAAGGCAATAAGGACGTGAGAAATGATCGGAGCTGGCTTGATGATACAAAGATTTATGCATAACAACCAAAATTAGCAGGTTGATTCAATTTGGAAAAGAATGCAAAGGCGCAGTGAAAAAAATTCCATTATATGACAGAGCTAGAAACTCTTGTTGAGTATTGGAAGCATATCCCTACCAACTAGCAAGTGTGAGACGAGAAGATGAACTCAAAATGAAGCTATTTGAGACACTTACAAGACTATAAATTGATTTGATACAAAACCAGGGGCGGACAGATTTCTTAGAGCGATTTTGGTCGAAAGCTTTATTTGAATAAATTTTCATGACAACAACTACATTGAGAAAGGAATACAATATGACCAACCTAAGAAATGGTCTTGACTGAAGCAGCGATCTAATAATATACATGATACACCGGGATCGGTCTCTTGGCAACAAAATCTACCTAACAAGCAAAAGTTGAGGCAAAGATTGAATTGTAGCAATTGGTTGACAAGTATGAAAGACATTGAGTATCTCTCTCAAAGACACGAGGGCATCATGACGTACAAATTTGCAAGAAAAGATGAAAAATGCACTAAGGTCTTGGTGTTCGACAAAAGCCGACTTTCTTTTTAGTCATATATATACCCCATACCCGAAATCTTTGTCAAATTTTGATTGAGATCTAACCAGACCCATCTCCTGCTTAAGCAAGTATCAATCATTTAACCAAAATCCTTGTCTTGACTGCTACATAAAGCACTCAAGCAATCTTTTGGAATCTTTATACACTTTTTTATAATCTCCAAGTTCAAGTGCTAATCTATCATCCGCGGTCTAGGCATAATCTTAAGCTTTATGTCTTGTTATTGCTTCAAATCTTTGTTAATGTGCTAACACAGTTTTGCGTATTTACGGTTGCTTTGCATTTAAACACCGAGATTGGTTAAGAACCTGCATTCAGAAAAAGCCGAAATGGCAAGCCAAGCTGATAACATTTACTTCTGAAATAAAGCTTTTCGAACCACCAACATATGACATCAAGAAAACTCAAATAATCCTAATTCCACTTTCGTACAACTTGTAGTATGAACGAACCAAAATCAGCTGGCATTATACCCACACAAGAGTCGCAAGAAACAAATCCAATCACTGTACAACCGAAACTGGCAAAACTCACAACCTCACACTACACCCGACTTACACAATAAACAACCTCTCTCTATCCAGAGTTTTAATAACAACCTTATCAGGCCTGACACAATTGAGGACAGACTAAAAGACAAAATCTCACACCTTTACTCCTTTAGCTCAGTCAAAAGATATTGCAACTTACAAACGAACTACTCCCTAGAGACCTATTCCGGATTTTGATCCAACAAAGATCTTCACCTATCACTCAAACATTCAATACCATGACACCGGAAAATACCCAGCACTGGAACACAAAATTCAGAAGGCAAAACAATGATACAACAAGAACCAACCACAACTCCTAAACGACAAATACATTTTTTATACACACCAATCTATCAAATTTAGCCCCATGACTTTTTGAAAAGAAAAGAACGAAAAATGAAGACACCCCGTCACAACCCAAGACAAATACAATTTTGGACAACCTCCAAATCCGTCAAAATCCAAACACCAAACCTCAATCTAAGTATGCAAGTACCCACATAATCAGAGTCACCAAGATACCCAATCGTTACACTTAAAGACGAATGCAGATTCAAGCCAATACATTGAGGTTCAGTGCATTGCGACCAATTTGTTTCGACTAACGAATCTTTCTTCGACAGCAGATCTTTCAGCACAAACACAAGATTCGCAGGCAATCACAACTGACATAATAGCACTTTAGCCACGTCGGGCTTATAATATGACGACTAGCCACGTCATGCTTATAATATGACGACACGTCAGGCTTATAATATGACGACCAACCACGTCAGGCTTAAAATATGACGAGTAGCCATGTCAGGCTTAAAATATGACGATCAGCCTCGTCAGGCTTAGAATATGACGACTAGCCACGTCAGGCTTAGAATATGAAGACTAGCCACGTCAGACTTAAAATATGACGACCAGCCTCGTCAGACTTAGAATATGACGACTAGCCAGTCAGGCTTAAAATATGACGATCAACTCGATCCGGCTTAAAATAGGACAAATTCACATACTTTGTTTTGCAGGCACTACTATAATAGGCTCGTCTGCCTTAGAATTGGACATACATTATGTATTTTTTTATTTATTTTGCAGGCACTACCATAATATGATGATCTATCAAGGCAATAAACTAGGGCATAATTTTTTAGGATCCCCTCAAAAATTTCCAAAACACACAAGCTGACACTGGAGCAGAAATTTTTGAGATCCCCTTAAAAATTTCAAGAGAGACGAAGTACAGAAACTGGGAGTTCACCGAAGAAAGCTTGACCAAGGCCCAACATTCATGAAAGCATTATAAAAGCAGAAAAAGCAACGACTTTCTTAGCAGCGTTGCAGACACGATAATGACATTTTATTTTTAGCACTTCACTTCACTTTTTGTTCGTAGGGTACACAGCCCGGCGACAGGCACTTTACTTTTTGTTTGCAGGGTACACAGCCCTGCAACAGGGACTTCAGTCGTTGTATGCAGAGTATACAGCCCAACACAACTGACAAATATCTCCTGACGAGAGGCACTTAGTAGCTTTTGACGAGCAGGCAAATAGCTCCCGACGAGCAGGCAAATAGCTCCTGATGAGAGGCACTTACTAGCTCCTTACGAGCAGGCAAATAGCTCCCAACGAGCAGGCAAATATCTCCTGACGCGAGACACCTAGTAGCTCCTGACGAGCAGACAATTATCTCATGACGAGAGGCAGTAGCAGTAGGTCCTTTTTAAAAGGAGGCAGTAGCAGTTTTCTTTTCATGCAATGTCCCAGGGCATGTAGCCCGACACAACAAACACAATTATCTCCTGACAAGAAATACCTAAATGAATATCCCCAGAGGAGAAGCATATATTTCCTAAACACTCAAACCACCTGGGAACACACTAGACTACTACATGACAAAGGAGAACTCAACTCTACAATGGAGTTTACTTTATCATTATCTTTGGTTGTACTTATCCTACTTTTGTTGTAGGACGCTCTCTGGCCTCTTGACAAACCCCGCATCATTTCGCATACTCTCATGCTTGCTCCGAAAAGTCACTACCCCACACAAAGTTGTGCAACTCAAAACCTCATATACATACTATGCACCATTCTGGAACACCATTCAAGAAGCTTAATCTCACAGACAGTGCTTTTACTACACCCATAAACTATCTATTTTGCCGAGTTCCAAAGTGCTCAAAGCCAAATTTCCTTACTCGCACAAGTGATCCACCTAATCTTTCATTCCTGATTGGATGTCAGTTTGTGTTCCTTCTTATTCATGCCTATCTGTGTCAATCGTGCGTGTTTTCATGCTTAATCGAGCCCTCTGTTTGAATCATGCATATTTATTGTGCTTTACTCCTCAATATTCTCCAGCTTATTCAAGACAATATCAAAGGCAAGATGACTCGATTATCGAGATGAAGTGGAAACTATGTACGTGTAAACTCCATTTTATGGGTGTGTAGCGCGCCACATTTTTATAACTAGGATGATTATAAGCCTCTTTTTCCCACGCTCGACCTGTTGACGATATCTCAACTTCGATAATGCCTCTGCTTTATTCTTCAATCATTTATCTCGCCAAGAGGCAAAGTATACACAAATCTGAACTTTGTATACCTGGACAAGTTCAGTCTTGTCGCCTCAATCGTGCGTCATAAACATTTCACACAGGCAACATGCCATTCTAGAACTACACACGGACTGATTCTCGTGAAACCCGAGATATATAGGCAACCCAGAGACCGGGGTTGACACCCAATTTTGTCCCTCCTTTTCTCCATAATCGACTATATTTAGCTTAAAGGTGTAATGTTGACTATTTGAAAAATATGCATTAGAAGGCATACACTTATATGTATTATCCCCGATTTATACATTATATATTTAATTGTGGCCCTATTATGCAATTTTATCATTTTATGCTATGTGTTAAATGCATGCTACTATATGGTTATTTTTACAATTTATTGCATATATGACATTTAATAATTATTTGCGGTTATTTATACTTAGTTAATTTAATTCTACCCAAAATTACATTATGTGTGCATTCTTTGTTTCCTATATATATTACATTTATATACTTAGTCTTTATGATGATTTATTATTTTCCACATTCTTTTGAATATTAATTCTTTCAAATCTTTTTTTACAAATCCTACAATATCTTTAAAATTCATTTATTATATTTTCACTTCTTTGAATAAAATTTCTTTCACATTGAATCTCACCGATACATTCTTTACGTTTATTGCCTAATTAATCATACCCTTTATTTATTTCCATGAATTACTCCCATCAAATCCTTTTAATCATCTTCTGTTCCATCTCAATCTCCTCCTAATCTCCACAATATTTTCTTATTATTATTTTTCAATACATTTTACCATTTGCACAAATTTTTTTTCTAAACTACTCTTCCTACTTTCAATGTCAATTTCCTTTTCCATTCCATTCTTTTTTTCTATTCCTGTGGTATAGTTTAATTATTTTCTCATCTTTTTCCTTTTAGTATAGTTTCCTTTTTAATTTAATTAATGTCATCCTGTTTTTAGCACACAATCTTTTTCTAATCATCCAAAATCAACATTTCTTATATTTCTCTTTGATTTCTTGCGTAATTAGTACAGTTTGTTCCTATCAATGCTTTCCTACCATATTTTTCTTTTCTTGTTTTGAATCTAGACAATAAGCTTTTTTAGATACACTTCCCAAATTAACTTTCCTCAATTTTTGAATTTCTCCCTCAACGTCTCTCTCCATTTCCTATATATTTGTTCCTTGTTTATACATATGGGAGACCAGACAAAAAGAAAGAAAGGAAGAAGATACAAAAAGAAATGAAGAAAAACACACACCTCTTCATCTCCTCGTACACGCTGCCTTTTACCCTATATTCTATCATTTCTTTTCTCATACAGTGACTAGTCATGCTTCCATTTTTTTTAGTTCGGAATTAGCGTTGTTCTTTTGCTGATCTTGCTATGCTTATGACTTAATTTGATCACGTCTTGCTTTATGTTTAGTCTAGATTTGTAGTATTGATTATATAGATCTTTTAATTCTCTTCAATATATGCATATATAAAGTGTTTATGGCTTTTCTTTAGTCTGACAAAATGCTAGTTTATCCTGGATTTTACATGTCTCTTCGATCTTAGGTTTCTCTCTTTGGATAATATCTTTATAGTGTTCTGGTCTCTAAGACTTAGCCAAACAAATAAAGGAATCTATTTTCAACGACAAGTTGTCACATATTCCACAATTTCAATTCTGCTCTATTTGACTCCTTGTTCATGTTTCAAATAATTTTACCCTTCCGTTTCATAATTTCTTTGTATGTATTTGACAATAGTTTTATATTGTTTTAGTCCACAATGATCTCTAGAAGTCACTACTTAGAATTAGTATAACAAGACAAAAAAATTTCATTGCTAAATTGCTAGTGGTTGATTCCATTTCTAAGATAGTTTTTTTCTTCGCACGATTGTAGTCATTCTAATCAATTATTTAGGTTCCTACATGCTAATCTTTACTGTTTGTTTTCTTTTACATGAACTCTTTGCAGCACAAATGGAGTACTAACCCAAGACTTGGATATATGAAGCACGATGCATTACCGTTGATGGAACCCTCTTAAAACTAAAAGGTTTTTTTCGAGGAACATTTGAGACGAATTTGCGAGATGAAGACATTAGAGAAGACGAATATTTATTTTTATGCAAATTACTTGTATTGTAGAATATTAGTGGAAATTTCTTTTTTGTTTTACTTTAATTTATTATTCGAATCCCAATTATTTAGTCCGGCCGGGAACCACACCTGGTGGAATCTGAGAGGTACCTAACACCTCCCTCTTGGGTTAATTTGAACCCTTACTCAGAATTTTTGGTTTGTAGATCAAATCTCAGAGTTCACATTAAATTGGCTAGAAACAAAGTAGGTCCCCTAATACGCCTAGTTAAAAAATATGTTATGTGGCGGCTCCAAATCTTTACCCGTGAGTTCTAATAAATCGAGCCCTATTTTAAACTTTAACTGGTTCGGAGAAAAATGGGTGTCGAAAATAGGATCTCCTTATCTCAATCCCTCCTGGCTTCAAATTTAGATATCAACCCCTCATTGAGTAACAGGGAGTAATTCATTGTAGTTACACACTACATGATTGATTAAACGAACTTCTCTGGCAGCCCAAACTCCACTAACACCCTTCTCAGAAAAGGCAATTTGACTGAGTCATAAGCCTTCTAATATCTACCTTGATTAAGCATCTAGGTGACACTCTCTTTATGTATATCCTTTCACCAGCTCATTAGCTATAACAATATTATCCAATATATTCCCGCCTTCAATAAATGTTGATTGTGAAGGACTCACTAAAAATCTACCACCTTCTTGAGTCTTGCTGTCAGAATCTTTGCAATTAGCTTGTATAGTGTGGTACAACAAGCAATTGGTCTTAATTCTTTGACCCAAGTGGGACTTGACACCTTTGGCACTAGGGCCACTGTTGTGCTATTAACACTTTTAAGGAGCTTCCCAGTGTTGAAAAACCCTTGAACATCTTATGTATCTTCTCCCCCAATGATCTCCCAATACTCTCTGAAGAATTCAACAGGGTATCCATCTATACCCGGGGCCTTGTCATTTGGCATACTATTCAAAGCTTTACAGATCTTGTTGATTTTTTGTTAAAGATATGGAGCAACAAAAATAAGATTGAAAATGGGATTGAAATTATCTCTACTTTTCTTATTCAACTTATGGCTATTTATAGCCAAACTTGATAAAAAATTCAGCAACTAAAGAGCTTTAAAAGCTCAACAACTTAACAATATTCAAAATTTAAAATTTGAACTAAGTAACTAATTATTCAAGATTTTCTCAACTAATTATTCTAGATATTTTTGCATCAATTGAACAAACTTCAACACTCCTCCTTTGTTCAGTTGATGCAGTCTAAAACAGATGCTCCTCCTCAATTTCTGTCTCAGTTATTTGTGCTTGCACATTGTTTTGATTGTCTTTGAACTTGCACACTTTTGTGACATGACCTGTTTGTTTACAATTTCCACATATTGCATCAGGTCTCCACCAACAAAACTTTTCTAGGTGTGTTTTCTTTTTGCAATATTTGCAAAGAGGATAATTAACTTTTTTTCTTTTATTTTGTGCATAAAGAGCACCTTCAATAACTGTGTCATGTCTAAAACTTCTTCTTTGCTCTTGTGCTTGAAGAGCACTTATCAATTCTGCAACAGAGATGGTAGAAAGATCTTTTGACTCTTCTAGAGAGGAAATTTTTGACTCAAATCTTTCTGGAATTGTCACAAGAATTTTTTCAACAATTCTGTTATCTGAGAAATCATCACCAAGCATTCTGATTTTATTAACAATCACAGAGATTCTGTCAGAATACTTAGTGATAGTCTCATCTTCTTGCATCCTAAGAGATTCAAAATCTCTCTTCAAATTCAAAATTTGCATTTGTCTGCCTCGATCACTTCCTTGATATTCTTTTTTGAGTTTTTCCCATGCTTCTTCTGCAGTCTCACATGCAATGATTTTAGAAAAAATTGAATCTGCAACTGAATTTTGAATAATAGTTTTGGCTTTGCATTTTTTGGTTTTTTCTTCTGAATGGGCTTTGATTTGAGCAAGAGTGGGATTTTCAGGGAGTGGTGGTAATGGTGTATCTGCCATTCCAACTTCCCATAAATCATAGGCTTCAAGATAAGATTTCATTTTCACTGACCAAATTTGATAGTTTTCACCAGTGAAGATTTGTGGGGCATTCAAAGAGAGACTATTGCTTGCCATTTTGAAAATAAGATTAAAAATAGATATGGGTTAAAAATGGTTAAAAGTATTTGTTCGACTCACAGATCCCTTAAGATCAGTTGAGGCTCTGATACCAATTGTTGGTTTTTTGTTAAAAATATGGAGCAACAAAAATAAGATTGAAAATGGGATTGAAATTGTCTCTACTTTTCTTATTCAACTTATGGCTATTTATAGCCAAACTTGATAAAAAATTCAGCAACTAAAGAGCTTTAAAAGCTCAACAACTTAACAATATTCAAAATTTAAAATTTGAACTAAGTAACTAATTATTCAAGATTTTCTCAACTAATTATTCTAGATATTTTTGCATCAATTGAACAAACTTCAACAGATCTCCTCACTGGTAATAGGCTAGATAAGGATTTGTTGTTGTTCTCTATCCAGGCAAGGGTCATCTCTAGCTATGGTAATATCTATACCAGGAAGTTCAGCTGCATATGTCCCTTATAGAAATTCAAAGAATGAAGTAAATTCATGTTCAATTAGGCCTGGATCAGTGACTTTAACTCCTTGGTCATTGCAAATTGAAGAATTTCTATTCTGAGCTTGTCTGGACTTCATGTAGGCATGAAAAAATTTGGAATTTGTATCTCGTGCTTTGATCCACATTGCTCTGGATTTCTGCCTGAGAATCTATTCCTAAATTCCCTCCCACTTCTCAAGTAGTACCAATAGCTCTCTTTCTTCTTCTATTAACTGATTTTTGAACAGGTTCACATCCAAATTTGATTGGACTTGATGTAGGTCGCCTCTCAACATTTCAATCTTCTTCTCTACCGATGATTATTCTGTGTAGATGTTTTTTCTTTGATTCCAGAATTTGCATCTTCCTCCACACTGAATACATCACATGCCCTGGTATATTCTGCTCCCAAACTTCAACTACTGCACTCTTGAAGGCCTCTTGTTCCAACAACACATTAAGAAGTCTGTAAGGTTTATTGTGCTTTGGCATATGGATAGTAGTATCTATGATAATAGGGGAGTATTCAGACACTCTTAGCTTGTCAAAATAATTTTCGATACTACTATATTGAATCAACCAGTAGGAGTTACCAAGAGCCCATTCAATATTGGTGTATATTCTGTCTGCAGCTTCCCTTCTATTACACCAGGACCATTGTCGGCCTTTTCTGTTCAATTGTTCCTAACCCAATGTCTGTAACACAGGTTTGAAAGTCTGCAATCTCAGCTGGGTAGATAGAATTTGCATTCAATCTGTCTTGGACTGATAACATATTATTGAAATCCCCAATTACTAACCAGGGATCAAGCATTGTATTCCCTATATGTCTCAAGTATGCCTACAAACTCTTTCTCTCTGCATTACTGTTGTATGCATAGACAAATGTCAAATTACACTCAAAGTTAGATCCTTTGTTCTTGATACAACAATGGACTAATTGAGCTGTTGCAGTTAGAACTGTAACATCAACCAACTGTGACTTCGACAAAAGCCAGATTCTACCATTGTTGCTTGTTGAATAGTCAGCAAAGATATCCCATTCATTCCTGAATTTTTTTTTTTCCATTTTTTCAACATTATTGGCCTTTATTTTTGTTTCAAGGCAGCCAATCAATGCTACTTTGTTCTTAAGCAGAAAGGCCCTGAGTTCTTTCTGCTTAAAGGGCTTATTCAGCCCTTTTATGTACCACGAGCATACAATCATGGAGGTTGTTTACTGATAAGAGTATTGCCTTTTTCTACTTTAGTGGGTGCATCCTCAAGGAGCTAAATCTATTCTGTTTCAGGACTTCTTCTGTATCTGCATCAGAGAGAATTTATGTTGACTATCTGTTAACCTGGTTCACTGCCACACTCTTTCTCTTTGTCCTTCGCTTGCTGCTGTTTCTCTGTGTCTTTGTTTTGCTGTTGAACAACCACACTCTGAGTAGCCTTGTCCTTTGGAAGAGATGTAGTTTCTGGGGTATATTCTACTCATTTTGCTTTGTTGCATTTTTTACCTGCCATTGGACAACATGTTTCTTGTTTTTCTTCCTTTGCCTCTTCCTCTTTAGTTTTTTTGCTGTCTCTGTTAAATGTCATTTATTTTTTTGTCAGCATCATTTATAACCTCTTTGCCCTCATCTGTTATATTTTTGCATCTCCCTGTCAGATGACCTATTTCTAGGCAATCTTGACAGTAAGAAGACCTCCACTGATAATCCAGAGATTGTTCCCTACAGCTTCCATCAATATCTTCTATTAACACCGTGTCTGGTAAAGGTTGGGACACATCTACCTCTATTAGCATTCGGGCATAGGAAATTCTGTCTCTTTGCCCTGTCAATCTATCAGTACAAATCGGCTTACCTAAGAAACTGGCAATTCTACTCATGATTTTAGGCGCCCAAAATTGCACTGGAAGATTTAGGAAGATGACCAAAACTGAGATTAAATGCTTAGGCTCTTTGCTTAGTTGAAAATCAGGTTCCCACTATTTTAGGATCAAGGGTCTATAGTTAAACGTATAAGGGCCATTCTGCATAGCTATATTCTTATCTTCCTCTGATCGAAAATGAAATATATAGTACCATTATCATGTATAATACCTGTGGAGTGTCAACAAAGTGACATACGCTATACACGAATTTGAGCATTTCTTTGAACGTGGGGGAACCTCGAATCACATACCCAATCAACCCCGACTTCCACTTCCGGTTTTGCTCTGCAACCTCAAGTGGATTGAGTTGAACCATTTTGATTCCATTTTTCAACACTGGGGGATAGTGGTAAAGTTTCAATCCTTGGTGTTGTGAATGGTTCCCTATGACCACCTGTGCTAAGGTAGGCTTAGTCTATTAAGAACCACTGGAAAACGTTAGCTTCTGTGCTGCTGTTACTGTATCCGCTTCTACAGGATCAATAGCTGCTGGTTTGTGGCTTGTCGGAGGTTGCAATATGGTCGGAGCACTTCCTATTCCATGCATCCAATGGACTAGTTTCATCTGACCTAGAGGTTGGGGAACTCCAGATTCATATGTTATTGTGCGAGCAGCATCATCTTTTTTAATGGGTGAGGTCGGCGCGGACATCAGGGGTCGCTTTAGGGAGGTCATCGTGGTCGTAATTTAACTTTGTATTGTAAAGATTGGATTCGACAAGAAATAATAAGTAATGTCAACATGGACATGGCATCTTAGCCATCCGCGCTTTCATTTCGAGGCAGCCATGCAGAATTCAGATTCGAATTGGTTTTATTTTTATATTGTTTAATCAAGACCTTTGTAATATTAGTTGTGGACAATGCGTTGTAAGGTATTGATAAGTAACACCTTTCTACCAAAAGAAAGAAACTTCCTAAAAAACGTAGTTTAATGGATAAAAATTTTCACCCTTAATTAGTGATGGATTCCTGCATTAAGAATGAAGAGATCTCTAGGAGAGAGCGTTTTCCTCTTTAAGGATCATATACATTACAAATATAAATTAATCGAATGAGTGGTTATTGAAATCTAGATAGTTACATGTATTTATTGCCTAGTAAGTTCTTCGAGCTAGCATGCTACTATGAAACAAAGTCAAAGTTTTAATGTCACATAACCTTTTATTTCATTAATAATAAATATTTTTTTGTATACTTTTTAGTACCATGTAGAAATTGACATGTCAATTAATAAAGCAAAATAGTACTATAATTTTTATATTTTTAGTTTTAGTTTTCATTTGAAATATTTTATTTTATTAAGAGCAAAGACAGCGCTGGCATTATTGTTACAACATACGGGGTTTTTCGGCTTGATGGTGTACTCTAACGATAAATCCGTAAAATTATTTGTCAAAGCGGACAATACTTGTCATGGACTTTGGTTGTGACAGTTAAATATTTTTACAAAATATTCAACCGAAAAAGGTTAAAGTGGTTATTAGACCATTAGATTGACTAAAAACTTCTTCAATACAGTAATGATGCCTATGAATTCAGCAACATTACTTTTTTTTTTTTTTTGTCTAAATTAACTACAAAGAGTCCATGAATTAGCAAATTATACCTGTATAAGAGCTTTGATAATGTCTGAGAATATCATATTTGATGTAGCAAAGAGTAATAGATAAGGCTGATGAATGATAGTTATTATATAATGAAATTATTTGTTTATACTTTATACCGATGTATTATTAAATACGATATAAAATACAAATTAAAAATCGTCTGTCTTTTGGAATCATTTAGAAATCGATCCATTGATAAATTAAAATGGTATAGTTTAAATAATTTTTTTTCGTTTTAAAATATTTGAATTTAGTAATGGTGGAAAAATCTTCATTATACGAAGGTTAAAAACAAAGATAGTTGTAACTCTATTACTATATCATACACATATTTTTTGGCTTGATTATGTTGTAGGTTAAGGACAAATTTGTGAAGTCGTTAAGCCAAACCAGAGAATATGTGTCATGGACTCGGGTTGCGACACTCTTGTTTAACATAAAGCCCAAAATAGTCCACTATCTTTGGACTTGGGTTTAAGATGATCCTATATCTTTCACATGGAGCACTAACAGTCCACATTCTTTAATAAAGTGAGGCAGTTTCAGTCTTGACCCAAACCGCCGTGAGATTTTTAACAGTAACCCAAACCTCACGTGTGATTCACGTGTTTCCCTCCAATCTTTTTGTTATGGATGTACCCGAAGGGACTTTCCCTCCAAACTAATATTAGATACCACGATCTATTTTTCATCCTTTTCCTATACTTTTCTGTCTTCTATTCAGAAAACCTTATACTCAAAACTCCACATATTAATCCAAAAAATAGCATAATCAAAGTTTTGTAACAAATAACAATATTGTTAAGGCGCCATAGTGGCAGAGAATCACCTCCCATTTATGGTGAGTAAATTTTTTTCTTATCAAAATCCATTATAATCAGAGTCCCACATCGGTTGGACCATCATATTTGATTTTCATAAAGTTTTGTGACGTTTGCTTATTCTGGTATAAAGCTTTGGCTGAAGAATAAACTTGTTACAATTTGTCTCTTTTCTTTATTGTAGCTTTAAACACTTTTTAATAAGTTTATCTATGGTTTTATTTTATTATTACTTGAATCTTGCTGAACACGCAACATTACATACAACTTTGTTATTTTGTAAGTTCTATAGGAACTTGAATCTGCTCCTGCTAAAATCTGGATGTTTTTTACTTGTCTTAATGATGAACTTTTGTTGTGTATATGTATTATTTTTGGACACATCAACATACTAAATATATACATTTTTTTTTTGTGATTTCAGACCCAATAGTCGAGGCATCATTTATCAGTATCCGAATATACCATGGAGGAATTATGAAACGTACACCCGACAAGCATTATGTTGAGGGTAACATCGACTACATTGATTATGTCAATAGGGAGGAATTGAACCTTGATGAGTTCAAGAAAATGGCAGAGATTTGTGGCTACATAAAGGATTCAATAACCTTTTGGCATAGGTATAGAAGGCCCGGTAACAGATGGAGGTTGGTTTCTACTGACAATGAAGCTTACATAGTTGGCAGAAACATACAAAAGGACAATGCCATTGAAATTTACTTCGAACACCAGGATTCTTATTTCAATATAGACAATGTGGATATGGTTAATCAAGCAAGGGTTGACGATAATGAAACTGAAGAATCTGAGTGGAAAACTTCATCAGGTGATGATTTTAGTGACTCCGAAGTTGATTTCTCTGATGATCTCTTTGTTGATATGCATAGAAAGGTAGCGCAAAATATTGTGGATGAAAGAGAGATTCTTAATATTGAAACAAAGAGAAAAATGGCTGCTCCAGAAGGCGATTCTGATTGTGTTGATTCTGCCGATACAAAAAGTTTGCATAGTGATTCTGAAAGTGAAAGTTTCTACTTCCCTCGATTCAATCCACTTACTGATGCAGATAATCCAATTTTAGCCTTAGAGTGCACATTTGAATGCAAGTTGGACTTTAAAAATGCTGTAAAAACTCATGAGATCTAAGAGCTCATGTTACTAAATCTCAAGCTAAAAGAGCTAAAATGAAAGCTATTGCATTGATTGATGGTGATATTAGGGAACAATATAAGATGATATGGGATTATTGCATTGAAATTGACAGGACAAATCCAGGCAGTACAATTCACATGAAGTTCACTGATAACGAGATACCAAACAAGCCATATAGATTTCAGAGAATATACATATGTTTTGCCGCTTGCAAGTTAGGATTCAAGGCTGGATGTAGGAAAATAGTAGGTGTAGGTGGTTGTTGGTTGAAGGGCCCAATGTATGGGACTCAACTGTTAACTACTGTTAGTCTTGATGGTAACAACAACATATTTCCAGTTGCTTATGTTATTGTTGAGAGAGAAAGTAGAGAGACATGGGCTTGGTTTTTGAACTATTTGGCTGTTGATTTAGATATAGATGAGAGGGGTTGGACCTTTATGTCTGACAAGCAAAAAGGTCTTATTGAAGCTTTTAATGAAGTCTTACCATATGTGAGATAGATTTTGTGTGAGACACCTTCATAATAATTTCAGCAGGGCTGGTTTTAGTGGGTTCACATTAAAAAAATCACTTTGGGCAGCTGCAATGGCAACTACTTTGAAGGAATTTAAGACTTGCATGGAACGTATGGAAAAGCTAGATCCAAATGCTGCTGCTTGGCTCGATAAGAAAGAACCTAGCCAATGGTCAAGGTCCCATTTTTCTTCAGATGCTAAATGTGACACTTTATTAAATAACTTGTGTGAAGTTTTTAATAGCATGATCTGTGATGCTAGGGAGAAGCCTATTCTGACACTTTTGGAAAAATTGTGATATTTACTTATGGCTAGGATGCTAGCTAATAGGGAGAAGGCGTAAAACTGGAGCCAAGGTGATGTATGTCCCAAGATTAAGGACATACTGTTGAAAAATCAGACAGCAGCAGGGGAATATATCCCTAGAAAATCTAATCAATGGAACTATGAGATTTTAGGCGGTTCTATTAATGACAATTGGGCAGTTGACTTGGAGAATAGGACTTGTAGCTGTAGAAAATGGAGTATTACTGGAATTCCTTGCAAGCATGCCGCAGCAGCAATTTGGGCCAAGAAGGATGACATTCTTGATTATGTGCATGAGTGTTACAAAGTGGAAACGTATAGAAGAATTTATGAGCATGCAATTCTTCCAATGAATGGGCCACAAATGTGCGATAAATCAACTAAAGTTCCTCATTTGCCTCCAAGGTTGGTAAGAAAAAATAAGAGAGGAAGAACACAAAAGGCAAGAAGAAAGGAAGCTGATGAAGTTGGAGCTAGTCGAACAAGGATGAAAAGGAAGCAAAAATCTCTAGATTGTAGCATATGCAACAAGCCTGGGCATAACAAAAGGACTTGCAAATATAATCTTGTGCAGGATGAAATTACCACTTCTGTTCGTCAAAAATTACCTGTATGTCTTTGGCATTATGTTAGAATTATCTATTTGCTTAATGATATGAACATGACATAAAATATATGTGTATTCATGATTCAGGTTAGAAGAGGACAAGAAGTGGGACAAGAAGAAATAGTTGAAATTGATTCTGGTTGGAGGTATTCTCAGCAGACACAAGAAAGTTGAATTATGGTGATGCTATGTGTTCTAAGGCCTAAGGTAAGTTGTCATTATTGGTGCTTCTAAGTGTTTTGTACGTTTAAGGTAGACTTACCCCTTATTCTGGTGCTTGTGACACTTTTCCAGGTTGCTATTCAGATCTTTTGTGCTTCTATAAGCTTTTTGATGTTGCTGTCACTTTTTGTTTGGGACTGTGAAGCATTTTGAGCGAAGTGGTGATGTGGTGCTGCTATCACTCAGAGCAATGTCATTTAAGTAGTCTATAACTGATATAGGTTGCAAAACAAGCCTTTTACTTTTTGCCTTCAGAACATTCTGCTACTTATATGTCTGCTCTATTGCTATTGTTCCTTTTCATTTAGTAGTTGCAATTAAGTACTTTTATGCTACTAGTTATCTTTTTGCCTTTTGAACTTTTTGAAGCTCATATTAGCAAATAGATAAACACAACTGTTGACATGAATTAAAATTAAAATCAATACTGGAAACAAAAAGTGGAAACTAAATCTTTGAAATACAAATAGATAGTTAATGAAACCTTAAACTATCACTCACTTATTTATACAAATAGATAGTTAATGAAACCTTAAACTATCACTCACTTATTTATACACCGTACATTACAAAGAGAAGAAAAATGATACATTTCACTATGGCAATTGCATGTGTTCATGCTTTAAAACATGGCTATTTGTAATCTAGATTAAAAAATGTTCATGCCAGCAACAAGGAAAACACATAAAAATAAACATATATTTAGAGTGATTGAGGAAAAAAAAAGAGAGAAAAGATTCGCTCACTTCTTTCTCTTCAAATCATGGTACCTATAGAAAGATTTCAACCACAATTGATGTAATTCCACGCACTAGATTTCATTTTTTTTGTCTTTCTTAACAAAAACTCGGTGTCACACTAGATTACTAACTAGGTCTCACCAATTTGTAAACTATGGCTCAGAAAATATTTGGGGATAAGAACATGTTGCTTATGTTCAAAGGTGCAGAGAGAGGTCTGTTCTTTTTGAAAGCTCTCTTCTTTTTGAAAGAAAATAACACATGAATCACACGTGAGGTTTGGGCTTCTGTTAAAAATCTCACGGCGGTTTGGTTCAAGACTAAAACTGCCTCACTTTATTAAAGAATGTGGACTATTAGTGCTCCATGTGAAAGATATAGGATCATCTTAAACCCAAGTCCAAAGATAGTGGACTATTTTGGGCTTTTTCTCCAAATCTTCCGCCAAAAAGTTGGAAGTAATTTTTTGACCCACTGGATTGACTAAAAGCTTTTTGAGTATAGTAGTAATGTTAATGAATTCTCCATCATTACTTTTTTCGGAAAAGGCTCAAAATTGTCCTCAACCTATTAAAAATGGGTCACTTTGCCCTCCGTTAACCTATTGGACCAAAAATACCATCCACGTTATCTTTTGGCTCAAAAATGCCCTTCCGTAGACGGAAAAATGACATGGCATGCGTGGACCACTTTTTTATCCAGGTGGCACTCTTATATTGGTCCACCTAGTTATGAATACCCAATCCCGAAATTACCTGACCCAACACATATTGTGATCCTGACCCGAACCCAATTCAAATCCCTTTTTCAAAATCATCTTTCATTAAATTTTACTAATTATTCATTTACCATTCAAGAAGCTCATTTGTTAAAGAAAGCCACTTGTAAACAAAATCAATTGATCATATAAAAATGTTCTTGAAGCAAAATAAGGAATACCAAGAGGAAGGAAAAAGGAATCATCATGATCATGCAACTCTATATATTTTTCTTCATATTTTGTGATGTTTTATTTTTCTTTATATTTGTAGAGTGATTGAAAAGTTTATTTCCAAAAGAACAACCTGAAGATGAAATAGGGGGTTTGAATAAATTTGGGATTAGTCTTTGCTAATAAATAATCATCCTACTAGCTAAATCAAAATTTTCTTCTTCTTCTTCTTTGGTTTCCTTTTGCTTCCTCTTTATTTTTTACGTATTTTTTATCCTTTACCTTTAATTGTTTTAAGTCTTTTTATTTCTCCAGTATCATTTTTTCCATCTTAAAATTATCTTCCTCTTTTCCTAGGAGCAGTACATTGTTGTTGTGATTAATAGTGTCACTGTTAATTAAACAAAGATTTGAGTAGTGGCTGATCTATGAAGATAGATGTCATGGAAAAATATAATTTGATTTTATAAAAATAGATAGGATATTTGAATTTGGGTTTGGGTCAGGGTCATACTAGGTATTAAGTTTAATTTGGTGTTTAAGTTATAATCTAAGTGGACCAATATAAGAGCGCCACTTGGATAAAAAAGTGGTCCACGCATGCCATGTCATTTTTCCGTCTACGGGAGGGCATTTTTGAGCCAAAAGATAATGTGGATGGCATTTTTGGTCCAATAGGTTAACGGAGGGCAAAAGTGACCCATTTCTAATAGGTTGAGGGCAATTTTGACCCTTTTTCGTACATTTTTTCCCTCTATATCAACCATGAAGTGTCAACCAAAAAAAATATATATATATCCATGTATCATAGCATTCATAGCGGTTGGGGTGTTATATTTGTTATCGCAACTTTGGAAATGAGATCAACTGCTGACCGAAGAAGATAGAGTATCGTGTCAGAGTATAACTATTTATGGATCGATAATTTAGAAATAAATTTTCTGAAAGATAATTGGTTGACTGAGAAACCCACGCAATAAAACTATTTATATAATTTTCAGACTGTCACATTTTATGTATTAAATGGGAATGCTTGTTATTTTAACCAAGATATGTTTGATCCAATTATATTATTTTCAAGACATTTTTTATTGTAATAAATTTAAGGATATATTAGATACTTACACCTCTATTATATTATTAATAATAATAATAATAATAATAATTTTATTATTATTATTATTATTATTATTATTATTATTATTATTATTATTATTATTATTATTATTCTGTACCACTACTAACAACCCACCTAGATGGTGTATTATTGTTTGCTGATGCAGGTTTATAGGTGGATGCTAGACGAGTAAGTATTGGTGTTGCGGCTACGGATAACCTTGGGAAATTGCTTCACGCCCATGGGTCCCCAATTCAATTTGTTAAAAAGGCCATGATTGCTGAAACGCTTGTTATAAGAATGACTTTTGATCGTGTAATTAAAAATGGATGGAAGAAGGTGAAGATTTTATAGGACACTAAGAATGTTATTGACATGCAGCAACAACAACAACAAGAACAAAAAAATCAGTATTTTCCTACAAGTGAGGTCTGGGGAGGGTGAGATGTACGTTGACCTTACTCCTACTTCAATTTTGAGGTAGAGAGGTTGTTACTAATAGGCCCTCGGTATAAGAAAAACCAGTTTGAAAACATACTTTGGAAAGAAAGCAGAAAGGAAAGAAAATGGCAGCATGATAACGTACGAAGATAAAAACACCATGAAAAAGAAATGACAGTACTAATAAACTGTAAAAAAAAGATAACCATAGAAAAATAATAATTATACCAATTGATAGGGATCTCTACACCTACCCTGAGAGCATACAACTACGACTAACGTTCTACCCTAATCCTCGACCTCCATGCTCCCCTGTCTACGGTCAAGTCCTCGGTAATATGGAACTGAACCATCTTAATTACCTCACTCCAATTCTTTCTCGGCCTACCTCTACCTCTCCGTACACCAGCACTGCCAACCTCTCACACCTCCTCATTGGGGGGAATTTGTGCCCCTCTTTTCACATGCCCAAACTACCTCAACCTCGCTTCCCGCATTTTTACCACCACTGAGGCTACTCCCATTTCTCCCGTATGACTTCGTTCCTAAGCTTATCCTTCCTAGTATGCCTATACATCCATCTAAGCATCCTTATTTCAGTCACCTGCATCTTCTGCACATGAGTGTTCTTAACATGCCAACACTCAACTCCATACAACAAAGCTGGTCTAACCACCACTCTATAGAACTTACCCTTAACTCTAGATGGCACTTTCTTATCACACCATACACCTGAAGCGAGCCTCCATTTCTTCCAATCCGCTCTTACACGATGAGTAACATCATCGTCAATCTCCCTGTTCCCTTGGAGTACCGACCCAAGATACTAGGATTTTTCTTTCCTGGGGATGAACTTTTGTATTAAGCGTCACCTCTACATTTGGTGCATCACTAAACTTGCACTTAATGTACTTCATCTTTGTTCTACTTAGCTTGAAGCCTTTAGACTCCAGAGTCTCCCTCCAAACCTCCAGTTTATCATTCATCCCTCCGCGTGACTCATCAACCAGAACTATGTCATCTGCAAATAACATACACCATGGAACCTCCCTTGAATATGCCTTGTTAACTCATCCATCACCAGAGCAAATAAAAATGGACTAAGCGTCGACCCCTAATGCAGTCCCATCTCAACTGGAAAGTGATACGAGTCCCCTCATGATGTTCTTACTCGAGTCTTGGCTCCATCATACATGTCTTTAATTGATTTGATGTATGCCATACAAAAACCTCTAGACTCCAAGCATCTCCATAACACCTCACTCGGGACTTTGTCATAAGCCTTTCAATGAAAACCATATGCAAGTCCACTTTCTTGTCCCGATATTACTATATTAATCTACTCAGAAGATGTATGGCTTTCCGTATGAAGCTGAATTGGTTCTCGGAAATAGTTACATCTCTCCTCAACCTCCTCTCAATCACCCTCTCCCAAACATTCATGGCATGGCTTAGTAACTTTATACCTCTAAAGTTGTTGCAACTTTGAATATCGCCCTTGCGCTTGTACAATGGTATCATGGTACTCCATCTCCATTCTTTGGGCATTTTTGTCGTCCTTGGGATGACATTAAAAAACCCAGTTAGCCACTCCAATCCTACTCTGCCTGCATTCTTCCAAAATTTCACCGGAATCTCGTCTGGACCGGTCGCTCTCCCCCCCTCTTATATGACGAATTGCCTGCTTAACCTCCTCCAACTTTATACACCTGCAATCG
The DNA here is from genome assembly GCA_029990575.1 of Petunia axillaris subsp. axillaris. Lineage (NCBI taxonomy): Eukaryota > Viridiplantae > Streptophyta > Magnoliopsida > Solanales > Solanaceae > Petunia > Petunia axillaris. Next base: position 167,687,563 of record JARKNS010000008.1, read on the forward strand.
CTAAAATTTCGACGGCTCTCAGAGTGCTCTAAATGACCCAGGTCAATACTCTTGTCCATTCTTTTCATTTAAGAGCTTATGGAAGTATGTGTGCTATCTCTGTCAAATGTGCGCCTCTTCTATCAATACCATGCCATCCTCATCTTTAATGCACCTAACTTGTGAAGATATTTGGAGGCTAGTGTCTTTATTTGATCATGTTGACTTCGTTTAAATTCTTAGAAGAATGAACAACTTAGGGCATAACATTGCTAGCTTTTCTATTTCTTTCTTAAAGGAAGTATCTTGGATGCATTTTCTCTCGAGTTGGTTTGTAAGGATGCTATGAGCACATTTGCTCAGTTTGTTTCTCTGATGCAATGATATACTCTATACTATTTGTCGGAAAAAAAAGTTTAGTTTTACTAGATAAGAATATGGAATCTTACACAAATAGTCGATCAGATTCACTGTTTATATTTCCTAGCATGGACTTTGAACTCCAGAATGAAAAGTATTACTTAACTTAGTTCAAACTCAATTTTTTTTCTTGAAAATATGTATTTTTACTACAATCCCAAGTTTTTATATTGAACTTTGAACTCCAACACAAAAATATATGGATTTTACTTCATACTCAAGTCTTTTTCTTGAAATTGATATTAGTAAGTTTTATAAGGAATGACATAATTCTAAATCTGAAAACAATATAACTTTAAACTTCTTACTTTATTCTTAGTGAAATGATTTATCGCAACATAAATATTTATTACTTAGTTTAGACCACAAGTTTAAAAAATTATTATTTATTTTTTAGAGTCTAATCCAAATCAAACTATGTCATATTATGGAACAGAGGGAATACTAATATTGAATTTCAAGAAAACAAATATGAGTAACGAAGAAACTAACTACAGTCTCAGGTTTTTATATTAGATTTTGAATTCTAGTATAAAAAATATGAATTTTAGGTCAAAATCAGTCTTTCGCCATGAACATTAACTCAAAGCTCAAGGTTTTTTTCTTCTTGAAATTCAACATTTCTAATTAGAAATCTCAATATTTTATACTGAGGTTTGAATTCCATCATAAAACAAGAACTTTAGCTCTACTTTTTTTTTTTTTTTTTGAAATTCAGTATTTTTAATTATAAACTCAATATTTTATATTGAGATCATAAGTGGTCATTCTTCAAAATACTTTAAGTGTTTAAAATTGTGGCTATTTATCTAAAATATCGCAAACACTGGATATACATAATTTAAATGTGGATATGGATAGCTTAACAAGGGAAAAAAAACTTAACTAGCCTTAAACTAAATACACCTTACATCATAATGGCCTTCATAAACTTTTTTACAATGGCTAACCCTAAGATATTATACAAAATAAAAAATATTCCTTTTTAAGGGCTAATTTCATGCCTTAAAAGGAGGAGAGAATTAAGGAGTTAAACTCCCGTACTGAAAAAGAGAGAAATTTGCTGGACTACTCAAAAAAAAAAAAAAAAAAGTCACCGTTATTTAATTTGTAACTTATTTTCATTAACATAAATTATTGGCTTAGTATACATTAGATAAATTATATTTATCATTGATCTAGTCTTTCAGCAGCCAGTCATCCAAAACATCTACTTTATACATAGTATATGCATAATTTATACATTTCGATCAATTTTTATTTTAAAATTATGTCATTTATATATTGGATTTACATTAGATATAAATTGGATACTACTTTTGTAGTCATGTTATTATACATTGGATATGCACTACAATTATGTTATTTATGCATTGCATATACAAAGATACTATTTTTTTGGCAGTAATTAATGTAAGATATTTATGTTATGCATATATGCATAGAATATCCGTTAATATGCATATGATATACATGAAATATGACTGAAATATACAATTTTTTTTGTTTAATTAGACTAAGACATTTATGTTATACATAGAATATGCATAATTTAAGCATAGAATATCCACCAATTATGTACATGATATACATGAAATATGAATGAAATATATAAAAAAATAATTATTTTTGTTTAATTAGTCTAGAAATTTATATTATACATAGAATATGCATAATTTATACATAGAATATCCAGTAATTATGTAAATGATATACATGAAATATGAATGAAATATACCAAAAAATGATTATTTATGTTTAACTCACCTAAATAATTTGAGTAGTGGAGTAGAGGGGAAAACTTACCCACACCGGGTGTATACACCTAACCATGAAAATTAATCATGGTCAAGTGATTTAATAAAAAGAGGATGTATATTAATTAACTATGATTGAGTGATAATGGTGTATTTGTAAACAAATGGTGTGCATTTATTGGTTTGGTGTATACACCCGGTGTGGGTAAGTATTTACCGTGGAGTAGAACTCTACGATTATAAAAACAGGACAGGTATTAGGTGGCATACATAACGTTAGAGATAGCATTAAAGGCTGAAGGAAGGTGATGTAAGAGTTAGAATTCCAAAAATGTAGAGACGTGATATAAATGAGTTGATTTAGTTTTGTTTTTTTTTACCTTAATCGATCATGTAGTATATTATTTGTGTGCTTGTATTTAGAAGATGATTAGTAATATTCATTCTTGATAATATATAGAAGATAATTAACTAAATGTTAATTAAGAGAGATAATATAATTGGTTATCCATTTCCTTTAAAATAGACACATCTAATGCTTAAAGATTTCATCAAATATGTGGCTAGAAAATGTGGAGTATAAAGTTTAAGTTTATACTCTATATTATATTAAAAGGGAAACGTGTCTATTTAGAGTTGGGTGAGCTTTAAAAGTGACTTATAAACTTATTAGTCAATTAGTAAATGTTTGGTAACTAAAAAATTTATGGGCTTATAAGCCCTTATGTGCTTAAAAAAAGTCAAAAGTGAGAAGTTAGAAAATCTTAACTTCTTAAAATAAACTCACTCAAGGGGGCTCTTAGTGTTTAATACTGATCACTTGAGTGTTTATCCATGTAAAATTCTCATTTAAAGATGGCTATGGAATCTAGCCTTATCTTTTGAAGTCCAACTCCATATCTGGATCTGGGCTAAACCCATTGGGTAATTCATTGGTATATTTTCCTTGAAAGCGTTTACTTGGTTATGTTTCTTGTTTGCGTTGTATGTGTAGCCCTGATTTCTATGTCAAATTAGAGGAATTACAAACAATTTTAATGGCTGATTAAAAAAAATCTGCAACATTTCCATGGCTTGAGTTTATAGGTTTTTCTCATTTCTGTTCTCTCGACGTGTCATTGGATAGGAAATGAGAATTATGTTTGGGTATCATATTAGAAATTTAAAATATGAGATGATATTTAATTAATATCTAGATATTGAGAGGCGCGATTAAAAGTCGAGAATATTGTAAAGGAAGTTACTTCTGCTCATAAATGAGAAAAGTCACCTGTTTACGTTCTTATGGAAATCAGTTTCTCGAGGAAAATATATTTTCTCATACCAACCACACTGCTTCATAAGTTTGCAATTATAGAATAACTTATAAGATTGTTAATTTGTACAAAAGCTAGAACATAGACTAGTGCTCGAAGTTTATTAATGGCTGGAAGTTACACATTTGTGATACTTAATTTACTCATTTAAAACTTGGCATTTTCAAATGTTAAATTTTACTATTGTTATGTTAGTTAAGTGCATCATTATATTTTCCACTTGGAAGCCAACCATACAAACGCAAACCTTTATTCAGTAACCAGTGGTTGTTATTTTCTTCGGCGCAAACTCTAATTACATAATAATTAACTTATGATAAACCTTAATATTTGCATGTAGTTTAATGATTTGTTATGTTAGTGCATTAAAAGAAAGAAAGTAATAATGATAGGGCAAAAGAAAGGAAAATTGAAATGACAGGAAGCACTGTTAGAATTTTTTAAAATGAATAAACGTGGGTCATTACGAATCAACAATGAGGTGGAGCCAAACTGATAAACGACCCTTCAATAAACTAAAAGAAGATATCAACATGATAGTGCCAGTGAAGCAACAAAAATATATTATCTTGGGTGGGGTTTTAGGCTTTCATTGATTCTATATTCAAAGGTTTTAATTGTTTTTCAACACTTGCATTGACTTGCTCATGATTTCTTTCTTTTGGAGTTACTACTTTTTAAGTGAATTTAGCAACGGATTCCTCAAAGATAAACTTCACTAATGATCATCAAAAAGTCTTTGTTGAAATGACTTATGCTAAAGACTGAATCTTTCAATTACTTTCTCTATTTTTTCTTCTAAACGTCCACTTACCTGCTGCTCAGTTGCTAGAAGCGCAGCCATGCGCGATAGAAAGTAGGAGTAGCTTTTTAATTTGAAGTATATGTATATACCTTGTGTTTGTTCTCCTTACTGAGATTTGTTTATAAGATCTATTTCCATAAAATGCTATAGTGCTATAAATCATTTGATATTGTAGGCTTGTAGCTATGCCGGCGTTAGATAAGTTAATATACTCAATATGCCTGTTTAAAATAAACTACAACAAAACTAATCATTCCATAATCTAACTAGCTAATGCAAATTGCTTTGAACAAATACCACATTCTCTAAAAAAAAAAGTGGATCTATAACTGGATTCTCGGGTTGATTAGTTAATTTTGTGTATGATAACTTAACTATATTTACTATAATAGTAAAGTCATAAAACTCTTTTGTCATCTGAACTTTATTGACAATTATAGCAAAGTAATAAAACTATATCATCACATTAAAATAATTAAAAAACTGTGTTAAATGCTCGAAAATATAAATGACAAATTATAAGGTCAAATTTCCGTGCCACTCTGCAAATTCAATGTAAGATATTTAAAATATTTCACACAAAAATTTGACTACACACATTCTTAATTGAAGATAATTGAAAATAAGATAAGAAAGAACTATCACAAAAGGTTTTGCGTCATGATATTTAAATTTTCTAATGTGGAATTTACATAGTGAGAAAACACTAACATATATGGCGAAAGACGTATTATACCCGAATTAAGCTGAATTTGCCACTCTTATCATTTGAATATTTTGAGCAAAACAGACATAATTCATTAGCTTTATAAATATTGTAACTTTGTTATTATAATTTATAATGCTAAACTTTTGTTACTTTGATAAAATAAAATAGCTGTGTAAATTTTTTTTATTATGATGGATAAAGTTCTATGACCATACTAACCGAAAATATTTTCATATAATCAAGTTAGCATCAAGCTTGTCTATGAATGTGTGCACCTATATCTTTGATAAATTGATGTATTGATTTGCTTAAACAAACTTGGGTTTTGCCCTATGTAGTTGAATCTTAATATTTCATGAACTAGACGCTTATTTTTCATAATCTTAATAAGATCAGGCTCTTAGCCCATGCATAGATGTATTGTTTTGCTCTAGACTTTTGAATATTCAATGCTATAGAGAGATGATTCAAGGGGCTAACATTGCTGATTAGACAACATTAATATGGTGGTAGACAAAACTTTTGGTATTTCTGATCACTTTCAGTTCAAGTGGTCTCGTCTTACTTTCTTTTTATGTTTCATTCGTTTCTTCGATCTTTTGTTCTTTAAAAAGAAAGTTCGGGCGTCTTTCGTTATCCCATTACAAACCACAACAATATTGTGTCATACTTTTATTTTGTATCAAAATATTTTAAAAAACCCTTTTTTTTTTGTATATTTGATAGTACTCTATAAGATTGTTTTGGTAGAAACTAAAATTTAATATTTTGTGATGAACATGCATACATGAGCTTTTTCTTTGAGAATATAATCTTCATCTTTGAAGTCATTTGTTTCTCTCAGGAGCGGTGCTTTGGTTTGGTTTGGTGCCTTTATTATTTCTAACATTATCGCGCATGCACAAGGATTCTTCGTAAAAAGGTAGTTTATGATCGTGGATCATGATTAGAACAAAAACGACAAAGAAATAAATAATTTGGCAGCAACTTGGTACTTCAGTTCGGGATATAGCATTGACATATTTCTTCTTCAAATGATTGTCATGATAAATTATAAGTCAATTTTCTTCTCAGTGCAACAACCTTTTCGAAGTTTAGTGATATTATGCTAATGATCTTTTGTCTACTTTGAATGATGTCAATAGGGTTTGATTTTTTTATTTTTAGTTTTTAAAATGTTGTAATGCTAGACACATGTAGCCACTTAACTTTGTTTTATGGTAGTAAATGAGAAACTCTATTTAGTAGCCATTTTATAAGAACTTTTTTATTAGCTTCAACATAATAAATGGTGCGTACGTCACTCAACGCAAGCTTGACCCACCCATTTGCGCTGTGTGTGAGTGTTTTTTTTTTTTAAAAAAAAAAAAATTTAATTATCTGGTATCTGATGTGCTAAAGCACATAAGCACATAAAATGTAGAGCCAAAAGACAAGTGGCGTACGGTCGGTTGATATCTATCAAAGCTACCTAGCATTAAACCTTTTATAGCAAGTTAGGGGTATCATGCAGAGCATCGGAAACTTACATAGGATTTAATATCCTAATATAACTAGTCTATCTAGGTTGGAAACCTTTTAGCAAAATTTAAAGCTATTTTCTCAGAATAATATTAGTGTATGTTAGTCAATACTCAATGCTAGCATTTTATGTTACAAATATTGATTGCATTGTAACAACAAAGCACAAAACTAGAATTAATTCTCCGTCAATTATATATGCCATGACACACGCGCGCGCGCATATATATATATATATAAAATGTTTACTCATATTCGATAAATATGCTTTATATACATAACATGTATTATGACTTTAATAAACGAGCAAAATTAAGTCGCCTAAAAATGTCCACTTGACACACAAAAATGGCTAAATAAATCACCTGAAAACATCGTCTTCTCACTTCATCTTTTGAACCAAATGTGCCATTAGCATGCATACCATTATTAGCATGTCGTGTACCACATGTAAATTCAAATTGCAAATCCTGAAGTAAAAAAAGCAACTTTTGACTACAATCTTCCAATAACATGAGAAGAGAATGAGATGTCATTGCACGTATGATATATATGTAGTATATTATACAGGGGGAATCTATACCTGCAGGCAATCACTTCAATCAAGTTCTTTGAAGGGGAGAGGCTGCTGCCTTTTTTGGGAAGCATTGTTCTTTATGAGTTCAATTCCACATTCTATCAAAGTGATCAGAACCGAAAGCTACATCACATAGGAAAAGAGTAAGGTATATCAAAAAAATAAAAGAACTTGTGTCCGTACAACCAGCAGGTAGCATATTCATGGAGGGTTCTTTGTTAAGAAACTTCTTCCATAGGGCCCTTCCATTTTTTGCTCACTTTTATTGATTACTAGAGCTTAATTAATATGTTGGTACTTGGTAGAACCCTACCTTTTAATTCCCACCCATCAGGCCATCCTTGGTGGCCCCGAATTATGATGACTCTGGTTTTCTGCAGTTATCGTCTTATTAAATGCCAAAATTTGTCAATTGTTTTTTCAGATCAGAACTATAATATGGTACATTGGTAAGGCTAATGAAATGTTAGAATTGTGACATCTGCATATGTTGACTATTGATCGCTCTCTTAACTCTTAATTGAGGACTCTAAAAGAATAGATCAAGTAACTAAGTTTGTTTTATGATCATAAACAGATAAATAAAACTAGTATTGTATTTTGTTGCGGGACATGCCTAAACTCAATATTAGGGCATGCACGAAGCAATTCCAGCATCCTGTTCTTTTCCTATTTCTAATTTACGGAGTGATTTTTGTGTATAAAAGTCTAAATATCTACCATCTCAGATTTGAAAAACGTAATAACGAATCAAAAATTGGATATTTATCATGTATATATTGCTTATTTACCTACCAATATATTGCCAAATTAAGCTACATAGGTGTAAATATACAAGAGATGGGAAAAAGAATAATAAAGAAAAATAAAGATTAAAAAAGAGAATCGCCAAGATCCTACGAAATCAATAGAGAAAAAACGCACAAGTAAACATCTATTCAAGCATCATATGTTAACAAACATCTCCAGAGTTTAGATTCCGAAGTCCATTCACCAATTCCTGAAAAGTTATTGCAGATGATCCCATGCTTTATCAGGGAAAAAAGGATTCTTCATCTTCCCATTTATCAAATGCCAGATAATGACTATTCTTTTCCTATCCTTAGCAACAGTAAAGTAAAAGAAAGTGCAAAAGTTCTACGAAACATTTTTCATAAATCTTTTTCTTTTTATATTTGTCCAATAAAATTATATTTTGCAGGGGGGAATTTCCAACAATTTCTCAAGGATCGTTCTAGCTAACTTATGTATTAATTGTCAGCAGGCGCAGACATCAGATGCACCATATTTTTACTCAGACTTGTATATCTCTAGGCGGTCACAATAGAATAGTGAGTGAGAACCGGAGCCAAAAGTTGATATAAGGGGAGTATATAAATCAATAGAATTCACTTTGAGATTTGAACTTGTGACCTAAAGTAATTTTTAATTTTTTTAGAGATTGTTTGGTAGGAGGAATAACGGATTATAATCTCAGAATTAAATTCAGGATTATATTATCCCACGTTTGTTAAGAAGTTTAATCCGAGATTATTTATCCCATATTTTAGTACAATACTATTTTTATCTCATAAAAAAGGTGGGATTATAATCATGAAATTGTTTATCACTGAATAACCCACATCCTTACCAATCGACGCCTTACCACTTGACTGAATTCTCCTTTATATTACTATTTTAACAATTTATGTAGTATAACAGAAAGAACTGTTTTGCTCCACCTAGCTCCGCCCTAGTGTTAAGCTATTTGCACCCTTAATTTAATATTATGTGGTTCCACTTCTTTGATTGTCTTCATCATCTATATTCTTATAGAAAATATTTGGTACCTAATTTATTGTTTGTTTGTGTAATTTTGCAAAACATCGCTCCTGAGAACTCAATGTGGCATTACAGAACACATCTAAATGACCAATAAAAAAAATTAACAAGGCCGTTTTCGAGAAGCCAAATTAAAGCTAAAGTAATACTTAATCAAGAAAATGTGTGGAGCTAGGAATAGTTATCATGTTCTTTTTTAGATCATATGAAATCATTTATAGAAGCATCAAAACCACTGTATACCAATTTCTTTGGCCTTTATTACTTTAAGGACAACAAGTTGCCAAAAAAGTGCTTCTTGATAATGTGATCACAAGTGTTTAATTATCCCAAGATAATAAGTAGATTTAATCCTAAACTAGAAAAAATAGTTAAATATTTACTAAACAAACATCGATCTGGGAATTCAAGGGATTCCTCATAGGAGCCACTCTCTAGTTTTAGTTTGATATTCCTAACCTAATTAAATGGAGTATATATAAGTTATCTCTTCTCATTGTAGATATTAAATGGATGGTCATGACCCTATTTTAATATGGCACTCTGATGGGTCCTTTAAGTTCAACTTAATTAAGTCACAAAACTTATGTCCTATTCCCTTATTAATAACTTTAATTAGTTCGTCCTTACCCTAATTAACAGCTTTGGAACCAAGAATCATTCAGCATGGTCCCCCTAAGAATATGTTCATTTCATGTTCCATCGAATGGTTATTTTTAGTCCAAATGAAAGACACCCACCACTTCTCTTGTTAATTTTTTTCATTATTGAAAGGTTCTATGTGAATTGTGATGTATGATACTTGCTAGCTCTGTTGAAATCACTTCCAATTTCGAAGTTCAGAGGCCAAGGTGTTTGGAGAAATCATAAGAAGGGTGACTAAAATTTTAATATGAGGACATTTACGTTTTCTTATTTGAAATTCTAAGAATAATATGAGGACATTTATGTTTTCTTCAGAAAGAAATTAAGTTGAGACTTACGGTTACTTTTGTGGCATATGTCTCAAAATCTAATTTTTGAAAGAGTCGATATATATATATATATATATATATATATATATATATATATATATATATATATATATATATATATACACACACACACCTGCATTCAATATCTGACATAAGAGCGGAATACTCCTGCTCTTGGGGCGGAATCCTCCTACCCTCAATATGATACAATGGAGTGAAATTCTCCTGCTCCTGGGGCGGAATACTCCTGCACCCAATATGATATGCAATGTAATGCATATGAATGACATATAATACATATGAATGCAATGTGATGCAATAATAACCCTTTACCGGCGTGAGACTCTCATCGACAGCCGGGAAGTAGATGCCAACTTACAGCCAGGGTACAATGCTCAGATCCTCATTTCAATACCAACAATAGGACATAACATATAATATACAATGTAAATCCAAAGCTAAGGCGTAATGAGTACGCCTATCGGCAGCTACACACGTAAGGAACACGTGGTAGAGTATTCCGCCCCAGGAGAGTGCATGAGTATTCCACCTTTGGTTTATATTTTATCGGGTGCAGGAGTATTCCGCCCCAGGAGCAGGAGTATTCCGCTCCAGTTGGTTAGCAGATTGGATTCCCCTCGAATGCAGGAGTACTCCGCTTCGAGATGGGATTACGGGCACATGTGACCCTTTGCATCATATTTCATTTCATTTCATTTTATTTCATTTCATTTCATTTCATTTCATACCAACTGACACGACCCGGAATCCGGTTAGGCCGTGCGGGCACCCGACATCCTCCCCTAGACCCATTGGGCGAACCCTTACCAATTAAATCAGGAAAATAAATATAACAATTCACAAATAAGGACAAGACTTAAAAAAAATACAGACATACTGATACCTCTAAGTTGTACAAAAGAAATTACAGCTGACTACCCAACATGCTAGGTTTAGGGCTATCCAGACTAGACATCTAAGAGTACAAAAGAAGACAGATACCTCCTGAAGGGAGCAAAAATGCAGCTGAGTAATAAACAATAAACTGGTGGCCATCCGGAATAAAAGCTGGCTCACCCTGACAGCTGAAGTCGTCTTCGCTCCTGAACAACGTGGCGAACTCAATCCTGGAGCGAACCTGCCGAAACGAAATAAATAGACAAGAACAAACAACAAACAAGGGTGAGTCAAAAGGAGTCAATAAGTGGGGCAGACTAGGCACCTCAAAGAATAGGATAACTAGCCAGGGAGGAGAAACAGATAAATAAAGTTCCTCTTATTTAAATTATAAAAAGACAGAGCGAGATAATAACTAGAAACACGTATGGAATGACAAACTCATCAACAACCAGGAGTATTCCGCCCCAGGAGAGTGCCTCTATATATATATATATATATATATATATATATATAGCTGTCACGGAGGAAGAAAATGTCAAATACTACTGGCTTATGAATGAAAGAGGATTTTCAAATCCGATAAGGTGTTGTATAAATGGAGCGTCAACAAAATTATAACGCAATTATCATTCAAAACTATTATCATTACATTACTAGTATTAAATTGGCAGTTAGTACCTTGAAATTATAATGGCGTGTGTGCACGTGCAAAGTAATACTTGGTGCTGTACATACTTGAGCATTATTGTGTTAGTGATAGAGTTTATACTACCATCACATAAATATTTACATTAACGGATAAAATTGACTTACTGTATTAGTAATGAGTTACTCTTATTACTCAAGTTTTCATGTTACAATATCATACTTTTTTTTTCATTTTTTTTAATCCCACCCCTCTTCCTCTCTCGGAAATAAATAAATAGTGGTCCTCCCACTTTTTGCTTCTACCGTAACTCGAAACCACAATGGAGAGTAGTGTTTCTTTTTTTTTTTTTGTGCGAAGAATGATTTATATATAAAAACTTAAACAGAATTTGGACATCGTAGGGAGCTCCGTAGAGCAGTAGTGTTGCCATAGTTAGCCACAATATTACAAGCTTTAATAAAAATAGTCCTAGGATAAGAAGAGATTGCAAGTCATAGTAAAAAATATTAAGAGAGAATGGAGGTGGCCTAGCCATCACAAAAACCCCAAGCCTTCTTGTTGCCTTCAATCCATCCTTTGCTAGTGAATCAGCAATCTGTTTTTTTTTCTCCCTGAAGCAGTGACTAACCTTCGGCTGGTGCATTTCCAACAGTAATGACTTGCAATTATTTAAGAAAGAGGAGTAAATTGGTGAGTCATTTTTTAGCATCTTTAAAATTTCAGTGGAGTCTGATTCAACTTTTAATGGAAGTAACTGATTCTTTGCCGCCAAAATAAGTCCATTCAGTAAGGCCATAAGCTCACTTTTAGTGTGATCTGCATGAGGCATGTGCAATTTATGGGAGGAGTCCACCTTAACATAAGAGTGAGATGTCGAGAATTATTCACATGGGTATTAGCAAGGGCCATATACTCAGTGGTACAGACATGAATGTTATCATAAGGATTATTAGAAAATTAGTTGCGGTGATTATTATTTCTATTCACCCAAATGCCCCAAAGGAGATGAGGGTAATAGTCTAATCAAGTATAAAAAGATGGTAATGTCAAATAGTTTATGTTTCTAATGTCATCCAAAAAATGATAGCCTGTTGAACTATCACTGGTGTGACAGTGTGATTAAAATTCAATTTGTCCCAGATGGGCTTAACAATGGTGCAATTTAAAATTACAAGCTAACTTGCGCCATCTTGTCCTAATGCTCTCGGCGCACGTATGCTAACTTGCGTCATCTTGTCCTAGATATGGGGAAAGGATATGGTAGAGGTCGAGATCGAGGTCCTGGCCGACCTAAGAAACTTCCGTTAACAGTAATAGGGAGCTCCATAGGAGCAAAAACACACATTGAGAGATGAAATTATCGAAGTAACACCACCACAGCAGATCTCTCAGCTAGGTCAAGGAGGTTCTTCAAGTGGAAGTGGTGGTGCAGCTAAAAATTGCAACTTAGTGAGCTTGCCAACATGGATTCAGAGCAAGACGAGCAACCAGGTGATCTTCCTGAGCTAAAGTAAGATGAAGTCAGATCTGAAAAGCAACCTAGCTCAACTAAACAAGAGGAAATTAGAACTGAAGCAACAACTCAACATGAATCAACCTGGACTAACCTATTTTCAGGAAATAGGAGTGCTGCAAATGGATTGAATCTGAAGTACATACCTTAAGAGATAGTTGAAGGGAATCTACAGGTGAAACTAGATCCAGTTGAGGTGGAAAAGGAGACTGAAAAGTGGAAAGCTGCTTTGATAGCATATGTAATTTGGAAAACACCAGGGTTCAACTATATGAGCAAGGTATATTGCACAGAACTGGTCCATAGTGGCCAAACCTGATGTATTTCTGCATAATGAAGGCTACTATGTCATTAAGTTTTAATGAATTCAATATATGCAAGAAATGTTATATGCTGGCCCAAACACGATAAATAATAGACTAGTGATTATGAAACCTTGGACCCCTGAATTTGAATTTAGTGAAGAATATCCAGTATGGGTCACATTTCCGAATTTGCCTATGAACTGCTGGGGATGTAACTCACTTAGCATAGTAGGGAGTGTTATTGGGATTCCTATGCATGCTGATGAGTGTACGACTAAGCTAAGTAGAATTTCTTATGCTCGAATGCTTATAGAGGTGAATGTTACTAAGGCTCTAGTAGAAGAGGTGACAGTGTTAGAGCCAAATGGAAGGGTGTTTCAACAACCTGTCTTGTATGATTGGAAGCCTGAGTTTTATGAGAAATGCATGAAGGTTGGGCATGTTTGCAGACTAGCCCCTCCACAACCTCAGAAAGATGGAGAGAAATTCATACAACCTAGGAGGAAGAAAAGAAAACCTGCTACTTAATGGCAGTATAAAGGACCAGTTGCTGGGGGTAAGGAACAACATGCACAACAGAAGGAGAATGTAGTAGCCACAGCTGTGAATATTGTGGTTGCTCATACAGTGCAAGATAAAGGTCATAGCACTCCTCAAAAGACTAATGATCTAGACAGGTCTCCTATACACCAAGGTATCCAGATTGATAAAGGAAAGGGCATTCAAACAGCCCCGGAGCTTTATTTGACAGAATTTCCAGAGCTGAGTAATGTCAAGACCAAAAATGGCTTTAGTGCATTGAGGATTCAGGAGACAGCAACAGCTCGGAGTCTCCCTTATGATAGAGAGAGGGGGCTCTAACTGGTCCTAAATGACATGGATATTTTGGAATGTCAGGGGCCTCAACAAGAGATAAAAGCAGAAGGAGCCGAGGCAATATATGAGGGCAAAAAACATTAATCTAGCAAGCTTCATTGAAACTAGAGTGAAAGAACATAATGCTCTAGGATAAAAAATAAGGTGGCCCCTGATTTCTAAGCTGAGCATAATTATCAACATGCTCAAAATGGTAAAATTTGGTTAGTGTAGGATGAGAAAATGTATGATGTTGTTGGACTTTTGAAGCAGGATCAAATGATTCATTGTCAAGTCAAGAGAAGAGGGGATACCTGTGAATGTGCGTTAACAGTAATCTATGGGCATAACAACCTAGAGAGTAGAAGAACCTTATGGGTGCACCTACAGAACTTGAGCAGAGGCATTAACAAGCCTTGGCTCATTTGTGGTAACTTTAATGTTGTGTTAGCTCCCCAGGATAGATTATATGGCAACCATGTCATAAGCTCTAACATCAAAGACTTTGCTGAATATATGCAGGAGTTGTTTTTTATTGAATTACCATAGAAAGGGGACTATTATACATGGACTAATAATCTGCAAGGAGGAGACATAATATTGAGTAGAATAGATAGAGCCTTTGGCAATGGTGATTGGATGATGCATTGGGGGCATGTATCTGTGGAATATGATCTTCATTTTTTCTCAGATCATGCTCCTATTCTTATATCAGTGCATCCTCATGACAGGAAATTTAAAGTACCATTCATATTTTTTTTAATATCTTGACTGAGCACAAGGATTTCATGCAACTAGTAACAGAGGCATGACAAGGAGATATGAGCCATAACACTATGCAGAGCATCTGGTACAAACTGAATGAGCTAAAGTTCATTTTAAAAAAGTTGAATAGAGACAATTTCCTGGGAATAACAAGGAAGATTGAGCAAGCAAGAGGTGAACTTTCTGCAATTCAGAAGCTACGCAGCAGCAATATTCAGATGAGTTGCAAGAGTTGGAGAAAAGTACACTAAGTTGGAAAGATGGTCTATGCAGGAAGAAAATGCAATGCAGCAAAAAGCATGAAGGAGTGGATTAGGCTGGGTGATGCTTATACAAAGTATTTCATAGCTATAGTGCATGAAAGAAAGAATAGAAAACAGATCTTGGAGCTAACATCCTTGTCAGGAGTGAAGCTCACAGACCCTGCATATATTCAACAAGAAATAATTCAGTTTTATAAGTCATTGATGAGCTCAGCTGCACCAGCACTACCTGCAGTGGATAGAGAGGTTATGAGAAGAGGAAAGACACTAAGTCATCACCAACAACTCATCTTATGTGCATAAGTAACTGATGATGAAATAGTGACTTGGCTGAAAAATATAGGTGATGATAAATCACCTGGAATTAATGGGTATAATGCCTATTTTTTCAAGCAATCTTGGCCTGTGATTAAAAATGATATCATACAAGTTGTCAAGGAATTCTTCATTTCTAGGCAGATGACTAGAGTGATCAACTGCACTTCAGTCACTCTGTTGCCTAAAATTAATAATCCTATGACTGTTAAAGACTTCAGACCAATTGCATGCTACTCAGTCTTATATAAGATCATATCCAAGGTCTTAGCAGCCGGAATTCAGACAGTAATTGCAAGTGTCATAAAATGATGCTCATGCATGTTTTATTCTTGGAAGAAAGACAGTTGATAATGTGGTACTAGCTCATGAGCTGGTCAAAGCTTATTACTCTAGGAAGCATATCTCACTTAGATGTATGATCAAGGTGGATATGCAGAAAGCCTATGACTTCGTGGAGTGGGTGTTTCTTGAGAAAGTGATGTCAGAGCTGCAGTTTCCTAGTAAGTTCATTAAATGAATTATGCGATGTGTATCAACTGTTAGTTATTCTATATTGGTGAATGGAGAAGCTACTGAGCCATTCCAAGCAGCGAAAGGCTTGAGGCAAGGGGATCCTATCTCCCCATACCGCTCTGCAATATCCATGGAGTACCTGAGTAGAATTTTGAGCACACTCAAAGACAACAAAACTTTAAATACCATCCAAGTTGCGCAAACCTTGGGATCACTCATCTCATCTTTGAAGATGACCTATTATTATTTGTTAAAGGTGAAGTTGCATCGGTGAAATGTTTGCACCAAGGTTATCTTAAATTCTCCTATGCTTCTGGACTTTAAGCAAATCTGGTAAAAAGTGCAATGTATTTTGGAGGTGTCAAAGAGGATGAAAAAGAGTTGATTCTATGACACTTGGGCTATACAGTAGGGGAACTTCTATTTAAATACTTGGGAATTCCTCTATCTATAAGAAAATCTCACTACTCTGCAGTGGCAACCTCCCATTAGTAAGATAATAGCTAAGATCTATTCATGGACTGCAAAAAAGCTCTCCTATGCAGGGAGAGTACAGCTTGTCCAAACAGTTTTGTTTGGGATGCAAGCCTACTGGGCTCAATTGTTTGTGATACCTACCAAGGTGATTAAAATTATAGAAGCTCATTGTAGAAGTTATATCTAATCAGATTTAAATGTAATCACAAATAAGGGACTGGTAGCATGAGATAAAGTTTGCACTCCTAGAACTGCAGGAGAACTCAACATTACTAATATAAGGTTGTGGAATAGAGCAGCTATTGCAAATCATTATTACGATGTGGCTCTGAAGAAAGACAGGTTGTGGGTAAAATGGATACATGCTTACTACATCAAAAATCGGCATGTGGATACTTGTACTATTTCTGGACAAGTATCTTGGATGGTGAGGAAGATAATGGGGGCTAGAGAAGATACTAAGCTTCTCGAATTACCAGCTATAACTAATCAGAGTATAACTAAGAAGATTTACTACAAAAGCTTGGGTAACATGGCTAAAGTAAGCTGGAAATGCTTGATGTTTCAGAATGAAGCAAGACCAAAATCAAAATTCATAATGTGATTGTCTTTATAAAGGAAGCTTCTCACTTCAGATAGGCTTTCTAAATAGGGCATGAGTGTTGATAAATAATGCAAACTATGCCAAAAGATGGATGAGAACACTGAGCACTTATGGGTCCTATGTGAATATATAAATGCTCTATGGGACAGATTATGGCAATGGACACAGAGGAAAAGGGTGAAGGTGACTAACTGGAGTCAGCACATTCAATGGATTGTCAACAGAAGCAAAGGCAAGTCTGCAGAAGCTCAGTTGTTCAAGATGTTGTATGCTGAAGTGATCAATGCAGTTTGGAATGAGAGGAACCTGGGATCTTTGAGCAAAGTAGCAGGGAGGTGGAGCAACTATCAAAACAAATTGCAGTGATATGCTGTATTAGAGCCTCTCCAAAAGTTCAGATGATTGTGTCTAAGTGTCAATTTTAGCTTGTTAGTTTCAATGTATTAGTGTTGTTGCTGCTGTAATATTTTCTTTCTTTCTTTCTATACTTGTAGCAACTAAATAGGTAGGAGTTATGATTAAGAGAGTAAGCAAGATGTGGTAGCTTTGTTATGTTGTATATCTTACTTTGGTGATTAATAATATTATCTAATTACCCAAAAAAATAGTGCAATTTAAGAAAATATGAACGATATCCTCAATTTGATTATGACAGTTAGGGCAAAATAGGGATATGTTAATACCTATATAGTTAAGATAGGCTCTAGTAGAAAGACAATTATGATATATTAATCAGAGGAAGTACTTGATCTTATTATGAGTTCTAAGATTCCAAATCCAAGAGTAGTATTTAGCATAATCATTGTGAGGACGAAAGAGAAGCAAGCAGACTTGTTAGTAAAGAAACCAGATTTCTTAAAACGCCAAAAAAGTCTAGCTTGAGAGGAAGGAGAAGTGGGATTTGAGTACTGCAGATTTTATCAGTTAGAGAGGTTGACAAATTAAAGGAAATATTGTCCAGTTTCCACTCTCCTTGATGAATAAAATTATGCACTGTGATAGAAAGGTCACTAGATGATAAGAGACCTTGAATATGATTTCTTAGACAAGTGCAATCATGGAGCCAATGAGAATTCCAAAAACTGATGACTTTACCCTTGCCTAGGCTCCAAGCAAGCAAGGAGGGGCTTTCTCCACCATGTTATGACATTTCTCCAAATATAGGGATTTCTGGTATTAGTAGTATTGAAATAGTTATTATTTTGGAGGTACTTGGTAGTAAGTGAATTGACTCAAAGGGCATTAGGGTACATTACCATTCTCCATGTAAGAGAAGCAAGGAGGGACATATTTTTATTATCAGCTGTGATAACACAAAGCCCCCCTCCTTTCTAGGAGTTAAGACAATATCCCATCCAATAAGATGATTTTTTTTTTCGCATTTTGAAGTGGTGCCCCATATGAAATTTCTTTGAATACTATCAATGGCTGAGCATATTTTTATCGGAAATTTGTGGAATTGCGTTACATAATTGGAATACTATTTAAAGTGGACATAGCAAGGGTAGTTCTGTCAATTACGTTTAAAAAATTTGTTTTCCATCCATTCAAACGACTATTCATGGAGTCAAGTATTGGTTGGAAATCTTTGGATAGGGAATTTTTCTTAAACATAGAAAAACCCAGATATTTTTCAAAATCAGTAGAACATTTGATATTCAAGTTTTTGGCCAATATTTGTTGGACAGTAAGATCACATTTCTATGAAAGAATGACTTTGTTTTGCTAGGTTTATTTTCTGTCATGAGAGATTACGTAAGGATTTTAGGGTGGCCATAATGCAGTCACAATTTATTATTTGCCTGGGCTAGGAGAGTCAGATCATCAACAAAGAACATATGGGAGAGAGAGGAACCATTCCTAGAGAGCTTGATAGGGTTCCAAAGATCAAGAGAAGTGGCCTGAAAAATTTTCCTTGATAAATACTCTAAGGATAGAATGAAAAGATAAGGAGAGATAGGGTCTCCTTGCCCAATTCCTCTAGAAGGCTTGAAGAAATTGTAATCCTACCATTAATAAGGACATATCGAAGAAGTGATAATACATGACATAATAAGTTTGAAGATATTTTTGGATAAGTTGAATTAAACAAGACATTGATAAATAAAGGACCATTCTAACTTATCAAAAGCTTTTTCTATGTCAAGTTCAATAGCCATGTAAGCTGGACCACCCTTCTCCTTAATAGCCATGTCACTAGTTCTGCAACCCTCAAGAAAAGTAAACTGGGTAGGACCAATAATATTTGGCAGAAAATTTAGCAATGATCTTAGTGACCACTTTATAAATAGTATTACACATGCCAATGGGTCTAAAATTAACAATATTGTTAGCATTATCAAACTTAGGGATTATACAGAGACATGTTTTCTTCTATCTCTTAGGGAATTGAAGAGTGTTGAAAGATGTTATGACGGAGAGATCTAATAGAGAGCCCAACTATGTGCCAATACAACTTTAGGAAGAATGGATGAAGACCATCAGGGCCAGGGGCTTTGAATGGTTAAATGAGTTTATTGCTTCTATAATTTCCTTATCTTGTAAGCCTCTACCAATTTCATTTCAGTCCATAATAGATAAAACAAAAAATAGGATGAGAGACATTTATCTCTTTGATTGGAAAAGGTGTGAGAGGTTATGTAGATATCCTTAAGCCAATTCAAAATATGAGTTTTTTGATCAAATACAAAATTATCAGAAGAATCTTCGAAATATGAAATTTTGTTAACCTTCCGGTCATTTAAAACTGAAATATGAAAGTTTTTGTATTTGCGTCACCATCATTTGTTCAAGAAATACGGGACTTTAGTTTCCAAAACTCTTCCCCATATTTTAGAATATTGTTTTACTCTAATTGAAGATCATTTTCTAAATTCTGTAAGAAAGAGCCAGAGGGATAATTAATTGAGCATTGGATGCCTTTAAGGCGAGCCAACAGTTTTATCTTTTTAGTAAAAATATTACCAAACACCTCACAATTCCATATTTGAATATTTTCCTTAAAATGTAGTAGATGCTGTAGAAAAATCATTCAGGTTCAACCATGAAGATTTAATAACATTAACAAACTCAGGATGACGACGCCACATTTTCTCACAACGGAAAGGTGTAAGTGTTTGGAGAAGGATTAGAACTGTTAAGTTTAATGCGAAGAGGACAATGATCGGAGTATGTTCTGGCGAGGTGGGTACCATTTGCATTTGGAAACATAGAAATCCAACTGCTCTTGGCAAAACTCCTATCCAATCTTTCAAGAATATGGGCTGATTTATGATGTTTATTTGACCATGTATACTTAGAGCCCTTGAGCTTTAAATCGAACAGGTTACAATTCTTAATACAATCTAAAAGAGGTTTAATCGATTAGAGTTGATCTATTTCCCTTCCCATTTATCACTAGCGCAAAGGATATCATTAAAGTCTTCATTAATTAACCAAGGAATATCAAAGTTTTAGATATATTAACTAAGCTTTTCCACAGAATTAAACGTCTAGTATAACTATTACTAGCATAAACTGCAGTAAATAAGAAATAAGTAGAGGGAAGTACTTTAATCATTGCATGAATTTCTGGTCCACTTAGATGGAATTCCTCCAAAAACACAAAATAATTATTCCACAGGATAACAATACCACCTGATCTTCTACCAACACAGGCTTCAATAAGGTTTGTGAAGCCAAAATCATCCCTCAAGGATGAGTGATCCTGCATGTGGGTTTGAAGTGAAGTAACAACACATGGACGATGATAATTTAGAGTAGACCTAAAGTTTCTCACTAGCAGCTCCCCTCACATTCCATACAAGACTTAGTACCATTATATATTTTCTCACCTTTTGATTTGTAGGATATCTTATGTCCACCGTGCATTTTGACATTGAGATTGGGATGAAGAGAACATATTTCTCTCTATTTTCCTTGAAGATTATTTTCGTTATTTCTCTTAGGTTTACATGATTTGCCTGAAGGGTTTCTTGTGGAATTTCTGGTCGTGGAATATTTGGCATGTTGTTTTGTTCTGGTTCTAGTACATTAGGAGGTGGAGGAATGGGATCCTGTGGGTGGTCCATGGGAATTTGCAGTATTGGTCATGGGAAAAAACTTGATTGACTTGATTTTCCATGTTTGGATGGTAGAAAGGAAGGTTCAGGGGTGGGTTCAAATTGTGATGTTGGAGATGTGCAAGTGGATGAAGGGTTTGCTGGTAAAGAAGATGGTCCATGAAAGCTTCCATGCCTAACTGCATCCCTTTACTTATCACCCTTGCAAGGAAGTTTGGATCCTAAACTGCTACTATCACCTCCTGGTTGTTCAAAATGAAGTTGAAAAGAAGGGCATGCCCCTGTATTTCCATTTCTATCCACGACATTGGATTGGGGTTTGGATTTGGTGGAAGGAGAAAAGTTAGAGGTGGAGGAATCATTGGGCCCTGGGCTTAAAAAAGAGGTTGGTTTGGAGGGTTCATGTGTAGAGTAGTCTGAAGATAAGCATATGATCTTAGAAGAGTTCTTTGAAGTCTTGTTCTTAAAGGTTCATGTGAATGTTTAATCTCGACATTTCTAAGGTGATCGTTTTGAAGGGGTGATGATTGAGAACTAGAACTAAGAATTGGTATAGGGTCGATTTCCATTTCCTATGAGTGGTTTTGCATAAGAGGGTTTGTATTTGCAGGAAACAATGGTAGGGTCAATAGGGTTTATGTTACTTTCTTAAGTTCCATTGGTTAGTTTGGGAGGTGGAGAAGCTTTAGAGCCAATTGGTAATTTTTTTTAAAATTTTTTGATGGCTGATGTGTCAGTGTATGTAGTGCATGCTCAGATATTTTTAATGATTGCAAATCACTTGAAGACTTATCAGAAGGATCCGTTGTGTCGGATAATATTTGATTAAGTAGAGTAAATTTGTTACAAAAAGAGTTTATTGGAAGCATATCAATTAGGGGCTGAAGTGGAAGGACCCGTAACAGAAAAATTTAAATTAGATTTATTATTAGGACAAATATCATTATTAACATATTAAGATTAAAATTAGAAGAATCAAGCATAGTAGTCTTACTCATATAGCTATATGTTTGAGTATCTAAATATTTCCCACTCCTAGCATCAAATAGTTTAACATTAATATCATTATAGATTTTAGAAGAAATATTAAGGCTAGAAGACTTACTTTTGCCACATAGGCTCTTTCTCTTGCAGAAGTTAACTGTTTTTCCCCAGAGGCTACAACTTCCCCAATTTTCGTATCAACATTACCTTGTGAATCTTGATCAACATGACTACCTTGACTAACACGACTAGGTAAAGAGCAGAGACTAGCATTATAACCAAAACAACCACAGTTTGTATAAAGTAAACCTTCACCTTCATAGTGGATTTGTTGCTTATTGTTACCAATATAAACAAAAGATCTAACTGGAACTTCAAGTGGTATCTCAACGCAGATTCTCGCGTATCTCCCATGCAATGTAGTTGATGTACACTAGTCAACTTTTAAAAGTTTCCCTAGCTTTCTTCCCACCGTTTGTAAGATCTGAAGGTCATAGAATTCTGTGGGAAGTTTATCTAGACAGCCGTATATAGTATCCTGAGAAGATTTAACTAAAAGACCTCCAAAAAAACTTGTCTAACAAAATGACCTCCTCCTTTTCTTTTTGACTT
This sequence comes from Petunia axillaris subsp. axillaris, assembly GCA_029990575.1. Taxonomy (NCBI): domain Eukaryota; kingdom Viridiplantae; phylum Streptophyta; class Magnoliopsida; order Solanales; family Solanaceae; genus Petunia; species Petunia axillaris. Next base: position 167,710,261 of record JARKNS010000008.1, read on the forward strand.
ATTTTTTTGGGAAAATATCTTAAGTGTGGTTAAGTGGGGGTTGAGGGTCTAATTAGTAATAGAAAAACTTGTGGGTGGTTTTGAAACTTGTGGGAAAGTATATAATTCACCCAAAAATGGGTTTTTTTTCCGGGTCAAAAACAAAAAGGGGTCTTGCACCATTTCTTCATCCTCTCTTCCAATTTTTTCGAAAGCCTTTCATCTTCTTCCATAATTTTTTGCTTCCCCCATCCCCCCCGCCATATCCAACACATCATCTTCTTCGAAAACGGGTCAAAAAAGGGTTTTTTTCAAGTCTAAAATAAAAACGGGTCTTGCACCATTTCTTCATCCTCTCTTCCAATTTTTTCAAAACCCTTTCATCTTCTTCCATAATTTTTTGCCTCCCCCATCCCCCCGCCATATCCATCACGTCGTTTCGGTTCAAAAGCTTTTAGTTATTTATTTTTTTAGCAGAAGCTTTAATTTTTTGATTTTGAAAGTATTGTGTGACTACATTGGCTTGGGTTTAGCTCTTTCGAGGTATGCATTGTGTTTTCTTCAACTAATAAGCTTCAAAAGCTCTGTTTTATTACCTTGATGGTGCTCCATTAAAGGTCTGATTTTCAGATCTGTGGTTTTCAGATCCGCTGTAACAATTTATCATCAACCAGTCCGAGTCGATTGTAGACCTTATCGCAATTAATAGACCATTGATGGGAGCTATGCAGTGGTGGATGCTAATTTCTTGGATCAATGGGTGGAGATGGCAACATGTTGGTTTGACATTCCAAGACAAATGAAATTATTACTTATCTTCGCAACACCTTTAAGAAAATAATATAGAAAGCGAGATGGACGTTGATAATGCTATTTATTTTATATTTTGTTTTCTTCTTTTTTCCAATTCATTATTTTTTTTCTAAGAAAATCTTCAATTTTTCGATTTTGAAGGGTGTTTTGTCACTATATTGGCTTGGGTGTAGCTCCTTCGAAATATGCATTGTATTTTCTTCATCTAATTAGTTTGAAAAGATCTGTTGTGTTGCTTTGACGTTGCTCCGCTGGAGGTTTTATTTTCAGATCTGCTGTAACAGTTCATCGACCAATCCTGTCGATGATTGACTTTACTTATTACAATTAATAGACCAATGATAGGCAATTATGCAGCAGCGGATACTGATTTTTTAGATCAATTTGTGGAGGTGGCAACATATTGACTTGATATTCCAAGACAAGTGAAATTATCACTAACTGTTGCATTAAAAAAATAATATTGAAAACGAGATGGATGTCGATAGGGCTATTTAGTCGTGCTTGAATTGTTGCTTTAAGTTATAAAATGTCAGTTGATCGATTGAAGACTAATGTATTGAATAATCGACCAAGAAGAAAACTACATCACCCTTACATTTTTTTCAAGAGTCCATGCATAATCTTGTATCTTTTATGTATCAAAAAGAATTTTCAGTAATGAAAGCTTTAAAATTATTGTTATTGTTGTTAGTTAAATAAGACTTTTGGTTTATACAAATTTTGTGTGCTTTTATTTACTTGGCTTGCGCCAATATTTAATCCACACAGTGTAATACCTTTCATTAAAATTCCTAAATCGAACTTGAACGATACTCAACCAAAAAATCCTTATACTTAATCAATTATCCACTACTCAATTTATTATTAATGACCATCATGAATATAGTTGATTATGAAACACAGTGGTTGATAGTATTTAACAAGTGGTTTACACTCAAGCAGTAAACAGTCGATTATCAACTATTAAAAAAATATATTTGATTTAAAATATTTAGCGTTAAGTTAATAAATAAGCAACATCTTAACTACTCAATTTTGGTCCATTATAATATTTCATCAATTTAACTTTGATGTATTTACAAAGTAAGTTAAATACTAATTCAACAAAAAGTCTATGCACAACATGGTTATAGTCTATTGTACACCTATCACTCAAGTGATGTGTTGTTGTTGTTGGTGTTGTTGTTGTTGCCGTTGAGAATATAACACGCGCGCATTTGCCATTTAAACTGATAACCCACGTCAAGTGTACAAACAACCAAAATATATTCAATGTGTCATAACATAATACAATACACTTTTTAAAATTACTATGATTTCTATAAAGTTGATAATCAACTATATAGGAGTGACAGTCATCATTTCTAGACTTAATTTAATATGACTGAGACAATACATTTTCTAATAAAATAATTATAACATCAGATTCATCTCCATATTTATCCGGATTGTAGTTTGGGCTCTAGGATTAAGGTAGATCATTTAGACATTTATAGACTAAGCTAATTGGAAGATGCGAATCAACCTTAATTTGGTCTATTGTAGACTTATTAAAAAGCTGAGCATTGAAGATTTACCGTTCAGGATATTACCACGCGCGCATTTGGCATTCAGAGTTTATGATATTTGGGGTTTAGTGACACGATCCGAAATCCGGTTAGGTCGTGCGGGCACCTGACATCCTTCCCTAGACCCGTCGGGCGAACCCTTACCAATTAAATTAGGGAAATAAATATAATTCAATTCATAAATAAGAACAAGACTTAAAAAAATACAGACATACTGATACCTCTAAGTTGTACAAAAGAAATTACAGCTGACTACCCAACATACCAGGTCTAGGATTATCCAGACTAGACATCTAAGAGTACAAAAGAAGACAAATACCTCCTGAAGGGAGCAAAATGCAACTAAAATAATAAGCAATAAACTGGTGGCCATCCGGAATAAAAGCTGGCTCACCCTGACAGCTGAAGTCGTCTTCGCTCCTTCACAATGTGGCGAACTCAATCCTGGAGCGAACCTGCCGAAATGAAATAGATAGACAAGAAACAAACAATAAATAAGGGTAAGTCAAAAGGACTCAATAAGTGGGGCAGACTAGCCACCTCAAAGAATAGTGATGGATATTAATTATTCATGTATTTTTAATATGAAAAATAAATGTTTTAAAATAATACATGAATATTTATATCATATCCTCGCATATTTTCTAATAATTCTTTAAAGGAAAAAGAAATACTTGGAAAAGAAAAAAAAATAAAAATGAAGAAGCTTGAAAAGAGAAGCCACTTTTACCAAAGTAATTTTGTTTGGGAGCTTTCTAGCAAGGAAAGAAGTAAAGTCACTTTGGGCAAACAAACTCCAAAATAGCAAATGTGGAATTAGCATGTGTGAAATAGAAGACTTTGGTCTTCCACTTTTGCCAAAGTAAATTGAAGAATGCTAGCACATGGATAAGAATGAAGAAAAAGTCACATTTATCAAAGTAGCAACTAAATTGGGAATGTACATGAGATTTGAAGGAAGAAAAAGCTACTTTGTTTTCCACTTTTGCCAAAGTAAATTGAAGAATGCTAGCACATGGGATGTGAAGGTAGAAAACTACATTGCCATCTACATTTGCCTAAGTGAGAGCTAGCACATGAAATTTGAAGAGAAAGAGATATTATTTGGGCAATTTATATCTCACTTTGCCATAAGTGAGGAGTCATCTTTGGCTATAAATAGCCACTCTCTCTTGTGTAGAAGAGCAAGCCTTTTTTATCCATTGTAACTATTTTCTTCTTTTCTCTCTAGCAAGACAAGAATTATTCTTGGTCTCTCTCTTCTTCTCTTTGTAGTAAAAATATTTTTAGTCTTTTTAAATTCCCTTTTAGTTTTTGTTACTCCATAATGGAGTAATCTCTTTTGTTGGGATAGTTGATGAAGCTTGATATATTTATAATATTATCTCAATTTTAAAGCATACTTGGCTTTAAACTTTCAATTTGATTTCATATTGTGCTAGAATGATATTTTTTACTTAACAAGTATTATCACATCTATGTATTTTATGTCTAAGTTATTGATATATTAATTTTGTAATTCTCACGGAGCAAAATTAATATATAAATCACCGATGAATAAAATAATAGTGTGAAAGTAATTTTTAGTAATTTATCATTCCAAACCCGTAATCTTGATTACCTCAATTTTAATTCTCACGGAGGAATTGTTGTAAGAAAGATTATTGATTTTTGGTGAAAATATTCTCATGAAGTTTTTACTACTTTTTAGCACAATTCAAGCAATAAAATTATTTCGGCTTAATCGTCACTAGTTTTAACTCAATTGATTTTGCATAACCTCACGGATTATTAATTGATTATTTCTTAGTGAGCAAAACATAATTGAATTAGAAATAAGCAATTATTCTTTAGAGAAATAACCGTTACAAAATTGAGATTTTATTATAAATACTATCAAGTGAATTCAATGATTCCCAACTCTTTTAAAATTTGATATATTTCGAAAATTGTCTTGTTTAGTTAAAGTAAATTAAACTTAAAAAACTCAACTTTCATCAGCTTGATTCTCTCAAATAGTAAACAAAATATTCCAAGTCTGTAGCATAGAATATCCAATCTCTGTGGGACGATATCTTAAACTATACTATAATTTGACAAGCACGAGCAGGAATACCCTATACACTTTGGACTCGTCAAATAGGATAGCTAGCCAGGGAGAAAAGAAACAGATAGACCAAACTACTCTTATTTAAATTATAAAAAGGCAGAGCCAGATAATAACCGGAAACATGTAAGAAACTTAAAAACTCAACCAAGGATGCGAGCCAGAAGCATATCAACAAATAAGCAATGCACATATAAGCAGAAAAGTAGTCATGTACCGCAGGTCTACACAATGGTATGAATTGAGATGAAATGAAATGAAGTGAGATAAAATGAAATATGATGCAAAGGGTCACATGTGTCAAATGAATGGAGCGGAATCCTACTGCTCCTAGGGCGGAATCCTCCTGCCCTCAGTATGATGCAATGGAGCGGAATCCTCCTGCTCCTAGGGCGGAATCCTCCTACCCTCAATATAATGCAATGGAGCGGAATCCTCTTGCTCCTAGGGTGGAATTCTCCTACCCTCAATATGATGCAATGAAGCAGAATCCTCCTGCTCCTAGGGCGGAATCCTCCTACCCTCAATATGATGCAATGGAGCGGAATCCTCCTGCTCCTATATAATATAAACCACAGGCGCAATACTCCTGTATTCAGTAAATGATGAAGCAATGTAATGCATATGAATGCAATATGATACAATAATAACCCTTCACCGGCGCGGGACTCTCATCGACAGCCGAGAAGTACATGCCAACTCACAGCCAGAGTACAATGCTCAGATCCTCAATGCAATACCAACAACAGGACATAACATATAATATACAATGTAAATCAAAAGGTAAGGCGTAATGAGTACGCCTATCGGCAGCTACACACGTAAGGAACACGTGGTAGAAAATCAACCAGGCTAGGTGCCTACAAAGAAATGGATATAAACACTTACCTCTTACAAAAGTTAGCATTGCTAATCAACAACCGCTTTATCCTTTGGTTTCATTGCCAAACGATCCCACTCTATTAAATAAGCAGAAAAATATATCAAATTAGGCTAAAGGCTTCATTCCTCACATCTTAGGGCAATCCGGGGAACCTGATACCCTATTCGCATCTGCAATATGTAGGCCAGGCCTATATACAGGGTTTAAGATCACATAACTAAACCCTAAATAAATTATATTTATATGTTGCCCGTAACTCACTAAGTACGAATATATAATCAATTCCACTATCGGGGTCCAATTGACCATTTAAATTATCAGTTGAACTTATTAAAACGATGTATAATATCCCAATTTTTACCGTTAAAATATATTCAAACACACGTAATAAAGTAAAATAATGCATTAAGATCATTACCTGAATGTTTCGGGGGTAAAAATTCCATCTTTTCTCCGGCTTTTTTCTCATTTTCTGGTATTTTTTTTCTCTTTCACCGGGTCATTGTCGTTTCTGACCATTGTTTCTACTCACTTCACGATAAAATCCCTTAGCCATCCACCGACCTTCTTTCTTTTCTTTTGTCTTTTCCTTTTTTTTTGTTTTCCTTTAAAATTCGCTGCTACAGTAAAAATTAAAACGGTACCCTACGATATTCAAAATAATTCCAACTTTTGTATACAAGTTATACAAAATATATGTAACATACTCGCTAAGGCAGAGCTCAAATCGAACTCCCGAAACTCAATATGCAAATTAAATGGAAATATATCAAATTATTTAACTTTCGGCATTTTAGCGGAAACTAGCCGAACAATATCGAAATTCACTTTCGAAAGTTCACAAAAGTCACGAATAATCATACAAACCTAACGACGCTTTTGGATTTTGAATCGAAGCTGATTCGCCAAAATCGAGCTCGAAAATCTCTTTTTAATATTTATCGACAATAAAAACTGAAACCTTCTTCCGATGCCTACCAAACGAGGTCTGATTTAGCTCATATTTTATAGATAAATCTCAAACCTTACGAATATTTTAAAATTATCGGCACGCCAATCGGAGTCCTAACTTCCGAAACGACTGACTGAGGTCGTTTCATTTTCCTCCACTTATACTCTCGTTCGTCCTCGAACGAGCCTAAGTCTAAAGAATAATTCGCGCGGATAACAAGAAAACTTGCATGACCTTCATGAGCTACTCCACGGGCATTATTTTCTGATTATAGGATTAGAATTATAACACGCATGCCGAACTTTTGGAATAAAATATATCTGGATAATATGATAACACCATTGCACAACTTATTCTGACTAAGCTGATCATTCCTCGATCACGAGAAGAGAGTTACACATTTTCGAAGCAAAGATACACAGAACTTTGAATGGGTTAACATGATTCAGCCGATAATCACCTCTTCGATATACCTTTCGATATAAAACAGGTCGATGGAACTAAGGATTAGCTCACGCTTGATGCAATAGGGGGAGCTTTTGAAGTACCTTGTCACTACACACTATAGAAGATTTAATGCAAGCTATATCATTTTTACGAACGCACTATGCAACATCTCAGTTGATGTTAGTGTTGTTCTGAAAGTTCCTTGTGGGAATGTAGTTACTCATATCCTGATGTATGTCAAAGGTTTATCTGAACAGGGTCTATCATATAAGGATAAGGATCATGCAAATACTACTGGATAATATGATGCAGACCAAGAATGATCTTCAGACTGAACATCTATTTCAGGGTATTGTCTTTGAACTGGAAATATTATGACTTGAAAAAGTGAAAATAAAAGAGACATGTAGTTGGACTATGAGCTGATGCAGAATACCAGCAATAAAGTTGATTACATGTGCACTTATAACGCTAAGTAACTTCTCAAAGAGTTGAGGTGTGAAGGAAATATGCCAATGATGGATGGACGACAAGATACACTAGACCTTTAACTCTCAATTTTCATAAAGTAAAATAGCGTCAGTATGAGGATCCAGTTCTAGTTGAATACAGACAAATAGCCAGAAGAAAACTGGAGTCACCATACATGGTTACTACTGACGGTATTCTCATGTACAAAGATAGACTTTGTGTTCTTGATGTTGCAGATTTACGCGGACAGATTATGATAGAGACACATTATTCAAATACACTGTTCATCCAGGTTCAACTAAGATGTACTATGATCTTAAGCAGATTTATTGGTGGAACGGAATGAAGTGTGACACAGCAGAATTTGTAGCTCAGTGTTCTAATTGCCAGCAAGTTAAAGTCGTGTCATCTTTCCAGACTTTATACTTTCAGCAGATAGGTACGTATATATGATCAGGTTGCCAGCTTATCTCTAGCATTAATAGATAATTAGTGGGTTTAGCAATGATCGACACTCATGGTAGGTTTCTTTCGTGGCCCTAGGTTGGGTCGTGACAAAGGTGGTATCTACGCCTTAGAAATTTAGTTATACCATTCAGTATTTGGAGGAAGACTCCTCCACTTAAAGCACAAACTCATGCAGCTATTTGAATAGGAATAACCATCCCCGCATAGTCTGCTGGACTAAAGAAGATTTAGCTAAAAGCTGAACGTAGGCAGACCTAAGCTACCTACTACCCTTTCGAGTTGCCAAACAGCTGCAACTCTCGAGTCACAAATCCATACATTTTCTATAAGCACCACCACCTGATGGATCAAATCAAAGGTCAAATGATGCCTCTCATTAGCGTTGAAAAATAACAATGTGCTTACCCGGCTACCTTGACACGCACTCTTGCTCAACATAGGGAACATCACGAGTGGCTATTAACCGCCCAAGCTCCCTAGTGTCGGAAGAAGAAGAGATGGCAATAAACTGAGGATAGAAATAATTAGATCTTTAGGAAGCTTATCTTCTTATTTGCTTGGCTACCAGAGCTAGATTACTTTTGAGTCATGCTAGCCAGAGAATCACAATCGAGGAAATAGACATTAAATGAGCTTTATGGAACAACATCCATGCCAATTTAACCTTCCCATAAGAAGAAAACTCCAACAATTCATCAGTAGACTCTTTTATAACTGAGAGAAGCTCATAGAATAACATGACTTTACTAACATCTCAAACCAAGATGAGACACGTAGATCGAGTATTACTTACTAATCACTTTACACCAGAAGAAACAATGATATTTTCTGATGGTGATGAATAAGAATCCTATCATCCTACGAACACTGAATTCCGAGAAGGGAGGTAAACTAATTTGACATAATAATAGAAGGTGGCACGATAAGATGCCAAGCAGATAATACCGACACTCACTGTCAAATCTCTCACATATAAACAAGATAAACTAGTAGGGTCTCACAAACACCAGGAATAAATCATACTAGAAGCTCGCTCCTATACCACAACAGATTCTTAATAAAGACAATATCCAAGGAAACCATCGAAACATGATAAGACACACTATTTCCAGATCAATCGGAAGAATCAAATCTTACTCACATATAAGGGAAGAAGAAATACATAAGTCTACTACATCGGATACCTCAGCATCCTGCCAGACTGGCAGTTCATAAAACTGCCTCTGCAGCTCAGCTGAGCCACTACCCTGACTATGACTTTCTGAAGAACCACTGCTACCACACTCTCAACCTCTACTGGATGGTGGCATTTCTGTGGCTGATTGAGATCTAAATGAAATCCCCTGCGACTGTGCAGGTGCCTGATGACGAGAGAAAAGTGCCTACTTGTCGGAGTAAGGGAAAACTACTCAAAGGATAGCCAGACTCACGACAATGATACCACCTTTTCGCTGTAAAATGGAAGCTGGAAAGATTGTTGATAGCTATAAAGAAAAGATTGAATCTGATCTTGACGAGCTACTTGCGCACTCTAAGAATCACGTGACACAAGCTGAGATAACCAGGAAGGTGACCTCCCAAAATAATCAGAACTCTTACCTCCAAATGAAGTATCATGGTTGCCCACTAGGGCCACGGGATTTCTTGCTCTCTAGCTCTAACTCTTCCCACTCTAACTTATGGTATGCCTAATACCTCTGGCCAATATCAACAACAACATCAAATGAAGTCCCAACCTCAATTTTTCGAGCCATCTGGGAACTCAAGGAATGAGAAAGGTCATCAATAAATCTTTGAATCTCTCGAAAGGCTCATGAACTAGTTCTAATGCATATTCAGCCATTCTATAGAGTTCAATCTCATATTCTGAAACACCAAAAGGCTAACCAACAAGCTACCTTGTTTAATCCACTCAAACTGGCAACATTCTTCATCTCACTCGATACTCGAAAGGAACTTTTCCATGAATCTAAAAAAAAAACCAAACCAACTTAGCTAATAAGAGAGCGGTCCACCAATCCAGGGCTGGACCTTCAAACTGGAAAGCGGAATAATCAACACCATACCGCTCTACATAATTAAGAGCCTGAAGGATACGCTGACATCATTTTATTTTAAAAAGAATTATGAGGTTTATCTGATGCATTGCTTTAGAATATCTGAAGGTTCAACTGCGTAAAATAATGCAACCTTTTTGGGCACTCGGACCGAACTGTTACCTCGGCTGGCTAACCAGCCGGAATAATTGGTGGCGCAACACATGCTGCCTCTGGAACATAATTTATTGGGGCAACATCAGGAACTGGAACAAGAGCTCTCTAAGTCCTAACATCTGCATATGCGACGACCTAATAAGCTGCCTAGCGAATAATAAGTTCTTGCAGCATCTACATCGCCACGATCCTTGTAAAAGTATTGTAGAGCCAAGGGAACCACAAGGCTTTGCTCCCTTGCCCATCGCAAGCTCGTACAGCTGGACCTCCGTAACTAGATCGTCAGCACGATCAAAACTCTCGGGGCTTCGTAAGTGCTAGCTCCAGGCAAGACTGCTTCCTCTTGAACTCATACTGTTTGCTGATTTATCGCACGAGGGTTCACAATTACCACGAAGTAATTAGCGAAAATACTACTGCATCCTAGACCGACACACGATTAGAAAATAAGGAAGTGAAACTTCCTAAATGCCATCATAGCCTCTCGTAGATAAGTACGGACGTCTACGTACCCATCAGCGAGACTCTACTAGACACTGTCTTAGTCTGGATAGACTCTAAACCGGGCTCTGATACCAACTGACACGACCTGAAATCCGGTTAGGCCGTGCGGGCACCCGACATCCTCCCATAGACCCGTCGGGCGAACCCTTACCAATTAAATTAGAGAAATAAATATAATTCAATTCATAAATAAGTACAAGACTTGAAAAAATACAGACATAATAATACCTCTAAGCTGTACAAAAGAAATTATAGCTAACTACCCAACATACTAGGTCTAGGTCTATCCAGACTAGACATTTGGGAGTGCAAAAGAAGAAAGATACATCCTGAAGGGAGCAAAACACAATTGAAATAATAAGCAATAAACTGGTGGCCATCCGGAATAAAAGCTGGCTCACTCTGACATGAAGTAGTCTTCGCTCCTTCACAATGTGGCGAACTCAATCCTGGAGCGAACCTGCCGAAACGAAATAGATAGACAAGAAACAAACAACAAACAAGGGTGAGTCAAAAGGACTCAATAAGTGGGGCAGACTAGCCACCTCAAAGAATAGGATGGCTAGCCAAGGAGAAAAGAAACAGATAGACCAAACTCCTCTTATTTAAATTATAAAAAGGCAGAGCCAGATAATAACCGGAAACACGTAAGAAACTTATAAACTCAACCAAGGATGCGAGCCAGAAGCATATCAACAAATAAGCAATGCACATATAAGCAGAACAGTAGTCATGTACCGCAGGTCTACACAATGGTATGAATTGAGATGAAATGAAATGAAGTGGATGAAATGAAATGAAAATATGATGCAAAGGGTCACATGTGCCAAATGAATGGAGCGGAATCCTCCTGCTCCAAGAGAGGAATCCTCCTGCCCCCAGTATGATGCAATGGAGCGGAATCCTCCTGCTCCTAGGGCGGAATCCTACTACCCTCAATATAATGCAATGGAGCGGAATCCTCCTGCTCCTAGGGCGGAATCCTCCTACCCTCAATATGATGCAATGAAGCGGAATCCTCCTACCCTCAATATGATGCAATGGAGCGGAATCCTTCTGCTCCTACATAATATAAACCAGAGGAATACTCCTACACTCAGTAAATGATGTAGCAATATAATGCATATGAATTCAATATGATGCAATAATAACCCTTCATCAGCGCGGGACTCTCATCGACAGCCGGGAAGTAGATGCCAACTCACAGCTAGAGTACAATACTCAGATCCTCAATGCAATACCAACAACAGGACATAACATATAATATACAATGTAAATCCAAAGCTAAGGCGTAATGAGTACGCCTATCGGCAGCTACACACGTAAGGAACATGTGGTAGAAAATCCACGAGGCCGTGTGTCTCCAAAGAAATGGATATAAACACTTACCTCTTTCAAAAGTTAGCATTGCTAATCAACAACCGCTTTATCCTTTGGTTTTATTGCCAAACGAGCCCACTCTTTTCAATAAGCAGAAAAATATTTCAAATTAGGTTAAAGGCTTCATTCCTCACATGTTAGGGCAATCCGGTTAGGAACCTGATACCCTATTCTCATCCACAATACGTAGGCAAGGTCTATATACAGGGATTAAGGTCACATAACCAAAACCTAAATAAATTATATTTATATGTTACCCGTAACTCACTGAGTACGAATATATAATCAATTCCACTATCGGGGTCCAATTGACCCTTTAATCTATCAGTAGAACTTATTAAAATGATGTATAATATCCCAATTTGTACCGTTAAAATATATTTAAACACACGTAATAAAGTAAAATAATGCATTAAGATCATTACCTAAATGTTTCGGGGTAAAAATTCTATCTTTTCTCCGGCTCTTTTCTCATTTTCTGGTATTTTTTTCTCTTTCACCGGGTCATTCTCATTTCTGGCCATTGTTTCTACTCACTTCACGATAAGCTAAGGGATTTAAAATCCCTTAGCCACCCACCGCCCTTCTTTCTTTTCTTTTTTCTTTTCCCTTTTTTTTCCCTTTAAAATTCGCTGCTACAGTAAAAATTAAAACGGTACCCTACGATATTCAAAATAATTCCAACTTTCGCATACAAGTTATACAAAATATATGTAATATACTCGCTAAGGCGGATCTCAAATCGAACTCCCAAAACTCAATATGCAAATTAAATGGAAAAAGGTCAAATTATTTAACTTTCGGCATTTTAGCGGAAACTAGCCGAACAAAATCGAAATTCACTTTCGAAAGTTCACAAAAGTCACGAATAATCATACGAACCTAACGACGCTTTGGATTTCGAATCGGAGCTCATTCGCCAAAACCGAGCTCGAAAATCTCTTTTTAATATTTATCGACAATAAAAACTGAAACCTTCTTCCGATGCCTACTAATCGAGGCCTGATTTAGATCTAATTTTATAGATAAGTCTCAATGGACCTTATGAATATTTTAAAATTATCGACACGCCAATCGAAGTCCTAACTTCCGAAACGACTGACCGAGGTCGTTTCATTTAGGGTCTAGGGTCCACGCGTTTGGGGTTTAGGCTCTAGGGTTTAAGGTATATCATTTTGGCTTGTGGGTATATTATCAACGATCCGAAATTACACTATGTTTTATTGTCATTGCTTAGGTTGATAATATACACTCATAATTTTGCTTAAAATAATATAAAAAACCCTATATTAAACACTAGTAAGGGGTACTTTAGTAATCTACGAACTAGGAAACTACTCACATGATAATTTTGTTGCATAATGTACCTAAATGATGGTCAGTAGCATTGATAAGGAGTGACATTGGATAACATATATAACATAATGTATACTAATGTTAAGGTTCTGAGAAAGTAAGACATCTTTCTCTAAACATGGAAGAAAATCACATTGCTTGCTTCTCACATTGGGAAGAAGACCATAATGTGAGAAACGAGCAATGTGAGTGGTACATGACCATAATGTGAGAAGCAAGCAATGTGATATTCTTCCATGCTTAGAGAAAGATGTTTTGCTTTCACAGAATCTTAACATTAGTATACATTGTGTTATATACGTCTAGGGGTGGGCATAAATTCCGAAAACCGAAAAACCGAACCGAACCAAATTAATTTGGTTTTTCGGTTTCGGAATTTCGGAATTTCTGAACACTATTCGGTGTAAAAATTCGGTATTTCGGAATTTCGGTTCGGAATTCGGTTTTGAGGTGTCAAATTCCGAAATACCGAAATTCCGAATTTTTTATAGTGTATATATTTAAAATATATACATAATACAATTCTAATTACTAAAACCAAACCCAAGTCCAATTCTTTCTTAGCCCAAATAGCAAATATACTTTATTCACACTTCTTTCTTCCTTATTCTGCATTGAAGAGGTTAAGTTGCAACTTCTTGTCGTTCTTTTTGTAAGTTCTCTATCTGTATTATAACCAGATGAATAAATACTTTGTGATATAATTAATTTTAATTGTAGAAATCACTTTGTTTGAAGGCATGATTGTATTAAAATGTTACGACCTTGGCCTGCCATACTCTTCAATAAAATGTTATAAGTAGATGCCAGAAATTGATACGCTTATAAATTTCTATCATTGACAGAGTTAATAATATTATTGAATATTGTTTCTTTTTCTTGCTATCATGTTGTGGGTTGTGGTCCTTAAAAGCACGTTGAAAGCTTATTAAGGTTGAACAACATTAGGATTTGGCACAGTGACACTTCGCCACTTACTACAAAATTTGGTTTTGCAAAAATGCTATTAATAGAACGACATAAATTGAAATAAAAACCGAATTATAAAACCGAAACCGTACCGAAAAAACCGAACCGAATTACATAATTCCGAACCGAACCGAATAAATTTTGGTTTGGTATTTGGTATCAACATTTAAGTACCAAAAACCGAAATTCCGAATTTATAAAAACCGAACCCGAACCGAAATTCCGAATGCCCACCCCTATTAATACGTCACTCCTTATCAATATTATTTTCCATCATTAAGGTACATTATGAAACAAAAAATGTCATTTGAGTGGTTTCCTAGTTCATAGATTACTAAATTACCCCTTACTAGTGTTTAACATAGAATTTTTATATTATTTTAAGCAAAATCATGAGCGTATATTATCAACCTGAGCAATGTTGACAATCAAAATTAGTGTAATTTCAGATCGTTGATAATATATCCACAAGACAAAATGATCTACCTTAACCCTAGAGCCCAAACCTCAAACTCCAAGCGCGTGGACCCTAGACCCTAAACCCCAAACATCACAAACCCAAATTCCAAACACGCGCGTGATAATATCCTGAACGGTAAAACTTCAATGCACAACTTTTCAATAAGTGTACACTAGACCAACTAAAGGTTGATTCGTAAATTCCAATTAGTTTAGTCTGTAAATGGCTAAATTGAGATAGCCGCTCTAGTTAATTTTGTTAATGTGAAAGTAATTTTCTCTAGTAATTTGGTTATTTTATTGGTTTGATTACTGTTAACTCTGAACGCTTTTCCTGTGTTTCCACAATTTATCTAATAGAATATACTTAGTAGACAATCAAAATTACAACAGAATCAAACTTAAAACAGAGAGATGAATAATATCAATAAGCCACAATTGTGGATAATCAAAACACAATTGAATCTAATCTTACCAATTGAAGCAGCATTATGTAATTAAAATGTCTAGACCATTAAAACATAAACAACAAAAAATAGACCAATAACAAACGACTAGTTCGGTTGATTTGGTGAATTTGGTGGAGATTCTTCAATCATATCCAGTGGTCCATTTGGTGAAACAGGTGCATTTGATGAACCGGGTGCATTTGATGAATTTGGTGGAGATTCTTCAACCATTTCCAGTGGTGGATTTGCGTCTTAATGTATGCAAATGTTAATATACCTAGAATCAAATTCACAAACTTGATATTTTTTTTGAAATAATTCTTTACGTTTATTGATATCAACTTTTATGGGACATGTGTAATATACTTAGGATGGTTGATTATTAATTTAGCAAAGTATTTTTTTTTCTTTGAATGTATATCTTTTATTAATCAAACGAAATTTTATTATTGATTGATGAAAAAAATTATTATGTCGATACAGAGATATCCCTTATGATATTTGAATGTATGGTTATTTTTGTTTTGTATCAAATTTGAAATTGGACACGCGCCATCCTTCTTAATATTAACTAATTTTTATTCTATAATTATCTATGAATAAACCATAAGTAGTTGATTATATATTTAGTAGAGTGTTAGTATTTTTATGAATATATATTTATTTTTATGGTATCAAATTTGAAGTGTTCACATATAGTCCTTCTTTATATTATCTTTTTTTTTTCAATAATCTATTAATAAACTTTCAATAATTAATTATTAATTTAGTAAAGTGCTATTATTCTTTTAAATATATATTTATTTTATTTATTTCAAATTAGAAGTTTTGAACCTTTATGTAATAAACATGTTTAAAATAGGTCTACTGCTATTACTAGCGACATCAAGGAGAAATACACACATATTACTATTATTTTATGAATGAACGAACTATGTCCTTACAGACGCAATATTAAGCATGCATCTAATGGATACCACGCGTCAGTAGCAAGTTAATTAATAACGTTCAATGACGTTGTTAACTAACTTGTCGTACATAGCGTCTAATTTTAAGAGAATATGTACTGTTGCACTTGTCATGGAATGTCAAGCAAACATGTTGCCATCTCCACCCATTGATCCTAGAAATCAGCATCCACTACTGCATAGCGTCCAGTCAATGATCTATTAATTGCGATAAGGTCTACAATCGACTATAACTGGTTGATGATAAACTATTACAACAGACCTGCAAACCACAGATCTGAAAATCAGACCTTTAATGGAGCAGCGTCAAAGCAACAAAACAGAGCTTTTCAAGCTTATTAGATGAAGAAAACACAACGGATATCTCGAAAGAGCTAAAACCAATCAAATGTAGTGACAAAAAACCTTGCAAAATCGAAAAATTGAAGCTTTTTGCTCCGAAATAAATAAAAAATTATTGAGCTTTCTTATAAATAAAAATTATGAAATGGATAGTGAAATAAGGAAGATGGAACTAAGATTTGTAAGAGATTGAAACAAATTCTGAGCTCAAATACTAAATTTGGTGTGTTTTCGAGCTAAAACGAGGTGGAGAAATTTGGGGGCGGGTGAATTTTGGGGGAAGTAAATTTTCTATTTTTTGTAAAAAAAATTTATGAAGATGGACCATTTTGTCATATTAAGAACTTGGGGGGTTGGAGTGTTTCTATTTTTTAAAGGATGCTTAACTCCTAATCATGATTAAAAAAGAAGAGGTCATTTATCCAATTCTTAAAACTTGGAGGTCATTTTTTTAATTAAAGACTTGGGGGAGGTCAAACACCAAAAAGCCCCTAGTATCCTTGCTTGACTTGCGATAAAATTTAGAACCCAACATTGTACCGATAAGAAGAACCCATTGATGAACCATGGTCCATTTTATAGGTCTCTCATCATATTTTCCTCATTCAAGAGTTCAATGATAAAGTAATCAAAACCCACATATATCAACGAGAATTCTTCCATGGGTTTCCAAAGTGCTTGTATCTTGTTTCAAAGATAGTGGTGATTATTTTTTTTTCCAACAACTTTTATGATAAGAGAGTACTTCTAGGGAGCATAATGTCGTTCTTTATCAGAGTTAGAAAAAGAAATAGCATGTTCATCAGAACCTGGAGGGTAGAATCATCTTCTTCTATCAAGGAAGGCAATTTTTCTGACATTTCTGTATCATCAGGAGAAGGATCATGCATTGTGGAATTGAAAATTTTATGACTAAGAACGATAGAAAGTAATTTTTGAAGAAAAGACTGATCCATAGAATTAAGTTGTTTTTGGAAAACTGGAAGGTTGGGATCGGGAACGATGTCAGGTGGTTTTAGGGAAATCAAAGGGTTTATTGATTTGGTTTCTTCGCATGCCTCTGTGTTCATTGAATGAGAAATTTTAAAAAACTTGGGTTTTATTGGAGAACTTAGAGAGATGGAAGAGAAACTTCTCTCTCAATCTAGCTTGAAGCGGTAATTTCTGGAGAGAGTTGTGTGTTGTTGCAAGTAAACTTAATTTGATGCTATACAAATTATCTATATTGTAGTATTATTCATAAAAAATGATAAAAATGTCATAAATAAATTGAAAATAGTTTAAATTTTCCTTTCTTCTATTTATGTCCTTAATGTTATTTTTCACCTAGAATTATCATTCACTATTTTAAAAAGGTGATGTGAAATATGTGAGTTTTTTAGTTAAATATGTGGCACCACATTATTGTTCATCTGGATATTATAGCCGCTCAAAAAATGAAACGCAACTCAACCAATTCCAAAAACTCCATTGAGGATATTTTGAATTAGCAGACTTTTGATTTGGTGGTGGGTGGGTTTGAGGTGTGCAATTATATTTATTGGGTTTTGATATTCGGTAGAGTCGATTTTCATTTTTCGGACAGGTATAATATCCACGAAACGATTAATGTGGTGCCATATATTTAATTAAAAGACTTACAATAGATCACCCTTTAAATGAAGGAATGGCAATTCAAGGTCGAAAACTAATGTTAAGGGCATTTATAAGCCAATAGGTAGAAGGAGGACAAATATTAGTCACTCTTAATCATTTGAGAATATTTTTTAACCTTTATGTTGTTTATATTAGTTGCCCCACATTAATGGTTGGGATGACAATTTGTCTGATTATATAATCTTGGGCAAATTTTGGCAAAAACTCCGATTTCTTAACAATTTACATAAAATTTAATTTATATATACTAACTTTGCATACATATACTTTCCAAAAAGGGCCAAAAATACCTTTGAACTATATGAAGTCGAATTTTTTTTTCCTCTGTTTCATTTTAGGTATAAAATAACCTCGTCGTTAGTCAACTAACTGTAAATGCCATCTCCTCTGGCCAAATGGCTCAAAAAATGAACTGTAAGATACAGTGCTGAAACAACCTGAAACGGTACAAAAACAGTTTGATATAGTATTGAACACAACCTGAAACACGTGCAGAAACAATTTAATACGGTGCTGAACACAACCTGAAAAGGTGCAGAAACAGTTTGATATCGTGCTGAACACAACTTGAAACAGTGCAGAAACAGTTTGATACAGTTCAATACGGAGCAAAAATAGTGCAGATACAGCGCTGAAACAATCTAAAATAGCTAGTTAAAAAGTCTGAAATAAAATATAAAAAATAATGTGAAACGACGCAAAAAAGGTGAAATAGTTTAGAAACAGTAAGAAAAACGCACAAACGGGATGAAACAAATGCTAAAACAGTCTAGAAACAACTAAATACTGTCTATAAATAGTTAGATACGGTGCAGATACAGTGAGATACCGAAAGATACAACGAGATACGAGGTGGTTGGTAGTTGAGAAACATCGAAATACGGTGAGATACAACGGGATACAGTGAGGATGTGAGGAAAAGTGAAATTGGGGGAAATGGGAGGAGTAAAAGTGAAATTGGGGAAAATGGTGGGAGGAAAAGTGAAATAGGGAGAAAAATGAGGAGCAAAAGTGATAGTGGAGGAAATGAGAGGAAGAATGTAAGGGTTTGGTATGTTATAAGAAAATATTGTTATGTTTGTAATTAACTTGTGTTTTCCTCTATGTAGGGTTATTTTGCTAAAATATTGCTATGTTTGGTAATTAAGTTATAAAAATTGTACTTTTGTGTAAAAATTAAGTTTACTATTTAATTGATAAAAGTAATGTTAGTAACTAAACAAATGACGAAATTGACCATTTCGAATAGCTCAATAACAAAATCAGACCTTTTGCTTGTAACACAACCGTTAGTGGGAGGGTCTTTTTTGAGACCACTTGGTTAGATGTGATGACATTTTCAGATAGTTGACTAATGGCAAGGGTATCTTTATACCCAAAACAAAATGGATGGTAAAATTATTCCTTTGCATAGTTTAATGGTGTTTTTTTTAAGCCATTTTGGATATAATGTTTAGGGAAATTAATGAAATTTGATGCGGGTATCACTAATACTGTCTTGACCCTATTTAAGAAATTTATTAAGTTTTAATCCGAACGCTAGAGCTATGAGTCCCATTGTCAGAACACAAAGCAAGTTCCGACGGGCCTCATGACTTTTCTAGGAAGGCAAACCCGAAGGTTTCCGGACAAAACTCTGGCAAATCCCCATAAACTTCTTCATGTATGGCGATGAGGGCTTAAACTAAAATACTCCTAAATATTCGCCCAAAACTTTAATGTTGGTCGGTACGTGGGTGTCCGTTCCACGAAATTCTTTTTATTTTTACACTATCAATGCAATTCGCAGGGCCAATTTGCAGAACTATGATTATGGTTTGTCTTTTTGCCCCCCACATTATAATGGTTTGGCAAAAATGTCTTCCGCTTGGTATAATGAATAAATTTCGAACGGAAATACTCTTATGAATCTTATAATGACGTCCGTATCCCTGTCTTTCCTTTCTCCATAAGTACTTCTTTAAAAGGTAGCATTTTCCTTTGACCATTCTTTCATAGACGACACTTGCCATTGAATTTCATATTCTCCAAGATAAAGTATTGTGTGGGCAGCACTTGTCCCTTCAAATCTTTTTCCGCATTGTCCTAGATAACTTAAAGTAGGCAATAATTGTCACTTGACTTCCTCCTTAAAGGCAGCACTTGCCAATTGATAATTTGAAGTGTTGTCTACGGACCAAGAGAAGAACATATTGCTAAAACTATGTTAAACGAGAGCAAATTCTCCGAACAAGTCAATTTTGGGAACGCCAAATAAAGTTTTTAGAATTAGCGGAGATAAATGGGCCTACATGCTTTCTTTCCTTTTTTATTTTCGAAGAATAAGGAGATAAATTAAGAGGTGGCACATAATGAACACGTCATAGTGAAGATGCCAAACCTCAATAAATAGCCCTCCACTTAGAAAGGTTCTGCAGAATTAACATCAAATGAGAGAACTTAATATCCTTCTCTCTCTATCTTGTACAGCATATACATTGTGAGTTACATACTTCTGTAGATACAAAACATTGCTTACCGAGTTTCATCTCCACTCATTCTGTTTACAAAAGATCAGTGAGAAGATAAGTTGGAAACTTTCTGCAGAAGTATCTCAATTCGCCGCATCTCCTAGTATTGTTAAAAGAAGAAAAAGGTACGGTTAGTGGTCCGCTTGAACTTTACGTCTTAGTAACTTTTTCATTTGAACTTTATAGTCTTGCAAGGGTCTTCCTTAAACCACTAAACTTTGCTGTTTACCAGAAAGGTTATACTATTATAAGAGATTTTATATGTTGTTAGCTAGGGATCGGAGTTGAAATAATCGACAAAATGTTGCAAAAATTAGGTTTGCTAGCACTTTTTTTCTTTTTCTTTCATCAGACTCTTTTGACAAATAAAATTCTTGATTCTCCGCCAGCACTAATATTTCCTCGATAAATTTGTCTATATACTAAGAGAGTAAAGTCTTTTTACGCAGGAAGCTTACCATTTTTTACACTGGCATAAAACTTAAACTCTATTTCAATATATTTGTAATATTATTATTAATACTCTTCATTTCTTGTTCTACTGTACAGGTTAGTTTGTAACTAGCTTAATTTCACATGATGATGAATATTGCATCAGTTGTTTCTTGCAAACAAGCTCATCAGCCACTTCTAAGTTTCCCAGAGGGTCTAAATATGGATTCCTTCATTCACCGACGACGAAAGGACAAGGTGGTAATAGTTATGGGAGCAACAGGAACTGGAAAATCTAGACTTTCAATTGATCTAGCAAACCATTTTCCTGCAGAAGTTATCAATAGTGACAAAATGCAAGTGTACAAAGGTCTTGATATAGTCACTAATAAAGTGACAGAGGAGGAGACTTGTGGCATCCCACATCATTTGCTAGGAATTGTTGATCCTAATGAAAATTTCACTGCTACAGACTTTTGTCACCATGCTTCAATGGCTATAGAATCAATAACAAGAAAAGGTCACCTACCGATAATTGCTGGAGGATCAAATTCGTACATTAAGGCCTTAGTGAATGATAACATGGAGTTTAAATCAAGGTATGAATGTTGCTTTCTCTGGATTGATGTGGACTTGAAAGTACTGCATCGATTCGTATCCGAACGCGTCGATAAGATGGTGAAAGAAGGGTTAATTGATGAAGTCAGAGAATTTTTCAATCCTGAAGGTGATTACACAAGTGGAATTAGAAGCGCAATTGGAGTACCAGAAATGGACCAATATTTTAGAAATAATGGACCAAATGATAGGATTATTCTTGAAGGAGCTATTGAAAAAATTAAGGCAAATACATGCAAATTGGCATTTCGTCAACGTCAAAATATTCTTAGACTTGAGAACCAACTTGGATGGAATATTAATCGACTTGATGCCACTGAAGCATTTGAAAAAAAAGGTGGTGAATCACGTCAAGCTTGGCATAGGCTTGTTTCAGAACCAAGTACTCAATTTGTTCACCATTTTCTTTGTGAACAACTTTTCAACATACCTTCTCCTTCCTTCTTGCCTGCAGCTACTAATTCCATTATTGGAACTACCAAACCTCCTGCTGTTGCTGCTGCCACACACTAGCCTATAGAATATTGTCCACTTTTCAATCTATTTCACAGTGTGGCATTAATTAAAAACTTTATAATTCTCGAGACTTTGCTCACACACCCGACAAAACGTATATTTCTATATCAGACTTCTGAGTGCCGGGGGGAAGAATGGAAACACACACTTGGGTAGTCTTGTTTTCTTTTTTTAAACTTGACATGCACTGTTGGAGTTCAGTGCATTAACCCCCTTATTTATATACAATATTGTAAAGTGGTGGAAGCTATTTTGCACTTAGGTGCACGTACGTGCCAGTTTTTTATACCCTTTTGTATTGGTTGCCATTGGGTATTTTTCTAAGTTCGTAATTTGTGGGGTCTTTTAACTTTTGGGATGTTAATATGGTGTTCTACATATGCACCTAAATAAACCGTGTAGAACCTTTGCCACCACCCTCTTCACACGGAAAACAAAAAAGGCTGAGTGGCATTTTGATTTCTAAATTCTGTACTTTGACATTGAGCTGTATTATTCTAACTTTATTGGTAATGTATAGTCATGTCTTAAAGTACTTCGTATGTATGGTGATGTCTAAGTATAATGTTTCATGTTTATTTATGATTCATTGGTGCGCGAGCAAGTGATCATATGAGTTGCTCCACTCTTTGAAAATCTCAATTGTGCTAAGTTTGGTGGAGTATTTCTTTTTAATAGGCATCAAGCTCTAATTATCCCCATTTATGGTAGGAGAAGGAAGTTAGGTAAATATTTGTCCTACTCATCTCATAAAATGATGGACTATGTGGATATCGGAGATTACTATATACGGTATTACTATCCTCTCCTTGTCTCAGAGTATTTATACATGTAAGCTTTCCTCGTTTGAATATCGTCCTCAAATGAGGTCAGGCGCAATGCTAGTGTATTAGAAAAGGGTAGGGCTCAGCCTCATAGCTTTAATCTAAACGCTATATTTATTTTTGCAAGTTCAAAACAACCATTTTCAAAGCACATAATGATTCGAGCTAATCGTTTGTATCTACCGTATGCTGTTACAACACTAAAATATAGCAGAATTTTTGGAACTAACCATTTGGAAAAGAACCAAATACTCTAGAGAATACAAAGCTATGAAAAATTAAAGGCATTGATGATATAAATGATTCTTGTAGCACTAGGCTATATGATATTCGGAATAGACAATCATAATAATCATGGAGAAAATGATGAGAATCCTCATCACCAATTTCATCCAAAGGACTTTCAGTACTTGTACGGACTTCAATTCCCCTGCATGCACCAAATAAAACACAAAAGAATTACAGCACGTATGAATATTCTTGACGTTGATTTGAAACGAAGTTTACACACCCTCTCCCTCTCTCTCTCTATTTATATATAAACATTAAAATTCATAAATAAAACAACTAATACTTGA
The DNA here is from genome assembly GCA_029990575.1 of Petunia axillaris subsp. axillaris. Classification (NCBI taxonomy): domain Eukaryota; kingdom Viridiplantae; phylum Streptophyta; class Magnoliopsida; order Solanales; family Solanaceae; genus Petunia; species Petunia axillaris. The sequence goes on from JARKNS010000008.1 coordinate 167,733,726, forward strand.
GCATATATATAAATTTAGGGGGTCTATGCATGTAAAATAAAATATATATGTTGTGTCTCAAAAGCAATTTTTACTTTTATTTTTGTGAATACTTAGAAGGTATAAACCTCTAAATTTGTATACAGCTTGACTATCCAAATAATAATAGCATCAATTTTATAGAATGAAATGGATTAGAAAACCAGTGATCGTGATCATAATTATTTCATAATATGACACCAAATAATAGGGCATATGTATAGTTTATTACTCTACTACATAATTCACCCGTATCTAGAATACCTTCTGTTTTTTGCGTTTCACTTCTTTAAAACTTATTTACCCATTCAAGAGAAATCTCGCTCGACTTCATTTACATAATTTTTATTTCAAAAGTTGAGGTACCTAATTATTCTTTTCATATGAGGAGTAAAAATGACAAATAATGGTACATAAAACCTGGGAATCAAAGGGAAAAATGACAAAAAGGCAAAGAAAGTTTATATACTGTACTATACTATTCGGTAGGTCCATATCAAGCATCATTCTTAACATTCATTTTTTTTCCTATTCCCTACTCCCTCTTTACGTTGTTTAGACTGCCCACTCCCCAAAAGACCTTTTGTGGACCTAAATGAGATAAAAAGACATCCTTTGTTGCTTATGCAAAAGTTGACAAAAATATAGTGGTCAAATCTAACTTTTGAGAAAGTGTAATTAAAATTTTTAATTCCTGGCTTTGCATTGCTAATCGAAAAGAGAAAAAAGTTAGGAACTTCTAAAAAACCTTTCATGGGGATCGTACATTGTTTTTTTGAAAACATTACACAAAAGTATAATTTAGAGATATTTAAAAAAAAACATAGAGATATTATGTCCTAATTATAAAATTTATACGAAAAAATGACTTAATTACAAAATATAGTAAATAAATAAAAAATCTAAGCATAGAACATAGCAACAATCATAATCTTCTTCTCCCACTTTTCCTTCTTCACGACCTCTCTCTCAAAACTCACCGACGCCCGCCGAAGCTCCGACGTCCTCCTCCCACAAGCGCCGCTTCTCCAGCGTCGTCCTCCCCACAATGCCCTGCTGCCCCTCCTTATTCAACATCGTTCTTTGCCTTCTTTTGGTTTTTCCTCGGTGACTACTCTACCGAGTTTTTTGTTGATTCTGTTTTTCAAGTTTTTGAGCTTATTTTCTCATGTATTTGGTGAGTTTCGCTCATATTTGGTATTTTTCATTTAGATTTGGTATTTTTCGATTAAAATTTGGTATTTTCCATTCATATTTGGTATTTACTGTTCAAATATTGTGTTTTCCAGTGAAATTTGATATTTTCTATTCAAATCTAGTGTTTTTCGGCTTGATCTTTTGTTTTGGTCAGATATGATATTTTTCCGATCTGTTGTTTTTAAAATCTTTTTATTGTATTGCATCTACTTTATATCTCATCGTATTTACACTGTATCTAACTAAATCTGCATTGTATCTACTGTGTGTCTACATTATTTTTAGTATTTTATAAAGTTTATACTTGTATTTACACTATTTTCAATGTTTACACTATTTCTAGTGTTTATGTTGTTTCTACACTAATTCTACGCTTGTGCTTATGCTGTTTCTAGTGTTTCTACATTTTTTCTACTTGTATATACACAGTTTCTACTGGTATCTACACTATTTCTAATGAATGTGTTGATTATACATTATTTCTATTTGTATCTACACTATTTCTACTTGTATCTATACTGATCTAGTATTTTCTGTTTTTTCTATTTTTTATCTGTCGTGTATCTTTACATTTTTTGGTACCTTTATTGTATTTCGTAGGCATCTTTGTATTTTATTTGTTTTGTATATTTGTCTGTGTATCTCTCTTCTTTAAATCTTTTGCGTATCTTGTTATATCTTCGCTTCATTTTCTTGAATATTTGTGTATATTTTATACAATGAAAAATTCCACGAATTCTTCAGCGACTTCTTTCGACCCGAGGCGACGAGCCTACGACGGTAACAGGCGGTAAGGGAGGAAGAGGGGGATGAAGGCTAGCTACGACTTTCCTTCTTTACCTTTTTAGCTACTTGTATTAATATTATTATGTTTTGTAATAACAATTTTATTGCTATTTTGGTGTAATAGAGACTTTAGTTTTGTAGATATATGTAATCAATCCTTCTTTTTCGCCCTAAAAGTACACATTTTGTCCTATTAAGCGTCAGTGCCGGCCTTACCATAAGGCAGGCAAGGCAAGGGCTTTAGGCCCCACTTTTTTTAGGGCCCCATTTTTCATTAAATACTTAGGTAATTATATTTTGAGTAAAAGGAAATAAATATTTGAGTTGTCGCTCTTAGAAATGTGAGTAGCCTTTTAGAAAATTTACATAAAGTACTTTGTGTGTCCAATATATATATATATATATATATATATATATATATATATATATATATATATATATATATATATATATATATATATATATGAAGGTGTTTGAGTGTGCACAAAGTTTAAGAAATAAAGAACTCCAAAACTTTGAAAGTGTTGTCTAAATTAAGTCATAAAACTTTGTGTGGCTGGTAATAATCTCATTAAAGATAAAATGAGAAATTTAAAGTTGTATTATTAATAAATATATAAAGGTGTTATTCTTTTTGGAACTAAATAAAAAAAAACATCACATAAATTATATTGTGGCAAAAAGATTAACTATATGTTAATAATTCCCACAGACATTATATATATTATGTGCATAGTAAACTTCTATTTCCTAGGGTGTTTTCGACAAGTAACAAGTGAAGTAACAATGACTTTATTTTACTTGTCTCATTCCAATTTAGAAAATCGAGTATCACAATTTACTCCCTTTATACGTAGGCGTTTCGGCATAAATTTTATTGAAATATAAGAAGTGAGTTTTTAAAATTGTTAATTTTTATATTTGTATTATATCTTTACTTAAATGACTTTGGATCTTAAAAAAAAAATAAGCTTCAAATAAAAATATAAATAGCAAGAAGTTTTTTTTAAAACAAAAACTAAGGCCTCCCATCAAATTTCGGCTTTAGGCCACAAAATTGGTTGGGCCGCCCCTATTAAGCGTGGTCTTATCTTGACCGGTCCCATAAGCATTAATCTTGAGGTTAATTTTACAACTATATATGAAGAATTTAATTTGGTAATTTAAAAAATAAAATAAATAATATACTAACAAGTTAACATATTGACACTAGAATGTTTTAATCCTTTTCAACATATACTTAACTTTAGTTGATCATTTGATATATATACAAGTGATTATCTCCTTTATATAGCTGGTAAAATTTTGTCCATATTTTTGTCCCTTTTATGTGCTTATGACAATGCAAATTTCGGCCATCTATTAAGTGAACGAAGCCACTGATTGAATTAGATTAAGCGTCTATGTCACAAAACCGTTCTCTAGTCAAGAACTTCATCATTGATCGAATCGATCTTGTTACACGTGAGGATAGATTTATATCAAAGTCTCACATCATATTCAAGTTCGTTTGACTAGCTCGAAAATGATACAGTACAAAGCTGTTATTCTAATTCAAAAGCAGTGGTCCAAAAGTTATAGGGCAAACAAAATTTTCTTGTTTTACGTATTAAATAGCTCAAGTTTTTTTTTTTCTTTTTTGTGGCTTTTAGGCATATTGGGACATGGAAACAGGGATAGCTTCTATGAGGACAGCCACACGAGACATTTGATGTATGCTTACTGTGATGAATACAAGAGGGGTGAATTGTTTTGACTTATAATTTTAGTCGACTAATCAAGCTATTAGTTGACTTAGATGATAAGCAGTATGTAATGCAAAACAAAAGGCAGTAAGTAAGTAAGGAACGACACAGAGTTTTATATTGGTTCAGAAACAAACGGTTCCTAGTCCAGTTCCCTTGGGTCACAAGGGAGTTATCTCTCTTCAAGCTCTTGTAGAACGCAAATACAAATATGGTTTATCGTTAACCAAAAACGTCTTCTCACAAGTGGTTTAATTTTATTCCTTCGCTCACTACTAACGACCTTGTCTGATTTATAGATAATCAGACCAACTTCAGTGACACGACTATTACCTCACTACAAGATCTCTCTTTCTTTTCTGTGACACACTCGTAAACACTTAGGAATACAGTACTTGCAAGTAAAAGAAGTAGAGATAGTAGATTTTAATTAGAAGCGTAAGTAATATCTTCAGAGACTTCAGTATAAATAGAGAAATACCAGAGAAGCCCGTTGACAAAGATAAGTGGCAGATCTTCATGCGAGATTGAATGGAGATGTGATTTCCTGGAATTGAAGAGTAGAGAGATTGACCCAAGAGATTTAATTCTCTAGGGGATATGAATATCTCCTGAGAATAAGGTAAGAGCTGATTTGGGGACAAGTCCCACGAGATAAGCGCGCCTCAATCTCAACCTTCCATAACTGACTCCGTAACAAATCAATCGGTAATCTTCTTTAAAACAATTGGGATCTTTGCAGAGGTCGTCCTTATAGTTCCTGCAAAAGGCACATGTGACTTAAGTGTCGTATTCTTTTTGTCATAATCAAAACATATATTTTAATTAACTTAACAATCTCCCCTTTTTGGTGATGACAAAAAGTAAAGGAGTATGTGCCAGGATACTTCCCTTTGTTGCTTAGTCGACTAGCCAATCCTGATAGCTGACTCCCCCTGAGTGAGTGCGTCCTGTAATATCAGAAGGTAGAGGTCTCCAGGAACAAGGAGGTTAGTTGACTCCCCCTGAGTGAGTGACCCTATATATTGTATACTGCATATATGATAATACCATAATCACATAGATGCAAAATGTACATAAAGGGAATAAGCATTCAGTATGTTCTCCCCCTTGGCATCAACAAAAAGGAACAAAAGAGCAAGTCTAAATTATCCTGAATATTACAGACCCAGAGAATTAGTTTAACGAGGAGCAAGAAAATATGTAAGAGTATTCACAACATTATCAGCCATCCTGTCCAGCTTGGTTTGAACATCTGTAGACATAGCAGTAATTCGGGCCTAAACATCTGTGGAGGCAGCATCAATTATGGCATGCACCTGTCTAATACCAGCAGCAGTGTCTAACTTAAGAGAGAACCTACCAACATCTAGTTTAAGTTCAGTGATGTCATCGGAGGCCTTTTCACTCTTGAAGTGCAGGCTAAGTAGCAGGTTATTGAGATCAGCCATAGCAACCTTAAGCTTACCAGAAGGCTCATCAACAACCTGAGCAGATGGCTTGGATGGACCAGCATGGTCATCAGCCGGTTTGGGAGATTTAGGTTCCTTGCGAACCCAGGAGCCATTAATGCGAACATGCCCCATCGATGCAAAAGTGCAAGAATTATAACATGCAGTCAAAGAACAGGTTTTCCAAGCAGAGATATCAACTCTATAAAAATGCAGGATGCGAGTGATAATGATACCATACGGAAGAGAAGCACATTCAGCAACACTTTCAAGCATATATTCAATAATTCAGGCAGCCAAGTCAAGTTTCTTTTTAGTAACCAAGCAGTAAACAATCAGAGTGTCACGTTGTGAGAGGGAACTAAGAGAGCCAGTTCGGGGAAGCAGAGTAGTACCAACAATGTGGGCCAGAACACGAATTTCAAAGGAGAGGTCTAAGGGACCAAGTTGTCCCTCAGGAGCATCAGACTTATCTCATAAAAAGGTTTTGGCTTGTTCAAAAGAGACCTCAAAATCAGCAGGCCACGAAATTTTAAAGAACTCAGAATAGCCAAAAAACTTACAACCCAAAATGCGGCAAAGTATGGCCTTGGTGACAACAATGCGAGTATTCAGAACCATCGTCTCAAAACCTCCGGAGGAGCAAGGGCGAAGATTTGCATAAAAGAGCCTTACCAGATCCTCAGGAATGTCGATGGGTTCAGTAGAGAAGAAGTTGGACCAGTCCTGAGCATCAAACCAAGGATTGAGAGAGAAATTGAGAGATTCCATAGCATCCAAGTCAACAAGTCGGCCATGAGCCAGAGGTTTATCCTTGATAGCAGCAAGCTTTTCACAAGCAGAGACATCCCAAAAATCCAGAGTTTCATCTAAATCAGCAAGGGAGAACTCCTTCTTGGGTCTTTTTACACATTCTTCATCAAGAGACTGCATGAGTCTTTTGCCAGATTTCTTTGAGAGATTAGAGTTTCTTTCAGGGCTTTGATAATTGGACATAGTATTTTCGGAGTGGTCAGAATCCACCTGTACCGGAGTGGTGGAGGCAGTGGGTAACTTTGATTTGGTGTGTTGACTCCTACGAGCAGAGAAAGAAGTTTTCCTGACCATTTTGATGAAGAAGGTTTGAGGAGTGGGTGAGAAGATGAAGGGAATGGGAATGGGGAGAGTTAAAAAGAGGGTGGATGAGAAAGGAAGAGGTGTCGTGTGAGGGAAAAAGGAAACGAAAAGATGTGATGTACTGATGGAAGTGAAAAGACGCAGTGCAGACTCTTGGAACACATTTCCATGCCGCCTGACACCTTTTCAAACTAAAGACAAGAAAAATAATAATGGCATGGAAAAGGTAAAAAGAAATAATGACAAATAAATAGACGTAAAGGCAGTAAAATCCTGAATATGGTAAAATAATAAAACAAATTAGGGGCAATCTTATAAAGTAGTATAATGGGATTAACAAGGATCAGGGATAATTCCAAGCAGGTCACGTAAGGCACAAAATCTTTCTTCTAAGAGAGGTTTAGTAAAAATATCAGCCAATTGAAAATCAATGCTCACGAATGCAATATCAACATCACCATCCTTAACATGATCCCTAATAAAATGATAACGGGCATCTATATGCTTTGTTCTAGGGTGATCAACAGGGTTGTAGGATAATTCAATGGCGCTAGTGTTATCACACAACATAGGAATAGGTTTAAAAAATAAATCATATCAGATAATTGCTTGCCCATCCAGAGGAGTTGAGTGCAACAATGTCCTAGAGCGACATATTCCGATTCAGCAGTTGAAAGGGCAGTGCAATCATGTTTCTTACTGTGCCAAGATACAAGGGATTTCCAAAGAAAGAAACTTGCACCACTGGAACTTTTTCTGTCAATTCTATCACCTGCATAGTCAGCGTCTGAAAAGACAATGAGATCAAAGAAATTGGTGCATGGGTACCACAAACCATAGTTAACTGTTCCAACTAGATATCTAAGAATTATTTTAACTGTAGTAAGATGGGACATTTTAGGAGCTGACTGAAAGCGAGCACATTTACAAACTGAAAGCAGAATATCTGGTCGACTAGCAGTTAGGTAAAGTAATGATCCAATCATACCTCGATAGAGAGAAGCATTGATACTCGCACCTTTGGAGTCACTTACCAGATGAGTAGCAGGACTCATGGGAGTTTTAGCAGAGTTTCCATCATGCATGCCAAATTTAAGAATGAGTTCCTTAGTATATTTAGATTGACATATGAAGATTCCATTGTCGTACTGTTTGATTTGAAGTCTTAGGAAGAACGTTAGTTCACCCATCATACTCATTTCAAACTCCCCCTGCATTAGCACTTCGAAATTCTTGCATAATTCTGGATTAGTGCTACCAAAAATGATATCATCCACATAAATTTGTATAATGAGAATATCAGCAGATGTTTTCTGAATGAATAAGGTTTTGTCACTTTTGCCTCTTGAAAAACCATGTGATAGTAAGAAGGAGCTGAGTCTTTCATACCAAGCTCTAGGGGCTTGTTTGAGACCGTAAAGGGCTTTGGAAAGCTTGAAAACATGATGAGGGTAGTCAGAATTTTCAAAACCTAGAGGTTGCTTGACAAAGACTTATTCTTTAATAAATCCATTTAAGAAGGCACTTTTAACATCCATTTGAAATAGTTTAAAAACGTTTGAAAAAAGCAAAAGCTAAAAGCATACGAATCGATTCAAGTCTAGCAACAGGGGCAAATGTCTCGTCGTAGTCGACTCCCTCTGTTTGAGAGTAACCTTGAGCCACTAAACGAGCCTTGTTTCTTACCACCTTACCTTCTTCATTTAGCTTGTTTCGAAACACCTATTTTGTGCCAATGACTGATTTTCCCTTGGGTTTGGGAACTAGCTTCCATACCTGATTTTTCTCAAATTGATCGAGCTCCTCTTTCATTGCAAGGACCCAAGATTCATCTTGAAGGGCTTCGTATATCTTCTTTGGTTCAATCTGTGAGATGAAAGCCAGATTAGATTTAAGAGAGTGTCTTGTTTTCATACCTTCTCGAGGGTCTCCAATGATGTATTTTTGTGGATAGTCGGGATCACTTCTCCATTCATTTGGTACCACCACTTCCAGTTCCTTGAGGTTTGCGATAGTAGTTGACTCAGGCTGTTCTGGGACAGAATCTGACTCCTCAACATTTTGGTCTTTTAGGCTTGGAGGATCAGAGGTGGTGATTGTGATCTCTGGGGGTGTCGATTGGGTTTGGTGGACTTCTTCTTCATCTGCATCACTACCTTTCTCGACATGGGTCAAAGAATCATCAAAAACAACATGCATAGACTCTTCAACGGATAATGTCCTCTTATTAAACACTCTGTAAGACCTACTGGTAGTAGAGTATCCTAAGAATATACCTTCGTCACTACGAGGATCAAATTTGCCAAGATTTTCTTTGCCATTGTTATGAATATAGCATTTACATCCAAATGGGTGAAAGTAACTAACATTAGGTCTTTTACCTTTCCAAAGTTCATAGGGGGTCTTATGAATGATAGGACAAATAAGGCACCTATTTAGAATATGGCAAGCAGTACTTACAGCTTCAGCCTAAAACTAATTAGGAAGAGAATGTTCAACTAACATGGTTCTGGCCATGTCTTGAAGAGTGCGATTCTTTCTTTCTACAACTCCATTTTGCTTAGGGGTTCGAGGTGAAGAAAAGTTGTGAGTGAACCCTTGAGAATTGCAGTACTCTTCAAATACTTTGCTTTCGAACTCTCCTCCATGATCACTTCTGATGGTGGAAATGAAGTAGCCTTTTTCTCTTTGAACTTTCTTGCAAAACACTTCAAAACTTTTAAATGCATCATCTTTATGAGACAAAAACATAACCCAAGTAAAACGAGAATAGTCATCAACAATTACGAATGCATATCTTTTCCCTCCTATACTAGTAGTTCTGGTTGGACCGAATAGATCATATGCAACAATTCAAGGGGGTTGGAAGTAGAGACAATATCTTTTCCTTTAAAAAAAGTTCTAGTTTGCTTCCCTAGCTGACATGCATCACATATGTGGTCCTTAGAGAAGTTTAGCTTAGGTAAACCAATGACTAATTCCTGTTTAGATAATTTCTCAATTAGAGACATACTAGCATGACCTAACTTTCTATGCCATATCCAAGGATCATTAATAATTGATGGAAGACCACAAATGTTTACCTATTGAAGCTTTACCGTTGTTTAGAACATAAATATTGTTTTCTCTAGAGCCAGAGAGAACAACCTTACCTTTGTTGTCGTGAATGATGCATCTGCTTGATTCAAATTTTACCTTGTACCCACCATCACATAGTTGACTGATGCTAAGAAGATTGTGCTTGAGTCCATCAACTAAGAAAGCTTCTTTAATATCACAGGAGGGACTTAAAGAGATGATTCCAATGGCAACGATCTTTTCTTTGGCATCTTTTCCAAATTTAACAGATCCTCCATCAATCTTTGTTATAGATTTGAACAGCTGTTTGTCACCGGTCATATGTCGGGAGCATCCACTATCAAGAAACCATTTTCCCATCTTCATTGTTCTTTTGTGGTGTCCCTGCAAAACAAAGTTTATAAGCATTTTTAGGTACCCAAGCTTGCTTGGGTCCTTGTGGGTTAGCTTTAGAGGTGCTAGCCTCACTTTTAGCCTTAGGTCTCCAAATCTATTTTCCAGGATTTCTCTTTTGACATCTTCTAAACACATGTCCTGGTTCACCACAGTGATAGAAAATAGGTATATTTTTAATTTCTCTTGTAGATGTAGAAGACCTAGCTGATCTATAGAAACTATTTGATCCTATTGAGCTATGACTGGTGAACTTTCTATGACTGTTAAGTTTGAGCTTAAGGTGATTCATTTCTTCCTTTAGGAATTCATTTTCAGTCTCAACTACTTCCAGTTTCGTTTCCCATTCTTCTTTCTCTTTACTTAGTCTCTTAATTTTCTTAAGTGCCTTTTCTATCTCGTCTAGAACTTCATCAAGATTTCTAGAGTTTTCAATACAGAATTCACAGTGTACCTCACTTGAGTCGTTTGATGGGATTCCACTGCTGGTAGAGTTGTCTGAGGCCATGAAACAGATGTTGGCTGCTTCTTCCTGCTCAACATCAGCTGCATCCTCATCACTCCATGCCGCGGAAGATCTGTCCCTTCCCTTCCTTTTTGCATCAGGGCAGTTGTTTGCAATGTGACCTTGTTTGCCACATTCAATACATCGACCCTCATTTCTGTAGTTGGATTGATCTTTCTTGAAGGGAACTTTCCCTTTTCTGAATTGTCTTTTACGATTAACGAGGCCATTTAGGTTTCTGGACATCATAGCAAGTTGTTCTTGAATATCATCTTCTTCAACTTCCTGATCGTAGTCGACTTCCTCCACTGCAGTATTGAAGGCCACAGTTTTCTTTTTCTCTTCCAAAGCATTTCGTTTTAGATGAGTTTTCTCAAAGGCAATCAGATCACCTCTGAGTTCATCATAAGAAATTTTGTTCAGATCTCCACTTTCTATGTTTATAACCTTAGGTTGCCATGTGGTAGGGAGACTTCTCAGAATCTTTCTTATTTGTTCACCGCTAGTGTAGATCTTTCCGAGTGCTTTGAGTTCACCAATAATTTTGCTGAATCTAGCAAACATATCTTCCACAGACTCTCCATCTTTCATTTGAAATAATTCATATTCATAAACTAGAAGATTGATTCTAGTTTCCTTGACCCTACTGGTTCCTTCATAGGTAACCTTGATTCTAGTTTCCTTGACCTTACTGGTTCCTTCATAGGTAACCTCCAATTTATCCCATATTTCTTTGGCCGTTTCACAACTAGATATTTTTTCATATTCTTCACCACGGATAGCGTTGTAAAGAATATTTACAGCCTTGTAATTAAGTTGGATAATCTCTCGTTGTTCGTCAGTATAATCATCCATGTCAACGTCAGTAGGAACATTTTGAGGATCTCCTTCTTTCTTTGTAGCTTTGATAGTGGGAATGTCAAAAGGGTCCTTCTTGATGACACGCCAGACCTTAAAGTCAACCGATTTAACATATGTTTCCATACGAATCTTCCAATGACCATAGTGCTTACCGTTAAAGTAAGGAGGTCGGGTGGCAAAAGTTCCCTCTTGTAGAAGAGCTCCATTCACAACGTATGACGACATGATCTTTTCTCACTTGCTGTAAGGCAAAAACAAAAAGTGTGAGTCCAAACTCTGATACTAATTGATGAATACAAGAGGGGGGGTGAATTGTTTTGACTTATAATTTTAGTCGACTAATCAAGCTATTAGTTGACTTAGGTGATAAGCAGTATGCAATGCAAAACAAAAGGCAATAAGTAAGTAAGGAACGACACAGAGTTTTATACTGTTTCAGAACCAAACGGTTCCTAGTCCAGTCCCCTTGGGCCACAAGGGAGTTATCTCTCTTCAAGCTCTTGGAAAACACAAATACAAATATGGTTTATCGTTAACCAAAAACATCTTCTCACAAGTGGTTTTATTCCTTCGCTCACTACTAACGACCTTCTCTGATTTATAGATAATCAGACCAACTTCAGTGACACGACTATTACCTCACTACAAGATCTCTCTTTCTTTTCTATGACACACTCGTAAACACTTAGGAATACAGTACTTGCAAGTAAAAGAACTAGAGAGAGTATATTGTAATTAGAAGCGTAAGTAATATCTTCAGAGACTTCTGATGTTTGGCATTTTATGCCTATATTTCCTTAATATTTCCTCACATTTTAGTACCTTATTCGCTCGTTTTATGGTTTATGAATGTGGTTTTACACTGATTTTATGTCATGTGTATGTAGGTTGTTATGAAGTGCAATTGGAGCTTTAAAGAGCGTGATCGAGCAAGAAAAGATTGGATTTTGATTGAGGATTGGATTGAGCACACGAAGGCACGACACGAGCGAGCAAAGGAGCAAGAAAACACGAAAATACCCTGGCGCTACAGGGGGCGCGCCGCGCCAGCCAAAGCGCCCAGCTTCTGGTGCGTTTGGCTGCGCGCCACGCCCCAAAAGCGTGATGGTTTCGACGCTACTGGTTGTCTGGGCGCGTTCCGAGGCGCGGGGCGCCCGTTATAGCGCCCTGTGTGCGGTTTTTCACTTCCTATTTCGTCTAGGATTGGGTCTAACTTATTACTAGGTGTTTGTAAAAACACTATAAATAGTCTTTTACTTAGTTTTTGAAAGGAGTTCAGACCTTGGAGCAAATTGGAGAGCTCATAACATCAAGAACAAGGGTTTTTCTTCCTTCCATTAATCTATTACATCATTATTTCATTATTTCATCAATTCTTTGTGTTGTTATTATGAGTATGCGTGGCTAAATCTAACGTTCTAGGGTTAGAGTATTTCATGAAAGTTGATGTTTGAAGATTGATTTCCATTAATTGAATCCCATTACGGGTTACTTATTCTTTCTTGATTTCACTTGTGTAATTGTCAGGGCCCGATTATGACGCATTATCTATGGTTTTTAGATTGAACTCGAAAGAGGGAATTTAATTACGTAATAAGAAAGAATAGGACTAGTTTGTGAACCGGGGCATCGGTGAACCAATTTGTGAGTAGGATAGACATATACTTGCTCGCCTAGTTTAACTAATTACAAAATTCGTTAATGCGTGCACGTGATTCAACCCATAGACATATAGGGATTGGAGTAGCCTGCATAGACCGTGAAGAATCGAAAGGTTTTCACGGGTACATTTAATCTGTTAGTTAGTAACCCGGGATTTAAGAAGTGGAATCAATTGGAAAACTCAACTGGATTGTTCGTAACTCTGACCCTGACCGTCTCTTTATTACTGATAACAACCAAGTTTTGCTCCATTGCTTGAATTCACTTTTACCATTTTAATTACTGTTCTTTAGTTAATAAAATTCTCATTACTATTGGAAAAGATCCCTGAATAGTTTATATAAATTGTTTGCTAGAAGTCAGTCTGAATAGTCCTCGTGGGAACGATACTCGATTTATCACTTTATTACTTGTCGACCACGTATACTTGCGTGTGCGTTTGGGAGCAACAACTTCAGTATAAATAGAGAAACACCAGAGAAGCCCGTTGACAAAGATAAGTGGCAGATCTTCATGCGAGATTGAATGGAGATGTGATTTCCTGGAATTGAGGAGTAGAGAGATTGACCCAAGAGATTTGATTCTCTAGGGGATATGAATATCTCCTGAGAATAAGGTAAGAGCTTATTTGGGGACAAGTCCCACGAGATAAGCGCGCCTCAATCTCAACCTTCCATAGCTGACTCCGTAACAAATCAATCAGTAATCTTCTTTAAAACAATTGGGATCTTTGCAGAGGTCGTCCTTGTAGTTCCTGTAAAAGGCACATGGAACTTAAGTGTCGTATTCTTTTTGTCATAATCAAAACATATATTTTAATTAACTTAACATACTGTCCTCTTGAGTCTTGTTGTATTGCAATTTCTTATCATTTTGTGCTCTTCTCCCTAGACATAAAAACATCATATATCAGTTTCAAAAAAAAAAAAAAGAACGACAAGTTTATTCCAAAAAAAAACATAATTTTAAGTTTGAAAAACTATTTAATTTCAAATTTTTTACTTTTCTTTCTCTAATCAAGAATTTCATTATTGGTCGAATCGAGACAATAGATATATATCAAAATATCACATCATATTCAAGTCCGTTTGACTCGAAAATGACGGTACAAATCTCTTATTCTAATTCAAAAGCAATAGTCCAGAAGTTACAAGGCAAAAAACAAAACACAAAAATAAAAATCTTGTTATTTTAGGAGTATAAAATAACTCGTGTTTTCTTTTCTTTCTGGTTTTTGTTTTTTTAGGCTTATTGGGACATGAAAATAGGGATAGCTTCTATCACGACAGCCACACGAGGCATGCATTTGATGTATGCTTACTTTCCTCCTAGTCTTTGTGTTGCAATTTCTTATCCTTTTGTGCTCCTCCGAATGACATAAAAATATCATACCTTAATTCTTAAAAAAGAAAATATGATTTATTTATTAGTCTGTTTAAAAAAAAATACAATTATATATTTAAAAATAAATTAATTTTAAATTCTCTATTATCCTTACTGAGATGATTTATAGTAACACAAAAATTTATACCTTAATATAGACCTTTAAGACCTCACTAATCAGCCAACCACTTTTTAGTGCATAATGAATGAACTCCGAAATGAAGCAAAAATCTCCCATCGCTTTTACTAAACCATGGGGCGAGTAGTTTATCGAATAAATTGAGTTGTCGTGACAATACCTCTCAACATCGGAAAACACTTCTCTTCATCACGAGATTAATTGGAACTGCCGTTAAACCCAAGAGATCTTTCCAAGGCTGGCTAAAATATAAGACTAAGAGGTTTTGCGAGTGAGCAAAGAGATATATGCTTTTATTTCTTTGTATCAAACTAAGAGGTTTTGCCCGTGAGCAAAGAGATATATGCTTTTATTTCTTTGTTGAGAATGATACTAGTTTCAAAAGTCTTATTTTTTCTTAAACTTTATACACACAAATCAAATTATGTCTTTTTTTTTTAAATGGAAGGAGTAGCTATACTAGTTGACTGAAATGGAAAAAAGTGCAGTATCACATTCCCACCCTTCCCATCAAAGCAAGCAACAATTTAAAGGTCAAACTTATCTCTTTCCTAGTCTTAATCTAGGATAAATAATGTCATAACTGACCATAACTATCAAGCAAACTTTCGTTTTCTTTTATTTTGTATGTTATTATTATCATCATTATTATTATTCTGGAAAGTAAATACAGACTTAACTAATAAAAACCTACATGTATTTTTTAAAATTAAATTTATATTTAGTTGAGCCACAGGCGATCGTTTGTATTAAAATTCAACCAATATATTGCTAAGTTTATGTTTACGAACTAGACCGCTTGAAATTTATCAAGGAGCAAGACAGACAATAAACGATTTGATCAAAATAATATGGATGGAGACGATTGATAAGTAAAGAAAGCGATAGACAAATTAACAGATTAGCTACACGAACGATAGATAAACGAGCAAGTTGATTGAATAAGATAAAGTTACATGACCGAACAAAATAACTTAGATAGCTGTTAATAATCAAACGGGCAATGGACACAAATAATTGGTTAATTAGAGTTGATACATTCTTAAGCTACTGATGTTAAGGAATAGTAACTTATACTAGAGTCGGTTGAATAAACGATAGAAATAATTAACTGAACAACGGAGCAATGAAAACAACAATAATAACGAAAGCAATAAATAAACAAAGCAGTAAATCTTATTGAGTTGTTTGGATGCTCGTGCTCCGATGGGAAAAATAGATTTCGTCTCCTCCTAAGCAAAGCAAGATCAAACTTGATTACAGCAGCGTAACAGTATAAGAATAATAACAACAAAATAGTAATGGTGGCTTAATTGGGAGTGTACAGAATTCTAGAGGGAAGGCTGTTGTTCAAAAGAACGTAAAAAATACAATGAGGGGAGAGGGCCATATTTATAGTTGAAGACTCCTGGACCTATCATGACTCCACCTTGTGCACATTTCACCATATTAGTTGGCACAATTATCCACGTCTCAACGACCACCCTAAAAAGCGGGATTTGGTTCATCATGCTATTCCACTACAACGGATCTTTTCCTTGCTTTTGGAGAACTTGACTCCAATCGGTATTGTTAAACATGCCATCATCCTTTGTTGTCGTCTGCTCTATGTGAACCCTTTGCTGACCTATATCCGAATTTTGCTCTGAGCTTTCCATGTCAACGGACCTATGCCACTGTGTGTCCGGACAAAATTCGGCCAGTATAGATAGCCCCATTTGCCGAGTGAGTGTCTGCAAGATCTTGGCAAGTGGCATTAATTTTTAGACGGGAAAACACGTGGAGTTCTCTCATCCACGCATTTTGAAACAGCAAACTATCACTTCGCCTTCCCATCAAAATATGTTCACGCAATCGCGTGGACATCTGTTAGGTAATCATTACCTCTAACCCTATAAATTCCACATTTGATCTTCTATTCCAAACTTTTGCCTAAATTCTCTCCTCTAGTTCTTGAAATTTTCAGCAAGTTCTTCATCTTCAAAACTTTTAATTTCATCTCAACCTTTACTCTGTTTTCTTTTTTCGAGAAATGACATCTGTAAAAACTTATGTTCCACCAACTTGTAGTACTGACATAGTTGCTTCTACTGCGCCTTCCACCATAGTGCGACCGCAAACCGCTGTGGTTATTCAAAATATTATCGCCGCTGGTCCCTTTGAGACTAAGGTAAAGAGGTAGAATAGGAAGCCAAAAGGTTTTGCCTCGGAGAAGTTATACTCCAAAATTCTTCCCAAGGGGAAAAGGAATATCCCCGTCGATGTAGTGTTTTGCGTCATTACTCCGGCTTCCGTGCCAAGACTTCGAGAAGAGTGTGGATGGAAAAAAGCGAGGTCGAGATAGTTTGTCCTTTGGAGGACATGATCTTAGCCACCCATCGTGACAATTTCTCGGTGGTTCTTACTTACCCTTTCACAATTGGGTTCAAATACCCGATCGATCCTCTGATCGACGAATTCTGCCATCTTTACAAAGTTTGTGTTGGGCAGCTTTCTCCATCAATTTGGCGACTGATTGCCATGATATGGTGGATAGCTAAAAGGGCAAGAGTGGATTTGACATTTCGACATATCATTCATCTTTACTCTCCCCGAGTCTACAAAGCCGGGGTAGTCACTCTACAGAAACGGGGTCAAAGGGATCTGATTTTAAAAAACGATGATGATTTTCGAGGTTAGAATCAATATTTCGTGTTTATTCTGATAAGCCAATTGACTGTACCGCGGGAGAATCAAGTGGGGATAAAGATGGGGCTGAGGTGGCCGATAGGGAGAAACCTGAAGGGGCCCCCAAAAAAAGAAGTAGAGTATGACTTATCATGAGGCCCGAGCAAACCTAATTGCTAAAAATTCTCAAAAAGAAAAAAGAAAAGGCTGAAAAAGAGAAAACCAAGGCAACTGTTACGCCCAAGCCCATCGAAGACGTGATCATGAAGGCAGTCTTAGTCGTGGACGCTGTGAAAGCGTCCGAGAAAGGGTTACTGGTTCAGTATACTCCCGAATAGGATGTCGCCGATGAATCGGGCTCTAAGCAACCATTGAGGCGCCCAAAGAGGTCGGCAAAAGAGAAAATCCAGGAAGCAGTCGAGCAACTTAGGGCAACTGACGAGTATGATTACGCCCCCATTATAGAGTTTGTTGCCGAGGGGCTAGTGGAGGTTACTTCAAGTTCGGGGGTGGATCCAAAGGAAGAACGGCTGCCCTTGTTCTTGTAGGATCAGTGCCCGAGGAAGAGATGAGAAGAAAAGGGAAACTACCTCTTGATCAAGAAGTGGATCCTGCGAAATCAAAATATATGGAAAGTTCAGGCTCATCATTTTACATTGTGGATCATGATTAGCCTACAACTTCATTGCCAAAGGGTGAGGATGCAGCTGCTTACGCCGCTCTCAAGAGGGCTGACACCGCCGGTGAGATAAAAGAGCGATCGATTACCATAATTGTCCCCATCAATATTGATTTCCTCAGATTTTTTAGTCATCTTAATGATTATATGTATGATGTGACCGGACCGATGGAGTGGGCTCGGATGAATTGCCAAAGTGATCTAAATCTTTCCTCCCATGTTGCTTATGATGCTCTTCGGGTAACTTTCTTTGCTAACACGAATTTCTCTCTTCATCTGTTTCTTTTAACTTGACAATTTCTTTGTTTAAGACCACCATTCTAGCAATATAAATGGTCGAGTGCATCCGGCAACTCAAAGCTGAAATTGAGCATTTGCACGAACGAGAAGCCTTTTTAGCATCTGTCGCCAGCACCTGTCATCAAAACCTTAAGGTTTTGAAAGTAAACTATTCCCAACTTGAAGCTGAATCGAGTGAGCGGGTTGCTGCTCATGCTCTTCATGAGTCAGAGTTGGAGTCACAAATTCTAGCGTTGAACGAGCAGTGATGATTGGCATTTTATGCCAATGTTTCCTTAATATTTCCTCATGTTTGAGCATTTTATTCGCCCGTCTTATAGCTATGGATGTGATTTTGCACTGATATTGTGTCGCATGTGTGTAGGTCGTAAGTGTAATTGGAGCTTTTAAGAGCATGATCGAGCAAAGAATGGTTGGAAATTGATTGAGGATTGGATCGAGCACACGGAGGCACGAGACGAGGCGAGTTGCAGAGCAAGGAAGAGGCTGAATTTGCCTGGCGTTATAGGCAATGCGGCGCGCCTCCCAAAGCGCTCAACTGCTGGCGCGTTACTCAGTACGGCGCGGGGCCAAAGTGCCCAACTTTCGATGTCCTCTGCTTTTCCAAGCGCGGTCAGGGGCGCGGGGCGCCAGTTATAGCGCCCCTGGAGCGTGTTTTGATTTCCTATTTCGTCTAGGCTTAGGTGTAACTTATTACTAGGCCTTTGTAAACTCTATAAATACTCTTTTACTTAGTTTTTGATAAAAGTTCAGATCTTGGAGCAAATTGGAGAGCTCATAACATCTTGAACAAAGGTTTTTCTTCCTTCCATTAATCTATTAAAATAATTATTTTATTATTTCATCAAATCTTTGTGTTGTTATTATGAGTATGCGTGGCTAAATCTAACATTCTAGGGTTAGAGTATTTCATGAAGGTTGATGTTTGAAGATTGAATTCCATATATTGAATCCCATAACGGATTGCTTATTCTTTCTTGATTTCACTTGCTTAATTATTAGAGCTCGATAATTATGCATTATCTATGGTTTTTAGATTGAACTCGAAGGAGGGAATTTATGAACGCAATAAGAAAGAGTAGGGCTAGATTGTGAATCCGGGCATCGGGGAACCAATTTGTGAGTAGGATAGACATATACTTGCTCGCCTAGCTTAACTAATTACAGAAATCGTTAATGTGTGCACGTGATTCAACCCATAGACATATAGGGATTGTAGTAGCCTGCATAGACCGTGAAGAATCGAAAGGTTTTCACGGGTACATTTAATCTGTTAGTTAGCAATCTGGGATTTAAGAAGTGGAATCAATTGGAAAACTCAACTGGATTGTTCGTAACTCTCACCCTGGACCATCTCATTAATATTGTTTACAACCAAAGTTTGCTCCATTGTTTGCCTGAATTTCCACCATTTACATTATTGTTCTTTAGTTAATAAAATCCTCACTATTGGAAAAAGATCCTTGAATAGTCTTTAAGAAATTTTTTGCTAGGATTCAGTCTGAATAGTCCTCGTGGGAACGATACTCTACTTATCACTTTATTACTTGTCGACCATGTATACTTCCGTGTGCGTTTGGGAGCAACAAGTTTTTGGCGCCGTTGCCGGGGACTAATTATTGACTGATTTCTTTTTGAACGATTACTTATTATCTATTCAGGTTTAATTTTTTTTGTTGAGTTTCTTGTGTTGTTTCAGGCAACAGGTTTTGCATGCAAAGGAATAGAAAGGACGAACCACTCGCACCTTTTGATCCAGAGCCTGAAAGAACCTTGAGAAGGGTAAGAAGAGAAGCGAGAGACCGAAAATCACTAGAAATTGTACTTGCTTCCTTACCCATTGAAATGGCAGAAGAACGAGCAGTAGCAGTGCGAGATGTTGCTCTTCCCATCGTGGGGGAGTAGCGTCAAGTATTATGAAGCCCGTTATCACCGGGCACTTTGAGATTAAGCCAGGTATGATTCAGTTGCTGCATGTGACTGGGCAATATGCTGGATTACTTCATGAAGATCCACAGCAACACATTCACAATTTCCTGGAGATCAGTAATACTTATACACCAGCGGGGGTTCCTACTGATTATGTTTGCTCGACGTTGTTCCCGTTTTCACTGATTGGGCAGCAAGGAAGTGGTTAAAGGTTAAAAAGCCTGGGTCTATCACTACTTGGGAGGATTTGGATAAGAAGTTCTTGGCTAAATTTTATCCATCTGCCAAGACAGCCCAGCTGAGGAGTGAAATTATGTCCTTCAGACAGATAGAAGGAGAGTCTTTGTATTCAGCCTGGAGCGATTTAAAGCTCTATTGAGAGATTGTCCACACCACAAAAAATCCAATGAGGTTATTGCACACACTTTTGTTGAGGGGTTGAATGCACATACTAAGATCGTGGTAGATGCTGCTGCTGGAGGCCAAGTACTGGCCTTTAATTTTGACCAGATCTATGATTTACTTGACAAGTTTTCCCAGAGCAATCCTGATTGGCAGGGTGTTGGTAGAGCTACTGCGCAGAAATCTGCTGGGGTGTTTCAATTAGATGCAGTTTCAGAGCTGAGGGCGAAAATGGATGTTATTTCCAATCAAATCAGCAAGCTAGCTCTGCCGCAAACTCAACAACCAGCAGCTCCAGTGCAACAACTTCAAGTCTTTTGTGATTTTTGTGGAGATGATCATGCCACTGACGTCTGTCCATCTAATCCAGAGTCAGTGTATTATGTGGGTAATCAGAACAGGTCATAGGGTCAGAATCGCAATCAATATGGTAATAGTTATAACACCAGTTGGCGTAATCACCCTAATTTTTTTTTGGAGGGATAATCGTGAGCAGCTTCAAGGCAATGGGAGACCCCAAAATAATCTTCAAAATGCACTACAGCAGGGGTCACAGTCGCAGACTCAGCCATAGCAGTCGAATTCAGTTGAGGATATGCTTAGAAAAATTCTTACAGGGCAGCAAAAACTCATGGATGATTCAGCAGCTCAGGCACAAACAATAAAAGATTTGAGCAATGCTCGGAAAGATCTTGAGAGACAAATGGGGCAGCTAGTTGGAGCATAAAATAATAGACCTCGAGGTGCTTTGCCAAGTGATACAGAGAAAAATCCTAAAGAATTTGTGCAAGCAGTTACTTTGAGGAATGGAAGAGCTCTTGAAGAAGTTCCCCCAAAGCCAAAGAAGCCTGTTGGTGAGTTAGAGCCTAATGCTGATAGGGAGATGGAGAAAGAAGCTGAGAAAATGATAGAAAAGCAGCCCGAGCCTACTATTGTGAGACCACCACCACCTTTCCCTCAGAGACTTCAGAAGCAGAAAGTTGATGCAGCATGCAAGAAATTCTTGGAGATCCTGAGTCAGATTCAGGTAAATATTCCTTTGGTGGAGCTTTTGCGGGATGTTCCCAAGTATGCTAAATACATCAAGGATATTATTGCTAACAAGAGAAGACTGACTGAGTTCGAGATAGTTGCACTCACCGAGGAGTGTAGTTCTAGAGTTAGAATCAAGCTTCCTTAGAAATTGAAGGATCCTGGCAGTTTTACTATTCCCTTGAAAATTGGGGAACATGAGGTTGGACGAGCTTTATGTGACTTGGGTGCTAGTGTGAATTTAATGCCTTCATCAGTTTTCAGAAAGCTAGGCCTGGGTGAACCACGACCAACTACTGTGACTCTGCAGCTGGCTGATAGATCTTTGACATGCCCCGAGGGGATTATTGAGGATGTGCTCATACAAGTGGGTCAGTTTATATTGCCTGTTGATTTTATTATTCTTGATTATGAAGCTGATCCTGAGGTTCCTCTCATATTGGGAAGAGGATCTTTTGCTACTGCTGATGCTGTTATTAGAGTTAGAGCTGGAAAGATTATCATGAAGGTAAATGGGGAAGAAGCTGTGTTTAATGTGTTCAGAGCTACCCAGCTTCCTTCCCATTATGAAGAGTTGTCCATGGTAAAGGTGATAGATGATGAGTTGACTGCTGATGAGAGGTCATTCTTGGCCTCTAATGTTGATTCTCTGGAGAAGGCACTCTTATGTGATGATGATGATATCCTGAAGGATGATGACATTGAAGAATAATTGGAGATTCTTAATATGCAGAGTAAATTCATCCCAGGATGGAAGAAGTTTGAGGAGCTTGATAGACCGTTGACCTTAACTCCTGCCAAACCGTCTATTGAGAAGGCTCCTACTCTTGAACTCAAACCTTTACCTGCACACTTGCGTTATGCTTATTTGGGTGAGGGTAATACCTTGCCTGTTATCCTTTCTTCTTTGTTGTCTGATGTGCAGGTTGAAAAGGTGTTGAGGGTGTTGCGAGAGCGCAAGAGAGCTATTGGCTGGACTATTGCTGATATTAGAGGGATTAGTCATTCTTTCTGCATGCACAAAATTCTCTTGGAAGAAGACCATAAGCCATCTATAGAGCAGCAGAGGAGGCTAAATCCAATTATGAAGGAGGTGGTGAAGAAAGAAATTATCAAGTGGCTGGATGCTGGTATTATTTTTCCTATCTCTGACAGCAAGTGGGTGAGTCCAGTGCAATGTGTTCCAAAGAAGGGGGCATGACAGTGGTGAAGAATGAGCATAATGAGTTGATTCCTACAAGAACAGTCACGGGGTGGTGAATTTGCATTGATTATAGAAAGCTGAACAAGGCCACCAGGAAAGACCACTTCCCATTTCCCTTTATTGATCAAATGCTAGATAGACTTGCGGGGCACGAGTATTATTGTTTCTTGGATAGGTATTCGGGCTACAATCAGATTGTGATAGCTTTGAAGATCAAGAGAAGACTACTTTTACTTGTCCATATGACACCTATGCATTTAGGAGGATGCCATTTGGGTTATGTAATGCCCCGGGGACTTTTCAGCGGTGCATGATGGCTATTTTCACCGACATGGTGGAAAATTTTGTAGAGGTATTCATGGATGATTTTTCAGTGGTTGGTGATTCCTTTGATGATTGCTTGAAAAATCTAGATGTTGTGCTGAGCCGTTGTGAAGAAACAAATCTGGTGCTGAACTGAGAAAAATGTCACTTTATGGTTCAAGAAGGCATAGTACTTGGGCACAAGGTGTCAAAGCAAGGGATCGAGGTTGATAAAGCGAAGATTGAGGCTATTGAGAAATTACCACCACCTATCTCTGTTAAGGGGGTGCGTAGTTTCTTGGGACATGCAGGTTTCTATAGACGTTTCATAAAGGACTTTTCCAAAATTTCTAATCCCATGTGCAAGTTGTTGGAGAAGGATATGAAATTTGAGTTTAATGATGCTTGTCTCAAAGCATTTGAAGAGTTGAAGAAAAGGTTTGTGACTGCACCAATCATCATTGCTCCTGACTGGTCTTTGTCATTTGAATTGATGTGTGATGCGAGTGATAATGCTATTGGGGCTGTTCTAGGCCAAAGAATTGGAAGAATCTTTCACTCTATCTATTATGCAAGCAAGACTCTTGATGCAGCCCAATCAAACTATACCACCACTGAGAAGGAGTTGCTAACCGTAGTGTATGCTTTTGATAAATTCAGATCTTATTTTGTTGGCACTCGTGTTGTTGTCTACACTGATCATGCCGCAATCCGGTATTTGTTTGAGAAGAAGGACTCCAAGCCTAGACTAATTCGATGGGTTCTCCTATTGCAAGAGTTTGATGTTGAAATTTGAGATCGCAAGGGGACTGAGAATCAAGTAGCTTCTCATTTGTCAAGGCTGGAGAATAAAGATCATGTAGATGAAGGGCCTGAGATTAAAGAGGTATTCCCTGATGAGCAGCTTTTTGCTTTAGATGCAGCTGAGGTGCCATGGTATGCTGATATGGTGAACTTAATTGTGAGTAATGTGTATCCTCCTGGGGCTACAGCTGAGTAAAGGCGTAAACTCCTTCATGAGAGCAGATTTTATGTGTGGGATGAGCCTTATTTGTACAAGATAGGCCCTGATCAACTAGCTAGGAGATGCATTCCAAGGGAAGAAGTTGAGCCGATTCTACAGAGCTGCCATTCCTCTCCTTATGGTGGCTATCTTGGTGGAGATCGAACAGCTGCAAAGGTACTTCAGTCTGGTTTCTTTTGGCCTACCTTATTTAAAGATGCTCATGGCTTGGTGAAGCAATGTGATCGTTGCCAAAGAATGGGTACTATTTCTAGGCGTCACGAGATGCCTTTGAACAATATCCTGGAGATTGAGCTGTTTGATTGTTGGGGGATTGATTTTATGGGTCCATTCCCACCTTCCATGGGCCATAAATACATTCTCGTGGCGGTTGATTATGTGTCTAAATGGGTGGAGGCTGTTGCACTTCCAACAAATGATGCGAGTGTGGTGGTGAAATTCGTGAAGAAAAATATTTTCACTCGTTTTGGGACACCGCGGGCTATAATCAGTGATGAAGGTACGCATTTTGCAACCGGTTGTTCAATAAATTGTTGGCCAAGTATGGGGTTCGCCACAAGGTGGCCACTGCTTATTATCCCCAAACTAGTGGCCAAGTGGAAGTATCTAATAGAGAGATCAAGTAAATCCTTGAGAAGACTGTGAATGCCTCGAGGAAGGATTGGGCTATGAAGTTAGATGATGCTCTCTGGGCCTATCGGACTGCATTGAAAACGCCTATTGGAACCTCTCCATATAGGCTTGTTTATGGTAAGGCCTGTCACTTACCCGTTGAGCTAGAGCATAAGGCAAATTGGACAATTCAAAAGCTCAACCTTGATATGGCCTTGGCGGGTGAGAAGAGAATGTTTCAATTGCATGAGCTTGAAGAGTTCCGTTTCCATGCTTTTGAAAATGCAAAATTGTATAAGGAACGGACAAAGAAGTGGCATGACAATCATATTGAGCGTCGTCAGTTTGAGCCCGGGCAGCTGGTGTTGTTGTTTAACTCGAGGTTGAAGTTATTTCCGGGCAAGTTGAAGTCTAGATGGTCGGGGCCGTTTGAAGTAGTTCGTGTTACCGCACATGGAGCGGTTGAATTGAGAGCCCCGGATTTGGAGAAGACTTTCTTGATAGATGGCCAAAGGGTGAAGCATTATTGGGGAGGTTCGGTGAATCATCGTACCTCCATTACTTTGAGGGACCCATAATTGATACTCGTCGTGCCACGACGTTAAATAAGGCGCTTCTCGGGAGGCAACCCGAGTTTGTACTTGTAATAGTTTAGTTGTTTTGTGTTTTGTAGGGTTACGTAGTTTTTGTTTTGTTGTGTCATTTTTGTAGGTATTGGGAGTGCTAAACGAGATGCAGTTGATGTATTGAGGGGTACGGGACGCTTTGAGGCATCTCTCGTGCTTGGTTTCGCACTTGGAATCGAAATTTGGTGCGGAAAAATTTGTTCGGGCGCGTTTGGGAGCGCCCTACGCCTCCCAACGCGCCTCATAGATTCCTGAAGCAAAAAGCTTTGGCGCGTTTGGGAGCGCCCCGCGCCTCCCAACGCGCCTAGGCAAGCAGATTGACGAGATTTTCCACCGCGGTTGGGGCGCGCCGCGTGGGGTAAAGCGCCCGGCCAAAAATTGGTAAAATCCGGGTCCAAACGGGTTTTAACCCGCGACCCGGATTCCCTCTCTCCTCTATACCCGATCCCCTCCCCTTTTCTTCATTATTTTCTCTCAAAACACTCCCTAAATCTCCCCCAAATCTTCTCTAATTCTTGGAATCAATCACAAGTTTTTTTTCAACTCATTCTAACATCTTCAAGTAAGTAAATTCTTACCCTCCTCTCTCCATTACATGTAATATTAACAAGATTTTTCCATGGTAAATTTCTTAACTAGTTTGCAAGCTCATGATTAGAAATTACTCTTAAATTGCTTAAATTGATCATTATGCTTCATGGTTAGCTTATGTACTTGTAAAAAGAGATCTCCCAACAATTTGGGAGGGTTATCACATTACAAAAGCCATTGAACTTGAAAGTTGAATAGTGTGCACACCAAGTGCTTGTGAAAAAGCCTCAACCATGTAAATTGTCTAATTTTGTGAATTCTTGAGTAGCAATGCTATCCTTAGGCTTAAGATGAACAGTGAGTGTCGCACATACAAAAAAATTGGCTATTTTGTACCCGCACTAGCTTGATTATGATGACCACAAACGTTTCACATTTTGTGCAATGCTAGTTTTGGCTAAGTGTGGGGTTGCTTGTGTTATTGAGTTGGATTGTTGATACATAGAGTGAGCGATAAGTGTGGGGTGGTGTCCTACTAATTGTGCTTGAATTGAATTTTTGTACTTAATTTGACATCTCCCATTGGTCTTCTTGTTTGTTGTAGGCACCTTGGTTGTAACACCCCACAAACCAAGTTCTTCATCCACCTCGGCGCTTAAGAAATCCCTCCAAGCTGGGCCTTCTTCTAGCAAGGCAAAGGGCAAGGCACCGGCCAAGCCCAAGGCCGAGCCAAAGGCCAAGGCTAGAATCCCTAAAGACGCGGTGCCTATACCAAGGCCCGGGGGCAAGACACGATTTGGTCTCACTTTTGTGAAGAAGGGTGAGTGCCAAGCTTGGTACAAGAGTGTGAAGCTTGCGGGGTACATTCCCGAGCAAGCCATTGACAAGAGGAGAGTGATGCAAAAGTTTCAAGGCATGCCAACCTAGACCTAGTACAGGAACTCTATGCCAATTGGGAGCCGGATGAGGCGTGGAAGGATGATGATATGGTTACTGTTCGGGGTGTGAAGTTGAGATTGGACCACACGGCGTTGAATGCTTTCTTGGGGGTCGAGGACCCTGACTATGATGAGCTGAGAGACTTTATTAGAAAGCCTGATTATAAGGCTCTGCGGGATACATTGTGTGGTGACAGCTCCACTCATAGGTGGGAGCGAAGTGTGTCGGGAATACACAAATTCATGTTCTTCTCACAGTTTTTGAAAATAGCTCGAGTGTGGATGAGATTGATAAATGCACGCATCTTGCCTTCATCTCATTATTCCGAGGTCACCAAGACTCGGACGTGCATGGTTTACTTTTTCATGACTGGGAGGCCGGTTAACATCGGCTACTACATGTTGAGGTTGATGAGAGAGCAACGGGAGTCGAAGACATGTAGCCGTTTGTAAATTGGAAACATTCTTACCCGGTATCTGGAGCAGGCTGGAGTCCCAGTGGATGAGATCGGGGATCGCATTGTCCCCGACATCGAGAAGCCTTTTGATATTGCCGCGGTAAAGGCTGTGACCACTACTGCACCAGTGAGACTGACGGCAGACGAGTGGCGGGACACAGACGCCAACTTGTCAGCACGTCACTACTTGATGATGGAGCACATGGCCCGGCAGTCTGGCATGGATATGGCGGCTCTTGATCGCACCGTGCCTTTATTTGAGTCCTCGAGACGCCTGCTGGGTATGACTCAGGCAGTAGAGATGCTCCCGGAGGAGGATGAGAACACTGATTCGGACATTGTTGATCGTGATCCGGACAGTGAGGCTGTGGAGACTGATGCTGAGGGAGGTGCCTCTGATGGGCAGGAGGAGGACTAGGTCCGCACTCCTGCGCACCACCCAGTGTAGGCCAGCTGGCTTTCAGGGAAGTTTCCTTTACTTTTGCAGTTGCTTCTTTGTCGCACTGAGGACATTGCTTAGTTTAAGTGTGGGGTGGGGAACTACCCTTTATTTATTTTTGAGGTTAGGGATGCATGTACCGTAGGATTTTCTTTTGTCAATTGACTTTATTTTGATTTGTTTCTTGCTTTAATATATGAAAAAAGTGAAAAAAAAATAGAAAATCAATGAAAAATTCCAAAAAGATTTTTCTTTTAGTTTTTATTAGTGGTACATGTCATCCACCCCGTGGTTTTACTTATGGCCTCAGTTCTTTTCCACGGGGAGACCTTTGAACCGAGTAGTTTTTATTTTTATTAGGATTAGAGTAGTTAGTTGTTAGATGGCCTTAGACGAAGAAAATAGGTAGAATGCTAGGTGCCTTTGATTTATTTGATACCGGTGGACTTGAACTTGTTGCATGTGCTATCTGTGGTGTCCTTTGATTTTAAATTATGATACATGCCTAGAAAAAAAATGGAACGACCCCCTTGAGATGCTTGAGTCCACTTGCTTGACCTCGTTGTGAACCTTTGTGCATTAGTACTTAATTTTCCACAAGTTGCACTCTAAATGCTTGATTGAGAGCTGATGATGGAGCCTTTTGTGTGGATCTTGTGCAATGTGTGTGTGAGGCATATTCTTGTTTGCTCCTTGTTTGCATATTGATGTCTAGAACTTGCCCAGTGTGTGCGCAAAGCGAAATCCTAGGTTTGCTCTAGTCGGGAAATGATACAGGCCTTGTTTTGATTTGCCTACCCTTACATATACACCTTGGACTTGATTGCTGTGATTTCTTTGACCTTTTGTTGGCACCCACACCCCGAGCCTACCCACTTGTTCTAAGTTGTTCTCTTTTGGCCCTTTACTCCTTAAGCACTTTAATTGATAATGTGATTTTATTGTGCAGTTGTGGTTGAATATTGGGAGGTTTTTTAGTGGAACCAATTAGGGGAATACTTGAATGAATTGTGTAGTAGTTGTTTATGAGCATTGGCAAGGTTGGAAAGTAATGAATAGAAAAAGAAAACGAATGAAAAGAAAAAAAAAAGAGCAAAGTTGAAAAGAAAAAATTGAAAAAAGAAATAAAGAGAGAAGAATATCCATCCTTGCTAGTGTGTGTTTAAAAGAAAAAAAATTACTACTTATTGAGAAGGTGTGTGCGAAAGTTGTTGATTGGGTGGCTTTGATGAGATTTGTGCTTAAATTAATTGTGATGTATTAATGTGCTTAGGGAGGTAGTCACTATTATCCATATGTATCCTACCAGCCCCTTAGCTATTACAACTTTTTAAAGTCCTAGTTAATCTCGATTGGAGTGAGCTTACATTAGTGGAGTCCTACACTACGGGCAAGCCTATGGTACATTCACATGTGAGACTTTCATGAGAGTGAGTGAATTCGTTTTATGTTATTGTCCCCGTTCTATTCTTGATATTCATTGTTGTGTGTGATATTTGGGGGACATTCTCTTGCTTCATTTTGGTGAGGGCACATGGTTTGCATGAAATAGGTGAAGTCGTGGCTTCTTGGTTGAGTAGATAGCTGTGACTTTGTGGGATCATGGTTGCAATGAATTGAGTTTGTGTATTTGAGTTGTCTTGGGGTGGTTGTTCTCATGTTTTTGAGTTTGTGAAGTTATTGGCATGTTTATTGGACCCATAGTAGTCATGTATGCATTTGTTCAATGGTCGGTATCAACCATAGTCATAGGCAGACCTGTTCTACCTAGGTTGGAAAGTTAGTTGTGACTTGCTCGAGGGCGAGCAAAGGTTCAAGTGTGGGGTGGTGATGATTGGCATTTTATGCCAATGTTTCCTTAATATTTCCTCATGTTTGAGCATTTTATTCGCCCGTCTTATAGCTATGGATGTGATTTTGCACTGATATTGTGTCGCATGTGTGTAGGTCGTTATGAAGTGTAATTGGAGCTTTTAAGAGCATGATCGAGCAAGGAATGATTGGAAATTGATTGAGGATTGGATCGAGCACATGAAGGCACGACACGAGGCGAGTTGCGGAGCAAGGAAGAGGCTGAATTTGCCTGGTGCTATAAGCCATGCGGCGCGCGTCCCCAAGCGCTCAACTGCTGGCGCGTTACTAAGTGCGGCGCGGGGCCAAAGCGCCCAACTTTCGACGCCCTCTGCTTGTCCAAGCGCGGTCAGGGGCGCGAGGCGCCAGTTATAGCGCCCCTGGAGCGTGTTTTGATTTCCTATTTCGTCTAGGCTTAGGTGTAACTTATTACTAGGCCTTTGTAAACCCTATAATTACTCTTTTACTTAGTTTTTGATAAAAGTTCAGATCTTGGAGCAAATTGGAGAGCTCATAACATCTTGAACAAGGGTTTTTCTTCCTTCCATTAATCTATTACATCATTATTTCATTATTTCATCAAATCTTTGTGTTGTTATTATGAGTATGCGTGGCTAAATCTAATGTTCTAGGGTTAGAGTATTTCATGAAGGTTGATGTTTGAAGATTGAATTCCATATATTGAATCCCATAACGGATTGCTTATTCTTTCTTGATTTCACTTGCTTAAGTATTAGAGCTCGATAATTATGCATTATCTATGGTTTTTAGATTGAACTCGAAAGAGGGAATTAATGAACGCAATAAGAAAGAGTAGGGCTAGATTGTGATCCCGGGTATCGGGGAACCAATTTGTGAATAGGATAGACATATACGTGCTCGCCTAGCTTAACTAATTACAGAAATCGTTAATTTGTGCACGTGATTCAACCCATAGACATATAGGGATTGGAGTAGCCTGCATAGACCGTGAAGAATCGAAAGGTTTTCACGGGTACATTTAATCTGTTAGTTAGTAATCCGGGATTTAAGAAGTGGAATCAATTGGAAAACACAACTGGATTGTTCGTAACTCTGACCCTGGACCATCTCATTAATATTGTTTACAACCAACGTTTGCTCCATTGTTTGCCTGAATTTCCACCATTTACATTACTGTTCTTTAGTTAATAAAATCCTCACTATTGGAAAAAGATCCCTGAATAGTCTTTAAGAAATTGTTTGCTAGGATTCAGCCTGAATAGTCCTCGTGGGAACGATACTCTACTTATTACTTTATTACTTGTCGACCACGTATACTTGTGTGTGCGTTTGGGAGCAACAAGCAGCTCGAGCGCTTTGAAGCCGATGTGGGAGGCAAATATGCTAAGTTGGAGTTCGAATTGAACAACATGGATTTGGAGATCACTAAGTTGAAAGAAGATCTACATAATTTGCAAGGAAACATGGAAGCTTTGATCGCTCAAACCAAGGAATTGACGGAGAGGAACCGAAGCCTTGTGAAGCAAAATCAAGACTTGGAAATTGAGCTGGCCGGTCAAAAGACGTCGATAGATAATGAATTTGAAAGCCGTAAGGAATTGATCCTTACTTAATCCCGACGAGATGTCCTCTAAGAGATGTCCAAGCGCCAAGTTAATGTGGTCGTTGAGCTGAAAGATGCCCTCCAGACTGTGAGGATGGCTCGTGAGGATCTTGCTCTCCCACCGAGTGTTTTCGAGGAGGAAGAGGAATCTGGTAAGGATGAGGACGGAGATGAAGAGTGACTCCTTCGATCTTTTGGATTCTTTTGTTGTTAGCTAGTTTTAACTTTGTTTTGTTATGGCTGGATGTTTTAGCCGATTTGTAAATATTATGAGTCCGTTAGCCATTTCATTTAATGAATTAATTTCCTTCTGTTTATCTTTATGAGTGCTGGATTCAAAGATATAGTTTATGTTTTATCGTTTTGAAGTTCCAACGACTTCATTGATTTGTCAAAAGATAAGTTATGTTTCCATCGTTCAAAGTTCCAACGACTTCATTTTATTTCTGGGAAGGATTTACGTGATTAAACCCAATGTAATAATGCGTAATGAAGAACGACGTCTAATAATGCTGCACTCTTCGAACATTAAGTTCAGATCAATGAATAATATTTTACACTTAAGTCATATCGATTAGCATAAAGATTGATGCCGAAAGTGTTGAAGACATGAAGTGTGTTTCATTAACGAAATTGGACGCTATTCGGCACATAATACAAGATGCTTTTCGACCTCTAATATCGGTCGATTTACAAGTTTATCTATTTGAGTCATTTTTAAAGATACAAACTTATGCTTGGCCACTAATGGACCGTCTACATTACAACCATTTCTATATACAAACAGTCCCCAGTGTGAGTTGATATGCGGCCAGAAACACATGTTTAGAGTCTTGTTTCGCCTCAAATTTGTGACCTTTGTACATCAAATGAGTTGATATTTTAGTGTTCTTGAGCTTATTACGTGTTTGTACTTGTGTAGGAACGTACTTGGAGATAATTGATGGATTTGGAACAGCAGTAAAACAACCCTGTTGCGCCGCACAGGGCGTTGCACTGTGCGCAGCAGTAGGGGGAATATTCAGAGAACTTGAGATTTTGAAATCCTGCAGAAATTGGCCTATGGCACCGCACTGCGCAATGCATACTGCGGCGCCATAGGCTTAAAATCCTAACATTCTCAATTCGACTTTATTTTGGATTCCCGACTTGTGTGGGCCTATGGGGACGGTATAAAAGTCCTAAAACACGTCCCAAAACATATCTTTTGACCTGGAGAAGAGCAAAAGAAGGCTAGAGCTTGGGATACTTCAAGAACACAAGAGTTTCTCTTAAATTCTTCCTTCCCTTTTGTAATTTATTTATTCATGAATTTCTTAAACATGATTGTTATGAACATGAGTGGCTAAATTACCCATTCTAGGGTTGATTGAACCACTCCAATACTTATGTGTTATTAATATTTAATTTAATGAATGAAACTTGTGAATTCTTCCTATCTAAGTGTTTGTGTTTTGATTGCTATTAATTGGAAGGGCCCCCAATTGATTGTTCCCATTATTCTTGTGTGTCTAGGGATAGATTCATAGGTTTGGGTTAAACACTTAGCAATAAGTCAACCTAAAACCAAGGTATTACTTAGGTTGTCAATAAGGTGATTTGTGACCATTGATCCTGATTATGAACTAAACTTGCAGTCCTAAGTATCTTTATTAATTAATTGGAAAATTGGTTAGTGAAAGTTACTACTATTACATGGGAATGAATGTTGTATAATTGGAGCAAGTGTTCAATAGGAAGAAACCAAGTTGAATTTATCAAAAGAATTATTCTAACACATAGGTAGGAGTTGGGTAAATCAATCCTAGGCTTTTAAATCCTTGATTAATTATTTCTTGATATTTTGTTGCTTACTTTAGTTGTAATTAGTTGTTACAGTAAGACCACCATTCAATTACAAATCTTGGGAGTTAATTGGCTAGATAAATTAGTTAGACTAACAACTAGATTTCGAGTGTTCCTTGTGGGATTCGACCTCGGGACTTTAAGTACCGAGCTATATTTGTCGCGACCGTTTAATCCCTTTTATAGGGCGTAGTTGGGTGTCATCAAATTTTGGCGCCGTTGCCGGGGAACACAGTGTTATTTTAGTTGTTAAAATAGCTAGTTTTATTTATCAATTGACTTCACTTTTGTCATCTTGAACTAACTCTTTGGAATTTGTGTGTTTTAGGTGTATGCGTAAGACAAGATCTCAGTCTGCAGAGCTGAAACCGTTTGACCCAAAGATTGAGAGAACGTTCCACACCTTGAAAAGGGCGAATACTGTTGGCAATACACTTAGAAAATCAGAAACCAAAGAAATTGAGATGGCTGAAGATTTGCCACTTAATGCTTTTGCTCAGCCTATGGCTGGAAACTTGGCTTCTGCTATTCGGCTTCCGGAATTTAAAGCTAAGAGTTTTTATATCACCCAAACTATGGTCATTCTGTTGTCCAACGCTGGACTTTTTGCGGGTAAATACACTGACGATCCTCAAAAGCATTTGAAAAAGTTCATGAGGGGGTGTGAAACTCAGAAGCATGCTCGAGTTCCGGCTGAGGTCGTGCGATTTATGTTATTCCCGTTTTCTTTGACGGATGATGCTAGTGACTGGTTTGATTCTTTGCCAGTCAATTATATCACTTCGTGGGATGAGTTGGTGATCAAGTTCATGAAGAAATTTTTCCCACCAAACAAAACTGCGAAGTTGGTTGATGAGATACTCATGTTCATGCAGAACCCGCTAGAGACTTTGCCAGAAGCTTGGGAGAGGTTCAAGAGCTGCTTGCGAAAGTGTCCCTATCATGCAATTTCTGATCAGATGTTGGGACAAAAAATTTACATGAGCATGAGTGATCAAATCAAGGGCAATTTAGATGCAGCTGCTGGAGGAGCATTCTTGAGTAAAACATTTACTGAAGCAAAAGCTCTCCTCGATACCATGGCTCAAAATTCAGGCTGGTTGACTAGAGATGCATCTGCTGGTTCAGGCCCAAAGGTTTTGGCTGCTGGAATTGATCATGAGGTTGAAGAGCAAATGTCAAGGCTATAGACAACGCTGGATGTGGCTTTGAAACAATTTAATGAAAACATGTTGAAACTCGTTAACCAAGTGGACACACCTGATCCTGATAATTTTGCTTACTCTGATTTATTGGGTTATACTGAAGATGCCAATTTTCTGAACTATAGGCAGAGGCAGCAATACAATCAGCAGGCTCCAGTTAGGCAGGCACAGCAACCAGCTCCATACAACACTGCCAGACAGCAAGGACAACAAGTTCCTTACCAGAGACAAGCAACTTATAATAACCAGCAGGTAGTATTACCTACACAACAAGCTAATGACATAGCTGACATTAAGAGTATGGTGCAATCCATGGTGGGAGTACACAAAAAGTTGCATAGAGACACAGTTAGGACAACTAGCCATTGCTCTGAACAATAGACCACAGGGTACCTTGCCAGGAGACACAATGGTAAATCCAAAGGATGCAAATCCTAACCAAGTGATGGCAGTTAGCTTGAGGAATGGTAGAGATTTAGACAAAGAGCAAGAATTGGCTAAGGAAGAGGTGCCCAGTGTGCCAAAAGCTAACCCTGTGGATGTTCCAGCTAAAGTTGGTGACAAAGATGAAGCTGAAAAAGAGATTACACCTAAACCTGTGACTAAGCCAACTGAAAAGGTAAATGAAGAGGTAAGTGTAAAACGTAAGATACCACCTCCCCCTTACCCCCAAAGGCTCGTAAAACAACAAAAAGAGAGTCAATACAAGAAATTCATTGATATGCTTAAACAATTACATGTTAACATTCCTTTACTTGAAGCAATTAGAGATGTACCTGGTTATGCTAAAATGTTGAAATTATCTAGAAAGTTTGATTTTTAGGATCTGGCTATGGTCACTCTGACTTACACTTGCAGTTCTGTGGTGACTAAGCCTGTGGCGCAAAAGCTGGCAGACCCAAGTAGTTTTACTATACCTTGCACGATTGGTAAGCACACTTTTGCTAGAGCCTTACTTGATTTAGGAGCTAGTATAAATTTGATGCCTCTATCTATCTATAAAAAGCTTGGTATCGGCAGAGCTAGACCCACCTCGAAGTGTTTTCAGTTAGCTGATAGGAGTGTTAAGAGACCTGCAGGGATTTTAGATGATGTTCTAGTACAAGTGGATAAATTTCTATTCCCTGCAGACTTTTTAATTATTGATTGTGCAGTTGATGAGGATACCCTTATTATTTTAGGGAGGCCTTTCCAGGGAAGGCTATTATAGATTGTGAGGCTGGTGAGATAAAGATGAGGTTAAATGACGAGGAGGTGACTTTTAGTGTTCAAAAATCCATAAGGAAACCTAGTGAGTTTGCTAATTGTTCCATGGCTAATGTCTTAGAGGTAGATGATTTTGACGATGATGAGTCTTACTATCCTAATGACCCACTAGAAGCTTGTATTATGAATATGGACATCCTTGATGGCGAGGAATGGGATGAGACTATACTGGCCTTAGAAGGGCGCAGGTTTTGGCATAGAGAACCACGATTTGAACCACTTGACTTGGCTAATAGGATAGCGCCACCCGCAAAGCCATCTATAGAGGAGCCCCCTCAGTTAGAGCTCAAACCATTGCCCGAGCACCTGAAATATGTTTTCCTAGCACCTAACTCTACCCTGCCTGTTATTATCTCATTTACTTTGTCAGATGTGCAGGTAGAAAGGTTAATGCAGATTTTGAAGGAGTGCAAGCAGGCGATTGGATGGACTATTGCTAACATCAAGGGAATAAGCCCAGCTTTTTGCATACACAAGATTCTATTGGAGGAGGGTGCTAAACCTTCAATAGAGCATCAAAGAAGGTTAGTCCCAAACATAAAAGAGGTAGTCAAGAAAGAAATAATAAAGTGGCTGGATGCAGGTATTATCTTTGCAATTTCTGATAGTCAATGGGTAAGTCCAGTCCAGTGTGTACCAACGAAAGGTGGGATGACTGTGGTTAAAATGAGAACAATGGTCTAATCGCCAGTAGAACTGTAACTGGCTGGCGAATTTATATGGACTATAGGAAGTTGAATAAAGCTACTAGGAAAGATCACTTCCCCCTTTCCTTTATTGATCAGATGCTTGACAGATTGGCAGGGAGGACCCATTTTTGCTTTTTAGATGGTTACTCGGGGTATAACTAAATTCACATTGCCCCTGAGGAACAAGAGAAAACTACCTTCACATGTCCCTATGGTACCTTTGCTTTTCGAAGGATGCCCTTTGGTCTATGTAATGCGTCTGCCACCTTCCAAAGGTGTACGATGGCTATCTTTACAGACATGGTAGAGGATATTATGGAAGTATTTATGGATGACTTCTCTGTGGTAGGTAACTCTTTTGATGAATTTCTGACTAATCTTGAGAAAGTGTTGAAAAGGTGTCTTGAAAGTAATCTTGTGCTTAACTAGGAGAAGTGTCATTTTATGGTTCAAGAGGGGATAGTCTTAGGGCACCAAGTGTCAAGTAGAGGGATTGAGGTTGATAAAGCCAAAGTAGAGGTAATTAAGGAGTTGCCTGAACCCACCTCGGTGAGGGCGATTCGTAGCTTTTTAGCCCATGATGGCTTCTATAGGAGGTTCATTAAGGACTTCACTAAAATTTCTCATCCCTTATATAATTTGCTTGAAAAGGATCACCCCTTTGTTTTTTCTGATGAGTGCAGGTTAGCTTTCAAGGAGCTAAAGGAGAGGTTGGTGTCAGCACCAATCATTGTAGCACATAATTGGGAGGATCCCTTTGAGTTGATGTGTGACGCAAGTGACTATGCTGTGGGTGCCGTGCTTGGGCAAAGAAAAGATAAAATAATGCACCCAGTCTACTATGCCAGTCGCACACTGAATGGAGCACAATTGAATTATACCATTACTGAGAAAGAGATGCTATCTGTAGTATTCGCCTTTGACAAGTTTCGTTCTTACCTACTTGGTTCGAAGGTGGTGGTGTATACAGACCATGGTGCAATCCGGTACTTGGTGGAGAAAAAGGACTCCAAGCCCCGTTTGATACGGTGGGTGTTGCTATTATAAGAGTTTGATTTGGAGATCCGTGATCGTAAAGGTACTAAGAACCAGGTTGCAGACCATTTGGCAAGACTTGAAGGAGCTGAGAAGCGAATTGCGGAAGGTGAGATTTGGGGAAACTTTCCAGATAAACAAGTATTGGCCACTACATTAGAAGAAATTCCATGGTATGCTGATATTACAAATTATCTGGTAAGTGAAATAATTCCTCATGATTTTGACTCGGCGAAAAAGAAAAGGTTCTTGTATGAATGTAGATCTTATTTTTTTTTGATGAACCTTATTTGTTTAAGATTTGTGTTGATAACATGATCCGGAGATGTCCTCGAGATAGAGCAATCTTCCATTTTGCAGGCATGTCATTCTTCACCTTATGGAGGACATTTTGGAGGAACTCGGACAGCTGCTAAGGTATTGGAGGCGGGCTTCTTTTGGCATACTTTGTTCAAGGATGCTAACATTTGGGTCTGGGCTTGTGATGAGTGCCAAAGAACTGGCAATATCTCTCGTCGCCACGAGATGCCTATGAAACCTATCTTGGAGGTTGAGGTATTTGACGTGTGGGGGATAGACTTCATGGGTCCATTTGTTAGCTCATATGGGAACAAGTACATACTTGTAGCAGTGGATTATGTCTCAAAGTGGGTCGAGGCTGTTGCTCTCCCCACTAATGATGCCAAGGGAGTTACTCAATTACTTAAAAGGAACATCTTCTCTAGATTTGGCACTCCCCAAGCTATCATTAGTGATGGGGGAAGTCATTTTTGCAACCAAGTGTTCAAGAGGTTACTGGAAAAGTATGGCGTTCATCATAAAGTTGCCACACCTTACCACCCACAGACTAGTGGGCAAGTTGAGGTCTCGAATAGAGAGATTAAAAGTGTGCTTCAAAAGACTGTAAATGCTACCAGGACTGATTGGGCGAGGAAGTTGGATGACGCTTTATGGGCTTACAGGACTGCGTATAAGACACCTATAGGTATGACGCCCTACAAGATGGTGTTTGGGAAGGCATGTCACTTGCCTGTGGAGTTAGAGCATAGGGCTTTGTGGGCCCTTAGGAGAGTAAGTTTAGATTATGAATCTGCAGCATCTGGCAGGATCAACGAGTTGCATGAACTTGAAGAGTGATGTTTTCAAGCTTATGAAAGTGCGATTATACAAGGAGAGGATGAAAAACTTGCATGATAAGAGGATAATAGATAGGAGCTTTGAGCCGGGTGAACAGGTATTGCTTTATAATTCTAGACTTCGTTTGTTCCCTGGTAAGCTTAAGTCGAGGTGGTCTGGACTATTTAAAGTTGAGCAAGTGGCACCTCACGGAGCTGTAGAAGTGGAGACTGAGGATGGTTCAAGACGATTTAAGGCAAATGGGCAAAGGTTGAAAATTTACTATGGAATGGAAGAAGAGGCCAATGTGATCTCTGTCTTGTATTTTTATAAGTGATGGACGCTTGCATAATGTCGTGCCACGACTATAAATAAGACGCTTCTCGGGAGGCAACCCGTGTTTGTGAAAAAAAAAAAGAGTCATGCCGCGACATTAAAATCAGGCGCTGGTTGGGAGGCGACCCAATTTTACATGTTTTCTTGTGATTTTTAGTTGTTCTAGTGAAAATATTATGCTTGGGTTTGTTTTTGGTGTGCAGGAGGAGGTAATAGCATAATGAGGAGACTCAATGCTCGAGAATTGGTTATAACAAGGATGGGAACGTGAAAAGATAAGTCCAAAAATGATGAAAAATTGAAGTCCCAGGTAAAATGTCCTACTGCAATGCCCAGTGCAACGCCTAATGGGTCGCATCAGACCAAATTCTGAAAATCGAAAAAAATTCCAACTTTCAGTAAATCGACCCTACGGCAATGCCCAGTGCAACTTCTACTGCGCCGCAGCAGGCAAAATTCTGAAAATCAAAAAAATTCCAACTTTCAGTAAATCGACTCTACTACGATGCCCTGTGCAATGCCCTATGTACCGCAGCAGGCCAAACACTCAAAAATTGAAAAAATCGCACTTTCAGTAAATCGACCTTACGACAACGCACAGCGTAATGCGTCATGCACCGCAGTAGGCCAATTCTGCATAGTAATTCAGTTTTTTTTTTTTTTAAAAAAAAAAAAATATATATATATATATATATATATATAAACATAAAAATAAAAAACCAAAAAGTAAAAAAAACTGAAGATCAGCACTACTCATAAGTCCCTGCTTCATAAACAAAAACACATACAACAATTCAAAATTCCCCCAACCCCGCCGATTTCCCCCACCCTACTCCATTGCCACCGCCGATTCCCCCACACCACTTCCACCCGTGTTCTACCGCCGCTCACCTACCAGGTATGTTGTTTCTCTCTATACTCTTTTCATTCTGTTCCTCTATTTCAATCCCCTCTCCACCTGCCCTGTTTAAATTTCCCCCATTCCCCGCTACACCCACTTCCCTAAAACCGTTACCACCCCTATCCCTACTGATCCTATTTCGTTTTCTAGCCCTACGCCATGATTCCCTCACCTCAATTTCCATGTTTACCACTACACCATAGTCTAAGTTGTGTCTATGAGTTTGTTTTTGAAAGTTAGCCAGACTATGTTGTTATGGAATTATTTTGGTAGTTCTTGTGCACTTGGTTGCTGTGTATACTTTGGTGTAGTATTACATTGTCTTGGTTGTGATTTGGCAATCCCTTTGTTATTGACTGCTTAATGTTCTTTCAACCTTAATATAGCATACCAAGTGTTTGTAAAAATGCCAAAGTGAGGTCAGACTTGAATTTTGGTGAAGTCTGAGTAACTAAATTACAGAATTGGCCTTAAGTGTTGACATAAGTATGGAGTGACTGTTTTATGCATCTTATTGGAACGTATATGGGCTGTTTTGGTTTGATCATCATACGGGGTACTTTGATGCCATTATGTAAGGTTTGTTATGGAGGTGTTGCTTCAGGATGTTTGTATACATGCCATAAGTAATCTTTTCTATTGTTTTTAGTGAAGTCTGAGTAGCTATTGAATCTGTTTGCTAATAATCTACTACGTTTGGCATGACACATTGCTAGCACTTTGTGCATCAGTGTTTGTGGATAGTGCATATTTCTGTTTGGCTTGGGAACCTAGTTCGGATATAGAGTGTGGGGTTGTTTAGACCACTCTTGCTATTTGCTCGTATTGCATTGTCTTTACTTATTTGTATCCCTTTTGTGCAGATATAATGCCTCCAAAGAAAGCAAGATCCATACCTAAGCATCCATCTCAAAGTACCATCCACTAGCCGAGGTACAAAAAGAGGGCCGGCTGCCCAAGAGATTGAGTTATTCACGAAGAGGCCCAGGGGGTACTTTTGCCCAAATGGCGGTTGAGGATCACAGTCTTCGTTGGTACAGAAATTTCCAACCTGCTAAGTCTCCTGAAGCTGAGCCCCCGATTATGAGAGGAGAGTGCGCTCAAAGCACACTAGAATTTAGGAGATTATCCGACGTATGAAATGGGGTTGCATGTTTAATTCGCCGGGTCCTGCTAATATCTCATTGGTTAAGGAATTTTATGCCAATTGGATAGTTG
The DNA here is from genome assembly GCA_029990575.1 of Petunia axillaris subsp. axillaris. Lineage (NCBI taxonomy): Eukaryota > Viridiplantae > Streptophyta > Magnoliopsida > Solanales > Solanaceae > Petunia > Petunia axillaris. Next base: position 167,774,251 of record JARKNS010000008.1, read on the forward strand.
GGGTGGACACGGTTCATGTTCGAGGTCAGCAAATCACATTTAGCAGGGATAAGCTTAACGCTTTCTTGGGGGTCCCTGATCATCCTGTGAAGGTATTTGATGAGTTTTTAGACCGCCCTGATTATGCTGACATCCGCCACACCTTTTGCGGGGATAACCCTAGAGCTGTGTGGGTTCGGGATAAGAGCAAAGGCACCCATGGGTCGCTTAACAGTTCTTACTTTCAGATTCCAGCCAAGGTTTGGTTACAGATAGTGAATGCCCGGGTTATGCCCTCTAGCAATTTCTCTACGATACCAAAAGAGCGTGTTTGTTTGATCTACTGTTGCATGAAGGAAATTAAGCTTAATCTGGCACACATCATAATGCGGGAGATGGGAAAGACACAAGATTTGGGTAAAGGTTGCCTACACTATCCGTCTATTCTTACACATTACTTGATGCATGCGGGGATACAAAGAGATGATAGGGACACTATCCTGCCACCCCCGGCTAAGGATTGGGACATTACTGCTATGAAGGTGACCGCTCCAATGGAGGGTGCTGGCCCTTCTTTTTCACTTGAAACGCAGGTGGCCTGAATGTCTGAGACTGTGCGTCAGCTATTTTTTTATAGGCGAGAGGGGCAGACCGCTGAAGAGAATGATGCAGCTGATGCGCGCCTGACCTCTATCACTAGGTCGTGGCTAGGAATTGAGCTACCACAGCTCCCCTCTGATGAGGATGTCCATTATGTAGACCGTCTTCAGTTTGATGATGATGACGAGGAGGATGATGCTGGTTCTTAGGCCTTGGGCCTCAGGGAGTTCCTTCAACCCTTATTATCTTTTTGGTGCACTGGGGACAGTGCATATGCTAAGTGTGGGGTGTGGAATTCCTTAGTTTCATGCTTTGTGGAGACTATTTAGTAGTTATTGTTGTTTTTCTGTTTGCCAGTTGGCTTTGTTTGATTTATTTCATGTCTTTAACTCTGAATTTATGATGGGCATGTAATAGTTAGTAGGGTACTTTTTAGTAGTCCCTCCGTCCCATTTTATGTGGCACTATTTGACCGGGCATGGAGTTTAAGAAAATAGAGGTTGAACCTTGTGAAGTTTCATTTTTACCCTTAAAAGAGTAAGAAAGAGAATATTTGAGTAATAAAAAAGTTGTTGGTAGCTTTAAAAGTATGTAGGGCCCAACAAGGGTAAAATAGAGATGCTGCATTAAATAGTTGTCAAATAAGAAAATGTGACATTCTTTTTGGGACAAACAAAAAAGGAAATAGTGCCACATAAATTGGGACGGATGGAGTAATATATTAGTATTTGGTATGTCAATTCATCAGTTGTAGTGCTTTTATTCATGCCTTTAAATTTAGTTTAGGAAAAAAATATATAAATATGAAAGGAAAAAAATAAAATTAGTACCATTATGAAAGAAAAAAAATTAAATTAGTACCTTTTTTTTCATTTGTTCCTTAGATAAAAAAACATGAATAATCCCCCTAGTTTTTCTTTGTGCTCCGGTTCTTTTCCAAGGGAGGCAGTCTGAACCGGGTATAGGTTAGATTTTTTTGTGTAGTAATAGAGCAATAGGGAGGTTAAGAGTAGTGTGATTATCTATCTAAGGCTTGTTTTATATGAATATTTAGGTCGGAATATGTAGACTACATACATTATTCATAACTTGTATTGTTCTGCTTTGATAAACATTGAGTGACCTGGTGTGACGTCTAGGCTCAGGGTCTTGACTCCCTTATGTGTTGTACTTGAATGCATGCTCGCTTGCTTTAATTTGAGGGCTAGAGTTGAGCCGTCCTGAGTAGACCGTGTGCCATGTGTGTGTGAGGTCTGCTTTTGTACTGTGCTATATGATGATGTCTAGAACTTGCCCCGAGTGTGTGCAAAGCGAAATGATGAGTCTTGCTCGGTTTAGGAAGTGATATAGGCAATTCTCTATTACCCTATGAATTGTTTGCCTACCCAATAAAAATTGACCCTAGTTAGCCCTTTTGAGCCTGAAACCTTTTCTTTGGTAACCATATTATAAGCCAAAAACTCCTTTGTTTTTAATTGATCTTATATTGAACTCTTTTACCTCTTTTGAGCATTTGTGGTTCTAATGAGCGTTGATAGCTATGATAAGAAGATTTGGCTGTGGTTGAGACCATTGAGAAGGAAGAAAAGTGCACTATTTGGGAGACACAGCTGGTAAGGACTGAAAAAAAAATAAGGAGACAAAGAAGAAAAAATATATATATATATATAGTCCTTTACTAGCGGGTACTCATGAAAGCTTAAAGAAAATAGGAGCTTGGATGAGAAAGAATTGAGAAATATGAAGAGTTGTGTGAAAAAAAAGTGTTAAAGTTGTGTGATGTATTAAAATGCTCAAGGGAGGTTAATCACTTTTAACTAAATGTATCCTACCTATCCTGCAGCCTACATTACAACGTACAAAGTCCTATTGATCTTAGACCGAGTAAGCACATTAGTCGAGTTCTACACCACGGGCAAGCCTATGGTATGTCTAGTGTGGTGCATGATTTCTTTCTGAGAGTGAGTGAATCTTGCATTTGTTAAGTCCCAATGTTACTTGAAATTCTGTGTGAGAATGGGACAAATTTTCTTCTTGTGAGGGCGCATGGTCTATAACGGATTGGTGAAGTTATTAGGCTTCTGAGTTAGAGTATGTGAGTGTGTGTGACGTTTGGTGCGGATGAGTCGTTCCTTGAGGTTTGGAAGTTATGTGAGGGAACTTGGTAGTTTTAAATATTCTTGACAGTCATATTTTTGTGAATAGTGGTATGAAAAGTGCATGTACACCGTTCTAAGTTTTCCTATAAAATACGGCCATAGGTAGTGTCGCCAGTTCTAGCTGAGTCTAAGTTTGCTCGAGGACGAGCAAAGGTTCAAGTGTGGGGTATTGATATGCGGCCAGAAACATATGTTTAGAGTCTTGTTTAGCCTCAAATTTGTGACCTTTGTACATCAAATGAGTTGATATTTTAGTGTTCTTGAGCTTATTACGTGTTTGTACTTGTGTAGGAAAGTACTTGGAGATAATTGATGGATTTGGATGTTGAGTTGAGAAGAAATGGAGCTTTGAAGTCTGAGTAGAAGCCCGAGACTTGACCGGGAACCAAAGCATGGCGGAAGAACAAAGAAAATTAGAATAGCAGTAAAACAACCCTGTTGCGACGCACTGGGCGTTGCACTGTGCGCCGCAGTAGGGGAATATTCAGAGAACTTGAGATTTTGAAATCCTGCAGAAATAGGCCTGCGGCACCGCCGCACTGGGCGTTGCACTGTGCGCCGCAGTAGGGGAATATTCAGAGAACTTGAGATTTTGAAATCCTGCAGAAATAGGCCTGCGGCACCGCACTGCGCAATGCATAGTGCGGCGCTGTAGGCTTAAAATCCTGACATTCTCAATTCGACTTTATTTTGGATTCCCGACTTGTGTGGGCCTATAGGGATGGTATAAAAGTCCTAAAACACATCCCAAAACATATCTTTTGACCTGGAGAAGAGCAAAAGAAGGCTAGAGCTTGGGATACTTCAAGAACACAAGAGTTTCTCTTAAATTCTTCCTTTCTCTTTGTAATTTATTCATTCATGAATTTCTTAAACATGATTGTTATGAACATGAGTGGCTAAATTACCCATTCTAGGGTTGATTGAACCACTCCAATACTTATGTGTTATTAATATTTATTTCAATGAATGAAACTTGTGAATTTTTCCTATCTAAGTGTTTATGTTTTGATTGCTATTAATTAGAAGGGCCCCCAATTGATTGTTCCCATTATTCTTGTGTGTGTAGGGATAGATTCATAGGTTTGGGTTAAACACTTAGCAATATTTCAGCCTAAAACCAAAGTATTACTTAGGTTGTCAATAAGGTGATTTGTGACCATTGATCCTGATTGTGAACTAAACTTGCAGTCCTAAGTATCTTTATTAATTAATTGGAAAATTGGTTAGTGAAAGTTACTATTATTACATGGGAGTGGATAGTTGTATAATTGGAGCAAGTGTTCAATAGGAAAAAATCAAGTTGAATTTATTAAAAGAATTATTCTAACACATAGGTAGGAGTTGGGTAAATCAATCCTAGGCTTTTAAATCCTTGATTGATTATTTCTTAATATTTTTTTCCTTACTTTAGTTGTAATTAGTTGTTACATTAGGACCACCATTCAATTACAAACCTTGGGAGTTAATTGGCTAGATAAATTAGTTAGACTAACAACTAGATTTCGAGTGTTCTTTGTGGGATTCGACTTCGGGACTTTAAGTACCGAGCTATATTTGCCGCGACCGCTTAGTCCCTTTTATAGGGCGTAGTTGGGCGTGATCATAAGTGCTTGGCTTCGATCGCAAGATGATTCCAACTCTAAAAGCGAATTTTAGAAAAATCGGTATTTGGGTAGTCCCTAGTCTTCAAATAATTGACTAACTATGAACGACTTCTTGTAATATCGAGAACAGTCCCCGGTATATGGGAATTCCCCAGTCTTCGAATGATCAGCTAGCCTTTATCCTTTCCCATCCCCCCAGTGTTTGAGTGCGAAGCATGAAGAGTTGGACACTAGACAAATGATTCCATTTTACTTTCATAAAAAAAGGATGCAAAAGAAGATAAACAGAGTTGACTTAAAGATGAAGACAACGTTAGAGCATTCGTTAGACTTATCGACCCAAGTTCAGAGCGTCTAATGCTCATATGTTCGTGGGTGATGTATTTCATCACTCAATTCCAGCTATGCCTATCATCTAAAAGTGTTTGCACCAAAAAACGATAATGAAAGAATCCGAATGAGATTAAGGAAAAAATAAAATAAAAGTTATATGATACCGAGTGTTTAGAAGTAGTATCTCTTCAATTTGGTGATATTCCAATTGAACTCGACCGGTTTTGAATCCAACGTTTCTAGTTGATAGGATCCTTAAGCGACCGCCTTTTTTACTCGGTAAGGTCTTTCCCACTTGGCTCCCAACTTGCCTTCGTTGGGCTCGTCCTTTTTTGGCTGCTTTTTCTTCATGACATAGCCACCTGTATTAAAATTTTGATACCTGACTTTTTATTGAGATAGTTTTCTATCCTTTGTTTTTATGCTTGCATCCGAACCAAAGTCATGTCTTTTTTGCTTTCGATCAACTCTAAGTCAATTAGCATAGCTTCTTTGTATGATTCATCGGTGCAATGAGCAAATCGAAGGCTTGATTCGCTGACTTCCACCGAAATCAATGCTTCAGATCCATAGACGAGTAAAATAGAGTCTCCCCAATGTTGTTCTTCACCATTGTTTGGTGAGGCCACAGCGCGGTTGGGAGCTCGTCCGGCCAATTACCCTTTGATTTTTCTATCTTCTTTTTCAACTAATCAATTATCGTGTTGTTGGATGACTCAACTTTTCTGTTTGTGCTTGGATAATATGGAGTTGATGATATCCGCTTGATCCCCCATTTTACAAAAAAATAACTGTTATCTGCCTTCCAACAAATTGCTTACCGTTTTCACAAGAGATCTCCTTCGGGATCCCAAAACGGCACATAATGTTTTGTGAAATGAATTTGATGATCTCTCTTTCGTGTGTCTTATACAAAGAGACTGCTTCTACCCACTTAGAAAAATAATCATTTAAAATTAAAATAAATTTTACCGCACCGGGCGTTGTTGGAAGCGGCCCGACCAGATCCATCCTTCATTTCATAAACGGCCACGGTGACATGACCGAGTGAAGGGACTCTGCTTGCTGATGGAGGAGATTATCATACCGTTGACATTTATCGCATTTTCGGATGAAGGTTTTGGCATCCTCCCCCATTGTCGGCCAATAGAATTCGGCTCTAATCAACTTTTGTACCAAAGAAATGCTTCCAGAGTGATTTCCACACTCGCCTTCGTGAACTTATCTCATCACATAGTCCATTTGCTCTGGGCCCATACATTTTGCCAAAGGACCACTATACATTCGCCTATAGAGCTCATTGTTCATAAGGCAGTATCAGGCTACTTTAAATTTGAGTGCCTGGGCAGCTTTCTTATCTTTGGGAAGAATACCTATTTGCAAATAAGAAAGATATTTGTTTCTCCAATCCCAAGTGTTGTTGATATTGTTTACCTCATTTTGAGTCCGATTCAGGGGCGACTCATACAAGTGTATAATCGATCCATTGAGGTTGTCTTCAATATCGGCGGCCAAACCGATATTGGCAAAGGCATCGGCCTCAATGTTTTCTTCTCTTGGGATTTTTGTTATTCTCCATTCTTGAAAGGAAATCAAAAGGTTTTGTACCTTTGCCAATAATTGTTGCATTCTTGTGTCTCGGACAATGAAATATCCTTGGACTCGTTCACCAACAGCTGAGAGTCGCTATTGATTTCAAGCCGCTCGATTGTTAAATTTTTGGGTACTTCAAGACCTGCAGCAAGGGCCTCATATTCGGCCTCATTATTAGTATTATCATGCAAATTAATCGATTACCTCAACTTTGTTGGGGCTATGAGTAGAATGCCTAATCCGACCCACTTTGCGTTGGAGGCACCATTCGTGTAAAGCGTCCAAACTCCAAGATCTAGATCCTTCATCATCAATTCTTCCTTCTTCGCTTCTGGAAGAATACTTGCACTGAAATCTACTATAAAATCAGCCAACACTTGTGATTTGATGGCGGTGCGAGGCTGGTAAGTGATGTCATATTTTCACTCAGCTCGACCGCCCATTTCATTAGTCATCTGGATAACTCCGGCCAATATAAAATACTTTATAAAGGAAAAGTAGTGACAATAGAAATAACATGACATTGAAAGTATGGCCTCAATTTTTGTGTAGCTATAACAAGTACTAGTGCTAGTTTCTCTAAGTGTAGATATCTTGTTTCCACATCAAGTAGAGTTTTACTAACACAATAGATAGGAAATTATTTACCTCCGTCCTCCCGGACGAGGACTGCACTTACGACTACATCTGAAAATGCAAGGTAGACAAGCAATACTTCTCCATCCACCGATTTTGAAAGAATCAAAGTGTTTGATAAGTATTGTTTTAGCTCCTTCAAGTCTTGTTTACACTCTGACGTCCAATCAAAGCTCGTGTTTTTCTTCAAAACAGAGAAAAAGGTATGACATCGTTCGGGCGACCTCGAGATGAACCTGCTTAAATTGGCTATTCGACTGGTCAGTCGTTATACTTCCTTCACTATTGCAAGCTCGTTCGGTATGTCATCGATTGCTTTGATCTTTTCTGTATTTGCTTCAATCCCTCTTTGTGATATGATGAATCCCAAGTACTTTCCGGATCCGACCCCGACTGCACACTTCTTCTGGTTCAACCTCATATTGAACTGCCTAAGTATCGCGAACGTTTCCTTCAAATGACTCAAATGATCCTTCGCCTTTAATTATTTCACCAACATATCATCGATATAGACTTCCATCATCTTTCCGATTAAATCTTTGAACATCGTTCTGACAAACCATTGATAAGTAACCTCGATATTTTTTAGACCGAAAGGCATGACCATACAATAGTAAGTCCCCTTGTCTGTTAGGAACGATGTCTTTTACTGATCCTTTGATTCCATTAATATTTGATTATATCCTGAATATGCTTCCAAGAATCTCAACATTTCGTTTCCCGCCCTTGAATAAGCAGGAATGAATCTTTCGGGCAAGCTTTGTTTAAATCGATGTAATCCACGCATACTCTCTATTTTCTGTTCTTCTATGATTGTGTTAGCAATCCACTCCGGATACTTCACTTCTCTGATAAACCCATTTTTCAACAACTTATTCACCTCGTCATCGATAGCTTTCCTTCTAAACGCCCTGTTAGGTCATTTTTTCTGTTTCACCGGTCGATATGATGGATCAACGTTCAACTTATGAGTAGTAACTTTTGGATCTATCCCCACCTTGTCCGCATGGGACCCAGCAAAACAGTCAGAATTATCTTTGAGAAAAGAGATTATCTTTGTTTTCATATCAAGGTCTAACTCAACCCCGACGTATACTTTCTGCTCCGGTTGATCTTCAAACAAAATTAACTATTCTAAATCCTCTATCGTCAAGTCCCTTGCCTTTTGTTTATTCGGCTCCCTAACACACACTAGAATCTTGGCAAAGTCTTTGTCTATAGGGTTTGGCTCCATTTCATTATCTTCGACCAAGCATTACAATAATTGTAATTGCTATTGTGGGGCGCTTGAGCTATCGCCGCTCTTTACAGCCACTAAATAACATTCCCGAGCAGTCAGTTGCTCACCTCTGACTTCGCGTACTCCCCACAAAGGGGGAAATTTGACAACTTGATGAAGAGTCGATGGGACTGCTCCCATAGCATGAATCCACGGCCGACCTAAAATCACATTATAAGCCATATATCCTCCTATCACTTGAAACAAAGTTTCATTCTTAACACCCTCTGCATACGTTTTTACCATGATTTCTCCTAAAGTCGTCTCACTTGAATTATTAAATCCTGAAAGCAATGTGGATTTTGGTATAACTTTATCGGTCAGTTGTAGTTGTTCCACCACTCTAGCTTGAATAATATTAACCGAACTGTCACCATCAATCAAAACTCTTTTCACATCGGTGTCATCTATCCTTATTGTGACTACCAAGGCATCGTGATGGGGATGTATCCTTTCGTCGAAGTTGAAATCCTCGAACACGATGTCTTCGCTCATAGTTTCTCGTGTCCGCTTATCTCGTTGAAAAGGATACTTTAGCAAATTTCTTAGTTGTATATGTTACTCTGTGGACCTCAGCTGCTCCGGTGATGACACTCACCGTTTTGCTTGGAGCCGGAGGCTTTGGAGGTTAGGGCCGTCTTTTTTCTTGGCAAAATTCTCTCTTCCCCTCTTTGTCAAAAACTTCGTTAAATGACCATTTTCGAGCAAATTCGCCACCTCATAACGCAATGCTTTACATTCCTTAGTTGTGTGTCCGTGATCGGGATGGAAATCACACCATAAATTTTCATCTCTACTGTTTCGATTGGTTTTCATTCGACTGGGGAATTTTACTACCTTGTCACCCATCTCCCTCAATGCATTCACCAACCCGACCATTGAAATACATAAATTGTACTCTGAAATCTTGGGAGGCAGTGGATCTTTCGAAACTAAGGATGAACCTGACTGCTCATTCTTCGGCTGACTCCTCGAACTACTAGCCTCGTGTCTGTTTCCACTTTGACGAAAGAAACTGTAGGGCTCGAATCTTTGACCCCTGGAGTTTCGTCTGTCATTCTCCACTCTCTGTGAGGGAGACGGACGATCATAGCGTCTATTGTAGAAAGCTAGCTGCAACTCCTACTCTTCTGCCCTAATCTTTGGATCACACTCACGATGGAGATCATCAAAAGTAGTCGGAGTGACCTCTCTCAATCGGTCTCTCAATTTCCTACATGTCTCCGATGCGTGCATACTTAAATTGTTTATGAAAGCCAAACAAACCCATCTCTCCTCGACCTATGGGATGGACATCTTCTCTGCGTTGAACCGATCCATAAACTCAGTGATCGTCTTATTTGGTCGTTGCTTGACGTTTAATATATCTTCCACCCTTCTTTCCACTATCTTAGCCCCCGTATATGCTCTAATGAATTTTCCTGCCATCACATCAAAACTGGTAATTTAATTTTCGGGAAACCGCATATACCAATTCAAAGCTCCACCCCTGAGCGTCTCACAAAATTTCTTCAGACTCATTGAATTGATCTCTTCGGCCGTTAGATCATTCGCTTGCACTGCCATTGCGAACAAATCAACGTTATCTCTTGGATCAGTAGTTCTATCATAGTGCAAACTCTCTAGTAATTTGAAACTCATGGGAATTGGCAATGAAGCCGCACTTGCCAGGAACGGACGCTTCGAAATTGACTTCGTAGCGATGTCATATGTCAACTTTAGAACCCTTGGTAGCTTTTCCATAAACGACTTCATTTTGTTAAACCTTTTGTCTACTGTACCATTCAATAACGTCTGCATTGTAGTCATCATCCTTGCTTCTGTCATGATGGTGGTCGGAGCTCCCGCAGCCACGGATGTCATACCAGACCTTCCGGATTTGACTCCCGCTTTAAGTCCCCCTATTACTGCGCCCTAAGAAACAGAGGTCGGAGTGCCTTCGGGGAGTGTCTCCGGGAAGGCGGGCGCTCTATGACTAGTAGAGCCAGACATAGCTTTTCTTATTTATTAAGAAGATCAATCAATAGTGTGTTCGTATCAACTGACGTTTCCTCGAACACGGGTTCCTCGCGGGGTCAGTGTCCACGAGACGCATTCAACTGTGAACCGGTCGCATCGGTATTTTGGGGCAGATCCTGTTCATGGTGGGACGATTTACCGACCACTTTTTCAACCGCTGGAGCCTGGACCCCATCAATGGGGTTAGGCTGTAGCACGCCATCGCAACCGGTAGTGTTAGCATTGTTGCCCTAGTTGTCTGTCATTGCACACAAAAATGAGAAACGTAAGTAGAATCGACAACGAATTTCGGAACAAATCGATTGCTTAGGCCCCACGGTGGGCACCAAATTGTATTTTCTAAAATACGATTTCAGGTTTTACAATTAAATCTATATTTAGTTGAGCCACAGGCGACCGTTTTGTATCAAAATTCAACTGATTGATTACTAAGTTTACGTTTACGAACTAGACCGTTTGAAATTTATCAAAGAGCAAGACGGACAATAAACCATTCGAGCAAAATAATACAGATGGAGAAGATTGGTAAGTAAAGCAAGCGATAGGTAAATTAACAGATTAGCTACATGGACGATAGACAAACAAGCAAGTTGATTGAATAAGCTAAAGTTACGTGATCGAACAAAATAACTTAGATAGCTGTTAATAATCAAACGGGCAATGAACACAAATAATTGGTTAATTAGATTTGATACATTCTTAAGCTACTGATGTTAACGGTTAGTGACTTAAATTAGAGCCGATTGAATAAAATGATAACAATAATTAACAGAACAACGGAGCAACGGAAACAACAATAATAACGAAAGCAACAAATAAATAAGGCAATAAATCTTATTGAGTTGTTTGGATGCGCGTGCTCTGATGCCACTGCGTGTCCGACGACATCCTGCCAATACACTACCAATATAAAACTGAAGACAGATGAATCTCTGTCCTTGATTGTCAAATGGTGAAGGGAGCTGGTATAGTGCCAACTATAAATCACTAACGTGAGTAAACTTTCAAGAGAACAAATATTAAAAGCTCAAACATAAGTTTTTCTTTTCACAACTTAGAAAATGCATTTGGAGGACAACGTACAATTTGCAATAAAAGAATTCTCAAACTTTTTCTGTTGTCTAGAGATAAAAGTTATGGTTTGATTGTTTATCCTTTTGACCGAAAGAGGCCCATATAATTTTGTCTACTACGACAGTGTGATCTGTATCAAAAGTAATGGCAGATTCTAAAAAACAATTGTCTTTTTCAACATTGATAAAAAGCTAGGAGTACTATAAGTTTGTTCTTATATATATGGCAAATCTCAATCTGTAAATTTGGAACTCTATTGTTTGACCAAAACGTTTTATTTGTTCTGTTCTTCAAGATTGCAAGGCTGATACTTCTTGTAGATGTTGAGAGTTTTTTTTTTTTTTTTTTTTTTTTTTTTTTGGGGGTGCATATTGCATGTACTTTTAGTGAAGCTACACGATGTTTTTGGACTGAAATTGACTTAGAGAAATACTTACATAATTAGATTTCATATAATAATTCAAAAATCCGCTAAACTATCACCTATTTTTAGGTTTCCTATTTAAACTATGGGTTGATTACATTAACCCCAGAACTGTCATTTTAGTATCTAATTAAAATCCTCATGCATCGGCAAGTAGCATTGAGAGTGGCTTCACTCACTTTCTAGTGTGTGATAGGAAGAAAGTATGCCAACAAAAAGCATCCATGTGAGATTTATCTTCATTGTTATTAAAAATAAAGTATTCTTATTACTTAGTAGTATTAATTATTTTTTTCATTTTTCTTTCTTTGATTCTAATTAATTTTTTAAAACTCTATATTTTTTAGCCAATGCTGTTAAACAAGTTGAGACCGACAACTTTAGAATAATAATAATATCTAAGATAATTTAATCAAAAAATAATAATCTCAGTTAAAAATCACAACTAAATTTTATTAATAATTGCAGCTCAGTTAGAAAGACATAACCATAACGCGCATAGTATTTATTTTAAGTAGTTAGTATATTTTAATCTTCAATATTTTCAATTGGATTTATCGTTATTGAATAACTTTTATTCTATTTTATAACTAGGTTTATTATTATTATTGATTTTTCTATTTTATTTTTAACTTCTATGCTTTCTCCCCATTGCTAGTAGGTTGATGGGTCGCACGCCCGGCACACATTCATACTCGCTTTTGTTGAATTATAAAAAAAATAAACACTTTGATAAATATTTATAGCATCATTCAACTAAATACAGATTAAGCTAAGGCGCAACGACTTTCGCGCAGCTGATAGGAATATGAGTTATTAACTAATGTAAAAAATTTCAGTTTTGAAGAAGACTAAAAGAAAAAAATAATAACAAATTTAAAAAGAAACGCACTAAATAAGAATAACTAATCTTATAAAGTAAATGTAAAGATACGAAACAGACGATATACATAGCGAGTGAAGTCACAGTCCATGTCACTTGCATTGCAAGGAATTTTAGATATAAAAATGATAATTCGGGGAGGGGGGAAGGGTAATATAACCGCCCTATATTTTAAGTAAGAAACATAAAAAGGAATGATGGTTTAGGAAGGTTTTTCACCATTATCTCACTAGATTTGATCGATCGGGTCAACATGCATGCCACACGTTTTCACTACTAAAAAAACCGTCATTTTCGACCGCCGAATCGGTCGAAATTCGGTCGACCTATCGACCATATTTCGACCGATTGCGGTGGTCGATAAAATTTAGGTAGAAATTCAAGTATCGACCGAAATTCGGTCGAAGGTCGACCGACATTCGACCGAATTTCGGTCGATAGGCCTTCGACCGAATTTCGGTCGAAGTGTATTTCGACCGAAATTCGGTCGAAGGTCTGGTAATTTTTTTTGACCAACTTTCGACCGAAAGTCGGTCGAAAACCTGTAAAAACCTGCAACATAAAAGCTGAAATTAGGCCTATACCACCTGTAAACACGCAGAAAAACCAGTCACAAAACATTCATAAACGCTATTTAAACAAGGCTAACAAAGCCAAACAATAGTTCGTTCAAGTTCTACAATATTCAAACAAACTAAACAAATAGTTTAAAGTTCAACTTTCACTACTAATGGCTAGAAGCCGAACTAGACCCGGCATCAGACTGAGAAGGTGAATGGTGGCTATGTCTGCTCTTGCTCTTTCCCTTTCCCGAGCTATCACGCCTTCCTTTACCTTTTCTTTGGTTCCTGAGGATCTGTTGCATCATTTCATGCATTTCTCTTTGATGCGCCTCCTGTGATGCGCGCATCATTTCATGCACTTCTCTCTGATGCGCCTCTTGTGCTAAGCGCATAGCTTCATTTTGCTTTCTCAGTTCTTCGATCTCCGCTTGCATCTGTGTCATTTCTGGAGCGGGAGCAGAGCTTGCTGGAGCACTTGAACACGAGCCCAAATAGTTCGATTTATGCTTGGCAGATGAATACAGTGTTCCAATGCCATAAGCTGAACCCTTCTTCACCCCTCCGACCGCTTCCAACCATAAGTTGGTTTCTTGCTCGAGCGTTAGCGGTGTTGGGGTACTGCTTCCGCATTCAGATTGCTGAGTCGTAGTCCAGTCCTCAAGGGCCTTTGTAGCTTTTTCCTGAAAAACATAAATATATCAACGGCTAGATGGGTGAAGTTTTAAACTTGAAGGATTGGCGCGACTTTAGTTTAAATTTAAGTACTTACCCAGGCCTCTTGTGCTCGGGGCTCGACCCATGTTTCTCCGCCCTTTTTATCTTTCTTGATATGGCGGATCTTGTGCATTTCAGAGAGCGGAATAGTCCGATTTTGTTGCTTTTCCTACAAATTAAAGAAGAGAACAAGTTAGATAGAAAATTTACTATTATAGTAATTCTTATAAATTAAATTACTTTACCAAGCGCATCTTCTGCGTCGCAGCGCTAACTGCGCCGCCGGTATGCAGCGATCCACCCTTAGTAGATGCCCGAGCTTTCTTCCCTTGCTCGCTCTTCCTCTGAAATTCGGGAGTACCCCAATACTGCAGCAGCTCTCTCCATTGATGATCATAGAGGAAGCCGGGCATTTTCCCATTTTTGCGCGCATTGTACATTGCGTTCTTGTACACATCCGCGCATTTCTTAGGGAAGTCACAACGGACTTTATAGTCCAGAGCCGGATGCCACTTACACTGAACCTGCAATATTCATCAAAATATTTTATTTAAACATAATCATTAAGAAAACCTGCAATTATTGAAAAATCTTATGCATATTTATCACCTCAAAAGCTTGCATTATCTGTTGCTTTACATGAGGGGGCACAGCGCCCCAGGATGGCCATGATTCCTTCCATTGAGATTTCATGCATTTCGTCAACACAGGAGTAGCATCAGTGTTGGGGCAAAAGCTACGTAAAAAAACAGACGGGTTAATAGAAATACTAATATTTAAAAGCTTACGGCTAAATAGATAAGAACTTCATAAATACTATACTTACCCCTTATCCCCCTCGGGATAAATAATCAAACGCCCGTCTTCCCAAGTGCCAGGCTCACCGATGTAATATGGCGATCTGGGATCATAGTACGGAATCTCCTGCTGTACCGAAGGGCAGGTAGGGCTAGATGGGTCGGAAGGCGGCTGAGTTGACCCAGACGGACTAGTGGACTGTGTGGGATCGCCTAGTCCGGGAACGCCCTGGGATGGACCGTCCTGGCTCTCAGTCATGTCATAACTACTGAAGTGATGCCTCCAACCAGTATGGCTCGGAGGCATGCCAGGTGGTCTGAAAAAATCCGGACTGTATCCGGCAGGTGCTCCTGTAGGAAGCGAATGCGGCACCTGGGACATGCCGGGCGGCCTGAAAAAATCTGGACTTTTTGCTGCTGGTGCTCCTGTAGGAAGGTGATGCGGCACCTGAGAGGTAGGAGTCTCCTGTGCCGGCTCACTTGAAGGCTCACATGCCTTTCCTTTCCCCTTCCTTCTTGAAAACACTAGAGGGGGAGGACTGTCCTGTGCCGGCTCACGTGAAGGCTCAGCTGCCTTTTTAGTCCCCTTCTTTCCTGAAAAAATATTCTTCATTCCTGTTGACACATTCATTGCACAAAAATTAGGCGGGTTAAATAGATTAAATAAACACATTCATTGCAAAAAAAATAGGCGGGTTAAATAGATTAAATACACACATTCATTGAAAAAAAATAGACGGGTTAAATAGATTAAATACACACATTCATTGAAAACAAATAGGCGGGTAACATAGATTAAATACACACATTATCTTCTTAGTAAACAAAAATCTTGACCCAATCATTGTAAACAAAAATAGTGAATACAAATATCTTCTTATGTTTATAATTAAAAAATTACATTAAACTAGTAAATTACTTGTTTGATGAAATGCCCCAAAGATACAATATTATCTAATAACACCCTATTAATTAATATTATCCAAGCAATTCAAACAAACAAAAGCTTATTCGTTTTAGGCATTACATGTTCATCTTCTCAACAATACCAAGGCAAGAACACATTGCAAACAAAACTACCAAACAATACCAATTCAACTACAACAATTCCAAACAACACAAACCTAACTTTGTAATAGCTAACAACACCAAACAAGTTGTTCAACATCAACTATACTACAATAAGCTTTGCTAACTAATAAGTAACTAAATATGCAACATTAAATATGCAAAGTTACAAAATAATTATAAAGTTAATTAAATTCGGAATAAATAAAAAAAAAAGTACCTAAACGTTGATTTATGCTCCTATAGCACGTACAATTGAATCCCCACTGCTTATATGCTTCAAAACTACAAAAAAAATTGAGTTAAAAAGTTAGGGTTCAAGTTTTACAAAGTAATTAAAGTAACCCTAAAATTAAAAATTTACCTTGAATTTGTTGTTATGGGTAGTGATTAGGAGGGTAGATTGTGTTTAAGTGTTGATTTTGGGGGTGGGTTTGGGTAGATTTCGGGTTTTTTGAGGTTTGGAGGTGTTTAGAGAGAGAGAAATGGTTGGGGAAGAAGAAGAAAATGGAGGAGGAGGGCTCACTGCCCTAGTTATCATCGCGTGGGTCGACCGCCACATCGACCGAAATTCGGTCGATAGTTTTTCCTGAAATTTTTTTGTTCGACCGCGACCGATTTTCGGTCGAACATTTTCGTGAAGTGAACTGTTCGACCGAAAATCGGTCGAAATACGTGTTCGACCGATTTTCGGTCGAAATAGCGTAGTCGAAAATTTCGGTTTTTTTAGTAGTGTTTGGAAGTTTATAGAGTAGAAAAAGAAAGAAATACAACAATGACAACAATAAGAGTTAATGCCTTTCCCCTAAAATAGTCGAGTTAGCTATATAAATTTTCTACAAAAATGAAATAAAATGAAGAAAAATGTCACAACGCGTGAATTTGCTTGGCATGTTGGTCTTGAGAGGAAAAAGCATATTTTACTCCTTGTTTGTTTACACTAAAAAAGTAATACCACGAGAGAAATCTTCAAAGGCGTAAATAGTGAGAATCCCTCTAAGTAACAGAGTTCAAGAGAAAGAAAGGTATTTCACGAACATTTCACTATATGTTTGACAAATTAAAGTCTATCACAGCAACAACAATAATAACATATTCAGTATAATCACATAAGTGAAATATGAAGATGATGAAATGTATGTATGCAGACCTCCCATCAAAATAAAAGGGAAAAAATTGTTGAGTAGCTATTGTTGGACACCTTAAGTGAGTTTCATCCACAATTTTACAATTTATTTAGAAATAGTCAAATTACCTCCCACACACTTACAGTCTCTTGGCGTTAAACAACACCCAAACTAGCCGCAATACAAACATCTGATACTTTGAATTAAACTCTAGTAAAAAAATCTGGAGTTTCGTTCAAATTTCATAAATGAATTAATTTTTAATTTAAAGTCCAAGTATTTTACTAAAATATTCATAAAATACTGGGATTCATATGTAAGTGATCTCAGTATAAAATATTGGGATTTGACCGGATCTGGTTAGTCTTCAAAAAAAATTATACTGTTGACTAGTTTTCATCTAGCACAGTGCAAATAGACTACAGGACTAAATTTTTACAGATAAAAAGCTGTCTCCGATAGAGCTAATCTATCACATTCTTATTTGGCTAATAGCTATGAATAGCTAGGTGTCGTGCTTATCCTGGCAACACTAAAGAGACAGTGACGCTATTGTATACTCAACATGCTATGTCCAATGAATTGGCTACTAAATTTCAAAATCTTTCATTTACTCGCGGGAGATCTACAGAAATATGACACTTCAGCGCTACTACTAAACTTCTAACCCCTTTAAAAAATCTTTAACTTTAGCCAGAACTCGAAGTCTTTCCTGATAGATTATCAGTTATCATATTATTATAAAAATGGGAATTCTTAAAGTAAAAAGTAAACGATATTTGTACCCTTTCAATTTAATCTAATTCCCTACAAGTACATCTTTATATGTTCAATATACACATGCTAATCTGAAAGAACTAATTTGATTGCTCATTTTTCTCTGACATGCTCTTTCAAACATTTTATTCGCTACACTTATTACACCATCATTGCATTATGACACTATCCCTTTAAATATTGCGTATAATTAGTACCAAATCAAAGATAAGTGATGCTTAAAATTCTACTGATAATTAAGTGTAGTTAAAATTAAACTTGAAACTATTGGTTTACCCAGCTCCTTTCAAGAACATCCACAGAGACATGTATATACATTTTCACCTCCAAATATTTTGGTCTCTTCAACAATATTATTTCAGTATAAAGTTGGAAGAGTTTAGGAAACAGTTCTGTGTAGCTTGTGGTTTGTAAGTTTTTTTCCAATTTCATCTTTTTCCTTTCATGGCCGATATCAGGATCAATTTATTATCATTTCACAAAATTTCTGCATTTTATGAGTTCTTCTCATATTATGTAATGAAGGATCTATGTATGGTTCAAACAATCCAAACTTGGAAAATGCATTATATTATATATATGGGTTTGGACTGCATATTGTTGTCGCTTTTTTTCACTATTTTCCAATTCACGATTTTGAGGTATGTTACACTTTTGTTCACTATTTACTACAATATATAATGTTTATGAGAAGTACACGACATAAGCTGGTTCTTCTATGGTATACTCATAATCCCAGTTGGCATTTTTCGCATCGTTGAATCCAACACCGTAGTAAATTTTGAAACTTTTTCATTATTTATATTTTTTTTATTGTTTCTATTATTAGAGAACCTTGAACGATACTTTTTAACTTCTCTATGAGGAAAGGAAAAAAGAAAAAGAAATAAGATACAATGCTGAAAAGTTAATGGTATTGAAATCATTTTATTTTAGTTTTAGATACATGTTTTTTAGCTTATTTTCTTGCAACAAGTTGAATACCTTCTTTCTTTCTTTTGGTTTTAATTTGTAAAGGGTGAGAAATTTTCTTGTCGACGCTAATTTACCAACTTCGTTCTCTCCTTTCTTTCCTGTCATATTCTTTGAAGCTTATCCTTATAGAACTCGGAGAAAGTGCCTCGGATCAGATTTTGAGGAAATCATATCTTCATTTGAAGAACCAATAATGTTGAACAACACATTGTACTAGTCACTTCATTAGCATGAGAATTAATACAATCAATATACAAGTGAATCTATAGTTGGTCCAAAATATGCAATTAGCTTCTTTAGCTTTGAAGAGAAGTCACATATCTATACGAATAATGGTTTTGACATTAATATCTCATTGCACTATTTGATAGTTCCAGAATAGAATTGCAAAAAAATTTCTAGCAATTCTTATGAATGCTAACAAAAAGAAGAACCTTTATGTAACAAGGTGCACATGGCCTGGATGTCAAATAATTTCATAATATATCAAAATTAGCTAATTTAATTCTATCTCATATATCAAAATCAACATTAATATTAAAAATCTTATGGCTAACTAAATTTGATTGTTTCCACTTAGCTGATCTCGATCACATCGTAGTTCACAATCATCTCTCTCGACTCAGTTTCTCTATGCTTTTCCTTTTATACTCACTATTTCTATTAATGCATGTGTACTTTATACATCTAAGGACTTCTATTGGGTGTGATTTTTTCTTTGATTGAGTAACCTAAATAAATTAAATATTTATTATTTTGTAGGGCTTGCTTCTATTGATTTAGTATATAATAACTCAAACAATAATATTTATCAAATCAAGTATATATCACTCATTGATATGGATTACACACGTGACGTGTGTGTCCAGAACTAGTTTAGTTCAAATGTTCTTGAAGAGTCCTCACGTATCGTCATAAAGTACTAACATTTAAAAACTTCTTTGACTAGGGTTAAGAACTAAACACTGGCATGAACCAGGGCTACTGAGCGAAATCTTATGCTCGCTCATGGGTTCAATTGCAAAAATATGACAGGGGAAGTAATGGTTTGCCAAAATGCCCTCAATAACAGTGGTTTAGCAAAACTGCTCTCCATTAGTTTAATAAAATTTATTCCGGACGAAAATATCCCTCACAACTAATAAAAAGATCCACACTATCCTCTCTTTCCTTTTCTGTATTCAAACAATTTCTAAATCCTAAAAACCTATAACTTTTACAGATTCCTCCATTTAAATGAAGATTCAAGGTTAGATTCTTCAAATTCCCACTCTTTTGCATTCATTTGGATAACCTTGTAGAAAATCTATGAAAATAGGTATCTTATACAGACTTCTTCGCAATTGGCACCTTGCACAGACTTCTTCGCAATTGCGAAAACTTTAAGCTTTGTTGCAATGGGCAGCTTGTTTCTGCAAGTCTTGGCTATGCAAAGAGTTTAAGCTCTGGTGCAATGGCACCTTACACAGACTTCCCTTGCCAAGACTTCAAGCTTTATTGTGGTGGCCAACTTGCAAAAGAAAGTCTCTGCAAATCTTGGCTATTTCCACGATGGCTATTTCCAAGATGCAAATCTGGGCTATTGCTATTGCCAAGAGTTTAAGCTCTGGTGCAATGGGCACCTTACAAAGACTTCTTGGCAATTGCCAAGACTTCAAGCCCTGTTGCAGTGACCAATTTGTAAATAAAGTCTCTGCAAGTCTTGGCTATTGCCAAGAGTTCAAGCTCTGGTGCAATGGGCACCTTGCACAGACTTCTTGGAAATTGCCAAGACTTCAAGCCCTACTGCAGTGGGTAATTTGCAGAGAAAGTCTCTTCAAGTCTTGGTTATTGCCAATAGTTCAAGCTCTGGTGCAATGGGCATCTTGCACAGACTTCTTGGCAATTGCCAAGAGTTCAAGCCTTGTTGCATTGGGTAATTTGCGAGAAAGTCTCCGCAAGTCATGGTATTGCCAAGAGTTCAAGCTCTGGTTCAATGGGCGCCTTAACTAGGAAATCAAAATGGAATCCAACACAAGAAAAATAAAAGCAAGATTGAATGAATGTTACGAACATCGTTATTAAGGGTCAACTTATCACTGGACAAATCAAGAAACCAATAGCCAAGACTTTAATCTCTGTGCAATACTTTAAGTACTAGCAACAGACAACTTGCAGAGAAAGTCTCTTCGAGTCTTGGCAATAGCCAAGACTTTAGTCTCTGTGCAATAGAGGCTACTTGCAGAGAAAGCCTCTGCATTAATGGAAATAGCCAAGACTTTAAGCTCTATGCAATGAGCAACAACAATATCTAATTGCTATTGCCGATAAGAACCTTGAAATCATCTTAATCAAGCATAAGAAGTAAAAAAATTCACATGAACGTCAAATTTAATTCAAAGATTATCTATCAAAATGGAAAAAACTTACAAATAAATGCATAGATAATAATTACCCAAAAAATACAGAAAAATATAAATATAAATAAAGGATTAGGCAAAATAAAAATTACATTATAACAAAAATTAAAGAAAAATAATAAAATAAATAAAACTTTTACATATTTCCTAAATCTCTCTAGGACACAAAGAAGAAAAAAGAAAATGAAGGAGGAAAGAAAGAAAGAGACTGTTCCATGTGAATTGGGTTTAGGCAGGGGCAAAATAGTCCTTTCGCATAGTGAGGGATGATGTGGAGGGCATTTACTTAAAATATTTGAAAGTGGGTACAAATTGATAAGACCAGTACTTATGGAGGGCACTGTTTGAAATTTTTTGCGCTCGTGTATATTTGTATATGGTCAGGTTGGGCACAAAAACGTTAATACACTTAACATACTGGCTCATCACTATGGCACATCAAAAAAATATGACACCATAATCAATGATTTTTCTTTTTGCTCCTGCTAACAAAAATTTATAAAAATGCCCCCGTTAAGTTTAATGAAAAATTCTTGACGAAAACACTTCTGTCATACTCTTGGCACGAGGCCAAGACTTGCCTTTGACTCCTCTCTATTTGCCAACACTTAAAGAGGCACTTGGTTGTAAGTGTTGGCAAAAAGCCAAGACTTGCATTTGACCTCCCTCCGTTTGCCAACAATTGCCCTTTAAGTGTTGGCAAAAGGTAAAACTAGCCAGCACTTGGTCGTAAGTGTTGGCAAAAGGCCAAGACTTGCCCCTTCCAATCTCTTCCTGCATACTCGCCATGTAACTTGAAGTGTTGGCAAGACAACACTTGCCCTTGAATTCTTGGCCCCGTGTCAATACTTACAAATTTTTGCCTTAAAGTCTTGGCTCCGTGTTAATATAAGGGTATTTTGCTAAAATATTATTAAACAGGGACAATCTCACAAAATCACTCCTTAGAGAGGGTATCCGGTGAAATGTTTTGCATCGCTATAGATTGTTTCTAGCTACAAAAATGAAAAATATCGCAGAAATAAGACACAGGTTATCTTTAACTTGGAACTTAACAAGATCATTAAAAATTACCCTATATGTTCACTGAATGTAAATTCTAGTTGTGATGTACGCTTGAGTTAGGTTTTGTGAGGCAGGAGTTCGAGGCTTTTCAAGAAATTACGGATAGTGAGTATAATTTAATATTTTGGCTATTAGACAAAGTACTTCCAGTTGTATTGATTTGTGAACGGTTGAGTAATACAGATAAATTTGTATTGACTTGTGAACGGTTGATTTATACAGATAAATTTTGCCTATTAGGCATAACTTGTGGATCATTAAACATGTTCAATGTTTCTAATTTATTTGCGCAACATAAAAGAGGGAAGTGCACAAAGAGCCTTTATTAGGACCCAATTAAGTTTTAGCAAATTTTTAAAAGCTATTTAATTTTTAGCCGCAAATTTCAGATCTTTGAGTCTTAACTTTAAACCTTTGCATCTTAACTTTAAACCTGAAAGTCTGAAGTTCAACTTTATAATTGAAGGTTTGAGGTAGGCAAAAACAGCTTTCAACTTCAAACAATCAGGCTTGAATTTCAGTATCGCGACTAATTAAACAATTTTTAAAAATAAGTTAAAACCTAAATGATGAGCCTAAAATAGGCTCCCATGCTAATTTTTACAATATAAATCATTTTCTAAATATTTTTTTAAACATGATGAAAACTTCAAGATCCTCTAGGGGCGCCCTTTATGATTCTTGCAAGTCACCCTACAAAAATATTGGTGGTTGAATTGGTATTCCGGATCTTAGGGTATGGAATGGCTCTGTTTTGCTCGTTCGGTAACAATTCTTTGATCGAACAGTCCAAATTGTACAATCCACTGCATTTCAATAAGCTTTGCTTCCCAAGTCCCTAATTCATTTTCTATACTTAATTTTTACAACTATATATGAGAACATTAACTCTGCTCGACTCATTACGAGACAAAACTTACTTCCCCAGTGCTCAAGTAATTTTCACAAATGATCACACAATTTTGTTTTCTTACTTAAAAGTTACTCTGCTATTCCTTTGATAACATAAAAGTCATAATGGCCGGGAAATGTAACTTTCGGTGGAATTTTTATATACATATTTTTATAATTTTTACCTTCCATTTTTTTTTAACAAATAACTATTGAAAAAAAAGAAACAAATGGAGATTCACCAGTACACTCTTATCTAGATTAATTTTTTTCTTCACTTCTTTATATACTTTATGAGGATAAGTTTTAGAATTAAGAGAAGAAAAAAATTTAGTTTCCAAACTAATTAAACTAAATGTTATTAACGTATGTTTTCAGTTTGTTACTTTAGGGATCGATTTTCTTAAATATACGTCTTTTCTTAACACGAAGTATATATACATGATGCTTCTACTTTTTTTTAAAGCAATTTTAGTGTACACGTATACTAATATAAGTGGTAATTGTTTTACTTACAAAAATATTTTGAAGTCAATTGTCATGCTTACTTATATAAAATGATTTAAAAAGTGACTATTTATGTGGCTTCTAAAAATGAATTAAATTAAACAAAAAGTTAATATGACTATTTATTTCATTAATTTTAAACCTAGATTTACTTCTTCTTTTGGAATTGGAAGAATCTAGAAGTTATTTTCGTTATATTAATTTGTATTTAAATTATATATATTAATAACGGTGATAATAAAAATTATATATTCTAAAATATATCATATGATTTAAAAAATAACTAAGAGCTTATTGGTAAGTCTTCATTTTTTAATTTCTTTAATGGTTACTTATGGAAAAAAAGGGAAAAAGGTAAAAAATAAAAATAAAAAAATATAAAATGTCCACCAGAAGTTACATTTTCCGGCCATTATGATTTTTGTGTTATCAAGGGAATAGTATAGTGATTTTTAAGTAAGGAAACAAAGTTGTGTGACTTTGGTAAAAAAAAAAAAAACCTATAATTATGTGACTATTTGTAAAAAATAACCCCAAGTGCTCGTAAAAATTTCGCTCAGAGGCCACTTTTAATATCGGTATTTAGTTTGAGACCACTATTTTTACTGGTCTTAAACTGGAGGCCACTTTTGGGTCTTTACTAAATAAACATTGACTTAAGTTCTGATCATTGACTGAAGTCAGTCCATACGGCCCCTGGACTGAAGTTCCATGGACTGAACTTCAGTCTATATGGCCCTGGACTGAAGTTCCATCTTTAACGACTGGACTGAACTTCAGTCAATATGGTCCTGGACTGAAGTTCTATCTTTAAGGACTGAACTTCAATCCAGGACTCTTGACTGAAGTTCTATCTTTTAAGCGAAAGTGGCCACAAACTAAATATTTTGGTATTATTGATCTGTGTCCAAAGACCAATGGCAAAAGTGGCCTTTCGTGCACTTACTGCCAAGTGCTCTTTAGTTGTAGCCGGTCCATTTTACTTAAACACAATCCTTTTTTTGTTTTGACTTGCTTGTTCAATGTCCTTTCTCGTTTGGTTTTTACCATATGGTTATTTACTTTGGCCCATAGTGGATTATTTTTGTAATTTTACCTGTCGTAACAATTAGTATCATCCCCCCACCCAATCGGTGGCTTTGATTAAAAAAAAAAAAAAAAGTATCATCTTTTGTTGCACGTCACACTATATTTGCAATTAAAATTATGTGTAATTATTGTTTTCAAGTAACTTAATAGTATTAAAGAATTAACATTATCAATACAAGTTAAACTCTCATTATTTTGAGCGTGGATTCTTTTATTTATAAGAGGAGAATAAATAGTGGTTCCACATGTTTGGGATGTTAAGTCATGAAAATTCAGAAGGGGCTTTTCTTATTAAACACCTGCAAGTAAATAGTTTTGACGGGAGCTAGATGAATAAGGGAATATTTGTTATCGTTTTCATATATAGAATCTTGCAATCTTTAAGCACTTCTTCATGGAAAGCATATAGCAAGATCCTATTTTGTTGTACCCTTTACGTGGTTGCATTAGTCATTTACAGCCGTGGGAATCTGGCTAAGCACTATATATACCAAATAGATTGTGAACCTTCTAATACTGACTAGCAGTGGAGGACCAAAGTTTAAATATTGTGGTTTCGAAAATCTGAAAATGAGTTTACTCTTTCATACTTGTTTTTTAAATATATATATAGACATCGACTTTAACATCTAAAGCACTAGATTTTGTTAAGCTATAAACTCATAGTGAGATCTGCTACTACTATAAAGTACGAACTTTCATAACTTCAATATTAATATTCTTCATTTTTTTGGGGTGTCATACACACAAATTGATTTAGACGGTAGGTTCTAGGTTAGACATATTGATTTAAAAATATATTAATCCAAAAATTAGGATCCAAAACGTTCCATCAAACCCGCAACTTCTATCATAATGAATCCGCCACTGACAAAAACTCAAATTTTGCGAACCTCACGCTAAGAATTGGACATTGCTCAATGTCAATCTATGATTTCTAAGCACACACCATAATATATTATCTTAAAATATGCTTTCATCTAAAAGGTGCTAATCAGTGCCAATGATATCTGAACTTGATTATCAATCACATAAATAGTGCTGTCAAAATGGGCCGGCCCGGCCCAGCCCGACCCAGCCCACGTGGGCTTTGCAATTTGCCGGGCCAGGCCGGGCCGGCCCACAATTCACACGGGCCATTAAATTATTAGCCCAACCCAGCCCTATGTGGGCTGCAGGCCGGGCCGGGCTAGCCCACCATTATTTATTATTTATTATTTCGTAATAATATTAGTTTGATTTTTGAATTTTTAATAATAGTATATACTAGAAGTAAACCAAATATTACCATGATATCCAGCTGAACAATTCTTATAAAGGAGATAATATAACAAGCAAAAATATAGTACAAACTTTGGTGTCAAAAAGTATCCAATGCGAACTTAAAATTTATTTCAATTGTCATTAGTTAAAAGAGAATCTTAATTTCATAAAATTTCTGGAGCAATTTTAGATATCTTAAACTGTTGTTAACACAATATAATCAGAAAAAAATTTACAAACTTTGATAAGTCACCACACACATTTGGTAAATTGTTGTTCTCCAAGAACTCGTATTCCAAATAACATTAAAACGAAAATATAAAAAGATACCAATAATATAATATTTGTCAAAATATAAATACTGAAAAATCGCAACATAATATTCAAAACTAGAAGCTCTGTTTCATTATTTTTATACTGGTCCTTATTTTATTATTTAAATTATTTTATTTAATTAAGTCCACGGGCCGGCCCAGCCCAGCCTCACCCAAGCCTCACGGGCCGTGGGCTTGCGTGGGTCGGGCTAAAAAGCCTCAGTGTTTCGTGGGCTAAAAAAATCTTAGCCCAACCCTATTAAATTACGGGCCAGGCGGGGCCAGCCCAACGGGCCAAGCCCATATTGACGGCTCTACACATAAAGTATGCTACTGCTACAGAGCAAAAGATTCGGATGTTCCATAAAGATTGAGGATCACATGTCTATCTTGAGATTTTCAAGGTTAGATCAAGATTCTAGAGTCAAATGGCAACTACTTAGCACTTAGCACTTAATAATGTTTAAATTATTTTTCTGGAGAAATGAAATAGCATCGTTTACTAGGGTAAAAATTTATCTGCACCGAGTATTTATACCAAGATTAGTTAGATTAACTATATGAAACAAACTAAGGCATATCATCATTAGAAGTCTCTTTAATTAATAAAAATATTTAAAAAGGTTAGTAAATCAAAGAAACTAACGTAATTAGAATTAAAGACCTTAGGTTGCCGTCAATCTAGCGTTCTTGCTGCAATTTGTGTTGTGCTCTTCATTCTCTTATTTTTCCATCGCAAATCGAAAGTCTAATTCTGATACTACGATGTGGCTGCCTGGCTCGGGAGTTCAAAGGATGACTATATTTTGCTATATCTGGGAATAAAGATGTCTTGAGCTTTTATATTTTACTATTAAATGGATGACATTTTTCATAAAGGACAATGATGATTGTATAAGCTGAGTTTATATTCAATATGCAATTGCAAAAGTTATACTATACAATATTCAACCAAAAACTCAACAAAGAGTATAATGGGGAAACAATATTTGCAGGTCACCCTGTATTATTCAATTTGTTAAGAAAAAGTTGTTAAAACATAAGTTGAAATTTTCTTCCCTGATTTATGATTCTCTTTACAGGATTAGAACATAGTTAATAGTTCTATTTTTCTTTTAAGGTTAGAATGTTTATACTGCAAATGGTAATTGCAGCAGAAAGAAGTTTTCTTTAATTTTGTAATGGCTATTGATGGCCTTTGGGATGTTCTACTATACAAGATAGTTCCGTAGATTGACAGTATCATTTAGAAGATAATACGGAATAGCTAATATGAATAATAAAGTATTTTTATATTAATAATTAAGATAGTTAACTATGGTTAAATACTAATGATTATTGTCAAATAAAGTGACATGTGTCATTTGTTTATTGCTTGGGTGTAAACACCCGGTGCGGGTAAGTTTTTACCATCATATCGTTCATACATATGATCAATCCTCTATTAGTCAACAAAAGTTTCATCTATTGAGCTTCTGTTGCAACTTAATAAGGATCACAACATCAGATTATATGAATCATATGTACTATTATACTAGATTATTATAAAACTTTTTAATGTTTCATCAACTAGCACCAACATTCCTGTACTTAAATGTGAGACGGTCTATATATACTTTAACAAGCTTATATATGAAGAAGTTTTTCTCTATCAATGTGAATGTAAAAAGAAAAAAAAATAAGGAAAACAAATAAAACGATTAATAGGTCATTTATGCTTAATAGCATTGCTACCACTCCCTTCAAATTTCATCCTAATTCAAAAGTTGAATGATGCATTTCTCATCAATTCAATTTTAACTTTTTCCCAATACATGGAGATGTTGGAGCCTAATTGGGAAACAACATGTCATTTCTTCTTAGTCAATCAGCACATTGAATGTTCCATTGTAAGTTTGGGTCAAATTTCAAAATTATTTATTGCAGAATTAACTGGAGTCTATAAATGCGAAAATTTGCACTGTTTTCCTTAAGGTGTATCTTCGTTCTGACTTTCAATTTTCATCTAAAGAAATATTATTTGACAAAATAAATTTGTTTACCATACATTTAATTTTTTGGATTATCGTTTAGCATTCATTTGGTTCTTACTCTTCGCTTATTATAATCTATTGGTGTGACTAAAGTGTTTAATTTCAATACACCCATGTTCCATTTCATATGTCATATCATAGAATATAAGTCAAAGTAATTAATTTTTAGGTGAATTCAGAGATAGATTCTTCATAATTTTGAAAATATTGCACATTTACAAAATAAGATAAAAAGTCTTGTAAATAAAAATAGCAAAATAATTCAAAATATCAATTTTGTTGTTTTAGAAAAATATGTGGTAAAAGAAATTTTTTTTGACTCTCTAACTCGTAATGTTTCATTCTTTTTGAAACAAAAGATTATTCAATACCAATAACCATATCATATAGTATTATGTAATTTTACTATTTCGTAAAATTGAATTTTGAGTCTAACTTAATCAAAAAATCAGTTTAAGATGTACTAATATTTATCCAAAATCGTATAAAAAGGTAAATAGAGTTCATCCTCACCGATGTGGGAACTCAATATATTGAATGTGAATATTCGTTTTGACAAATATATTTAGATAATTCTGATCGGGTGAAACTTAACTATACTTTGTATTTACACCTAACATAATTAGTACAGTCAAACCTCGCTATAACATCCACTCATTATAACATCATTTCAGTATAACGACCTAACATAATTTTCTCCGAAACTACCTAACATAAATACTTTGCATTTACACCTAATATAATTAGTACAGTCAAACATCGCTATAACATCCACTCATTGTAATATTATTTCAGTATAACGACCTAATTTTCTCCAAAACTGATTTCTAATGTTATATTTTTTACCTCTATAACAACATTCTACCTATAAGATCAATGACGTTCATTATAGCGGTACTCTCTTTGTAATATTGACTCTCTATAATAGTCATACTCAAATATTGTGTAATAATATTTTTTTAAAAAATATATTATGTATAAATAAAATATAAAATATTTATGGTAATCATCATTGATATCATACAAAAACTAATGAAGAGCCTCAACCTACTGCTACTTGGGCTAAGATATAAGAGTTAACTGTTTTGCTCTTAGACAGCCTTCAAGAGTTCAAGGAGAAGCTATTGAATACCCTTTTGTTGAAAGTTTGGACAAAAAATTTGTCAATTAAAGCGTTAAATTGTCATTAAGAGACTAAGATGAAACAACCTATCATTGTAGAATTCTTACGTCAAACTTCAAATTTTTAAAATTTTTAATTAATTGTAAATGCATATGTTCCTTATATTATAAGTAAATTTTTTGTCTGCACGTTACAACTAGTTATGAATCTATTGATAATATATTAGTCTTTTTTAAAAATTTTAATTAATGAAATATAAAATATTTTTGAGATTTAAATTTAGCATGTATTTTAATTCTTGTTTATAAAGTACATGAAAATATGTTTTAGGTACTTTTTAGTTATAACAACTCAATGAAATATGAACGTCAAATATCGGTATACATATATAACACTACCTCACTATAGCAGCCATGAAAATTTCAGACAAAACCATTATAACAACATTTGATTGTAGCTAGTACTACATCACATATGTTTTTCGTTTCTACTAATTACCCGCACATCCTCACCCAAATACCACTTATTACATAAGAGTAGTATGGTGCACAAACTATTCTATGTTCCTATAGGATTTGGGAAGGACCGTAACTCGAGCGTGTGATGTACACAATATAAATTAATAACAATGACTATTTTCACAACTTGAATCCATGACTTATAGTTCACACGAATGCCTCGTCCAAATACACACTTATTACATGATAAAATAATATGGCACCGGTTATCGGGTGTCTATATGATGATTTAACTACAAAGTGATAAGGTATCGGCCGTATATCTTACCGTACATGAGATCCAATAAAAATAGCACAACCCAGATCCAAGAAAAAGGACCCACCCTTTTTAGCTTTCCTATTTTCGGCTACCAAAGTACCAACTCCTCCAAGTTTCTGCCACGTGTCAATCAATAAATAATTCAAGAAAATAAATATATCCAATTAAGAAAAAGGAATATCCAGGAGTTGAGTCACATTTGTGTCATCATCATTCATCACTGTGTGCTAAAACAAGAAGCTGGGAAAAATGCATCTGTTGAATGCAGTGGAAGTAGTAAGAATGGCGACAAGGGAAGCAGTAGGAGCAGAAATAGCATATGGGACAATAACATGGTTTGTGTATGCAGGGATCTCATGTTTCTTGGTACTTTTTGCTGGTATTATGTCTGGTTTAACATTGGGTCTTATGTCTTTGGGTCTTGTTGAACTTGAAATCCTTCAACGTAGTGGTACCCCTCTTGAGAAAAGACAAGCAGGTATCCCTTTTTTGCTTTTTGATTATTACTCCTACTAACAAATAAAGAAAGATTAATTTTTGATTGACTTTTTGATACTTTTGTTAGTGTATCTGTATTTGTTTGCATTGTTTGAGTATAGAGCTGCATGAATATCGAGGATTTATATAGTCGATTCTAATTATGATTGAGGCGTATTTGATTGATTGATTGATAATAAAAAGATTACTTTTTTTATTAGCTTTTTGTTGCTTTTATTAGTGTAGCTATGTACTTTTGTATTGTTTGAGTATGTCTATGAAATGGGTCTGAAATAAAGTTGAATGAATTTTGAGGATTTATATAGTCGACTCCAATTTGATTGACTCATAAGGAAAAAATTACTTTTTGATTAACTTTTTGTTGCCTTTATTAGTGTATAGATGTTATTCTGCGTTGTTTGAGTACGTCTATGAAATGGGTCTGATAGAGCTGAATGGATATAAAGGATTTATATAGTCGACTCCAATTATGATTAAGGCATATTTGATTGACTGTTTGAGAAGAATGAATCTATTGTAGGAAAGATTCTTGTCTGTAGTATTTTTGAAATGTTTCAACTTTTGAACGGGGTGAAATGGATATTGAGGCATTGTTTGATTGATTGATTGATGGCTGATAAGAATAAATCTATGGTAGGAAAGATTCAGGTTTGTAGTAATCTTGAAAGGTTTCAGCTTTTGAATGGAGCGAAATGGATGTAGAGGATTTAAATAATCTAGTCCAACTAGGATTGACGCATATCTGATTGAATGATTGATGAATAAATCTAAGGTAAGAAAGATTAGCCATAAATGTTTGATCTACTCAGGAGTACTCTTTGTGTATGTTGAAACCGGATGGTTGTGAAGCTCAACGATGCTTTTATTCGTTCTGTATAACTATGCCTAATCATTGATTGAGTATCAAGTTCATGGATTGTTTTGTCTTGGAACTGTGATTTATATGTCATTTTGTGATCTGTCAGTTGAGTTGATTCTTTGAACATTCTGTTGTGCTTTTCCTTATCGGTTCACAAGTTATCCTGGGATGGTCATAATGTCTGCCCTCGTCATCACTTCTCTATGTGCATGTGGTAAAAGTTAATCAGATGCTTGTGAAGCTGATGAATGATCGTCTTCATTCTAATAATAATAGACATTGCTAGTGATAATTGGCTTTGAAATTTGATTGCTGTGTGAAATGAACAATTTCGACTAGACTCTTGTTACTGGTATATTATTGGAGCTTAGTTCTTTCACTGGTTAAATAAGAACCATTTCTACAAATGTAATCTTTGTATTGACGGGTAATACAAGGCGAAGTGAACCACTCATTTTTGGAATAAAGTATCATGCTAACTCTTACTTTAAAATAGGACTGATTGATGGATGTATAACTATCTGCAAAACTACGGTATACATGTGGCTAAATGTAAATGCGGGAAAACCTTTCACTGTTGCTGTTGTTTCCTTTTCTGGAGGAATGTTCATTGATGGAGATTTTCTTATATTCCTGTGTTTATCTTTTCAGCTACAATTTTTCCTGTAGTTCAGAAGCAACACCAGCTTCTTGTGACCCTACTTCTATGTAATGCAGCTTCAATGGAGGTAAGAACCCTGATATATGGATTTAATTCACTCAAGGATGTTTGAGGTTAATTTTAAAAAATGTGAAGCAAAACACGAACAGGAGGTTGGGTTGGGGAAAATTGGGGAGGGGGTGAGCAGGAGAAAATGCGAGAGTTCATAACATACTTGTTGCATTGGAATGATCACCGTCCATCAGTAGATCTAGCGTTCTTAGGGACTGATGTAGTTATGGAATTCAGATTATGCCAGTGAAGGGATATGATCATGGACTAGAAACTAACACACACAACTTTCTTAACTAAAGTAAAATAGGCCAGCTAAAATAAAGCGGATATGAAACCTCAGAAGGAGACACATTCTTCAATAATGCACAACAACATACCCAGTATGATCCCACAAGTGGGGTATGGGGAGGATGCGGTGTAGACATACCTTGAATGAGGTAGAGAGGCTATTACCGATAGACCCTGAGCTCAAGAAAAGCTTGTTTGAAAACAGATTTGAAAAATACAATATACACATCATTGATATAATATGCTATATGGATTAGCTCCATCTTAGGCCCCGTATTTGTATCTACTGTTTATCCCATTTATTTTGAATATGTGTTAGTTCCATTCTTCTCTTTAGCATGGTATTTTCATCTTGATTTCAAACAATTTGTTTTCATGCGTGTTTTTTAAAATATTTTTCTCTAGTCGTGGGTCTATCGGAAACAGCCTCTCCACTTTGGTGGGGGTAAGGTCTGCGTACATCTCACCCTCCCCAGACCCCACATGTGGGATTATACTAGGTATGTTGTTGTTGTACACATCATTGAATAATAGGATTGTACAGTATACATCATAACTAAATAATAGGATTATGCTGTATACTGCACAATCCTATTTTATTTTTATTTTTTTTAAAAGAAAGGCTTGTACAGTATACAGCGTAATCCTATTATTCGATAATGTGCTAACTTCACAGAGTGTGTGTGTGGATCATGGATGCTTACAACTTGATGAGAACCGCTAGAGAGGTGTAGTGATATAGTAAGAATTAAGATGATGAAAGTAACATTGAAAGCCAAGACTCACCAACATATAACCATTTTTTTTTTTTAAAAAAAAAGGACTCAGCAAACACCTATAGTCACAACAAACAAAACCTACATTGAACCCCTGCGCACGCATTATCTGTGTCAACAGATTATGCTCAAACTCAAATACTCCAGTCTGACAGTAGATTACAATGAAGATAATCATGCCATGGTCATTAAAAGAATCCAAAAAAATGACTCTGTCAATATAGACCTTTTTCTCATCGTATAAATAGATTAACTCTGATGAAACAATATGACAGTCAAATTTAGATTAATATATTTACTAAAAGGAAGATACCTACTAAGCATTTAAATAAAGCTAATATCATGTTACTAGGATTTAGTACCTCTGTCCTGCCCTATAATCTCAAAAGATGGAAGGCAAAATCTCCACAATGTTTGACACAATAATATATACGCAGAGCCATGTCAAAAGATCCCGAGGAAACCATCAGTTATTGAATGAAAAACTGATTGATGGAAGTAGATCAAATGTGGATAAAAATTATGTTTTCATGTGATTTATTTACTTGTGAAGTATGTACATTTTTGAAGGAGTGAGGATATGAAAGTCTTTACTTATTTTGATTTTTCATTCCTTATTTCAGGCGTTACCTATATACCTGGACAAAATTTTCAACCAATACCTGGCCATTATACTATCAGTAACTTTTGTTTTGGCATTTGGAGAGGTAATGTTACTGCTTGGTTTCAATTAGTATCTTACTAATATTTAAGAGCTATAAGTGATGCTGTGATCCTCCTGATATTCTTTGTTTTAGGTAATTCCTCAAGCAATATGCACCAGATACGGACTTGCCGTAGGTGCAAACTTCGTCTGGCTTGTTCGTATTCTGATGATTCTATGCTACCCAATAGCTTATCCAATTGGAAAGGTAACAACTATAGTCTTCAAGCAATTGTTTTAAAGATAAAGCTGGACTTGTTTGATTCGTTTCCCTTAAAATCATCGGAATTATCCTAGGAGAAGCGACAAAAATAGAAGTAGCATGTTTGAGCCAACACAGATCCATTTTTGACATAAATTAATACCATTACTCAAACGTATTGGAAATATCTAAGGCATTTTTCTACTCAAATGGCTGGTGTCGGTTTGTTGCTCAGCTAAGTGGGAAAAGAGGATTTATCCTTTTTGAATGTTGTCAAGAATGGTATCAGGAATGTAATGCATGTTTATGAAGTTGATGTAAGCTAATATAGATGTTCCACCTATGTTAACCAAAACGAGACTTTGTTCCGACGGTAGATGTTCATATAATCTCGATGTATTTGTGCTGTCCAACTATCTTTGTTCATTCTCATTTTGGGTTCTTTCTTGTTCGTAAAGTAGTTTACCATTAAGATGAGATTTTGTGGAACCATTGTGTTCACGGTACTGATGGTTGTTTTCCTATTCCAATGGAGCTAATTTTGACTGTTACGTTCAATACCTGAATGTGGTACAAATGGATAATGAGGACTCATGTAGGCGACCCCATCTAGGTTGGGATTGACGTGTAGCAGTAGTAGTAGTTGTTGTTGTTGTTGTTGTTGATGATGATGATGATGATGATGATGTTATGCTACTTTTCCAGAAAGGTTTACTTTTCTCATCTTATTTACCCATATATCTATTATTCTCTGATTCTTAATAGATATTCTGGCTCGTTAAGTAGAAAGAACAAATGACACATTTTGATTTAAATTTCTTATAGCATATACTTGTGCTGAAAGTGCATGCATGATATGGAGCAAATATGGATTTTTGAATAAAAGATCCTAGCTAACTGAATGGGAGAACTTCAAGTCACATTTCTCACTTCTAGGAGTTGCATTGAGATGCTCTTTGCTTTTGAACTTTGGAAAGGGCAGATGGTCTTCTTCTAAATGCTCGCATGTATTTTGGCTAGATGCATGACTCATTACTTAATTATATATTTGTCACATACTGTGGTCAGTGTTCAACAATATTTTGGATGTAAAAATTGATCTAGAAAAAGCAGGCCCAAAACACGAAATGCCTACCATATCCATTTTTTTCATAGTCGATCTTCTAAATACTGTTTCATTGAATCCTTGTTCTTAAGAAAAATCAAAGCCGATTTTATAAGGTTTTGATGGCATATGAGTACTAAAGTCTAAAGGTGAATATACTCTTCGATGTCTTTGCACTTCTAGTATTCTATAAATTGTCTTTTCTTTCTTGAGCTAGTCATTAAAATTGATAAGGTTGTCTATGACAATTCGGCTTCATCTTATAGTGGTCTTAATCAAGAAATTGAATCTATATCTTTCTCTACCTATATATAACACTACAGCAGTTGTGCATTTCCATGTATTTGTTCTCTTGACTGCTGTTGAAATTCTGAAGTTCTCCCAGAATAGTCTGCCAGTTCAGAAATGGTAGAACCTCTGACTTCGTTTATGCTGTCTTATCTTTCCAGATCCTAGACTGCGTATTGGGACACAATGAAGTACTATTCAGACGTGCTCAGCTGAAAGCCCTTGTTTCTATCCATAGCCAAGAGGTCAGCATTGTATCTTGATTTGCTGGAGTGATTTGAAATTGTAACTTGTGATACTAAGCTACAAGTTCCTTTGGCTTTTTAGAAACCATGATTCATTATTGAGAAATTTGTGCAGGCTGGCAAGGGAGGTGAACTTACACATGATGAGACAACAATCATTAGTGGAGCACTGGATTTGACTGAGAAGGTAGTGTCAGTGAAACTGTCATTTTTGACATTCTAATACGTCAGTATCTGAGATCAGTGGTTCAAGACACAACTTCTTGACGTATATAATATTCCCCTTTTGTTTTAGTTTAGCCAAAGAGAAATACCCTGCAACTGATCCTTAGCTAAAGTACACCAAAGCAATATATAGTTTCTTAAATCTTCTAGAGTCTTCTCTCTCCTTTTCAGCCAGGGTGGTGTAGTGATCATCTTCTTGTTCTTTTTTTTTCTTCTTCTTATTGATAGACTGCTGAGGAGGCGATGACGCCCATTGAGTCAACATTCTCATTGGATGTCAATTCAAAGCTGGATTGGTGAGTGTTGGGAATTAGTCTGCTACGCTCTTTACTTATCAAACTTTCTTCTGCACTTCAAATCATAAAGCATTGTGCTTAATTAGCTTTCAATGCTTGAGACTTCACTGAGATGTATGCAATTCATTTTGCCTCTAATTTTATATGTCAGAGTAATGAGTTTGTTAGCTTCTCTGTTTGTGGCTCACTTTCTGAGAATCAAGGAACTAATAAATAAGTTTCTTGTGCTAGGCTCAAACATTTGAGCTGATGGTTAACTTCTCAAAATAGGGTTTCTTTTGTTATCAGTTCCAATGATTGTGGGTAAGCACAATGCTTCATCAATTTTGCTTGAAACTTAAAATTGAATAGTTTAAAACATGTCATACATTTAATTCACTGCTTACATACAAGTGATATTGTGGTTACTAGGCTGTGACCATACTTATCAAGGCTTATTTTATTCATCATCTTTCTAATGTTTTAGTTTCCCTTTAGGGGAGAGGGGGTGGGGGTGGGTTGAGCTGCAATTGAAGCCAAATTGAGGCTTAAGAGGACCTCTTCTCGATTGAACCTTAGATATGTTCTTTTTCTTCCACAAAAATGAGGAATGTTCTTTCCTGATGAGCTCTGGGTAAGAACCTTATAGCATTTGTTATTTCTGGGAAGGATGAGACTATGGATGTGTTACATTGAAGAATTAGTCGTATGTTTAACTTTTACTTCTATAATGCTACATGAATAGAACGGATGCATGTAGTTATATCGGATGTCAACCCTGGAAATGTTTTCTAGAATTAAGTTCTTGGAAGTGATTAAAACACTTCCCCTTTTCCATCATAGGGAGGCTATGGGAAAAGTTCTTGCTAGGGGTCATAGCAGAGTTCCTGTGTACTCAGGCAATCCAAGGAATATTATTGGTCTTCTACTGGTGAGTTTTGCATAACCTTCAGAGCACGCTTCACTTTTGCTTTTGCTACTTTTTGAACTCATGATGGTTTGTTTCTTATTAATGTTAGGTAAAAAGTCTTCTTACTGTGCGGCCAGAAACCGAAACGCCAGTTAGTTCTGTTTCTATTAGAAGAATTCCACGGTATTAATTTCTAATTCTATACTTTCTCTGTTTTGAATTATTGACTTTTAAGCTTGAAATGTTGTTCGTCATGCATGTTTCCAGAGTTCCTGCTGATATGCCATTATATGACATACTAAACGAGTTCCAAAAGGGTAGCAGTCATATGGCTGCAGTAGTGAAGACTAAAGGAATAAGCAAAAAACATCCCTTGGTCATTGAGGAAGAGAAATCTCAGGATGTTGCATTCCCTTTGCTGGAAACAAAGAATGAAAAGTCAGATAGCATTGTCGTTGATATTGAGAAAGCTACAGTACCAGCAAGAGTAACCACACTAGCATCTGGTGATGCAGTGACAAATGGACTGATCCAGTCATCCGATGATATTGAGGATGGTGAAGTAATAGGTATTATTACTTTGGAAGATGTATTTGAAGAACTTTTACAGGTACGCTTTGGGGTTCTTTGGGTTTCCTACTTCCTCTTCTGTACAGTCTGTATAACAGATGGAACTTAAATTTTAAATTTGTCATGGTGCAGGAGGAAATAGTGGACGAAACTGATGAGTATGTTGATGTACATAAAAGGTGGAATTGGACTTTCAAAGCTTAATTATGCGTTATTAGTATTATATGAGCCGAAGAGGATATTTTAACATTGATTTTTACAGGATACGCGTGGCTGCTGCAGCAGCTGCTTCATCAATGGCACGAGCTCCATCAGTTCGTAGATTAACAGCCCAAAAAGCAGCTGTAAGTGCACTTGCATTTTATATGATTGTCCCAAAATATGACGAATTTCTCTTGGAAAATTTTCCTTGTGAGGACGACATAACTAAGCTTGCAAGAAGCTGGAGTCACATTTTGACATCAATTGATTGTGATAACCATGTTGACACCTCTACTACATGGAGCATGGGACTTTATGGTGCACATAATGCATCTATTTAATTTATTTATTTTTTATAATAAGTACCTGATGCATCTAAAATTTGTCATAGTTTTATGATGGGATCAATCTCTCTGTTTTCAAATGATTCACTAATGTACTTGCTGCTGTCAATAAAAGCGCTCTCATAGTTAACAACTGCTGGTACAAACAACTGGACTGTCCCAATCCTCAACAGCCCTTCTTTACAAGAAAAAAAAAGAAAAAAAAAAAGAATAAGGTAACAAAATGAAGAAGACCAGATTTACGAGGGACCGAAGCTGGAAATCTCTAACTTACTGTAAATACTTGTAATGCAGAGATCAATACCTACAATAAATTGCACATATTAAGAGGCTATATTGCTAGTAGGTTACTGTGAAGCATCTTTGCTCTTTGATTCTTGAACTTATTACCTTGTTAAGTGAAAATAAAGATTGTATAGGTAGATATACTATGTGAATGGGAGTTTTGCCTCGTGTTTTTTAAGGTAAACTTTTTTCAAAAATAATAGCTAATGTTCTTATTTAATTCTTCAATCTTCAGGGAGGCCAAAGTAAGGAAGGACAGACCCCCAAAAAGTCCAGTGAAGACCTTTCTACCCCAAGAAGAATACAAGGGAGTATTAGAGAGCCTCTTCTTGAGAACAAGAGATAATACTTTGCTGAAGCTTTCCTGTTTTAGTAATTGGTAAAACCAGAGAGAGTCTGTATATTTTGAGCGGATAAGGACAGTGCTTATGAAATCTGCATATATAATTTTGTGAGGAAATATTTATCTATGTGAATAAATCAACTATCAGTGAAATGTCTCAGGTTAATCACTTCTATGGGAATGTATGATTTCCTTGCTTATAGTTGTGTAAAGGCAAACTGATTATAATGATGAATAAGGCTCCCATTCTTGATAAAGAATGACTTTCAACTTTGGCTCATATTGATTTATAATTTTCACATTAGCAACTATTGAAGATATTACAAGCTGCTTTGATGCAACATTATCAAATTTAAAAACCTTCTATTCAAGTCATCCATCCAGTAGACTCACAGGTCCTTTTTCTCTATCCCTTTTTGTTTTTGCTTCCTTGTATTGGTGAGTTGCTTATTACTTAGATAGCTGTGCACCGGATGGTGTGGTCAAGCGGTCAATGAAGTGGGTAAAAATTATGATAGATCGTAGTACATATCATCTCATTTTTCTTAAGTCTGATCACGTGCACATGTCGTCTTTGCTACAAACTCAGTAAAACACTTCGAACCATGCTTGATCATTCCCTCCACTCACCAGGGAGTGGACGGAAAGGTTTGTGGGAAGGATGGAGGTTCAGAATTTGAATTCACTACATAAACGTAAGACTATATACATTCATGGCTTGTGCACATAATTGCTTTTGCTAATCTTCACACTGACCCTTGACTCTGCCAAGAAACAACAAAAAGTCTGAATTTACTAAAACCTTACCCAAAGATATCTGTTAGATTGGAGTCAGATATTCTTCCTCATCAAAATGCTCAATCATTTTATCATTCCAAAGAAGAAGAGTAACTGAACACCTCCATATGATATAAATCCTAGTTCTCTGCTCTTGAATGTACCTACTACACCTCTGCAATGACCTAAACTTAAGATTTCTTGGCAGTAGCAAGTGCCTTGTCATGATCATGGAACTACTGGGAAAAAAAGAACTTGAAAAGTCTTGAACTTTTTGGCTATTCAAAGAAATGAATGGACAAACTAATAAAGATTCTCTCTGATAGTCAAGATTTATATAGTAGGAGCCTTCAAAGTACAACAAAAAAAATAAAATAGAAATTTTGAGGTAATTGACAGATGCTGTTTGGTGATTGGTGAGTGTGTGCCAGGTTGTAAGGGTCCTACTGGTTTGTAAGCAGAGTGATCAGCTTGTCTCCCTGCCAAACTCCATACAGGAAGGGACTCAAATCAACCCTAGTTGTCTACTATTTCAATATACTTATATTCTTGTACAATCCCATATTTGTCACTTGTAAACAAACTGTTTTCTCTACAGGTTGTGGACATGCCCACGCAAATAGCTGTACTTGGGGATGAATGTAATTGAAAGATGCTACTAACTTATTCTCAAGAAATATCTTATATTATTAAACCAAAAGAAAAGTATCTTTTTACTATTGAGAAGATCTAGAGATAAGAATAAAATCATTCACCACCGTATATATTTGCTTGAATAATGCATGAACGAACTTTGATTTCTTGCATTAATATTGAAGCCATCTTCTTGTCCTAGTCCTTTGCTTATTCCAAGAGGTGTGTAATAGATTGAATGGTACAAGAATACACCGCAAGGGATATGGATTCTAATGAGATTGAAAATAACACATTTCTATTTGTTCAAATACAAGCTCTTGCAATTCCACAACCCCACCCCCACTCCTGACTCCCCCCCCCCCCCCCTCCTCCCTTGGCCACCATATTATTTGTTGGATGGTTCATCAATTTCAATTGAGATATGAGAATATGCATGCATGCATTGCATGAATTATTTTTTCTTCCTTTATCTCTACTTCTTTTTATTGAGATTGGGATTGCACAGATAATTATACACTTTATTTATTGGCATATATACACGAAGTAAATTGTTTTTAGAATGAATAGAGAACAAAGTTACTTAATGATTAGATTGTTCCTGGCTATTTGAAAGTATCTACACATAGAAATGATGAGAAGATAAAAGGTTATTATATATTTTTGTTATAACATGTTGATAATGAACATACATTTATACAAATTAGAGAGAAAAAAAAAAGGAGAAACTTTGTAGACCACTAGTTCAAGAGTTCAAGGACGAAACATCAGAAGGTTAAGTAACAAAACGTAATTTACAAATAGGAAGGAAAGAAAAAGGGATCTACATAACGATGAAAAAAAAAGCAAAAGTGAATGCAAGAAATATATCCTTCAGAATATAGATTCTAAGAATACTTGTCCCAACACCAAAGCATAGTTATGCATATCCTCATAATGTAGAGCTTCCCTTTCTGTTGTTTCACCATTCTTTTTAACTTTGAAAATCTGATTAGCTTCCTCATAATCTTTCCTCTTAGCCCTTTGATGATCTGTCTCTAACTAAACTTTCACTATGCATATATGCTCAGAATTGTTCAAATTAAAAGCTCCAAAGGAGTCTTCTATTTATACTTGAAGGAATAAGTTAAGCTAAAATATAGATAAATATAGCTCGCATGCAAGAACAATGGATGCGGACCTACAACTTTGAGAGTGCGTTCAATAAATTGAAGTTATTAAACACATCACTTTCAACATAGACCATATTTATAATTTCTAAATTATAAATATATGGAGTAATTATCATCAGTCATATTGAAACGACCTCGGTCAGTCGTTTCAGAAGTTAGGACTCCGATTGGCGTGTCGATAATTTTAAAATATTCATAATGTCCATTAGGACCTGTCTCTAAAATTTGAGCTAAATCAGACCTCGTTTGGTAGGCATCGGAAGAAGGTTTCAGTTTTATTGGCGATAAATATTAAAAAGAGATTTTCGAGCTCGGTTTTTGCCGAATGAGCTCCGATTCAGAATCCGAAAGCGCCGTTAGGTTCGTATGATTATTTGTGATTTTTATGAACTTTCGAAAGTGAATTTCGATATTGTTCGGCTAGTTTCGGCTGCGATGCCGAAAGTTAAATAATTTGACCTTTTTCATTTAAATTCGTATCTTGAGTTTCGGGAGTCCGATTTGAGATCCGCCTTTGCGAGTATGTTACATATATTTTGTATAACTCGTATGCAAAAGTTGGGATTATTTCGAATATCATAGGGTACCGTTTTAATTTTCGTCGCGAAAAGGAAAAAAAAAAGAGAGAAAGACGAAAGACAAAAAAAGAAAAAGACAAAAAAAGGAAAAAGTGAATGGCGGTTTTAAAGATGGATGGCGGTTTTATAGCTCATCTTTAACAGAAATAACATTAACGTAACATTAACAGAGAATTAAAAAAATTACGCAGTAGAAAAAGAAAATGCCAGAAAATAAGAAAAGGGGCCGGAGAAAAGTAAAATTTTCACCCTGAAACATTCAGGTAATGATCCTAATATAGTATTTGAGTTTATTACGTGTGTTTAAATATATTTTTGCGGTAAAATTAGGAATATTAGACATTGCCCTAATGACGTAAATTGATAGTTTAAAGGGTCAAATGGACCCCGATAATGAAATTGATTATGTATTCGTGCTCAGTGAGTTATGGGCAACTTATAAATATAATTTATTTGGGATTTGGTTGTGTGGCCTTAAACCCTGTATATATGCCTGGCCTGCGCATTGCGTATGCGAGTAGGGTATCAGGTTCCTACCTGGATTGCCCTAAGATGTGAGGAATGAAGCCTTTAGCCTAATGTGATATATTTTTCTGCTTATTGAACATAGTGGGATCGTTTGGCAATGAATCCAAAGGACAAAGCAGTTATTGAGTGGCTGTACTAACTTTGTCATAAGGTAAGTGTTTATATCCATTTCTTTGGAGGCCCTTGGCCTCGTGGATTTTCTACCACGTGTTTCCTTACGTGTGTAGCTGCCGATAGGCGTACTCATTACGCCTTAGCTTTGAATTTACATTGTATATTATATGTTATGTCCTGTAGTTGGTATTACATTGAACATATGAGCATTGCACTCTGGTTTTGAGTATTGTATATACTTCCCGGTTGGCGATGAGAGTCCCGCACCGGCGAAGGGTCATTATTGCATATACTTTCCGGTTGGCGATGAGAGTCCCGCACCGGCGAAGGGTCATTATTGCATATACTTCCCGGTTGGCGATGAGAGTCCCGCACCGGCGAAGGGTCATTATTGCATATACTTCCCGGTTGGCGATGAGAGTCCCGCACCGGCGAATGGTCATTATTGCATATACTTCCCGGTTGGCGATGAGAGTCCCGCACCGGCGAAGGGTCATTATTGCATATACTTCCCGGTTGGCGATGAGAGTCCCGCACCGGCGAAGGGTCATTATTGCATATACTTCCCGGTTGGCGATGAGAGTCCCGCACCGGTGAAGGGTCATCATTGCATATACTTCCCGGTAATCGATGAGAGTCCCGAGCCGGTGAAGGGTCATTATTGCATATATCTCCTGGTAGACGATGAGAGTCCCGCGCCGGAGATAGGTATCAGACATATGTGACTCCATTGCATCATACCGCATTCATCCCATCTCATTGCACCGCATACTGACTATTGTGTGTATTGTATTGTGTTTTATATATGCGGTATGTATACCATGTTGTGAACGTACCTCAGTTTGCCTATATATTTCTGGCTCGTATCCCGGGTTGCACGTCGCGACAATATAAATACATGGATCGAATCGGGTTGCACGCCGCAGCAGTATAAATATACGGATCGGGTTGCACGCCGCAACAGTATGAATATATGGATCGGGTTGCACGCCGCAACAGGATGTATTTCTGATTGTTGGTATGTTCGGGATACCTATACGTTTTGGTTATTTTATGTTCCTGGTTGTTGATGAGTTTGTCATTCCATACGTGTTTCTAATTATTATCTGGCTCTGCTTTTTTTATAATTTAAATAAGAGGAGTTTGGTCTATTTGTTTCTTTTCTCCCTGACTAGCTATCCTATCCTTTGAGGTGGCTAGTCTGCCCCACTTATTGAGTCCTTTTGACTCACCCTTGTTTGTTGTTTGTTTCTTGTCTATCTATTTCGTTTCGGCAGGTTCGCTCTAGGATTGAGTTTGCCACGTTGTGAAGGAGCGAAGACGACTTCAGCTGTCAGGGTGAGCCAGCTTTTATTCCGGATGGCCACCAGTTTATTGGTTGCTATTTCATTTGCATTTTGCTCCCTTCAGGAGGTATCTGTCTTCTTTTGTACTCTTAGATGTCTAGTCTGGATAGCCCTAAACCTAGTATGTGGGTAGTCAGTAGTAATTTTTTTTTTTTTACAGCTTAGAGTTATCATTATGTTTGTACTTTTTCTAAATCTTGTTATTATTTATAAATTGAATTATATTTATTTTCCTGATTTAATTGATAAGGGTTCGCCCGACGGGTCTAGGGAAGGATGTCGGGTGCCCGCACGGCCTAACCGGAATTTGGGTCGTGTCAGTTGGTATCAGAGCCATGTTTAGAGTCTATCCAGACTAAGACAGTGTCTAGTAG
Organism: Petunia axillaris subsp. axillaris; assembly: GCA_029990575.1. Classification (NCBI taxonomy): domain Eukaryota; kingdom Viridiplantae; phylum Streptophyta; class Magnoliopsida; order Solanales; family Solanaceae; genus Petunia; species Petunia axillaris. Next base: position 167,818,673 of record JARKNS010000008.1, read on the forward strand.
AGTCTCGCCGATGGGTACGTAGACGTCCGTACTTATCTACGAGGGGCTATGATGGCATTTAGGAAGTTTCACTTCCTTCTTTTCTGATCGTGCGTCGATCTAGGATGCAAAAGTATTTTCATTAATTCCTTCGTGGTAATTGTGAAACCCTCGTGCGATAAATCAACAAACAGTATGAGTTTAAGACGAAGCAGTCTAGCCAGGGGCTAGCACTGACGAAGCCCCGAGAGTTTTTCTTATCGTGCTGACGACCTAGTTACGGAGGTCCCAGCTGTTCGAGCTTGCGATGGGCAAGGGAGCAGGACCTTGTGGTTCCCTTGGCTCTCTACGATGCTTTTACGAGAATCTTGGCGACGCAGATACCGCAAGTACCTATTATTCGCTAGAAAGCTTATCAGGTTGCCGCAGATACAGATGTTCGATCTCAGGGAGCTCCTATTCCAATTCTTAGTATTGTCGCAGTGAATTATGTTCTAGAAGCAGCATGTATTGCGCCACCAATTGTTCTGGCTGGTTAGCCAGCCAAGGTAACGGTTAGATTTGAGTGCCCAAAGGGGTTCCATTATTTTACGCGGTTGAACCTTCCGATATTCTTAAGCAATGCATAAGATAAACCCCGTGATTTCTTTTAAAAATGAAATGATGTCAGCATATCCTTCATGCTCTTGATTGTATCGAGCGATATGGTGTCGATTATTCTTCTTTCCAGTTTCAAGGTCCAGCCTTGAATTGATGGGCCTCTCTCTCTTATTAACTAACTTGGTTCGATTTTTCTTCTAGATTCGTGGAAAAGTTCCTTTCGAGAAGCCAGCAAAATGAAAAGTGTTTCTAGTTTGAGTGGATTGAACAGGGTAGCCTGTCGGTTAGCCTGTTGGTGTTTCAGAATATGAGACCCTACTAGTTTATCTGATCTAAATATGAGAGATTTGACGGTGAGTATTTCTATGGTCTGCTTGGCATCTTGTTATGCCACCTTCTATTATTATATCAAATTAGTATACCTCTCTTCTCGGAATTCTGTATTGATAGGATAATGAGATCCTAATTCGTCACCATCAGGAAGTATTATCATTTCTTCCGGTGTAAAGTGGTTAGTAAGTAATATTCGATCTACGTGTCTCCTCTTGGTTCAAAACGCTAATAAAGTCATGCTATCCCATGATCTTATCTGGATTATAAAAGGATTTTCTAGTAAATTGTCCGAATTTCCTTCTTATTGGGAGGTTAAATTGGTATGGATGTTTTTCCATAAAGCTCATTTAATGTCTATTTCTTCAATTGCGATTTTTGGGTTAGCCTGACTCGGAAGTAGTCTAGCTCTGGTAGCCAAGAAATAAGAAGATGAGCTTCCTGAAGCTCTAATTATTTCTATCCTCGGTCCATTTCCATTTCTTCTTCGTCCGGCACTAGTGAGCTTGGGCGATTGGTAACCGCTTGTGACGTTCCCTGTGTTGAGCCAGAGTACGTGTTATTGTAGCCGGGTAGGTATATTATTGTTTTGGATATCAGTTTATCCGGGTATCCATTCCCGTGTATAGTATAGCGCTGGTTCTGTTTCTGCGGATCATCCAGTTTCAGGGGAAACTCTGCCGAAATTTTTATATAGAAGTACCATCCATCAGACGGTGGTGTTTACGGCAAAGGTATGAAGTTGTGAACTTGAGAGTTGCAGCTGTTTGGCAACTCGAAAGGGTAGTTGGTAGCTTAGGTCTGCCTATGTTCAGCTTTTAGCTAAATCTTCTTTAGTCCAACAGACTGTGCGAGGATGGTTATACCTATACAAATGGTTGCATGAGTTTGTGCTTTAAGTGGAGGAGTCTTCCTCCAAATACTGAATGGTAATACTAAATCAACTGAGATGTTGTATAGTGCGTTCGTAAAAATAATATAGCTTGCATCAAATCTTCTATAGTGTGTAGTGACAAGGTACTTCAAAAGCTCCCCCTATTGCATCAAGCGTGGGCTAATTCTTAATTTTAGCGACCTGTTCTATATCGAAAGGTATATCGAAAAGGTGATTCTCGGCTGAATCATGTTAGTCCATCCAGAGTTTCGTATATCTTTGCTTCGAAAATGTAGAATTCTCCTCTCGTGATCGAGGAAGGATCGGTTTAGTCAGAATAAGTTGGGCAATGGCGTTATGATATTATCCAGCTATGTTTTTATCCAAGAGTTTGATGTGCGTGTTATAACTCTGATTCTGTAATTATGAGATAACGCCCGTGGAGTAGTTTATGAAGGTCGTGCAAGTCCTTTTGCTATCTGTGCGAATTTTTTTTGGACTTAGGCTCGTTCGAGGACGAACGAGAGTTTAAGTGGAGGAGAATGAAACGACCTCGGTCAGTCGTTTCAGAAGTTAGGACTCCGATTGGCGTGTCGATAATTTTAAAATATTCGTAATGTCCATTAGGACCTGTCTCTAAAATTTGAGCTAAATCAGACCTCGTTTGGTAGGCATCGGAAGAAGGTTTCAGTTTTATTGGCGATAAATATTAAAAAGAGATTTTCGAGCTCGGTTTTTGCCGAATGAGCTCCGATTCAGAATCCGAAAGCGCCGTTAGGTTCGTATGATTATTTGTGATTTTTATGAACTTTCGAAAGTGAATTTCGATATTGTTCGGCTAGTTTCGGCTGCGATGCCGAAAGTTAAATAATTTGACCTTTTTCATTTAAATTCGTATCTTGAGTTTCGGGAGTCCGATTTGAGATCCGCCTTTGCGAGTATGTTACATATATTTTGTATAACTCGTATGCAAAAGTTGGGATTATTTCGAATATCATAGGGTACCGTTTTAATTTTCGTCGCGAAAAGGAAAAAAAAAAGAGAGAAAGACGAAAGACAAAAAAAGAAAAAGACAAAAAAAGGAAAAAGTGAATGGCGGTTTTAAAGATGGATGGCGGTTTTATAGCTCATCTTTAACAGAAATAACATTAACGTAACATTAACAGAGAACTAAAAAAATTACGCAGTAGAAAAAGAAAATGCCAGAAAATAAGAAAAGGGGCCGGAGAAAAGTAGAATTTTCACCCTGAAACATTCAGGTAATGATCCTAATATAGTATTTGAGTTTATTACGTGTGTTTAAATATATTTTTGCGGTAAAATTAGGAATATTAGACATTGCCCTAATGACGTAAATTGATAGTTTAAAGGGTCAAATGGACCCCGATAATGAAATTGATTATGTATTCGTGCTCAGTGAGTTATGGGCAACTTATAAATATAATTTATTTGGGATTTGGTTGTGTGGCCTTAAACCCTGTATATATGCCTGGCCTGCGCATTGCGTATGCGAGTAGGGTATCAGGTTCCTACCTGGATTGCCCTAAGATGTGAGGAATGAAGCCTTTAGCCTAATGTGATATATTTTTCTGCTTATTGAACATAGTGGGATCGTTTGGCAATGAATCCAAAGGACAAAGCAGTTATTGAGTGGCTGTACTAACTTTGTCATAAGGTAAGTGTTTATATCCATTTCTTTGGAGGCCCTTGGCCTCGTGGATTTTCTACCACGTGTTTCCTTACGTGTGTAGCTGCCGATAGGCGTACTCATTACGCCTTAGCTTTGAATTTACATTGTATATTATATGTTATGTCCTGTAGTTGGTATTACATTGAACATATGAGCATTGCACTCTGGTTTTGAGTATTGTATATACTTCCCGGTTGGCGATGAGAGTCCCGCACCGGCGAAGGGTCATTATTGCATATACTTTCCGGTTGGCGATGAGAGTCCCGCACCGGCGAAGGGTCATTATTGCATATACTTCCCGGTTGGCGATGAGAGTCCCGCACCGGCGAAGGGTCATTATTGCATATACTTCCCGGTTGGCGATGAGAGTCCCGCACCGGCGAATGGTCATTATTGCATATACTTCCCGGTTGGCGATGAGAGTCCCGCACCGGCGAAGGGTCATTATTGCATATACTTCCCGGTTGGCGATGAGAGTCCCGCACCGGCGAAGGGTCATTATTGCATATACTTCCCGGTTGGCGATGAGAGTCCCGCACCGGTGAAGGGTCATCATTGCATATACTTCCCGATAATCGATGAGAGTCCCGAGCCGGTGAAGGGTCATTATTGCATATATCTCCTGGTAGACGATGAGAGTCCCGCGCCGGAGATAGGTATCAGACATATGTGACTGCATTGCATCATACCGCATTCATCCCATCTCATTGCACCGCATACTGACTATTGTGTGTATTGTATTGTGTTTTATATATGCGGTATGTATACCATGTTGTGAACGTACCTCAGTTTGCCTATATATTTCTGGCTCGTATCCAGGGTTGCACGTCGCGACAATATAAATACATGGATCGAATCGGGTTGCACGCCGCAGCAGTATAAATATACGGATCGGGTTGCACGCCGCAACAGTATGAATATATGGATCGGGTTGCACGCCGCAACAGGATGTATTTCTGATTGTTGGTATGTTCGGGATACCTATACGTTTTGGTTATTTTATGTTCCTGGTTGTTGATGAGTTTGTCATTCCATACGTGTTTCTAATTATTATCTGGCTCTGCTTTTTTTATAATTTAAATAAGAGGAGTTTGGTCTATTTGTTTCTTTTCTCCCTGACTAGCTATCCTATCCTTTGAGGTGGCTAGTCTGCCCCACTTATTGAGTCCTTTTGACTCACCCTTGTTTGTTGTTTGTTTCTTGTCTATCTATTTCGTTTCGGCAGGTTCGCTCTAGGATTGAGTTTGCCACGTTGTGAAGGAGCGAAGACGACTTCAGCTGTCAGGGTGAGCCAGCTTTTATTCCGGATGGCCACCAGTTTATTGGTTGCTATTTCATTTGCATTTTGCTCCCTTCAGGAGGTATCTGTCTTCTTTTGTACTCTTAGATGTCTAGTCTGGATAGCCCTAAACCTAGTATGTGGGTAGTCAGTAGTAATTTTTTTTTTTTTTTTTACAGCTTAGAGTTATCATTATGTTTGTACTTTTTCTAAGTCTTGTTATTATTTATAAATTGAATTATATTTATTTTCCTGATTTAATTGATAAGGGTTCGCCCGACGGGTCTAGGGAAGGATGTCGGGTGCCCGCACGGCCTAACCGGAATTTGGGTCGTGTCACATATCCACTTTGGTAGAGGGAATAAGTTGTTACAATCTCTTTTATATGGTTTAGTTCGGGTGATTTCCATCTTGTGAGCTAGCTTATTGGTTGTGTTAGGCCTAAAGTCAATTTTTTTAACAGTTTGTGATAAACACTAAACAGTCATATAAATATTGATTTTCGACACATATTTGAAAAAAGAAAACTCAAAACTCTAAATTTAAATTCTGAATCAGACTCTGAAGGTCGTCATGGTAGGGTCATAATGCACCCTAAATAACATCCATGTCATGTGCCCTTTCTGTTTCAAATTGTGGTTCTAAACATGGAAGGGAGAACTAAGTGTAGATAATCTTTGCCTTCCACTCATCATTGCCACTCGTGTTAACAGTTTTTAAGTTAGCTTGATAACATCCAAACCTTATCTCCCAGACTCCCACGCGATAATTAGCCCCACTAGTTTCTCTGTCTTTTCATGAACACCATTAATTCTTTCCTACATACAAATCAAAGGGACACACATTAAATCAAAAGCTAGTTTGATCAGAATTGAGCTTCCAGGACCCCAGGAATGTCTCCATCGATGCAACATTAACTTCTCATACGTGCAACATTGTTTGAAACAATGGTCTTCTCATTTCGATTCATTTGAATTTTGATCCCGATACTATTAGAGAATAATTTTCATAGATATCATTAACTAGCTTATACAAGAGTTCAATAAGTTACAGTTAATAATATGGTTTACCTCTGTAGATATCACCTAGCTACTTGGAATTCGGGAAACCACATTAAGCAGCTAATAGCCTATTTAATTTGTTAGTAACATGAGAGTTCTCTAGCTTCATGGGGAAAACCTCAAAGAATCAACTGTGCACAAAATTTTGTTGAGTTTAAATCTATATGAGCTTAAACATCAATGTCCCACTGGTATGCTAAAGAATGGCAGAGAAAGATACACTCCTTATCTTGAAGGCAAGAGGAATCAAAGATAAGATATTTATATGCACATCAAACCCTATAAGTGGACCTACGAAAATGAAGTACTTATGTTAATTAAGCTAATGTATGCTCAAAGCTATGGGACAAGATTAAATTTGGCCCTGTCCTTAGCTAATGGAGCTTTGGATCAATTCTGATTTATTAAAGCGCGTGACAATATAATCTAAAAATTTAAACAGTTAGAGATGATGCACTTTTATTTAATCAATTATCTGATTCTGCAATATGTACGAGTTTGACTATTTTTTATATACCAAATACGTAAAAGTTCTTTTAAATAATTGATGGCTTTAAAACTTAATGACCTTATATATAAGTTATGTCTGCTCTGATGTCACGTTGAAGCGTGTGATCACCTTATCTAACTTAATCAGTTAAAAGATGGACACTTTATGTACTGTATATAATTATGTCTTTAACCATGTCTAATACTGTGGAGGCTCATATGACATGTTATTAATAAAGGGACAATTACTTGTTTCAAATAGTGGGAATGTTATGACTTTATTGACTCATAGGAAAAGTCTAGAGTGGTGGAAGGAAGTTTCCCTTAAATGGTATACCATCAACAAGGTGATTTGAAAGCTTAATAATGCATGGGGAAGTAGTAATGCTTGATGTGACTAACTGAGACACCACAATCACAATATTCTCTTTTCAAGCTATAGCATAGCTAAAAGGCAAAGCAACCCACACCACTTTTGAAAGCATTAACAGGTTTGTCCTTGGTGAAAAATCAAATTGCTCATGCATAATGCCTAGCTATCATTATGCTAGATGTTGGATTGACCTGCATTGCAAATGATCAACTGGTTGGGGGGAAGGGGGGGGGGGGGGGGGCTGTGTTCCGCCCAGCCTGTTATTTAACTTAAGTATCAAATAGGAGTAGTACGTATATGGTCAAATTCCTTTTCTCCACCCCTCTTAGAGTGAGTACTCTGCCTAGTGAACTGGTTGGACGCAGAAATTTATCGATCAATATAAATTTCGAGATTGGATAGTTGATTTTTGCCCGGCGCTCTTGTTGGAGAGGGGCTTGATATCATAATCTTTATTATCTTTTGTGAAAAGCGTGATAAACTTATTTGGTCATAATCAATCTTTTCGTTCAAGTTTTTACGAACTTTCTGAGTTACTCAACATTTTAAGTTCTTATGGTGTTAATTAGAACTCAATCTGTCCAAGGCAATTTTCAACCTTTTCAACCTTTGCACACATGTAATAATGCTACTATTTGATATAGAAAATAAAGACAACCTATAACAACTGAACTCTTCTGCCTAGTTCATATCTTTGACAATTGAAAAATTAACCTAGATAAATGAAATTCGATAACAAATACTACTCACGTATAGAAAGTACTCCATCAACTGTTATTGAGCCAACTATAGTATAAGGTGAGCCTAGACTCTCAGTTAAAGAAGTTATGGAGTTCTTTGAGTTCGACGTGGGTTTATATCCGACTTGTATGAATGTTCTCATACTAATGTATTCCAAAGAACGTTAATTTTCACTACTTATTGCTGTTAAATATGAGTACTATAAATATCTTTTTTAACTGGACGATAAATATCTAGAAGGGTGTCAATTTACATCAGTTGATACCGATGTATGTTGTACATTTGGTGAATATTGCATGACTACAAAAAGAATAAAGAAACTACAGCGGAAGATGGTCTAAGAAAATCAAATTACCGGGACCCCTACATGGACCAAATCATTTTATTTACTGTTGTTAAGTGAAAAATTAAAGTAAGGATACATATTAAGTATACTTTATGCTAAACAGACATATAATGTACTGGTAAATACTTACCCACGCCTGATATAAATACTCAACTAATGCATACCAATTTGCTCACAAATACACTATTCTTATTCAATTATGGTCAATTAATATACATTATCTATTCATTAAATCACTTTATTATAGTGTTGTTATGATTGAGTGTAAACACTCTGTTTGGGTAAGTTTTTGTCTAATGTGATTTTCACTTTGGTGGATACGATACACATATTGCGAGTGAGTTTTGAAACTAAACTTCCATATTGGAATGGTCGAAATAAAGAGGCATAATCTAACAAACAGGTAAAAATGAGTGTGGTCTTGAAGTTCTGAGTACTTTAAAGGTAGTCTTAAAAAATTGAATACTTTTACATTTAATGAAGCTGAAACTACAGAAATACCCTTATAAATATATTACTTTTGTAATTACAAAAATGCCAACGCACATTTTGAAAATTACAAAAACAGATTCAATGCAAATTCGTCGTTATTTATTTATGTAGTGAACCAAAAATTATGTCCATTTTGTGAATAAATGAGACCAAATCGTCATCGTTTCACTCATATACAAAAATCAAAGTAAAGCATAACATAAGACCAATCTGGCATTATTTGCTCCGTGTTATGTATATATTCAATCAAAAATCATGTCCATTTTATAAAGAAATGAGGCTAAATCTGCCTCAGTTTGCACATCCTCAAAAACACAGCTTCAAGTGCTAAATATGTAAATATAATGGCAATTAGGTTGTATTTATTCATACAATAAGCAAAATATTATGTATATCATGCAAATTTGAGGCCAAATTGTCCTCAATTCATTTATCCACAAGAATGCATACGAAAAAATAAAATCAAGACAATTTGATAGTATTTATTGATAGCAATATTTTAAAAGCGAGGGTGTGAGGCGATGCATTTTACTTACAACGGGGTGATGCGTAAGTCTCGAGACATGGGGCGTAAGCCCCATGAATCTTATTTTTTAATTAATAAATAGAATAATGAGCAAAAAAATATCAAAAATATATTTAAAAAATTAAGAAAATTAAAAATAAGAAAAAAAATTATTGAAACAAAAGATCTAATATTTTTTACAAGTATAAGAAACTGAATAATGTTACAGTTTTTATGAGATACAAATAAACTATAAGACATTAACTTTCAAATAATTAAAAAATAAAACTTTATCAAATATTAAAAGTGAATAAAACAAAAAAAAACTTATTATTGTTATAATTAAAACATTAATTCTCCGTTGATAAATATAAAATTTCTTCTAAATTGCAAAAAGATTGAAGTCTAACAATTTTGAGTAACAAAAAAATAACATGAAGATCAATAACATGTGATGATATAAACCTCGATTACACATTTTCAGATTAAGTAAACAGATAATATTCATCCTCATGATATTCTTATTATAATACATCCAATATTATGTCTCGTTAACTCCAATTTCTATAGATGAATATGACTTGTATCATTCATTTTTAAAGAGAATTGTGGGTGAAAAATATTAATTAGGTAATTGGACAGATAATTTGTATATGTTCTATAAGGCGAGCCCCAAGCGTTGAGCGTTGGGCGAGCTCTGGGCGCACCACCGGGTGCTTGAGGCGTAAGGCTCACATATCTAAGCCCCACCCGAGAGCCTCAGGGTGTTTTATAAGTGCCCCGCCCCGAGGCAAGGGCGAGTCACAAAATGCCTTTTAAAATAGAGATTGATAGGTGATCTAAAATACTATGTCTATTATACTAATAAAAGAGACCAAACCGTTATCACTTCACTCACATACAAATAAAAGCAAAATATAAAATAAGGCCAATCCGGCATCATTTATTCATAGTGTTAAGTAAAACACTCTTCCATTTTACAAATACATGAGGTCAAATCAGCATCACTTGAAAACGACCCTTGTAGGTTATTTTAAGAGTTTAAACTCCAATTAGTGAGCCGACAATCTTAAAAGCTTTGTAAGTTCCATTAGAGTATGTCTGTAAAGTTTGAGGTAAATCGGACCTCGTTCGGTAGGTCTTGGAAGACGTTTTCATTTTCTAGTGTCAGTAAAGCTGAAAATTATGGTTTTTGAGCTTGTTTTGAGAAATTTAGCTCCATTTTGAAATCCAAAAGTGACTTTAAGTTTCGTATGGTCATTTGTGACCTATATAAACTTTCAGAAGTGAGATCTGAGGTCGTTCGAATATTTTTTTATATGTTCTGAGAGTTAAAACTTTTCCTCCTTCTGCTTAACCCTCGTCTCGTGTATCAAAGATTTGTTTCGAGTTCCGACTTCGCGAGGAAGTCATAAATGTGTTTTGTAACTTAAAAGCAAAGTTTGGGATGATTTCGAGCATCGTAAGGTCCCGTTCAGACCCAAAATGCAGCAGCAGCCTGTGCTGCCAGATCACCTGGGATTAACCTTGTGCTATAGAGCTGAGTAAAAGTGGTTGGTCCGTGTGATAGCGCCAAGTCGGAGTATAAATAAACCCTTGAGGTATGTATAACTCATTTTTAATCGAAATCCTTCGGTATAAAGTCGATGTAAGGCAATTTTGAGGTATCATTTCATCTAATCGATCAGGTAACGTTCCTAAACCTTTTATTATGAGAATTTGAGGTTTTGGAGTAAGGATTTCTTGAATTTTAGGTTGATTAAATTGCGTTGGAACTCTAGACTTATGAAATTTAATAATTGGGATAAATTGACCTTGGAATTACGATCCAATGGCATGATTAATATCGTGGGATTAAGAGGAGTATGAAAAAATATCATTATGGGCGTTCGGCTAAGCCAGACCCAGGGGGCAATTTGGTAATTTATATTTCCATCGAAGAGTTAAATATTCATTATGAGGGCACTTATACATGAGGTTATTCTTCTACTGCTCAGAGAAAGATAGCTTTGAGAGGTTTCGGAAAGAAAATGAGATTGTTCAGTGGTCGATTGATCTCAGACTTGAGGTAAGTGATAGAATCAATTTCTTTGACGGCTTTTGGCCTTATGGATATCCTATTCACATTTTCTTTACGTGATTAGCTGCTGATAAGGCGTACTTACTACGCTGGAGCCTTGAAATGCATTTTCCTTATGTATTCTAACGATTGGCTGTAAGATTAGGGATAAGAGGATTCCATCCCATGAGCAGGAAAATTCCGCTCTATTCATTTCATATCATATTATGGGTAGGAGGATTCCTCCACAGGAGTAGGAGGATACACTCCATTCATTGGGCACTTATGACTCTATTACATAATGTTTCATTCATTAAATGAGTTTGTTGGCTTTACGTGACTATTTGCATTGGCTATCTGTGCATTGATTATTTATTATGCTGCTGATGATTGCTGACTCCCTGGTAAGTCTATCTATTTTTCGAGATAGCTAGTTATTCATCACTTGCTGAGTTCTTTTAACTCACTCCATATTTGTTTTCTGTTTTGTCTTTCGTTTCGATAAATTCTGCTTCAGGACCCAGCTCGTTACACAATTGAGGAGCGAGGATATTCTAGCTATTTGTGGTGAGCCAGCTTTCGTTCGTGCGACCACCAGCTATAGCTTTCTGTAGTCAGACTTGTTTTGCTCCCTTCAAGAATTGTATATATTATCTTATACTCATATATGTCTGGCCTGAAAATCTTTGAACCCTTGTGCTTCGGGTAGTTAGATGTGTTCTTTCAGGCAGCTCTCTCTCTCTCTCTCTCTCTCTCTCTCTCTCTCTCTATATATATATATATATATATATATATATATATATATATATATATATATATATATATATATATATATATATATATATATATATATATATATATAGTTTGAGTATCTTTTATACCTTATCTAAGTTAATTTTGTGTCATATATTAATTCAGTTGATAGAATTCACGCAACTGGTTTAGGGGAGGATGTCAGGTGCTCGTACGGTGTAGCCTAAAATCCAGGTCGTGTCATTGCATCATTCATCCACAAAAATTCATATGAAAATATAAAATCAAGAAAATTCGGTAGCATTTAATATATTGATAAGTAATCCAAAATACTCCATCTATTTTGCAAATAACTGATGTCATATCGTTATAGCTTCGCACATCTATAAATTTTATTCTTTATGAAGAAATAAAGGAAATCGAAACAGCCGGAGAAGGAGCAATTTTCCAGCGATTTGAGCAACAAATAAACCTAACTATGACATTATATCCAGTTCCAATTTGTTTTTTTTTTTAACTATGTACAGTGTATGAAGGAGAATTGGTGTCACTACATGTCGTGGCCTTTTCTTCAATGAGAAAGAATGGAAAATTTGTTACCTTCTTAAAAACGTAATAGGAATAAAAAACAATATATTCATACTTTATTAAGGAATTTTCATTGCGCGGGCATATATATATATATATATATATATATATATATATATATATATATATATATATATATATATATATCTCCATTTTTTTTTAATTTTTACTTTTAAGTCACAGATAGAGGAAGGTTCTAAACATGTATTCACTAGTACTAGCCACATACATTGATATCGAACTTGACAGCTGTTGGTAGCTTTGATCACAATCTGGCGAGTCAAGTGCGAGTCGCCACCGGCAGCATCATCTGAGATATAAAAACAATGAGTAATAGTGAGAGAAAGAGGAGAACTTGGAGATGAGTTTTCTAGAGAGAGGGAAAATGTGAAAGAAGAAGTTGCCAGATAATTATGGAAAAGTGTCTAAGGGGTATAAGTGAAATTAGGGATGGCAATGGGACAGGGCGGGTTTGGACTGACCCACAAAAATTTCAACCCGCCCCACCCCGCCTTTACATTTTCTGTAGTTTCAATTGCATAGACCCGCCCTGCTTAAGTTTTTCATTTTATTTTTTTCCACTTTATTATCTACATTAATTTTGAATTCAAAAATTTTGGGTAGGTTCCTAAATCAGATTTCAGGTACGAAATCATTACTTTATAAGTTACATTTTAGGAGATACACTTTGTAGATAAATCTAAAAATTAGGCAATATATAAGTTTGTTAGTAAGAAACCTGAAAAGGCAATATATAAATATATTGTAAGTGGAAATTGTTAGAACCAAATTATAGATTACACTGCATCTACCCAAGACCTATCATGTCAAACCATAACAGCCCAAGCCCGCTAGTGATACTGTCCGCTTTGGGCCTAGGCCCGCACGGGTTTAAAACGCGTCACTAGGATCTAAGGCCAGTTAACTTATATACCCAGCATCTCTCCTGTGTTATGTCGATGTGGGACACTTGACCCTTAGCTGGGGTGTTACATACACCCCCTCTTATGGACTCAGCGTCCTCGCTGAGGTTTGCCCCGCGTACCGGGATTTGCCTAGACTCACCACGGAGGTTTGCCCCGCATACCGGGATTCGCCTAGACTCAGCCCTGAACATTGACCCACATCAACAAGGCTGACACGGAGTGGCTCTGATACCACTTGTTAGAACCAAATTGTAGATTATACTACAATTACCTCAGGACCTATTATGTCAAATCATCAAGAATAATAAACTGAATGCGGAAGCGTACCTGAATCTATAGGAATGGTCCTGCCGTCTCGGGGTTAGGTCTTTCAAACCATTACGTGGGGTGGCTGTCACTCTTCCAACGATAGGATATTAGAAAAGAAACCCCTCGTCTGGTTTGGGGACCATAACCCTATTTATAGTTGCACACACTTTATGTATTTCTAATTAAGCCCATCATTTAATTAGAATATACATTCGGGTATCTACACATAAGACCCATACTTTATGAGGTATTTAATTAGGCCCCTCAACTTTAAACTTTAGTAGATCACTTTAATTGGGGCAACCTTTAATGATAGCAGTCAACATACAATTATTATTGATACATATGTATGTGTAAGTCCATAAATTCTTACAGAAATCAGATTTTTAGGTTAAGAGATCATATCCTCACAAACTATAATAGATACTGGGAGCAAAATTACCCCAGTTGAGGAATTAAACGATACTCTACTTAGCAATTTTTTTAATTAAACAATTAAAATAAATGTTCCTTAACTTACTAGTATTATGATAATGTAATAGGTTCGAGTTCATTAATTTCAGCATGCGTCTTAATATTTTAAATACGTAGATTCTTCATATAATATACTATCCTCTCAGATGAGAAGTTTTTATACATTGCATATTAAAGATGAGAAGTTTTATACATTGCATACTAAAAATAGTGTACATAAAAATAAACTTAACTACTGTGTCAATCCCAACATTTTCAATATTGAGGAAAGAAAAGACTTTAATAAGTACATATAGTAGTTGACCCCAACAGTTGGACAGTATATTGATTGCTGTGTAGAAATGAAAATCAGTGATTCAGTATTCGCCTACAAATCCTTCAACTCGCGATCCGCCCCGCCCTTCCCAGAGTTTTTAAAAAGCTGGCCTCAACCCACCATGCCCTGCCCCACCCCACCCCCGTACCCGCCCCGCCTTATTGCCATCCTTAAGTGAAATATCTTTAAAAGTACTCAAAAATTCAATACGATGAAAAAAATGCTCAAAAATCTAATATCAGGTACCAAAGTGGTTTAACTCATACATAAAAAACAAATGAAAGGAATATGGGGAAAGTGCACGAATAACCACTTTTTGGTAAAGTTGGAGTCACTTTTTTAAAAATATTTAATTTTTAACAACTTTTTGGCACTTCAATCCTTGTGGGCTGAACTTCAGACCTTGTGGGCCGAACTTCATAAAATATGGGGACACTTACAAAAATACCCACAAAATCAAAAATAATTACAACCACTACTCACTACTTTCAAATATTACTCAACCTACCCACTAAACTATTTACCCATTCTACCCATCCAGACTTGTATATCATAGCTTATGCAGTATACCATAAAGGTATACACATATAACTTATAAGGTAAAACAAAGGTATACAGTAATAAATGACCATCCAGACTTTTAAACCATAATTTATGTAGTATACCTTAAAGGTATACACCTATAAGGTATAACAAAAGTATACAATAATAATTGGGTAGGTTGGGTAAATACTTTTAGTTTTATGGGTAGTGTAATTTTTAATGGGTATGACTTGTAAATACTTTAAATTTCATGGGTATAGAGTGTAAAAATCCCTAAAGTATGAAGGTATGAAGTTCAACTTCATCCCACAAGGATTGAACTTTTAGGCATAGTATACGTAAACTTCCGGCCTTGTGGGCTAAAGCTGAAGTTCATAGCTATGAAGCAGCCCATAAAGACTGAAGTTTCAAAAAGTGGCTTCTTTTGTACAACCAAAGAAAAAGTGACCTGAAACTAAATAACAGTGGTAAAAATGACCTCTGGACGAAATTTTTATAGTTTTGGATTATTTTGATGATTAGCCAGTTTTTAAACTATCAACCACAGACTTTTAGAAACTAGCCATATTTTAAAAACACACACTTTTTTGAAGACTAGGCACATAAAAAATTCTAAGAATTTGGACTAAACTCTAGGACAATTTCCTGGAGTTTAGTTCAAGGTTGGAAATTTTCCTGGAGATTCATATTTGCAGTGCCAAAAAATTTTCCTAGGACTTTTAAACTAAAATTTTCAAAGTCCTAGAAAATTTCCTGAAATTTCATACTTGGCAATCCAAAAGAAATTTTCCTGGAACTCTCAATAGAACTCCAAGAATTTTTTTTTTTTTTTTAAAATTTTGAACTAAAATTCTTAAAGTCCCAGTAAATTTTCTAGGACTTCATACATGGCCATCCCATTTACTGGGATTTTGAAAATAGTAGGTCAAAATCTCAGTAAATTTTTTGGATATTTTTCGTGTATTTAGTGCGATGCAAATTGACTACGTGTATGTTTGGTGTAATTTTGATGACTAGCCAGTTTCACAGCACTTAGAAAAAATCAGCCATCAATCACAAACTTTTAAAAAAATAGCCAAATTTTGAAAGCACACATTTTTTTAAGAGTAGCCGGCTAGCCGCAGTACAAACATTTGAGAATTTGAATAGCACTCCAGTAAAAAAATCTATAGTTTTCAAAGTTCTTGAAATTTTTTCCTGGAGCTTCATAATTTAAGTCCCTGTATTTTTTTAGGGACTTTTGAACTAACATGTTCAAAGTTTCAGTATTTTTTAGTGAGATTCATATTTAAATAATTCCCGTATATAATACTGAAATTTTAAAAATTTAATTGAAATTTTTTCGTGTCATGATAAATAAAGTATTGATCACCTCTTCATCAAGAGTGAGCTTGCTATGGAGGTGTTAGCGCTGTTTTTTGAAATAAGGACGTTTAGATTTGACTAATAAGATAGAAAGAGTTCCTTGCATCAACAAAGTTTTTAAGTCAAAAAAGCTTACTTAAGCTCATGGCTAGTTTTCTAAATATTTTAAAATGCTGGCTAGTTTTTATTTAGCAGGACTCGAACAGGCTACACCCTGTTACATATGATTGGAGCTTGCCCAATCCTCAAACAATTACTTGGCCCTTTGATGAAATAGAATGTTAACGAATAGCCACTTTGTGGACTGTTAATTGATGAATAGTCAATATTTGCAAAGTAGTTAACGTATGGTGAAAAAAAGTGTTTAAAAAATATTAAGTGAATACTCCATGACGAAATTCTGGTGTTCAAGGAAAAGAACCATGGATTTATTTGTAAGAGCCTGGGATTGAACTGTATTAAAACTCCTGAACTGAACTCTATAAGAATATCCCGAAGTCTTATTCAAACTTCATGATTTTATCCTCGACAGTTTGTGCTGGTTTCTAGTTCTTCGTGCTTTAAGAAATTGCTTTCCAACATGAATTTTAGGTATTTATGCAAAGAAATTAGTTTCAGTCGGTAAAGTAGTTGATAAGTTTCAAATCTTATGTAGATCCCTCATAGAGAATCTAGAGAGAGAGAGAGTTTGCTATACGTGTAGCAAATAACAAAATTTGACGTTACGCACATGATATTTAATAGAGCAAATAAATTTTTGACTCCCTGAACTTGACATTTTTTATTCGGGGTACACCTAAACTTTACTTAGCCTTAATTACCTTTTGGATTTGGTTTTTCTATAGCCGTGACCCCTTTAAAGTGCCATCTGGCCAATTAAGTAGCTCCAAATAGACTTGGACGTGTGTAGGAGATTTAAAAAGCCACATCAGATAACTTTAACAAAAAAAAATCTCAAAACTAACCATTTTTCATATGTTAATTTCATTATCCTATTTTATATTTTTCTTTTTCCTTTTCCTTCCCCTTTTCTCCCTTACTTCTTTTCCTCAAAGTTGCCTACAACCTCCATTGTACCCACGTGGTAGCCACCACCAAACAACCACCAAGCCATCACAAAACAATCATCAAACCACCACCGAATAATAATTTAAAAGGAAAAATTGTACAATTTAAATCAACATAAAATCACTACCTCAAAATCCAAAATTTTCAATCAAAATTCACCACCTAAAAATTCGAAATCAACAAAAAATCACAATCTAATAATCTAAATCAATACAAAGTTACAATCCCAAAATCTAAAAATCACTACCAAATCACCTCCCCCTCCCAAATTCGAAAATATACCGTCCTAAAATTTTGAAAAAACATATATCAACCACAGGAAATCAAACCTAAAATGAAAAAAAAAAAAAAAAGAAAAAGAATGGGGAGGTGTGATGGACGAGTTTTGGTAGAGGTAGTAGAAACTGATGCAATCCGGATTGGTATCCAAAGCCGTAAGGAGCTTACACTCAACATGCGGGACTTGGAACGCTTCAAAGAGAGCTTGGAAACCAGGATTCAAGTCAAAAAAGCCAAAAGACCAAGATGCGAGCTTGCTGGACTGCTGGAAACATATTGCCCTGCACGATCGCGAGCTCACCCACGCGATCGCGATGAAGCTCCATATTGCCCTGCGCGATCGCGACTTTCCATGTGCGATCGCGATGAAGGATTGATCAGGCAGCGTTTCAGAATTAGCTGAAGGGGCATTTAGGCTATTTACTATTGTTTAATTAGGCTTAGGGGCTTTCTAGTCATTTTACACTTGTGTATGGGAAAACTATATAAGCTTCCCTTAGTCTTTTATTTCATTAGTTAGTTTTTGATTGAGGATAGAGATAGATTAGGCCGAGCCTATCTTGTGAAAGCCGGAGGCTTCACGGACTCCTTTACTTGGAACCGAGTGGATGTCATCCTAGTATGGATCCTCGATAGGTTCAAGTTTCTTTCTCTCTCTTGGACATTCATTCGTGTTTGAATCGAATATCCTTTCTTTCTTCTATTTATGTCCTTCCCCGTCCCTATTTTCTTATCGTTGTGTTTATTTCATCGTTTCCGTTTCTTCATCTTGCTTCCGCATAGTTTGAATCGTATCATTTGGTATCAGAGCAAGGCTCGAGTTTTGTTTCTACAAACCCCCGAACCTTGATTCTTCGTGCCTAGGTTGGTTTCTATCTTAGTTTCATGTTTGTTATTGTTGAAAAGAAGAAAAAAAAAAAATTGAAAAAAAAAGTTGAAAAATGCAAAAAAATTCATATTGTGGATTGGATTTGATGACCGTTAATTGTTTGATATCGGGGATTGATCTATGATGTTTACCGTTGATTTGGTATCCTTGTTACGTGATTTAGTGTTGAGAATCAAAAGTTGAAAAATCAATAACCCCAAAAGTTTGAAAAACCCTTAAATTTGATTGAAAATTTCTTTATTTGGATTTGTTATGGATTGGGTGTTGATATAAATCATTGAGGATTGATTGTACTAGTTGAAAACACAATTGGGTACCATCGGATTACAAAAACAAGTTGAATCGAGTGAAAAGTTGAAGTTCAAAATTGGATTCTGGTTCAGCAGCAGCAGACCTGCGCTATCGCGTAAGCCCGGGCGCAATCGCGCCGAAGAAAAATTTACTCTTCGCGATCGCGAATAGTTGAGCTTGATAGCGAAGAGAAAAATTAATCTTGGAATTTTTTTGTTCATCGCGAACGCGCCCATCTGTCCGCAATAGTGAAGAACAACATTTTTAGACATAACGTTTGCAGCAGCTTCCAATCATCAAAACACCAATTGTATCATCAAATATGGTAAGTTTCTAGATCACAAACAAAATTCCATCTATTTTCGAATCCGTTTAGTGCCAATTCGATTCGAGTCTTTCTTGTGTCACTTCCTTAGTAGTCTTGTAGCTTCTCTCTTTTGGTTTCATTGCTTGTTTCCTTTGTTCCTAGTCCGTTTGTGAATCCTTATTCATTTCTTGGTGTCTTATAAACTTCATTCCGAACCTATACTTGGACGTGCTAGTTGGTGATCATTTCATTTTGGTTCCTATAAAAGGGAAAAGGCTAGGATTGAGAGGAAAAAGGCTAAGAGTGATGAGAACAATAGAGTGTGGTCATAAAAGTCATAGACCTTGAGTGTATACACGAGTGGAAAGAAAATTGAGTGAACATTACTTGAGTGATACATGTGAGGGAGTGAACTTGTGAGGTCCTTTGCTCTTATTTGTTATAGATATGGCGTCGGATGATGATTGTGGAGGGTATAGTTCGTGTAGAGATGATGGAGACTATGGTTCCTATGATGGTGATAACAGTTATTGCTATGATGATTCCGGGAACTATGGTACGTATGAGGATGAAGCGGGTCACTATGATGATCGTGAGGGTGATGAGGACTATGAAGCTCATGATGATGAATGTGTTGATCCTCATGCTTCTAGTCAAGAATACGAAGATGGTGACGCTTCAACGTATGATGTTCCTAGTTACCCTTCTTGTGATGAATTTGAACATGATGATAGTGACATAGAGAGAACAGAGGATGAAGTTGATAATATGAATTGTGTATATGCATCTTCTCTTGGTGTTACTTGTGGTGTATGGGAGTAGGAGGTGGTTGTTCCATGGGAAAAAGGATGATTGTCTATCCTACTTGTGCTAAAAAGGTTAATGCTCCTAATTCCCATGTGAAGGGTGGAGTGAGAAGTAGCGATGCTCTTGCTACCAAAGGCTTGTATGGTTCTAACAATGCTAGGAGTAGAAGTAGTAGGAGTGGTGCTATTGACTATGAGACCCCTTCCTCGACTTTCAACAACACTTCTAATGTTGGAAGAGTGACGGGAAGTGGAAGTTTCACTAGCAATCTTGCTAGTAGAGGAGGGATAAGGGAGACCCGAGTTGTTGATGTTGATAGTCGTGGGCATTCAAGTTCTTCCTTGGATGCATCTCTACAAAACTTGGGTAGACGTAGGTTCGTTGTTGAGGTAGATGGTATTAGGGGTTACTTGCTCAAGATTGGTGACACCGTTTCCGATTGCATTAGCGCTTCGTCGGTCACTAAGCTAAGGATACCATGCGACACTATAGAGCATCCGTATAAGTATAATGGAATTTGGGTTTCTAAGGAAGTCTTTGACACGACCCGAAATCCGGTTAGGCCATGCGGGCACCCGACATCCTCCCCTAGACCCGTCGGGCGAACCCTTGCCAATTAAATTAGGAAAATAAATATAATAATTCATAAATAAGGACAAGACTAAAAAAAATACAGACATATTGATACCTCTAAGCTGTACAAAAGAAATTACAGCTGACTACCCAACATGCTAGGTTTAGGGCTATCAAGACTAGACATCTAAGAGTACAAAAAAAAAAAAAAGACAGATACCTCCTGAAGGGAGCAAATGCAACTGAAATGATAACCAATAAACTGGTGGCCATCCGGAATAAAAGCTGGCTCACCCTGACAGCTGAAGTCGTCTTCGCTCCTTCACAACGTGGCGAACTCAATCCTGGAGTGAACCTGCCGAAACGAAATAGATAGACAAGAAACAAACAACAAATAAGGGTGAGTCAAAAGGACTCAATAAGTGGGGCAGACTAGCCACCTCAAAGAATAGGATAGCTAGCTAAGGAGAAAAGAAACAGATAGACCAAATTCCTTTTATTTAAATTATAAAAAGGCAGAGCCAGATAACAACCGGAAACACGTAAGAAACTTATAAAATCAACCAAGGATACGAGCCAGAAACATATCAACAAATAAGCAATGCACATATAAGCAGAACAGTAGTCATGTACCGCAAGTCTACACAATGGTATGAATTAAGATGAAATGAAATGAAGTGAGATGAAATGAAATGAAATGAAATATGATGCGAAGGGTCACATGTGCCCGTAATCCCATCCCGAAGCGGAATACTCCTACATTCGAGGGGAATCCTATCTGATAACCAACTGGAGCGGAATACTCCTGCTCCTGGGGCGGAATACTCCTGCACCCGATATAATATAAACCAGAGGCGGAATACTCATGCACTCTCCTGGGGCGGAATACTCCTGCACCCGATATAATGTAAAGCTAAGGCAGAATACTCCTGCACTCAATATCTGATATAAGAGCGGAATACTCCTGCTCTTGAGGCGGAATTCTCCTACCCTCAATATGATACAATGGAGCGGAATCCTCCTGCTCCTGGGGCGGAATACTCCTGCACCCAATATGATATGCAATGTAATGCATATGAATGACATATAATGCATATGAATGTAATGTGATGCAATAATAACCCTTCACCGGCGCGGGACTCTCATCGACAGTCGGGAAGTAGATGCCAACTTACAGCCAGAGTACAATGCTCAGATCCTCAATGCAATACCAGCAATAGGACATAACATATAATATACAATATAAATCTAAAGCTAAGGCGTAATGAGTAATGAGTACGCCTATCGGCAGCTACACATGTAAGGAACACGTGGTAGAAAATCCACGAGGCCAGGTGCTTCCAAAGAAATGGATATAAACACTTACCTCTCCCAAAGTTAGTACAGCCACTCAATAACCGCTTCGTCCTTTGGATTCATTGCCAAAAGATCCCACTCTATTCAATAAGCAGAAAAATATATCAAATTAGGCTAAAGGCTTCATTCCTCACATCTTAGGGCAATCCAGGTAGAAACCTGATACCCTATTCGCATATGTAATATGCAGGCCAGGCCTATGTACAGGGTTTATGGTCACATAACCAAACCCCAAATAATTTACATTTATATGTTGCCCATAACTCACTGAGTACGAATATATAATCAATTTCGTTATCGGGGTCCATTTGACCCTTTAAACTATTAATTGAACTTATTAAAATGATGTCTAATATCTAAATTTCCACCATCAAAATATATTTAAACACACGTAATAAACTCAAATAATATATTAAGATCATTACCTGAATATTTCAGGGTGAAAATTCTACTTTTTTCCGGCCCCTTTTCTTATTTTCTGGTATTTTTCCACTGCGTGTTTTCTGTTTCGCGTCTCTATTTCTCGTTGTTTCACTCTATAACGTTAAGGGTTATTGGGTTATATCTCTTTCAGCCACCGCCCATGGTACTTACATTTTCTTTCTTTCTTTGTAATTTTTGTCTTTTTCTCTTTTTTTTTTATTTTCTTTTATTTTATTTTCTTTTCTTAATAAAAATTAAAATAGTACGCTACGATATTCGAAATAATTCCAACTTTTGCATACGAGTTATACAAAATATATGTAACATGCTCGCGAAGGCGGATCTCAAATCAGACTTCCGAAACTCAAGATGCGAATTTAAATGAAAAAGGTCAAATTATTTAACTTTCGGCATTTTAGCGGAACTAGCCGAACAACATCGAAATTCACTTTCGAAAGTTCAGAAAAGTCATAAATAATCATACAAACCTAAAGGCGCTTTCGGATTTCGAATCGGAGCTCGTTCGCCAAAACCGAGCTCGAAAATCTCTTTTTAATATTTATTGACAATAAAATCTGAAACATTCTTCCGATGCCTACCAAACGAGGTCTGATTTAGCTCAAATTTTACAGACAAGTCCTAATGGACATTACGAATATTTTAAAATTATCAGCACGCCAATCGGAGTCCTAACTTCTGAAACGTCTGACCGAGGTCGTTTCATTCTCCTCCACTTAAACTCTCGTTCGTCCTCGAACGAGCCTAAGTCTAAAGAAAAATCTGTACAGATAACAAAAGAACTTGCACGACCTTCATAAGCTACTCCACGGACATTATCTCATGATTGCAGAATCAGAATTATAACACGAACACCGAACTCTTGGAATAAAATATATTTGGATAATATGATAACATCATTGCCCAACTTATTCGGACTAAGCCGAACCTTTCTTGATCATGAGAGAGGAGTTCTATATTTTCGAAATGAAGATACACGCAACTCTTGATGGGCTAACATGATTCCACCAATGAATCACCTCGTCGATATACTTTTGATATAGAACAGGTCGATGAAACAAAGAATTAGCTCACACTTGATGCAATAGGTGAAACTTTTGAGGTACCTTATCACTACACACTATATAAGATTTGATGCAAGCTATATTATTTTTACGAACGGACTATGCAACATCTCAGTTGATGTTAGTGTTGTTCTGCAAGCTCCTTGTGGGAATGTAGTTATTCATATCCTAATGTATGTCAAAAGTTCATCTGAACAGGGTCTATCGTATAAAGATAAGGATCATACAACTACTACTGGATAGTATGATATAGACCAAGAACGATCTTCAGACTGAACATCTACCTCAGGGTATTGTCTTTGAATTGGAACTATTGTGACTTGAAAAAGTAAATATAAAAGAGACATGTAGTTGGACCATGAGCTGAGGCAGAATACCAGCAACAAAGTTGATTACATGAGCACTTATAACGCTAGAGTAACTTCTCAAAGAGTTGAGGTATGAAAGAGATATATGATGGATTGTTGACAAGCTGCACTAGACCTTTAACTCTAAATTTTCATGAAGTAAACCAGCGTCAGTATGAGGATCCAGTTCTAGTTGAATACAGACAGATAGGTACGTATATATGATCAGGTTGCCAGTTTATTTCTATCATTAATAGATTATTAGTGGATTTAGTAATGATCGACACTCATTATAGGTTTCTGTCGTGGCCTTACTTTGGGTCATGAGAAAAGTGGTATCAACACCTCAGAGATTTAGTATTACCATTTAGTATTTGGAGGAAGACTCCTCCACTTAAAGCATACACTCATGTAGCTTATTTGAATAGGAATAACCATCCTCGCACAGTCTGCTGGACTAAAGAAGATTTAGCTAAAAACTGAATGTAGGCAGACCTAAGCTACCAACTACCCTTTCGAGTTGCCAACCAACTGCAACTCTCGAGTTCACAACTCCATACATTTGCCGTAAACACCACCGCCTGATGGATGGTCCTTCTATATAAAAATTTCGGCAGAGTTTCCCCTGAAACTGGATGATCCGCAAAAACAGAACCAGGATTATACTATACATGGGAATGGATACCCGGATAAACTGATATTCAAAACAATAATATGCTTACCCAACTACAATAACACGTACTCTGGCTCAACACAGGGAATGTCACAAGCGGCTACCAATCGCCCAAGCTCACTAGTGCCGGACGAAGAAGAAATGGAAATGGATCGAGGATAGAAATAATTAGAGCTTCAGGAAGTTTATCTTCTTATTTACTTGGCTACCAAAGCTAGACTACATCCAAATCAGGCGAGCCAAAGAATCGCAATTGAAGAGATAGACATTAAATGAGTTTTATGGAACAACATCCATGCCAATTTAACCTCCCAATAAAAGGAAACTTCAACAATTTACCAGAAATTCTTTTATAACCGAGACAAGCTCACATAATAACATGACTCTACTAGCGTCTCGAACCAAGAGGAGACACATAGATCGAGTATTACTTACTAATCACTTTAGACCAGAAGAAATAATAACACTTTCTAAAGGTGACGAATAAGAATCCCATCATCCTACCAACACTGATTTCCGAGGAGAGAGGTAAATGACTTGACATAATAACACAAGGTGGCATAACAGGATGCCAAGCAGGCAATAGCAATACTCACCGTCAAATCTCTCATATTTAGATCAGATAAAATAGAAGAGTCATCATAAATGCCAGGAATAAATCATATCAGAAACTCACCCCACTACCGCAATCGATTCTTAATTACGATAATATCCAAGGAAACCGTCGAAACATGATAAGACACACCATTTCCAGATCGATCAGAAAGATAAATCTTACTTACAGATAAGGGAAGAAGAAACACACGGGTCTACTACATCGGATGCCTCAGCATCCTGCCAGACTAGCAGTTCATAGAACTGCCTCTGCAGCTGAGCTGAGCCACTACCCTGACAAGCACTTACTGGAGAACCACTTCCACCACAATCTCAACCTCTACTGGATGGTGGCATTTCTCTGGAGGATTGAGATCTAAATAAAATTCCATGCGACTGTGCAGGTGCCTGAGGTCGAGAGAAAGGACGACGACCTACTTGCCGGAATAAGGAAAAACTCCTCAAAGGATAACCAGACTCACGACAATGATAACACCTTTTCAACTAAAAATAGAAGCAGGAAAGATTGTTGATAGCTGTAAAGAGAAAAATTGATTCTGATCTTGACACACTACTGGCGCATTTTAATAATCACAGGACACAAGCTGAGATAACCTGGAAGGTGACCTCCCAAAATAATCAGAACTTTTACCTCCAAAGAGGTACCATAGTTACCCACCAGGGCCGTGGGATCTCTTACTTTCCCGCTCTAACTCTTCCCGCTCTAACTTTGGTATGCCTAGAACCTTCGGGCAATATTAACAACAATATCAAATAAAATCCAGACCTCAATTTCTCGAGCCATATGGGATTTTAAGGAAAAGAGAAAGTCATCAATAAATCTCTGAATCTCTCGAAAGGCTCATGAACTAGTTCTAATGCATATCCAGCCATTCTATAGAATTCAATCTCATATTCTGAAGCACCAACAGGCTAACCGACAGGCTACCCTGTCTAATCCACTCAAACTGGAAATACTTTTCATCTCGCTCGATACTCGAAAGGAACTTTCCACGAATCTAGAAGAAAAACCGAACCAAGTTAGCTAATAAGAGAGCGGCCCACAAATTCAAGGCTGGACCCTGAAACTGGAAAGCAGAATAATCAACACCATACCGCTCGATATAATCAAGAGCCTGAAGGATACGCTGACATCATTTTATTTTAAAAAGAATCACGAGGTTTATCTGATATATTGCTTAAGAATATCGGAAGGTTCAACTGCGTAAAATAATATAATCTCTTTGGGTACTCGGACCGAATTGTTACCTTGGCTGGCTAACCAGCCAGAGCAATTGGTGGCGCAACGCATGCTGCCTCTGGAACATAACTTACTGAGGCAATATCAAGAACTGGAACAAGAGTTCTGTAAGTCCGAACATCTGCATATGCGGCGACCTAATAAGCTGCCTAACAAATAATAGGTTCTTGCGGTATCTGCACCGCCAAGATTCTCGTAAAAGCATCGTAGAGAGCCAAGGGAAGCACAAGGCCCTGCTTCCTTGCCCACTGCGAGCTCGTACAGTTGGGACCTCCGTAACTAGATTGTCAGCACGATAAAAAACTCTCGGAGCTTCGTCAGTACTAACCCCAGGCCAGACTGCTTCGTCGTGAACTCATACCGTTTGCTGATTTGTCGCATGAGGATTCACAATTACCACGAAGGAATTAACAAAAATACTTTTGACTCCTAGACTGACGCACGATCAGAAAAGAAGGAAGTGAAACTTCTTAAATGCCATCATAGCCCCTCGTAGATAAATACGGACGTCTACGTACCCATCAGCGAGACTCTACTAGACATTGTCTTAGTCTGGATAGACTCTAAACTCGGCTCTGATACCAACTGACACGACCCGAAATCCGGTTAGGCCGTGCAGGCACCCGACATCCTCCCCTAGACCCGTCGGGCGAACCCTTACCAATTAAATTAGGAAAATAAATATAATAATTCATAAATAAGGACAAGGCTAAAAAAACACAGACATATTGATACCTCTAAGCTGTACAAAAGAAATTACAGCTGACTACCCAACATGCTAGGTTTAGGGCTATCCAGACTAGACATCTAAGAGTACAAAAAAAAAAAAAAAAAAAAAAAACAGATACCTCCTGAAGGGAGCAAATGCAACTGAAATAATAACCAATAAACTGGTGGCCATCCGGAATAAAAGCTGGCTCACCCTGACAACTGAAGTCGTCTTCGCTCCTTCACAACGTGGCGAACTCAATCCTGGAGCGAACCAGCCGAAACAAAATAGATAGACAAGAAACAAAAAACAAAAAACAAATAAGGGTGAGTCAAAAGGACTCAATAAGTGGGGCAGACTAGCCACCTCAAAGAATAGGATAGCTAGCCAGGGAGAAAAGAAACAGATAGACCAAATTCCTTTTATTTAAATTATAAAAAGACAGCGCCAGCTAACAACCGGAAACACGTAAGAAACTTATAAACTCAACCAAGGATACGAGCCAGAAACATATCAACAAATAAGCAATGCACATATAAGTCATGTACCGCAAGTCTACACAATGGTATGAATTAAGATGAAATGAAATGAAGTGAGATGAAATGAAATGAAATGAAATATGATGCGCAGGGTCACATGTGCCCGTAATCCCATCCCGAAGCGGAATACTCCTGCATTCGAGGGGAATCCAATCTGTTAACCAACTGGAGTGGAATACTCCTGCTCCTGGGGCGGAATACTCCTGCACCCGATATAATATAAACCAGAGGCGGAATACTCATGCACTCTCCTGGGGCGGAATACTCCTGCACCCGATATAATGTAAAGCTGAGGCGGAATACTCCTGCATTCAATATCTGACATAAGAGCGGAATACTCCTGCTCTTGGGGCGGAATCCTCCTACCCTCAATATGATACAATGGAGCGGAATCCTCCTGCTCCTGGGGCGGAATACTCATGCACCCAATATGATATGCAATGTAATGCATATGAATGACATATAATGCATATGAATGTAATGTGATGCAATAATAACCCTTCACCGGCGTGGGACTCTCATCGACAGTCGGGAAGTAGATGCCAACTTACAACCAGGGTACAATGCTCAGATCCTCAATGCAATACCAGCAATAGGACATAACATATAATATACAATGTAAATCTAAAGCTAAGGCGTAATGAGTACGCCTATCGGCAGCTACACACGTAAGGAACAAGTGATAGAAAATCCACAAGGCCAGGTGCCTCCAAAGAAATGGATATAAACACTTACCTCTCCCAAAGTTAGTACAGCCACTCAATAACCGCTTCGTCCTTTGGATTCATTGCCAAAAGATCCCACTCTATTCAATAAGCAGAAAAATATATCAAATTAGGCTAAAGGCTTCATTCCTCACATCTTAGGGCAATCCAGGTAGAAACCTGATACCCTATTCGCATATGCAATACGCAGGCCAGGCCTATGTACAGGGTTTATGGTCACATAACCAAACCCCAAATAATTTACATTTATATGTTGCCCATAACTCACTGAGTACGAATATATAATCAATTTCATTATCGGGGTCCATTTGACCCTTTAAACTATTAATTGAACTTATTAAAATGATGTCTAATATCTAAATTTCCACCGTCAAAATATATTTAAACACACGTAATAAACTCAAATAATATATTAAGATCATTACCTGAATATTTCAGGGTGAAAATTCTACTTTTTTCCGACCCCTTTTCTTATTTTCTGGTATTTTTCCACTGCGTGTTTTCTGTTTCGCGTCTCTATTTCTCGTTGTTTCACTCTATAACGTTAAGGGTTATTGGGTTATATCTCTTTCAGCCACCGCCCATGGTACTTACATTTTCTTTCTTTCTTTGTAATTTTTGTTTTTTTCTCTTTTTTTTTTTTTGTTTTCTTTTATTTTATTTTCTTTTCTTAATGAAAATTAAAATAGTACTCTACGATATTCGAAATAATTCCAACTTTTGCATACGAGTTATACAAAATATATGTAACATGCTCGCGAAGGCGGATCTCAAATCAGACTTCCGAAACTCAAGATGCGAATTTAAATGAAAAAGGTCAAATTATTTAACTTTCGGCATTTTAGCGGAACTAGCCGAACAACATCGAAATTCAGTTTCGAAAATTCAGAAAAGTCATAAATAATCATACAAACCTAAAGGCGCTTTCGGATTTCGAATCGGAGCTCGTTCGCCAAAACCGAGCTCGAAAATCTCTTTTTAATATTTATTGACAATAAAAACTGAAACATTCTTCTGATGCCTACCAAACGAGGTCTGATTTAGCTCAAATTTTACAGACAAATCCTAATGGATATTACGAATATTTTAAAATTATCGGCATGCCAATCGGAGTCCTAACTTCTAAAACGACTGACCGAGGTCGTTTCAGTCTTTGTGTTCATATCTCATGGGAGTTATAAGAAGCATGTTTGGCGTCACGTGTATCCCATGCGGGATATTGATGTATGGCTAGGTAACCCATGGTTGCAAAACAAGAGTGTGCAATATAGTGTTTTGAAGGATGCGTATCTTGTGGGCATAGGGCAAAGGGTTGATGACTTTGTCCCTTATCGGGCAATAGGCCAATTGCCTACTAGTGCACCTTCTTTGGCTATCCAAAGGAGCAAGGAGCAACAACCTCATTCCATGAATGAAAGAGTGCAATCAAGAAGTCCTTCAAACACAAGCAATAGTGGGACTAGTGCTACAAAAGGGATGACAAGTGTCAACAAGGTGAATCCAAAACCACAAGCTTCCAAGCCAAGTGGTTCACCAACAAAGAAAAAAGAGACCTCAAGTGATGAGTCTCTTAGTCCTAGATTCCGGGTTGATGTTAAAAGTCTACCTAGTCCGGCAATAAGTATTCTTGGGCCTCGTCCCAATTCACCCGAATTTGAGAGACAAAAGATTGAGAGGAGTAAGGGAGTGACCGGTGACATTCCTCGAGTGGAAAAAGGAGAGGATGTGTTGAGTGATGTGAGTGGGATGTCACCACCCGAATCTACACCCGACCTTGAAAAGAAAATGAGGGAAAAGAAAGAGGGAAAAAGAATCATTTAGAGTGAGGACACCCCTTATTCTAACCTTACCCCTTTATCTTTTTCTTCTACTTGTGTGAATACTTGTGTAGGTACTCTTGAAGGCAAACCAATGGAGCTTCAATCATGTTCCAATGTGGAAAGGCAAGGTGAAAAAGATCTAGAATGTGAACTTCAAGTTGGAGAAACTACCCATGACACTTCAAGTTCATTGAGTGAGCAAGATGGCCACTCAAAGGTATGTGTTAGTCCTTCTTCCCATGAGCATGATGCTTCCTTGTCTTGTAATATTGTTTATGAAAACTCTATGCTAGTTGGTGATTTGTGTGATTACAATGTGTTTGCAACTAGTGTAGAGTCAAATGGTCAACTTGTATGTGAATGTGAACCACTAGTTGAGAGGGTTGATAAGTCACATCATGATGTGAGATCGGTTTTCATTGAACCTCTCTTTATCGAAGATGTCATAGTTGACCTTGCTTTTGACCCTTGTTATGACACACCACCAATCTTTGATAAAGGGGTAGATGAGTTGTATGATCATACCCTTATGGATGTTATTGCATACGGTGGATTTATGTATTGTAGTGAGGTTGATGGTGACCTTGAGGAGTCCCTAGTGGATGGGATGGATCGAATTGTATTCGATGACTCCTCAAATGTGGATGATGATTCTAGTTTGGATGTCTCACCTTTGATGGATGGTGAACTTGTCTTCACTAATCCTATATTTGAAGGGGATTTTGAAAGAGGTGGTGATGTGCATTCAACTAGGGGAGAGTGTGAGCTTGAACCTCCATGGTTTGTGAAGTTAGACTCCATGCATGATCCATTGTTTGGAACTCCAAGTGGGATGAGTTGTCTTGATATTGGTTGTATTAAACCATCTTCTAGTAGCCCTAGCCTTCGTTGTGTGGACTACAATGATATAGGACCTATTTTGGAGACCTTCCTTTGGAGTTTGTCAAGTGAGGGAGATTTTTTTGGAGTTGGATTTGGAGGTGAGGAAGTCGTTGTTAGTGTGTGTAAGAGTACTTCCAAGAAGGAAAATAGAGTATTTGATGTTAGTTGCCAATTGAACTATTTTGTTCACTCCACCCCACATGTTGATCATACCTTGGGTGGTGAGCATGCCAAAGCCAATATGTCATATCGTGATAATATTGATTTGAAGGCTTGGTGTATTGGTCATACGCTTAGGGGTCATAGGGAATTTGATTGCTATATCTTGCATGTTCCTAATCCTATTGATCTCTTTGCTTGTTCTTGTGTTGGATGCACCTTTCTTTGGAGTCAAGTACTTGTTGTTTCCTTTGGAGACATAAGCTTATTACTTGTTATTGATGCTTGGCTCTATCATAAGAGTGTGTTTTCCACACTTTTGAGCACTAACCTACTCTTGGAG
Source organism: Petunia axillaris subsp. axillaris (assembly GCA_029990575.1). Lineage (NCBI taxonomy): Eukaryota > Viridiplantae > Streptophyta > Magnoliopsida > Solanales > Solanaceae > Petunia > Petunia axillaris. Next base: position 167,849,892 of record JARKNS010000008.1, read on the forward strand.
TAGGAAGTTCGTTTGTCTTTGCCTTGTTTGTAGGTCTTGTTGGCTTGATTTCGATGACAAAATCCTTTTAAGAAGGGGAGAATGATTCAATCCGGATTGGTATCCAAAGCCGTGAGGAGCTTACACTCAACATGCGGGACTTGGAACGCTTCAAAGAGAGCTTGGAAATCAGGATTCAAGTCAAAGAAGGCCAAAAGACCAAGATGCGAGCTTGCTGGACTGCTGGAAACACATTGCCCTGCGTGATCGCGAGCTCACCCACGCGATCGCGATGAAGCTCCACATTGCCCTGCGCGATCGTGTCCTTCCATGCACGATCGCGATGAAGAATTTATCAGCCAGTGTTCCAGAATTAGCTGAAGGAGCATTTAGGCCATTTACCTTTGTTTAATTAGGCTTAGGGGCTTTCTAGTCATTTTACACTTGTGTATGGGAAAACTATATAAGCTTCCCTTAGTCTTTTATTTCATTAGTTAGTTTTTAATTGAGGATAGAGATAGATTAGGTCGAGCCTATCTTGTGGAAGCCCGAGGCTTCACGGACTCCTTTACTTGGAGCCAAGTGGATGTCATCCTAGTATGGATTCTCGATAGGTTCAAATTTCTTTCTCTCTCTAGGATATTCATTCGTGTTTGAATTGAATATCCTTTCTTTCTTCTTTCTGTCATTCCCCATATCTATTTTCTTATCGTTGTGTTTACTTCATTGTTTCCGTTACTTCATCTTGCTTCTGCATAGTTTGGATCGTACCAGAAACGAAGCTGAAAATAAGAAACTAAGAAAGAGAGAAAAGAATGAAAAAGAAAGAAATGAAAGAAAGAAAGAGAAGAAAAGTAGTGGAATAAAGGAACTACATGCAACTTGTAAAGAGTGTTGAAGATGGTGGAATTATGAGGAAGAGAAAAAAGAAAGAAAGAAGTCAAAGGAAAAAAAAGTAAAAAAATGGTATTTTATTTTTTTGATTAAATTTTTTTTTGTCCAAATGGACAGCCATATCAGCTAAATTTTCTACATGGACAACGTGTGTGACCAGTTAACGGACCGAACCAAAACTGAACAGTTGATCATTTGCTTCCATGTGGTGCCTAGAGGAGACTACTTCCATGTGGTGGTAGTTTCCTTCTTTCCAGGTTGTTCCGTTCCTATCAACTTTCAAGATTAGCGGATGATAGTTCAACTGAAATATGGCCTTGATTTTTTTTTTTGGTAGATATGGAAGATGGAATTGAGATACATGAAAGAAATATGAAGTCATGTATATATGGTATCATACATGCATATGGCATATCTTAACTTACTAACTCTTACTATCATGAAAACCTATGTTAACTACAAATAACTTAAATTAAGTAGGGGTGATCTTTTAAATATTTCTGAAATTGCTATGCTATACGAAAGATGGCCTTACAATCGTCAATCAACCAATTATTTTGGAAAATATTTAGAAATTGGGATCCCAACATGCTTAAACAACAATTTTGTAGAAAAGTTAAAACCTTCAAATCAATTGAAGGTCTTGAAGTAGAGATTAAATAATGTAGTTTGAAATGTTTAACTCTTATTTCATCAATTTCATGTAATATAATCCATGCCCATAGTATTATGAACAATTAATGTTATTTCTGTAAATAAGGAAATGACTAAAAGTCTCAAAATAATAATAAGATGAGATGAAAAGAATGCTTTTTAGAATAAATATCATTGCCTATATGTTGTGAAAGATGACTTATAATCAATAAACGTATTTGTTTTTTTTTTCAAATTGTGATCACAATATATTTGAATATTGCTTAAGTAATTTCAACATGTTTAAATGACAATTTTGTATAAACATTGATTTGTCGAATTATATGAAGGTTGTGTAGTAGAATCAATAAGGTTGTTCATGTTATTTAGATAACATCGAAAAGAGGCCGATATGATTGCAGTGGTTTCGAAAATTCAAAGTTTGGTTATACATCTTACAATAACCGAAAAATTGGTATAGTACAAAATTTTTAAAATAACCGACCGAACCGAAAATACTCCTAGAGTCAAGTCATGATATTTTCTACCTATTTATGTGCATTTCGTCAATGTTTGCTACTTATTAAATAGAGCAAATAGGTTCGGACTCCCCTGAACTTGACAGTTATTTTAATTAGTTTTTCAAATATATTTTTTAGATCATAACTTGGCAATGAAAAATTATTCTTTCAGAGATTTTTTTAATTTTTTTTTTTTTTTTTTTTTAGAAAAAAGATATTGTAAGGTTTTCATGAAATTTTTTTATCTAATATTGTAATGCCATCGTGTCCTTGGCTATACCAATGTGTCCTCTCTCATATATTTTTGATTTGATTGTTTTTTTTCATAGGGTGTGTTTGGTATGAAGGCTGATATTATTCAATATTTTTCATGTTTGGTTGCCTTAAAAGTCTGGGAAAATATTTTCCATAATAACTCATTCCAGGAGTAAACTATTTTCTATTGTAAAAATAAGGAAAATATTTTCCAAACGTGGCAACCACCCCATTGCCTTTTTCCACCATCCACCCCAACCTCTACCTCCTACATTACCACACTACAATCATTACCTCCTACCCCCACAAACACCCTTATCTTGCTCGCTTCATATTTTAGTTCTACTTGAATTCTTGAGTTTATATTCCAGAAATGGTAAATCATTCAATAAAAAATGGCAACGACAGAAGAAATTCATGCATTAATTGAAGAAGTTGAGAGGATCTATGATCGAGCAAAGGTAGCAGAATGCCAAAATTCATTCAAGTATCTTATTGAAAGGGCCCAATCAGTGCTTAAGGTACTCAAGGAAAAATTTAATTTTCTTTGGACGGAGGAGAATCGCTCAGAGAATGAAAGATGTTTCATAAGAGTTGTCATGAGAGCTTACTTGTTGCTGCACAACTGTTACCGGAAAATTTCCTCTGCTTAATTCTAATGGTGATTCTAAGAGTGACAAGGAAGATTCTAGTAGAAATGACAAGTGTTTGTCTGAATAAACAAAGAGTTAGTTTTCATTGGACTGGGTCATTTTTACAAGACATGGACCACACTGTATTGGGCTTCTTTAATGTTGTTCGTGTTTTATTTTGTTCGTTTGGGTCTTAGCCCAATTTCGGTTGCCCTGTGATTTCAGCCGCAAGTATATAATTTTGTGATAAACTTTGTATTGTAGGATTAAGATAAATCTAGTTATGTTATTTCCGTTATTGTAACTTAGAGTCCTAGTTAATCCTGAGTCTGCAAAGTACGTGTATGTATATACAACTCAGTATCAATGAAAAGACACACAAGAAAATTTCTTCAGCTTTTCTCTATCACTAAAACATCAAAATCACACATGATATCAGAGCAATTTTAATTATTGCAACCACATCAAAAAAAAAATCCAGTTTCTTATTGTTCAAACCTATTTTTTACCAGCAGACATGACCAATCCACCAGGAACTGAGGCTGATAAAAAATTTCCATCCATATGAACTGTGGCAGGAGAAACCTCTTCCTCCATTGGAACTCTCTCAAAAAATTCAGATCTCACCAAATCATACATAGGGAAAGGAACTTGTGAGGCAATAAATGCATCTCATCCATATTTCTTTTCACCATCAGATTCACCTGGAATGAACCTTGTTAGTGTTTGACGGAACAGGTTATGCGAATTGGAGAAGAGACATGCTAATTTCATTATCTGCTAAAAATAAGTTATGTTTTATAAATGGTACCTCTGTTATTCCTAATGAGGGATCACCTCCGTTAACAACATGGAATAGGTGTAATGACATGGTTATTGCATGGCTCTTGAATGCCTTGGACAAGGAGATTGCTGGAAGTGTGATTTATTCACAAACTGTTGCAGAACTTTGGAGTGAACTTGAGGAGAAATACGGACAGGTTGGTGGAACTAAATTGTATCAGATACAGAGAGAACTAAACAACATCAATCAAGGGACTATGAATGTGGCAGCTTACTTCAACAAATTGAAGAAGATTTGGGACCAGTTGAAGGTATTGCACACTTTTATGATTTGCAATTGTGAGTGCAAATGTGGTGCTAAGGCGCATAATTTCAAGATGAATGAGGATCAAAAATTAATTCAATTTTTAATGGGACTTAAGAAGGGTTATTCTGGGGGGAAGAGGTAACATCCTGATGATGAAGCCTCTTTACCACAAGTCAGGCCTACTCAATAGTGCTGCATGCAAAGAGTCAAACAGAAGTACACTCAGGAAACCAAGCCTTTATAGAGCCCAATGCTTTTAATGCTACTGGATAGCAAAGCAATTTTCAGAGAAACAGCCAGTATAACAAGAATAATTCTTTTAACTACAATTCAGGAATAAAGAGGAACAACCTGTTTTTCACTACTTGCAAGAAAAAAGGACAGCGGAAGCAAAATTGCAGAAGTAATATGTTCTGCACTTACTGCAAACTGCAGGAACATTTAAGGGAAAATTGTCACAAGCTTAATGGGTACCCTGATGACTTCAAGTTCACCAATAATCAAGTAAGAAGCACTACAAATGTGCAGGTTAATTCAGCAAACATAGGAGAGTCAGAGAAGTCAACTGAAGTAAATGCTGAGAATACAGTAAGTGCAAATAATTATAATTCACAGGGGTTCATGAAGGAACAGTGCAATCAGAACATCCAGATGTTCCAATCAATGCGGAGTGGTAATTCTGGTGTCTCTGGTTCAGAGGAAATTGCGTGTGCTAACTATGCTGGTATTACTTGTCAACCTTTTACCTCATGTTTTAATTCCATCACCTCCAACCCCTGAATAATTGATTCAGGGGCTTCTCAACACATGACTTCTAATAAGTCCATACTTCATAACATTAAACATCTTAAAAAACCAATCACAGTAAATCTACCTAATTCTTTTAAAGTAAAGGTAGAATATATAGGGACATTGAGTCTTTCTTCTGATATTGAGTTGAACAATGTACTTTATGTACCTTCTTTTAAGCATAATTTGCTTTCTGTTAGTCAACTACGTGCACAACTCAATTCCAAACTTACGTTTACTAAGTCTAGCTGTGTGTTACAGGTCCCAACGAAGATGGAGGTAGTTTTTGGTGAGGAAGATGCAGGGCTTTATCTACTTAAGGGTAACACATCACAATCCATCAAATTAGAGTTTAGTTCTAATAATATTGAGTCTGTTGTCAAGAATTATTTATTTCCTGTTAAGAGTTTAGTTGTCTCTAGTAATGTTGACTATTCAGTTTTTGATTTTGGAAAAGATTCTCCTTATGTTCCCAAAGTGAATGATATGAATAAACTTGATCTTGTCCAGAAATCCATTATTTCTTCTAAAGTTTGGCACTATAGATTGGACCATTTACCAATTCAAGCAATAAAAAATATAAAGCAGCTTAGTGCTCCTAATGTGTAGAAACATCAATTCCCCTGTGATATTTATCACATGGCAAGACAAACCAAGCTTCCTTTTCGTACCAGTACCATGTCATCTTAGAGATGTTTTGAGTTAATTCATATTGACACCTAGGGCCATACAAAATACCAAACTATAAAGGAGAGAAATATTTTTTTAACTATTGTGGATGACTTCTCTAGAGCAACTTGGACCTACCTACTTTCTACCAAGTCAAATTCTTTCACTAGTTTGAAACACTTCCTAGCATTAGTTGAAAGACAGTTTTCAGCTAAGGTAAATATCATAAGATCAAACAATGCCTATGAATTAGGAGCTAGGAATTTACCTACTCAATTATTTTCTTCTCTAGGAATTATTCACCAAACAACTTGCATATCCACACCAGAACAAAACAGAGTGGTTGAACGCAAGCACAGACATCTTTTAGAGATATGTAGAGGATTACTATATCAATCTAATCTACCTAAAAAATATTGGGGGGAATATTTTCTTACTGCGACGTATCTAATTAATAGATTCCCTTCTAAGGTGTTGATAGACAAGTCACCTCATGAAATATTATTTAAGAAAACTCCAAACTACAGACATCTCAAATCTTCTGGTTGTTTGGTGTTTGTAGGGACCTTGTCTACTCATACAGACAAATTAGAGCCTAGAGCAGTCCCTGGAGTATTTATAGGGTATCCCTTCAACAAGAAAGGATAATACTCTGTCTCCAGTCAAAGCAAGTTATTATCATAAGAAATGCAAAATTTTATGAGACAATTTTCCCATTTGCACATATAGGTTCAAGTAACAGATTGTTTTCTTTTCCTTTCCTACATCAGATGAGTTACATACTGTTGCTTCACAAAATATGAACCAAACCACTTAATCTCCTCAACTAAATTGACAAAGTTCTACTCTAGTTTCACACTCACCATCTGCTCCTATTTAGTCATCAAGTATATTTCAGTCAATGGATACAGGGTCTTCTTCCTCTATAAGAAGAACAAACAGTTTAAATCCTATCCCTATTCCTGTCCTCAGTGATGTGTTAACCACAAAAGAAAGGCCACAGAGATCAAGAAAAATAACTAGTGCACCTAAATATTTATCAGGCTACATCTGTGATAATGCATATTCAGTCATTTCTCCTAACCCTCAACCCTTCCTTTATATGCATTTTCACTCACTACACTCTCATCACAAAATAAACAATTCCTACACAATATTGCACAAATAACAGAGCCTAGTACTTATATGCAAGCATCCCAGCATCCAGGTTGGCAAGCTATAATGTCCAAAGAACTTGAGGCTTTTGAATCAAACTCCACTTGGGAAGTTGTTGTTTTACCACCAGATAAGAGAACACTGCCTTGCAAATGGGTGTACCAGGTAAAGGTTAAATCAGATGGGACTTTGGAGAGATTAAAAGCACGACTAGTCATTAGAGGAGATATACAACGAGAAGGAATTGATTATACAGAAACTTACTCACCTGTGGTTAAAATGGCCACCATCCGTTGTCTAATTTGTATTGCAGTGAAGCGCAGATGGCCACTCTATCAATTGGATGTTAACAACGTATTTCTTCACGGGAATTTAACTGAAGAAGTGTTCATGAAATTCCCACCTGGAGTCAACCCCCCTCACCCAATCATGTATGTCTTCTGTGCAGGTCGATCTATGGCCTGAAACAGGCTTCACGGCAATGGTATTCACGTCTTCTGCAGCATTAGGGACAAGAGGATTTGTGCCATCTTTAAATGATTATTCTCTTTTTTATAAAGCTTCTAGTACTCTTGTCAACATAGTTGCAGTTTATGTAGACGATATACTCGTTACACATAATAATCAATCAGACATTGAAACATTTTCTTGATTCAGAATTCAAAATTAAGTACCAAAGTATTGCAAATTATTTTTTGGGCATAGAACTATTACCTGAGTCTGAAGGCCTTTTTGTCACACAACAAAAGTTTGCCATGGAGCTTTTGGCTAAATATCCTTTCCTTAGCTCATGCTTTGTTTCCACTCCGCTTGATCCCACTCTCAAATTGACCAAAGATTCTGGTGTACTACCTTTATCAGATCCCACTGTTTATCGAAGTCTTTTAGGCAAATTGATTTTTTTATGTCACTCCCGACCTAACCTCTCCTATGCAGTCCAAACTTAGAGCCAATTTATACAGAATCCTCATTCTGATCATCTTTCAGCTGCTTATCATACTTTGAGGTATTTGAGAAGGAATCCTTTTTTAGGACTTTTTATGTCACCTTCCTCGTTTTTTCAATTAGTAGCCTATTGTGACGCCGATTGGGCTGCTTGTTCCAATTCTCGCAGATCAGTAAGCGGGTTCTTCATCAGCTCAGGTGATTCTCCAATTTCTTAGAAATCCAAGAAACAAGCAGTTGTTTCCCTCTCATCGGCTGAAGCCAAGTATCGCTCCATACTATGTATTGTTGTAGAACTTTCCTGGGTTGTCCGCCTTCTCTCCGACTTATCAGCTTCTCCATCTTTACCAGTTCTCCTCCACTGCGACAACCAATCGGCGATTCATATAGCAAAAAGTCATATTTTTCACGAGCGAACGAAACATATTGACCTTAATTGTCATTTCGTTCGTGAGAAATTGGTTGATGGCTTGATTTCACTTTCATTTGTACCGTCTTCTTCACAAATTGCAGATCTGTTCACTAAGGCTTTAGCTGGTCCTTTGCATCGCCATTTCTTATCCAAGTTGGGAGTTCGATCAACGGTCTCCCATTTGTGGGGGAGGGGGGATGTTACTGGAAAATTTCCTCTGCTCAATTATAATGGTGGTTCTAAGAGTGACAAGGAAGATTCTAGTGGAAATGACAAGTGTTTGTCTGAACAAACAAAGCGTTATTTTTTATTGGACCGGGTCATTTTTACAAGACATGGGCCACACTGTATTGGGCCTCTTTTATGTTGTTCTTATTTTATTTCGTTTGTTTGGATCTTAGCCAAATGTTGGTTGCCCTCTGATTTCATCAGCACGTATATAGTTTTGTGATAAACTTTGTAATGTAGGATTAGGATAAATCTAGTTATTTTATTTTCTACGTTATTGTAACTTAGAGTCTTAGTTAACCTGAGTCTGTAAAGTACGTGTATATATACACTGTTGACACCCAATTTTGTCTCAGAATTTTCGAATTAATGTCTAATTATTTTAAATAAGGCTAATTTCAAAAATTAGAAGTGAATTGATTAATTTTAATTAAAAGGGATAAAAGTGCGAGATATAGCCTAAATTTTGTCCTATTTGCGCAAACCATTATATACTATCTAAACTCTCCCCAATTTCAAAAAAAAAAAATTCTCAATTCCCTTGACAAAACCCGATACCCATCCGTCCATTTTCATTTTCCCCCAAAACCCGATCCTCACTGTGATTTCCCCCCCAAAACTTAAAATGAAAAAACACCAAAAATCTCATACCCTTGTCCTCCTCTTCTTCTCCAGCTCAGCAAAAATCGCACCCTTTATCCGATTAGAGCCGTTGGAGGTTGTTTCGGTAATTTTGGGTTGAGATTTTTCCTCGATTGAAAACCCTAATGGTTTGGGTATAAAGGCAACGGAAAACTCTAAATTAGGCGGCGGTGAATAGAAGGAGTAGAAGAGAATTTTAGGGATTTCCTAGCAGCAGCTTTAGGCTTGAATCTTGGAGAGTTTCTTTAAAGTTATTACATATTTTACACGGCAAATACATAGGAGTTCTTAGCACCATAATTTTCAGCTTGCTTTTTCTATCTCGTTCTCGCCTCGCGTCGAATGTGTAAAGTCGAATTCCGTCATTAGCTTTACACACTTGTTCGAGTGATATTTCAGATCCTCGCTCCTTGTTCACTGCTCGCAAAGAGATAATCCTCTAAACCGTAGTATTTTCTTTCACTTTCTTTTGTTCAAACTGCTAATGTTATGGATTGAATATGTGTAAAGCCTACATATTTGAATCATAGTGTGTTTAACTTAAGTCGTTGCAACTGTAGAATTTCGAAACAATATGTGAAATCTTAGACACTATTAGAGCTTAAAGATGTAATCTTTTTCTATTTTCTTTTACTTGTTTGTTTACTATAAATTGTTTAGAAACTCAGGAGCATTTAGAGTGAAGGTCTTAATTTTTCATGTTGTCTAGCACTTGTGCATATCATTTGAGCATGATGAATGTTGGGAGAGTGAAAGAATAAGGAGGAGTATGAGTTGGGTTTGTAGGCTGATTCTTTCTTATTCTATGAGCTTAATGTGTGTGTGAGGTCAGTTCTCTGGAAATTTTTTTTGTTGGCTGCTTGAAGTGTGAGAGTGTGAGGGAGTGCTGCAGGTATAGGACTTAGTCTATAGTTTTGGAGTTCTGGTGTGTGTGTGTATAGATGATTTTGCAGGTTTGGTTGTAGGGTAGGGGTGTTCATGGGGCGGTACGGTTCGGGTTTGAGCTTATCGGTAACGGTATATCGGTTAACTGTATGTAATTATGTAAAACCAATACCGTACCAATAACGGTTATCGGTTCTTAAGGTAACCGGTACACCGAAGTAATGCATGAATTCTTGGTGGATGGTTATCAATAGGTAATATTTTTTAATTAATATAAATAACCACTAAAGTAATAGAAAAACCATCCACACAAGCTAAGTAAACAAGTGCAATCAACAAGTCTCAACAATTTGCTAACATAGCACAAAATAATGAAATAGAAACAGAAAAGATAAGAAAGTCTGATCAATGATCCGAGAAAGCAAAATTAATTATAAAATTGGCCGGAGTCATTAATTAAAGTGTATGAGTATTGACATATAACCACCAAAAATAATAATAATAATTGAAGTTTAACCTATAAGTTAATGTTATAAATTAAGAGTTTAAATGACTTAATATACTAATAATAAATAAAATAAAATATATAAAAATTATAAAAAGAAACCTTATCGGTTATCGGATAAAGAGATATAGAAACCGTTACCGTACTGATATCTTATCGGTATTGAAAATTAATACCATTACCGAACCAATAACCATTATACCGGTACCGTTATGCTTATGAGTAGCGGTAATGGTTCGGCTATCGGTACCGGTTCGGTTTTGCACACCCCTATTGTAAGGTAGTTGTGCTGGTTTGTAGGTGTTTAAGGGTGTTAGGCAGTGAAGTATTTTCAGGAGAGGCAGCAGGGTAGTAGCAGTAGTGCTATTTCTTGTGCTGCAAAGGGTGAGGGAGTGTATGTTTTGCTGCAGTTTATTGGAGGCAGTAAAGGTGCAGGTGCTAGAGGTTTTAGGCAGGTTTGAAGGCCTTAAGTGTGTAGATGTTATTGGAGGCAGGGGTAACTGGAGTTGGAGTCTCCTGGAAGGTTTAGATGTTTTCATGTCTAGGCTTGAACTAGTATGAGAGGATGTGTTTACTATCAGGTTAGGCTGTTAGAGATGGAGTGTGGTTCAGCTTATTTTTCTTTGGGCATGAGGGCTTGTTGTCCCAGTTGTGATCATGAGAGTGTGGAATTATTTATGGTCCTGTAGTTGTCTTAAGGGTGCCGCAACAATCTTAGGAGGTCTGTTATGTGTGCATTTGTTATAGAGAGTGTAGGGGATTGTTAGGTGGTCTGATATCTTTCAAAGAGGGATCCTGGTTGTTTGTTTTGTCAAAAAAGAGGATATAGAGTAGTAAGTGAAGTTCAGTGAGTGTGCTTTCTTTGCTTGTTGTATGATATCTTTCCAGGTATATTAATTTAACAGGTCTATGGCTAAGCTGTGGAAAATATTGTACTATGGCATTCATTAGATTGATAGATTGGTATAACCCCACAAGAGTTAATATGGAAAGTGAAAGCTGGGTGTATTATCAGATCAATCTGTTTTTATGAGCTTGAGTAGGTCAGTATTAGATGTGTCAAGTAGTTTAGTAGAATGGAGTGATAAAAAGACCATTTGCTTGATATTATTGTTTGATAAATGTTAAAAGGAAAATCATTTTCAAGGAATTGATTATTCTGCATTTTGGTAGTTTGATAGTCAGGAAAAATGGTACTTTGCAGAGGATCTAAAGTTTGCATCCGTGTGTTAAAATTAGTATGGTTTTTGTCTATTATTAAAGGCCAATTCTGAGTATGACATATTCCTTCTATAAGAGTGCAGATTATGGTTTGTTAAAATGATTTGCATTTTTGTATGAGTTGAGTATTAGGTGAATTCACTAAATTTTATGGGCATTTCACTTTATCTTGAGTTAATCCCTACCAGTTGTTTAATAAAAATATTTCTTTTACTTACTGTTAAAATTGTCATTGGCCTGCCTGCTATATGTCCCATTCTATTAAAAATCATGGATAGTTCCATTTACACGTTTGATTTGTACATTTCATGAAAACCAGATCGTATCTTTTCCTTTCTAAAATTGTTTCTATTGTTTAAGTAGAATCTGCCAATCAATTGCATTATGTTGTACATTTCAAAGCTACTCTTCAACTCATTTCTTTGTTTAAGCTTGTTTGGTGACGCTATCATCATCACATTTTTCTTTAACCTGTATAGTTGTTAATCTTTATCTTATTCTTATCTTTGCATAAACACCGCTTGGAATGAGTTGGCTAAAACTCATAAATTGAGATGGCTATATTATATGGAGTTGCATTATGGTCAAGCCCGGGCTCAAGTTTTCAGGATTTCAAAGCTTTAGAAATTTCAAGGCTCCCGCGAGTTTGTCAAATTTCCGGGTTCTACATTTTATTCTCTTGTCTTTCTTTTCCCTTTAGAATATTTATGTAAACTTCGTAGAAATATTTTATTTACTAATATATATATGTAATTTGTTTGAGTTATTTGATTCACTTTATGTTCATTATCTTTATTTTGAAGTCGTTATTTAAGTTACTGCAAATCAGGCTATTTAAGCAAATGCTTGCAAATTTTCATTATTTTCAAAAACCACGCTTATTAATAGACTATAAGAAAAGACTTCTATCTTATTGATACGAAGTAGTTTCTTTAAAAGGTCAAAATTTATAAAGAAGTTTAAATTAACTTCTAAATGTCCCGAAACGACTTTGCAAAAAGCGACTTGAAACATAAGTTCCATCTTATGATGAAATACATGTGTTTCAAAGTTGAAATTAAGAAAGTGTCATTTATGAACTTACCACATACGAGTTGGCAAAGAAATTAGGACGATCAAATAGCTCATTTTCAAAAGAAAATTCACTTTTATTTTATTTTATTTTATTTTGAAAATGGTAAAAGCTTTCAAATAAATTGTAAAATATTTTGAAAACTTGCTAAATTTAATTAATTGAATTAATTAATGGTTCAATTAATTATCTTTAGAAAAGCGCATAAATAGCACTTGCAAATTAATTTGGAAACCTGTCGGATTGACCGTTGTTAACGGAATTTCGAAAGTGCCTTAAAAACCTTCTTTCGAAATTAGAAAAACCTCTTACTTAGAATCTCTGAAAGATTGCCTTTCTCCAAAAATGGAGTTTTTACATACATTTGCTTATTTAGTTCCATGTTTTTTCTTAAATTGAGTGGCGACTCCAAAAACTCCAAAAGAATTAGTCCATTCAGTTGATATTCCTAAATTTAGCCTTTCGGGGTTATTTTTTTGGGGTTCAACATACACAACTCAGTATATCAATGAAAAGACACAAAAGAAAATTTCTTCAGCTTTTCTCTATCACTAAAACATCAAAATCACACAGCAACCATTTAGATGATATTGGTTTTTGGTTGGACGGATAAGATAGGTTATTTCGATATAAAATTTGGTATTAGATTTATTATGTTTTCGGTTGAGGCTATAATCCCACGATAACCTAGTTCTGAACCATTGACCCCTTAAGCGATTAACGGTTGATTTTATTTTTTTTTGTATTTAATAGATTAAAAGCAATTCTTGACTCCATGGGTGGCTCAAGGGTAATTCTATTAAAGCTTTTGCTTTAGGCCCCGAGCATTGGAGGTCCCCTGAGTTTTATTATAGTTTATATTAATAAGGTTTCTTTCAATTGAGCAAAATGTTAGTCACTTGTACCATACAATACATTGATTTTAATTATAAAAAATCTGATAGACATATATGAGTTTAATTTAGAGTTCTATAATATTAGACAAAAAAGTTTTTAAAAAAACTTACAATTTTTTTTCTAAAAAAAAAATAAAAAATCTTTGAAAGACTAGTTTCTCATTGCCAGGTCATGATTGTGTTTATTGATCCATACTAAAAAATATATTTGAAATATTAATTAAAATAACTGTTAAGTTCAGGGTTCGAACCTATTTGCTCTATTTAATAAGTAGTAAAAATTAACGAAACACACATAAAATAAGTAGAAAATATCATGACTTGACCCTAGGGGTATCAATGGTTCGGTTCGGTCGGTTATTTTGAAAATTTTGTACCAAATCAATTTTTGGTTATTCTAGGATGTATAACCAAAACTTGAATTTTCGAAACCGTCGCAATCATATCAGTTTCTCTTCGGTTTGTACGGTTCGATTAATTAGTTAATTTTCGGTATTTTTTGAAAAACATCATCTAAAAACTACCACATAAACAAAATTATATTTTTAGTATACAAGACAATAACATTGAAAAATATGTATCACTTTTATTGCAAAATTTATACGGTTCTATTGATTAATCAAACCAAAATATAAATATCATCTTACTATAAGTAAACTATATAAGAGATAATAATGATATCACAATCAATTGAATATTTGGCGAAGGGTGCCTAAAATGATTCGTTACAATGCGATAGTGAAGTAGTTTACAATACCAAGTCTCGTGACACGACCCAAATTTTTTGCTAGACCGTGCAGGCACCCGACATCTTCCCCTAGACCCGTCGGGCGAACCCTTAACAACTGAATTAGGAAAGTAAATATAAATCCAACTCATAAATAAGAACAAGACTTTAAAAAAAAACACAACCTACTGATACCTCTAAGCTGTACAAAAGAAATTACAGCTGACTACCCAACATACTAGGTTTAGGGCTATCCAGACTAGGCATCTAAGAATATAAAAGAAAACAAATACCTCCTGAAGGGAGCAAACTGCAACTGAAATAATAATCAATAAACTAGTGGCCATCCGGAATAAAAGCTGGCTCACCCTGACAGCTGAAGTCGTCTTCGCTCCTCCACAACGTGGTGAACTCAATCCTGTGGTGAACCTGCCGAAACGAAATAGATAGACAAAAACAAACAACAAACAAGGGTGAGTCAAAAGGACTCAATAAATGGGGCAGACTAGCCACCTCAAAGAATAGGATTGCTAGCCAGGGAGAAAAAAAACAGATAAACCAAATTCCTCTTATTTAAATTATGAAAAGGCAGAGCCAGATAATAACTAAAAACACGTATGGAATCACAAGCTCATTAACAACCAGGAACGTAAGATAGCCAGAACATATAGGTATCCCGAACATATCAACAATAAGAAATACATCAATACTGTCGCAATGTTCAACCCGATCCATATATTTATACCGTTGCGGTGTGCAACCAGATCCATACATTTATACCGTTGCGGCGTACAAGCTGATCCATATATTTATGTCATTGCGACATGCAACCCGATCCATATATTTATACAGTTGCGGCGTGCAACCCGATCCCCGCTATCCAGAATACGAGCCAGAAATATATAGGCAAACTGAGATATGTCTACGACATAGTATACATACCGCATACATAAAACACAACACAATACACACAATAGTCAGTATGCGGTGATATGAGATGGGATGAATGCGGTACGATGCAATGCAGTCAGATATGAATGAGATGGGATGAATGCGGTACGATGCAATGCAGTCCCATATGCCTGATACCTATTTCCGGCGCAGGACTCTCATCGTCTACCAGGAGATATATGTAATAATGATCCTTCACTTGCTCGGGACTCTCATCGATTACCGAAAAGTATATGCAATGATGACCCTTCAATGGCTCGGGACTCTCATCGATTACCGGAAAGTATATGCAATGATGACCCTTCACCGGCTCAGAACTCTCATCGATTACCGGGAAGTATATGCAATGATGACCCTTCACCGGCGCAGGACTCTCATCGATTACCGGAAAGTATATGCAATGATGACCCTTCACCGGCTCGGAACTCTCATCGATTACCGGGAAGTATATGCAATAATGACCCTTTACCGGTGCGGGACTCTCATAGCCAACCGGGAAGTATATGCAATAATGACCCTTCACCGGTGCGGGACTCTCATCGCCAACCGGGAAGTATATGTAATGCTCAAAATCAGAGTGCAATGCTCATATGCTCAATGCAATACCAACAATAGGGCATAACATATAATAAACAATGTAAATTCAAAGCTAAGGCGTAATGAGTACGCCTATCGGCAGCTACACACGTAAGGAACACGTGGTAGAATATCCATACCAAAGAAATGGATACAAACACTTACCTTGTTACAAAGTTAGCACAGTTACTCAACAACCGCTTTATCCTTTGGATTCACTTCCAAACGATCTTGTTGTATTCAATAAGCAGAAAACTATATCAAATAAGGCTAAAGGCTTCATTCCCCACTTCTTAAGGTAATCCGGTTAGGAACCTGATACCCTATTCGCATACAAAATACGCAAGCCAGGCCTATATACAGGGTTTAAGGTCACATAACCAAACCCTAAATAAATTACATCTATATGTTGCCCATAACTCACTGAGTGCGAATATATAATCAATTCCACTATCGGGATCCAATTGACCCTTTATACTATCATTTGAACTTATTAAAACGATGTCTAATATCCCAATTTTTACCGTCAAAATATATTTAAACATACGTAATACAGTAAAATAATGCATTAAGAGCATTAGCTGAATGTTTTGGGGGTGAAAATCCTACTTTTGTCCGGCACTTTTCTCATTTTCTGGTATTTTTCTGGATGCATTTCTCGTTTCTGCGTTCTATGTTTCATTTGTTTCTGTTTCTATTAATAGTCGTGCAGCTGCACCGCCATTCTCATTTTCTTTTTTCCTTTTGATTTCTTTAATGTTTTCTTTTCTTTTCCTTTTATTATTATTTTATTTTCGTAATAAAAGTAAAATGCAGTCCTACAATATTCGAAATAATTTCAACTTTTGCATACAAGTTATACAAAATATATGTAGCATACTCGCTAAGGCGGATCTCAAATCGGATTTTCGAAACTCAAGATGCGAATTTAAATGGAAAAAAGTCAATTTCTTTAACTTTCGGCATTTTGGCGGAAACTAACCGAACAACCTCGAAATTCACTTTCGAAAATTCACAAAAGTCACAAAGAATCATACGAACCTAACAGCGCTTTCGGATTTTGAATCGGAGCTCGTTCGCCAAAACCGAGCTCGAAAATTCCTTTTTAATATTTATCGACAATAAAAACTGAAACCTTCTTCCGATGCCTACCAAACGTGGTCTGATTTCGTTCAAATTTTACAGACATGTCCTAATGGACCTTACAAATATTTTAAAATTATCGGCACACCAATCGGAGTCCTAACTCCCAAAACGACTACCTAAGGTCGTTTCATTCTCCTCCACTTAGACTCTCGTTCGTCCTCGAACGAGCCTAAGTCTAAAGCAAGATTCACGCAGATAACAAGAGAACTTGCATAGCCTTCATAAATCATGCTATAGATATTATCTCATGATTACAGAATTAGAAATAACACGCACACCGAACTCTTGGAAATAAACATATCTGGATAATATCAATGCGCCATTGCCCAGCTTGTTCTGACTAAGCTAATCCTTCCTCGATCACGAGAAGAGAGCTCTACATTTTCGAAACAAAGATACACGGAACTCTGGATAAATTAACATGATTCTTTCGGTGAATCACCTTGTCGATATACTTTTCGATACAGAACAAGTCGATGAAACAAAGAATTAGCTTACACTTCAGCAACGCCTTAGAGATTTAATATTATGATTCAGTATCAATTGGAGGAAGACTTAGAGCATAAAGTCACACAACTAATTTGAATAGAAATAGTCATCCTCGCACAACCTGCTGGATTAAGGAAGACTTAGCTAATTAGAGAACGCGGCTCAGACCTGAGCTACCAAATTACTCTCTCGAGTTGTCAAACAGCTGCATCTCTCGAGTTCACAGCTCCATACATTTTCTATAAGCACCACCACCTGATGGATCAAATCAAAGGTCAAATAGCGCCTCTCATTACCCTTACTAGCCTTGAAAAACAACAATGTGCTTATCCGGCCACCTTGACTTGCACTCTGGCTCAACACAGGGAACATCACAAAAGGCTACTGACCGCCTAAGCTCACCAGTGCCTGAACAAAGAAGGGATGGCAATGGACTGAGGATAGAAATGATTAGAGCTTCAGGAAGGTCATCTTTTTATTTGTTTGGCTCCCAGAGCTACACTACTTCCGAGTCAGGCTAACCAAAGAATTGCAATTGAAGAGATAGACATTAAATACGCTTTATGGAATGAAATCTATGCCAATTTAACCTCCCAGTAAGAAGGAAACTCTGACAATTTGCCAGAAAACTTTTTTATAACCGAGATAAGCTTTTGGAATAACATGACTCTTGAAGCATCTTGAACCAAAGAAAGACACATGGATCGAGTATTAATTACTAATAACTTTACATCGGAAGAAACAATGAAACATTCTGATGGTGATGAATAAGGGTGGCTAACGGCCTGGTCCGGTCCGGGACCGGTACCAGATTCCGGTTCCGGTCCGGAACCGGGCCAAAAAAATTTGAAAACCGGGGTTTAACTGGCCTACCGGTCCGGTCCTATCCGGTTTAAAAAATTGGTGCCGGATCGAGACCGGTTCCGGCAACCGTTAAGCCGGTCGGTCCCGGTCCGGTCCGGCCGGTTTAACGGTTATTTTTAATTTTTTTTAGTTTTTTTTAGGCAAATAAAGTTGAAAATTGAAAAACTTAACAATTTATGTAAATACCATTTGTAATAATTAGGTAAATTATATATTTTAATGAAACAAAATAATTATGTAAATTATATTTTTAAATTTATTAATGTAAAGTAAATAAATAAACACTAAACAAACGTTAATTGGAAAAGAAATACATACAATTTATTGAAAATTCGGGAAATACATAATTCAAATGACAAAAACAAACTTGAAATATAAAATTACAAAGATACTAAATAAACTAGAAATTCGAAAGTACATAATTGAAATGACATAGAAAATTTCTTAACCATTTCTTCAATTATTACGCAGATATATGCCCCCCACACGACGACTCCATTCGTAATTATGTTGTCTTTCTAAGTGTTGTATAAGTTGATGATAGGTTCCACCCACTAAGCTCCACTCTCTTGCACAAATTGTACATTTAGCTTTGTGATCTTCTCTAATACTCCATAAATTCCCAAATTTCAGAGCGACATCTTCGTTCAGGACGTTGTGGAGCAGCAGGAGCGGGATTAGCGGGAGCTTGATTTCCAGCCATTATAATTTATAATTGTTTGGACTTTGGAAGAAATTTAGAAAATAGCCTTTGAGAGTAATTTGATAGATAAATTAATAGAAAATGCTAAATTGTCTGATATAATGATGAAATAATAGGATATATATAGATAAAAATAGGTTGGGGGTATGGGAGGCGTTTAGGGGGGCTGATAGGCAAATATAGCCCTTTTTGGCCGCTGGCCAACGACTATATTTGAAAGAGAGCCGTTGGCCCAAACTGCCGGTCCGGTCCGGTCCGGCAGTTTGGGCCAAATATTTTTTTTTTGTTTTTTTTATTTTTCTTTGTGTTTTATTTAAAGTGGTGGATAATTTGAAAAATATTACAACAAAATATAATTAAGTTTTTACTTGTGCATATGTTTGGAATGTTTAGTTTATTTCAATGTTTAAAGATTAAACTTAGAATTAAAAAACTTGTAGTATTTTTTTATACTTTGAACTTTGAAGTAATGAAATTTTTGAAGTGATGATTCAAAGTTCAAACTTTTGAATTAATTTGTTAAGTTCAAAATTCATACTTTGAATTAATTTTAGAAAAATCAAATTTGAACTAATTTACAAACTAGTAATTAATTGTAGTATTTTTGCGCAAACTATAAATTAAAAATAAAAAGTATGAAGACAATAGTTGTGATTGAATTCCAAGACTTGGAGCAATTTTATTGAATTGTTTAAGACATAAGTAGTGCAAACAATAGCTAAACTTCAAACTTGTAAATTCAAAATTCTTATTTAGAAAATTAAATTTTTTTTTTAACATATTAGCTAGTTTCTTGAGGATAGTGGGTGGCATTTCTTTAGGAACTGGCCGTTGTTGTTCTTGTTCATCATCTCCTTCTGGTTCTTCTTCTTCTTCTTCATTGCCGGTTTGACTCCCTTCACTTGTTTCATCGCTCAAAATTTGATCGAGATATGCTTTGCCTTTTTCCTTAGTAAGTTCTGGTAGACCAAAGTTTCTTCGCTCTGCTCTGATCCAATCCCTGAATAAGACTCCTGTCTCCATTGCCTCCTCCTTCAACGAATATATGTGATCTCCAATTTGAAATCTTCCTTGGCTAAAAGCGCTTTCCGATGCAACTGATGAAGCTTGAATTGTTAATATATCCCGGGCCATTTTTGAAAGAATTGGAAATTGCGATTCTTGATTCTTCCAATAATCCAACAAATTCTTAGTTCCAAAGTTGTTAAGTTTCTTTGGATATTGAATTAAATACACTTGGAACTCGCTGTATTCCTCCCCGTACTCGTCCTGTTCTGAAAGCAACATTTCGTCAAGTCCCCCAAAAGTGCTCATCCCCGCATGTGAAGAACTTTGCCCAGTGGATTGTATTGGTTCCGTTGGTGTAGCAGTGTCTGCCCAAGCTCTATACTTTGCAAAAATAGCCACGGTATTTGCATAAACTTTAGCAATAGCCTTGTCTACACTTGGATACCCATTAGTAGCAATTTCAATAGGAGTAATTTCTAAATTTGCATATACTTCTCTAACAAGTCGTTCAGTTAACTTAATTTTAAAAGCAAGATGCAACACTGAAGCAATGTAAAAAAAGGAGGAATTGAAAAAAAATATTTGCTAAATTTTTCAATCATTCTCTGTACAACCGGTTTGTAAACTTCATATTGCTTATACATTTTCAGTAATTCCGATATTCCAGCTATATAATATAACATGGTAGGAGTAATTGGATAATATTGACCGGAAAATTCTAAAGTAGCTTGATAAAATTTTTGTAAAAACTGAAGAAGATGTTGAACAAGTTGCCAATCCTCATCTTTAAGGTGATAGATTTCCATAAAATGTTTATTATACATTTGAGAAATAGGCACTCTATATTCATAAGCGACTTTCAATGCATCATATAAAGTGTTCCACCTAGTACAAACTTCCTTTGGGACTCTCCTAATTGGCATTCCTAATTCTACACATTTTCTTTCCCATTCTCGTCTTCTTTCTTGGTTTTTATTACTAAAAATATAAGTAATAGCTATCTGTACCTTTTTGATAATGTCGTTAAACAAGTCAAGACCATCTCTTACTACTAAGTTGTAAATATGACATGCACACCTAACATGAAAAAATTCAGCAAAAGGGGGGTTCAAAATAGGTATTGTTAGCTTGGATAAGCTTGGAGTTTTGACTGATGACTGAGAAACGGATTCAAAGGACCTGTTCCTTTGAATCACTGCAGCAGAATAGATATTTCATGCAAAATTTATTAAATGAGATATTACTATTTATCCTAACACTGACGTATATCTTGGTAATTATGCAGGTCTAAACGGATACGAACAGATTGCATAACTAAGGGATAAAGGATAGAAGATTCGGATTCTAGAAAGAAGAATCCAATTAGGACTCAAACTCAAGGGAGCTTTGGAGTTCTAATTACTCAAGACTTCTTGGCTGCTGAATCTATAAAACTTGGAGCAAATCAGCCATAGAAGCATGCACAAATACAGAGAGCATCGAGCAAAAGCTGAGAAGAGTTATTAGCTTATTTGTGTAATCAGTTAGCTACAGTAGAACTAAGTTAGAACCTGTTCCTTAGATTGATTCTTGTAAAAATTCAAGTCTTAGTTCAATTGTAGTAAGCAAAAATCGAGTTGTAAACTTTCTGGTTCAAGTCGTGGACTTGACACAAATTCACTGATCGTGAGAAAGATCACTGATCGTGAGAAAGATCACTAAAGGATTAAAGTTAGTCCTAGGTTAGTAAGAGTGAGTCTTGTAACCAAGTGGGTCTTTTTACATAGTGAAGTTGAAATCCTACTTGAGAAGTAGGTCGTGGTTTTTTGATCCCGAGTCAAGGGGTTTTTCCACGCTAATATCTGGTATTCAATTACTTACAGTTTTAATTCCGCATATCGTAGAGTAAAGGAACACATTTTAAGGAACTGGTCCTTAAAACAGTAAAGTGGTGTAATCGTGGGAAATATCAATTGGTATCAGAGCGGGTTATCCTTGAAAAGGCTAACACCTAGGATTAGATGAGTACATCACGAGAGAACAGTGAGGGCCAGTCAATGGTTAGAGCACCTTATTTCAATGGGAAATACTATTCATGGTGGAAAGAGAGGATGCGTGATCACCTTCAAGCAGAAGACTATGAATTGTGGGATATAGTAACTGAAGGTCTCATGATCCCAATGAAGAAAGATGCTGAGGGAAAAGATGTTCCCAAAACCAGGAAGGAATGCAATGCTGAAGACATAAAGCAATGGGAAAAGAATGCAAAGGCAAGGAAGTGGCTGGTTGGTGGACTTAGTCTTGACGAATGCACTAGAATCAGAGGGTATGCCACTGCAAAGGAGATTTGGGATGCTCTACAAGTTGCACACGAAGGAACAAGTCAGGTAAAAAGGTCCAGAGGTACACTTCTTTATGCTGAATATGAAAGCTTTAAAATGAAAGAAGAAGAGTCAATCTCTGAAATGTATACTAGATTTAATGCCATTGCTTCTGAACTTATCTCTTTGGGAAGGGTTTTAACTATGGAAGATAGAGTAGAAAAGATTTTAACTAGGGTTCTTCCAGATTCTTGGGAGATCAAAGCTTGTGCTATCATTGAAAGTAAAGATTTAACCACTTTATCCTTAGATGAGCTTATAGGCAATCTAAAGACTTATGAACTGAGGAAAAAAGTTAAAAACATAGGAGCACTAGTTAAAACTGAACCTAACCTAGCCTTGACTACTGGTGATAAAATCATTGATGATAAGGAACTGGTCCTTATCGCTAAAAGTGTTCAGAAATATTTGAATAAGAAAAGGGAAATTAGTGGACAGGGTAGGTCTACTAACATGAAACAGGCTGGAGAATGCAACAAATGTGGAAGCTCGGAGCACTACATCAGCAAATATCCAATTATGGAAGGAGAATGGAGGAAGAGATTAATTGATGAAAGGAAGAAGGCTAGGGAACAGGTCCATAAGAAAAGTGGAAATCCCAAAGCATTGGTTGCAGGATGGCAAGACAGTGAAGAAGAAATAACTGATGATGCTCTGGATGAGGATCTTGCTCTAATGGCACTTGGAGATTCAGAAAATGAAGAAGATGCTGAGGTATTTGTTTCTAAACTCAACGATGATGTAAAAAGCATGCCTAGAAAAAAATTGGTTAAAGTATTCCATATTGTGCTAAATGAATTTAAATCTCTAAGGGATAGCAATCATCAAATGCATGATAAAATTGATAGTTTAGAAACAGAATGCAAAGAAGAAATAGTTAAAAATGATTTTCTGGAAAGGAATATTAGCATGCTTGAGGAACAGGTCCTCACACTTGAATCAACTGCTCAGGAATTAGAAAATGTTAAAACAGTTGAAAAAGGCAAAGGTATTTCTAATTCTCATCAGATCATTGCTGAAGAGAAACTGAGAATCACAGTTGATGAACTGTGTAAAAAAGATGAAAAGATAAGATCTCTAGAAGAAGACTTGGTTAAAACAAAAATGGAACTAAGAAAAACTGTAGAATGGAACAAGTCTTCTGAAGCACTAGAATGGTTACAGGAAAATCATAGTAGTAACAGGAAAGGTATTGGATTCATGAAAGCACAGAGTTCATCCAAATGGAATCCAAAGAGTAAGTACTTATCATTTCCTGAAAACTGGCTATGCACTAATTGTGGGAACACTGGTCACCGGAAAGAAAATTGTCAATCTTTAAAAAGGGCTGCCCAGAGGAACAGGTCCTATAAACCTGTTCAAAATCCTGTGAAACAGAAGAATAGGTTTTATAAACCAGTTCAAAATTCTGTAAAAAGGGAAAATGTTCACACAAAGAAACCATTACCATTCTGGGCTAGGAGAGATCTGATTCATCCTTTTTCAAAAAGAAAGGAACCCAAACTAGTTTGGGTTCTTAAAATTAACCCCTAGTTTTCTTTTGCAGGCTAGAGTAAAGGAGATGAACCACAAATGGTACATGGACAGTGGTTGCTCAAGACATATGACAGGGCATAAGGAACTGTTCCTTTCACTCTCAGCCTTCCAAGGAGGAAGTGTTTCCTTCGGTAATGGTAAGAAAGGGAAAATTATTGGAATTGGAAAGGTAGGTAGGTCTAATTCACACTGTATAGATAATGTATTTCTAGTAGATGGGCTGAAGCATTGCTTATTGAGCATATCTCAATTGTGTGACAAAGGTAATAATGTTAACTTCTCATCTACTGAATGCACTGTGACTAATCAAACTTCTGGAGAGGTTATTTTGCAGGGAAACATCTACAAAGTAGACTTGCTGACATTATCTGATGGAAGCTTGAGCTGCTTAAGTGTGGTGCAAAATGATCCCCTCCTATGGCACAAAAGACTAGGACATGCCAGTCTTTCACAATTGAACAAACGTGTGTCAAAGGACTTGGTGATAGGTCTTCCTAACATCAAGTTTAATGATGAAAAAATATGTGAAGCATGTGCCAGGGGGAAGCAGGTAAAATCCTCCTTCAAATCGAAGAAACAGGTAAGTACCACTAAACCTTTGGAACTGGTCCATATGGATTTATGTGGTCCTATGAAAACAATGAGTCGTGGAGGTAAGAAGTATGTGTTGACACCCAATTTTGTCCCGGATTATAATTAAAAGTATAATAATTTTAAAATTAAGTTCAATTTTGAAGATTGCAAATAAATAGCTAATTTTAAAGGGAAATGACCAAAATTGCAAGTCATCCTTTCATTTGCAGCGTATTATATAATTATTTATTTAATTTAATAGAAAGCTAAATTCGTTCGTTCTTTCAAAATCAGCTTACCGTTGCAAACCCATATACACACACGCCTATAATTCTCATTCTCGGCCCATTCCCACATGACCCATTTATTCATTTCCCTCACATTAACCCTACACCCATTTTTTTTTTAGACATTTTAGCCGTGCCCCTCTCACTATGATCTTCCTTAACTATTATTCATCATCTTCATGAAGAGAAAAATCAGATCGACATATTACTTTTTGACTATCTTCCTCACACAAGATACCCATTTTCACCACCACACTTAAAAAATCAGATCTTCACTTCCCTTTAAACACAATATGAGACTCCACCTTTTCCCATAACATACACACGACACACCAAGCAGATCTGAACAGGGAGGCATCGGGGGTTAGGGAAAAGGCCCCGTTTTCTGTTTTCTTAGCTTTAGTTTGGCTCGTGAATCAGAGAAAGGAAAGGAGTTGAAGCGACGCCGGCAAAGTCGCCGGAATCTCAACCGGAGACCTGCTAGGCAGTTGCTCCTCCTCCTTGTGTTGGTGGCTGCGCTTTGTTCCTATTATTTCCTCGCCGGAAAACCACCATTGGCGTGTGCTTTGTTTTTTCGATTCCTTTGTGGCTGTCCATGGTTTGTCGAAACTGAATGGAAAATGGTTTGGGGTTGTAGTGATTCCGCTATCGGCAGTCGCTCCTCCTCCCTGTTCGAATCTGCTCTGTTTTGATTGTTCCGCCGTTGTTTCTTGCCTTGGTTTATTTGGGACAGCTGTGGTTTTGTTTTCATCTGATGATAGGCGATTCACAAGATATCTGAATCTTATGATGTCTCTGATTGTCCTGGTCTCTTGTATCTGTTGCTAAATCGAAGATTGAAAGCGGGAAAGAGAAAGGGTTGCAGTGACACCGGGGTATTTGCCACCGGAAGTCGCTCCTCCTTCACTGTGTTTCCACTGTGTAGTTCATCGGAGTTTGAACGAGTTTTGATTGATGGTGTTCTCGCTGATCTCTTGGTCCTGTTGGTTTACTGATTATCGTATTGTTGTTGTTTTGGCTTAGTTCTGGTTTCTGATTGTTTTGATTTTTTTGGTATCTGCATATGCAGCTTCACCTTTTTGTTTCTTAATTGCAGCAAGTTGGATGGTTCCACTTTGTTGTTTGCTGTGTTACAATTGACCCGTTTACATGATTGGACTACTGTGTGCATTGACTGGATTTTCTGAATGCAGAGATCCATTTTGGGATAAATTGTATCCATTATGGAATATTGAACTGATTTGAACAAAAACTATACTAATGGCCGATGAAAATACACATTGCACGTATTGAGGCCTACACAAGGAATTGACGGACAATAAATTGACGAATTTTGAACATGATACTACACTTGAACCGTCCCGTTCCCGTGTCCCTAAAGCAAAAGGCGATGATGAAAGTATGAAATTAATGCAAAGCAAGTCGAATAGAGTAGTGAGTTTGGTGCTTTGGCATGGCAACACGGCCCGGGCTCCGTGTTTGCAACCGTACCAAATCCCGAGCCTCTACATGACGCGCCATACAAATCTGAGCCAAAATTTGGCAAAAAATAACCCCTTTACTACTACTACTATTATTATTATTATTATTATTATTATTATTATTATTATTATTATTATTATATATTTTATTATATATATATATTATTATTATTATTATTATTATTATTATTATTATTATTATTACTTTATTACTTTATTATTGTTATTTTATTTCATTAATTATTATACCTTATTCTCATACTAATCCTATTTTACTTGTTTGTTTTGCGAGGTACATATTGGCACGAATAATTTATGGACGAGTTTGGCTAACTCACGAACGGGAATAACCCATTGCATTAAAGGCATTTGGGGATTGAATTCGGACCCGAGCATTCAGAAATAAGACTTAGGAATTTTAGAAAATCCAAGGCTCCCGCGAGTTGATCATTTCCCGGGTTTTATCTTTAAACTTCGCATTACTTTCCTTGGATATTTATGCAAATAAATGTGTAAAATACTTTATTTATCAATAATATTTGATTGCTTGGTATATTGGTTTACTTTATGTGCATTATCCTTTTATTTTTGAAGTCGTTATTTAATTTATTGCAAACTAGGGCAAATTAGCAAAAATGCGTGCAAATTAAAATATTTTTCATAAACAAGTTTTATTTCAATTAATTATTTTAGATAAATTTTCTAGAAAAGCATATTTTGCAAATATTTTGGAAACCTGTCGGATTAACCGTATTTTACGGAATTTTGGAAGTGTCTTAAAAACCTTCTTCCGAAATTAATAAAACCTCTTACCTTTAGAATCTCTGAAAGAAAGAGCGTCATTTTTATAAAAATGGAGTTTTTGCACGCATTTGTTAATTTGGTTCCCTGTTTCCTTAAATTGGGTGGCGACTCCAAAAACTCCAAAAGAGTTAGTCCATCCTGTCGATATTCCGGAATTTATCCTTTCGGGGTAATTTTTGGGGTTCAACAGCGTGGCGACTCCGCTAGGGAGCAATAAAGGTTTTGACCATAAAGGTTTCCAATTGTTTGCAACTATCATGCCTAATTTATTTGCTTTATTATATCTGTTTGTTTGTTTGCCTTATAAAGCATGTATTATATTAATTTGTGCATAATCTGCATTCCGTTCATATTTCCTCCCTCATGGAGCCTGTCAATTCTCTTTCACCTCCTCGATTTCATCACGAGGTACCCGCTTGACGGGTAGTTATGCAGGAAGGGCATTGCCCTTACCTCACTCTTTAAAACTTCTTTCGTGTCTCCAAAAGTTAGTTCGGGATATTGAGATTGCCTGGTTTTGTCATGGCCAGTTCTACTGCGTTGTGAGGCCAGGTCTATCCCGCATAGGCCGATTCAGCCTCAACCGTTAGCCCACTCTTAGAAGGAGATTAGGTCATGCATGCATATACACCTTAGCTTGGGGGAAAGTTCGGCAGATTTGGTTGGTTTGTGTTTTGGAGATGGCTTGGTGTAGTGAAATCTAAGAGGCGAAGCCCCTGGTGTCTTTAAAAGGATCAGTGGGGTCCCTCTCGTGAATGGCTTTGCGTGTGTGCAGGCCTATGTTGATTATCCAGCTGCAACTTTGTAAAAATTGAAGTATG
Organism: Petunia axillaris subsp. axillaris; assembly: GCA_029990575.1. NCBI lineage: Eukaryota > Viridiplantae > Streptophyta > Magnoliopsida > Solanales > Solanaceae > Petunia > Petunia axillaris. Next base: position 167,877,641 of record JARKNS010000008.1, read on the forward strand.
CTTGTCGCATACTAGGAGAGCGAAGCCCCTGTGTCTTTGAATGACCAGTGGGGGTCCCTTCTTGAAGACCAGTGCGGTCTTGGCTGCCTAGGAAACTGAGAGGCTTGATTAAAGCCGAGGACCAGTGAGGAGCCCTATGAACAAGGTCTGTGAGCCTTGCAAAACCTAGGAAACTGAGAGGCTTGTCCAAATTCGAGGTCCAGTGAGGTTTTATTTTGAAAGGCCAATGGGCGCCTTTCGTGATTTGCAGTCTGGTATTGTGGAGGCTGTTGGAAATTTCTCCCTGGATGTTGTAATACAATTGGGGGTTGTGCTTGGAGGAGTGTGGATGTTTGCAAAAGCTATGGATGATTGTTTCGGGTTTTAGGCATTCGGGTTTAGAATTTTGTGCAGATGCTGTGGAGAGCATGAGCTGTGTTAAAATGTTAATTGCCTGTCTTGCTTTATTTGCTCAAAATGCGTTAAATACTAGGTGTTGCTTGCTTGTATGCAATCCTATGAATGACATGCAAACTATCTTAGTTACCCTTTGTGAGGTTTCTTTTGCTTTGTTTACTTCTCTATCAAATGTTGGATTTGTGAAGTGGCAGACCATCCACCATGCAAAGGTTTCGAGATAGGATTGATGGTAGACGCTTTAGCTCGTGAACGGTGCAGTACCAGAAGCTAATGGCATTGCTTGAAAGAACTTGGCGATTGAACTTAGTAGCATTGTTTTCAATTTTAATTCAGATTGAGGCCCTGAATTGCATTGTACTTTAAAGCTTATGTTATTCTGAATCAAATCATTTTGAATTTATGAAAGTTGAAATAAAATTCATCGCATTCTTATTATGTTATTTACGCTTGCATTTGTTTCCATTGCAAAATTAAAATTGATAAACCTGTCAAAACTTTGCTCGTAACGTATGGCAAAAAACCTGAACAATTTAAATCGATGCACTGAAAGTTATTGTCTGTGCTCTTTGGATATCGCACTATCTGTTAGAACTTCAACTGGAGCAGCTTTTATTTTGTTGGTATATGGCGTTGAAGCAGTGATGCAGAACTACGCACGGTCTGATTCCCAAGGAGGGATACGTAGGCTCCCTCATCGGGCTCGACCCTTTAGCATCTAAATTATTATTTTCCCCCAAGAAGGACAACTGGGGCAATTTTTGCAAAACGAGTTAGAGATGCAGAAGATAATAACTGGGGCAGAATTTTGCAAGAATCGGTGTTGGTTATTAAAGATGAGTTGGCAAGAATTCAGTAATTTGTTAAGCAAACAGTGCAAGTTCAAGGCAAAGGACGTTCAGTTTGTTTTAAAATATGTTACAAGTTTAAGTCAAGGCAAAATTTTCAAAATGCATCTTTGACTTCATTTGCATGCTTATTTCACTCGCTATATTGCATTAAAATATTTTATCTTGCCTCTATTTTTCAAAGTCTATGCTATTTGAGTTCATGAGCCAAGTTTCTGAAAACAATTTGCAAATCCAGGTCCAATGAAGACGAGGAAACAGCAGAAGCAGCAATATCAGAATGAAGTCTGCACAAACCAAACGCTTCCCCTTTCCTCCCCAAAGCTAACAAGTTTTCTTTGAGAGCAGGAACATGAAAGCTTGCAATGAAAGGATCATTCACATTATGGATGAACAGTTTATTGAACTCGCATTCAAAGTTGCCTTGCAGATTGTGTCGCAATCCCTTTTCATGACTTAAAGCATTATGCTTTGTTATGAGCTATTGCCGAACTGGCGGCATTTCTACCTCTATGACTTTCATTCCTAATGTTCGACAAAGCCGAGGCTTGTTTCGTGTTTTCATAACTAAGCAAATAGGGCATCGCTTTGTTTGAGTTGATAATCCGCACAAGGCCATCCTTGCTGGACTATCTCGCCAATTGATTTATCAATGGCTATCGCACACTACATTTCCGCACTACTCTGCTTTGCACTTGCTTTAAAAAAGTTAATTCCTTGTTTTACTCTTTCAGGTTGACCACCATGCGGGGCTTCTCCCTTGTTGGACTTTCACGCCTATTGATTCGCTAAATCGCTTTTGCGTTGCTTTATATTTTACGCTAAATTGCTTTGCACTTGCTTTCAATTATGCCTTTGCACTTGCTTTTATATCATAACTTGCTTTACTTTCAGGTTAACAAATCAGCCCTGAGACCCTCCTTGCTTTGTGCCGGATCGGATCACCAGCTGATTTGTAGACAATCAATTCCAAGACCCTCCTTGCTGCGTGCCCGACCGGCTTGCCAGTTGATTTGTCAAGATTGTTCAAATTGCTTTGCACTTGCTTTAAATTATGCCTTCGCATTTTCTTTGTATTACGTCTTGTTTTACTTTTCAGGTTAACAGGTCAGTCCCGAGACCCTCCTTGCTTCGTGCCGGACCGGTTCGCCAGCTGATTTGTTCGACAATCAACTCCAAGACCCTCCTTGCTTCATGCCCGACCGGCTTGCCAGTTGATTTGTCAAGATGGTTGAAAATGCTTTGCGCTATGCCTTCGCATTTGCTTTATTGCTTCGCCAGTGGATGGGAAGACAATTTATCAAAGATATTGCAGCTTGCACTTACAAATTACGTCATGCCTACCATAAGCAATTGGTGGCCTTATTCTGAAGCCTATCATAAGAAATTGATGGCTCTTTTGTTATTGACCCTACCGTAAGCAATCGGGGGTCTTGTTATCAAGTCTATCGTGAGCAAGCGAAGACTTCATTAGCATTAAAGCCTACCATAAGCAATTGGAGGCATTATTCTGAAGCCTATCATAAGCAATTGAAGGTTCTTTTATTATTGATCCTACCGTAAGCAATCGGAGGTCTTATTATCAAGTCTATCGTGAGCAAGCGAAGACTTCATTAGCATTGAAGCCTACCATAAGCAATTGGAGGCATTATTCTGAAGCCTATCATAAGCAATTGAAGGCTCTTTTATTATTGATCCTACCGTAAGCAATCGGGGGTCTTATTATCAAGTCTATCGTGAGCAAGCGAAGACTTCATTAGCATTGAAGCCTACCATAAGCAATTGGAGGCATTATTCTGAAGCCTATCATAAGCAGTTGAAGGCTCTTTTATTATTGATCCTACCGTAAGCAATCGGAGGTCTTATTATCAAGTCTATCGTGAGCAAGCGAAGACTTCATTAGCATTGAAGCCTACCATAAGCAATTGGAGGCATTATTCTGAAGCCTATCATAAGCAATTGAAGGCTCTTTTATTATTGATCCTACCGTAAGCAATCGGAGGTCTTATTATCAAGTCTATCGTGAGCAAGCGAAGACTTCATTAGCATTGAAGCCTACCATAAGCAATTGGAGGCATTATTCTGAAGCCTATCATAAGCAATTGAAGGCTCTTTTATTATTGATCCTACCGTAAGCAATCGGGGGTCTTTTTATCAAGTCTATCGTGAGTAAGCGAAGACCTCATTAGCATTGAAGCCTACCATAAGTAATTGGAGGCATTATTCTGAAGCCTATCATAAGCAATTGAAGGCTCTTTTATTATTGATCCTACCGTAAGCAATCGGAGGTCTTATTATCAAGTCTATCGTGAGCAAGCGAGGACATCATTATCATTTGAAGCCTACCATAAGCAATTGGAGGCATTATTCTGAACCCTATCATAGACAATTGGAGGCTCTTTTGTTATTGTTCCTACTGTCAACCATCCGTTTCTCAAAGATTATTCGCCTTGTCGCATACGCAGCGCAAATCTATTTCTTCCTTTTTTTCATTATAGCTTTTGTTTTATTATTCACTCATTTTCTAACCCATTTATTTTTGCAGAAATTGAACATTAGACTCAATAAGAACTGAAGGCATTCAACGCTTTGCAGCACTATTAATTCAAGCAACAGGACCCAGCTTTGCTTATTTGTTTTGCATTATCTTGCATTTATTAATCGAATTTGCAACTTTGTTTTGCAGGCTGCTATCAAATTTAGGCTCGTTCACCTTATATTGAACGTTTTGGGCTCGTTCGCCTTATAATTGAACGTTTTGGGCTCATTCGCCTTACAATTGAATGTTTTGGGCTCGTTTGCCTTATAAATGAACGTTATGTTACCTGCGTAGGATATAGATTAGCCAAGTCGACTTGAGATATTATGTCTCGTTAGTCAACTTATCTTATGAAAGCCTTGCATTTTATAATTCGTTCTTGCTTTACTTATTGTCTTGCTTTACTGTTTCAGAATAAGGATCAGCTTAGAGGTTCTCCGGGCGGAGTACTTTGTCAGTTGATCGAAGGAAGAACTTATCAATGATACTGCAGCCCGCATTTACAGTTTTATCACTTTATCTATTTCTTATTCCAATTATTACAATTTATTAGCAGTTGCACGCTTACCGTTTGTTGAGATTATTACAGGATTTTTAGCAGCACCGCAGCAGCATTTGGAGCATTACATGGAGCTTTTCTTAGCGGTGAACTGGGCAATCGTTGATATGAGCTAGACTCGTCAACGAAGACCTGAAGAATCGCACCCGCATAAGTCATCCACCCTAGAGGTAAGTCTCTTGTTAACCCTGAGTCTGAGGTTTGAGATTGAAGACAAGATGGCTCGGTTATCGAGATGCAGTGGAAGCTATGTCCGTGTAAACCCCTCTTTATGGGTGTGTCGTCGACCACATTTTCATAACTTGGGTGATTACAAGCCTCTTTTCCCACGCTTGAGTAGTCGTTACTATCTCGTCTTTGATTTTCAAATCGCGTCGAACTACATATGGCCTGATTCTCTTTCAGCCCGAGATATGTAGGCAACTCGGAAACCGGAGTTCGGCCATGTCTATAAGCCTCGCACTTTTGTCCTTGGAATCAAAGTAGTTGGCTTTGTCGTGACAAAATGGGTTTCACGTCAACTTTCTTTACCCTGAAAACTCTTTCATCCTTTTCGGGTAAAGAGGGGCAGCTGTTGACACCCAATTTTGTCCCGAATTTTAATTAAAAGTATAATAATTTTAAAATTAAGTTCAATTTTGAAGATTGCAAATAAATAGCTAATTTTAAAGGGAAATAACCAAAATCGCAAGTCATCCTTTCATTTGCAGCGTATTATATAATTATTTGTTTAATTTAATAGAAAGCTAAATTCGTTCGTTCTTTCAAAATCAGCTTACCGTTGCAAACCCATATACACACACGCCTATAATTCTCATTCTCGGCCCATTCCCACAAGACCCATTTATTCATTTCCCTCACATTAACCCTACACCCATTTTTTTAGACATTTTAGCCGTGCCCCTCTCACTATGATCTTCCTTAACTATTATTCATCATCTTCATGAAGAGAAAAATCAGATCGACATATTACTTTTTGACTATCTTCCTCACACAAGATACCCATTTTCACCACCACACTTAAAAAATCAGATCTTCACTTCCCTTTAAACACAAAATGAGACCCCACCTTTTCCCATAACATACACACGACACACCAAGCAGATCTGAACAGAGGGGCATCGGGGGTTAGGGAAAAGGCCCCATTTTCTGTTTTCTTAGCTTTAGTTTGGCTCGTGAATCAGAGAAAGGAAAGGAGTTGAAGCGATGCCGGCAAAGTCGCCGCAATCTCCACCGGAGACCTGCTAGGCAGTTGCTCCTCCTCCTTGTGTTGGTGGCTGCGTTTTGTTCCTATTATTGCCTCGCCGGAAAACCACCATTGGCGTGTGCTTTGTTTTTCCGATTCCTTTGTGGTTGTCCATGGTTTGTCGAAACTGAATGGAAAATGGTTTGGGGTTGTAGTGATTCCGCTATCGGCAGTCGCTCCTCCTCCCTGTTCGAATCTGCTCTGTTTTGATTGTTCCGCCGTTGTTTATTGCCTTGGTTTATTTGGGACAGCTGTGGTTTTGTTTTCGTCTGATGATAGGCGATTCACAAGATATCTGAATCTTATGATGTCTCTGATTGTCCTGGTCTCTTGTATCTGTTGCTAAATCGAAGATTGAAAGCGGGAAAGAGAAAGGGTCGCAGTGACACCGGGGTATTTGCCACCGGAAGTCGCTCCTCTTTCACTGTGTTTCCACTGTGTAGTTCATCGGAGTTTGAACGAGTTTTGATTGATGGTGTTCTCGCTGATCTCTTGGTCCTGTTGGTTTACTGATTATCGTATTGTTTTTGTTTTGGCTTAGTTCTGGTTTCTGATTGTTTTGATTTTTTTGGTATCTGCATATGCAGCTTCACCTGTTTGTTTCTTAATTGCAGCAAGTTGGATGGTTCCACTTTGTTGTTTGCTATGTTACAATTGACCCGTTTACATGATTGGACTACTGTGTGCATTGACTGGATTTTTTGAATGCAGGGATCCATTTTGGGATAAATTGTATCCATTATGGAATATTAAACTGATTTGAACAAATACTATACTAATGGCCGATGAAAATACACATTGCACGTAGTGAGGCCTACACAAGGAATTGACGGACAATAAATTGACGGATTTTGAACATGATACTACACTTGAACCGTCCCGTTCCCGTGTCCCTAAAGTAAAAGGCGATGATGAAAGTATGAAATTAATGCAAAGCAAGTCGAATAGAGTAGTGGGTTTGGTGCTTTGGCATGGCAACATGGCCCGGGCTCCGTGTTTGCAACCGTACCAAATCTCGAGCCTCTACATGATGCGCCATACAAATCTGAGCCAAAAGTTTGCAAAAAATAACCCCTTTATTATTATTATTATTATTATTATTATTATTATTATTTTTATTATTATTATTATTATATATTTTATTATTATTATTATATATATATATATATATATATATATATATATATATATATATATATATATATATATATATATATATATATATATATATATATATTTTATTATTATTATTATTATTACTTTATTACTTTATTATTGTTATTTTATTTCATTAATTATTATACCTTATTCTCGTACTAATCCTATTTTATTTGTTTGTTTTGCGAGGTACATATTGGCACGAATAATTTATGGACGAGTTTGGCTAACTCACGAACGGGAATAACCCATTGCATTAAAGGCATTTGGGGATTGAATTCGGACCCGAGCATTCAGAAATAAGACTTAGGAATTTTAGAAAATCCAAGGCTCCCGCGAGTTGATCATTTCCCGGGTTTTATCTTTAAACTTCGCATTAATTTCCTTGGATATTTATGCAAATAAATGTGTAAAATACTTTATTTATCAATAATATTTGATTGCTTGGTATATTGCTTTACTTTATGTGCATTATCCTTTTATTTTTGAAGTCGTTATTTAATTTATTGCAAACTAGGGCAAATTAGCAAAAATGCGTGCAAATTAAAATATTTTTCATAAACAAGTTTTATTTCAATTAATTATTTTAGATAAATTTTCTAGAAAAGCATATTTTGCAAATATTTTGGAAACCTGTCGGATTAACCGTATCTTACGGAATTTTGGAAGTGCCTTAAAAACCTTCTTCCGAAATTAATAAAACCTCTTACCTTTAGAATCTCTGAAAGAAAGACCGTCTTTTTTATGAAAACAGAGTTTTTGCACGCATTTATTAATTTGGTTCCCTGTTTTCCTTAAATTGGGTGGCGACTCCAAAAACTCCAAAAGAGTTAGTCCCTCCTGTCGATATTCCGGAATTTATCCTTTCGGGGTAATTTTTGGGGTTCAACAGTATGTTATGGTATTGGTGGATGATTACTCCAGATTTACATGGACTATATTTCTTGCATCTAAAGAAGAAGAATTTAATGCATTTTCAATTTTTGCTAAGAAAGCTCAAAGAACTCTAGATAATCATATTGTTGCCATTAAGTCAGATCATGGAACTGAATTTGAAAATCATATGTTTTTCAATTTTTTAATGAAAATGGCATTAATCATAGTTTTTCTTCACCTAGAACTCCACAACAAAATGGTGTAGTGGAAAGGAAAAATAGGACTCTAGAAGAAATGGCAAGGACTATGTTAATATCTGGAAATCTTCCACAGAACTTTTGATCTGAGGCTACTAATACTGCATGCTACATAATAAATAGATGTATGACAAGGCCTTTAATAGAAAAGACCCCATATGAATTGCTTAAAGGAAGAAAACCAAATATTTCTCATCTTAGGGTCTTTGGTTGCAAATGTTTCATACACAACAATGGGAAAGATGCCTTAGGAAAATTTGATCCTAGAAGTGATGAGGGAATATTTGTTGGTTATTCTTTAAATAGTAAATCTTATAGGATGTTTAACAAGAAAACATTGAAAATTGAAGAAAGCATGCATGTTAAATTTGATGAAACTGACAGTCTCACTCAAGAACAGGTACAGGAGGATGAAGAAGTTGGAATGCTGAAAGAGTTTGAACTTAATCCACAAATGCAGATTCTGGATATGAGAAGTGAACTGCAAGGAACTGTTCCTCAGGACAGAATTGAGAAGAGCAGCACTGAAACAGGGGGAACAAATGTTGGTTCCACCTCACAAACTGGAAATGCTACTCTATCAGGAACTGTTCCTCAGCAGAGGACTTCTGACAATGGATTGACACCCAAGCCTTTCAAGTATCAAGGGTCACATCCTGTGGATCAGATAATCTCAGATAAGACCGCTGGGGTTCAAACTAGATCAGCAGTCAAGAATCACAATCTGCGTGCCTTTAGTGCCTTCTTGTCTCTTGTTGAACCTAAAAATGTGAAAGAAGCACTGAAGGATGCAGATTGGATTAATGCTATGCAGGAGGAACTGAATCAATTCCAAAGGAGTCAAGTTTGGCATCTGGAACCCAAGCCAAGGAACAGGTCCATAATTGGAACAAAATAGGTTTTCAGAAACAAACTTGATGAGGATGGCATGGTAACAAGAAACAAGGCCAGGCTAGTCGTTCAGGGATATAGTCAAGAGGAGGGCATCGACTATGATGAGACTTTTGCTCTAGTTGCAAGACTGGAAGCAATAAGACTCCTTATAGCCTTTGCTACATACTTGGAATTTACTCTACATCAAATGGATGTCAAGAGTGCATTTCTGAATGGTCACTTGAAAGAAGAAGTGTATGTCAAGCAACCTCCAGGTTTTGAAAGTGAACAGTTCCCTGAACATGTGTACAAGTTGGACAAGGCCTTGTATGGGCTCAAGCAGGCACCAAGAGCATGGTATGAAAGACTATCAAAATTTCTACTCCAGCATGGATACAAGAGAGGTAAAATTGATAGTACATTGTTCTTAAAAGAAAAAGGTAAGGATCTCTTAATTGTTCAAATCTATGTAGATGATATAATCTTTGGTGCTACTTGTGAAAATTTAAGTAAGGAATTTGCAAACTTGATGGGGAGTGAATTTGAGATGAGCATGACAGGTGAACTCAATTTCTTTTTGGGTTTACAAATTAAGCAAACCTCAAATGGAACTATGATCCATCAACAAAAGTATGTTAATGAATTACTTAAAAGATTTGATATGGATAATGCTAAGGAAATTGACACACCTACTGCCACTGCCACAAAATTGGATCTTGATGAACATGGAATATCAGTTGATCAAAAATTGTATAGGGGTATGATAGGTTCTCTACTTTATCTAAATGCCAGTAGACCTGATATTGTGTTCAGTGTTGGTTTGTGTGCTAGGTTTCAATTAGATCCTAAGGAATCTCATTTGAAAGCTGTTAAAAGAATATTGAGGTATCTGAAAGGAACATGTCCCTTAGGACTTTGGTATTCAAAAGGTGGTAGTTTTAATCTTGTTGGATATACTGAAGCTGACTATGCAGGTTTCCTTGTTGATAGAAAAAGTACCTCAGATATGGCACATTTTCTTGGTGAGTGTTTGGTTTCTTGGGGAACTAAGAAACAAAATTCAGTGGCACTTTCCACTGCCGAGGCTGAATATGTGGCAGCTGCTTCATATTGCTCACAGTTGTTATGGATCAAACAACAATTACAGGATTTTGGTGTTGATGTAGGAACTGTTCCTATTTATTGTGATAACACTAGTGCTATTAATATGACAAAGAATCCAGTGCATCACAAAAGGACTAAACACATTGATATAAGACATCATTTCCTAAGAGACAATTATGAAAAAGGTTTGATTACCATAGCATTTTGTCCCACTGAAAAACAAATTGCTGATATTTTTACAAAAGCTCTAGGTAGAGATGATTTTGAAAGAAATAGATTGGAATTGGGGATGATTAAATTCATATAAAATCATCAATGCTTTACTTCATAATTGGCTAGAAAATTGCTCTTAAAATGAATTTTATTCAAGTCATTATGAATAATTCAGTCCAGTTTAATACTTAAATGTATACTCTTATGCCATACATCTTATTTAGAGTTGCTAAAATTTAATGATGTTATCCTTATGCTCTTAGAATTTCAGATGATCAAAATGTTGCAAATTGGAAGGACACTGAATTTTTGTGTTAAAAACAGGTATGTACTCGTTATTATTCAGTTAATTTAGAAGTATTAAGGCTATAGGTAACTTAAGATTAGGATAAATCCCACTAAGTTTCCTACCCATATTCAAAGTGTAAAAGAGTCCCATCGGAGGAACAGTTCCTACTTTGAAAAGGTAACCTGCAGCCTAACGGCTCTTTTTCTCCGGGAGACTCCCAAGAGTCCTTAACCGTTGCATGTTGTGCTGAGGTAAGTTGATCGTTTTTCACTCTAACTCCACTACCTAATTCACTCTATAAATACACTTCTTCTTCCTCATTACTCTTTTACATTGTTCATCAATTAAAACTATCACAATTTCAGAAAGAGTAGTAAATTATTTGTTAATTCAAATTGCAAAGATGTCTCTTGCTTCTGATAATTCTTCAACTACACCTATTGATGAACAAACACAAAATCTTAATCCTCCCTCACCCATGGAAACCACTAACCTAAACCCTGAAATCCCTGAACCAATCCCAGACGTACCTGAACCTGAAATTCAGGGGGAAGGACCAGTTCCCACGGCTGAATCAATTGTTGAGCAGGTTGAGGATTTATCTCGTGCTATGGTGTTGTATCAGTATCATGTAAACTTCACCTACCATTTGAATGTTGTTATAGACGAGGAAGAAAAGGGAGAGGGGTCTGAGGCTGCTCTTGAAGGGAACCTATTAGGAGTTTAGAAGCACCCATGCATGGGTCATCAGGGTCTCTAGAGGCTGCTCCTAAAGCACCCATGGAGGATGTGATTGATGTTGATGAGGCTATCAGTGATAGTGATAGGCCCTTGGTGGATTTGATCAACATTAGGAGTCTGAAAAGAAAATTGGCTAGAAAGGGACCCATTGATGACCATGTGACTGCTGAAATTGCTGCTAAGTTGAAGAAAATAGGTGATAGTTATAAGCCCGGAAATAAGAAGAAAGTTGAAAGTTCCTCCAAGGCAAAAGGACATGTTCCTTCTGCCTCAACCCCTGCTTCTGGGGGCAGGAGGACACGAAGTGCTGCTAAAGCTGCTGATGAACAACTAGCTGCTGCCTTGGAAATGAGCAGAAAAGGGAAAGGAAAACATGTGGTTGAAGAGGAAGAAGTGGATGATATTGATCTTGCTGATTTTTCTGAGGATGATGAGATGGTAGATGCTGAGGAGGTGGTGCCTCAGTCCAAGAAAAGAAAAGTTCCTGAGAGAAGGGTAACACGAAGCTCAGTTAAAGCTGCAGAGAAAGCTGCTAAGAGGACCAGGTCCTCCAAAAGAGTGGTTGTTTCTGAAAGTTCTGCTAGTGACAGTGATGAGTCTGTTGCTGGAGATAAGAGTGATAGTGATGCTGAAGGTGATGAGTCTGTGCACTGTGTTCATGAAGACATGTTGACCAGGAAGGTTTTGAAAGGTCGGGTAATGTCTGATGTGCAAGAAGAAGGAATGTTGTGGTTATTCCAAAAACTGCATGCTCAGGGTTGGAGGGACATGGTCCTTAAGATCTCTGGCAGGTGTGCAAAGGGAATGGTGCAAGAGTTCTACAAGAACTGCTCCATCAAAGAAGATAGGATTACTAATGTGATTATGTTAGATACAAGGGAACTTGGTGAGCTGCTGGGGATTCCTGCTACTGGGTATGCTAGCTATGTCAAGAAGGTTTGGCCTGACTTGACAGACTTGCCTACTGATCTGGAGATCACTAGGAAGTTTGCTGAGAATGATGGGGAAGAGAAACCCAGAGCTGTGCAGAAGAGTGAAATGCACCCACAACACCAAGTATTATTCGAGTTTGTGAACAAGATTGTGCTGCCAAGGCAGAAGAAAAGAGGAGTTGCCAGTTTCATGGACCTGGTCCTTATGGAACTGTTGGACACTGAAAAAGCAAATCAACTGGCCCAGCTTTATGATCCACCTGATAAAAAGGGTGATTGCTGGGAAGAGAAAGCACTCCTTTCCGTTTGGTTTTATTCTGACTGATGTGTTTGCAAAGTTGAAGATTCCCTTAGAAGGGGTGGTAAAGGCGACAAAGAAAGAAAAATTTGGCTGTGCCACATTGATAAGCTGTGATTTGCTAGTTCAGGCTGATCCTCCACAGGCTGGTGTTGGGAGGCAGCCATTGAACAACAAGGTGAGGGCACTTAGGCAACAGGTTGCTATTCAGGCTGCTGAGATAGCAAGGTTGGAAGAGGAGAAAAATTACTGGAAGGCAGAGGCCTCAAAGGCAAAGGAGACCAATGAGGGAATGCTCAAGCAGATGTTTGAGCTGCTTAACAAGTCTCAGGGACCTGGTCCTTCCACATCCTGACCACCTTAGCCTTAGCCTTTAGCCATCTTTTGTCTAGTGGGATCTAGCCTAGCCTAGTGCCTTAGCCTTTTTCTTCTTTAGTCATTGGATAATCATGTAGTACTTGCTTGTATCCCCTGATTTCAATGGTTGATTTAATGAATTGTCTTTGATGGCTAATATCATTGTTTTGCAGTTGCTTTAATTTGATTTATGTTTGCATTTTGAGTTGCCTCAATGGCCATATGCTGATTAATTCTAACACTTGAGTTATATTTTTTTATGCAACCTTTTCAATGATGCCAAAAGGGGGAAGAGTAAGTCTGATTTTGCATGAAGTTATACCTAATTGAAAATCTGTTCCTTAATGATAAATTAATTCTCCTCTGATTGATTGTCTTTTTGAGCTTTAGTTGTACTTCAGGACAGTAAGGAGATGAAGCTATGAGTATGAGTTTGTCATCATCAAAAAGGGGAAAATTGTTAGCTTGGATAAGCTTGGAGTTTTGACTGATGACTGAGGAACTGATTCAAAGGACCTGTTCCTTTGAATCATTGTAGCAGAATAGATATTTCATGCAAAATTGATTAAATGAGATATTATTATTTATCCTAACACTGACGTATATCTTGGTAATTATGCAGGTCTAAACGGATACGAAAAGATTGCATAACTAAGGGATAAAGGATAGAAGATTCGGATTCTAGAAAGAAGAATCCAATTAGGACTCAAACTCAAGGGAGCTTTGGAGTTCTAATTACTCAAGACTTCTTGGCTGCTGAAGCTATAAAACTTGGAGCAAATCAGCCATAGAAGCATGCACAAATACAGAGAGCATCGAGCAAAAGCTGAGAAGAGTTATTAGCTTATTTGTGTAATCAGTTAGCTACAGTAGAACTAAGTTAGAACCTGTTCCTTAGATTTATTCTTGTAAAAGTTCAAGTCTTAGTTCAATTGTAGTAAGCAAAAATCGAGTTGTAAACTTTCTGGTTCAAGTCGTGGACTTGACACAACTTTACTGATCGTGAGAAAGATCACTAAAGTATTAGAGTTAGTCCTAGGTTAGTAAGAGTGAGTGTTGTAACCAAGTGGGTATTTTTACATAGTGAAGTTGAAATCCTACTTGAGAGGTAGGTCGTGGTTTTTTGATCCCGAGTCAAGGGGTTTTTCCACGCTAATATCTGGTGTTCAATTACTTACAGTTTTAATTCCGCATATCGTAGAGTAAAGGAACACATTTTAAGGAACTGGTCCTTAAAACAGTAAAGTGGTGTAATCGTGGGAAATATCAGGTATCAAGTTCCTAAGTGCATCTGTGTTGTTTGTAGCATTATCTATTGTAATACTAAAAACTTTGTTAGATAAAAAGTACGTACGACAAATTGATGAAACTTTATTACAAATATAATTTCCCGTGTGTGGTTCATCAACAACTTTATAAGCAATAATACGTTTTTGAAATACCCAATCAGGATCTATCCAATGAACAGTAACAGTAATATAATCACATCCATTAGTAGAACGACCCATATCCGTAGTAAGACATACTTTAGTATCAAAGTTATCAAACATATATCGCAAATAATCTTGATATTCGTTCTTAAATTTAATAATATCATTTTTCACAGTAGTTCTTGGAAAACCATGAAAAGAGGGATTATATATAGACTGAACATAACGAACAAAACCAGTAGAAGAAGGAAAACTATAAGGTAAACCTCGAGGGCAACTAGTTTAGCAATAGCTTCCCTATCCTTTTGTTTATCATAAGTAAGAAGCCCTCCTGTTGTTTGGTTAATTCTTGTTTGGATACCCGAAGATTCATCATGTGCTACTCCCCCATGTTCGGTCCCTAACTATATACCACCCGCCCGCGTTGACCATTCTTTAGGATGTTTCTTTTGTAAGTGGGCCCTAAGTTTACCCGTCCCACCCCCATTACCCCCGGTTTTAAAAACCCTCACCTTATGACAAATCCCACATGTGGCCGTCTGCGCAACAACATTCTTTGATGCAAATTCCCACACCTCAGATCTATCCTTACGTTTAGCCGGTATTCTAGTAGGAGGTTCAGGAGGCAAGTCAGACTGAACTTCGGGTGGACTAGCTTGAAATTCAGGTGTTTCTTCTAAATTAACCCCGCATTGATTCCCATATCGTGTTTCTAACATTTCGTGATCAAGTATATTATTAGCGCTAACATTATGATAATATTGAGAATCATCTATGTGGGTGAACTGACTAGAACTACCAGCAATTTCTTTACCCCTATTTCCCCTACGACCACGTGCCCACCCCCCACTACTAGTTCCAATTGAACCTCTTTGAGACATAATAATAGCAAATAAAATAAATATATATGACAACAAATATTATAAAAGAGTAGAAGTAGGAACGACCAACCAAATATAACCGTATAATTGAGGTGAAGTTGAAACTTGAGCCTCCACTTCAATTAATTAGTTGAATACTTGATAATCGAAAAATTATAAAAATAGCCAAATTGATATTTCAACCAAGTAGTGCCTCCAATTGACCCAATACTTGATATTTGTAAACTTCACCAAATAGCCAAATATAACTTTGATAGAAACTCCAAATAGAACTTGATAAAGTAGCCAAATTATAATTTTTTAACAAATAGCCAAAGTAGAATAATAGCAATATTGTAGAAAATTTGAGAGAATTAGAGAGAATTGGAAGATTTGTGTGAAAAATATGATGAAATAATGGGAGTATTTATAGAAAAAAATAGTTAGGGGTGGTTATGGGGTGGTAGAGGGGTCAAAATAGCTGTTTTTGGCCGTTGGACAACGGCTAGGGGGGTCAAAAGAGCTGTTGCCAACGGCTAGAAACGGCTAGAAAAATCAGATTTTTCCTTCTTTTTTTAAAAAAAAAATTTTTTGGACCGGTCCGGCCGGTTCCGGTCCAATTTTATACCGGTTCATCCAGTTTTTTTTTTGCGAGGCCGTTTCGGAACCGGCGATTGGAGGCCGTTAGGGACCAACGGTCCGGTCTCAACCGGTCCGAGCCGGTTTCCGGCCCGAATCCGGCCCGGTCCGGTCAAAACCGTACTGTTAGTCACCCTTAGTGATGAATAAGAATCCTATCATCCTACCAACACTGAATTCCAAAGAGCGGTAGACTAACTTGACATTATAACATAACGAGGCACAACGAGATTCAAAGCAAACAATACTGATACTCACTCACAAATCTCTCACATTTAAACCAGATAAACTAGTAGGGTCATCACAAATGCCAAGAATAAATCATATCAGAAGCTCACCCCTCTACCGCAACCGATTCTTAATAGAAACGACATCCAAGGAAACCACCGAAACATGATAAGACACACCATTTCCAGATCGATTGAAAGAATCAAATCTTACTCACATTTAAGAGAAGAAGAAATCCCAGGGTCTACTACATCGGATACCTCAGCATCCTGGCGGACTGGCAGTTCATAGAACTGCCTCTGCAGCTGAGCTGAGCCACTATCCTAATAATCACCTCCTGAAGAACCACTGCCACCACACTCTCGACCTCTACTGGATGGTGGCGTTTCTCTGGCTGATTGAGATCTAAATGAAATCCGTGCGACTGTGCAGGTGCCAGATGACGAGAGAAATGACGACGGCCTACTTTCCGGAGTAAGGGAGAACTCCACCAAAGATGACAGGCTCGCGACAATAATAATACCTTTTCAGTGAAAATGGAAGCTGGACAGATTGTTGATAGCTACAAAGAGAAAAATTGGGTCTGATATTGACGAACTACTGGTACACTCTAAGAATCGCGTGACACAAGCTGAGATAACCTGGAAGGTGACCTCCCAAAATAATCAGAACTCTTTCCTCCAAATGAGGTACCATGGTTCCCACTAGGGCCACAGGATCTCTTGCTCTCCCGCTCTAACTTATGGTACGCCTCGTACCTTCGGACAATATCAACAACAACATCAAATGAAATGCCGACCTCAATTTTTTTTGAGCCATCTGGGATCTCAAGGAAGGGTAAAGGTCATCAATAAATCTTTGAATCTCTCGAAAAGCTCATGGACTAGTTCTAATACATATTCAGCCATTCTATAGAATTCAATCTCATATTCTGAAACCAACAGGCTAACTGATAGACTACCCTGTCCAATCCACTCAACTGGCAATACTTTTCATCTCGCTCGCTACTCGAAAGGAACTTTTCCACAAATCAAGAAGAAAAATCGAACCAAGTTAGCTAATAAGAGAGCGGCCCACCAATTCAAGGCTGGACCCCTGAAACTGGAAAGAAGAATAATCAACACCATACCAGTCGATATAATCAAGAGCCTGAAGGATACGCTGACATCATTTTATTTTAAAAAGAATCACGAGGTTTATCTGATGCATTGCTTAAGAATATAGGAAGGTTCAACTATGTAAAATAATGCAACCTCTTTGGGCACTTGGACCGAACTGTTACCTTGGCTGGCTAACCAGCTAGAACAATTGGTGGCATAACACATGCTGTCTCTGGAACATAATTTACTGGGGCAACATCAGAAACTGGAACAAGAGCTCCCTGAGACCAAACGTCTCCATCTGTGGCAACCTGATAAGCTGCCTAGCGAATAATAGGTTCTTGCGGTATCTGCATCACCAAGATTCTCGTAAAAGCATCATAGAAGGCCAAGGGAACCACAAGGCCCTCCTCCCTTGCCCATCGCGAGCTCGTACAGCTGGGACCTGCGCAACTGGATCGTCAGCACGATCCACAACTCTCGGGGCTTGAGTTTCTCTAGCCCCAGGTTAGACTGCTTCGTCTTGAACTCATACCGTCTGCTGATTGTCACACGAGGGTTCACAATTATCACAAAGGAATTAACAAAAATACTTTTGCATCCTAGACCGACGCACGATCAGAAAAGAAGGAAGTGAAACTTCCTAAATGCCATCATAGCCCCTCGTAGATAAGTACGGATGTTTATGTACCCATCAGCGAGACTCTACTAGAGACTGTCTTAGTCTGGATAGACTCTAAACTGGGCTCTGATACCAACTGACACGACCCAAATTTATGGCTAGGCCATGCGGGCACCTGACATCCTCCCCTAGACCTGTCGGGCGAACCCTTAACAACTGAATTAGGAAAATAAAAATAAATCCAACTCATAAATAAGAACAAGACTTAAAAAAACACAAACCTATTGATACTTCTAAGCTGTACAAAAGAAATTACAGCTGACTATCCAACATACTAGGTTTAGGGCTATCCAGACTGGACATCTAAGAGTACAAAAGAAGACAGATACCTCCTGAAGGGAGCAAACTGCAACTGAAATAATGACCGATAAACTGGTGGCCATCCGGAATAAAAGCTGGCTCACCCTGACAGCTGAAGTCGTCTTCGCTCCTTCACAACGTGGTGAACTCAATCCTGGGGTGAACCTGCCGAAACGAAATAGATAGACAAAAACAAACAACAAACAAGGGTGAGTCAAAAGGACTCAATAAATGGGGCAGACTAGCCACCTCAAAGAATAGGATTGCTAGCCAGGGAGAAAAGAAACAGATAAACCAAATTCCTCTTATTTTAATTATGAAAAGGCAGAGCCAAATAATAACTAGAAACACGTATGGAATCACAAACTCATTAACAACCAGGAACGTAAGATAGCCAGAACATAGGTATCCCGAACATATCAACAATCAGAAATACATCAATACTGTCGCAGTGTTCAACCCAATCCATATATTTATACTGTTGCGGCGTACAACCAGATCCATATATTTATACCGTTGCGGCGTGCAACCCGATCCATATATTTATGCCGTTGCGACGTGCAACCCAATCCATATATTTATACCGTTGCGGCGTGCAACCCGATCCCCGCAACCCAGAATACGAGCCAGAAATATATAGGCAAACTGAGATATGTCTACGACATAGTATACATACCGCATACATAAAACACAACACAATACACACAATAGTCAGTATGCGGTGCAATGAGATGGGATGAATGCGGTACGATGCAATGCAGTCCCATATGCCTGATACCTATCTTCGGTGCAGGACTCTCATCGTCTACCAGGAGATATATGCAATAATGATCCTTCACCGGCTCGGGACTCTCATTGATTACCGGGAAGTATATGCAATGATGACCCTTCACCGGCTCGGGACTCTCATCGATTGCCGGGAAGTATATGCAATGATGACCCTTCATCGGCTCGGGACTCTCATCGATTACCGGGAAGTATATGCAATGATGACCCTTCACCGGTGCGGGACTCTCATCGCCAACCGAGAAGTATATGCAATGCTCAAAATCAGAGTGCAATGCTCAAAATCAGAGTGCAATGCTCATATGCTCAATGCAATACCAACAATAGGGCATAACATATAATAAACAATGCAAATTCAAAGCTAAGACGTAATGAGTACGTCTATCGGCAGCTACACACGTAAGGAACACGTGGTAGAATATCCACAAGGCCAAGGGCCTCCAAAGAAATGGATACAAACACTTACCTTGTTACAAAGTTAGCACAGTTACTCAACAACCGCTTTATCCTTTGGATTCACTTCCAAACGATCATGTTGTATTCAATAAGAAGAAAACTATATCAAATAAGGCTAAAGGCTTCATTCCCCACATCTTAGGGTAATCCGGTTAGGAACTTGATACCCTATTCGCATACGCAATACGCAGGCCAGGCCTATATACAGGGTTTAAGGTCACATAACCAAACCCTAAATAAATTACATTTACCCTATTCGCATACGCAATAAGCAGGCCAGACCTATATACAGGGTTTAAGGTCACATAACCAAACCCTAAATAAATTACATTTATATGTTGCCCATAACTCACTGAGTGTGAATATATAATCAATTCTACTATCGGGGTCCAATTGACCCTTTAAACTATCAGTTGAACTTATTAAAACAATGTCTAATATCTCAATTTTTACCGTTAAAATATATTTAAACACACGTAATAAAGTAAAATAATGCATTAAGATCATTACCTGAATATTTTGGGGTGAAAATTCTACTTTTCTCCGGCTCTTTTCTCATTTTCTGGTATTTTTCTGGATGCATTTTTCGTTTCTGCGTTCTCTATTTCATTTGTTTCTATTTCTATTAATGGTCGTGCAGCTGCACCGCCATTCTCATTTTCTGTTTTCCTTTTGATTTCTTTAATGTTTTCTTTTCTTTTCCTTTTATTATTATTATTTTATTTTTGTAATAAATTAAAATGCAGTCCTACGATATTCGAAATAATTCCAACTTTTGCATGCAAGTTATACAAAATATATGTAGCATACTCGCTAAGGCGGATCTCAAATCGGATTTCGGAAACTCAAGATGCGAATTTAAATAGAAAAATGTCAAATTATTTAACTTTCGGCATTTTAGCGGAAACTAGCCGAACAACCTCGAAATTCACTTTCGAAAAATCACAAAAGTCACAAATAATCATACGAACCTAACGGCGCTTTCGAATTTTGAATCGGAGCGCGTTCGCCAAAACCGAGCTCGAAAATCCCTTTTTAATATTTATCGACAATAAAAACTGAAATCTTCTTTCGATGCCTACCAAAAAAGGTCTGATTTCGCTCAAATTTTACAGACATGTCCTAATGGACCTTACAAATATTTTAAAATTATCGGCACACCAATCGGAGTCCTAACTCCCGAAACAACTACCTAAGGTCGTTTCATCTCGAGACAACATTATATATGACAAAGTGGATAAGAATCAATAAAAAAAAGCGAGACAATTATTTACATTATTTGGACTGTTAAACTCACTTCATTTACTTTTTCAATAAAATGTTTGACTATGATGTATTGTTCTATACTAAATAAAAGCTCAAATAAACATAAGTAGGCATGAATTTAAAAGGAGATTAAATCTTCACCTAAAGTGAACAACATTTACAAGACGAATCCAAATGATCCGCAAAAACCTTCTACAATAAATTTTGTCACCTTTGGGGGAACTAAATTTAAAGAAATTTAGAATTTAAAAACCGCGAAAGTACTAAGCAATTGAAGCATGCTAGTTTCATCCTTTTGTAGTAGTAATAGTACTATTAAAGTAGGTATGGATGTTTTACATTAATAATTTCACCTCAAGGATTTGCGATGAAAAAATATATCCTTTACTGATTTTAGACTTAATTAAATTTTATATATTTATACATATAAGTTTCATCTATAAAGTATATTTTATGCATATAAATTTATTCGATTCAGTTCGGTATTTTTTGATTTCCTTTTATAAAATAAAAAACCTAACCTAATACTTCCCAAATAAGCTAAACAGAATACTACTAATCTGAGTGTGAATGGGATGGAGTGTGAAAGGGATGAATGGTAGTCAATTGGGGAAGTCATTCTACATGAGGTCAATAAATTAGGTCCATGCCCTAATTACATCTACATATCTCATGAATCATTAAAGTTCAAACCGAAGTGGGATCTAAATAAAGTCATGCTCCCTTGTACAGTTTAATTCGCTATCTTATCTTAATAATATCTTGATCTCCAGGATTTATTGCATTTAATAACAATCGCTTCTCGCCTCCTCCTCACCACCCCCCACATGCCCCCAAACCGTTACCCTTTCTTGTTATAACTTTTACTACTTTCTTTCCCAATTGGCCAAAATGTATTAGAAATTTGGCAAAGCAAAATTATAGAAAGAGATATACTCTACTCTAATATTTGGGATTTGAGAACCACGTTTCTTGATTTGACAATAGTAAATGTATTAACGGCAATCGTGATGTTTAACGAAATTTTTTATTTGTACATACATTGTATGCATTAAATCCTATCAATTTTATCACATTAAATGATATTTTGAGGTGCGATCATATGTTAATCAACATGCCTAAGTTATGAAACTAATATAATCGACATATGTGATGCATTTCGAATTTTGGTGCATAACTTAGATTCAGTTATATTTTTTGACGTCAATAATTGCCACATTTTTTTAATTTGTTGATAATATTTCGCGAGGAAAATAGGAGTTTATAGCACGATGACAATAACTCAATCTCAAAAATTTAATCGTTAGAAACTTAGAATGAGTACATATTATTCATTTTAAATTAAAAAAATAGATCAACGAAATAACACTTTTGGTATTAATTCATATTAGTGGTGTATTTTTTATCGGACTATGTCACACATTATCTTAACTTTAACATGTATGTATAGGTAAATATCGACTTTCAATATTTTTTTATGAACAAAGATCAAACCCTTGATATTACCTACTTTAATCACGAAATCACTTTTAGAGTTGCATGATATTTCTGAGAGGACCAAAGTCTTCTCATAGAATGGAAAGATTTAGCTAAAACAAAGAAAAAGAGACTACAAATTACAGTATCACAAAAGAAGGTATACATCTAGGGATTTGTCAAGAAACTAAATTGAATGAATTAAGGAAAATATGTAGAAGAGGATGATATGATATTATACGAAGAAATTACGTATTACAATTAACTTCTTATAAAAATAATAAATTGATCCTATAAAAATTTCATGTGTTATGTTTATCATTCTCGTTAAAATATCTAAAGTAATATTTGTAATCGATTTACAAAATCAAATCTCCCGATATAGAGGAAGAACTCTTTGGAAAAGAAATCACGTTTTATTATTGGACATTGCACATTATTTCGTCATAATTATTGGACAATTATTAAAGTAGCAAATTCTTTTAGCTAAACTACGCTGCTAACATGCACCAAGATTCTACTAACTTGCGCACTTTTCCTCTTCCTCTTTTTCCACATGAAAAACCAAAAAAAGAACCCCCCCTACCCACCCACCCCCTTTTTCTCTAACATGCACCAAGAATCTACTAACGTGCGCACTTCCCTCTTCCTCTTTTCCACCTGAAAAACAAAAAAACCCCCACCCCCAATATTACCCCTACCCCCTAACACCCACCCACCCCTTATTTTTCTCTAACATGCACCATCACCACCTTGTCTCATCCTCCATCACCATGTCTCCTCCTCCTACTTCCTCCAAACCCCTCAAAAAACCCTCTAACTCAACAAAATCCCCAAACTACCCTTCCTCCACCACCCACCCCACCACCACCCCCACCACCCATCACCTATGCAACCACTCCCCATCAGCTACCCTTGATCTTCTAATCTTCATTCTTGTTGTTTTCTCAGGCACTTTCTTACTAATCTCCTACTTCTCTTACATTTTCCAATCTTTATCCCTCCTCCTCCCTTACCCACCCACCCTACTCTTCAACACCCTCTTAACCCACCTTCAAAATCTCAACTTTTCAACAACCCAATACATATTCTACACTTTCTTTTTGCTTTTTTTCATTCTTGTGTTGGTTTCATTAGAGATCTGTTGTGGGATTTTTAGATCAAGAAAATGTGGGAAACCTGGTTGTAAAGGGTTAAGAAAAGCTATGGAATTTGATTTACAGTTACAAGGTGAAGAGTGTTTACGATCCGAGAGTAGTAATAGTAGTAAAAGTGTTAGAGAGATTAATGAGTTGCCTTGGAAAGGTGGTAGTGAGAATAATCCTGATTATGAATGCCTTAGAGCTGAGTTGAGAAAAATGGCGCCGCCTAATGGACGTGCTGTCCTGTTATTTAGGTCTAAATGTGGCTGTCCTGTTGCTAAACTTGAAGGTTGGGGCGCTAAGCGTGGGCGTCGTCACAAGAAGTGAGTGAGTTTTTTATGGACTTGTTGCTCTTGCTTTTATGTTGATTTTGTTTTTAATGTTGTTGCATTGGTTGAGTTTGATTATGCATTTGGATAAGTAGTTCGTGTCTTACTTAAGTGAAATTTACATTTCAAGAAGAGGCTGATTTCATCGATGATAAGTACAAATGCTCTAGTTTGAACTGATTTTGAAGGATGGTGATGTGATTAAGCAAAAAAGGTATAATGGTGATGACCTTCAAAGAATTGTTTTAGAGATTAGAGAGTTATAAATTGGGATGAAGTTGCTTGGAGTTTCTATGGGCTTCCTTGCATCTGGAGGCTACTGCAGGTTAAGATGAAATCAAGTATAGTTAGAACCGGAACTAGTTATATATGAGTTTGTTGCTTATTGATTCTGTGAGTGAGTTTTTCTATGGACTTATTACTCTTGCTTGTGTGTTCTTGCTTTTATGTTTGATTGTGTTTTGGTTTTAATTTCATTTGCTTTAGTTGACTGATGTGAACGTATTCAATTAGTTATATGTGTAGTTTATAGACGATTATGCATTGAAGTAGTTCATTCTTATAGGTAGAACAAGGAAACTTGTAATGGTCACTTAAGTGAAATTTACATTTCAAGAAGAGTCTGCTCTCATCAATGATAAATAAAAAGGTGCCTTTCTGGTTTGAATTGATTGCGAAGTATGGTGGCGTATTGGAAAAAAAAAAAGATAGTATGATCTAGAAAGAATTGTTATAGAGATGAGAGAGTTACAAATTGGGATGAAATCATCCTTGATTTAAGCCAGAAAAAACAGAATGCTGATCAAAGATACATCCAAAAGGTTGAGATCTTTACAGGTTGTATAGAGAGCTAAGGAAGTCAATCATGGCTTTGGCCTCTAATAATATTGCCGAGGCCATGTTGCACCAAAAACTAGGGGGAAAAAGTGTTTAAGATGTACATCATTGTCCTTCTTGTCCCTAGTATTTATTTCTTCCAACACGACTGCTGGAATTAAGTTCCAAACTCCAACTGATGTTGTGCCTTTCCTTCAGCAAGCAAGCAAAAAATCCAAAGCAGTTCTTGGCATGCCTCTACTGCAAACTAGTTTGAACTGACTTATGAATCCTCTTCTGAAACAGGAGGTTCCCTAAATAATTCTTTCTTTCCTGTACTGACATTATCTGCCTCTAACAGACTATAAAGACTCTTGGTAATCACCAAACTAATATTAAACGTTCAGGAATAAGAATGGAGCTTAACTCTAACTAGTGGGTATCAGTTATCACTTATGTGTATCCTTTGATTCGACTATGTTTTATTCTTAAATAAGTTCGGAGATGATCCAAGATAGTACAGTATGTTATTTGAAAAAAGGTTTCTTCATGTGATTTTAGATCTATTTCATCTGTTTTGTGTCGGATCTACAAAAAGTGCATATGAAGGTCTACATAAGCCATGTATAAATTATCGCAAGCGATCTTCTCTCGTTGTATCTTCTATTGGTGCGACTTGCACCCTTTGTCAGATCTCTTCATTTCTAGTCTTGTCCAATCTTTTATGACTGCATATCCATCTTGTCCAATCTTTTATGACTACATATCCATCCTATGTACATAGAATGAATCTTGTGGTTGTGTTGTACCTTAAGAGATCCACCCGTATATCCTTCATCAAACAATTTTTTTGTTATCACAATTATTCTATGGAACTTGACTTTCACTTTGTTAGATATCTTCATATTGCATAGCATTGTCATAGTACTCCATTTCAGTCATCTTATTCGATATTTATGCCTTACATCTTCATCTCTCATTTGTTTTAAAAAGTCTCCATTTATCATGCCAGTTCATGGAAGAGAGTCTAGTTAGATGAAATGTTTGTATTCAGGCACTAGAATTAATCTCAACTTACCTTCATTCTTCTTGCTAAGTTTGTAGAGCATACATTTTGTCTGTCATTTACTTATTCTGGTACCTTTACTCTTTTGAATGTTTCTCCATAGTTTTCATTATTTAAATGATGGCTTCATTCGTTTTGTGAATTAATATAACATCATTTACAAATAACATGCACCTTGAAAAATCTTATTTTATAAACTATTGTTGAACTCATCCACAACTATGGTATAAATATTTCGAGTCAAGATAAGTGCTTAGAGGTCGTTTGGTTGGTGGGATTGGAGTAATAGTCCCGGGATTAAATTTGGGACTACATCAATCTCAGGTTTGGTTGGTGGGATTAGTTAAAATGGGACACCTTTTATAACATATCCATGGTATTATCCTATCCCATATAGGAGGTGGGATTGTTAATCCCGGGATTAATGTAGTCCCAAATTTGTGGGATGTACCACTTTTTTAGTCCCGCAAACCAAACGACCCCTTAGTGTAATTCACACTTATGGAAACTCTGTTGGATATCTTCCCACTGTTTTTATACTTGTGATTGCTCTCTCATATACGTATGTATTATGTCATTTATATAGTTGATATGAATTCCTTTCACCCAACAGAATGGTGTCTGGGTTTGCTAAAGGAAAAGGGGAGCATCAGGAACCAGCAGTTATTATGGTTCACAATGTTGTCATCTTATGACCTTTAAAAATGTTTCTCTTAAGTTCTTGATCGACTCAGTTTGAAGTTTGGTGATTGACTTTAGATGAACAGCAAGTAAAATATGTAGTGTCCAAATATATGTGAAGTGAATGTAAGTTTGTCACAAGTGCTAGTATAACTTGTAAGATATTGCTTTGCTGCATATATAATCTTAAGTGTAATGCATGTCTGATGTAGCAGTGAAGTATCTTCTGGTCTGCTAATTCACGAGAGAACCTTGCATTTATCCTTGATAAGTTAGGTGATTTTCTTGGATAAGATGAGCTTTATTAGATGTATGGCCAGCACCAAGGGTGTGCTGGTACAGTAAGCCAAGTTACAAGCATTTCTGTTAGTTAAAACAGAGTGGGCAGTGAACTAAAGAAATCAAACATGGCCTCTACATCCTGAGTCACATTTACACCAACCATGTTGTCCCAAAAAGAAAGCAAATGTATACACTTGAATGTAGAATATTCTCCTTTCTGTCTTAAAAAAATTCTAGCACTTCTCTTTCCAAATAGTCCACCAAATATCTGCCGGAATGACATTCCATAGTCTTGACCATATGCCTCTCTGCCCTTTAATATTCCACCCTTTTAGGAAATCCAAAATAGTTCTAGGGATGGTCCATTCAAGGCCAAAAGAGTAAGAAACATGTCCGCCAGATGACTAGTGATGCTACAATGCCAAAAAGATTTGTATGGCTGCTGCATTCCTTCACAGATGCCGTTTTTCTCAATGGTGGGGTTAATTTGTAGGAATTCTGTAGCGTCTTCAGGCTGGACGTGAATTGGTTTCCAGCGGTGTATTTCCAAGAAGTCAATAATTTTCTGTTTCTTACTGTTGGACCAATGCGGAATTTTATAGTACATTTAACATGGTTTGAAGTCCTTGATATTTTTTCTTTTCCCAAAGGAATTTTTCGTTCTGTAAGGAAACTTCTATTGAAGTTGGACTTTAGGATCTCTAAAGTATATCTGTGTCTTGTCTCTTTTCTTATCCTATTAGACTGTGATGCCATTTCTGTAACAATCCAAGAGTCCTAAGGTGTACATTCCTTTGTACAGCTAGTGAGTTATTTTCACCAAGCAATAGGTTCTCATGGCATTTCGTGCTTGGTTGAAGAACATGAGTGGATGATGTCTGAATCATTGTTTTAATGGTGCTTGGGAGAATCATGATAGAGATAAAGCAGAGCACAAGTGGTGCCCTTCATTTATGCTTACCTTGTTCATAGATGATTATACTTCAGCTGTAATGATTCTGTTTATGAGATGTGAATTTAATTTTTGGACTCGTGGAATTAGTCGAGGAGGATTTGGCAGTTGGAACTCTGTCAGTTCAGGGTTTCTCTCTTGGTGGTACTATGATGGAATTTCTAGAGAACGTGTGGAAATTGGCACTCATTATTGTGGAATATGAGCATGAGGTGATGGCCCAAATTCTTCCGTTTCAGATGATGGTAGCATAAGATTGTTGTATTACAAACAGACCTGCACTTTTAGAAATTTAAGATTCCAAGTGTTTGTTGAAGATCTGAGGCACGTGATTGAAAAACAGCTGTCAATGAATTTATAGCATTGTAGGTAGGACATCCTTAACACCTGCATCAGGTGATATGATTTTTTTGGAATATATTTTGACAATATGCCAGCTCAATGTAAGGCAATATCGTATTTTATCGAGCTATGGGTTAGACAGAGTGTATTATTGTTGGATCCAAATCAAGAGGCAGTTAGAAAGGTTTGACTATAAGGCGGGAGTCCAAGTTTTGACTGCGGCTATCCTGTAACTTACTGTTTGTATTTGAAATTGTTTGCCAGACTCGATAGAAATTTGTTTACTAGTTTTTTTAGCTAGTAGTATGATTGCTTGATATACATTCAGATTGTTTTTTATTTTGGCAAGCTCTCAGGTCAGATTTAGTTCCTTGTAATTTTAGTCATCTGGTTTTTGCTCTGCTGCAATTTACAAGCTCAACTAAAGAGACCATATTGTTAGACATGCATACTGGAATCGTATAGCCAAATACTCCATGCACATGCTATTTGGAACTTGGGAGCTAGTTGTGTTATTTGTTGTATCATAGCAATGATCTGTCCAATACTCCAATTATTCATCTTAAGATATTAGGTCCAACTCTATCATACTTTGATCAAATGGTTATCATTAGTTGATTTCCTCTTTTAATATCCTGATGTTCTTGATCCAAAAAAAAAAAAATCCTGATGTTTGAACTTTTTTTTCCTCCTCTGGGATCACATCTGTGCACCCGCTCATGGTTTCTGAATTCTCAATCTATTGCATGTGTGATGACAGAAATTCTTTACTTATCCCATCAAGAGTATCTTGTTTTCTTTAAATTCTCTTTACTCTCAAGGATGATTGACCTTTAAGTTTCTTGATTTAATGTAGGACTCTGGCACTTAATGGTAAAGCGGATCCTCGTTGAATGTTGATGGTGGTTTTGCATCAGATCTAATTTGTTACCTTCTGAATTTCAGAAGCATGCGAGATTAGTCTTGTTCAGAGCCATTCTTTTGTTTCAATCCCATTGACCGAGAATGCAGATCTTTTGAACTTACTTTGGAACAGTGCTCAATGTGTACAAACTATAGCCAGAACCGCTCTTTTCTCAGGAAATACATACAAAAAACATGAAGAATTTACATATTTCAGTAGTCACATTTTCGAATAAGGAATGTCATATTTTCTTGCTCATCACCGCCAGCTTATTCTAGCGTTTAAATGGTACCTATATTTTCATTATTATTGAAATTCCACCATCAAAGGATGTGGGATGGGTGGGTCCCTCTACTCTTAACTAGAGATTTTATATTCTAGGAGCCCTGGAAATGGAAATTTTTTTAGCAGGGAGCGCTCCCCTCAGCAGAGGCTATGTATCAGTTGTCCTGGTGAATGGTGTCTGTGAGGGTCATACAATGTTGTCACATAACTATGATAAGAGGTTTCAATTTCCCATGCCATGAGACCCTTAATCTATCTTCATAATTCATTAATCGCTTCAATACAAAATTAGATAGTCATGCAGTCCTGTGAATTCTTGATAAGGATCAATACGACAAAACAAAGAACGATAGGAGAGCGAGACACTTCTCGAACTCCCTTCGAAGTAACCCCGGGGAACTTGTCCCGAGATACCCTCGAATCGGCGTCTAGAAGGACCTACACTATGCAACCACCCTCGAGTCGCACCCGGAACTCGCAAGTAGAATGATCGGGTTTTCGGTTCAAGACTCAACTAGGTTCCACTAGTGAATTCAAGCAACCAAAGAAAGAGTTTCTTCAATAAAGAGATAATCTCTATTCATCATTCATAAGATTCAAAGGTAAGCTAAGGTTTGAAGAGGTTTGTGAAGTATTTATAGATTTCACTTACACATAATGAAAGCTCTAAAATACCCCTAAAGTGGGTTAAAACAATAAAGGCCACGTAGGGCTATAGTTGTCAAAACATAGCATAAAAACTAGGAATCCCGCAACCTCTCAGCAACTAGGCGCCCGGCCTACTTAGAGTAGGCGCCCAGCCCACTTGGAGTAGGCGGTCCGCCCACCTTGCAGAGGCGGTCCGCCTGGTCAATTTCCAGAGAGCTCATCAAAAGTAGGCGGCCCGCCTAGTTGAGTAGGCGGTCCGCCCGTTCCTGTAGCTTCTTCATTTGCTTCCAAACGTGCCCCGGATGCCTCTTCAAGTGGCCTAAGTGATCCACCATCCATGGCACTCAAAAGCATGATCTTCCGGCTACTCTCGGAGCCTTCATCCATGTCCCTCCAAGTCAAGTGAAGATGGGTGTCTTGAATCAACTTGGCTTGACTCCTAGTGAACGGCCTTGAGGTATGCCCCGCATCAATTCTCAATATCAATTTTGTTCTACTTACCTTGTCTTTACTGTATATATTAAGTTAAATGAAACGATCTCGGTTAGTCGTTTCGGAAGTTATGACTCCGATTGGCATGCCGATAATTTTAAAATATTCGTAATATCCATTAGGACTTGTCTGTAAAATTTGAGCTAAATCAAACCTCGTTTGGTAGGCATCGGAAGAAGGTTTCAGTTTTTATTGGCAATAAATATTAAAAAGAGAATTTCGAGCTCGGTTTTGCCGGATGAGGTCCGATTCAAAATCCAAAAGTGCCGTTAGATTCGTATGATTATTTGTGATTTTTGTAAACTTTCGAAAGTGAATTTCGATGTTGTTCGGCTAGTTTCCGCTAAAATGCCGAAAGTTAAATAATTTGACTTTTTCTATTTAAATTCGCATCATGAGTTTCAGGAGTCCAATTTGAGATCCGCCTTCGCGAGTATGTTACATATATTTTGTATATCTGGTATGCAAAAGTTGGAATTATTTCGAATATCGTAGGGTACCGTTTTAATTTTTGTCACGAAAAGAAAATAAAACAAAATTAAAAAAATAAGGAAAAGAAAAGACAAGAAGTGACTGTCGGTTAAGCTAAGGGATTGATCCCTTAGCAGATATATTTCAATGAACGCAAACAGAGAGAAACATGAGCACAGCAGTAGAAAACAAAACGAAAAATGCCAGAAAATGAGAAAAAGGGGCCGGAGAAAAGTAGAATTTTCACCCTGAAACATTCAGGTAATGATCCTAATATATTATTTGAGTTTATTACGTGTGTCTGAATATGTTTTAACGGTAAAATATGGAATATTAGATATCGTTTTAATAAGTTCAATTAATAGTTTAAAGGGTCAAATGGACCCCGATAATGGAATTGAATATGTATTCGTACTCAGTGAGTTATGGGCAACATATAAATGTAATTTATTTGGGGTTTGGTTATGTAACCTTAAACCCTGTACATAGGCCTGGCCTGCGTATTGCGTATGGAAATAGGGTATCAGGTTCCTACCTGGATTGCCCTAAGATGTGAGGGATGAAGCCTTTAGCCTAATTTGATATATTTTTCTGCTTATTGAATAGAGTGGGATCGTTTGGCAATGAATTCAAAGGACAAAGCGGTTGTTGAGTAATTGTGCTAACTTTGTAATGAGGTAAGTGTTTGTATCCATTTCTTTGGAGGCCCTTGGCCTCGTGGATTTTCTACCACGTGTTTCCTTACGTGTGTAGCTGCCGATAGGCGTACTCATTACACCTTAGCTTTGAATTTACATTGTATATTATAGGTTATGTCCTATTGTTGGTGTTGCATTGAGAATCTGAGCATTGTACCATGGCTGTAAGTTGACATCTACTACCCGGCTGTCGATGAGAGTCCCGCGCCGGTGAAGGGTTATTATTTCATCACATTGCATTCATATGCATTATATGTCATTCATATGCATTACATTGCATATCATATTGGGTGCAGGAGTATTCCGCCTCCGGAGCAGGAGGATTCTGCTCCATTGTATCATATTGAGGGTAGGAGGATTCCGCCCCAGGAGTAGGAGCATTCGGCTCTTATGTCAAATATTGAGTGCAGGAGTATTCCGCCTCAGCTTTACATTATATCGGGTGCAGGAGTATTCCGCCCCATGAGAGTGCAGGAGTATTCCACCTTTGGTTTATATTATATCGGGTGCAGGAGTATTCCGCCCCAGGAGCAGGAGTATTCCGCTCCAGTTGGTTATCAGATTGGATTCCCCTCGAATGCAGGAGTATTCCGCTTCGGGATGGGATTACGGGCACATGTGACCCTTCGCATCATATTTCATTTCATTTCATTTCATCTTACTTCATTTCATTTCATCTCAATTCATACTATTGTGTAGACTTGCGGTACATGACTACTGGTCTGCTTATATGTGCACTGCTTATTTGTTGATATGTTTCTGGCACGCATCCTTGGTTGAGTTTATAAGTTTCTTACGTGTTTCCGGTTGTTATCTGGCTCTGGCTTTTTATAATTTAAATAAAAGGATTTTGGTCTATCTATTTCTTTTCTCCCTGGCTAGCTATCCTATTCTTTGAGGTGGCTAGTCTGCCCCACTTATTGAGTCCTTTTGACTCACCCTTGTTTGTTGTTTGTTTCTTATCTATCTATTTCGTTTCGGCAGGTTCGCTCCAGAATTGAGTTCGTCACGTTGTGAAGGAGCGGAGACGACTTCAGCTGTCAGGGCGAGCCATCTTTTATTCCGGATGGCCACCAGTTTATTGGTCATTATTTCAGTTGCATTTTGCTCCCTTCAGGAGGTATCTGTCTTCTTTTGTACTCTTAGATGTCTTGTCTGGATAGCCCTAAACCTAGTATGTTGGGTAGTCAGCTGTAGTTTCTTTTGTACAGCTTAGAGGTATCAGTATGTCTGCGTTTTGTTTTAAGTGTTGTCCTTGTCTATGAATTGTTATATTTATATTCCTAATTTAATTGGTAAGGGTTCGCCCGACGGGACTAGGGGAGGATGTCGGGTGCCCGCACGACCTAACCGGATTTCGGGTCGTGTCAGTTGGTATCAGAGCCCAGTTTATAGTCTATCCAGACTAAGACAGTGTCTAGTAGAGTCTCGCTGATGGGTACGTAGACGTCCGTACTTATCTACGAGAGGCTATGATGGCATTTAGGAAGTTTCACTTCCTTCTTTTCTGATCGTGCGTCGGTCTAGGATGCAAAAGTATTTTCGTTAATTCGTTCGTGGTAATTGTGAACCCTCGTGCGACGAATCAGCAAACGGTATGAGTTCAAGACGAAGCAGTCTAGCCTAGGGCTAGCACTGACGAAGCCCCGAGAGTTTTTTATCGTGCTGACGATCTAGTTACGGAGGTCCCAGCTGTACGAGCTCGCGATGTGCAAGGGAGCAGGGCCTTGTGGTTCCCTTGGCTCTCTACGATGCTTTTACGAGAATCTTGGCGATGCAGATACCGCAAGAGTCTATTATTCGCTAGGCAGCCTATCAGGTTGCCGCAGATAGAGACGTTCGGTCTCAGCGAGCCCCTGTTCCAGTCCCTGATGTTGCCCCAGTAAATTATGTTCTAGAAGCAGCATGTGTTGCGCCACCAATTGTTCTGGCTGGTTAGCTAGCCGAGGTAACGGTTATGCTTGAGTACCCAAAGAGGTTGCATTATTTTACGCGATTGAACCTTCCGATATTCTTAAGCAATGCATCAGATAAACCTCGTGATTCTTTTTAAAAAAATAAAATGATGTCAGCATATCCTTCAGGCTGTTGGTTATCTCGAGCAATATGCTGTGTATTATTCTGCTTTCCAGTTTCAGGGTCCAGCCTTGAATTGGTGGGCCGCTCTCTTATTAGTTAACTTGGTTCGGTTTTTCTTCTAGATTCGTGGAAAGTTCCTTTTGAGTAGCGAGCGAGATGAAAAGTGTTTCCAGTTTGAGTGGATTGGACAGGGTAGCCTGTCGGTTAGCTTGTTGGTGTTTCAGAATATGAGATTGAATTCTATAGAATGGCTGGATATGCATCAGAACTAGTTCATGAGCCTTTCGAGAGATTAAGATATTTATTAATGACCTTTCTTTTTCCTTGAATCCTAGATGGCTCGAGAAATTGAGGTCCGGATTTTATTTGATGTTGTTGTTAATATTGCCCGAAGGTTCGAGGGCATACCATAAGTTAGAGCGGGAAGAGTTAGAGCGGAAAAATAAGAGATCCTGTGGCCCTAGTGGGTAACCATGGTACCTCATTTTGAGGTAAAAGTTATGATTATTTTGGGAGGTCACCTTCTAGGTTATCTCAGCTTGTGTCACTTGATTCTTAAAGTGCGCTAGTAGCTCATCAAGATCAGATTCAGTCTTCTCTTTATAGCTTTCAACAATCTGTCTAGCTTCCATTCTCAGCAAAAAGGTGTTATCATTATCGTGAGTCTGGTTATCTTTTGAGGAGTTTTTCCTTACTCCGGCAAGTAGGCAGTCATCTTTTCTCTCGTCATTTGGCATCGCGCAGTCGCAGGGTATTTCATTTAGATCTCAATCAGCCAGAGAAATGCCACCATCCAGTAGAGGTTGAGATTTTGGTGGCAGTGGTTCTCCACAAAGTGCTTGTCAGGATAGTGGCTCAGCTCAGCTGCAGAGGCAGTTCTATTAACTGCTAGTCTGGCAGGATGCTGAGGCATCTGATATAGTAGACCCATGTATTTCTTCTTCTCTTAAATGTGAGTAAGATTTGATTCTTTCGATTGATCCGGAAATGGTGTGTCTTACCATGTTTCGATGGTTTCCTTGGATGTCGTTTCTATTAAGAATCAGTTGCGGTAGAGGGGTGAGCTTCTTGTATGATTTATTCCTGGCATTTCTGAGATCCTCCTAGTTGATCTGGTTTAAATGTGAGAAATTTGGGAGTGAGCGTTGCTATTGTCTGTCTGGCATCTTGTCGAGCCACCTTCTATTATTATATCAAATTAGTATACCTCTCTTTTCGGAATTCCGTGTTGGTAAGATTATAGGATTCTTATTCATCACCATCAGAAAGTGTCATTGTTTCTTCCGGTGTAAAGTGATTAGTAAGTAATACTCGATCTACGTGTCTCCTCTTGGTTCGAAATGTTAGTAACGTCATGTTATTCTATGAGCTTCTCTTAGTTATAAAAGAGTTTATCGATAAATTGTTGGAGTTCTCTTCTTATGACAAGGCTAAATTGGCATGGGTGTTATTCCATAAAGCTTATTTAATGTCTATTTCTTCAATTGCGGTTCTTTGGCTAGCTTAACTCGGAAGTAATCTAGCTATGGTGGCCAAGTAAATAAGAAGATGAGCTTCTCGAAGTTCTAATTATTTCTATCTTCGATCCATTTCCATTTCTTCTTCGTCCGGCACTAGTGAGCTTGGGCAATTGGTAGCCGCTTGTGACGTTCCCTGTGTTGAGCCAGAGTACGTGTTATTATAGCCGGGTAAGCATATTATTATTTTGGATATCAGTTTATCCAGGTATCCATTCCCATGTAAAGTATAGTGTTGGTTCTGTTTTTGCGGATCATCCAGTTTCAGGGGAAACTCTGCCGAAATTTTTATATAGAAATACCATCCATCAGGCGGTGGTGTTTACGGCAAAAGTATGGAGTTGTGAACTTGAGAGTTGCAGCTGTTTGGCAACTCGAAAAGGTAGTTGGTAGCTTAGGTCTGCCTACGTTCAGCTTTTAGCTAAATTTTCTTTAGTCCAGCAGACTGTGCGGGGATGGTTATTCCTTTTCAAATAGCTGCATGAGTTTGTGCTTTAAGTGGATGAGTCTTCCTCCAAATACTGAATGGTAATACTAAATCTCTAAGGCGTTGATATCACTTTTGTCACGACTCAACCTAAGGCCACGACAGAAACCTACAATGAGTGTCGATCATTGCTAAACCCACTAATAATCTATTAATGATAGAGATAAGCTGACAACCTGATCGTATATATGTACCTATCTGCTGAAAGCATAAAGTCTGGAAAGATAACACGACTTTAACTTGCTGGCAATTAGAACACTGAGCCACAAATTGAGCTATGTCAAACTTCATCTCGTCCTACCAGTAAATTTTCTTAAGATCATGGTACATCTTAGTCGAACCTGGATGAACAGTGTATTTGGAATAATGTGCCTCTATCATAATCTGTCCACGTAAATCTGCAACATCAGAAACACAAGATCTATCTTTATACATGAGAACACCGTCAGTAGTAACCCTGTATTGTGACTCCGATTTTCTTCTGGCTATCTGTCTGCATTCAAATAGAACTGGATCATCATACTAACGCTGTTTTACTTCATGAAAATTTAGAGTTAAAGGTCTAGTGCAGCTTATCGTCCATCCATCATTGGTATGTATATCTCTTTCACACCTCAACTCTTTGAGAAGTTACTTTAGCGTTATAAGTGCACATGTAATCAACTTTGTTGCTGGTATTCTGCCTCAGCTCATGGTCCAACTACATGTCTCTTTTATTTTCACTTTCTTAAGTTATAATTTTTATAATTCAAAGACAATACCCTGAAGTAGATGTTCAGTCTGAAGATCATTTCTGGTCTGCATCATACTATCCAGTAGTATTTGCATGATCCTTATCCTTATATGATAGACCCTGTTCAGATAAACCTTTGACATACATTAGGATATGAGTAACTACATTCCCACAAGGAGCTTGCGGGACAACACTAACATCAACTGAGATATTGCATAGTGCGTTCGTAAAAATAATATAGCTTGCATCAAATCTTCTATAGTGTGTAGTGACAAGGTACTTCAAAAGCCTCCCCTATTGCATCGAGCGTAAGCTAATTCTTAGCTCCATCGACCTGTTTTATATCAAAAGATATATCAAAGAGGTGATTATCGGCTGAATCATGTTAGTCCACCCAGAGTTTCGTATATCTTTGCTTCGAAAATGTAGAACTCTCCTCTCGTAATCGAGGAAGGATCAGCTTAGTCAGAATAAGTGACTGTCGGTTAAGCTAAGGGATTGATTCCTTAGCAGATATATTTCAATGAACGCAAACAGAGAGAAACATGAGCACAACAGTAGAAAACAAAACGAAAAATGCCAGAAAATGAGAAAAGGGGCCGGAGAAAAGTAGAATTTTCACCCTGAAACATTCAGGTAATGATCCTAATATATTATTTGAGTTTATTACGTGTGTCTGAATATGTTTTAACGGTAAAATATGGAATATTAGATATCGTTTTAATAAGTTCAATTAATAGTTTAAAGGGTCAAATGGACCCCGATAATGGAATTGAATATATATTCGTACTCAGTGAGTTATGGGCAACATATAAATATAATTTATTTGGGGTTTGGTTATGTGACCTTAAACCCTGTACATAGGCCTGGCCCGCGTATTGCGTATGCGAATAGGGTATCAGGTTCCTACCTGGATTGCCCAAAGATGTGAGGGATGAAGCCTTTAGCCTAATTTGATATATTTTTCTGCTTATTGAATAGAGTGGGATCGTTTGGCAATGAATTCAAAGGACAAAGCGGTTGTTGAGTAATTGTGCTAACTTTGTAATGAGGTAAGTGTTTGTATCCATTTCTTTGGAGGCCCTTGGCCTCGTGGATTTTTTACCACGTGTTTCCTTACGTGTGTAGCTGCCGATAGGCGTACTCATTACGCCTTAGCTTTGAATTTACATTATATATTATAGGTTATGTCCTATTGTTGGTATTGCATTGAGAATCTGAACATTGTACCCTGGCTGTAAGTTGGCATCTACTTCCCGGCTGTCGATGAGAGTCCCGCGCCGGTGAAGGGTTATTATTGCATCACATTACATTCATATGCATTATATGTTATTCATATGCATTACATTGCATATCATATTGGGTGCACGAGTATTCCGCCCCAGGAGCAGGAGGATTCCGCTCCATTGTATCATATTGAGGGTAGGAGGATTCCGCCCCAGGAGTAGGAGCATTCGGCTCTTATGTCAGATATTGAGTGCAGGAGTATTCCGCCTCAGCTTTACATTATATCGGATGCAGGAGTATTCCGCCCCATGAGAGTGCAGGAGTATTCTACCTCTGGTTTATATTATATCGGGTGCAGGAGTATTCCGCCCCAGGAGCAGGAGTATTCCGCTCCAGTTGGTTATCAGATTGGATTCCCCTCGAATGCAGGAGTATTCCGCTTCGGGATGGGATTACGGGCACATGTGACCCTTCGCATCATATTTCATTTCATCTCACTTCATTTCATTTCATCTCAATTCATACTATTGTGTAGACTTGCGGTACATGACTACTGGTCTGCTTATATGTGCACTACTTATTTGTTGATATGTTTCTGGCACGCATCCTTGGTTGAGTTTATAAATTTCTTACGTGTTTTCGGTTGTTATCTGGCTCTGGCTTTTTATAATTTAAATAAAAAGATTTTGGTCTATCTATTTCTTTTCTCCCTGGCTAGCTATCCTATTCTTTGAGGTGGCTAGTCTGCCCCACTTATTGAGTCCTTTTGACTCACCCTTGTTTGTTGTTTGTTTCTTGTCTATCTATTTCGTTTCGGCAGGTTCGCTCCAGAATTGAGTTCGCCATGTTGTGAAGGAGCGGAGACGACTTCAGCTGTCAGGGTGAGCCAGCTTTTATTCCGGATGGCCACCAGTTTATCGGTCATTATTTTAATTGCATTTTGCTCCCTTCAGGAGGTATCTGTCTTCTTTTGTACTCTTAGATGTCTAGTCTGGATAGCCCTTAACCTAGTATGTTGGGTAGTCAGGTGTAGTTTGTTTTGTACAGCTTAGAGGTATCAGTATGTCTGTGTTTAGTTTTAAGTGTTGTCCTTGTCTATGAGTTATTATATTTATATTCCTAATTTAATTGGTAAGGGTTGCACTTATGAAATAAATAATCTTATCAAATTATTATTATTATTTGGTTCTTTTAGTAAATTCGTTCATATTACTTTACTAAAATTTTCATCTGTCATCTTCTTTTTTTTTTTCCTTTTTCTGTTACATTAACCACCTCTTTTTTTATAACAAACATTTTTCTATTTTCTTATTTATTAGTTTTACTTTAAAACAATTGCATGTATAAATACCTTCCCATTAACTCTATTTTAGTTTATTAATAGTTGAAATAATTTCTTTTTCTTTTCAAC
The DNA here is from genome assembly GCA_029990575.1 of Petunia axillaris subsp. axillaris. Taxonomy (NCBI): domain Eukaryota; kingdom Viridiplantae; phylum Streptophyta; class Magnoliopsida; order Solanales; family Solanaceae; genus Petunia; species Petunia axillaris. Next base: position 167,916,112 of record JARKNS010000008.1, read on the forward strand.
ATTTTTCCCATTGTTTTCATTTATCAAATTTATTAAAAAATATTCTCCTATATTTTACATTATCTTTATTTATTTTAGTTTTAAAAACTGTTTTTGACTTTATTTATCAATAATTTAGATACATGATCTTTCTCCACAAGAGTTCAATTTTGAAATGTAATCTCTACACTACCGCCTATAGCTAATTATATGATCAAAGTGGTGGATTGATGATTAGTCCTACATCCTCTTACTTTCACATGCTTGAAAGTGTTAGTTTAATTTGTTTATTTAATTATTATTGATTTTCATATTTCATATAGAATTTTACTACTCATATTGTAGTATGATGAAAATCAAATAACAAATTATTTCTAGCCATGAGCTTCTTGCCAACATCTCTTCAGCTTCTCTCTGACCTCTATCAAATCCTCTTTTTTGTTAGAAAATGCACAAACATGATATATATATATATATATATATATATATATATATATATATATATATATATATATATATAAACATATCAAAAAGTAATACTTCTACTTATTATTTGTACAGAAGGTCACGCTAAGTATGAATTTGTATTTTAATATGGTTATTTACGGTGAAAATTATTAATGTCTTTTGTTTACATGTCCTATAAAAAGCTCTAATATGAAACTCCCCATAGTCCTCCACGACACATGAAATAAATTAGTATGTAAAAAGAGGTAGCTATATTTTTAAAACGTCAGCAAATTACATATTTAAAAAATAAATTCTAGATAAAATTGATTATAATAACTAATTTTTAATAAAAGTTACACTAAAATTTACCAAACTGCATCAACAACATTTACCTCATCGTTAAAGTTAACATGTCAACCCAAAAAAAAAAAAAATACATCACGCAAACAATAAGCTTTTTATTGAAAAAATGATGAAAAGCTTGTTATCATCGGGATTCTTCAAGAACATATTATACCTTATATATAAATAGTGTAAGAAACAAATTAATCCTGCAGAGACAACTTAAATTACCAATAAAATATAAAATTTATTTCCGCCTAGGATTATTCGTGAACAATAAATGCTAGGAGTATTGGACAAACTCTGTGTGAGAACAAATCTATTATGACATACAATATATAAGAAGTCTCTAGGACATTACTTTGTTTCTGCACATGAACAAAATGGATACAATTGGAGATGATCAAGAAATAAGATTATGAAATCTAGACGAATCTTATGATTAACTTGGGTAATAGGATCATTCGTGAACAATAAATGTTAGGAGAATTAGACACACTCTCTATGAGCACAAATCCATTACGACGTGTATATATAAGAAATCTTCATGACATTACTTTGATTCTGCACATGAAGAACATAGTAACCATGAACAAAATGGAGAAAACAATTGGAGATGATCAAGAAATAAAATATTAAATAAAATTATAAAATCTAGATGAATCTTGTGATTAACCTGGGTAATAGGATCATCCATGAACAATAAATATTAGGAGTATTAGAGAAATTATCTATGAGAACAAATTCATTACGATATACATACACCCGAGACATTACTTTGATTCTGCACAAGAAGAACATAGCAACGATGAACAAAATGGAGAAGGACAATTAGAGATGATCAAGAAATAAAATAGCAAATCAAACTATAAAATCTAGATTAATCATATGATTAACTTGTGTAATATAATGATTTCTATTCATCCTCGTATATTGAATCAGTTCTCACCCATTTAGACTATATATAATTTCAGAAAAATTGGGGGCATGATATATTTAATCTTCAATTCGAATTCAAAAAATAAATACACATTTTCTTATCTTTAATTCAAATATTTTACCTCCATTCTAATACTTTTATCTTTACCTAGAATAACACAGTACATGGTCATCCCATTTTTATCAAGAATTCTCTAAAACCATTAAATGAGGGAGTTTTATCCAAGATTCCTAATCAATGAAAAAGTTCTAACCTTCCCGATTATAAATGACTAGATACTTTTAAGAAGATACTTATTATTTCATTAATATTAAAAAAAGAAGAATATTATTTCAATTAAAATTTTAACTTTCAAATGTAGATAATCATTTTCAATTATAGATTTAAAAGAATCTATAAAACTAACTTTTTAGATAGATATTCATATAAATTAGATTTACTATATTTTCATTCAAACATCAATTAGTTGCCTAGTAGGTTTAATCTTTCAAAAAATATTCTTTCTATTCAATTAAAGATAAACCTTATCTTTCAATTTGAAATTATGTTATCATTCAAGTTCAGATTTTATCCCTTAATTAAGAGGAATGAGATTTATCCTCTCATTCCACTTTTGAATTGCACTTGTTTATATTAACTTTTTCCGTATTTATTTTCAAAGTTGGACTTATCTAACTATATCTTTAGCTTCAAATTCCACTTCTAAAATTTCTATCATTCAATTTAAAATTTTATCTTTGATGACTACACCATGCTTGAAATATGGTAGAAGTTGATTTGATTAAAATCACAAAAGATATTTATTTTATGTCTATTAAAATATGTACTTTATTTATATATGTGGCTATTTTTTCAATTTAAAAATTCATATTTCAATTTAAGACAATGGACAAATGTTTTATCCTAATTTTTGTCCTAACAACTTCTCTAACTATCACAACTACTATCCTTCTTCTATATATACTAGTATAACACCCGCGCGATGCGCGGAAGTATATAAATACATAATATTAATCTTTTCAAGTCGTGTTTGAGCATAAATTAGATCATATAGTATTTAAAAATTTTCAGTTATTGTCCAATAAACACTATTCTGTTGCACACAAAACTATATTTTTGCAAGAAATCACAAAAAAAGGTACCACAAAGAAACATAGTTATTGACTCTATCTTTCGTCTATCGTTGCGAGACATATTGCACAATTAAACTCTTACAACCACAACTAAATCAAGAGATGTAATCAACCAAAGCCAAAACTTCTTGAAGCTTAATTAACTCTAAATACATAAATTATTCATTATTTAGTTTGCAGAGGAATTAAAAAATGAGAGTTCAGAAGTTACTCTTAGCACATCACCATATTTTTTCATTCTTCAATCTAACATTTAAAAATTACCAGAATTTAATAGATATTTATTTCTTTAAAAGCAGTGGACAATTACAATTTCCTCCCTCAATGCTACCATACAAAATTTTCTTGACATCAAAGAAGATGTGTGGAAGTATATGTTGTTGAAAAGATCCAAACTAACATGAAGATGCAATTTTTCAATCACTACTCCAAAAAAGATCAATATATCTACCTACTCTACATATAGGAATCTTCTTCTTGTTGAGTAAATATCTATTCGCTTGCTTTTGAAATGTACCTGCTCAAATTGAAGATTGTAATCAAGCTAGAATATTGCTAAGATAATAATGTCATGTTTAATGATTTCCTATTAAGGATAATCAATTGCCTTGTACGTATATCTTGTTCAAGAGACATAATATAGTTACAACAAAGACATAAAAATTAGTTGTAACACCATGAAAAACGGGGAGAGGACTTGTAATACCATAATGACTAAAGTGCTAATCAAGTCCAATAAATAAATAGAGACCCTATTTCTATAATAGAAAGTAGTCAAAAAAGGATAATTTATTATTAATTGGAACTTCACATCTCATTGAAAGGCAAGATCCCCACTAACTTATAATATCAAGTGATGTTAATATATATTGTGATCATCGTCAATTTGATGTAAAATTTACCAACTGTGAAGTTTATACCTCTAAAGAAGAATTATTTTCCAAACATGCAAGATTACTTCCAGTAAATAAAATCTTATTTATAATTTTATCTCTTTTCAAGATTTGTTATATTAATATGAGAGTTATGATGCTGTCATACCAATGATTTCAATTCAAAAATTTGTTATACATAGTTCCATTCATATAAAAACTTTATCTTGTAATTGATTAATATATTTTTCTTAAATCTTAACCAAAATTTCAATTCTTCATATGATTCATTTGAGTTTGGATCCAGAACATCAGCCCTAGTTGTTGATCTCTTTTTCTGAATTAATTCATTTATGAACAAAATAAAAAACATCACAAGATAATCAAACACATAACAGTGAAAATAAGCCATTTATGACTTACTAAGAGAAGCATAAGAATAAAATTACCTTCCACAGAATGCAACCAATTGATCTACTAAAATATCTCAGAAACCTCTACTTCTCCAAACATGTATGACCACTTACAGTCTTCCATCTTACCTTCAATACTCTTCGTAAATGTTTCAGTAACCAACACCTGCCTCAACATTAAAAGTTCATTATATATTTTAATAACTAAACTACAATTGCAAAGCTAAAGTAAACAGATATGCATAATCTGGCTATGGAGTTGTTAGCTGATTGTTGAAAGCTTGAGGCATTCAATTAACTTGCCGCTATGTCAAGAAAGTTAATGTTTTTAAAAAAAAAAAAAAATGGACAATAACTCATGAAATTACAACACATAAATAAAATAGTAATTTACTGTGATGGACCTTACAATGTCGTTCCAAAAAGAATATTTATTCAATATAAAACTATATATAAGTACTCTTTCTTTGGTGACAACCACCCCAACAAAATGAAATAAATGAGATAAAGGCAATTCATAACAATTATATATATAAAAAATGCTATGGAAACTCAATCAGTATCTGAGTTTTTAGTGACATAATTTCATCAATTTAAAAAATTTATGAAATAGAAGAATTCTTCTTACTATGGTTAAATTTTCAACTAACTACATAACCAATCTTTCCAATCCCATAATGGAGCAGCACGAAGAAAGCAAACTTTTGTATTTGAATACGGATTAATTGACTATCTTTTTAGAAAATATATAGGAGTAATTAATACTATTGTATACTCACAACTCACAATATTAAGTCATAAAGTATTTTGAATAGAAAACTAACCAAATAATTCAATCCAAATATCACGTGAAAATTGTGCATATCCTAATTCCATAACATCAATCATTCCCAAATACTCGCCCCTATTCCAGAAGCATAAGTATGCAAAAGTAACATTTTGTTCTTTTTATTCCTCACATAAGTAAATGAGATATATATTAAGAAATTTTAACATATCTTTATAAGTACTATTTCTACATTCGGGGCTCAACATGCTATAAGAAAAACCAATAAAAAGAATAAAAAGAGGAGGCTTGACTTACGTAGTATGAATTATTTGTGCTAGTTTTATTGGTGCAGTGGCCAAAGATAAAATTTAGGGTGAAATTTGAGGATCAATATAAAGAAAAAATGGAGCTTTTATAACAATGATTAAGAAGACTCTGTAACGATACAGACTCGTTGATATTGATGAATACTCTCAGAACTATCCTATATCATTATTTCAAATTCAAATATTAAATTAAGGTTAAGTTCATTAGGTTTAAAATTCAAGAGTAAGATAGAAGATTTTATTTTTAGAGCAATTTTACTTTGCTTCCAAACCACATAAATTTTTTATATGAGAAGTAACTCTTGGTGTTACAAATTAAATACGGCAGCAATTAAAACGTATGTATTATGAAAATAGGTGTAAATTAATTGGTGAATATCAAGTATCAAAATTATTACATATTTTTTTGCTACACATTGGGCTCTCTGTTACCCTCGCATTTCTGCATCTAACATGCAAGTCTCTTAGTGTGACGAACAAATTCTAACTGCTTATATGTTCTATATTTCAATCATTAAAAAAATGGCACGAATGAATGTAAACAATTTATATTCTTAAATTCTAGCAACCAAATTTCTTGTAAATAATTTTCAATAGTTGGACTCCAGCCTTCCCTTTAAATATCCTGATATGTCCAAGGCAGTCTCCATTCACCCATTCATGTAAACAATCACCATTTACGCCTAAAATTCACGTGAAAAATTAAAGTTACAATTTAGCAAAAAATTTACAGTTCTGGATACAGACAAATACATACTACTTTTTCCACATCTTAACACTAATAAATACAAAGAATTAGTATCTTGCCATTTTTTTTAAAAAAAAGATGGAGGAGATTTAAACATTTCCATAGTTAATTCCTAAAGTAATATTTTTGGGTTGAAATAAGTAATTAGAGGTATAGAAAAGAGACACAATTAGAAATATTATCCCAAAATTTTTAAAAGCAAATGAAGAGTGAATAGGCTCACATAATACATTATAAAAGAGGTTTACACAATAAGATATCGCTTGGATATTGGAACACCTTATACTAATAAGGGTCATAAGCAAAGTGTAGAACTACAATCTAGTGAGAAAGGCCGATGATCTTCAAGGATTTTATTCGATCATTTCAAGAACCATGCTTACTAAAGTTTTGTTGCCAAACTATTGAAATGTAGACAAATTTGAAAATCCAAGAGAATGTTAACCATCAAAATGTCAACTTAGGCAATTGGTAATGCTTACTCGAAGCGTTGCCTGATTGCCAACCTCTTTTTATTGGTTGAAATTTTAAAACATCATGCCATAGATATTAATCATTATGAGATATTATAATATTTAACTCAAAAAGAAGAGAATGACTTACCACAAAAATGAGATTTAAACGACAATATATCTGCAACAAAAAATAATATAAGTAAATGTTAGTCAAAATTTATAAATTTACAAATGTAAAAACATGAAAATGAGAATTAAAGTAAGAGGCCTAGTATAACAAAAATTGAAAACGAAGAACAATAATGCGCAACAAAACCCAACATAGTTTCATGAAATTATGAACATAATGGGCATTGTGTATGTCACTCCCACTTTGCATTTGGAGGGATTAAATAGAAAAGGGAGGAGAGAGATATGACATTTCTTTAAATATTAAATAAATATTATTGATATTTTCAATTCAAATTCCACAACTTTATCTTTTTATCATAAACTTCATATTTGAATCCAAAGTATTATTTATCCATCTAAATTATGCCTAATAATTTTAAATTTACTAAATGTGAACTTGCATATATATTATGACTGTTGCAATTATGATTTGAAAATTACACATGTAATGTTTTAAAACTCTCGAGATAATTATTTATTCAAATATGATAGATTAGTTGTAACTAATAAAATCTTAATCCTAATCTTATCTCTTTTTCACTAATTTAGAAAAAGCACCTTATCCTAACTAATAAGTCTATCTGAATGTATCTTGCTCTTTTCAAATTTAAATGAAAGTTTATCTCCAATTCAAATTAAAAATTAACCACCCTATGAAAGATTAACGGTCTAAATTAATAAAAAGTTACCCATAGTTGCTTGCAGCCAAGTGGTTAGTAACAGATAGATTATAGTACTCAATTTTGAAATCTAATCAGCAAAGATAGGGATAGTCTTTATCTTTTAAAATTTTTATTTTTCAAAGAAAAAAAAAATCTTTATATTTTGCAAAAGACATTTTCTATCTTTATACTTAATTTAAATTTAAATTCGAATAAAATATCGTTACAATTGTTGTCGTAATGTCCTATTCTATATTTGGTCCTAAGCGTTCTTTCATTTTAATAATATAGATAATAGATAATATTTTCTTTTCAATTCAAATTTTAAATAATCTTTATCTTTTAAAGAAGACACTTATCTTTCAATTCGAATTTGAAATTTGAAATAAATATCATTACAAAAGTTGTCCTAATATCCTATTCTACATGTTGTCCTAACCGTTCTTTGCTTTTATATATATATAGATACATAGGTAAAGGGACAAAGCTATACTCGAGTCGCGAAAAAGCTGTTACTTATGTTAGTCGGGGCAAGCCTATTTTCAAAATGGGTCATATTTTAATGGGACACTTACAAAAATACCCATAAAACTTAAAATAATTACAACAACTACCCACTACTTTCAAATATTATCCGACCTACCCATTAAACTATTTATCCACTCTACCCATCCTGACTTGTATACCCTAGTTTATGCAGTATTCCATAAAGGTATACACATATAAGGTAAAACAAAGGTATGCAGTAATAAATGACCCCCCAAACTTTTATATCATAATTTATGCAGTATACCTTAAAAGACCTATAAGGCGTAACAAAGGTATACAATAATAAATGGGTAAGTTGGGTAAATACTTTTAGTTTTATGGGTAGTGTAATTTTAATGGGTATGACTTGTGTTGACACCGAATTTTGTCCCGGAGGTTTTATATTAAATGTTTAACTATTCTAAAACTAAGAATTAATTTTGAAAGGTAAAGGTCATTAATTAATTTCAAATTAGAGGCCAAAATTATTCCTAAGCTAAAATCAGGCCTATTTGAGCAACCCCCTTAATTCCCCTAACTTATTCTAAAAATGGCTAAATCCGTTCTTACATCCAATTCTGGCTCATTTATGCAAAGCCATATTTACATATCAAAACACACGCATATCAACCAATTTCATTTCCCCCAACCCCAAATTTAACCCGATAACCCATGGAAAAACCCTCGACCCACGGCCTTTTCAAAATTCTTCAGCCAAAACGCCTCTTACACTGAATCAAACGACATCCAAACTTAAAGTTTTTGTCCTCTTCTCCGTATAGAGCTTTGTTGGACGATTTCATGCGTTCATTTCGTCTAATTCAATCCAAGCCGTGGGTTTTTTGTGTCTAACGTTCGGATCCTTGAGATAAGGATGAAGCTATACAATCCTTTAGGGGATTGACCATTTTCACCCTTATCCTACAAGGGAAAGGACGAATTTGGGCATGGATTTGAAACTTTGGAGCGAAAATCCTAAAACCCTAGCAGCGACTATATAAAGGTATGTTCTCTCATTTTTTGTTTCCAGTTCGAGGTTTTGGATAACACAAAAAACAGCAGCATACATATTATACACAAAAGTTTTCTCAGTTTTTGCTTAGTTCATCGCGTTACTGTTTCTGTCATTTTTTGCTTTATGTTATCGCTTCATTATTCGAGTCATCGAGCTTGTTCGAGACGTCGACCTTAGTCGAGTCGCGTATCGCTTCGGATCCTAGCTCCTTTTCACTGCTCCGCAAACGGTAATAGCCCTCTCCCTGTTTATTTTGTTTTTTGTTTCATTCTTTATGTGTTTACTCGCAATAGGATTTGTATGATTGTTGAATATTGTTTCTGCGACTGTTAACACTGCTTGAAAATGGTAAAGATGCAAACTTTATATTTAGATCCCAAGTGTTAGTCTAATATTGTTCAAGCCTTGATTCAAGGAATGATTGGAGTGTAGTATTTTAAAGTTGCGATCTTTGGTCTTATTTGTTGGGCTTGAAAATCTTGTTCTATGTTTAGTGAATATGTCATATTAGGAAGTGAACTGCTTTCGAGGTTCTAAGCCATTAGTAAATGTAGAAGAAGTGTGTTGAGTTCTGTTGTTGTTCTATGGGTTCTGGAGGGAAGAAAGGATCCAGGAGGATGTCTGGAGCTTGTTCCGATATTTGCAGGTGGTGGAGGAAGTTTCTTTAGTGTTAAAGATGTTTAGGAAAGTCATCTGGTGTATGCAGGTGTAGGTGATGGTTCAGAGAGGCCTGTTTGGTGTGCTTGTGTGCAGAGGTGTTTTGTTTGGTGTGTGCAGGGATGTCTATGGGCCTCTGCTTCTTTGTTTGGTTAATGAAAGAGGGGCTGTTTTGTCTGCTTAGGCTGGAGTTTGGCCAGGGGTGGTCTGTTATGTGAGAAGGAGAGGCATATTGTTTGTAGGGTTGTCAGGAGGGTGTAAGGTGGTTCAAGGAGTTTTTTAAGTAGCCTGGTTATTGCAGTAATGTGAAGAGTTTGTTTCAGGGGTGTTTAGGGAAGTCTGATGGAATCTGGAGGTATGAAGAAGAGTCTGGTCTGTTTGTGAGGGTTTGAGAGGAGTTAGAGGGTCAGTTGAGGGAGCTCTGTTTCTTGTGTGCAGGTTCTTGAAAGAGTGTAGCAGGGGCCTGTAGAGTTGTTCAAGAAGGAATGTAAGTTAAATGGAGGTTCAGGTTTGTGAGTTGGCTGGGTATAGCAGGAGTGTTTAGGAAAGTTTGTCAGTTGGTTTGCAGAGGTCTAGTTTAGGTGCAGATGGTGTGCATAGTTCCCTGTAGGTGTAGGTGTTGATGTTCTGGGTGGTTTTAGTTGTTTCAGGTTTATTGTAGGAGAGATATGGTTTTTGCAGGTTTGTATAAAGGCCTGCGTGTGTGAGCTGTACGTGCAGGGGGGTTTGTGTGTAAGTGAGGGAGTCTAGGGTGGCTGAGAAATGCCTGCTGAAGGTTCTGGGCAGTGTTTGAAAGAGGCCCAGGCCTTGTGTGATGTTGTAGCTCTTGGAGGGGTCATAGCTTGTTTGGTTCAGGAAGGGCCTTAGTCGCGAGGTGGTCCAGGGGCCTGATTTGGTTCGGATAAAGTCAGGGTATTGGTTTCGGTTGTTGTTGCAGGTTTAGTATAGTTGTTTGTTTTGTCACAGATGGAGCAGTTATGGAGAAGATGGTGCAGGGACTTGGTTCTTGCCCTGGTAGTTTGCTTGGTGTTCAGGAAGATGAGTGTTGTGTGTGAGAGTTATATGCAGGGGGTAGGGTGTGGATCCTGGAATTGTGTTAGGAGTTCAAGAGGTATTAGGTGGTGTCTGTTGGAGTCTAAGGGTGTTGCAGGGTCAGGGGTTGTCCTGTTTTTGTTCTTGAATCTCTGCAGGCAGTTAGAAGAAATTTCAAGGGCTTGCAGGTATGTTCTGTTGACTAGAGTCAGTTAAAGGGCATGGCTGGAATCTGTTGGTGTAGCTGTTGATGTCTGGTTCTGTGGGTATTGTTTCCTGGGTGTCTTAGGCAGTTTAGTGTGTGGATGTGCGCTTGGTGTGCATCCAGGAGTCTTATGGTTTGCTTTGCAGGTTGTTGGAGAGGGTTGGAAGTTGGTATGAGGAAGGTTTGAAGCTTTGAGGGTGTTCAGCGAAGGGTTTGGGGTGCAGAAGGGTGCATATGTGTCTGCTCGCTTATGAATGCATGCCTGTATATGTGTGACTGCCTGTATGTGTGTGTATCTGCGACTGTGTGCGAATAGGCTCTTTGAATGTGCATGTGTGCAAATGCCCTGTGTGTGTATGCTTCCCAGATATAGTCAGCTATGTTAAGTTATAATTTAGCATCAGTTCGGTGTTGTTTGGTATGCTATCATTTCGGGTCTTGCATTGTGTCTTAAATTTTGATCGATATTGTGTAAAACAACGGTTAAGCTGCTTAATTGAATCAGTTAATCTTTTTCCCTGAGCCATGTCTCTTTCTTTTGATTTAATCGGTTAACCACTGCTAATTCTTTGTCTCCTCTTGTTTTCTTTGCATGAACACTCTTGGGAACGAGTTGAATGAAAACTCACAAATTGGGATTCCATGCATTTGAGAAGTTATTTGACCCGCTCCGCATTTTCGGGACTTGATATCCCCAAAAATGTAAAAGAAAAAAGAAAAAATAAAAACCTTGTGAAATACAGGGCTTATATTGAGCTTGCCATCCGGGTTCTACCTTGTAAACTCCTTCTCTCCCGTCCCATTTAGAAAAGCATGTTTTAGGATCCCGTAAATCGGATCAGGACTTTGCATGATGAGAAGCTTGGTAGGATAGCTGCTTTATCAATTGTTATTGCATGTTTAGGATTGATTATACAATTGCTTATCCCGTTTTCTTTGGGACTCGCCAATTAGTTTAAGATAATAGAAATCTTTGATGAACTATCGAGTGCAAAAGAATCAAAATTAAAATTGCATTCATTTATTCATTATTTATATTTAAATTAATTATTTATTTTAGTTAATTTATTTCTTTATTTAATTATTTAACTTTAGTTAATTATTCATTTGTTTAATCAATTATAATTATTTATTTATTCACTTATTATTTATTTAATCAATCATTATTCATTTTTTTCTCATTTAATTGAATTCATATAAATATTTATCTATTAAATTAAGTTATAATCTATTCATTATTTATCTATCCAACCAATTAACTAATCAATTATCATTATTTATCTAATCATTTATTTTATTTACTTAATTTTATTTAGCCTTTATTTATTTAATTAATTAATCAATCAACCATTATCTCATTATCCATTTAATTAATCTTAAATTTTGCTGTTTATTTATCTAAGTATTGGCATAATCAAACCTTATCTTATTTATATTATATTATTCATTATCTATTTATCTTTATTTAAAATTTGTCCTAAATTAATTATCTTTAAGTAAAATTCGTGAAAATCGCCGGATTAACCGCTTTTAGCGGATTTTCGAAAGTGCTCCCGTTAGGGACCTTCTTTCGAATTTAATAGAACCACTTACCTAAGAATCTCTGAATTCTTTTCTTTTAAATAAGGAATAAAATTGCACTCTTTAGTTAACTTAGGTTCCTAATAATCCTTAAATTAGGTGGCGACTCCAAAGAAACCCTTTGAAGTTCCATTTTGTTGAAGTCAAATCTCGATGCATACTTTTGTGTGCATTTTTTTTTTGGAGGATTCAACAACTTGTAAATACTTTAAATTTCATGCGTATAGAGTGTAAAAATTTCTATTTTAATGGGAGAATTTAAGAAATAAGTAAAAAAAAGGGTGATCTTGAAAAGTTGAGCACTTTTAAGGTGGTCTTTAAAAATTGGATACTAACATTAAATAAAGTTAAAAGTATAAAAATACCATTACTAATAGAGCACTATCTACAACTATAAAAATGTTACCGTACCTTTTTGAATCAGTGTTACAAAAATGCTTCTGCACCTTTTTAAATCCCGAATTACAAAATATGTCACTGCTTCATACAAAGCAGAAAACAATGTCAATTTGTTTGTGTTTTACGTCCATTTTGTGAATAAATAAGGCCAAATCGTCACCGTTTCGCTTATATACAAAAATTAAAGCAAAACATAATATAAAATCAATCCGACATTATTTCTTCACATAATGAGCAATAAATCATGTTCATTTGTAAATAAATGATGTCAAATGGTACTTACATTATTCATTAAGAAAAAAAACTTCAAGTGCTTATATATTTAGAAATAATAACAATCCGTCTGTATCTATGCATATAGTTGTGTCTACTTTGTGAAGAAATGAGGCCAAATCGGCCTCACTTCACACATCCACAAAAAAGAGCTTCAAGTGTTTATATATTAAGGAATAACGACAATCAGTTTTTATATATGCATACATTGAATAAAAAATGTTTCCTTTTTGTGAATAAATAATGCCAAAATTCCTCATTTCATTTATTCGCAAAAAAAAAAAAAAAAAAAAAAAAAAAATACAAATGTCAACAAAAACTCAAAGAAAAATATAACTACAACAACCCATCATCATTTGTTGTTGACCTTTGTGTATGCATCCAACACGGGGGGAGGGGTGGGGGGAGAAGAAGCATGTGGGAAGAAATGCTAAGTATAAGCAGGGGCGGTACAATGCCATGGTTGATTATGGAGGATTTTAACTCAATAATAAATCTGGAAGACAGAATTGGGGTGAATCCAGTTGATGGAGCTCCCTCAACAAGGAAACATGTACACATGGAATGATAACCAAGAGGAAAAAGAGTTTTTTCAAATATAGATTGGGTATTTGTAAACCAAGAATGGATAGACAAATGACAGTGTGCAAAGCAACATGCCCATTGTGAAGGAGGCAGACGAAGACATGGAAGAATCTGTAATAACCCACCCTGATGGTGATATTGTCTGCTTTGGGCCTAGGCCCGCACAACTTTGAAACGCGTCATAAAGGTCTAAGGCATGCATACTTATATACCCAACATCTCTCATGCGTTATCGCCGAAGTTTACCACGCGTACGCCAGATTTTCCTAAACTCAGTACTGAGGTTTGCTCTGCGTACCCGGGATTCGGCTAAACTAAGTTAAACTTTATCTCACGTCGATAAGGCTGACATGGAGTGCCTTTGATACCATCTGTAATAGCCCAGCCCGCTGGTGATATTGTCCGCTTTGGGCCTAGGCCTGCACGGCTTTAAAACGCGTCACCAGGGTCTAAGACATGCATATTTATATACCCAACATCTCTCATGTGTTATGCCGATGTGGGATACTACTCCTTAGCTGGGGTGTCACAAAATCATACAGAATTCAAAGGATGTTGCAATAGGACCCTCAGTTCAAGGCTACAACAAGAGGAAGAAGAGAAAACAACAAAACTCAAGCAATCATCTTATTTAGCATGAATGTTCTTACAGCAGAAAAGCAAAGCTGCCTGGATTAGGCTAGAGGATGATAACACTAAATACTTATTTTAAATGATAAACTAGAGGAAGATACAACATGCCATTACCTAGCTCAAGGACCAAAATGCAGTACTCCGCATAAAGCCAGAGGAAATTGCAAAAATACTGGCCAGCTACTATCAAGACATGTTTGGGAAAACTGGAGAGCAGAGACTTGAGGCATTCCTGAGTTTCCTGCACAATGGTTGTGTATTGAATATGGAGTAGCAATTAAGGTTATTTCAACCTTACACAGAAAAGGAGGTGAAGAAGGCCATGTTTAGCATAGGTAAAAATAAGAGCCCTGCTCCTGATAGCTATTAGAGTGGATTCTTAGAACAATACGGGAGATAGAGGGATCAAATATAATAGAAGCTATCATAGATTTCTTTTCAAATGGTAAGTTGCTCAAATTGTCACGACCCGTTTTTCGAAATGAGCTATGACCGGCACCCGGTACCTTAGCTTGACCGAGCGAACCACTTGTACTTATCTATCCTGTCTTAACCCTGAGAATACATGCAACATAAACAATTCTCTTAAACATAAATGTTCTGAATAATAATAATAATAATAATAATAATAATAATAATAATAATAATAATAATAATAATAATAATAATAATAATAATAATAATAATAATAATAATAATAATCTCATAAAAATATTATCCTTGAGAGTATCACGCTCAAATTACATTTCTGTGTAAAATAATGCAAGACTGGACTACAAACCCAAAATACTAGACTGTCTATGAAGCCTCAACTGATAGAATGACGCACTGTGCAGGACATGAACTTCCTGGCTAGTAAATAAGTACTGCTGACTCGAAAAGGAAGTACTCCACGAACAAAAGCGGATCTCACCAATAGCACTGGAAGTGAGGGAAAAATCCTAGCATGTCGCCTGAGTATCTGCAACACCGGTTCCTACGTTGCGCAATAGGACAACGCAGGTTCCCAAAAGAGAATGTCAGTACACCACGGTGGTACTCAGTGAGTCCCAACGACCCCCCACTAAAGCGGGAACGAGACTTTAAAAAGGAACTTGAAATTCACATAACTCATAAAACCATGAAAACACAAAATATTTAAAGAAACTAAAATAACTTAAAACAATACAATTCCGAACGTTAAACATAGATATATATATCGTTTCTTTATTTTTTTGGGGAGTACCAATTACCTCTGACATAACATGAATACATAAAGTCACCGTGTGATCGGCACGGGTTCGATCCCCGCCTGATCGAATAGGCCCCTTCACTGTGGCGCCACACAGTTCCAGGTGATAGCATGCTGCGCGTTTCGTGCCTTGGCCATGTTAGGCAAATCTTATACTAAACTCCCACTCTGGCACGAGTAGTTTCGGGGTCAATATTAACCATCAATGGTCACGAAGCCCTTCTCAGAATCTCAAGGTAACTCCTAAAATATTTTTATAAAACTTTACTTGACCACTTTAGGGTCCAATACATTTCTTGAACATAATCCATGAACATAACCATAACAATCTTGAGTAAAACTTGACACGAATATATAATATCAAACATTCGTTAACCTATAAATTTGACATATAATATAACGTAAATTAACATAACAAAATATGAAGATCAATGTATATACTCAAGGATAAACTCTTGAATGATAACTTGAATGGAGTTTAGCTAATATGCACTCTCTCGCTCCAAATAAACACATATTAGCTCTTTAAGACATTTTATCAAACACTTTATATGCGGGATTTGTGAGTAAAACCTCTTTAGTAAAGGGTTATATCAACTCACCTCGATTACTCCTCGAGCCTAAACGTAAACTCCAATTCACGCACTTCACGTCACCCAACAACTACAATAACCACCAATTCAAATAATCAATACCAAAGTTTCAATCTTTTCCCAATTCAAGAACTTAGGTTCAACTCATAATTTTCTAGTTCTTGAGAAACTTCTCAAAGAATATAGTCTATAAAGATGCTAGATTGTTGTGTATATAATAACTTGATTACATCCTAATTCCATAAAAAAAATTATATAGATTGAAAGTGTTCGCTTTTTCTTTTCCTTCTGCAGAGAGCTCCTGTGAACGAGTACTACTGCCTCTTCTTTCAGTAAGCAATGGTCTAACCAAGCAGTACTTTTATTTCTTATTGGGCCACGTTCAAGGCCCTTAGGATCTAACTTATCCTTTTTCTTTTTGTTTTTATCTTGTTGCTCCCCTTTCCTTTATCATTATATATATATGTATTGCTTTCCAATAACAATGTACTTTGGAGCAAATTAAATAATACGCTTGTACTGCTCTTTTTTCTAATTGTAGCCATATCTTTGACTTGGCAATTTAAATCTTGGCCATTAAGTCAAATTTTTTTGCTTTACATTCTCGGTTTTGCCTTTCACCAATTTCTTCATCCATTTCAAATATAATTAAATATTACACCTCATTCAAGATAACTGCTTTAACTTATTTTAACCGTCTTCGTCATACTCGGACCTCATCATAATATATAAAACGATTTTAAGTAAATATTTCTATGACAGTAAGTGTCCTAAAACTTAGAAAATTTTGAGGAACGTCACATTCTTCCCCCCTTAAGATCATTCGTCCTCGAATGATTTTTATTCTTCACTCCTAGGCCACTTTTTCATTCCACCAACTTGCCAAATGTTCCAAAATTTGGCTAAGTGCTAGATTTCTTAGAAATTTCGGCAGAGTCTCCCCTGTAACTGGACTATCCAAAAAATATCCCTGTCAGAAATACCAAGACAACAACCAATACACCATAACAAGCCATCAATAGGCACCAACAATAGCTCAAAATAACCACTACTACTCCGGCAAGGAGGTAAATCTCAACAATAAATGAAACATGCCCCGGCAAGGAGGTAAATCTCAATAATAAATCAAACAAACTCCGACAAAAAGCTAAACCACATAATATCTCATAATTAACCAGAAAAAATTAAATACAAATTAAACTTTTATAGTTCACATACCTTGTCCTTCAAATAGATGGGGATACCTTTTCTTCATGTCTTCCTCAATCTCCCATGTAGCCTCTTTTGAATTATGATCACACCACAATACTTTCACCGAAGCTATATCTTTTGTTCTTAACTTCCTAACTTGCCTATCAAGAATCTGGATTGGTACCTCTTCGTAACTCAAGTCTGTATTAATTTCTATGGTGTTGGAAGGAATAACATGTGACTCATCATGGATGTACTTTCTTAACATAGACACGTGAAAAACAGGATGGACCGAAGATAACTCAACTGGCAAGGCTAACTCCTAAGCCACATTACCTTTCTTGCTCAAAATTTCATAAGGTCCGATAAATCTAGGACTAAGTTTTCCCTTCTTACTGAACTTCATAACTCCCTTCATTGGTGACACTTTTAGGAATACCATATCCCCTACATTAAACTCTAAGTCTCTGTGCCTCTTATCAGAATAAGACTTTTGACGACTCTGAGCTGTTTTAAGCCTTTCTCTAATTAGCTGGACTTTCTCTAAAGCCTCATAAACAAACTCTGGGCCAAGTAACGGCATCTCTACTTGTTCGAACCAGCCCAATGGAGATCTACATCTACGCCCATATAGCACCTCATACGGAGCCATACCAATACTAGCCTGATAGCTATTATTGTAAGCAAATTCAATGAGTGGTAGGTGGTCATCCCAATTACCATCAAAATCTATAACACAAGCTCGCAACATATCCTTGAGGGTCTGAATGGTCCTTTCTGCCTGACTATCAGTCTGCGGATGGAAAGCGGTGCTCAAGTTGACCTTAGTTCCCAACCTTTTCTAGAAAGCTTGCCAAAAGTGAGCTGTGAACTGAGGACCTCTGTCAGAAATAATCGAGACTGGGGTGCCATGCAACTTAACAATTTCCTTGATGTACAACTGCGCATATTGTTCGGCAGTGTCTGTCGTCTTCACTGGTAGGAAATGAGCTGACTTTGTGAGTCTATCTACAATGACCCAAATTGAATCATGTTTACGATATGTGCGAGGCAAGCCTACCACGAAATCCATATTTATCGCTTCCCATTTCCACTACAGTATCTCTATATCCTGAAGTAGACCACTCGGTCGTTGATGCTCTGCCTTGACTTGCTGACAATTCAAATATTTAGCCACATACTCTGCTACTTGCTTCTTCATACCTTTCCACCAATACAAATCCTTCCAATCTTGATACATTTTAGTAGCACCTGGGTGAATAGAGTATCTGGAGTTGTGAGCTTCTTCCATGATGGCTTTTCTGAGGTCATCTACATCTAGTACACATAACTTGTCATTTAGCTTCAAAGCTCCATCGCTTCCAAGAGTGAAAACAGTGATTTCTTTATTTCTGACTCCATCTTTTATTTTCACCAAATACGGATCCTCATCTTGCTTAGCCTTAACATGTGCAATAAGTGATGAACGTGCTAAGGCATAAGCAACCATATTTCCTCCTTCCGTCTCAGCCAGTCTAATCCCGTCATTTGCCAGTTTTTGCACTTCTCGGCCTAACGGTCTCCTCTGAACTGATAAATGAGCTAAGACACCCATTGACTTTCTACTGAGTGCATCTGCTACCACATTAGCTTTGCCCGGATGGTAAAGTATATTGATGTCATAATCCTTCAACAGCTCGAGCCACCTTCTCTGCCTTAAATTTAACTCCTTTTGCTTGAAAATGTACTGGAGACTCTTATGGTCTGTATATATATATCAGAATGCTCACCATACAAGTAGTGCCTCCATATTTTTAAAGCAAATACTACCGCTGCAAGCTCTAAGTCGTGAGTGGGGTAGTTCTTTTCATGGTTTTTCAGCTGCCTGGAAGCATAGGCAACAACCTTTCCTTCTTGCATGAGAATGCAACTAAGCCCTACTCTGGAGGCATCACAATACACCGTGAACCCACCTAAACTTGTCGGCAAAGTTAACACAGGTGCAGTAGTCAACCTCTTTTTCAATTCTTGAAAACTCTGCTCACACGCATCTGACCACTGAAATTTAATTGCTTTCTGAGTCAGCTTGGTCAATGGTGCTGCAAGTGAAGAAAAGCCCTCTACAAATCTCCTATAGTAGCCTGCCAAACCCAAGAAACTTCGGATTTTGGTCGGTGTTGTTGGCCTTGGCCAATTCTTAACCGCTTCAATCTTCTGGGGATCTACTTTAATGCCTTCGCTAGATACCACATGGCCTAAGAATGCCACTGACTGGAGCCAAAATTCACATTTAGAAAACTTGGCATAAAGTTGATTCTCTCTCAAAGTCTGCAATGTTATCCTGAGGTGCTCTGCATGTTCTTCCTTGCTTTTAGAATACACCAAAATATCGTCTATAAACACTATAATAAAGGTGTCTAAGTATGGCTTGAAGACCATGTTCATTAGGTCCATGAATGCTGCGGGTGCATTGGTCAACCCAAAGGACATCACTAAAAATTCATAATGCCCGTAGCGAGTCCTGAAGGCTGTCTTTGGGATGTCTTCTTCTCTGATTCTCAACTATT
Organism: Petunia axillaris subsp. axillaris; assembly: GCA_029990575.1. Lineage (NCBI taxonomy): Eukaryota > Viridiplantae > Streptophyta > Magnoliopsida > Solanales > Solanaceae > Petunia > Petunia axillaris. The sequence goes on from JARKNS010000008.1 coordinate 167,935,841, forward strand.
GATACCCCGACCTCAAGTCTATCTTTGAGAAGTACTTTGCACCCTAAAGTTGGTCAAATAAGTCATCAATTCCAGACAATGGATACTTGTTTTTAACTGTAACTTTGTTCAACTGCCGATAATCGATACACATTCTGAGAGACCCATCTTTCTTCTTGACAAACAGGACCGGAGCACCCCACGGTGACACACTCGGCCTGATGAAGCCCTTGTCAAGAAGATCTTTCAACTGCTTTTTCAATTCTTTAAGCTCTGCTAGGGTCATTCTATAGGGAGGAATAGATATGGGCTGAGTGCCCGGGACGAGGTCAATACCAAACTCTATGATTCTTTCTGGAGGAAGTCCGGGAAGGTCATCTGGGAAAACTTTTATAAAGTCCCTAACAACTGGCACAGACTGGAGAGTTGGCGCCTCTGATTCTGCAATAATGATATGAGCCAAATAGGCAACACACCCTTTACTTATCATCTTTTGCGCCTTAAGGTAAGAAATAAATTTACCCACTGGAGATGCTGAACTACCCTTCCATTCTAGGACTTCTTCATTTGGAAACTGAAATCTGACTATCTTGGCACGACAATCCAACGTGGCATGGCAAGAAGATAGCCAATCCATACCTATGAGCACATCGAAGTCCACCATTTCTAGCTCTATGAGATCGACCATGGTATTGCGGCCTTGGACTGAAATTGAGCAACTCTTATAAACTCTAGTTGCTTTCACCGGCTCACCAACTGGAGTAGATACTAAGAAGGACTCACTTAATTGTTCAGGTTCTAGCCCGAGACTCATAGCGAAATACGGAGTGACATAAGAATATGTAGAACCTGGATCAATCAAGACATATGCATTATGTGAACAAACTTGAAGTATACCTGTAACAACTGCTGGAGATGCCTCTGCACTCTGACGATCAAGTGTAGCATATAAACGGGGTCGTCCCCCTCCCTGATTAGCTGGGCCTGAGCCTCTACCCGCCCCTCGCCCGGCCTGATACTGAGGGCCACGAGCTTGGGTTGGTGGCACTGTAGTACCTGAAAAACCTGCTAGACGTGCTACTCCCCTACCAAAATTTTATTGCAGCTTTGGGCACTCAGATTTGTAATGCCCTTCTTTATGACAATAGAAACAACCCCCGGTACTCATCATACACGGCCCTGAATGTGCACGCCCACATAAAGTGCAAGAATCTTTCTGTTGAAACTGTTCTCCAACGCTGCTCTGACTCTGAGAGACATTTGCCTTGAAAATCTGATTCTGGAGGGACTGATTCCCATAGCTCTGGCTCTTTTTGAAAGATGACCCACCAACTGAATGATGAGTAGGCGGCGCTGGTGCAATAAACCCCTTACTGGAGGACCTCTTCCTGCTCCACTGGCTGAACCACTATACCCACCTGCTGTGCGGGCCTTTTTATTGTACTCCTTTTCTTCCCTCCTTTGTTGTTTGTCTCTTTCCAAATTCTTAGCAAACCCCACAACTGAAGAGAAAGCCATTAGCCCTGCCGCTGCAGCTGCTGTGTTGTCCTTGATGTGACTACCCAAACCATTGACAAACCTGCGGATCTTTGCTCTATCCGTCTTGACCATGTCCGGAGCATACTTAGCCAAAGTGATGAATTCCATGTGATACTCTGGTACACTTTTACTTCCTTGCTTGAGCTGCTCGAATTGTGTAGTTTTAGCTTCCTTATCTTCTTCTGGTATGAAGTTAGCTATAAACGCCTCTTCAAATTCTTTCCAAGTAGGTGGACTATCATTTTCAGCTCTTTCGTTATCCCACATCTGAAACCAGGATCCAGCTACATCCTGAGCTGGAAGGCAGCCAATTCAACAGCATCATTACCAGTAATTTTCATAACCCGAAGGGTATTCTGGACACCCTCTAACCATAGCATGGGGTCTTCATCAACTTTGTTGCCATGAAACAATGGAGGGTTCAACTTGATAAATTTATCCACCCTGGACAACTCGGGACTGTCCACTTTCCTCTGGTTCTGGTTGGCTAAGAAAGTCTGAAACATATCCATAGTACTTCCAACAACGTTTAATACATACCCAACCTCTGGAGATATAACCATCGGAGTCGGAACTGCTGCTGGGGGTGGAACTTGATCATGATTACCTTGCGCATTAGGCTCAACCTGCTCTACATCTTTATCTTGTTCAACCTGGGGCACTGGAGCATTCTTAGCAGGTCTACCCTTCTTACTTTTCTTAGTTCTCTTCTTACTCGCGATAGCTGCAATAGTTTCTTCAGGAGTTTCTTGATCGTTGATGCTAGAGCTTCGAGTATGAGCCATTTCTGCGAATTCGGAAAAACGTGTACATTAGAAATTTTCTTAGAGTAAGGCTCTATTGCACGATCTAGAGTGAGAAGAAGAAGAGACTTTTCTTAAATGTCTGCAGCCTCCTGTTAATAAGTACGACGCGCTTCATACCCATAAACAAGACTCTACTGACACGGCTTCATAGACCCCTAGGACCCTCTAAACCTGTTGCTCTGATACCAAGTTTGTCACGACCCGTTTTTCGAAACGAGCATTGACCGGCACCCGGTACCTTAGCTTGACCGAGCGAACCACTTGTACTTATCTATCCTGTCTTAACCCTGAGAATACATACAACTTAAACAATTCTCTTAAACATAAATGTTCTGAATAATAATAATAATAATAATAATAATAATAATAATAATAATAATAATAATAATAATAATAATAATAATAATAATAATAATAATAATAATAATAATAATAATAATAATATCCTTGAGAGTATCACGTTCAAATTACGTTTCCGTGTAAAATAATGCAAGACTGGACCACAAACCCAAAATACTAGACTGTCTATGAAGCCTCTACTGATAGACTGACGCACTGCGCAGGACATGAACTTCCTGGCTAGTTCATAATGAAATAAATAACTAAGTACTGCTGACTCGAAAAGGAAGTACTCCACGAACAAAAGCGGAGCTCACCAATAGCACTGGAAGTGAGGGGAAAATCCTAGCCTGTCGCCTGAGTATCTGCAACACCGATTTCTACATTGCGCAATAGGATAATGTAGGTTCCCAAAAGAGAACGTCAGTACACCACGGCGGTACTCAGTGAGTCTCAACGACCCCCCACTAAAGCGGGAATGAGACTTTAAAAAGGAACTTGGAATGCACATAACTCATAAAACCATGAAAACACAAAATATTTAAAGAAACTAAAATAACTTAAAACAATACAATTCCGAACGTTAAACATAGATATATATATATATATATATATATATATCGTTTCTTTATTTTTTTGGGGAGTACCAATTAACTTTGACATAACATGAATACATAAAGTCACCGTGTGATCGGCACGGGTTCGATCCCCGCCTGATCGAATAGGCCCCTTTACTGTGGCGCCACTCAGTTCCAGGTGATAGCATGCTGCGCGTTTCGTGCCTTGGCCGTGTTAGCCAAATCTTATACTAAACTCCCACTCTGGCACGAGTAGTTTCGGGGTCAACATTAACCATCAATGGCCACGAAGCCCTTCTCAGAATCTCAAGGTAACTCCCAAAATATTTTTATAAAACTCTACTTGACCACTTTAGGTTCCAATACATTTCTTGAACATAATCCATGAACATAACCATAACAATCTTGAGTAAAACTTGACATGAATATATAATTTCAAACATTCGTTAACCTATAAAATTTGACATATAATATAACGTAAATTAACATAACAAAATATGAAGATCAATGTATATACTCAAGGATAAACTATTGAATGATAACTTGAATGGGGTTTAGTTAATATGCTCTCTCTCGCTCAAAATAAACACATATTAGCTCTTTAAGACATTTTATCAAACACTTTATATGCAGGATTTGTGAGTAAAACCTCTTTAGTAAAGGGTTATATCAACTCACCTCGATTACTCCTCGAGCCTAAACGTAAACTCCAATTCACGCACTTCACGTCATCCTACAACTACGATAACCACCAATTTGAATAATCAATACCAAAGTTTCAATCTTTTCCCAATTTAAGAACTTAGGTTCAACTCATAATTTTCTAGTTCTTGAGAAACTTCTCAAAGAATATAGTCTATAAAGATGCTAGATTGTTGTGTATATAATAACTTGATTACATCCTAATTCCATAAAAAAAATTATATAGATTGAAAGTGTTCGCTTTTTCTTTTCCTTCTGCAGAGAGCTCCTGTGAACGAGTACTACTGCCTCTTCTTTCAGTAAGCAATGGTCTAACCAAGCAGTACTTTTATTTCTTATTGGGCCACGTTCAAGGCCCTTAGGATCTAACTTATCCTTTTTCTTTTAGTTTTTATCTTGTTGCTCCCCTTTCCTTTATCATTATATATATATGTATTGCTTTCCAATAACAATGTACTTTGGAGCAAATTAAATAATACGCTTGTACTGCTCTTTTTTCTAATTGTAGCCATATCTTTGACTTGGCAATTTAAATCTTGGCCATTAAGTCAAATTTTTTTGCTTTACATTCTCGGTTTTGCCTTTCACCAATTTCTTCATCCATTTCAAATATAATTAAATATTACACCTCATTCAAGATAACTGCTTTAACTTATTTTCACCGTCTTCGTCATACTCGGACCTTGTCATAATATATAAAAAGATTTTAAGTAAATATTTCTATGACAGTAAGTGTCCTAAAACTTAGAAAATTTTGAGGAACGTCACACAAATAATATGCTGCTATAATTGCAGTAATACCAAAAGTACAAGTGCCAGAAGTTGTTCGGGCCGACTTCCTGGTGTAATGTACTTTATAAATGCATATCAAAGATGCTCTGCTCAAGACTTACAAAGATTCTACCTACTATCATAGGGAAGAACCAAGCTGTTTTTTTCAAGGGAGGTCATTAATCCATAATATCCTTATCTGCTATGACTTGTTGAGACATTATAATAGGAAAATCTCTCCAAGATTCCTAATGAAGATTGACTTAATGAAGGCCTATGATAGGATAAGATGGGAGTTTATAGAAGAGGCCTTAAGAGGGATGACTTTTCCTGACAGTTTTGTTCAGTTTGTGATGAGGTGTGTAACCTCAACAAAATTCTCAGTAAAAGTGAGTAGAAACAGACATGGTTATTTTGAAGAGAAAAAAGGGTCAAGATAAAGAGATCCTATCTCTCAACTCTTATTTGTCATAGTCATGGAATACCTCTATAGAGTGCTGAAAAGAATGAAAGAGCCGTCTGACTTTAAATACCACCTTATGTGTAAGAAGTTCAGGCTCACTCACCATACATTTGCAAATGACCTTATGATTTTTTGCAAAAGTGATAGAGCATCAGTATAAAGGGTTATAGAAGCCTTAAGACACTTTATAGATACTATAAGTCTTGTTTCTAACATGGACAAATCAAGTATATTTAAGCCTGGAATAGATGAAAATGTTAGATGTCAACTGCTGTCTATCATAGGTTTTACTGAAGGTTCCTTCCCCAAAAAAATATTTGGGGTTGCCTCTATCCTCAAAGAAGTGGAATAAGATGGAATATGAATAATTAATAAACAGAACCGCTAGCAGATAATGCAGTCTAGGCAAGGCCTCTCTCATATACAGGAAGGTTACAGGTTGTTAGTGCATTCTTGTTCTCAATTTATAATTTGAAGGGGGCTGTCTTTATATTACCTCAGAGCATAGTAAATAAGGTTGATAAAAAATGCAGAAAATTCCTATGGGAGGTAGAGGAGGGAAAAAGGAAGGTAGCTCTTGTGAGCTGGGAGAAGGTTTGTTTACCTAAGAATTAAGGGTGATTGAATGAGAAGGAATGCAAAAACCAGAACATAGCTTTTGTGGGAAAACAGTTGTGGCAACTAGTGACAAGGAAAGAGTCATTATAGGTTAGATGGTAAATAATATATATTTGAAAAATGAGGCAAACATATGGAGCCATATCCTACCTACTAATAGTAACAGGTATTGGTGGAAGCATAATAGTATAAAAGAGGAAATAAAAGAGTGGTATAGGAATGAAAAATACTCCTTCACTACTAAAGGAAATTACTCAGTATCTCAAAGCTACAATGCCATGATAGGAGCTCAGCACAAAATGATAGTCGACAGACTAATACGAAGTGTGGTATTACAGTCAAAGCACAGATTCATCACCTGGCTAGGTGTACAGTAGAAGTTGCTCACCAAGGACAGGCTGCAAGCAATGAATGTGCATATTGCAAACTCCAACTGCTGTTTATGTGAGCATGACACAACAGAGACACAGCAGCACCTATTTTCAGGATGTAGATAAATTAAACAAATACAAGAGACAGTCAGTCAATGGATAGGACACCAGTTACAACATAAGAAAGTAACACTGACACTCTTATGGATCAAACAAAGGTACATGAAGCAATTTAAGAAAGAGGTAATGGGTTTTTAGTTGAAATGTTGTGATCTACCATACTTGTCAAGCTAGGAATTGAAAGTTACACACAGAAATAACTATAAATATTCATTTTATAGTTGCACATAAAAAGGAAAATTATAGAAAGAGTAAAGAAGTTTACAAAGTTAAAAAAGTTAGATATAGGAGTGTTATTCATAAATTATGTAACTAGTGGCGACGGAGGTCTAAAATTCGTGATGATGAATTTGAAAGTAATGATAATCATTCACAGTTTATATTTACCAAAAAAAAAAAAAAAAAAAAAAAGAGAGAGAGAACCGGAGTGCGTGCTTATTACTCTATCTGTTTCGCTTTATGTGTCATAGTTTGATTCGGCACGAAGTTTAAGAGAAAGATTTTTGAAATTTATGGTCTAAAATAAGACATAGATTTTTGTGCGGTTGTAAATCATTTTCATTAATGACAAATTATAATTTTGAAATTAAATTGTTACCAAATTTAGAATGCTGTCATTCTTTTTGGAATAAACTAATAAATAAAGTAGTTATATAAATTGAATCATTTTTTATGCACCGCAGACTTTTTCCCTCCTTAAACTACCAAATTTTGTTAGAGTAAAACCAAGAAAGTTTCCCATGGTATTATGTGATGATCATTCGAATCAGACACAACCCATCTTTTCACTTTCTTCTTCCACTCTTTCCAAAATGGGTTTCTTCTTCAACACCAAAAACACAAACCTCACTAATCTTCGATAACAACATATTCAGTGTGATTTCACGGGTGGGGTTTGAAGAGGATGAGGTATATGCAAACCGTACCTCTACCTTGAATAAAGTAGAGAGGCTATTTTCGATAGACCCTCGGCTCAAGAAAAATAACGAAAAAAACACCAAGAAGCAAAAACCCAATTACGAATCATCACTTGTTTCAGCCTTCAAATCTTGTTCATCAAATGCATGTATTACACAAGGTCAACAACTTCATTCCTTTGTTTTAAAATCTGGCCTTAATTCCAACATTTACATACTAAATAGCTTAATCTCTTTTTACGTAAAATGTGGATTAATAAATAATGCAAAGACTATTTTTGATACTAGTATTGTATTAGATGCTGTTTCTTGGAACATAATATTGTGTGGCTATATGAAATTTGGGTTTTTGAATGATGCCCGTGAAGTGTTCGATAAAATGCCTGAGAGAAATTGTGTGTCGTATACGACTATGATCATTGGTTTGGTAAAGAAGGGGTTTTGGAATGAGGGAATTTGGGTTTTTAAGGATATGAGATACAATGGTGTTAGTCCAAATGAGGCAACTATGGTGAATGTCATATCGGGTTATTTGCATTGTGGTGGTGCTGAGGTGGGTAGAATGCTTCATGGGTTGGTGTTGAAAATTGGGCTTATGGATTTTGTCCACGTGTCGACTAATCTGCTTCATTTGTATTGTGTTACCGCATGTTTGAAGGATGCAAGTATGTTGTTTAATGAGATGCCTGAAAGAAATGTGGTTTCTTGGAATGTGATGTTGAATGGGTATACTAAGGCCGGGCTAGTTGATTTAGGTAAGGAGGTTTTTGAACGGATTGTGGATAAAGATGTGGTTTCTTGGGGTACGATAATTGATGGTTATTTGCAAGTGGCAAGGTTGGATGAGGCTGTTATAATGTACCGTGAAATGCTATATACTGGGCTGCAGCCTAATGATGTTATGATAGTAGACTTTTTATCTACGTGTGGACAATTGATGACAGTTTTTGAGGGTAGGCAGTTTCATGGTGTAGCGGTAAAGAAGGGTTTTGATCTCTTGGACTTTATACAGGCAACAATAATTCACTTCTATGCAGCTTGTGGGGAAGTAGATCTTGCTCGCTTGCAGTTTGAAGTAGGAAACAAGGACCATGTTGCATGTTGGAATACCCTAATTGCAGGACTTACTAGAAATAGAAAAATTGATGAAGCTAGATATTTATTTGATCAAATGCCTGCGAGAGATATTTTCTCTTGGAGCTCCATGATTTCTGGTTACTCACAAATTGAACAGCCTGATTTGGCTCTTGAGCTTTTTCATGAGATGTTGGCTAGTGGCGTAAAACCAAATGAAATTACTATGGTCAGTGTCCTCTCTTCTATTGCTTCTTTGGGGACATTGAAAGATGGTAGATGGGCTCATGATTATATTTGCAAAAACTCCATCCCTTTGAATGACAACTTGAGTGCAGCACTGATTGACATGTATGCCAAATGTGCTAGCGCCAATGATGCCTTAGAGGTATTCAATCAAGTACGAGAGAAAGCTGTTGATGTCTCACCATGGAATGCTATTATTTGTGGCCTGGCAATGCATGGGCATGCACATTTGTCTCTTGATATATTCTCAGATTTGGTGAGGCAAAACATCAAACCCAATTCAATCACTTTTATTGGAGTATTAAGTGCATGTTGCCATGCTGGATTGGTGGAGGCTGGGGAACGGCATTTCAAGAGCTTGACTAAATTGTATAATGTAAAACCAAATCTTAAGCACTATGGTTGCATGGTGGATCTTTTCGGCAGAGCAGGGAGGTTGAAAGAAGCTGAAGAACTCATAAGGACCATGCCTATGGAGGCAGATATCATTATATGGGGCACATTATTAGCTGCTTGTAGAACTCACGGTAGCACAGAAATAGGAGAAAGGGCTGCAGAAAATCTGGCAAGATTGGAGCCATCCCATGGTCCTAGTAGGGTCCTCCTCTCTAACATTTATGCAGATGCTGGCAAATGGGATGATGCATTTCTAGTAAGGCAAGCAATGCGGAGCCAAGGATTGACAAGGTTAACGGCATATAGTGGCGTTGTATGAGAAATTGATTTTGTTAGCTGTTGCTGCAGCAGAACTCCTTTGCGCTGTGCTGCCTTCAACCGAAGAGAAGAGTTAACTAGTACTTTTTGAGGGTCCGATGACAAGGTTAATGTCATCATGTAGTCTACTCTATCTTGGTATCAGTTTGAGGCATAGTTGATTGATCAATTGATTGATATAGTTTACAACAACATGCACAGTGAGATCCCACAAGTGGGGTCTGAGGAAGGTGGGGTGTTTGCAGACATTACCCCTACCTTGAGTGAGGTACAAAGGCGGTTTCCAATTGATTGATATAGTCTATCTTGGCCAATACACTGTGCAGTACAGTTGCCAAGAAAATGTCTCAAACGACATTGAGATGGTATTCTTGTCCTAATTTTGGATTGTATCAATTATTGATGAAGATAAGACGCAGAGGACAAATAGTTCATGTAACTGTGGAAGTCTATATGAACCTTTTCAATGTTTGGAGGATATAGGAAAGGTGAAAGAGACTAGAGACTAGCTGTCTAGAATCCGGATTACTTAAATTAAAACAGAGAAGGCCATTTAGCATCAAAGATGTTCATTCGTCTCATGCCTGAATCTTCTATTGCAACTCCAGAATTAAAAAGAAGTGCTACTAGTTAGACATTTAGACTGTTAGTTAAAATCCATGTCATCGTAATTTTACAATTAAATAAATAAAAGCAATAAATTATGAAGTATTTTAGTACTTCCTATTGATGGGACAAGGTGTGTGTACACTAGCACGCAGTATAATAGAGGATCCTGTGCGTTAAATCTTAGCGCAAATTAAAAGCTTTCACAAAAGTTGGTTCAATACTTTAATCTTGTCAATCACATAGAGAATATCAGTAGTTATTCATTTTCACACCCAATATACAAGATTTCCCTCCCATTGAGAAACAGCCTAAATAGCACATAAAGTAGGGTTAAAACTTTCTCTGTACACAAGGTTACTTGAGTGAAAACTAATTTAACTACCAATAACAATCTACCTACAAAATTTCTTACAGTAAGAGGAAATACTATGACGAAGACTCCATGATCAACTCTGCAGCTGATCCCATTGTGCCAATTCCACCAATGCTAAGCAAAGCAAGAGCGAGGTCCTCCTCATGCCATTGTCTCAAGCCTTTACTGAGCCTCTTTAACAACTCAGCATCCACTTCAAACACCCAAGTTGGTGTACAACCTACCATCAGGCTCACAAATCCGGACACATATGCATGCCAGGTAGCTGGATCACAACCAAGTGATATTTTGCCATCCAGGACATTGGCTATGAATTCCACGTGGCGCCCAATAATCTTTGGACGTCGCTTTGATGCCATGGACAATGAGTCCACACCGCTTGCGAAAGCTCCGCATAGTACTGCAAAGTATGCGAGTGCATACCCCTTGAGCATTGGAACTAGATCACCCTTGCCACCTTGATTAGAGCTGTGAACAGATAAGAACCAAGAGGGAAGAGTCTCTTTTATCAATGACTGTACCAGCCCTGAGCCACCAGATAACCATAATAAAGAAGCCCCAAGCAAGGCAGCTAGTTTCACCCTTGTCATTGTTGTAGCAAGTGAAACATTACCAAATTTCTTTCCATTTTTTGGCATCTTAAGCTTGTCCAACCTTTGTCTTGGAAGCTCACTATATGCTATATCACTTATAGATTGCATCAGAAGAGAAACAATCTCTTCTCTCAAGAACATGATGTCTCTGATGGATCTGTAGACTCGTAGATACAGAATGCCTGGGGCAACTGGAGAAATACCACCGTAGAAATGTGATCCAAATCCGTGCCCAAGAAGTGCACCAAGGCCACCATTGCTTGATATGGAGGAAGAGTTCAAACCAAGAGCGGAAAGGAAACAACTTTTGAGAAGCTGAATGACTGCATGGTTGTTGTTAAGAAAGACAGTTCGAGATGCAGAAAAAACAAGGAAGTCACTCCACCGTTTTGCCTTTTGGGTCCACAAGGAAGCCACAATTGGCATGCAAGGCCAGGGGCAGCCAGCTGCAAGTGACTCCAGAGCGGGGCCTGCCAGATTGAGAAAGCGTTGGGAGGCTTTATCGAGTTTGTATGTTATAGTAAGGCTGACAAATGCAGCCAATGGCAGTGGAAGAACTGCTGGAGAGCTGCCACCTGGGAAAGAAAAAAATTGGAACTTAATGATCAAGTATAAAAGGTTGAAGAACTGATTCTAAGCCTAGACATCAGAGATGATCAGTTCTTACAACATCAAATATAGATAACCTGAAGTTTCCCAGGAAGAAGAAAATGTCACATTAAGCTCTGTAATTTCAAAAATGTTTTTTTATTGCTCTTTTGCAGTTCTTTTTCTTCTTTTTGACAAAGATAACAGTGTATTCATCAGCATTAATCTTTAATAGTTTTGTGCTAGATACTCTCTTTCTTTTTGAAAGAATGTTAAGGTTTGTAGTTCGAGGATTAATGCTTTTAATTTTTGATGTGAATGCAAGCATCAATCTCTTAATTTTTTGAAATAACTTTACTTGACTTCCCAAATAGTGATCGTGTCATTCTTCTTGGGATGGAGGAAGCATTTAGCTTCAGACTCGTTGAAGTCTATGTGGTTTAGAAGAAGATGACAGCAGTATATATTGCTGTATGCAATAGGGATTATGAAATTCCTAATCACTGTCAGTATTGAGAAAAACCTGTAGCGAGGCTTGGAACATCCACACCAGTGGCTGCTAGAATTTTCTTGATCTGTCCCTCAACATTGGACAGATTTGCGGCAGGACTCGGCCAATCAGTGCCGTTCATAACAACTGGTTTCCAGACACCACGAGTGACCTCAGCAGAGAAGTAGCTTACAATGGTTGCCAGTGATGCAGGAAGAAAATCAGCCAAATCTTTAAGTCCTGAAATTGTGAAAATAGAACTATTTGGTTATGTAGAATCAAGATTATAGAGCCTTTGAACTAAACCATCGTCAAAGTTCTTCAAATTATGCAGTATTCTGTAAAAGATGTACATATTTGTAGAGAAGCAACTCTAATTAAATTTCTAGAATGGATGTTGCAAACTGCTAAGTAGTTCTAAATTGCAGATTAGTTTAGTCTGAGATGTTCGAGTGGATGATCTCAAAGCTGCAGGTTCTTAGGTTGAAAGGAATCTGTACTTTAAAAGAGTCATCTGTAGCATGCATTGGCTAACCTGTGCACAGTTCACGAGGAGAAAGTCTTCCATTGGCGCATGCTGTTAGAGCAGCATCAACCACAAAAGGGACGGCTTCAAGTATATCCCAAGCAGGTAATTTAGGCCTTGGAGAAGTGTCCTCACTTCCAGTTCCAGAAGAGCTACTACTCCCGGATGTTATGGAAATCAAACTCTGACTCCCCCCGTTAATCTTTTTGAACATCATATTGAGTAAAACATCAACAGTTTGACAGACAAGAGTCCCATTCACAAGACCAGACAATGTTGAAGCTATACATGCCAGGTGTTGTCTATACCAAACTCTCAATTTTGGAAATGAGTCCAGTAATATTGGATTAGGAGATGATGAACTTGCAACAGCTGCAAGTCTCCTTCTATTTGGGTCCTTTAGCATGTTTTCAGAAGAAACAAGATGGGAATTCCTCACTAATAGGAGGTATTCAGGAGTTAGTTGGCATCCCACAGGGGGCACATCTCCGACTCGATATTCAATAGGTGGATGGTTGAATCTCCATAGCTTTAAAAGTAGAGCAAAGGCATTTGAAAACACAGCATGCACTGAGATGTCCTCTCCTGTTGCCAGTGTCCAGGAGATATTCGGAACGCATGAGCCAAACACCTCACAGATTGTCATTAATGAAGCAGCAAGTTGTGGGACCTGCAAAAATAGATATCAATTGTTTGAAGTTTGTAACGTCGTGCAGAACTCAGAAATTACTCATACCTCACTCTCTCATAAAAGTAAATATGGAGAGAAAATGAGTTCTCCCTTTTTGCCAGGAAGTATTCAAGGGAATCTTAAATGTTTTTAAGTATAGAGCAGGATACTGCCAAAAGTTTTAGCTATCACAGTAACTTGAATTCAACTTGACTATAAAAGAATAATACTTTTTCTTTGTATTGATGATATCATGCAGGAAGATGCTGCTTAACAAGTTGATAATTCATAAGAAAGTTTTACCATCAATACAAAGAAAATGTATTTTCATCTTATATAAGAAATAATATCAAGCTTAACAAATATACCATGCCATGAAGGGAGAAAATCTGAACACAGTCCACTGGTGCTATTCCGACGAGTAAGACATTTAACATTGGAGCATAGCCTATCAAATGGCTATCTTTACCAGAATAGTCAGTAGGGACTGGAGGAGACAATAGTCTTGTTATGAAATTGACAGTATGTTCCTGCATGATCATACCCAAAAAGAGAATCAGATTATTTCTCCGCCAGAGCAAGCACTTTAAGATAATCTTCGTTATAGGGTAACAGAACTGAAATTCATTTAGGCTTGAGACCTGATCCGTTCGACGAATGCATTAACAATTTACAACAACATACCCAGTGATATCCCATCAAGATGAGGGTCTTATTAAGCTCAACTTAAATGCATTAACAATTTAAAACAAAATATTTTTCCTTTCTCTTATTGAGCTCACAGTACATTATTTGTTTATTACCTGGATATTCCAACCACGAATTAGTGAGGCTCCACAAAGAATAGTAGCAGCAGCTATCTTCTCATCATCTGCTCCTCTGACTGCCATCTCGAATATCTTCTCAAGCTCTGCTAAGCTTCCATCAAATCCATGAGCTTAAATTAAGTTGCTTTACCCTTGGCTAAATCAATAAAAAAGAGCATCTGATATACCTGGCTTCAGGAAAGAAAAAGAGTAACTGAAGACCAGGCTACAGTCAAAGAAAACTAAGGAAACCAGTAGATTTTGACTACTAAATGTCTTACAGAACCTGGAGTTAATTCCTAGGATAAGAGGAATTCTATGCATAACTCTAACGAAAACCCTTTCCACAAATATACACAGCCAATTGTTGCTTCAGTATTGCAAGCTCCAAATCGGTACACAGATTTGACATACAGATAAGTTCCAACATAACCTTGCATTTTCTTTAATTAATAATTGAAATTTATAAAACTTGAGAGAAATAAATTATTAACAAAAAGCGAGCCTTGGCATACCTTGAAGCAGGAGCAGAAACCAAAGCAGTAATCATTGCTGGAGTTAATGGGGCACCCTTAATAAATGATGACCAACCAGGCACTTGAGTCGGCATACTGTGAGGTAACTGGTTCATGCGTCCATTCACATAGCCTGGCCAGAAGTAAGCAGAAGTGTCTAGCAGATTTCTAGCAATGCATGCCTCAACTATCAAATGATACAGGTTACCAGCTGCAAGGTCAAAGGTTGACTTTGATTACAATGATTAGACAGTATAACAAAGTAAACAAAATCTGCAAGAAATGTTGGACCACTCAATGTCCATTTCATGTTGTCATTTCACGTAAGCATATATTGTAGCCACATAGTACAAGATAAACATCTTTCTGCAATATATCACCACATCACTATGAGCATTCAATAAGACGAGCATTCTAAGACATCTTATCAGGATGGGAACTCAGTGCATTATTTGGCTCATTCCTCTACCCTTCTCCACTTAAATACTAGGTTTTCCTGTGGGGGAAAGGATGGACCCTTGACATGCGCTTAACCTACTCTTACCACTAGATGAAAGCGTTGGGGGTTTAAAGTGAGAGTAAAATTACAGGCACAACGGTGGTGCAAATTAGGTACAGAAAAAGCTAATCTGCCATACATTGCGCAACAAGTAAAGCCTACTCTCATTGTATAGGCCCCATGTCAAGCTTGTTGGATTGTGATCATCATAAGTCTACCACTGTTTCTTGGTCACAGCTATACATGCACACACGATTATATACTTCATATTAATTTATGAAAAAAAAAAAAAAAAAATATATATATATATATATATATATACACACACACACACACACACTTTAAATTATCATATGCATGTCAAAGATTTGGAAAGCATTTGTTCTCTATCATGATGCATAGCATAATCTATGTTCTTATCAAATTTTGACATTCCTTCTGCTTCTAGACACTCATATTATGCAACTACTTTGAGTTATGCTATTCAAAACAATTAAAACTTATTTCCCTCACACTATTGAAATATTCTACTTTATAGAGCCTAAAACACGCATAAGAATTCAGACAAAACCCATCAAGTTTACCTAGCTATTACAGTTAAGAGCAGTAAAACAAAGGGTAGAACAGTGGAGGTTACATAGACCTTCTAGCTCTGTTTTGGTTATGTAAAAGAGATTACTTACAACAGTTGGTTGGCATATCCTTCATGTTGATGCACTCAAAGTATGACGTGTTGGTATTGATGCCTGATCTAAACATCATTGCTTTAGCAGCGACCTGGTTGGCTGCAGTAGTGATTGCCTGAGGTGGAATTAACAAGCTTTGATAATCACCAAGATTCTGTAAACAAGAGACTAGATCCCTATGCCGTGTGCCTGCAACCTGCTTTTGCATGTTCCTGCCTATGCTGGATTTAATTTCATCACATCCTTCACTTTCCTCTTCCTCAATAAGATCAGCAATGACAAGTGTTATGATAGAGAACAACATGCACAAGCGAGTATCCAGGCGAGGCACAGGACCTTCAATTGGATCCCTCTCCTAAGACAATTGGAAACAACACTTGTCAAAAACAAATAAAGATTTAGTACTACCACTGAAATAAATGCAGCAAACCTTTCTTCCTAAAATGGTCAACCTCATTCTCTTAAGGCCTATTCAGTTCTCTTGTCTTTATCTACCAAATAGTTCATTCAGCAATATTGCAAGTCCATATCATACCAAATGCTCAAATTTAATTTGAAGTATCTGAGAAAATTTTTAGATGCATTTGTCGCATGAATCATACACGACAAACAAGGGCAAAAATGCACAATCATTTTGAAGCACAAAAAGTTAAGGTTTGGAAATTAAGCTGGAGAAATGTAACTCTAAGTACACTAAGCACAAACTAAAGCAAAAGATTTTTCTAACCCTTTGAACAAGTCGTAGAGCTGCCATCCAAAGTCCTAAAAACATCTCATGCCAAGTTGTAGCATTGATTGCTTGTAGGGATTTGACTAAGTCTGCAGAAAAGCACCAGATTCTACTGAGCACATCATAAATAGTATGAGTATATTGGCACTGCAAGTGTGACAGAAGAAGTAATTGCACCAGTAATAATTTCAATGGCGCTTGTAGCATTAACTTGTGAACCATCCATTGCATCTTCCAGGAAGAGATCTAGAGGAAGCCAAAGGGAGGAACGGCTACTCCCCAAACAAAGACCAGCACAAGTAGCCAGAGATCGTGCTTGCAAGGAATTTGTTTTGCCCCAGGACATTAATTTGTTAGCATCTGATGCCAGATGAAGAAGTGCATCGGGTGATATAACATTTGAACTTTGCAATGCTGATGAATTTCCAGCAAGTAGTTGTATACGCTGAACAAAAGCTCCCCAATGTACAGGCCTGAGAGGGTCCCGAAGAATATTAATTGGGCACTTCCAATAAGAGATAATGCTAACTCACAGAACTGGTAAATTTACGTGCAAAGCTTAAAAAAACTTTAGTTGTTTTAACATAGACAAACATAATATAGCACATGAAACAATGCATAGAGTTTAAAAGGAGATTGTAAAGTGAAAAAGTACTGACATGTTTTGGCGAGCCAAGTAAAGAATCCTGCCAGTTACTTTATTTTGTAAAAATTGCCCTATCATCTCAATCGCCAGAAGAGTGTTTAAATTCTTCAGTCGCTCTTTGTGTTCATTTCTCTCCATATCTGTAATGTAGCCATCTATCTCCATATCGTCAGGCTTAGTTGGCCATCTAGATTTCTTTTCTGGAGTAAGTTGGAGCAACCCTTCATCGTCTAATGATGCATCGAGTAATTGCCAAACAATTGAAAAGATAACCTCAACAACCAGCACACCATGCTCATCAGCATGCATGCCAAATATCTCAGTCAAACTGAGGACATTGTCCAAGAAATTCATAATCCTGCATGTAGAACATTAAGTTGGCAACAGAATATGAGTCATGTCAACAGAACTGATCAATTGTAGAATGCATGCATTACTTAAGCATGGAACTAATGATGGGAGAATATTATACAGAAAGGGTTACTGGAGACTCTACCATAAGTGACACATTCAGAGTCATCTCAAGGCCTAAAAACCTTGACACACCCAAGATTCAACATTTTCATATACATACCATCTCATTTCTGAAATTAAGCAAATACAATTGGGTTAATCTAACCAATGCCCATTCTTTTGCCCTACTTTGTAAATATCCTTAATCTCTACAATAAAACTTGCCTAGCTTTAATGATCTAAGAAGTCTCTAATAAATCAAATCTTTCCGTCATGCCTTAAGCTGAAGTAACTTCTCCAGGATTTCCCCTCAAGTAACGTTGTCTCTGAAGATTACCAAGCCAACAACTCCCAAAGTTGTGCATTATAATATGGAGTACAAGAGTCCAACTTTTTAGATGGAAATACTAACAGTACAGCAGAATGTGACGCAAAGAGGCATTAACAAATGCATGCTAAAGTTCCACTCACTTCATATAACTTTGTATGTTTACATGGATTTTAAGAGAAAAAATATGTCTTCTGAGGAGTTCCATGTAGAGCCTAAATGCTGCAGGCCTCAACTGCCGATTTGGGATTACCCTGCAAAAATTAAGGTACGAATGTTACACTCACACACACACACACCAAAAAAGAAAAAAAAAAAAAAAAAAAAGACAAGACAAGACAAGAAAAAAGGATAATGATGAAGATGCTCCAAACGCACTTTGCAAGAACTTTACAATGCGTAGAAAACATCAGAACATAATGAAGGGCCAGAATCTGTTTCTAAATTACATGTAAAGACATTCAAAAAGATGAAAGGCTAAAACAAGAATTTGGAAGTTTAAACACAATCCTGCACAAGTAAAAAATAATAATTATTGCACAGTGTCCATTAAACTCCTTTAAAATCGCCCAGTCAAACAGAAATCCCCATAAGTCTTCATACCAACTCATGTGTTACAGAGCATGGAGGTGGTTCGCCAGTTCGCACGTAATTATAGACAACAACAAAAAGATGCGAAAAAGAAACAGCAAACAAATGTCAAGCTAGTTATTGCTAACTACACCTTGAAAGCTTGAGCTTGAGGGATATATCAAGGACGTTCAGAAGATTTTTCTCTAGACTGTGGAGAGACAAATAAAGATCCAGCCTAAATAGTCACAATGATTATGCCAAAGACTAGGGAACGTGCTTTTTTCCTTCTGAAGAAAGACAAGAAAAGAAAAAACATGGAATTGAAAGTCTGCTATAAACTGACAAATACTACATTACAACAATGAAGGCACACATTTAAGCATCTATCTTCAGAGTAATAAAAGATTGCATTTTTCCATTTTATCAAATGCACATGGAGAGACATTCCTCAATCATTTAAATAGGACTCAACATCTAATACAGCTCCTCAAAAACTCATTTTGGCCTTGTTGTGTCTATATATATACATTTACTACAACAATACATACTTCAACCTAACAATCCAAAAAGAAACCAAAGATTAAATCTTTCAAACAACAACAAAAAAATAAAGAGAAATGACCCAAAAAAAAAAAAGGTTAGCCCGGTGAACAAAGCATCTCGCATTCACATAAGGTTCGGGGAAGGGCCGCACACCGGGTGTGATGTACGCAGCCTACTGTGATGCAAGTATCATCTCCACGGCTTGAACCCATGTCACACGGACCAACAAATTCAAAACTAAACAAGGACAAATACAATGATTTTAACAATAAAGTTTGACACAAACCTGCTGGAAAGCAAAGGAAAAACAATGATGGGAGACACAATCTTGAGAACCAAAGCCTTTTCCAAGAACTTCCATACTATAGGCAAATTATTTTCCCAACAAATGTAAGATACCAAGAAATCAGCTAACTTAAGAGAAGGCAAAGACACCCCTGCTGAGCTTAAACATGAAGATACTTGTATTGCCCATACAAATGGATCACCACCCTTTTCTTGAGCCACTTTAGTTAACTCCAAAACACTGTCCCAAATGTTGCACTTCACAGACAGTTCCATTACATTACAAGAGTTTGTTGAAATTTCCTTGAGTTGTTTTTTGAGGGTACTAGGTAGAGGAAGATTCAAAGTTTTGTCATGGCTATAGCTAGAACTAGACTAATTAAGGGCGCAATGTTTCTTGTTTTTTTTTTCTTTTTGTATTATGTTTGGTATAACAGACAAGTGACATTAAAATATATGTAATAGGTGTAATGTGGTTGGTACTATGTCAGAAATGTGAAGGTCAAACTCAATGAAGTTGCTCTTACAAAAGTAGTTAAAAGATGAGTGCGAGGGGCATGAGTGCTGTTAGAATATTAGTTCAACCTCCTCTCATTTATGGGTTGTAACTAATTGGTTGATGTGAGAAGGTGAAAGTTTCTCCAATGTCCTTTCTTTTCTTTTTTTAGTTTTTGTAACATGACATCCTTGGTTTGTAATTGCGGTGTCGGGGCCAGTTCACTTGCACCTCGATAATTTTTACGGGATACTAATTACTTTCTGTCAACACGACAGCATATCTACTAAGTAAGTCTGTCCACCAAGAATCGACCATATTGGAAGAAATAATCTATTAGTACTCCCTCCGTTCCAATTTATGTGGCAGCATTTTCTTTTTAGTCCGTTCCAAAAAGAATGGCAGCATTCTAAATTTGGTAACAATCTAACTTTAAAATTACAGTTTTGTCATTAATGAAATGATTTGCAACCACACAATCATCTAAGACTCATTTTAGACCACAAGTTTCAAAAGTCTTCCTTTATTTTTTAAACTCCGTGTCGAGTCAAACTATGACACATAAAATGGAACGGAGGGAGTAGTATTTTTGTCTCCATTATAATATGAACATGAAATCTCATGGTTTTAATCCACTTCATTGACAGCTAGCCACACCTAAAGTGAATGACATATTAGGCAATTATCAATCTTTATCTTACTTTGTATTTCAATGTCCATAATAGGATTTAGATTAAGGTGTGAAAGAGCCTATTCAACTGTAACAAATTTTTTAAAAAAAGAGTGTTTAATTTAATACTAATAGATTAAAAAGTGGAGTACTACGAATTTATTTTATAGTTATTACACTTGAAGTCCTTTTCCACATTGTTTTCTTTGGTTAAAATGGAACATCATCAATTGACAGATTGGGACCAAAACCATTTGAGAAAGATGTTTCTATTGGTGAATGTTGTAAGAAGATGTATGATAAATGCCATAGGATTATTATTTTTAAATATTTTCCAAGGCAAAATCTACATAACCAATGACTAAAAGGGCCATTTTGGACGTGTTTAGTGATTGTTTGGGGATTTAGTACTATTTATTAAGAAAAAACAATCAAGTTGATACATTTCATACTTCATTTAATAGATACCTTAGCCTATGGTCCATCTATGCCTTGCCAATTGCAATTAAGTAATTTTATTTATTACTTGGCTGCTTTTGTCATTGGATCTAAATCTAGAGTAGAAGATTAGTTTAAAGATTTTATACAATAGTTAGTTAGCTGCTTAATCCAGACATAATAGTCATAAGTCAAATGTAGTGCAAATAGAAGAACCCCAAGAAGAGGTATTTTAATGGAATAACATTTTTCATAAGCAATGCTTCATGTCAGGAAAATTAGGCAAATTTTTCAAGTTGTAAGCAGCTTTAAAGAATGAGCCTATTCAGATTGTTACATTTAAGAAGAAACTGCAAAGAAACCAAAAAAAAAGATCTTTTTCCTTTGTTTTTTGACAAATTAGTGAAAGAACTAGAATCTGAAAAAGTCAGAGATTTGAGCACCATGTAGTGTACCAAATTCCATGGCCCACTCTCACAAACCTAATAAAAGACTAGGATTTATTGGAGAAGTAGGAACTATAAGTATTATTAAAATCATAATGACAACCAATGACTTGTTGACTAATAGTAACTTTAATATTCAGAGGGGTATGGTAAGAGTCGTAGACGTGTGATAATAAGTTACTTAAGATTGTTGAATCAATTTTATTTGGAGAAAATGAATGTAATTTGTGTACGGTAAATTTATCATCATCCGATCTTTTTCATAAACGCATCACTAAAGCTTAACGCACTAATTTGCAAAATCTCATATACAATAACCAATTAACCATGCTTCAACCATGATTACTTTGTTCTCACCAACTATGCTCCCTCTTTCATTTGTTCCTTTTTCTCTAGTTTCCTTTTAAAATTTAAAATATAGAGTAAAATTTCATAGTGGTTTGGAGTAGGTGGAGAAGATGACATGCTGCTGTCCCTATCAAAGTTGGCCTGCTGGTGAAGTTGCTTTAGGTATGAAAAGCCAACTTCCCATGCCCACTTTTGCCCAATAAGGGCAACTATGGTTGTATGTACATGTAGCCTGATGTGCCCTATAGCATGATCATGATATCTTGGTAGGTAGAAACTAGTGCAGCTTGGCTCAAAACTCATGTGACCCAAATGAAATATGCTCCAATCATCCTTATTTCAGAATATATTTGCCAACTTCCAGAGTTTCCTTTTCTTTCTCAATTTCCCTTTTCAAGAATAAGAAAAACAAAAAAAGAATGCTGTTCTTGGCAGTTTATGTTTAGTATCTATTTTTTTCTCCAAATCATCTATGTTTGGCTTCTAACTTGAATTGAAAAGGTGAGAGAAAAAAAAAAGCAAACAATTATTCAGCTAGAAATATTGTCTACGAAAGTCATTATAGTTTGCACATGCTAGAGATAATAATTACCATAATAGAGGCTAGATAGAGATGTTAACTTTTATATCCAAAGTGAATTAGGTTGATATGGTTTGTTTTCATTTACAAGTAAACTCTACAATGACTGCCTCCAGAGAGGTTAGACTTTCTCATATATTATTATAAGTACTATGTGTAGTTGGTAATTAAGTAAACTTGCTAGATGGTGATTGACTTAATTTAATGTTGATGAATCTGAGGAGATAAATTTTAAATAATTTCCCAACAGAGTTGTTTAGGACAACAACTGGATCTAAAGGGTTATGTCTGGAAGATGGTGCTATCTCATCTTAAAATAAAGCTGAATAGGTAAGGCAAACAATAATCTGTTATTGGGTCTATGTCAAGTCCTCAGAGAGATTAGGAATTCATTCAACAAATAGAAGAAAAATAAATTGATGTCTTTATCTCTATAATCTGTACTTTTGTGCATGCCTGGTGGTTAATCAGTACTTGAAAATAAGGTGTAGCTTCAAAGTTGAAACACTCCATGTGGACCAGTGTGTGGACCCTCTCTTGATCCCACACGCCCTCTTTATCCATCCACCAAGATTCTCATTTTTGGTCACATACCTACATACATATACATATATGTGTGTCTCTGCATTATATACAAATATATAATAACTATATAAATACTAAACATACATCATGTGTATGTGTAATGATTGGTAGGGGGATGATTCTTGCATTATCTCAAACCACTCACCCTTTCTGCACATTGTTGGAGAGAGTGTGTGTGTCTACATATATAGTAGTTGGTAAGAGGCATGATTATTGCATTATCTTGAGATTTTTTATCTTTCTGCACCATGTGGAGTGTGCACAGTTGATGAATTAGACAGTCAGCAAATGAGGTGAAGCATTGAAATATTTTCCTTCCTTTTTAAGTAAATTTTCATAAGATTCTTTTCATAAAGAACATATTTTGATGGATAAGCAACTAGAGTGGCAAATTTGTGGACAAAAGATATTACACAAGAGCTCCACCAGCATGGCCTGTCTGATGGCCTGATGGGATGTGGCAACCAGATTTCCATTTCTCCTAGTGCTTCAAGATTTTGGCTAATGTATAAATCTGTCACCTTATAGCTTCAAATGTAAACACATTGTTTTCAATGATGTTATAGAAAACCCTTCCACTGTAAGAAAGGCAGACACAACGAATAGCACCAAATAAACTATATTGATTCATTTACCTCCCACTCAGCATAATCACACTAAGGTTAAAATGAATGCAATATAACAAGGTTCCATGCAGCAGAAATATAATGTCCTTCTCCTTGATCCATACCTTGTCTACAGAATATTAATGATGAAATGGATAAAAAGCAACAATAGTGGGCATGAAGTGTGAACCAAATGATGATTGCAAATCCACCTAAAGAAGATGAACCAAATGTCTTTTGGCTTTACTAGGCAACAAGTGGTTGGCCAAAGTGTTTCACATAGTTTTCAAAGTGCTACACAATACTAATAACTACCAAAATTATCATGTTTGACAAATACACTTACTTTTTCTTCACATAAGGCAATCAAGTGCCTTCTAAATGTGATAAGAAACTATAAACAATAAAACTCTCAATGAACGGTACCACAAAAAGATGCCATCTTTCAGCATCAACTTAATGATAGATGATGTAAACCCTCTAACTGGGGGACAAAAAGGGAAAAGGAAAAAAATCTAGAAGTCCTCATCCATTTTGAACTCAAAATTCTTTCCATTATCTTGCAAGCTTGACATCACAGAAGCCTTCTGATAGTCACCCACTCTTCTCTCAAAGAAGTTGGCTTTGCCCCTACAAAAATCAAAGACTGAATTAGAAACTTTAAATAAGATATATCAAATTAGATCATGGAGGACAAGATACTAGTCCATTGGCCCCAGTAGGTAGGTGGCATCCAGATAATCATATTAAGTTAAACATTCAATTTGCTTAATCGCCTCACTGATCCTATAGTACATTTTTCCAGCCACTACTTGTATGTTATACTCTATGTTACTCGGACTCTTCATTTTGGTGCCGCACCCGTGTCGGATCCGTACCCGTGTGGGTGTGGGTGTGGGATCCGTACCCGATTTGGTCAACTGATTTTGGGTATTTTAACCAAAATCAACGGAGAAATTTTGGACAGATTTAATGATTTCTTTAATCAAAACAAAAGTAGGGAGAAATTGAAGGAAATAAAATACCTTATATTATTGTATATAGAAACTTCTATGTCATGATCAATATTTTTTCCTCAAGTTTTTGACATAATATCTCATAATCTAGGTTTTATAACTCTACTTTTAGATTATTGAATTTTTTTTAGTCGAATTCCTACGCCCGTATCCATAACTGGATTCGTATCCCCGAATCTTAAAATATAGATCATGAAGGATCCGACCTCTAAATCCACACCCGTATCGGACACCCGCACCCGAATCCGAGTAACTTAGGTTATACTTATAAAGAAAAGGCACAATTGCTGCAAAATAAAGTCGGAACAAACTATGTATGCAATAACACTTACTGGAGTGAGATAAATTCCATCCAATCAAAGGGGTTTTCAACATTATACTTCTTGTCGTACCCTAAGGCAACCTGAAGGAAAAATTACTAAACTTGTTAGATTAAAGAGAAATTAATTATAACCATCCTCAAGCAAAAGGTGAAACGTCATTTAGTACCAGGAGGCGATCAGCAACAAACTTTATGTATTGACTCATTAGTTCTGCATTCATGCCAATCAATGCACAGGGAAGGGCATCACAGACAAATTCAGTCTCAATTTCAACAGCTTCATGAACAATTTGATGAACCTTTTGCCTAGTCAATTGCTTTCGCAGAAAACTGCAGGATACAAATTAGTAAACTACATACAATTACTGAGAATATAGGAAGCACAGCGAAAGGTAAAGGGAAGATCAGTGTGGTTCCGGAAATGAGAATCTGGAGGCTACTTGAAACATCTCCACCTTATTAAACAATGCAAGATAGACATATTTTACCTATATAGAAGGCAAGCAAAGTCACAGTGGAGGCCCTCATCCCTAGAAATGAGCTCATTTGAAAAAGTCAATCCTGGCATCAATCCCCTCTTTTTCAGCCAAAAGATGGCACAGAAGCTGCGAACAAAATGAGTTGCAGCATGTAATGCTAACCTTCAATACTACCCGCAGGCAGCAAATCTAATCATTCTAAGTGGATCCGTATAGATCAAATAATGAATTAGCAGCATACCTTCCTGAAAAGAAAATTCCTTCCACACATGCAAAGGCCACCAGCCTCTCAGCAAATGAGCTGGAACTGTATGAAGAAAGTAAGAAATGCAGCCAACACATGCAAAGTCTCCAGAATTTATAAACAATATTGTTCAGCATCATTAATTCGAGATTTCTAAAGATTGATCAAAATGGCATATAGTGGATCATCTTTGTATCAACAAAACAAACAATAAGTATGCCTCAATTACAAACAGAGTAGCTTTATGTTGCAGGGAATCGAATCCGGGTCTCTCGGGTGAGAGCCGAGTATCCTGAGCGACAATACAAATTTATCAAACAACCTCCAGAAGAAAGCAGTAGGAAAAGAAAAAAAGAAGCATTTACAGCCTTTAGAGCAGTAAAAGTCATTAATTCATGCAAGTACTGAGAGTAAAAGATAGGAATTGGTTAGGAAAGAAAGAGCAACCTAGGCCCAGAATAGTTTTCTTTTTTTTTTCTTTCTTTTTTTAGTACCCAAACAGTTGATCAATTGTTTCTTGTAATGTTAACTTAAATTGAGGGTCTTAAATATTTTCATCAAGTGCAGCAAGGAGAAAACCATGCATTGGAAAGATGAATCATTACCTCTGTATCCAATTCAAAGCCCAGTTGGCCTTTTGTGAGACACAAGGAATGCTTTCAATTGCATTAAAAAGCTTATCTTTCTGCCTTGAGTCCTTAATATAAGTCTCCAGAAGCAAGCTGTACATCTCTATAAGTTGAGAAGCTCCAATAAGAAAACTAAAGAGTCTGTACTGCTGCAGGACACTTACCTCTCTCAAAGAATTATTTAATAAGCAAAACGAAAGACATTTTGATTACGCACAAAAGTTAGAAAACTCTACCGGAGTGAATATTTTCCATTGCAATTTGAAAACCGTAAAAAGCACGTGCCTGCGGAAAGAAGAATGGTGTTGTCTGTAAAATCATGACTATCCTAAAAAACTAGTATCGGCCAAAAACCCTCCAAAAAATTCTTATTTTCAGTCATTTAACAACGTGAAAGACGGGCTCTCAAAACGAGAATGTTTCTTACAATCTCAATGAAAAGGTCAAATATTGGAGAAAAATGCACCAACTGCTATGGGAGATGCTTCAAGGGACAAGACAAAACACTTTTAAAGATCAAATCAAACTGCATTATGTTGATGACTTTTTGCTGTAATAAGCTAGATACTATATGATAGTGAAAACCTGTTACAATTCGTGGAATCTTTTGTATAGATACACAGGTTTCTCAATTTTTTTTTTTTTTCTTTTCTTTTCTTTTGCTGTTGTTGGGATGTAATGACAGCACTTTTGAAAGAGAAGATTATTCAACATCAAGCAGCATCACTCTGATCTTCTTTTGTTTAAGAAAGAGATAACCAAAAGAGGCCAGCCAATTCACCTCTTGAATCTGAATATCATTCAGAAACCTAGCAGCCAAATTTTCCAACACAATTCCATCTGATGCAGCAAAAAATGCCAGAACATGACTGATGAAGTGCTTTTCGGATTCAGATAAGGCTTCCCATTGCTGCAAATCCTGAGAGAGATCAACCTCCTCAGCTGTATCCCATATATTAAAAAAAGAGGCAGATGTTAGATCTGTACAGGGTGCAGCTAAAGCAGAACCAGACACATAAATATGCGTAATAAGAAAACATATTTACCCAAAGAAAACAAGTTAAAAATAGCACCAGAACTGCCATATACTCTTTAGTAAACAGAATGCAAACTTTAAAACCAACCGAAAGGATGAGATAACGCTCCTCGGAAGTTCCAATAAGCAGGAGAAGTTACCAAAAACAACATCTACCACAGCCTTACAGCCCATCACAAGCACAAACAACAGGGTGAACTTTTAGTATGACTGGTTTCAAAATGAAAAACAAAGTTGATGAAATTGACCTCCCAAAAGGCCGGTCTTAGTTTCATCTATTAGCAACGGGATTTTATTGTGGCAACCAAGAAAATACACGATTCCTCACTGGAAATGTGGGTCAGAATTACAACTTGGGCGCTTTTCAAATATTGCACAGTCAAAAGAACCCCCTCTCCCCCCGCCTGCTCCAGAGGTTGAAATATTCTCATCTCGAAGTATATTATTTTTTGCCTATAAGTGCTGCAGATAGAGCATAAGTTCAATTTATTATGCACTGCCACTGCGACCGTGACAAATACCATAATAGAAAACATAAATCTCATACACTAGGTCAAAGTTTCGTATACAGGGTCTTGTTATGATTATTCCTGAAGGCTAATACTTTTGTCAGTCACTGTCAAGGCAACACTTCTCTTAACCACCTAATGGTTCATTGATCCAATGTCTATCCTTACGTTACAGTGAAACAAGGACAAGTGGTGGATCTGGACAGCAGTAAGGTAGAGCTCACACAGGTAGCAAATGTTTGACAACAGTTCCAGCTGATATTTTTCATTTTGGCACACAAAGAGATCGTAATACCCAATATCAACAGTTCCAGCTGATATCAGTAATCATTGCCGAATTTTTTTCAGATGAACGAAAATTTCCACAAACATAATTATACACCTATTTACGGCAAAAGAATTTCGGTACATACAAGCTGAACTGTTTCAGGTCTAAAATTTCCAAGAAATGAATTATAGACCTTTTAAAAGAAATTCTTTATGTCCGAACTGACCTTTTGAGGTTCAGTTGATATCATTTCTTCAGCTGTACTCTCACACAGCCATCCTAAAAAAGCGCTGAAATATACATCAGCAAGTATTTTAATTTCTAATATTAGGATGTTTCCGAGAGTCAGAGTCTAGTTACATAAATAAAACTATAGAAAGTTTTATTACTCCAGGCCTTCCTTTGACGTGAAACATAAAATGCCGAGAACAAAGAGCTAATTCTTAACACATTCAACCAAAATCATCAGAACCAGACCAGCCATGGAATGCTGGGGCTGTGACGGTGATACTGTGTTCTCTTGTCTTCCCTTAGAGGGGAAGGGGTGGTAGTATTGAGAAGTTTATATGGAAAGTGTCAGACTTTATGCATCGTGTTACCAATTAGCTGCGCTTTTAACAACCAGTTGCTATTCCCTGGAATTTCTTAGCTTGTCAAACTTCTCTTCTCACCTGTTCAGGTCAACATGTTACGAGATTTTATTTGTCTTCTTTATCTATACAAGAATCCCCATCCTCGACCCATTTTAAGGCCACACAAATTCTATTGAACGAATATCCTCAAGGCTTTGGTCAACGGTAAAGGAAGTATATGCGAGATGTGTGAGTAGGCACATCATGATTTTGAACTCTGCCAAAACAGAAGCTTGGTATTTCAGTGGGAGGAAAGTCAAAAGGGCGGTCTCATACTCCCCCGAGTGCCGAGCATGTGTTTCAACTGTGGTTGGGCCAGTTGAATTTCCCGGTTATCAAAAAGAATCTCCTGAATGGATTCTGGTAATTCTATTGCGAGCTACGCCTTGTTCATTAGCATTTGATGAACCGGAAGAGGCTCTAACTGATTAAAGGTAAAGGAAAAGAAGCTAGGTAAAATCACCCTTTGATACAAAAGGCTCCAACAAAGAGTTAGTATCGACTTCTTAAAGATAACATTCACCAACTAACGCATGCCCCCACCGCATCAATAACCTCTAGATGTGGTTCTAGTAGTCAATGATTTCTCCAACTTTAAAGGGTATATCAATTTCTAATAAAGAAACTATTAGGTTCTGGGGGAAATCAGTCCCACCTCAAAAAAACTAACCGTAGCCTATAGTATTTCCCCTCTTCCAGCACCCAAACACGAAATTCCACTATTGAACAATACAAATAGCTTTAGACCATTAAGCAATGCCAACACTAATAGTAGCAAAATCTTTCTGCTGAAACAAGAAAGTACTCTTCAAAGCAGGAAATTTTGAGTTTTTATAAACAAGTCTCTCGAAGAAGTAAATAAACACAATTTGCTTACCAAATTCAGAATATGGACAAATAATGGCAACTTCACAGAAGAAACTCTGAACTTTTAGATAGAACTCATAAAAGTATCAAACTTTACAGAAATAACTCCATTCCATTTCATCATAAGCATCATTTCACTTTCGAGAGTCAATTTGACTAATCTTTGAAGTGCAATTAAATTAGACATAATTCAATATTTTAAAATTTAAAATGTAGATATTCAAAAATTATACTATAAGTTGGTACTTTTCTCATATCAATATGGTGATAAAATACATCTTTAAATATTGGTCAACATTCATACGGTCTGTAGTCTGACTCTCAGAAAAACGAAAATGTTCACATAAACTGGAACAGAGGGAGACATGAATAAGCAAACAAACACAGTTTTGCATAACAAATTCAAATACTTATATACGATTCATGCAACCAAATTGTAACAAAACACACAAGACTTGAAAACAAACATTACCAGTCCAGAAACTGGCTTGGGCTTTCTTGTACATTTCCCAAAGTTGAGGGTATGTAATAGGAAAAGTGCAGTACTTTTGGGATTGTTCTTTCAAGATTGGTTCTTCTTCATCATCAAGTAAGACCCTTTCAGTTAAAGAACCCATGTTTAGTCTTATCCTTTAATTTGTGTACCACTCTTTACATATACAAATTTAAATGTAACAGTAGTATGTATTTTGAAAACCCTACTAAAACCCTCCCGCAATATTTTACTAACCGACAGTTATTATTGGTGGTTACTCTCAACCTTTCTTTAATTACAAAACCAAAATTATGTCTTTTCCTTTTCTCTTGGCGTGTCCATTCTTTGGGCCATCAAATTCTAGCGTACGGCGTCGTTTTAGGGAGGCAGTGCACAAATAGCCTATATTTACGTTCCCTTTACCATTTCAGACACTTTTGGACGCACCTTTGTGGAGGCTGGGCGCTTTGCCATCATTGCTATTTCTTCTTCTTTTCCTTCCTTTTTTTTTTTGTTGCTCAAATGTAAATCAAAGATTTGAATTTGGTTTGAAGTGAACCTAACTTCACAGTTTTGATATAAAATTGGCTCATATCAAATCAAAAAGATTAAGTTGAGTGAGCTTTAATATCATTGTTATCTCTAATATCGTTTACTACTCTAGTAAGATGATATTTATATTTTATTTTAATCACTAGAATCGTATGAATTTTGCAATGAAAGCAATACTTGTTTTTCAATGTTGTTGTCTTGTACGACAAAAATAACACAATATTTTTTTTTAAAAAATCGAAAATTAACCAAACCGTACCGAAACCGAAAAGAAACCAATATGATTGGGATGGTTTCAAAAATCAAAATTTTGGTTATACATTCTTGAATAACCACAAAATTGGTATGGTACAAAATTTTCGAAATAACCGACCGAACCGAACCATTGACACCCCTAAATATGATTGCTATTACAAAACATAGCATTATTTTTTATATACAACTTGCTACAAACAACTACAAAGAGGAAACCCTAGCTTCCACCTCATATCTCTCCCCCTACCGCCTATTGCCTTTATTGCGGCCGCCAGGCTGACTCCGTCGTCGCACAAGAATGCAAAACAGTGAAGATACAGTGCTGAAATGCAAAAATAGTACAAAAATGCAGAAATAATGTAGAAATGCCAAAAATAGTGTAAAAACAGTTAGATACAATGCAGGAACAGTTCAAAAACAGTGTAGAAATGCATAATCAACGCAGAAACAGTTATATATTGTACAAAAATAGTGCAGAAATGTAGAAATAATGCATAAACAGTTAGATACGGTGTAAAAACAGTGAAGATACAATAAAATAAAATAAAAAGAAAAAAATACCAGAAGTAAAATAAGAAGAATGATTAAAAAACTAACTAAAACTAAACACTAGAAATAAAGATACAGTGTACATACATTAAAGTACAAAAAAAATAAGAAGTAATAAATTAATTGATACACTATTAAATATCGTCTAGAAACAACATGACACACAAAAATAAGAAGAAATAAATGAAATGATACAATAGATACGACTTTGATATTATAGATACATTATATATACAATGTAGATACAAAACAAACACAGTATTGATATGGTCGAGTTCGCTGCA
This sequence comes from Petunia axillaris subsp. axillaris, assembly GCA_029990575.1. Classification (NCBI taxonomy): domain Eukaryota; kingdom Viridiplantae; phylum Streptophyta; class Magnoliopsida; order Solanales; family Solanaceae; genus Petunia; species Petunia axillaris. The sequence goes on from JARKNS010000008.1 coordinate 167,967,276, forward strand.
TAAAAGTGGTTAGTGAGTCAAGTTCAAATCTTAAAGTAGCTATTTCTGCAAAATCATAAATTCTTGGAAGTGAAATCGGGATCGAAGGAGAGATAATTGTTATAAAGCCCGTGACAAAACGGGGCTACACATCTCTGAGTTTCTTCAGACACTTCATGCTTAATTACAGTTGTTGGTTCAACACTTGGTTTAATCAAAGCCATTAATTTAATCTTGCCTTGTGGAATAAACTCAGCATCTTTATTGTTGACTACAGCTAGCTGTGGTTGTGGTAAAAAGGGTTTAGGAATAATGGGTGTTTCAGACAGTACTTCTTTCATTGTTTCTTCATCCAACTGTGGAGGTGGTGGTGGTGGTGCTCCGTCGTTACGCGGTGGTGGGACTGTTGTGGTATTTCTTAGAAGAGCTAAAACAACAACTCACGTTTTGATATGGACTTTAGTGAAATTAGGGGAAATAAGAGAAAAAATGTAGGGTTTTGCTATGTTAGTGTTTATGCCTAAATTTGTACGTTTAGGTTAAACAATTAATTATGAATGAAGTTACAAGCAATACGATAAATTACGATGGAGAAGTAAGTAAATATGATGAAAGTAAAGACAAGTAAATAAGCGAGAAATAATGACGAAAGCAAAGTAAATCTTATTCTTTGAGAGTAGCCGAAGTTGATGGCGAATCGTTTGTTGTACAATACAATATAAGGGTCGTTTGTTGTACAATACAATATAAGGGGGAGGGATATTTATAGTGGTGATACCCGGTCCTAAATAAGGTAAAATACAAGTACTAATAGGGACATGGGCCTACAACCAGGGGCGGATCCAGGATTCGAATGCTGCGGTGCCATTTTTTATATCTACCCTTGCCATAAAGATCAAATAGAAAGGACGGGGTCGGGTCGGTTAATTTTTATTACTTCGACTATATTTATTAAGCCATTTTATTTCGAATAGATAAATAAGTTAGGTTTAATTTAGTTATTCTTTTACACACTTATTTTAAATTGTATATCCCAAAAGAAAAAAAAATCAACATGACATTGCGCTCAAATTAGAAAATTTGCTTAAAAGTAACTTAATTACTACATATTTTTTGTTTGACTGGATCGATTTTTCTTCAACAATCTCGAATTAATTTCTTCATCTTAAATGTCATATTTATAACCATTTTTTGCACAACAAAACCTTTGAATTTTTAATCTTTGAGAAATAAATTGAAAGATTAGTCAAACCACTTGATTTATCAAATCAACCGAAAATATTGCTCACTCAAATATATATAAATTAATGTCGTATCATAAAAAAGAGATAAACTATATATTAACTAAAATTAATTTAAATTATTTATCAAAATAAGTTCCTCATGAAATAAGATATTGAAAACAACAAAAAAGGAAAAAGAAGAAGAAAAAGAGGAGGGAAAGAGAGATAAAAAAATAATGGAAAAGACAATGTGGAAAACAAAAGCCTGCGCTGTCTAGGCTTGTGTTGCAAGACAAAAACACGTTAATAAAATATATAGTGGGAGTGATTCGAACCCAAGTCATTTGGGTAAAACATTGCTCCCTTCACCACTAGCACCATCTACTTATGATTACTGTGGGTGCCAGATGTTGTTTTTGGATACTTTCTCTTGTAGATATACATATATATACAAAATTTTGCCGAAGCTTGTGGGTGTCATGGCACCCGGTACCATACAGTTAAATCCACCCCTGCCTATAACTCAAGACGGTGGTATACTAAACCATAACTAGGAGACTGTAAATCCTCGGCGACGGGATGTGTGCCCTGCGCCCTGTGACCAAACCGCCTAAACGGTCGTTAGCTCCAGGAATGGGCATATATCCTCAGTGCCCGGTGACTTGTAGGATAAGTCTAGTCTCTCCAACTGGACTTGTATTCCCGTAGCAATAAGTGGCGTATTTTTGCCCACACAGTCAGGTTACTTTTTGCTATTTTTTGTAATTAAGTTCTCTTTTCCTCTATATTGGGTAATTTTGCTAAAATGTCTCAACATTTTGCAAATAAATCATCAAAAGTATACTTTTGTGTAAAAATTCCTTATGGATACCCGCATTTTAGGGGCAATTTACAAAAGGGACACTTACAAAAATACCCACAAAACCTAAAATAATTACAGTAACGATCCACTACTTTCAAATATTACCCAACCTACCCACTAAACTATTTACCTACTCTACCCATCCAGACTTATATACCATAGTTGATGCAGTATACCATAAAGGTATACACATATAAGATATAACAAAGGTATACAGTAATAAATGGCCCTCCAGACTTTTATACCATATTTATGCAGTATACCTTAAAGGTATACACCTATAAGGCATACAAAGGTATACAAATAAATGAGTAGGCTGGGTAAATACTTTTAGTTTTATGGGTAGTGTAACTTTTAATGGGTATGACTTGTAAATACTATAAATTTCATGGGTATGGAGTGTAAAAATTCCTTTACAAAACTATGACACCATAGGCAGTGGTTTGCCTTATTGACCCGGCTTAAAGTGGTTTTAAAAGAATGACCTCCTCTAACTTTAATGAATAAATTTCGGACAAAAATACCCCTTCGAAATATTATATTGACGCATGCATCCCGCCCTCCCTTTCTAGTAAGTGTTGCCTCTACTTTTTATCTCTTTCCACATTCTCTCAAATAACTTGAAGTGTTGCCCCACCCTCCATTCTTCATAAGCGCTGCCTCTTAGGCAGCACTTAACAACACTTGACTTTGACACCCTCTTACATAGGCAATATTTGCCCTTTTATCTCTTCCCACACTCTCCCAGATAACTTGAAGTGTTGCCTCGACAACACTTTCCTCTTTAATCTCTTCGAAGACATCACTTGCCCTTTATATTTCCCGAAGAGGCATCACTTCTCAATTTATAACTTGAAGTGTTGCCTCCGAGGCCATTTTGCTAAACCATTCTTAAGTGAGGATAAAAACCCATAACCAGTTATATGCAGGTACACCCAGTGACTTTTTTTTTTTTTTTTTTTTTTTTTTGCAATTTTAGGCTGTAATCAATGAATAGTCAACATTTTCATAGCTTTTGAAAAACTAGCCACAGTTGGAAAATGCGTAAAGTTTTTTCCAAGAGTTGCTAGTCAAAATTAAAATCGTGGAGTTTTAAACTTAAAGATTTTTATCCTGGTGTATGAACTAAACTTTAAGATAAACCAGGGTTCAAGACTTTTACATAAGAGTTCAGTTACGTCCAGACAGTCTAAGATATTGTCAAAAACTTTTCAAGGACTATATTCCTATTTGTTTAGTGATACTTAGGCAAAGTTGAGTGAATTTTTTACTATAAAGATAGTTTAGTGACTTCCAGTGATACTTAAGTAATGTTGAACAACTTATTTCGGTACAAAAATAGTTTTGTGAATTTAGTGCTGTAAAGTGAAAGTTAAATTTGTCATGTCTTGCCTAAAATGGCCTTAAAACATTGAAGGTGAACACTTATTAGCCATCATTCGTACTATACGTACGGAACCAATCATTTTGAAAGTTCAATGATAATTATATATGTACGTTATTCCAATCTGTAGCATTATATTTCCTCCAATCTTATCTTACCTTTTGTACTCACACAAAGAAACCAAAGTATTGCTTTGTTCAGAATCAACATGACCAAGGACTAGGAGTGAAAATGTTCGGATCACAATTTTGCAAGAGTCAACGGACCCTCAATTCAGCTTCTGGAGTTGGAAAGTTATAAAAATATTGCAGGGCTTAAATGCTACTATATGTTACTGGGCATGTCGATCTTGCTATCCTTCTCATTTCTGATGTCTTTGGTAAACATAAAATTTGAAATGATCCTATTGATATAATTCAATATTAAAATCTATATATGCAAGGTTACTATTTTCTTCGTAAAGATTACAGAGCAAGAGAATGAATTACTCAAATCGTTTTTGTTTTGTAAAAATGGGAATAATACATAACTTTTATACTATTATGCAGATTGAAAGCTATGTAAAGATATTCCTAGGGGTTGTGGAATGAACTTAACCCCATTTAATAGATAGTGTATTGATACTTAATTGGAATTTCAACAAACACTGATAAGAAAATTACAAGGAAAACTTAGAGAACTACTATAGTTAAGAAAGGAGATGAGAAAACAGAGAAGAATGGGGATGAGCGCAATCAGAAATCTACATGCCTATTACAATTCTGTTATAATTAAATGTATTATCTTGGAAGTATAAAAGTAGTTAGTCTTGATTCCTTCAATATTAATTAGTCTACCTAGAGTATACCAAAGTGTTCTAGAGAAGACAAAGAGTATTCTAGGAAAGTGGAAGAGATAGATAACAATGAGTCTCTATTGTACCTATACTAATAAACAATGTATGAGGTGAATTAATCATCCAAAAAAATAAACAAAACAAATACTAAGATTATTGAAATTACAAGCAGCTTGTTTTTCCAAAATTCAGATTGTTCTATCTAAAATTACCTCTTTGTTTACTAATCTTACTTCCTCAAATCTAACATATTGGTATAGGAGCTTGTTCAATTTAATAATTTGGGCATATAGAAAGCTAAACAATGGCTTCTACAAGTGAACAAGCTGTGGCACAACTATCCATTCCTATGTTCAATGAAGAAAATTATGACTTTTGGTATTTAAAGGCTAAAATGGTGTTCTAATCACAAGATTTGTGGGATCTTGTTGAAAGTGGTTATGAGGAACCTGAAGAAGGAGCACAACTCACCGCGGTAGAAATAAAGGCGTTAATAAAACTAGAAAAAAATACAAAATCTCTAGCTTATATTCAACAAGAAATGAGTGAGTCCATATTTTCAAGAATCATGAGAGCCACAACATCAAATGAAGATTGGGAGGCTCTACATGAAGAATTTCAAGGAGATACAAGGGTTCATGCCGTCAAGCTTCAAACTCTTAGAAGTGAGTTTGAGAATATGAAAATGAAAGATGGAGAAAATTTGAAAGAATATTTCTCTAAAGTTGTTGAAATTGCAAATCAAATGATTTTGTATAGAGAGGTGATTGAAGATAAAAAATTGATAGAAAAAATTTTGATAAGCTTGACTGAAAAATATGATCCCATAGTCTTTATCATTGAGGAGACTAAGGATAGCTCAAAGTTGAGTGTTCGGAAATTGATAGCAGCAAAGGTTGTTAAGACACTCAAGAAAATTTATTAAGAGTACTTTACAATCTAAGCTCAATTCATCGACAAAATCACAAGGAGCTGAGCAGTACAAAGGAGAATCATCAAGAGGAGGCAGATCTGGCCGTGAGGATGAAGAAATAAAAAAGGACGTCGATGCAGTAATTCTGGCATAAATTACAGCAACTCTGAACAAAGTTTCAGTAACTCTGGGCATAAATGCATTATTTGCAAAAGAAGCAGTTATGAAGACAAAGATTGTTGGTTTCAAGGGAAGCCACAGTGTCACCACTGTAAAAAAAAATTGGCCATGTGTAGAAGGATTGTAGATTCAAAAACCAACAACAAGCAAATGTTTCTGAAGAAATAGGAGATTGAAAAAGGTGTTTTCTTTGCAAGTTGATGGCCAAAGAGAAAAATGATGATACTTGGCTATTGGATAGCGGGTGCAGCAACCATATGACTAGAAACAAAAGTATTTTTATAGCGGTGGACTACAAAGTAAAGACTAAAGTGAAAATGAGAAATGGAGCTTATGTCCAAGCAATTGGAAAGGGCACAATTCTTATCCAAACAAAGAACGGAATAAAGTTCATCCATAATATACTTTTGGTTCCAGACTTAGATCAAAATTTATTGAGTGTGAGGCAGCTTGTGGAGAACAAATATGTTGTCTATTTTGAAAATTATTGATGCATAATTTATGATAAAAAATGAGACAACAAACTCATGACAAAAGTGATGATGGAAAAAGGAAGAAGTTTTTCATTGACCTTCAATTATGGGGGAGAAGTAGCCAAGAATACAAAAGTCAAAGATGATTCTTTGCTTTGACATAAAAGGCTATGTCACTTGTATTTTAATGGGATGAAAATGTTGCAAGAAAAAGAAATGGTATATGGGTTGCCAAAAATTGATGAAAAAGGAGTTTGTGAAGGGTGTGCTATGAGAAAATACCATAGAAGTTCTTTTCCTCAGAGTGGAGCTTGAAGAGCAAACAAAGCTTTGGAGTTGTTCATACGGATGTGTGCGGCCTGATGAAAACAACAACTCTTGATGGGAACAAGTATTTTATCTTGTTCATTGATGACTATACACGAATGACTAGGGTCTATTCATGAAACAAAAATCGGAGCTGTATGGAATTTTCAAGAAATTCAAGAGCCTAATGTTCATAAAGGTGTTTAGAAGTGATTGAGATAAAGAATATACCTAAAAATAATTTGAAAAATTTTGTGATGAAGGGGGCATTGAAAGACAACTAACTGTTAGGTACACACCACAACAAAATAGTGTATCCGAAAGAAAGAATCAAACGACTATTGAAATGGCAAAAACTATGTTGAAGGAGAAATAAATGCCAAATACTTTTTGGGTTGAAGCAGTGTATACAACGGTGTATTTGATAAATAGATGTCCAATCAAAGTGGTGCAAAATATGACATCTTTGGAAGCTTGGAACAAGAGGAAGCCTTCTGTGAAGCACTTGAAAGTTTTTGGGTGTATATGCTATACCCAAATTCCAAAAGAAAAGATGATTAAACTTGATGAACAAGTGAGAAATGCATTTTTGTTGGCTATAGCTCAAAATCAAAGGGTGTATAGCTTGAAGAGGAAAAATATTATCACAAGTAGAGATGTGTTGTTTGATTAAGTAACTAGTTGGAATTGGGAGAAAAATGAAATTGAAAGGAAAATTGTGATGGCTGAAAATGAGAATGAAAATGAAGAAAATAATAAGGATGAAGTCCCAGGATCAGGTTCTACATCACCTTCAACAGAAAGTTCAAGTTCAAGTACCTCAAGTCCAACAAGTACTCCGGTAAAAATGAGAGATATTGCTGAAATTTTTGAATCATGCAACTGTAGCATAGTCGAGCCAACATATTTTGAAGAAGCAATTAAAGAGGATGTTTGGAAGAAGGCAATGATGGAAGAGCTCCAAATGATTGAGAAAAATCAGACTTGAGAGTTGGTAAACAAACCAACAAATTGGGAAATTGTTGGAGCAAAATGAATTCACAAGATAAAAAATAATCTGGATGGCTTCATATTGAAGAACAAGACAAGATTGGTAGTGAAAGGGTATTCACAACAACCCGGTGTTGATCATCATGAGAATTTTGCATCAGTGTCTCACATAGATACAATTCAGACTCTTATTGCTTTAGCGGCACAAAAGGGTTGGTTATTGTACCAACTTGATGTGAAATCATCTTTTTTGAATGGTGAACTTGAAGAATAAATTTATGTTCATCAACTTGATAGTTTTGTAAAGAGGGGAGAAGAAATAAAGTGTACAAGCTCAAGAAGGCGTTGTACGGGTTGAAAAAATCACCTCATCAATAGTGCAGTCAAACTGACAACTATTTTTTGCAAAGTGGATTTGTCAAAAGCAAAATTGTGCCTAAACTTTATGTGAAGAAGCGAGGTAACTCTATTATTATTGTTGCAATTTATATTGATGATCTGATTTTTACTGGTAACAATAAGGCTGCAGTTACTGAGTTAAAAAAAAAAAGACATGATGAAACGATATGAAATGAGTTATTTGGGTTTGTTGCATCATTTTCTAGGTTTGTTGCATCAATGTCTTGGTCTTGAGATTTTTCAATAGGAAGATGAAGTATTTTTTTTTTTTTTGAGCAAAGCTATGCGGAAACAATGCTTAAAAAGTTTAACATATTTGAGTGCAAACCAATGCAAAACACCACTTGCTTCAAATGAGAAGTTGATGAAAAATAATGGTGGAAGAAAAGTGGACAACACTATGTTCAGAAGCATTGCTGGTAATTTGATGTATCTTACGGCTACGAGGCCGGATATTATATTTGCTACTAGTCTATTGTCAAGGTTTATGCAAAGTCCTAGCTTTATTCACCTTGGAGCAGCCAAACGAGTTCTTCGTTACATAAAAGGAACCTTGGCTTACAACATCAATTATTTCAAGGGAAAAGAATTAACTTTGATTAGCTTTGTGATAGAGATTGGGCAGGTCAAAAATACGATATGAAAAGCACAACAACTTTGGTGTTTTCACTTGCTTCGGGTGCATTTTCATGGCAATCAAAGAAGCAAGAAACGGTGACACAATCATCAAGAGAAGCTGAATATATTTCAGCTGCAGGTTCAAAAGTATGATATGAAAAGCACAAGTTTTGTGTTTTCACTTGCTTCGGGTGCATTTTCTTGGCAATCAAAGAAGCATGAAATAGTGACGCAATCATCAACAGAAGTTGAATATATTTCAGTTGAAATGGCAACTTCTCAAGTACTCTGGCTTAGAAGAATTTTGAAAGATGTTGGTGAAAAACAAGACAATGCAACAAAGTTGTTGAGTGACAACAAGTCAGCCGTAACTAAGGCTGCCTAATAGCCCGGTTTGGGCCGGGCCGAACCGGACCGGACCGGAAACCGGTCCGGACCGGCTCAAATCGGGCCAAATATAAAAAAAAATGCGACCTGGTTTCGATCCGGCACGTCCAAAATGGACCGGACGAACCGGACCAAAATGGACCGGACCGGACCGGATGGCTGATGGGCTTAGCGAAAAATAGCCGTTGGGCAACGGCTGTTTCACGCACAGCCGTTGGCCCAAAGGCCAAAAACGGCTATTTTGGCCCCCCAACCCCCCTAGGGCGCCCCCATACCCCCTACCTATTTTTTCTATAAATACCATCATTTTTCATCAATTTATTCACAATTTCTCTAATATTCTCTCTAAATCTCTATCAATCACTCTTATTTCTACAAAAGGCTATTTGCTAAATTGCATACTAAAAAAATATTTGGAGTAAAGTGGAAATATTGTTCGGTGCGGTTCCGATCAAGTTTCAACTTTCACTTCCTAAGTTCTACATTCTAAGTTCACGATATCAAGTAAACTCGTTCTTACTTTTTATTATCTATTTTATTTTTGTGCAATATTATTGTTTGTAGCATATTTTAGTAATTTGTTTGAAGCATATTTTAGTAATTATAAAAATGTCTGGAGTGTGGAGAGCACTTACTGGGCGTACGGGTAGCGGTCGTAGATCACGTGCTTCTAACCGAGGGGGGGATGATAGACGTAGTCGTGCTTTAGGTAAAAGACCAGTTGGTACTTCTAGCGCTCCTTCTCTTCTAGATGATTTTACTCAGGAAGATGACTCGCAATTTTTGCATGATATAAATCTTGATGCACCACTAGATAATGATATGTTAGAGATACAATATGAAGAGTTTACCGAAGGGGCTAATTTAGATGAAACACCCACTAGTCAATTTCAAGGTGAACATGAAGAAACTGAATTACCACCTATGCCTCCTAGTAGAGAACGATATGCACGACCCGAAAGATCGGATGTGTGGAAATTTATGACTAAAGATATTGCGGCTCAGAAAGCTAAATGTAATATTTGTGCAAAAGTTTGGGAATTTAAAACCGGCAGCCATAATAGTGGGACGGGAAAGTTGAAAACACACTTAGAAAACCATCATAAGGATGAATGGGAAAGGAGGGCGGGTGGCCCTCGTTCAGGGAATAGAATGGCTCCATCGCAAGGTAGTGGAATCCAACAGGAAATTAACCCAGTGACGGGGGGGCTTATGCATTATGATAAAAAGAAAGATAGGGAACAAATGGCAAAAATGATTGCGGTAGAATGCTTACCTTTTACATTTGCTTCTTGTCAAGGTTTTATTCGTTATATTCAAACCGTATATAATCCATCTTTTCAAGGTTTTCCAAAAACTACGGTTAGAACTGATATTATAAAATTTAAAAATGAATATAGACAATATTTACGATATATATTTTATCACTTTGATTGTAGAGTTTGTCTTACTTCTGATTTGGGTCGTGGTGTTAATGGGTATGAGTATTTAACAGTTACTTGTCATTGGATAGATCTTAACTGGGTAATGCAAAAAAGAATTTTAGCATATTCTGCTGTCGATGAACCACACACGGGAAATTTTATTAAGGGAGAAGTTTCGGATATTTGTAAGGCGTATTTTCTTAGTGATAAAATTTTAAGTATAACTCTTGATAATGCAACTAACAATGATTATGCTATTGGTAAGTTAATACCCGCATTGCATCCCCCTTTTGAAGAATTGTTTCATGTTAGATGTGCATGTCATATATATAATTTAGTTGTAAAAGATGGCCTTAAGTTATTTGATCCTACTATTATGAAGGTTAAACTCGCAATTAGTTATATTTTTAAATCTAAAAAACCGGATAGATGGAGGGACTTTCAAGTAGAGTGTGTGAAAGAAGGTATAGCTCCTAGAAAAGTTCCCAAGGATGTTTCAACTAGGTGGAACACTGTATATGACTCTTTGACTGTTGCTTACGCTTTACGAGTGCCTATTACTAATTATTTTAATCGCAAAGTAGATGAAGTGTATCACCTAGAAGAAATAGATTGGCAAGATGTTGAGCGTCTTCTTCAATTTTTAGCAAAGCTTTTTTATGCTACTAAAGAATTTTCCGGTCAATATTATCCTACAATCACTACCATGTTGCATTTTATAGCTGGAATAGCAGAATTACTTAACGATTATAGATTAGTGCCTGGTTATGACGTTGCGGTAGAAGCAATGATTGAAAAATTTAAAAAATATTTTTTCCCGATTTCACCACTTTATTACATTGCATCTGTATTACATCCATGTTTTAAACGTTTTAATATGGAAATGCTCATTAGAGAAATTTATCGGAATTTGAGAATTACTGATGAAGAAACACCAAGCGTAGAAACAGTTTGTGCGCAGGTAATTGTAGATTGCCAACGGATTTATGAAAGGTATAGGCATGCAGCTGATAATGTAGTTCCAAGTGTTCCAAGTGGAGCTGGATCAAGTTCAATGCAGGCTCCCAAAAGACCTGCAACCGGATTGGGAAGTTTTTCCAGCCTTAATCAAAGGCTTTCTAGCAGGCAGTCGAGTAGCAGCGGAGGGTTCAACGAGCTTGATGTTTATTTACTTCATGCTTGCAAGGATGTTGATTATTTTAGAAGCGATGAACTACTGCCATTTTGGAGGGATCAACAAGCACAGTTTCCAATTTTAGGAAAAATGGCGCGGGATATTCTAACTATTCAAGCATCATCTGTTGCTTCAGAAAGCGCGTTTAGCCAAGGAAGATTACAAATTGGAGATCATAGACATTCATTGAAGGAAGAAGCAATGGAGACGGCCGTATTATTCAGAGATTGGATTAGATCGGAGCGAAGAAATTTTGGATTTGCAGAAGATCAAGTAGCCGATGCAGAAGCATCATCAGAAATTTTATCAGGCGATGGAAGTTTGGACAATGAAACTGAATATGAACAAGATGACTCTTTGCCACCGGTTCCTCCAGAGGTGCCAGACGAAATTATTCAGAAAATGAGAAGTTTTTTTATTAATATGTAGTTTTTGCAATTTAATATCTATGTACTTTGCAAAAAATCAACCATTATCCATTATTCAATAAAATGCGTTACGCCTTGCTATTAAGTAAATCCTTTGTTATATTCTCAAGTATCCTTTGCTATTAAGTTACCTCTTTGCAATTCAATACTAAAATACTAAATACTAAAATACTAAATACTAAAATACTAAAATACTAAATACTAAAATACTAAAATACTAAAAACTAAAAACTAAAAACTAAAAACTAAATACTAAAAACTAAAATACTAAAATACTAAATAGTAAATACTATTATACTACTAACTTAGTATTAAGTTTGAAAAAATAACAATTTACTTACATTATACTAGATTACTAAGTTTAAAAAAAATACTCAATTATACTTTTATAATACGAAAATACTACATTACATAATAGTTAATATTTTAATACTAGATTACTAGTATTATATATAAGTTATTACATAAAACTAAAATTTAAACAAAACAAATAACCAAAAAACAAAAAAAAAAAATAGCTAAAACGACAAAATCAGGCCGGACCGGACCGGCCACTTCAAATTTATGTCCAAATCCGCTCCATTTTGAAAAATAGCCGTTGACAACGGCCATAAACGGCTATTTTTCCCACCCCCACACTCATAAACGCCCCTACAGCCCTCCCCTACCTATTTTGCCTATAAATACTCCCATATTTCATCAAATTAATCACAATTCAATATTTTCTATTCATTTCTCTTAAAAAAAAAAGGCTATTTTATTAAATTTTCTATCAACATGGCTGCAAATGCAAATAATGCTAATCAAGTTCAAGGTGCTACTACAGCAGGTCCGTCTGGTGCTCCAAAAAGAACTAAACGATCCGAAGTTTGGAAATTTATCACAAAAAATAATGATACCGGCAAAGCTCAATGTACTCTTTGTCAGAGAGTTTGGAATTGGGAAGATGGAACAAATACTGGAGGGACAATGAGGTTTAAGACCCACTTGGAAAACCATCATGACCCCGAATGGGCAGCTCGTGCTGGTGGCAAATATCTGCAACCACGTGATGATTGAGTCAGTGTTGAGTCGCTGAAGTTGAAAATTTATGTATTTTTCTAATTTCTAGTCTATTTTCATGTTTTTATTTTCTAATTATGCATTTTCATTTTCCAACATAATGTACTGTGTGTATTGTTGAATAATATATGTGTTTTGTGTTGTTTATTTAGATTTTACTATTTTAAACAATAAAAAATTTAATTTAAAATAAAAAAAAATTAACGAACCGAACCGAACCGGATCAAACCAGACCGGGACCACAATATCCGGCTGCCGGTTCCAGTTCCGATCCGGCATTGGTGCAATTGCACCGGTGCACCGGACCGGAACCGGGCTGGTGACGGATTTTTTTTATCAACCAAGCACCGGACCGGACCGGACCAGCCGAACCGGAACCGGGCCGGACCGGGCTATTAGACAGCCTTAGCCGTAACAATGGCTAAAAATCCAATTTACAGCAACATGACAAGGCACATAGCAGTGAAGTATCACTTCATCAGAGAAAAAATTGAAGAAGGAGAGATCGAGCCAAAATTTTGCATGTCTGAGGATCAGGTTGCAAATATTTTTACCAAGCCGCTTCTCAAGGAGAAATTTCTAAAATACCATGAGTTTTTGGGAGTCCAAGAACAACACATTAAGGAAATTCTATTAAATTTGAATTGTCTTAGAAGTGTAAAAGTAGGTGATTCCTTCAATATTAATTAGTCTACCTAGAGTATACCAAAGTATTCTAGGGAATACAAAGAGTGTTCTAGGGAAGACAAAGAGTGTCTTGAGAAGTGGAAGATTGATATAATAATGAGTCTCCATTGTGTGTGTGTGTGTATATATATATATATATATATATAAACAAGATGTATGAACTGAATTAATCATCCAAAAAATAAACAAAACGAATACTAAGACTGCTGAAATTACAAGCAGCTTGTTTTCCCAAAAGTAAGATTGCTCTATCTAAAATTACTTCTTTGTTTACTAATCTTCCTTCCTCAAGTCCAACAATTCTAATTTTACTTCTTATTTATAAGTGTTGCTTCACAACCACACCTCACGCATTATTTCATCCAGGCTACCATACATAATCTGTTAGCCTTGTTGAAGGCCTTCTAATTCTCATGCCACACCCAGTTTATTGTAAAAACTTTTGTTGATTTGTCTTGGTTGCTGACTTGTTCTGCTGAATGTGCCTTTTTAGTTGAAGTGGTCATAACAGTTTGAACATGGATAACTCGTTACAATGTAAAGGATGAATCGTCTGTCAGAACAGCTGAAGAATCTCATTTTGATATGTTAAACTGGTTTACCAACTTCCTCAAGTGAAAAAAAAACAAATCCTCAAGAAAGTAAGAATTTGTTGCAATACGTGTGATATTGAGCATATTTCATATATTTTTGGCAATAGTATTTAACACTTTTAGGTGGTTTTTGTAGTAATACATGTCCAACAATGCTTAATTTTATGATATGATTCTAAGTTCGTGTGTTTGAATGACTTAGGTATGAATTTGTGGAATTTAGAGCGAGACGACTACATTTTTTTGGAAAAGTCCGAAGTCAAAAATTTAAGTAGAAAAATAAAGAATACTAGTGTAAAAATCAGTGGACTAAGGGGCATTGTAAGCTCATTATATGAACCTTACAACTGTCGTATATTGTATGAAAAGCTGTGAGACCTGAGAATTGAGCGTACAAGGATTCTTATATTGTATGAGTTGTTGTACGACTGGGATATCACCTATCCGAGTTTGGACTAGCCTAGGGCATTTGTTACTCTTATTATTCCATATTCAAACCCTTGTAAACAGATCATTAGATCTTCCTTACGTACTTTTGGAGGCAAGAACCATAATAGAGGCTAAAACACTCAAGATTTATCAATTGAGTTGTAATTATTCTTTCCTCTTTATTGTTTCATGACTTTTAGATTATTTTATGAGAAAGCTACCATGACCATGAGTAGCTAAACACTATTATTCTAGGTTTATGGGTTAACCATGAAAGTTGTACCCTGAAGTTGATTGAAATCTATTAAATTTATCGCATTGGGTTGTTTATTTAATTCTGCTCTGAATTACTTGATTTCCTGGCCAGTTGTTAAGTACTATTTACAAATCTAAGGTTGAACTCGAAAGTGGGAACTGTAGGTTGCAATAGAATTAAATAGAGCGTGTTCCTGAACCTGGGCATCGGGGAATGGTTTCGTGGTTAGGATAGAAATATACCTAACAGTCATGTTCAATCACTATACAGGAGAAGCACATTCATTGTTGTTAACTCGAATTCCATAAATATATAGGCGTTTAGTTAGCTTGAACAGGCGAGCAGGGTATCGAAATAGTCATGTGAGTAAAATCAACCCTGTGATTAGCAACTTAGATAAATAAAGTTATTTCAATCAGCGGAGGAGTGCAACTGGATTGGTGAACATCCCATGATCCTAGAATATTTCTTTCCACTGATATTTAAAACTCTTGAAACCGTCTTACATTAAATTTTTGCTTCCTTTACTTTTTGTTAATTAGTTATAATTAAAATATTTGAAATTTGGGTGAACTCTCTTGAACATTATTTGAATTAAAATTTTTCTAGTTAATAATTAACCGATAGTTCTCATGGGAACGATACTTTCTTATCACTTTATTACTTGATCGACCGCGTATACTTGTGTGTGCATTTGGAGCAACAAGTTTTTAGTGCCGTTGCCGGGGACTAAGAATTAATTAGTTTTTAGATTAGCTTTTATTTCTTATTTGTTCAAGATTAATTTTTGTTTTAGTTCTCTTTGGGTGTTTCAGGTTTTATCTTGAATGCGAAGGAGCAAGAGTGGTGATAAACTATACACTTTTGAACCTGAACCTGAAAGACTTTTTCACAGGCTAAAGGAGGCCAGACTCGAAGCAAAGCTAGAGAAAGCCCTTGTTCCTGAACCTGCAGAGATTGCTGAAAACCAAAACCACGCCATACTGGAAGTGGCCAGACCCACTCTTGATAACATGACCAAAGCTATTGTGAGGCCCACCATCACTGGTAAATTTGAGCTGAAAGAGAGTATGATCCGACTCTTCCAGTCTAATGCTCAATTCGCGGGCTTATCATATGAAGATCTTCAACAACACATTCAGAATTTTTTGGAGATCGGCGACACTTACTAATATGTTGATGTGTCGGATGAATATAAACGGCTGACTATGTTCCCATTCACTTTGATGGGTGAAGCAAAGAAGTGGCTCTTGATCCAACCGCCTAGCTCCATTAACTCTTGGGATGAACTAGCAAGGAAGATTTTGATCAAAATTTTCCATCTGGCAAAACAACAAAGATCAGAGGTGAGATAATGTCGTTTAGTCAGAGTTCATCAGAGGAGATAGGTGAATCATGGGAAAGGTTCAAGGCACTATTGAAAATCTGCCCACACCATGGCCAATTTATTTTGCCAGCTGATTTTGTCATCTTGGATTATGAAGTACATAAGGAAGTTCCTATCATCTTGGAACGACCTTTCTTAGCCACTGGTGATGCTGTGATCCGTGTCTGAGAGGGAAAAATAACAATGAAGGTGGAGGATCAAGAAGCAGTTTCAATGTGTACAAGGCTCTAAAAATTCCTAACCATCATGAAGAGTTGTCCATGATCACAGTGAGTGACCCGAAGGAGAAGTCGAGTGATCCAGCTGATTATGTAAAAGATGATTTGCAGCGAGCACTGATGCTAGGGGCAGAAACTAGTAATGATGCTGATGTAGAGGAGATTTTGCAGCTTTTAGACTGCTCGTGTGACTATATTATGGGATCTTCCAAGTTTGAGCATCTAGATAGACCGCTAGGGCCACCACTCAAGCCATCTATTGAAGAGGCGCCCAAACTTGAACTCAAGCCTTTACCTGCTCAGCTTCGTTATGCCTATTTGGGGGCAATCTGACACGTTACCTGTGATTATTTCTTCTTTATTTTTTGATTTTTAGGTAGAAAAGCTGTTGAGAGTGCTACGAGAGCATAAAAGTGCTATTGGTTGGACCATAGCTGATATCAAGGGAATAAGCCTGGATTTTTGCATGCACAAGATATTCATGGAGGAAGGATACAAGCCTAGTGTGGAGCATTAGCGTCGCCTCAATCCAATCATGAAAAAGGTGGTAAAGAAAGAGGTGATTAAGTGGCTGGATGCATGTATAATTTTTCCAATCTCTGACAGTAAGTGGGTAAGTTGTGTGTAATGCGTCTCTAAAAAAAGAGAGATGACAGTGATGAAAAATGAGAATAATGAACTTATCCCTACAAGGACTGTTACGGGGTGGAGGGTGTGCATTGATTATAGAAAATTGAATAAAGCCATTCGAAAGGACCATTTTTCCCTTCCCTTTATTGATCAAATGTTAGATAGGCTAGCTGGTCAAGAGTATTACTGTTTTCTTGACGGTTACTCTGGCTATAACCAGATATGGATTGCTCCCGAAGACCAGGAGAAAACCACTTTTACATGCCCTTACGGTAGCTATGCCTATAGGAGGATGTCATTCGGGTTATGTAATGCACCTGCGACTTTCCAAAGGTGTATGATGACTATTTTCATTGATATGATAGAAAAGTTTGTCGAGGTGTTTATGGATGATTTCTCTGTCTTTGGATCTTCTTTTGATGCTTGTCTAACCAATCTCTAGTGCTTACTAGGTGTGAAGAAACT
Source organism: Petunia axillaris subsp. axillaris (assembly GCA_029990575.1). NCBI lineage: Eukaryota > Viridiplantae > Streptophyta > Magnoliopsida > Solanales > Solanaceae > Petunia > Petunia axillaris. The sequence continues at coordinate 167,984,578 of JARKNS010000008.1, forward strand.
AACCTTGTTCTAAACTGGGAAAAATGCCATTTCATGGTTCGTGAAGGTATAGTTTTGGGACACAAGGCGTCCAGTGCTGGAATTGAGGTTGACAAGGCGAAGGTGGAGGCAGTTAAAAAATTACCTTCGCCCATGTCTGTGAAGGGAGTCCGAAGTTTTCTCGGACATGATGGCTTCTATATGAGGTTTATTAAAGATTTTTCTAAGATTTCTACTCCTTTGTGCAGATTAATTGAGAAAGAAGCAGCATTTGTGTTTGATGAGGCATGTCTGAGGGCATTTAATGAGCTGAAAGAGAAATTGGTGTCTGCACCAATAATAATGGCTCCTGATTGGACCGCACTATTTGAATTAATGTGTGATGATGGTGATGTCGTTGCTGGTGCAGTCCTGGGGCAAAGGAGGAACAAAGTGTTCCATTCCATTTACTACGCCAACAAAACTCTTAATCCCGCCCAATTGAATTACACAGTTACTGAAAAAGAGTTGTTGGAAGTAGTGTATGACTTTGACAAGTTTCGGGCATACTTGGTTGGAACTATAGTTATTGTCTATACAGATCGTGCAGCAATTAGGTATTTAATTGCTAAATAGGATGCTAAGCCTCGACAACTTCGTTTTGTGTTATTGCTGCAGTAATTTGACTTGGAGGTCCAGGACAGTAAGGGAACGGAAAATCAAGTAGCTGATCACCTATCTAGGTTGGAGAACCACAAGAATGAGGATGAGGGGGTTTAATCAGAGAAACCTTCCCTATAGAGCAACTTTTTGCCATCACAAGTCACTCGGACCCATGGTACGCCGACTATGCCAACTATTTGGTAAGTGAGGTAGTACCACAACATCTGATTGCAGAGGGTAAGCGTTGGATTTTCCATGATGTAAGATTTTATATGTGGGATGAGCAGTTTTTTTAGATTGTGTGCAGATTAATTGGTGAGAAGATGCATTCCTGAGGAAGAGATGGAGGCTGTTCTATAAGAGTGCCATGCATCTCCTTATGGAGGGTCATCATGGTTGTGACAGGATAGCCGCCAAGTATTTCAGTTCGGGTTCTATTGGTCGACACTGTTCAAGGATGATCAGGCTTTTGTAAAGAAGTGTGATCGATGCCAAAGAACCGACAGAATCATAAGGAAGCAAGAGATGCCTCTGCAAGTCATTATAGAGGTGAAGATGTTTTATGTGTGGGGGATCGACTTCATGGGTTCTTTCCCTTCATCGAATGGTAACATGTATATTTTACTGGCTGTAGATTATGTATCTAAGTGGGTAGAGACTGTTGCTTTTCCTACTAATGATGCAAAGATGGCGGTGAGTTTCGTCAAAAAGAATATTTTCACCAGATTTGGGACTCCGCAGGCTTTGATTAGTGATGAAGGTACACACTTCTACAACAAGTTGTTAAACAACCTTCTAGCTAAGTACGGGGTCAAGCACAAGGTCGCCACCACCTATCATCCGCAAACTACTGGGCAAGCTAAGCTGTCCAATAGAGAGGTAAAGAAAATTCTTGAGAAGACTGTAGTGCAAATAGGAAGGATTGGGCTACCAAGCTCGATGATGCACTCTGGCATATAGAACAACTTATAAGACTCCAATCGGGACTTCACTATACAAGCTGGTCTATGGGAAGGCGTGCCACTTGCCAGTCGAGCTCGAGCACAAGGCCTATTAGGCTATTAAAAAGCTAAATTTTGATATGGAATTGGCGGGTAAGAAGAGATTGTTGCAACACAATGAACTTGATAAGTTTAGGTTGCATGCTTATGAAAACGCCAAATTATATAAAGAGAAGACTAAGCGATGGCATGACAATCACATTCAGCACCGTCACTTTGAGCCAAACCAATAAGTTCTTTTATTTAACTCCATGTTGAAGCTCTTCCCTGGAAAGCTCAAGTCGAGGTGGTCCAGTCCATTTGAAATTGTTAAGGTGATGCCCTATAAAGTGATTGTATTGCGAGCCCCAGGTTCCAACAAGTCATTTCTAGTAAATGGGAAAATAGTGAAGCGATATTGGGGAGGTGAAGTCGATAGACTTAAATCCTCCATCTCTTTGGTTGACCCTTGAAGAGGGAAATCGTCGTGACGCAATGTTAAATCAAGCGCTTTATGGGAGGCAACTCATGGTTTATCTTTTTTTGGTAGTTAGTTAGTTAGTTTTTATATTTAAAAAAATAAAAAAAATGAAAAACACAAAAAGAATGAAAATCTTGGATTTAATTGGTTGTTTGAGTGTGTTATAGCAGAGAGTGAGCATGGTGAACATGGAGAATACTATGGAGTAAAGAAAAATTGCAGGAAAAAGAGCAGAGATCAGGCCCTTACAGCAGTCTTACATTGTAAGACTTATTGTAAGGCCGGGGATATGTAAAACAACTAGTGGACCGAGCTATTTTGTAAGAGTTTTGTATGAAAATTTTATTATCCAAGTTCAAGTCTTACATTGGGCATACAATGTAAGAGTTTTATAAGGTAAGTAAATATAAGACATACACTCACGACACTTAACAGAAAAAGAAACATCCTTACAGCGCTTCTAAAAGAAAACACGCTGCGCTCTGTTCTTATTTGTTTCTCTTCCTTCTCAAAGCCAATAACGTCATCTAATATTAGTTGATTTTCAGGTTTGATCTCTTCCTTCTCGTCTTATCTCTCGTTCTCTCTCCTTTGTCCTTACTGCTGCTACAGGAATGCTGCGTTTTCCCATCCCTTTTCCCATTAGGCTTAAGTGTTCTTCAAGTTTTATGGTGAAAATATGGTGTAAATTCAATATTTTTGCTTGGTATCTGCTTGTGGGGGGGTGCGGTGATACACCATAATGAATATTACATGAAAGCTCCTGGAGTTAGGAGACCAAATCACGATCAAACAACACACATATAAGCTGTCCAGAATCATGCACGATAAGTGTTCGACAAAATTCTCCAATGAAAATTTGATACATTCGGCCAAGTCTGAGTAACTGAATCAGTTATGGGGCATAAGTTGAACAAATATTGGATAGAATTATGGCTTGGGGGCTGCGTTAAGGGCGCTTTAACTGGAGAAACACTCATTTCACGTCGCAAGCACACGACGAGTATCGTTTTGCACATTAGTTATGCGAGTCGCTGCCCAGTTGTGTAATTCATGGGATGCCTTGATCATTTTTCTTAATTGAATGTTTCTCCATATTTTTTTTTGATGAAGAATAGCATAAGTGTGGGGCGTAGGAACCCCGTTTGCACACTTTGACGATTTTTAAACACGAGAATTGTTTCAAACAAAGAGGTGCACGTCGAGAGAAGTCTGATTATCTCGCGAATAACATAATGAGTTTACAATGTGCTTAAATTATTTAAAAGTGAAATACACTTGAACCTAACTGTGGGGTGCGCACCAATGTTAAAAAAATAAAAAAATAAACAAAGCTTGAACGAACTAGTTTCTAGCTATCTTGATAAACTTGGTTGAATTCCATGGGTTGATTTTAATTATTTTTGTGCAGATATTTTATTACCAAATGGCGGTCACAAACCAAGCATCCAAGAGCAGTGGATGTAGGACCAGGGGGCCACCACCATGGAATCCAACAGAGGGCAAGGATAAAAAGGAGCAATGCTCAAAGAAGAAACACGACAAACCTGCCCCGGAAGTGGAGGAGGAGAGTGATGAACCTGAGGTCATACCATTAGCGAAGAATAGGTCGGCTCCAAGTGCACAGGCCACCTTTGCTCACGAGTAAGAGGAAAGGCGCAAGTGTAATAGAAAAACTAGTGCTAATCCTTGAGGGTGGTACTTCTAAACCACCGGCTAAGAAGAGACGAGTAGTTCAAGGAAAAGGGAAGGTATTAATAGTGCAGGACAATGATGCAGATGTTCAGGTTGATTGTGATGCTGAAGAGGAGTACATTACCATTCCACTGTCTGAAGATCTGCCATCCACGAGCATTCTTATTGAGTGATCTCTTTGGGAGGGCACCTTAGTGAGCGAGGACGCCTACAAGACATACAACTAGGTATGCACGAAACAACACAAACCAGAGAGAACTTTGAATGTTTAGGTATGTAAGAGAGATTCTCTTGGTATTGTTTGCAATTTGAAGGAAAGAAATTGGGAAACATTCATGAAAGGGAAAAAAAAGTCCTGCTAATATAACAGCATTCGTGAGCTCCATGCAAACTGGGAACATAATAAGAGTGATGTAGTCTGGATCAGAGGGAGAGATGTGGACGTATCACCCCGTGCTATAAATAAGTTCTACGGTGCTCCAGATGCTGCTATGACAGATTTCAAGAAATTTGTAGCTGAGCCAGACTTTTATGACATTGTTAAGGTGCTATGTAAAGAATCACAGACGGCAGAATGGGTTCCTAAAAACCGCACACCCTATAGTGTACTACCAAATAGGTTGATGGTCAAGGAAGCAAAGGCTTGGTTGAATTGGATTTATAATTAGGATTATGTAAGCTGATCATCAGACCAATGTGATTCAGACTAGGGTGCTGCTCGTTTATGCTTTGATGACTGGCATATTTCTTAATTTGGGAGAGCTCATGAGGGAGCAGATGGTTCGGACACGACAAAACATGCAATGGGGGCTCTATTATGCACACACTTTGTGAGCCATCATGCATAAGCACAAGGTCCTGAGGTACATGAATGATGTGATGGATACAGATACTCCACCCGATCATGATATCACCGTAGTCCATGATCATAAGGCAGTGAAGGTTGATAAAAGAACATTGCCTGAGCGAATTGAGGCCGAGTTAGCCAAGTTGAGGCAAGGGCAAGAGGCCGAGTTGGCCAAGTTGAGGGAGGAACAAGAAGTTTGGAGCACCTCAGGAAATAGTCATGGACAACGGCCCGCAACTTATCGGCCAGAGAGTGACTAGGTTCCTCGATGATCTACACATCAAGAGGATCACTTTCTCTCCATACCATCATGTCGCCAATGGACAGGCAGGATAGGATGAAACAATGTTGAAAGCAGTCTAGAAACAGCTATATGCAGTCTAGAAACAGTTAAATACGGTGCAAAACACTGCATATACAGTGAGATACAACAAGATACATCGAGATACATTGAGATACTGGGTGGCTGGTAGTTGAGATACAACAAGATATGAGGTGGTTGCTAGTTGAGATACATCGAGATACGAGGTGGTTGGTAGTTGAGATACGAGGTGGTTGGGGAGGCAGGAGGAAAAGTGAAATTGGGGGAAATGAGAGGAAGAATGTAAGGTTTTGCTATGTTTTGGGGGAAATAGGAGGAAGAATGTAAGGTTTTGCTATGTTATGCTATATTTTGCTATGTTTTGTAATTAACTTTTTCTTTCCTCTATATTGAGTAATTTTGCTAAAATATTGCTATGTTTTATAAATAACTTCTAAAAGTTGTATTTTTCTGTAAAAATTCCCTCCATAAAAGACTAACAAAGAATCACTTTTTCCATTAGAGCTAAAAGCTTAATTCTAACACCCGCCAAGACCATAGATCGAAACTTTTTGTAGAATAACAAGCCCAGTCCAGCCCCTTACATTTATGTGGGCTTAGCTGACCTATTTCTTAGGGAGATTTACCAAATTACCACATTTTCTATCGCCCGTCAGGGGTTTGACCCCTAAATGGTAAAGTCTTATAAGAAATGCCTTTTTTTGGCAATCGTTAGATTTTTTTTTATTAGCAACCACCTGAAGATCACCAGCATAGCGGCCGCCAATTCTTTGCTAGCAGGGGCAGATTTATGTATGAGGTAGGGGTACCACAAAACCCGCTAGCTTCTATATATATATATATATATATATATATATATATATATATATATATATATTTGTATGCAGGAATTGGTCAGGAAACGTTCAAAATGTATAAATGGCACCCTCAGTAATTGAAGGTGCTTTGGTGCCAATGGTAAAGGCTCAATGCTAGTTTTCAGCTGACAGGGGTTCGAATCCTTGCAAAATTATTTTGTTAATACTCTTTAGTCACAAGACCAAACAAGTGCATATAGTCCCAGTCGGCCCCACCCTTTAGTATCTTGGGATTTTTGGGTGAGAGAGACTCCTAAGTCTTTAAATAGTTTTTTAGGACTCAAGTCTCAAAAAATAGGTAAAAGGGACACTTTTAAGATTAATACTAATTACTAATATTTTAAAAGCCCCTCAAATTTTTTTATTTACACAAAGCCCCCACCTCTCATCACCCACCCCCATCGACCCTTACCCCCCCCCCCCATCCAGCCCCCAGCCCCATCGACCTTTACCCCCCCATCACCACCCTCCCCCACCCATCCACTATTCCTCCACCACTCACCGCCACCTCCTACCACCCTCCACTACCCACCACCACCTTCTATTACCCTCCACCAGCAACTACCACCCTCCACCACCACCCCACCACCACTCCAATAAAAGGATGTGTACACATCAGTTGAAATGTGTACACATATAATTAAGATGTGTACACATCTCGTCTGATGTGTACACATATTATAATATGTGTACACATCTCATCTGATGTGTGCCCATATTATTATATGTGTACAAGATGTGTACACATATTATAATATGTGTACACATCAGACGAGATGTGTACGCATCTTTTTCAGTCGTGAAAACATCTCCAAAATTGTATAAACATACAGAAAATATGTTTACACATCTGAAAAGATGTGTAAAACGACTAGAATTAAAAAAAAAACTTAAAAAAGAATGAAATGGGAAGGAAGAAAATGGAGAAGAACAAAGAAAAAATAAAATTGATACGAAGAACAAGAAAGAAAAAAAACGTGGATGGTGATGAAATAAAATTTGTAAAGAAAGCTAGAAGAAAGAAGAAGAAGGAAGAAAAAAAAAAGAGAGAGAAAGAAGAGAAGTGGGAGAATTAAGTTGGAAATAATTTGAAATATGAGAGAGTGTAAAAGTAGGTGGGAAGGAGGGAGATTGAAAATTTAAAAATTGGAGTGTTTTTGTAAATCCGAAAATATTTAATTTGCCCACACATTTTTAATGACTACACTTCAATCCTCACTTAAGTTAATTAAAGGTTGACTTGGTCTTATCCCTTATTCTTATTTAAAGACTTGGGAGGTCTTTTCCCTCTTTTTCTCTAGTATCTTCAGGCATCCTTTTTTCCCCTTCTCGTATCCATCTTTTACCTTTTTCCCCCTTTTATTTACTAAATCTCCCCATCACTTATTTCTCTTCTTCTTTTTTTTTTCTTTTGGTTTAAATTTCTTTATTTTATTTTTATAATATAACTTATTTCATGAGCAATTTTTTGGTAAATAATTTAAATTTATTATCATTATTATACAGTTCTCTCTTTCAATGCATAATTTGAGCAATATTTTCTATTGACTTGTGAAAGATTAAGTCACTTGATTAATAGATCTCTTGCATCTTCTAAATTTAAAATTTTAAAATTTTTATAGTGCAAAGCTTGCAATAACACTTGATAATTAAGATAAAAAATTAACTTCGTAGATTAATCTAGTCAAATTAAAAATATATTTAAACTATTTATAAATAAATTTTCTACTTGGGCTCGTTCATAACATTTTTTTTTTCAATGATCTTTCATAATGTAGAATCTAAAATAGTTATGAAATAATAATAACTGAATTAGACTTAACTTGTTTGTCTATGTCGAATAAAAAACTTAATTAACTTAATCAAAGTAGCAAAATCCTTAGCGGCCCGACCCATATTTTCTATTTGGTATTTATAACTAAAGATAGATATAACGAATGGCACCCGCAACCTCCAAATTCTGGATCTGTCCCTGTTGCTAGTGGAAAGATCTGACGATCATCAGAAAAGTTATTTTCATAAGATTTTTTTCGGGGGGGCCAAAATTGTACCAGTTGCGTCGGAAGTTCACATCTCGCACAAATATTTCTATATTTTACTTTAGTTTATCAAGTGGTTTCGATACCCGGTCGATCCAGACCATTGGACACTATACCTATGAATCGGGCTAGGACCGGCCCATTTAGAGTCAGTTCACCGGTCTAGGCTGTTATCGGTCCGGTCCGGTTCGAACCCGGTCTTTTTTTCAAGAATTTTAAGCCCCGTTCGGCTCTAACCCATTAAACACCGGTCCGTCTGATCTAATTTTTATTTTCTTATCGTGATTTAACTAAGCCCTTCACTTTCTACTTGTATTTTGTCTCAAAGTGGTAAGTATGTTGTAGTGTACTTTGGCAGTGATTGGATTCTTTAAATTTTTCAATATATAATTTCTCAGTAGCTGGCATATGATGAGAACTTAAACAATGTAGCCCGTTAATGATCCCAATTCCCAAGTAAATATGGAGTCTAGAAGTAAAATGAAAATGATAAAAAGATATAGCTTGAGCAGTTAAGTCTACTGCCAAAAATATCAGAGATACCATATAAAAAGCACATTCTAAATAGAATGGCAATAGTGTCAAAAACACATCCTCCGTTACCGACTCCAGTCAATTTGAAATATAATTTGTACTTTAAAATTGTACGAAGCATAGTTTTTGTAGAAGCATAGCTAACCCCTGCACTGAAGCAATCCTTGATTCATTAAAGAATAATGAAGTTAAGCTCAAAAAGAAAGAAACTATATAGAACTATAGAGGTTAAATACTTACACTATTTTCTGCTCTTCTTGACTAGAGCCTTCATTCTAATCTGCAGTAGAATTCATTTGGAAAAATTCTAAGGAGAAATGTACCTGCTAAAAATATTACAAAATTTTTAATTCTAAGTTTGAATTTTGAAATAAACTAATATTTTAGTAATATTTTAATATATATATATATAAAGTTAGTAATATTTTTTTGTTATATTTTTAAATTTTAAAATTATCCATCACTGGAAATGAAAGACAAAAAAAAAAATCAAAAAAAAAAAATGTCGGACTACCGGATCGAACCGGGCCGGCAATTTGAATTGGGCAATCATCCCACTTTCAAATATAGTCGTCGACCAACGGCAAAAAACGGCTATATTTGCCTACTACCCCCTAATGCTCCCCATATCTCCTCCAACCTATTTTATCTATATATAACCTATTATTTCATCATTATATCACACAATGCATCACTTTCTATCAATTTCTCTCCCAAATTACTCTCAAAGGCTATTTTACAAATTTCTTCCAAACAATTATAATGGTTGAAAATCAACCTATTGGTCCTAGTGAAACTCAACTTGTGGAACGAATAGTTTGATCTGAAGTTTGGTAATTTATGGAGCGTAATTTATAAACTTTGAATTAATTTCAAAGTTTGAAATTAGATTCAAACCTTGAATTAATTTGACAAGTTCAAACTTTTGAATTAATTTAATAAATTAAAACTTTGATTTAATTTGATAATTTTAAATTTGAACTAATTTAGAAACTAGTAATTAATTATAGTATTATTACGCAAAGAATAAATTAAAAAAGAAAATAAGAAGACAAGTATTGTGAATTTGTGATGGAATTCAGAGACTTGGAGCAATTTTATTGAATATTTAAAACATAAGTAGTGCAATACATACTACGTAGCTAAACTTTCAAACTTGTAATTTTAAAATTCTAATTTAGAAAATTACATTCTTTTAAACATACTTGCTAATTATTTGATGATAGTCGTAGGCTTTTCTTTAGGAACTGGTCGTTGTTGTTCTTATTCATTATCTTCGTCTGGTTCTTCTTCTTCTTTATTGCCGGTTTGACATCCTTCTTCGCTTGTACAGTCGCCCAAAATTTGACAGAGATATTCTTTGCCTTTTTTCACAGAAAGTTCTGGTAGTCATAAGTTTCTTCCCGCTGCTCTGATCCAATCCCTGAATAAAACTCTTGTCTCCATTGCCTCCTCCTTCAGCGAATGTCTGTGATCTCCAATTTGAAATTTTTCTGGCTAAAAGTGTTTTCTGATGCAACTGATGAAGCTTGAATTGTTAATATATCCTGGGTCATTTTTCTACGAATTGAAAATTGTAATTCTTGATTCTTCCAATAACCCAATAATTTATGAATTCCAAAATTTGTAAGTTTCTTTGGAGATTGAATTAAATACACTTGGAACTCGCTGCATTCCTCCCCGTACTCGTCCTGTTCTGAAAGCAACTTTTGATCAAGTCCCGTAAAAGTGCTCATCCCCGCATTTTTTTTGCCCATTTGAGAAGAACTTTCACTGGTTGATTATATTGGTGCAGTTGGTGTAGTACTGTCTGCTCAATCTCTATACTTTACAAAAACAGCCACGGTATCTGAAAGCACTTTAGCACGAGCATCTTCTACACTTGGATATCCGTTAGTCGCAATTCCAATAGGAGTAATTTCTAAATTTGCATATATTTCTCTAACAAGTCGTTCAGTTAACTTAAGTTTAAAAGCAGGATGCAACACAGAAGCAATGTAAAAAAGAGGAGGAATTGGGAAAAAATATTTTCTAAATTTTTTAATCATAGCCTCTACAACCACTTTATATACTTCATACTGCCTATATACTTTCAATAATTTTGATATTCCAGCTATATAATATAACATGGTAGGAGTAGTTGGATAATAGTCCGAAAAATTCTAAAGTAGCTTGATAAAAATTTTGTAAAAACTGAAGGAGATATTGAGCAAGGTTTCAATCGTCCTCTTTAAGGTGATAGATTTCCATAAAATTCTTATTATACATTTGAGAAATAGGCGCTCTATTTTCATAAGCGACATTCAATGCTTCATATAAAGTGTTCTATCTAGTACAAATTGTATTGGATAAAAGCTGACTAGACTTGAAAAGGTGACACGTGTCTACCACGTGGCACGAGCAGAAGTTCCAACGGACAGACATCTAACGGACAGACATTTATCACGAGCAGACCTGAAGGAGTTATGAAACACTTCAACAGTCAACACGGTCTAAGTGAGCAGTTATTAACATGATCATTCACGATCATTCAATTAATGATCATTAACGCAATCATTACAACCCAGCGGTTATGCCTCCAACGGATATGTGTCCAGCAGTTACTTATTCAGACGGATCCATGCCCAGCGGTTATGAATCCCAACGGGTGCCTATCAGACTTATAAATAGTGTTTGCCCTAAACGATTGTAACACAACTTTACTTCATGTCTACAATATCAATAAGAATACTCTCTCACTCTTGCTCAGATATTCTTTTTGCTCATATTCGCCTATTATTTTAGTTCTTTGAACCTCTAAGTGCGATTGGTATCGAAGAGCTCTCCCCGAAGATAAGTGATACGATACGGTTACCTCTCCTTATTTCTGTTTATGCTTTATCTTTATTAGTTAATACTTATATCTCGTTCTCGTATTGTCACCATTTTGGTTCGTCGCTCAAACTCTTAATCTCAACTATTGATCCTGACTCCACAAATATAAATTGAATTGTTAATTGGCCTAAAATCGGATCTAGGTTAAACAATTTGGCGACCACAGTGGGAACCAGTCAATAGCCTTCGTAGGTTAATAGTTTATCTTTTCTGATATTACACCTCTTTTCGTCAGTCTTTTTGTTCTATAACCTACATGGCAGAAAGCAATTCTCAATGAACTATCGTAGGCGGAGATCAGGTAAATACTCCTTCACTCAGTCCTAACTACTCTCCTGATTATTCTCCCGATTACTAGTCCGATGGGCAGCAACAATCTTCCCAAGGACCGATCAGGCAGCGAAATAGGCGTATGCGCTCTCAGAGCACTACCCCACCCAGGAGACGACGCCATAGGAGTCTCTCCCCTGGCAAAGGGAACCTCCAGGAAACACTCTTTGCTTTTATGCAGGAACAGGCAGAGGTGAATCGAGGAATAAACGAGGCACTCACTTCTCTCCGAAGGAGTAACCCTTCAACTGCAAGGGCTGTTGCTGCAGCACCTGGTCGTGACGCACCTTCTTCACATACTTCAAGACAAGGCGGAGAGCGGAACAACGGTGGTACTGCAGATCCAACGACCCAAATCAACCAGAATCAGAATGGAGGGTCCATGGCGCCTACAGAAGTGAGCCTTGTTGTGGAAGCTCTCACCAAACAATTCAAACAAAGCCAGGAAGCTCTTCAAAAGTCTCTTCATGAGAGAATTGATCAGATACCAGGCGCTCCACCCACACCGAAGAAAGTCGATGTCCAACGATATTCCCATTGACCCTGGAAGAAGGAGGCAGCCCCAAAGGCGACACCTAAGACGTTTAAAATGCCAAACATTCCGAGGTATCGCGGAACGTCTGATCCCAACGACCACCTCATGATGTTCAGCAACTTTATAAAGGCTAGCGATCTCACCGACGAGGAGATCGAATCTGTTCAATTGAAGAAGTTCGTGGAAACCCTAGCGGATGGAGCTCTACGATGGTACTCAATGTTGCCACCCAACTCCATTGGGTCTTTCGCAGAGATGCCTGAATTGTTCGTGAAGGAACACACAGGCACTCAGAAGACAGAGACCCGCGTAGAGGATATCTTTGAGATCAAGCAAAGACCCAACGAGTCTCTCCGCAAATACGTGGATCGCTTCCAAAGAGAGCGTATGATGCTCCCCAAAGTACCAGACAGATGGGCAGCGATCGCATTTACCAACAGCTTGGATATTAGGAGCTCAGAGGCCACGCGTAGACTTTATGAGTCTCTTCGCGAGTTCCCAGCAGCCAGTTGGTCAGATGTCTACAACCGTTACAATTCCAAGGTACGTATCGATGAAGATAAATTGATTGGAACAGGTACTCGAGGAAGGGCTCAGGCACGCAGTAGTTGATCCGGCGGAAAGTCAGAGACCGAGAGAGCAGATGTATGTTATGAACCGTACCCTGATCAGTCACGCAGCCATTCCAAAGGACGCAACCACAACAATAAAGGGTTGTCCCGGAGAGATGATTCAGAATCAAGCCTCCGTGGAGCCCCAAGCCTGCCGAGTTTCAACGTGGAGATGTCTGAAGTAGTGGCAACACTCAAAGACATGGGAGAGAAGGTCAAGTGGCTGAAAGACATGAAGACCGACCCAAGCAAGCGAAACCAGGACCTGTGGTGCGATTTCCATCGTGACCATGGTCATACCACCGAAGACTGCAAAGCCCTAACGTATGAAATTGCTCATTTGTTGAAATAAGGATTCTTGAAGGAGTTCCTGACCGAGAAGGGAAAGTAAACTCACGCGAAAGCACATCAGAACAAACCTGGCCCTCCACGAGCATCCTCTCCAAGGAGGACAGTTAATATTATTTCAGGTAGAATCGAGGTGGACTCTGTTACCTTCACAGTAAAGAAGTATGCAAAGGTCTCCATCACAAACAACAAGCGCCTACGATCAGAAGAAGTAATCATATTTGAGGATTCTGATGTAGACGGCTCGCAACCTCCATATGCTGATGCGTTAGTCATAACGTTACGTGTGGCGGAGTTCGACGTCAAGAAAGTACTCATTGATGCGGGCAGTTCTGCAAACATTATCCAATCACGGGTTGTCAGAGAAATGCAGTTGTCGGACAAGATCGTACCCATATCTCGAGTTCTCTCCGGCTTCAACAATTCAAGCGAGAAGACTCTTGGTGAGATTACCCCGACAACTCTTGCTGAAGGGGTAGCGAAGGAAACAACTTTTCATGTTGTTGATGCGGATCTAGCCTATAACATCATTTTGGGAAGACCTTGGATCCACGACATGAAAGCTGTTCCTTCAACTTATCATCAAGTATTGAAGTTCCCATCCGAATGGGGAGTACGTGAGGTCCGAGGAGAGCAACGCTCTGCCCGAAATTGATATTCGGTGGCTCTCAAACTACCCGAAGAGAATAAATAGCAATTACAGCGACCGGGGCCAGATATACCATATGAAGAGGCTAAGTACGAGGTCCCGAAATTCATCACGAAGATGGATGAAAGAGAGAACCACATGCCAACCGTGGAAGCTTTGGAACCCGAAGAATTGTTCGTCGATAAGCCGGAGCGGAAGGTGTACTTAGGGACTGAACTGAGCGAACGCCTAAGGGGAGATATCCTCCAGTTTCTCAAAGAGCGGCATACAACATTCGCCTGGTCCCACGCAGATATAACATGTATTTCTCCCGACATCATTACTCACAGGTTGAACGTCGATCCGTATCACCGCCCGGTGAAACAGAAGACGCGCCAGCAAGGAGCCTTTCGGAACCAGGTCATCAACGACGAGGTCGATCGGCTGTTAAAAATCAGTTCAGTACGTGAAGTCAAATATCCAGACTGGCTAGCCAACGTGGTTGTCGTACCTAAAAAGAATGGTAAATGGCGAGTCTGCATTGACTTCACGGATCTAAACAAAGCCTGCCCGAAGGATTCATATCCCCTTCCCAGGATAGATCAACTAATCGATGCAACAGCCGGACACGAGGTGCTCACCTTCCTCGACGCGTATTCCGGATATAACCAAATATTGATGGACCCTGAAGATCAGGAGAAAACAACGTTCATAACCTGTCGGGGTACGTATTGTTATAAAGTTATGCTATTTGGACTAAAAAATGCAGGTGCAACTTATCAGCGTCTAGTCACTCTAATGTTCCATGACCATATCAGAAAAACTATGGAAGTGTACATCGATGATATGATGATCAAATCCAAACGAGCAGAAGACCATTTGGTGCATATGAAATAAGCTTTCCGAATCTTGGATCAGTACAATATGAAGCTGAATCCGGAGAAGTGTGCATTCAGCGCCGGATCGGGGAAGTTCCTGGGATTCATTGTTTCTCAGCGTGGATTTGAAGTCAATCCCGCTCAAATTAAAGCCATTGAATCAATCCCAGATGTACTTCACAACAGGAAAGATGTCATGAAACTGACAGGGAGAGTGGCGGCCCTACGCAGATTCATTTCCCGATCATCTGACCAATGAAAGAGTTTCTTCGATGTCTTAAAACAAAATAAGGAGTTCGAATGGACCCCTGAATACCAGCAAGCATTGAAGGATCTGAAAAAGTATCTATCCAATCCACCATTGCTCTCCACACCTCAGGAAGGTGAGCAGCTGCTAATTTATTTGGCAGTCTCAGAATCATCGGTAAGCGCTGTTCTAGTTCGGGAAGAAAAAGGTAAACAACTTCCTATCTATTACATTAGAAGCTCTAATTGACGCAGAAACACGCTATCAACCTTTAGAAAAATTGGCATTGGCACTAGTAACTGCTGCTCGTAAGTTACGCCCTTACTTTCAAAGTCATTCGATAGTTGTGGTTACAACTTTTCCTTTACGAAATGTTCTGCACAAACCTGAATTTTCAGGAAGGTTGGTAAAATGGGCTATAGAATTATCTGAATTTGACATCACCTACTAGCCTAGGGTAGCAATAAAGTCACAAGTTTTAGCAGACTTCGTGGCAGATTTCAGCACTAATATTTACCCTGAGGCAGAAAGAGAAGCTATTCTTTATGAAGGGCAGGCTCCTGGCACCTGGACCCTTCACACAGACGGCTTCTCGAGCGTCAAAGGGTCCGGGCTTGGATTGGTTCTCGTCGCTCCATCTGGTGAGACGGTAAGGCAGGCTATCAAGTGCCCATTTATTACTAATAATGAGGCCGAACATGAAGCCGTTATTGCGGGATTAGAATTAGCCCGAAGTTATGGAGCAACCATCGTCAAACTAAAAAGTGACTCTCAGCTAGTGGTCAATCAGATAAATGGAGGCTTCATTGCACGAGAATCCAGGATGCAAGTGTACCTCGCCCGAGTAAAAGAGCTCCTAGTACAGTTTAACGAATGGGAAGCAATTTAGATTCCACGGGAAGAGAACCATGAAGTTGATGCTCTCGCAAATATGGGATCAGTGGCAGAGATAGGGGCAACCAGCTCTTCAGCTATTGTTCAACTTCTCTACACAACCATGGATAGAGAAAAGTTCGAAGTCAACACCACCAATGCTACTTGGGACTGGCGGAATGAGATAACAAATTATCTTATCCATGGAACTTTACCCGTAGATACAAAAGCTGCTCGCAAACTCCGGATAAAAGCTGCTCGGTATACAATTCTCAACGGCGAACTCTACCGTAAAATGTTTGCAGGACCTCTCGCAAAATGTCTCGGACCAAGTCAAATCAATTTCGGAGGCTGTTGTGGAAATCATTTCGGAGGACCTCCACGAAGGCTGTTGTGGAAATCATTTCGGAGGACCTCCACGAAGGCTGTTGTGGAAATCATTTCGGAGGCAAGGCATTAACCCGGAAGCTGATTCGCGCGGGTTATTATTGGGACAAAATGGAGAAAGATACGAACGAATTTGTCAAAAAATGTGACAAATGCCAGAGGTTCGCCTATCTTCTCCATCAGCCAGCAGAACCACTCCACTCAATAATCTCTCCGTGGCCCTTCATGAAATGGGGGATGGATATTGTTGGTCCTCTTCCCACAGCACCGAGAGGGAGGCGCTTCTTATTGATCATCACTGATTACTTCACCAAGTGGGTCGAAACGGCAGCATACACAAGGATACGACAAACGGAGGTTGTCGACCAAGTAGTAACATCCAAGCCTCAATAAATTCCACTAACCAACTTACTCACGACATGCCCACTTGCTCAAAATTAGGTAGCTTAATAAAGGCTCATATCTCTCATAATCCAAGTTCCCTCACCAATCAAAGCTAGTCCCGATCACATACAAATAGATCAATTAATTATAAGGGACATCTAAGATAGAAAGAATTTGCTCACACTCACAAAGAATTTCAAGTGCCACATAATGGTACCATAGGTTTGCCCATCTTGTAATTCTCCACTAATGTAGGTACACTCGGCCTAGAATCAAATAGGACTTTATCAAGGTTGTAATGATGGCAAGGGGACCGGTAGGATAAATATATGGATAATAGTGACTACACCTCCCTAAGCACTTACAAAACTTATTTAAACCTCAATTACCAATTTCTTTACAACCATAATTTTCCTTTCAATTCAACTCCCAATTACTCCTTATTTTATTCACTTCCTTATTTTTTTCTTTTCTTTCATCATTTTTGTTCAATTTTTTTCCACAATTTTTCTCTTGTTTTTCTCATCTCTTTATTATTTTTTTAACAATAATTTTGTTTCTTAGGGTCATCAACTTAAACCGCACCACCCTTTACTTCAACTTAAGTTGTTCAGCTCAAGTACATATAAGAGGGAAAAATAGAATGGATAGTGCCAAGCACTAAAATAGGTTATGGCATATAATATAGCTTCCAATAAAAAGGCTATAGGCTCAAAGGGGCTTACTAGGGTCATGTCATCAAGGAAAGTCTAGAAAAAATTTTAAACGGGCCACAGAAGGCCTACTATCATTTCCTAAGTCGAGTACATCCTAGGAGTTCACCTCGAAAATCAATCAGGGCAAGTTCTAGACCGACAATGCAAGCACGAGAATAAATACTAACAACTCACCACTTATGGCACCTGAACAACTCAAGACGGAACAATTCAAATCCTAACAAGAACAAGCAAGATAAAGTCATGTTATTCAGTCAGCCAGCAGAGTCAGAAACTTGAGCCGAAGAGTCACTAACAAGAGTGTCTATCAATCCAATACAGAACTCACACCAAAAAATATCTAGAGAAGTTCAACTTGCATGCAAAGGACTAAATATGATAGTATCAAACAAGTCACAAAGGAAGCACAAGTCCTTCACCACTTATCTTTTTTTTTTTTTGAATATTTTTTTTATCTAAAAACACCCGGTTCAAAATAAAGGCATCCTCGGGAAAGAACTGTGGCTTGAAGAAAACTCAATGATTATGCCACTAATCTAAAAAGTAAATAATAAAAGTAGTAAAAATACAATTACAAATCATAATACCCCACCCCACATTAAAAATAGTGCATGGTCCCCACTGCAGAAAAATAAGGAACAAGAGTGGGTATCAAGAGAACTCCTTCAATCTGCCGAGTTTGGAGATGCCTTAGACCGGTCTGAATCCGCGGTCTGAGCAGCAACAGGATCCACGAAAGTAGAGCCAGACGCATCCACAATATCAATCAGTGAGCCCTCCTCAGTAGTAACAAGATCCAGCTCTACAGAAGTGCTATAAGTAGCACCCAAATCAACAATCTTATGGCTGGACTCTTCCTCAGTCCGAACACCAATGGAACGTGTCACCCGAGCACTCTGTATGGGGGAAAAGAACTCTTAAAGTCTACTCATCAGTGCTGCATCACGGGCCTCTAGTTGACTAAGCAAAAATCCATCTCGAGCTTCTTGTTCCTCCCTCAACTTGGCCAACTCGGCCTCTTGCCCCTGCCTCAACTTGGCTAACTCGGCCTCAATTTGCTCAGGCAATGTTCTTTTATCAACCTTCACCGCTTTAGGATCATGGACTGCGGTGATATCATGCTCGGGTGGAGTATCTGTCTCCATCACATCATCTGTGTACCTCAGGACCTTGTGCTTACGCATGATGGCTGACAAAGTGTGTGCATAATAGAGCCCCCATTGCATGTTTTGTCGTGTCCGAACCATCTGCTCCCGCATGAGCTCTCCCAAATTTAGAAATATGCCAGTCATCAAAGCATAAATAAGCAACACCCTAGCCTAAATCATATTGGTCTGATGATCAGCTTGCATAATCCTATAAATCCAATTCAACCAAGCCTTTGCTTCCTTGACTATCAACCTATTTGGTAGTGCACTATAGGGTGTGCGCTTATTAGGAACCTATTCTGCCGTCTCTGATTCTTCATATAGCACCTTAACAATGTTATCAAAGACTGGCTCAGCTACAAATTTCTTGAAATCTGTCATAGCAGCATCTGGAGCACCATAGAACCTATTTATAGCAAGGGATGATATTTCCACATCTGTCTCTCTGATCCATACTGCATTACTCTTCTTATGGTCCCAGCTTGTATAGAGCTCCCGAACTGCTGTTATATTAGGAGGACCTTTTGGCCCTTTCATGATTGTTTCCCAATTTTTTTCCTTCAACTTGCGAACAATACCAAGACAATCTCTCTCACATGCCTGAATATTCAAAGCTCTATCGGGTTTGTGTTGTTTCATGCATAGCCAGTTGTATGTCTTGTAGGCGTCCTTGCTCACAAAGGTGCCCTCTCAAAGAGACCACTCAATAAGAATGCTCGTGGACGGCAGGTCTTTAGACAATGGAATGGTAATGTACTCTTCTTCAGCATCACAATCAACCTGGACATCTGCATCATTGTCCTACACTATTAATGCTTTCCCTTTTCCTTGAACTACTTGCCTCTTCTTAGCCGGTGGTTTAGAAGTACTATCCTCATGGATTACCACTAGTTTTTCTATCACACTTGCACCTTTCCTCTTACCCATGGCTGCTTGAGGAGCAGAGGTGACTTGTGCACTTGGAGCCGACCTCTTCTTTGCCAATGGTATGACCTCAGGTTCATTACTCTCCTCCTCCACTTCCGGGGCACGTTTGTCCTATTTCCTCTTTGAGCGTTGCTCTTGTTTATCCTTGCCCTCTGTTTGATTCTGTTGTGGTGGCCCCCCGGTCCCACCTCCATCGCTCTTGGATGCTTGGTTTCTTACCGCAATTTGGTTATGAAATACCTGCACAAAAATAATTAAAATCAGCCCATTGAGTGCAACCAAGTTCATCAAGATAACTAGAAACTAGTCCGCTCAAGCTTTTTTTATTTTTTTATTTTTTCCACATTGGTGCGCACCCCACACTTAAGCTCAAGTGTATTTCACTTTTAAATAATTTAAGCTCATTGTAAACTCATTATGTCATTCGCGAGGTAATCAGACTTCCCTCGACGTCCACCTCTTTGTTTGAAACAATTCTCGTGTTTAAAAATAATCAAAGTGTGCAAATGGAGTTCTTACACCCCACACTTATGCTCTTCTTCATCACAAAAACATGGAAAACATTCAATTAAGAAAAACAATAAAGGCAGCCCATGAATTACACAACGCGACAGCGACTCGCGTAATTAATGTGCGAAACGACACTTGTCGCGTGCTAACGACATGCAATGAATGTCGCTCAAGTTAAAGCGCCCTAAAAGCTGCCCCCAAGCCATAATTCTAACCACTTTATGTTAAATTTATCCCCCATAACTGATTCGGTTACTCAGACTTGGCTGAATGTATCAAATTTTCATTGGGGAATTTTGTCGAACACCTAATGTGCACGATTCTGGACAGCTTATATGTGAGTTGTTTGATCGTGATTTGGCCTCCCAACTCCGGGAGATTTCATGTAATATTCATCACGGTGCATCACCGCACCCCCACAAGCAGATACCAAGCAAAAATATTAAATTTACACCATGTTTTCACCATAAAATTTGAAGTTAACACTTAAGCCTAAGGGGAAAAAGGGATGGGAAAACGCAGCATTCCTGTAGCAGCAGTAAGGACGAAGGAGAGAGAACGAGAAATAAGACGAGAAGGAAGAGATCAAACCTGGAAATCAACTGATATTAGTTGACGTTGTTGGCTTTGAGAAGGAAGAGAAACAAATAAGAACAGAGTGTAGCATGCTTTCTTTTAGAACAACAGTAAGGATGTTTCTTTTTCTATTAAGTGTCGTGAGTGTATGTCTTATATTTACTTACCTTATAAAACTCTTACATTGTATGCCCAATGTAAGACTTGAACTTGGAGAATAAAATTTTCATACAGAACTCTTACAAAGTAGCTCAGTCCACTGGTTGTTTTACATATCCCCAGCGCCATAGGTCTTACAACAGGTCTTACAATGTAAGACTTGATGTAAGGGCATGAACTCTGCTCTTTTTCGTGTAATTTTGCTTTACTTCACAGTATTCTCCATGTTCACCACGCTCACTCCCTGCTATAACACACTCAAACAACCAATTAAATCCGAGATTTCCATCCTTTTTGTGTTTTTCATTTTTTTTTAAATATAAAAACTAACTAACTACCAAAAAGCGATAAACCATGAGTTGCCTCCCATGAAGCACTTGACTTAACGTCGCGTCACGATGATTACATCTCTCTTCAAGGGTGAACCAAAGAGATGGAGGATTTAAGTTATCGACTTCACCTCCCCAATATCACTTCACTATTTGCCCATTCATTAGAAATGACTTGTCGGAACCCGAGGCTCGTAATACAATCGCTCCATGGGGCATAACCTTAACAATTTCAAATGGACCGGACCACCTCGACTTGAGCTTTCCAGGGAAGAGCTTCCACCTGGAGTTAAATAAAAGAACTAGTCGGCCCGGCTCAAAGTGACGGTGCTGAATGTGCTTGTCATGCCATCGCTAGTCTTCTTTTATATAATTTGTCATTTTCATAAGCGTGCAACCTAAACTCATCAAGTTCATTGAGTTGCAACAATCTCCTCACCCGCCAATTCCATATCAAAATTTAGCTTTTTAATCGCCTAATAGGCCTTGTGCTCGAGCTCGACTGGCAAGTGGCACGCCTTCCCATAGACCAGCTTGTATGGTGAAGTCCCAATTGGAGTCTTATAAGCTGTCCTATACGCCCAGAGCGCATCATCTGAGTTGCTAATCACATGGTTGATTTTACTCACATGACTCTTTCGATACTCTGCTTGCCTATTCAAGCTAACTTAACGTGTATATGTCTGTGGAATTAGAATTAACAAGAATGCATGTGCTTCTCTTGTACAGTGACTGAACATGACTGTTAAGTATATTTCTATCCTAACCGCGAAACCATTCCCTGATGTCTAGGTTCAGGAACACGCTCTATTTAATTCTATTGCAACCTACGGTTCCCACTTTCGAGTTCAACCTTAGGTTCGTAAATAGTGCTTAACAACTGGTCAGGAAATCAAGTAATTTAGAGCATAATTAAATAAACAACCCAATACGATAAATTTAATAGATTTCAATCAATTTTAGAGTACAACTTTCATGGTTAACCCATAACCCTACAATAGTAGTGTTTAGCTACTCATGGTCATGGTAGCTTTCTCACAAAATAATCCAAAAGTCATGAAACAATAAAAATAAAAGAAAAATTACAACTCAATTGATGAATTTTGAGTGCTTTAGCCTCTACTATGGTTCTTGCCTCCAAAAGTACGTAAGGAAGGTGTAATGATCTGTTTACAAGTGTTTAAATATGGAATAATAAGAGTAACAAAACGTCCTAGGCTAGTCCAAACTCGCATAGGAGAGTTCCCAGTCGTAGAACAGCTCATACAATGTAAGAATCCTTGTATGCTCAATTCTCAGGTCTTACAGCTTTTCATACAATGTACGACTGTAGTAAAGTTCATACAATGAGCTTACAGTGCCCCTTAGTCTACTGATTTTTACACTACTATTCTTCATTTTTCTACTTTAATTTTTGACTTCGGACTTCTCCAAAAAAATATAGTCATCTCGCTCCAAATTTAACCAATTCATACCTAAGTCATTCAAACACACCAAGTTAGAGTCATATCACAAAATTAAGCATTGTTGCGCATGTATTACTATAAAAACCACCTAAAAGTGTTAAATACTATTGTAAAATATATGAAATATGCCCAACATCAACGTGCATTACATTTGCAAATATGCAATATTAACCTGCTATAGATTTCTATGGAACTCTTACTGAATAAATGTCAAAATACTCACGGGACTCGAGTTTCAGATTAGCTCACTATCCAGTCAAAAAAAACACGTAGTATGAATTTTAAAGTGTAAAAGTCAATATTCTAACATATTACAGATTATAGGACCACGTACGTAACCAAAATTGGTCTGATTGAAGAAAAAAACTTAGTTATCATTAACGTAAGTGGTGACGTAGGTCCCCTCTAGAAACCAATGCCTTTGAGAATTCAATATTTAAATGTTTGTCTCACTCCAATATGCAACATTAATAATTCCTCCAATCTTGTTTGTACCTTTTGCACTAGAGCAAGGATATACAAGTATATTTTCTTCAGAATCAGCATCATATCTTAGGAGTGGAAATGTTAGGACCACAATGTTGCAAGAATCCACCAACCCTCAGCTCAGCTTCTGGAGATGGAAATTTACAAGAGATTGGAGGGCTTAAATGCTATGTTACTGGACCTGTTGATTCCAAGCTTGCTATCCTTCTCATTTCTGATATCTTTGGTAAACATGAATTTTCTTGAAAGTCTTGACCTTAAAACTAGTGATAACTTGTTCAAAATGTTAAAGAAGCACTTTAATTTTATTGGTTAATCAGATCTTATTATCAATTTTCTTAGCTTAGCTACAAATATAAAATGGTTTTTGGTTTTGCAGGATATGAAGCTCCAAATTTGAGGTAATTAATTATATCGATAACCCTGGTGGAGATTTGATGCCTTTCATGTACTAGTTTGAATATATTTTTTTATCTTTAGTTTCTATCAAGTAGTAATCTGTAATAGTATTGATGGAGATCTATTTGACTTCCATAAAGCTTGATGATACATAAATATTGTGTTCTGTTTGAGTAATTCAGGAAGTTAGCCGATAAAGTTGCAGCTGCAGGGTACTTTGTGGTGGTTCCTGATTTCTTCTATGGTGAACCTTTGGATCGTGAGAAACATAATGTACAGACTTGGTTGAAAGATCATGGAACGGTTAGTTTTCCTTCTATGCGCAACTTGTTAATTTGAAGGATATGAAGGACTGGTGAATAAGAATGTCAATGATCGTGTGATATAGCTGCATTGTCTGAAACTCATTGCTTATTAACTTTGAGAAAATGAGAATATTGATAGAAGTATTAGTAGTGTCTCTTGGATATAACAGCTTTCTGTCAAGTAAATATCTTTTAGAGTATTAGTCATTTGATTTTGTGCTCGCATCTTTTAGGACAAAGGATGTGAAGATGCTAAAGCAGTGGTTGAAACTTTGAAAAGTAGAGGTGTTTCTGCCATAGGGGCTGCGGGCTTTTGCTGGGGAGGTGAAAGAGTTTCTGCCTTTTTTTGAACTATAATATACTTTCTTGTTGGCTTTTGTTTAGTAGAAAGGGAGATTCATGGACTCCTTATTTTTGCTTCAGGATTAGCTGTTTCTAAATTGGCAAAATATGAGAATACTATTAGGGCTGCAGTTATCTTGCATCCTGGTCGTATTACCGTGGATGAGATAAATGGTAAATTTCTTACATTTCTCATCTTGTTCTATCTAGTATCAAGGGTAGTTCGATAAAATTGGTGACCTATGACTGGAACAGGTTATAGTGTATGTTCTAATTTCAGTGACTTTTCGAGTTGATAATTTTCTATTTTCAGAGGTGAAGGTTCCAACTGCTATCTTAGCAGCTGAGAATGACCATATCTTCCCTCCTGATCAAGCAAAACAGCTAGGCGATGTTTTATCTTCAAAATCTGAGGTATATGGTTCCCTTTAAGCATTTACACTTGCTAGTCGGACTGTACTGTTGAAATGTGTGATCATTATCTCATATAAAAACTTAAACCACTAGAGCAATCACACTTTTAGTTACTTAATTACGTCTATAATAAGTAGAAGAATATTATATGCAACTGACTGTCACAATAAATGAATGGAAAAATTCGGTAAGTAGTGATTAGCATTGCCCTACTGGAATAGTTTGTCATCAAAATCTGGTGCAAGTTTACTGTTTTCTTGAGGAAGATTACAAGGATGAAGCATTGAAATCATATGTCTTCTCTAAAAGGGAGACTAAAGGCTAAAGCTGTTAACAAATGTGCAGATTGAAAGCTATGTGAAGATATTCCCCGGGGTTGAACATGGATGGACAGTTAAATACAACAGTGAGGATGAATCGGCTGTCAAAGCTGCAGAAGAGGCTCATTTAGATATGTTAAACTGGTTTACCAAGTTCATCAAGTGAAAAAGAAAAGACTGGACTGAGACATCATTTTTAGCATAAGGAGATTGTACAATTCCTCAAGAAAGTGAGAATATGTCGCAATAAGTACAATACATTTGCTGATATGCAATTTGAAGCCAGATGAGCTATTTAAGAGCTCCCATTATTTCCTTTTTCTGCATATATGTTAAAGTACAGAATATCCACAACACCACCTTGATGAAGCACAATTTTACCTCCATATATTCGGATAAACTTTTTAAGAGCTCCCAAATTGAAAAAAAAAAAAAAACGAAAAAAACTGGGAATCTCTCAACAGGAAGACTTCATTAATCTAGTTAATAATCGCTCCTAGAATATCAGTAAAAGATCATATATATCCTGGGATCTAATGAAACCTTTTAAACTTGTTCTAATTAATCAACATATAAGTTTGTCTCGGTTGACCTGTGACAATTTGACTCAGTTGATTTTAAGGCAAACGTTAGACAAACCAGCAATCTACATATTATGCTTCATTTATTCAACCAATCTCATTAGACTAGTGACAACGGTCTAAAATTACTTTCTTATCATTGTTCTCTCGTCATCACCTCCACCTTCGATAACTATTGTACCTAAAAGATAAATCATGTACTTGTGAATACGATATATATATATATATCTTGTACTCTTTTAAACTTTATCATAAAATATACTTATTATCACAAACTTTATGACAATTCTAGTTTTGACCTTTCCATATACTTTTCTTTCTTCTCCCCTCCTTCCCCACTCAATCTAGGTGTCCATCTTTGTTTTTATAGTTAAAATTTGGAAAAGCAAGTAGTATAACGTTTTTCTTCAATCTTTATTGCCTTTTTTCTTATTCTATTGTTGTCTGATAGAAACATTTTTATTTACTTTACTCCAGTTCTCCACTTCAGCAAATCATTGACCTCCCTCACAAAAATAAAAAAATAAAAAGTAATTAAATGAAGTAAAAAGAATTAATTTCATATATGGTCCTAGTCGTAGAATAAAAAATGTGTTGCATGAAAGTCGTAACTATTGTAATATTTTGCATTTTTGCCCTCAAAAGTCTTTTAAGTATACTAGATTAATGTTGGTGACAAATTACAAACAAAAACATCTACTCCTCTATTCAAGCCAAGACACCAATTGTCAAGACTCAAGATTGTTCTTTGTCAAACTTGTGGAACATCAAAAGTAACAGTGTGTTAAGCTGTTGTTGTTTTCTCTACGAAGTCTCCAATATTATTACTATGTCAGGTCCTCAGTGTTGTGAAAATCCACCAAACATTAGCTCCAGCAATGAAGGAGGAGCGGAAGCAGGGCTTGTCCAACAACTTGGAGGTTTCAACTGCTATGTTTCTGGTCCTGCTGATTCCACTCTTGCTGTCCTCCTTGTTTCTGATGTTTATGGTCAGTTCTTTTTTTCAAAATTCATTTTCTTTGGTAATTTTCCAGTTTTCGTTATCTGATTCTTCTTTAATGTCCTTTGTATATTGTATTATATAGTGCTTGTGTGTTAGTACCACTTATTTGAGTACATACATGTGAATTTTATTAATCACCATGAAAGGAATTGCATGAGGCTTTCTGGGGTATTTCAGATTTTAACCACAACTTTGTACTTTCTTTTACATCTAAAAATCTTCTTTGGTTCATTGGTTGTGTTCTTGTCAATGCCCTGTCATGATCTTTTCCTCTTATTTTGATAGAATAACACATAAAAGGAGCTATGGAGTACATGTTTTTACTTATTTTAATCATTTTCGTGCTTCCCTTAGTTTTTATAAATACTTGTGTTCGTTGAATCCCTGAAACCAATTGACGTACTGATAGATGAAATGGAATTATTATTATGTAACAATACAATTGTTTATAATGCTCTAATCATATTTCTGGAAGCAAAGGCGGATTTAAGATTTTATGAGGATGGGTTCACTATTGTTAGTGGCGGAGTTAGAGTGTCCCAAAAATGATCAGTGAGCAACCTTCGCCAAAAAATTATAGTGTATATTGGTCAAATCTCATTTTATATGATGATATATCAAGAAAACAAAATTATAGTTGATTTAAATTGGATCGATCCCTACTCTGTGTAAGTGAACCATCGTTTGAGCAAGTGAACCATTTCAACTTTTAGACCATTGGTTTCTGAACATCATATTAGACATATTTTGCAAAATACGTGCATAATATATATTTGTGCGCAGAGTATGGGTTCACGTGAACAACATTTTGTAAGGGGGATCCGCCTCTGTTGACTGGAAATTAAGTCAAGTTAAAGGAAAGATCATGTTGATTTTTTGTCAAGGTCGACTAGTGTAAATGTTGTCCATTTCCTTTCAGCAAATAACATTGTGAACGTTAATTATAATTATCTGTCATTTTTTTTATATGCAGGATATGAAGCTCCAAAGTTGCGGTAAGGACTGAGGACTTGCACTCTGGTTGTGAGTTCTGTGAATAAGAAACTTTTTTTAGTCTTTAGTTATTCAGGGTTTAGCATGGCGCTAATTCACTGTACTAACAAATTGTCAAATGCCAATGTTACAATGATGATAAATGGTTGAAGTCTTGACTCAGAGTTTGTTATATTCGATGTAAAAAGATGTATTCTTCAAACTGATATCACTTGCTTTCCATATAGAAAGCTTGCAGACAAAGTTGCCACAGCTGGCTTCTGTGTAGTAGTCCCTGACTTCCTCCGTGGCGATTCCCATGTGTTTAATGATAAGAGGCCTTTAGCAGTATGGATAAAGGATCATGGACCGGTGAGTTTGTATTTCTAATACTTTTCTATGCAATTTCTGACTCAATGTCTGGATATTAGCTGAGGACTCGGCTTTTGTGGTTTTGATTTCATTTTACTGAATCCATTTTTGTGATTTTCCATAATCCACTGCCTCTTTATTTTTCATGCATCCTGAAGAAACAGGATCTCTTGGTTTTTATGCAGTAGCAAACAGCATTGCAGTCCCATCCTATTGGTTGGGCATTTTAGTTCTGCTGAGTTTGTGAGGGTGTTATTTTGTTTCTTATTAACTCATGGAGTCTGGTGATCCATCATGTTTGCACTTTTATCTAATGTATTCTTGTTACTATAGGATCAAGGGTTCGAAGATGCAAAACCAGTTATCGAAGCTTTAAAGAGAAAAGGTGTAACTAAAATTGGAGCAGGAGGCTTCTGTTGGGGAGGTAGTTCTTGCTCTGGTTACAATTCCTTTATGTCTTCCTTTGGCATGAATTTAGATAGCAGTCTTGAAGAGTATATCCACTTTATTTGCTCTAATCTGCTAAATAACTGTTGTTTCTTTCCAGCTAAGGTAGTCGTGGAGCTAGCGAAATATGCTTATATCCAAGCTGCAGTACTATTACATCCTTCATTTGTTGCCGTAGATGATATGCATGGTATGACTTCATTAGAAGACCTCACTTTTTTCTCTCATCTTTCGTTTGCTTGGGTGTGAAGAATTCAAAATACCTGTATAAAGAATTCACAAGTTTGGGGATATTCGGGCATTAGTTTTCAAATAGGCATTGGTTGCTTCTTCAACATTCGATTTTGCATTTATGAAAATCTTTATTGGCGTCTCTCAATTTTCTTTCGGGGAAAGGTTGGTGGGTCAAGGGGATGGTTCAGAAAATATCTGGTACGGATGTTTCTTAATCTCAGCATGTTCACGATAATTAGCTCGTTTCCATGTCTTAATTCAGAGCAGGATTTCATAATTTAGTGCAGTTTCAGGACTAAGTTGTCCTGATGTAGCAGTTTGGCTGTCTCATTTCTGAAGCCATGATTCCTAATGTGTTGTGTTGTTCAGCTGTTAAGGTTCCAATATCAATATTAGGGGCGGAGATTGATCAATATTCTCCACCCGAGCTTGTCAAGAAATTCGAGATGGTTTTAAGTACTAAGCCCGAGGTAGGAAATTTTAGTTGCTTAAGCTTTTCATCATGAAATGCAGTTGTAGATTACTTAAAAGCCTCACCTTTTGTGATCATAACCTGCTTTTGTTGTTTTACGAAAGAACACACAAGAGCTCACTCCTTTATGAGCTTTTCATTTTACTCACATGCTTACTTTGGCAACAGTTGTCCTTATAAATTCTAAAGACTTTGTAATTTAAGCACTATTATCAACTATTCACTTTATTATACTACTTAAGATACTATGTGCTAATTAAAAAATCATTTCTGCTTCAGTAAGAAGAAACAAAAAGAGGAAAAAAAAAGAGATATAAGCTGGGGAGCAATTAAGCATCCTTTACAAATCTTACTGAGTTAAGGGTGATACATCAGATATACATTGAGGAAACACACTCTATATATGGAGTAGAAAGGTAGCTAGATTGCCAAAATGTGAACAGGCTTATGTCAGTGCATCCAAATTTCTGACTTATTGAGTTTATTGCTTATTAATCATCTAGCGAAATATACAGCAGAGGTCCATTTGAAAAAGAAGTGTTATCTGTAAATTTTCACACAGTTCTTCTACTGTTCATGAATGAATCAACTTTATAACTTCATCTCGAGTACTTTGAACCAAGGCAAGCATTGAAGTACTCTACTAGCATGCCATATATATGTACATTCGTGCTGCATGACTCCATGGTTTATCAACGATTACTGGTTTAACTGATTAGGACTTGGCGTACACTGCCACAACGTGCACTACTGCCAATGAGAAATGGATCGACGTTTATGGTGTTTTATGCAGGTTGATGCATTTGTGAAAATTTTCCCTGGTGTTGCACATGGCTGGTCTGTGAGGTACAAAGATGAAGATGAAGTGGCTGTAAAATCTGCGGAAGAGGCTCACCAAGACATGTTGGTGTGGTTTGAGAAGCATCTCAAGTAAAATTTGTTTTCACTATAATGGATATATTCCTTGTATATGTTCTTAGAAGGGTTTCCTAAGCAGTAAATGATTCCATCTACATCTTGTGAGAAATACGGATTTCTCAGTAGGAGAAATGAGTGTTCTTTGTTATTGGTGTATGCAGTGGCGGATTTACCATGCTATACATGGTTCACAGGAACCCATACTACTTGGTTGAAGATCATAATTTTATGTGTTAATTTTTTTAAATTGTGGTTGTATAGTGTAGTATGCACCCATTGTCAAGAACTTGTTGATGTGGTACACCCATAAACTTAAAATCCTGAATTCGCCTCCAGGTGTATGAATTGATTTGTTACAGCCATCAGTTTTAAATAACAGACCAGCAAATTTGTAAAAGAGAATAATAGGAGAGACAATTAGGAATCTATAGAAGAAAAGAGTAGTGAGAGAGAAAAAGAACTCGAAGAGTGCCACCATCCAATTTTTATCGAGCCATGATGGCACCTAAGTATACTACGCCTAGGCTCATTTCTCCGAAAAAATGTTTCCTATCAAAATATTTTCTATTCTTAAGCTCGAACCTAACTAACTAGTCAGTTAAAGAAAATCAAGCTACGTGCATCCATGCCTTTTAGAGGATACCATTATAATCGTAGAGCTAGCAAAATAAATATAGTTGCAAGGAAGAATATACAATACCTATATTGTTGTATGGTATCAACTGTTCATTTTAAAATTCAGGCGATATTTCAACTGTTGTGATGCTCAACCTGTGAGTTTTAGGCACTGGAGGAGCATGTCTCATGCAATAAAGTTCCCCTATAAAATGAATAATAAAAGGACTTCTTTGAGTTTTATACACTTTCCCCTTGTCGTTTCCAATGACCGAATTTAGTTTAGAGTAGAGTTAATTATGTTATTCGTTCTGAGGACATTACTTTATTATTCAAAAATAAAATCACTATATGTATTGGATAAGATTACACAAAGTTTTAATTAAGAAAAACACAAATAAGAAATAGAGGATATTTGGTAAATATGTCCCTTTACATCTTACGTGTATGAAACTCATTTTACGTGCCATTTCCTTCCCCTTTATCAAACCATTGGCCTCCCCCACAAAAACAAAGAAAAGTAAAGAACAAGGGTTAATTTTATGTATGGTTATTGGTATATTGCATTAAAACTATAAAATTAAATATTCGTATATTTTGCATATAAGTAGTTCTATAGGGAAAAGTCCAAATAACTAATAAGCTGCAACGTAAGACAATTGTCAGATAATCATTCATCTTATGTTTGATGAACTTTTTAGGATTTTTTAATGCAAAATATGACAATAATTGATGTATTTTTTTTCTTTAACAAAATTAAGTAACAGTTGACAAACATATACACCTAGCAAGCATAATCAGAGTGCTAACAAAGCTGTTTTTGTTGTAACTGCAATATTATTATGTCAGGTCCACAGTGTTGTGAAAACCCACCAAACCTGAGCTCTAGCAGCAGTGCAACTGGGCATGTCAAACAACTTGGTGGCTTCAACTGCTATGTCTCTGGCTCTGCTGATTCCTCTCTTGCTGTCCTCCTTGTTTCTGATGTTTTTGGTCAGTTCCTTTTAGCTTTCAATTCTTTTTTTCCTTCATATATGGAATTAGCTTTTTCTGACAAATGGTCCTTTATAATACTCTAATCATATAGGAGTACCTGGTAAGTTAAGTCAACTTAAAGGGTAAGAGTTAAGACTATCTTATGTTGATATGTCAAAGTTGGATTCATGTGGATTATGTCCATTTCCTGTAAAAAATATAACATTGTCTAGTTCTAAATATTTGTCCTTATAATTATATGCAGGATATGAAGCTCCAAAGTTGAGGTTAGGACTGAGGGACTTGCACAATTGATTATACAGTTCAGTTGTGAATAAGAATCTTTTTTAATGCTTTTATTATGGTCGGGTTGGTGCTATTTTTATCATTAATGATTTTGGGATAGCCTGGTTCTAGGAGACCAAACGATGTGATTGAATGAATCCTCCTCGGGTCAAATTAGAGAATTCTAGTGTTGTCTCACTTAAGCTCCTCAATAGGTCCACCCCTCGGCCCTCCCCTCTCAGGGTCGCTGCCTCTTTTCATTAAAACTTCAGCTAGGATTTCTATATTTGGTATGTGTGCCTTCACTCATGAAAGAGCTAAAAGTAGCACCTTTGTACACACACACCCCCTCCCCCTCCTTCCCTTCTCCACGACAAGAGTGTAGACACAACAGTTCCTGGTTTAAGTAAAGTTGTGCTTTCACCCTATCAAACTAGTATCTCAAGTCCTGAAGAAACCATATTCTCACTGTACAAACGAATCATTAATAAATGTTATTGGTGAAAATGATGATAAAATCTTGAAATCTTGCTTGACGTAGAGATAGCTATATTGGATTGTCAATAGATAGTTTCTCCAAACTGATATAACTTGCATTTCAACTTGTAGAAAGCTTGCAGATAAAGTTGCAGCAGCTGGCTTCTATGGAGTAGTCCCTGATTTCCTCCGTGGTGATCCCCGTGTACCTAATGATGAGAGGCCTTTGGAAGTATGGATAAAAGATCATGGACCCGTGAGTTACAATTCTAATATACTTTATAGGCAACTTCTACTTCAACGTCTGGATTGTAGTTTAGGTCTCGGTTTTTGAGTTTTCAACTTCATTTTTATGAATCCCTTTCTGCAATTTTCCATAATCCACTGCCTGGATACATAGGATATTTTTGCTTTCATGCAGTAGCAAACAGCGTTGCAGTCTCTTTCAATTGGTTGGGCATTTTAGTTTTGCTGAGTTTGTGGGGGTGTTATATTGTTTCTTCTTAACTCATGGAGTCTGGTGATCCATCATGTTTGCACTTAATCTGATATATTCTTGTTGCTATAGGATCAAGGGTTCGAAGATGCAAAACCAGTTATTGAAGCTTTAAAGAGCAAAGGTGTAACTAAAATTGGAGCAGTAGGCTTCTGTTGGGGAGGTCATTCTTCTTGCTCTGGTTACAAGTTCTTTTTATCTTCTGTTTGGCATAAATTTAATCAGCAGTCTTGAAGACTATATCCACTTTTGTTTGTTCTTATCTGCTAAATAACTATTTTTTAATTCTTTCCAGCTAAGGTGGTTGTGGAACTAGCGAAATATGCTTATATCCAAGCTGCAGTGCTATTGCATCCTTCATTTGTTGCCGTAGATGATATGCAGGGTATGACTTCATTACCATACATCCATACCTTCCTTTTCTCATCATCTTCTCTTGCTTGGGTATAAAGAATTCAGCATACCTATATAAAGAATTCACGAGATTGAGAGTGAACGGGCATGATTTTCAAATAAGCCTTGGTTGCTGCTTCTGACAGATGTCTGTAGATTTATGTAAACTTTATTGGGCATCTTCCATCTTTCTTTTGGGGGCAAGTTGGTGGGTCAGGGGGATAGTTAATGAAGTATCCAGTTTGGTGGTGTCCTAATCTCAACAGGTTTTCCATTTTAGCTGATTTCCACTTCTTAATTCACAGCAGGATTTGATAATGAGTGTAGTTTCAATGCTAGGTTTTCATAATTTAGCGTTTTGGTCATTTCTATTGCTGAAGTCTGAAGTTCCTAATTTGTTTTGGTGTTCAGCTGTTAAGGTTCCAATCTCAATATTAGGGGCGGAGATTGATCAAAGATCTCCACCAGAGCTTGTCAAGCAATTTGAGATGGTCTTAAATACTATGCCCGAGGTAGGAAATTTTTAGTTGCTTAAGCTTTTCATCAAGAATTGCACTTGTAGACATTACTCTAATGCCTCTCCATTGGTGATTATAACCTGCTTATGCTGCTTTACAATTGAATACACAAGAGCTCACTCCTGCTCACTCCTTTATGAGCTTTTCATTGTTCTCACATGCTTACTAATTACTATGGCTAGAGTTGTCTAGTGTAAGTTCTAAAAATTTTGTAGTTGCACTCTGATTAACTATTCTCTTTATTATATTACTAATGATTCTATATGTTTATTAAATAACCAATTCCCCTTCAGGAAGGGGAAATAAGAATTAACAAGAGAAAAAATGAAGAAAGAAGCTGAGGGACAATTAAGCATCCTTTGACGATGCAAATATTTCTGCATTTTAGGGTGATACATCCAATATACATTTAAGAAAGACACTCTATGGATATCCTATCATGGTGCAGAACAATAGATAGATTGTCAATTTGTGAACAACTTATGTCAATGCTTCCATATAGTGAGTTTAATGGTTATTAATCTTAAAGCGAAATATGTTACTAGAGGTCCATACAAAAGTGTTATCTGTAAATTTTAATGCATTACTTCTATTGTTCATGAATGGATCAACTTTCAAACTCCAACTCGAGTACTTTGAACTAAGGCAAGCATTGAAGTATTCTGCTTGAATGCCATACTTCGTGACCAAGAGGTGTATTCAAGCTGTATGACTATTTGGGTTACCAACAATTAGTGGTTCCACAGAGATTTGTAGGACTTGGCATACACTGCCACCGCATGTATTGCTGCCAATGGGAGTGAATCGGACATTTATGGCGTATTATGCAGGTTGATGCATTTGTGAAAATTTTCCCCGGGGTTGCACATGGCTGGTCTGTGAGGTACAAAGATGAAGATGAAGTGGCTGTGAAATCTGCTGAAGAGGCTCACCAAGACATGCTAGGGTGGTTTGAGAAGCACCTCAAGTAAAATTTGCTTTCACTATAATCCATGTATTCCTTGTATGTGTTTGTTTAATAGGCTTAGGAGGCTTTTCTAAGCAGTAAAAAATGATTCCATCTGCATCTTGTGAGGAATATAGATTTCTCAGTAATGAGTGTTCTTTGTTGTTGGTGTATGAATTGATTAGTCAAAGCCAATATGACTTTCAAAAGAACCAAGATCAATAATTTGACAGATTATATTATACTCTAATCAGTGTTTAACTATTCAGGGATTTATCATAGTTACTATTTTTTACATTTTTTGTTGATGTACTCCCACCCTCTTTCTTTTTTCGAGCTTCCTCAGTTATGCTTTGCGAAACTCACATAGGTGGAATTATATCTCTCGACAACTTTGGAGGAAATCTGAAACATATTTCTCTTTAATTGGTGAGACATCATTGACATTTAGTGAAAATGTGGTAAGCCTTGAGTTTTGAAAATTTACTATTATGGTAGAGTACACTGCAAGAATTGGTGGAAACTGGAAAGATGACCATTAAAGCTTAAGAAGATGGAGGAAATGTAACAAAGGCAATCGAAAGTGAATCCTGAAACAAAAATTATAACATGAAAAAGAAGTTAATGACACTAGTCTGGGTCTGGCTTAATTACCTACAATATGATCAGAGTATTTAACTGAATATTGCAAGGGAAATCGCATGTAGAGGAGTTCCTTAAATTGTTAATTTACTGAAATAGAAAAGGAGCTAGATTTCATCAGGTGTGTATTTGTGTGCAAAGATGTTATGGGTATTTGGGTGAATATATATAACAACCACTAATCATTTCACTACGTTTGGTTACATCACACTGCTTGGAATGCGGTTTTTTTCCTAATTCTACGTGAACGCGGAATACTTTATATATCGGGTTGTACTTTTTGTATATATAGCAGAAATATTGCTTGCCATTTCATATTGGTATAGAGAAAAACGAATCAACTTTTGCTTGTTTAACTCAATTTTACGATACCAAAGTTCATTAGGGCGACAGGAATATAACAAAGTCATGTGAAGCAAATTATATATCCCATTTCCCCCTTTTAACAAAAGAACCTCTAATGTGCTACCATGTTGTCAATTATTAATTTCGCTTGATACTGTCACACACTCAGATGCGATGCGAGTGTATTACAAAATAAATTAACTTATCAAAGAACTTTCTTAGGAGAATTAAAATGAGAAAAATACGAAATAATGCACTAAAAAGTGACTTTAAAAATGCCAAAAGATAGTTTACAGGCTCTAGCTAGTTATAGAACTACTCTAAGTTTGTCGTGGAAGCACTGGTATAAATATGAGTTTTGATTCTCAAGCTATAGAGAGAAATAGAACAAGAGAGTCAATTTAGGACATAGGGTCTTGACATTAATTATTAAAATTATCTTCTGGCCGAACTGTTGAATGTACATATGTACTTGCATCAATTTGTGTTCCTAGCCCCCAACTTTATGGGGTTTCATCTAAATACCTAAACATGTACTCCTACCAAGTTTAGCTAATTAACCTAATAGGTACTCCCTCTGTTCCAAAATAGTTGTTATAGTTCGAATTTCGAGAGTCAAACGAGTTTAATTTTGACCGTAATATTTTCACATGTCTTTTAAATTATTAATTATTGTGACTTATAGTACTTTTTATGTAGTTTCTAGTTATATAAACATCATTACAAAAACTTAAAGATTACATATTTAAATTCACAGTCAAAATAAACTCGTTTGACTCTCGAAATCCGAAGTATGACATGTTGAGTTAATCTAAATATATGTTTTGATTATGACAAAAAGAATGCGATACTTAAGTTCTATGTGCCTTCTGCAGGATTTACAAGATGAGAGCCTAAAGATTATGGAAGATTGATTCTGAGGATCGTTGATTGATTTCGAGAGTCAGCTATGGAAGGTTGAGATTTGTGGCCGCGTTTCTCGTGAAACTTGTTCCACAATATGCTCTTGCCTTATTCTCTGGAGATATTTATATCCCTAAGAGAATCAAATCTCTTGGGTCAAATCTCTCTAATTCCGGAATCTCGTCAATCACATCTCCATCATATCTCGATTACAGATCTGCCTCTTTTCCCTTCAACGGGCGTCGCTGCTGGGACTCTATTTATTCAAGCTTCTCTGGAGATTTTCTTTACGCTTCTTATTACTATCTACTATCTCTAAGTCTTTTACTTGCAAGAACTGTATTCCTAAGTGTCTACGAGTGTGTCACAGAAAAGATAAGAGAGATCGTGTAGTGAGGTAATAGTTGTGTCACTGAAGTTGGTCTGATCATCTATAAATCAGACACTGTCGTTAGTGGTGAGCGAAGGATTAAAACCACCTGTGAGAAGACGTTTGTGGTTAACGATAAACCATACTTGTATTGTGTTCTACAAGAGCTTGAAGAGAGATAACTCCCTTGTGACCCAAGGGGACTGGATTAGGAACCAATTGGTTCTGAACCAGTATAAAACTCTGTGTCGTTCCTTGTTTATTTACTGCCTTTTATTCTGCACTGATTATTATCTATCTTTCTAATTGAACTAATAATTTGAGTAGTCGACTAAAACTAGGAGTAAAAATAATTCACCCCCCCCCCCCTCTTGTATTCATCAATTGGTATCAGAGCTTGGGCTCACATTTTTGTTTTTGCCTTACAACAAGTGAGAAAAGATCATGTCAT
This sequence comes from Petunia axillaris subsp. axillaris, assembly GCA_029990575.1. NCBI lineage: Eukaryota > Viridiplantae > Streptophyta > Magnoliopsida > Solanales > Solanaceae > Petunia > Petunia axillaris. Next base: position 168,021,561 of record JARKNS010000008.1, read on the forward strand.
CACACGTTGTGAATGGAGCTCTTCTACAAGAGGGAACTTCTGTCACCCGACCTCCTTACTTCAATGGTAAGCACTATGGTCATTGGAAGATTCGTATGGAAACATACATCAAATCCGTTGACTTTAAGGTATGGCGTGTCATCAAGAAGGGTCCCTTTGACATTCCCACTATCAAAACTACAAAGAAAGAAGGAGATCTTCAAAACGTTCCTACTGATGTTGATATGGACGATTATACTGACGAACAACGGAAGATTATCCAACTTAACTACAAGGCTGTTAATATTCTTTGCAACGCTATCAATGGTGAAGAATATGAAAAAATATCCAGTTGTGAAACGGCTAAAGAAATATGGGATAAGTTGGAAGTTACGTATGAAGGAACCAGTAAGGTGAAAGAAACTAGAATCAATCTTCTAGTGTATGAATATGAACTATTTCAAATTAAAGATGGAGAATCTGCTGAGGATATGTTTGCTAGGTTCAGCAAAATTATTAGTGAGCTCAAAGCACTTGGAAAGATCTACTCTAATTGTGAGCAGATAAGGAAGATTCTGAGAAGCCTTCCTACTACATGGCAACCCAAGGTTATAAACATAGAAAGTGGATATCTCAACAAAATCTCTTATGATGAACACAGAGGAGATTTGATTGCCTTTGAGAAAACTCATTTGAAACGTAATGTGTTGGAAGAGAAAAAGAAAACTGTGGCTTTCAATACTACAGTGGAGGAAGTCAACTATGATCAGGATGTTGAAGAAGATGATATCCAAGAACAACTTGCTATGATGTCCAGAAACTTGAATGGTCTAGTGAACCGAAGACGAAAATTCAGAAAAGGCAAAGCTTCATTCAAGAAAGATCAAACCAACTACAGAAATGAGGGTCGATGTTTTGAATGTGGCAAACAAGGACACATTGCAACCAACTGCCCTGACGCCAAAAGAAAAGGAAGGAACAGATCTTACGCAGCATGGAGTGATGAGGATGCAGCTGATGCTGAGCAAGAAGAAGCAGCCAACATTTGCTTCATGGCCTCAGACAACTCTACCAGCAGTGGAATTCAATCAAATGACTCAAGTGAGGTACGTTGTGAATTTTGTATTGAGAACTCTAGAAATCTTGATGAAGTTCTAGACGAGCTGGAAAAGGCACTTAGGAAAATTAAGAAACTAAGTAAAGAAAAGGAGGAATGGGAAATGAAACTAGAAGTAGTTGAGACAGAAAATGAATTCCTAAAGGAAGAAATGAATCATCTCAAACTTAAACTTAACAGTCATAGAAAGTCCACCAGTCAAAGCTCGGTAGGATCAAATAGCTTCTATAGATCAGCTAGATCTTCTATGTCTACAAGAGAAACTAAAACTATGCCTATTTGCTATCATTGTGGTGAACCTGGTCATGTGTTTAGAAGATGTCAAAAGAGAAATCCTGGAAAATGATTTGAAGACCAAAGGCTAAAATTGAAGCTAACACCTTTAAAGCTAACCCTCAAGGACCCAAGCAAGCTTGGGTACCTAAACTTACTTAAAAACCTTATTTTGCAGGGACGCCACAAAAGATCAATGAAGATGGGAAAATGGTTTCTTGATAGTGGATTCTCCCGACATATGACTGGCGATAAACAGTTGTTCAAATCTATAACAAAGATTGATGGAGGTTCTATAAAATTTGGAGGAGATGCCAAAGGAAAGATCGTTGGCATTGGAATCATATCTTTAAGTCCCTCCTGTGATACTAAGGAAGCATTTCTAGTTGATGGACTCAAACACAATCTCTTAAGCATCAGTCAACTATGTGATGAAGGGTACAAGGTAAAGTTTAAATCTAGCAGATGCATCATCCATGACAACAAAGGTAAGGTTGTTCTTTCTGGATCCAGAGAAAACAATATCTATGTTCTAAACAATGGTAAAACATCAACAGGTAAACATCTATGTCTTGCATCTATTACTAATGACCCCTGGACATGGCATAGAAAGTTAGGTCATGCTAGTATGTCTTTGATCGAGAAACTATCTAAACAGGAACTAGTCATTGGATTACCTAAGCTTAACTTCTCTAAAGATCATATCTGCGATGCATGTCAGCTAGGTAAGCAAACTAGAACTTCTTTTAAATGAAAGGACACCGTCTATACATCCAACTCCCTTGAACTACTGCATATGGATCTATTTGGTCCAACCAGAACTGCTAGTATAGGAGGTAAAAGATATGCATTTGTAATTGTTGATGATTACTGTCGCTTTACTTGGGTTATGTTTCTATCTCATAAAGATGATGCTTTTAAAAGTTTTGAAGTGTTTTGCAAGAAAGTTCAAAGAGAGAAAGGTTACTACATTTCCACCATCAGAAGTGATCATGGAGGAGAATTCGAAAGCAAAATCTTTGAAGATTACTGCAATTCTCATGGGTTCACTCACAACTTCTCGTCCCCTCGGACTCCTCAGCAAAATGAAGTTGTAGAAAGAAAGAATCGCACTCTTCAAGACATGGCCAGGACCATGTTAGTTGAGCATTCTCTTTGAATCAATTTTGGGCTAAAGCTGTAAGCACTGCTTGTCATATTCTGAATAGGTGTCTTATTCGTCGTATCCTTCATAAAACCCCCTATGAACTCTGGAAAGGTAAAAGACCTAACATCAACTATTTTCACCCCTTTGGATGTAAATGCTTTATTCATAACAATGGCAAAGATAATCTTGGTAAATTTGATCCTCGTAGTGATGAAGGTATTTTTCTAGGATACTCTACTACCAGTAGATCTTATAGAATGTTTAATAAAAGGACATTATCTGTTGAAGAATCCATGCATATTGTCTTTGATTATTCTTTGACCCATGTCGAGAAAGGTAATGATGCAGATGACGAAGAAGTCGAACAAACTCCTTCAACACCCTCAGAAATTACAGTCACCACCTCTGAGCCTTCAAATCCTCAAATTCAAAATATTGAGGAGTCAGATTCCATTCCAGGACAGGCCGAATCAACTACACAGCTCAAAGAACTGGAAGTGGTAGTACCCAATGAATGGAGGAGTGATCCCAATTATCCACAGAAATACATCATTGGAGATCCTCGAGAAGGTATGAAAACGAGAAACTCTCTTAAATCTAATCTGGCTTTCATCTCACAGATAACCAAAGAAGATAAACAAAGCCCTTCAAGATGAATCTTGGGTCCTTTCCATGAAAGAGGAGCTCGATCAATTTGAGAAAAATCAGGTATGGAAGCTTGTTCCTAAAGCCAAAGGAAAATCTGTTATCGGCACAAAATGGGTGTTCAGAAACAAGCTCAACGAAGAAGGTAAGGTGGTAAGAAACAAGGCTCGTTTAGTGGCTCAAGGCTACTCTCAAACGGAGGGAGTCGACTATGACGAGACTTTTGCTCCTGTTTCTAGACTTGAATCTATTCGCATGCTTCTGGCTTTTGCTTCTTTCAAACGATTTAAACTCTTTCAAATGGATGTTAAAAGTGCTTTCCTAAATGGATTTATTAAAGAAGAAGTTTTTGTCAAGCAACCCCCGGGTTTTGAAAACTCCAACTACCCTCATCATGTTTTCAAGCTTTCCAAAGCCCTTTACGGTCTTAAGCAAGCCCCTCGTGCTTGGTATGAAAGACTTAGCTCCTTCTTATTATCCCATGATTTTTCTAGAGGAGAAAGTGACAAAACCTTATTTATACAGAAAACTTCCTCTGATATTCTTATTATACAAATTTACGTCGATGATATCATTTTTGGTAGCACTAATCTAGAATTATGCAAGAATTTTGAAGTGCTAATACAGGGAGAGTTTGAAATGAGTTTGATGGGAGAACTCACGTTCTTCCTCGGACTTCAAATCAAACAATACGACGATGGTATCTTTATTTGTCAATCTAAATATACTAAGGAACTCATCGTTAAGTTTGTCATGAATGACGCCAACTCTGCTAAAACTCCCATGAGCCCTGCTACCCATCTGGTAAGTGACTCAAAAGGTACAAGTATCAATGCTTCTCTCTATCGAGGTATGATTGGATCATTACTTTACTTAACTGCTAGTCGACCAGATATTATGCTTTCAGTTTGTAAATGTGCTCGCTTTCAGTCAGCTCCTAAAGTATCCCATCTTACTGCAGTCAAAAGAATTCTTCGATATCTTGTTGGTACAGTTAACTATGTTCTATGGTACCCTTGCACCAATTTCTTTGATCTTATTGGCTTTTCAGATGCTGACTATGCAGGTGATAGAATTGATTGAAAAAGCACAAGTGGTGCAAGCTTCTTTCTTGGGAAATCCCTTGTTTCATGGCACAGTAAGAAACAGGATTGCACTGCTCTTTCTACTGCTGAATCCGAATATGTCGCACTAGGACATTGTTGCACTCAACTTCTTTGGATGGGCAAGCAACTCTCTGACTATGATCTATTTTTTAAACCTATTCCCATGCTATGTGATAACACTAGTGCTATTGAATTATCATACAATCCTGTTGATCATCCTAGAACTAAGCATATTGATGTTCGTTATCATTTTGTTAGAGATCATATTCAGGATGGTGATGTTGATATTGCCTTTGTGAGCACCGATTTTCAATTGGCTGACATTTTTACTAAACCTCTTTTAGAAGAACGGTTTTGTGCTCTACGTGACTTGCTTGGGATCGTACCTGATCCTTATTAAATCTCTTTACTCTCCAGCAATTAAACCTATTTTGTTTTATTACAATTAAAGACTTTCCGGTTTTATGCTTATTTTACTCTGTCATTATTACTTTTTACCTTTTCAAGTGCCATCATTACTCTTTTTAGTTGAAAAGTTGTCAGGCGGCGTGGGAAGCGAGTTCCAAGGGTCTACAACTTGTCCTTTCACTTCCATCAGACCATCACGTCTTTTCGTTTCCTCTCCCACACACGATACCACTTCTGTTCTCATCCCTTTCCTTTTTAACTTCCCCCATTCTCAAACCCTTTCATCTCTCCACTTCTCCTCAACCCTTCTATATTAAAATGGTCAGGAAAACCTCCTTCTCTGCTCGTCGGAGTCAACGCACCAAATCAAAATTACCCACTACCTCTACCACTCCGGTACAGGTGGAATCTGACCACTCTGAAAACACCATGTCAAATTATCAAAGTCCTGACAGAAACCCTAATCCTTCCAAGAAATCCGGCAAACGACCCATGCAGTCTCCTGATGAAGAATGTGTTAAAAGACCCAAGAAGGAATTCTCCCTTACTGATTTGGATGAGACACTGGATATCTGGGATGTCTCTGTGAGTGAAAAGCTTGTCGCTATCAAGGAGAAACCTCTGGCTCATGGCAGACTTGTGGACTTGGAGTCTATGGATTCCCTCAATTGCTCTCTGAATCCGTGGTTTGACGCTCAAGACTGGTCAATCTTCTTCTCCACTGACCCCATTGACATTCCCGAAGATTTGGTAAGACTCTTTTATGCTAATCTCCGCCCCTGTTCCTCCGGTGATTTTGAGACAATGGTGTTGAACACTCGCATTGTTATCACCAAGGCTATTCTGTGCCGTATTCTGGGCTGTAAGTCTTCTGGCTACTCTGAATTCTTTAAAATTTCTTGGCATGCTGATTTTGAGGTCTCCTTTGACCAAGCCAAGACCTTTTTATGTGATAAGTCTGATGTTCCTGAAGGGCAACTAGGCCCCTTAGACCTCTCCTTTGAAATGCGTGTGTTGGCCCACATTGTTGGTACTACTCTGCTTCCCCGTACTGGTTCTCTCAGTTCCCTCTCCCAAAGTGACACTCTGATTGTTTATTGCTTAGTTACTAAAAAGAAACTTGATTTGGCTGCCTGGATCATTGAATATATGCTTGAAAATATTGCTGAATGTGCTTCTCTTCCGTATGGTATCATTATCACTCGTATCCTGCACTTTTATAGAGTTGAATTCTTTGCTTGGAAAACCTGCTCATTAACTGCTTGCTATAATTCTCGCACCTTTGCATCCATGGGGTATATTCGCCTTCACGGCTCTTGGGTTCGCAAGGAACCAAAGTCTCCTAAACCGGCTGATGATCTTGCCGGTCCTTCCAAGACATCTGTTCCGGCTGCTGCTGAGCCTGTTGGTAAGCTAAAGGATGCTATGGCTGACATCAATGACCTGTTACTTAGTCTGCACTACAAGAGTGAGAAGGCCTCCGATGATGTCGCTGATCTCAAACTGGATGTTGGTAGGTTCTCTCTTAAGTTAGACACTGCTGTGACTGACTCTGCTGCTGCTATAAGACAGGTGCATGCCCGAATTGATATTGTTTCTACGGATGTTCAGGCGAGAATTACTGCCATGTCTACAGATGTTCAAACTAAGCTGGACAGGATGACTGATAATGTTGTGAACACCCTTACCTATTTCCTTGCTCCTCGATGAACTAAGCTATCTGGGTCTGTAATATTCAGGATATTTTTAGACTTGCTCTTTTTTGTTTTGCTCCTTTTTGGTTGATGCCAAGGGGGAGAATAGACTGCTTATTTACATTCGCATCTATGTGAATATCGTATTATCGTATCTGCATTATACAATGTATAGGGTCACTCACTCAGGGGGAGTCAACTAACCTCCTTACCTTGGAGACCTCTACTTGTCAATGTAACAGGACACTTACTCAGGGGGAGTCAACCATCAGGATTGGATAACGCACTCACTCAGGGGGAGTCAGCTATCAGGATTGGACAGTCGACTAGAGCGACAAAGGGAAGTATCCTGGCACATACTCCTTCACTTTTTGTCATCACAAAAAAGGGGGAGATTGTTGAGTTAATCTAAGTATATGTTTTAATTATGACAAAAAAAATGCGATACTTAAGTTCTATGTGCCTTCTGCAGGATTTACAAGATGAGAGCCTAAAGATTATGGAAGATTGATTCTGAGGATCGTTGATAGATTTCGAGAGTCAGCTATGGAAGGTTGAGATTTGTGGCCGCGTTTCTCGTGGAACTTGTTCCACAATATGCTCTTGCCTTATTCTATGGAGATATTTATATCCCTAAGAGAATCAAATCTCTTGGGTCAAATCTCTCTAATTCCGGAATCTCGTCAATCACATCTCCATCATATCTCGATTACAGATCTGCCTCTTTTGCCCTCAACGAGCGTCGCTGCTGGGACTCTATTTATTCAAGCTTCTCTGGAGATTTTCTTTACGCTTCTTATTACTATCTACTATCTCTAAGTCTTTTACTTGCAAGAACTATATTCCTAAGTGTCTACGAGTGTGTCACAGAAAAGATAAGAGAGATCGTGTAGTGAGGTAATAGTTGTGTTACTGAAGTTGGTCTGATCATCTATAAATCAGACACTGTCGTTAGTGGTGAGCGAAGGATTAAAACCACCTGTGAGAAGACGTTTGTGGTTAACGATAAACCATACTTGTATTGTGTTCTACAGGAGCTTGAAGAGAGATAACTCCCTTGTGACCCAAGGGGACTGGATAAGGAACCAATTGGTTCTGAACCAGTATAAAACTTTGTGTCGTTCCTTGTTTATTTACTGTCTTTTATTCTGCACTGATTATTACATGACAACTATTTTGAAACGGATGGAGTACATGGCAAGTAATAATATAAAAAGTTTAAGCTATCAGAAATTGATTCAATGAACGAAACGATTTTGTGAAAACATCATACAAAGAGAACAAGTATTTTTCTTGATCATGGAATTATCCTTTGTGACAAGTGACAACAACACGAATTGTAGCCACTTGAGGGAAAAATCAAAATCTTGCAACTCGTTCAGGTCATTTTCTTTTCATGCACACGAATCAAGTACCATTGTAAAGAGAAACATGCATGAAAATGATACATCAAAGAGTACTTATCACAACTAAAAGCTTAAAAGTTTCCGTGGTGGCTGTTGAGAGAATTTCCTTTACCTCTTAATATGCGTCAAGGGTCCTTCCAATCTCCACCAAGAAAAGAAACTGAGTAAAGTAAACAAAAGTCACAAAGTCTTAGGAACTAATCATTAGATTAACATAAAGACCAATTAGATCGTAATTATATTTTTAGAGCTAATCATTAGATTAACGTGAGAACAATTAAAGATTTTGAATTAGTTATCCTTTACATTAGAAAGAAGGAAAATATTTATCAGCTCAAAAGTGAGCATCTTAATGTTTAAAGACGTGGGATAAATCATATCCTTTTTCTTCCACTTCGTAAAGTATTTGTTTGTAGTAGATAAAGGATGAATATAATCCATCATCTGTGGGAAGAGTACGTGCGTGGAACTAAATCAAGAAAAGAATTCCTTTACCAAATCTAAAATTCAATAAAAGAATTATATTTTAAAACATCTGCTCCTTACCTTTGGCCAAAAGGCTAACTAGCTTAATTAGTTATTTGCTCGTGTAGCAAAGTTGAATCATAGGGTTTCATTATTAGTGCATGTGTCAAAAAAATGTACCTCCATATGTGTTCCACGTTCCTTTTTTAAAATTTCAGTGTCTTTGATTGATTCAATCCCATTGCTCTTTTGCTTATTTTTTGTCATTTATTTCTTTATCCTTTACGCACTTATAAACCTTTATTGAGAGTGTATGACAAACGTGAAACGACAAAAAACTATACCAGTCAATCGGGCAAGAACCGGCTCGAATCAGCCCATTAAGAATCGGTTTACCGGACCGGTACATTCGAGCCATTATCGATCCTGTTCGAATCGGTCTTTTCTTCAAAACTTTTAAGCCCTGCTCGGTCCTAGTCCATTGAGCACCGGTCCGGTTTTTATTTTCTTTTCTCTTTTTCATATTTTAGCTAAGCTTGTCACTTTGTATTTGTAATTGGAGGGACATACAGGGGCGGATGTATCCCTCAGCCACCGGGGTCATCCGACACCACTCCATCAAAATTTTTGCTAAAAAAATTAAATATGATAATAAAGAAAAACATAAAATTGCCTAACAAAATAAAGAATGATACCAATAAAATAAAAGCATAAGTAGGTGAGTTGGTGTAGCTGTACATATGTTTCAACTTTGTAGTTCCGAGTTCAAGTCCCTTTAATGGCGGTCTATTTCAAGGTTTTTTTTTTTTAACTCGATTCTGACACCACTAACAAAAAATCATGCGTACGCCACTGAGGACATATAATCATATATAAAAAGAGAAGGAAGGTGAAAGTAGTAAAGAAAAGATCAAAACATCTTGAGAATAATATACTTTGACTCATTGATGGAAACCAAGTTTAATCACTATGTTAATTTGACGCACTACTCATGAAGTAAAAGATTACTGTTATTATTCTAAGTAAATACTATCTCATCATTATTATAGTACGCCTAGTCAAATAGATGCAACTTTAATACTACAACTCAAGGGTGAGAAATTGAGACTATCAGTTTCTCTCACAACCAAGAAGATCAGTTGTATAAAATACTTAATTAATATATATTCTTGATTTCTACTACTTGGTCTAACTTATTGATTGCTTCTTAGCAATGCAAAAATAGTAAATGAATATGTTCATTCGTTGTACCTAATGAAGCTAAAAATATCTTTGATACTGCTGCATATTGAAGGATTCTAAAAGGAACTAAATGCTACATTAGATTTTGTATGATTCTTGACAAAAGCATGTCTCAGTTTTTCTCTACATATAGTATAATTTTTCTATCAAAAAACCGGTCCGATCCGGTCCACCGGTCGGCCGAATACCGGTCTTTTACCGGTCCGAGCTAACCGGTATTTTTTCTTAAGCCTGGCTCGGCACGCAACCCGCTTCCTCCTTGTTCCTGGACCGTTTATAATGAACCGGTTTGGTCCGGTCCGGTCTTTTACTGGTCCGGTCCGGTCCACCGGTAGGCCAAAGACCGATCTTTTACTGGTCCAGGCTAACCGGTCTTTTTTTTAAGCCTGGCTCGGCCCGCAACCCACTTGCTCCTTGTTCCGGACCGTTTATAATGAACCAGTCCAGTCTTTTGCAAGTTCGATCCGGTCCGGTATCGAATTAGCCCCGCCTGATTGACAGGTATACGAAAAACAGACACCCATTAATTAACTCCTTGATCAGCTAGTCCAAGCATATAACTAATGGGGAACTAATAGTTTAAGGGGTTTCAAGTCATTGTCTCTATATTTCCTGATATTTCAACTGAAATAAGTGTTATATATTAGCGTAACAGAATTATCAAAATTACAAGAAAGATCCATTTTCATACGAAAACTCAACCTTCACAAAGTATTAGTACTTCCTCCGTGTCAATTTAAGTATCTATTTTTTTTAGTCTGTTCCAAAAAGTGTATTTTTTCATATTTAGTAATAACTTTTTAATTCTAGAATTTGTTTGGGAAGTTTTCAAAACTACCCAGCCCATACTAAAATATTATCCGACCATGATCCAAGTTTTATTTAAATATTTTGTAGCCGCACATACACAATATTGGGATATACCATTGGGACATTCAAACTTGTATACCGTTGAGGAATACATATACTAGAAAAGTATATAATAGAAGATACCTATATCATTGGTGTATAGTGTGACTATGGTGTATACTAGTTTGGAGTATATGCGACTACGGAATGAAATAATTTTAGCCAAATGGCCAGGTCGGGTAAATATTTTTAAATATGACTATTTTTAGTTCAAAATAAAAGTTAGTAGACACACACAATAAAAATTCCAATTTATTTGGACCACAAAATTTAAAGGTACTGACCCACATTATACATACTTTTAATTATAAATTATAAAATTTAAAAGTTTTTTGTTTTTTTAAATTTTGTGCCGGTCAAACCTAAACACTTAAAATGGGTAATTCCTTTTCATTTTAGAATAGATGACCTACAACACTCATTGAAGAATACGCGGTGACAGCAGTCACATTTGCTCACGTGGCACGTAAGCAGCACCACTTGGTCAACAAAACGGGGTCCATACCTTGCCAGCTTCCTAATGTATTCTGTTTCAAGCACGTGAGAAGACCCGCAGTTTCTAACTTTGACCTCCAATCAGAAAATAAAAACAAGTTATCCACTTGCCACCTCCCTCAAGGGTGGAGTTTGAATCCACTTTGTTGGAAAATCATAATCATCATATCATATCATTATATCATACTATTATAAAAGAGTCAATTCCTTGAGTAAAAAATAAGTGATCATTTTGTCCTTCAATTAAAAACTACTACCTATAATTATTTGCACTAAAAAATTAATTTAACATTAAATAAAAAGTCATGAATTATTTGGTACAAAAGTAGTATTTTTCATAAATGAGTATATTAAACATTTCTCGTGAATCTGAAAGTGCAGACTTTGAAAAATTACATAAATAATTATTCCTTCTTAAATGGGTACATTAACCAAATACTATTTCTTAACTGTATTTAAATGAAGAATTTGAATAGTTGCAATTGATAATACATATACAGGTACCATCTCTGTCAAATGCAATTACTACGTAGATGGCCATTTGGCCAATTTCCGTGATATCTATTCATTAATTCACTTACTCTCTTAAATGGATATTTATCAGAATTATGTGATTCGATACATACTTGTGATATTCATACATCACTTTGGTCATTTTAATCTTTACAACACGCTGGCCAGCCCGTAATTACTGAATAGTGAAAGACATAGAATTGTTGGCTGTGAGTATATCTCATAATGGTTATTTACATTCAATTTTTGTTTACCTGTTTGATATATCATATCCATTTTGCGTATACATCTTAATATGCGTAAAGCCCTACTATGTTCTGAAGTACCTCTGTTTCGCCATCTGGTAAGTATATATGTTGGGACAACTTCATCCCACTGTTTTGTCAACAACAATTATATTTTTACTTTTTCTGTGATATTTCTTTTTTTTTCCCCGTTTTATTATCCTCAAAAGTTGTATTTTATAAATGGTATTCGATTTATACCACAATGAAATCATGGCTTGATTTGTAAAATTACCTCTATGGTGGTGAAGGAGGAGGCAATGAAGATGTTACTGTTGCATTGCTACTTTGTTATATTTTAGAATTTAATACTTTATTTTTCTTTGTCCGGGAAGAAAAGAATTTAATCAATAATACATACAACATGATTTAAAGATGAGACATATAGCTAATAACGAATAGCGATCGACCTAAATTCATTTATGGAGAATGGACAAATTGAATATATAGACCAAAATATGTTATAATAAGTTACATCCAAACACCTTATCAATATGTGGTGTTTGTATATATTAGTAACCTGGGTAATGTACTGAGTTTTAACTCTTAACTGTGTTGTCAAATTCAATTGTATGTGTTTTTCTTCTTTTTCGTTTTCACTTAATACTAAAGTCTACTAAACAATCACAAGCAGTCTTAAAATTCACCTTTCAAAATTTAAAAATATCATAATTAAACATATCAGTTAGTGGTAAGCAAACCCAGTAAATAACATATTTTTAATACAATAATAAGCTTTTTTTTTTTTACTTTTAAATTTTTAATACTCCTTAGTATGGGGTACACGCGCAACGTGCCTACTCAGAAGTCAGAACTAGTTTTATATATATAGTTATATATATAACAGCATGTTTGGCCAAGCTATTCAGATGTCACAAACGCTTTTTTTCTATATATATATATATATATATATATATGAGAAAATTTTGATATGTTCAGCCAAAATAAAATTGTACTTTTTAAAAGAAGTAGAAGCGGTTTTTTTGCAGTTGGGGAGAAGCTATATATTTCTGCTTTTTTTCAAAAGCAGAACCAGAAGCAGCTTATTAGTTTTTGTAGACAAAAATATCCTTACCAAAAATATTTATTTTCAATACTAGTTTTAATTAGTTCAACTAATATTGCTTTCAAATATCAATAAACCTTTGTTCTCCGCTTCCCTTTTTTAGTTTACATGTATTCCTATTGATCAAAAACCTTAATATATATTCTATTTTAAAGTAAATAAAATTAAAAAAATTCAATGAAGTATTTATTAAAAAAATATTAAAATTTTTTCTATGTTTTAAAATAATATTGTCCACGAAATGAATCTTTATATTGTATGTATTTTCATAATTTGACACCCAAAAGAACTTTTTATAAAAATTATTCAAAGACAATTTATTTAGAAAGTACTTCTTAAATGAGTTTACTAAATTGAAACTGCTTATTTTTCAGAAGTACTTTTCAAAATAAGTATTTTTTTGCAGCTTGTCCAAACATGCTCTAAATCTAACATATTCATATTCACCATTATCCAAAATTATCTCTTTCCTTTCCCTCCCCTAAATGGTTAAAAAAAAAAGTAAAAAAAAGTTAATTATCTAGCGACTACAATATTCTAGCTAGTTTCATCAACAATAAAGAAAAAAAGAAAAAAATTCAATTGATTAGCTAATTTGAGAGGTTATTGTTGTTTTTTTTATTTCCCACCCGGTGTCTGGTGTCCGGTATCCTTATTGGAGTCCCGACTAATTCGGATTCACATCCATAACCAGGGCTCGAACTCAAGACCTCTAGTTAAGGAGGAGCAGTCTCATCCACTGCACCACATCAATTGGTAGTGAGGTTATTGTTGTTGGTAAAGCTCGAAGAGTTCTTTTAGAACAGGGAAGAATAATTTTTCGACGAATATGTTACTCTAGAATGATTTTTTTTTTTTTTTGAAAAATCATTTGAATAAGAAAAAGCTGTATCCAAAAGAAAACTTTACCACTACTAGCATAAGCATTTATTTCTCTTTTACTTCGAATGCTATTACTAGCATTTACTATTTCTCTTTTAGAATATTGTTGTTCATACCTAGTAAAATTTTAAAAAGAACTAAAATTTAAAATGACATATGATGAACAAATATTGTTTTATATCTAAAACAACAAAATATCAGTAATATCCCATTAGTAAGATCTCGAAAGAATGATGTGTACTTTAAAAAAGTGTAGAGGTTGTTCTCGAAAGACCCTGGCTCAAGAAATTATTTTGTTATCTAAAAAAAAAAATTCTAAAACAATGCACGAAGAACTCCAGGTATAACCAACCTGGTTCAAAGATTCTCTTTTATGATGCTAACTGAAACCTAAATTTGTTCCAACTACTAAGGTTACAACATTTATTGACTATATAAAATAAACATAATAGAAACTTAATCCGATGGTAAAAAAAATAAAGAACTTAAACAACGACATCTCTTTGTATATGCTATTTAAACACAAAATAAAACTCATGATTGCCATACTTTTTAATCAAAACTATTATTTTTACTTGTTTAAAGTTCGCTTATTTGAATCTCAACTGCAAAAAGATACATAATAAATTCTTTTATCCGTTTCAATGATATGTTCAAGATTTAAAGGATACTTTCAGTTTGTAAAAAAATACATTTAGTTTGAAATTATAAGAGTCAATTATTTCACTTTATAATTTATTTTCACAAAGTTTTGTGTCCAGCCCAATTAAAATACATACAATTAACGAAGGGGTTTTTTTTTATGGTTTAAATAAACTTGAATACCGACATATTGGATGCTAGTTTAGGAACAAAGTTAAGACATGAGATTATACAAATTGGTAATCTGTTATGTTACTTATATAAGACTAGTATAAGTAGTGGTATTATTTGTCTTATAAAGTCAAAAGATTCCACTTTTGCTTATAGAAGCCATGTTAGGCAGCACATGCAACCGACCAGATAGATGAGTGATGGTTATTCTAAGTCCATGAATTTCTCTTCATCTACTTCTTTATACTAGTAACTGACATTTTTGATAGATAGCAGCATTTATTAAGAAGCAACATTGGTGCCTAGCTCTTATGAAATTTATTATCGTTATAATAATTACTGAACTATTTCTTTAACACGAGTAATTCAGGTTGATACATCATAACCACGTATATTGATCGTTCATGATCATCAACTTAGTCTACGACTAGCAAAGCTAAATTTATTTACAGTGCTGAGTTGTGAAGTTGATGAGAACCAAATAGCTAAATTGTTGCTGGAAATGTCACATGCTAAGGATACTCTTTTTTTAATCATTTACTTAAGACAGTGGCCATTGACGCCTCCAGGAGGACATCGAGACTATTTTAAAGCCTAGTACGATCTACAAATACTTGCCATCCGCAATCTGATCTTCCTTGTTTTTTTGTTTGTGTTTTCTTAAACCATCCATTATATATATACTTACTGATTAAATAATTAGGATTTACGGTTGGTAAGGCTTATCAAAAGGGCAAGCGTTTCCTATCATAAAATTTTCGTTTCAAAAACTCAAACTAACCTCTAAATAATTGAGGATGGCGGAATGTCATCTATCTCATCACAATCCTTGGGAGTAATCCTCATCCTATTTTCATTCAAGAAACTTAACTAAAGAATTTTCAAAGCTAGCTATTTATGGAGTCTCCTTATCCAAAACTTTATGTTGGTTTCGAGGTTCAAATTTATTTGATACTAGAAATTCCTGGCTAGAAACTTATGATTCTATCTATAGCATGAATGAAACAAAATCAATCTTCTGAACTCTAGAATGACTATGCTTTGCCTAAAAAGACATGCCAAAGAGAGATGTATATCATATAGAGTGTGGAGTAAATTATTGTAAGTTTGTAACTAATACTATATATATATATATATAACTTTAAAAAAAATTTGGTTCCACGTTGAACAGCTGCTATCATAGACAACATAGAGCTGAATATGAGAAAAATCCTATGTTCAAACCAACATCAAGCATACAACAAACAAAATTGTCTTGGTATAAAAGGAGTCTTGAGTCTAGGTATAATCAAGGAATATATAACATTGTATATATTTCATAGGGATGCACGAGAGTACATAAAACCCCAAACCGACCATAGTGATATATATACAATTCCCAAGTCCCAAGCAGATAGTTTTTATAATTCCCCATATTTCCTTTCTCCCTTTTTCTTTTAATGAATATATTGCTCTGGGTAGCAACCCTAACAATATTGAATTACGGATATGATTCTGTCTTCACCCAACTAACTAGTAATCTGTACAATTTGGATAAATCACAAGAGTAAAAATTGTGGTGGGAGTTTTCCCTAGCAAACTATCTTTTGCTTTAACGTTTTCAATAATCGCAGTATAATAATACACCAATAAACTTAATATCTTTAGTTTCCGACATAATCAAATTGTGTCATACACAAAAGGAACGGAGAAAATATTTAACAAGATTTGTTTATTCACTAATAAGAAGTAATTAAGCTTTGAACCTCATATTTATAAGCTTTCTCGAATCATGTAGGCTAGATTAAATAAAACAACTAATTTTGAAACAGTTATCAATTGTTAGAATAAATTTCCTTTTTTTCCTCACATTTTAGATGGCTTCGCCCAACCTGAGATGCAGTTGAATAACTGTAAGCATCAATCATCATCTTCATCACTTTAGTTCCATACTTTTTTCTTTTGGGATATAATTAAGACCAATGTTTCATAGTTTCCAGTTACGTGTATTTTCAAGTACTAATTTGGAAATATTTGTTCTTTTGGTAAGTTAGAGGAAGGCGATACCGTTTACGCGACAGGAAATGTTAAAATAAGGGGTACCATTAAGCATTAATATAACAATTCTAAGAAATGGATGATTTATTGATGTTGTTATCTTAAAATTCTTTGCAAAGAAGTTTGTCTTAGCCTTTAATTTTGAACTTCCGAATTCTACTTTGTTTAGTTTACACGGTGTCCAGTATTTTGCATTGCAGATTCCGACTAATTAGAATTCGTAAACTTATTTTTTAGTGGAAGCAATTCATATCAACGATTTCTCAATTAATTTTGATTAAGAGTGGAGAAATCTATCAATCCACCACGACCTTTTGAAGTGAACTTCCAAATTTTACACTACAACAGAAACAAATCAAATAAAGAGTAATTTCTATTTGTACCTCGTAAAAAAAGTCTTTTTTTTTTTTTTTTGTGGAATGAACCATTTCCTTTCTTTTCGTGGAAAGAAATTCTATTAAAGTAAGCAAATATGTCATGGTTCCAGGAGGTCCAACTAATCACCACGCCTGTATTGTAAATATGCAGTTACGAATAATCCAGTCAAAGTAATAGAAATTAGACCTAACACGATTCCAAATAGAAAAACTTCAATCATTTTTATTTGTCTATTTCTTCTCACTATCCACACCCTATTTCCCTCTATCTAGTTTTTTCCTCATCTATTGTTAAAAATTGTAGTGATTAATTTAATCAATCAAATATCTTTTCGTGGTTTCTTCTTTCCTATGGCTATTAGAAATTAAAATGGCTCAATTGTACTTCTATTGTATCTACTAAAATAAATTATGGTAGTATATCAATACAATTAACACCACAAGTCAGAATCAGTGATTTAGAATGTATCAAATATTAAATTATCACTATGATGAACTTTGACAATACAATAAATTTAATCTAGACTATCAAAATCAATAATTAATAGTAAGAGTTAGAAAAGAAGATTACAATTTCAAGAGCAACATATAGGTGTCGTGCAAACTCAAAAATTTATATTAAACGGATAACTTAGACAATATGACTTTTTTAGTATTTATCAAGATACAAAATGTCTTAGCGAACAGAGTGTATACAACTACATACTAATATCTCACAAAAATATGTTAGAAAAAAAAGGTGCGCGATGAGAATGCTAGAAAGAGCCGAGTGTACGTGATTAAATAATTTTCTTTTCAGTTGTTGAAGAGAAGAAATCAAACCAAATACTAAACCAAAGTAATACTACTAAAATATCAAACCAAAACACTTTTTTATGAAGTCCTAATCCAAAAATGCTTCCCAACCACTCGTAGATGTTTGCAAAATCTTAGTAGTAATATAACGGTAATGTAGTGAAGAATATTCAGTGGCAGTTATGTCTTTTTGCCCCCAAAAGAACTCAAAATTATTAATAGGGTCCCCCAATTTTCATGGATAGAAATATTTCCACTCTCATTTTCCAAATTCCCTTTTCTCTCTCAAAACTTGAAAGAAACAGTAGACCATTTCTTGAAGATATTCCATTTCTCTAATTTTCTATTTTTGGGTGTTTCCAAGATCTGATTTTTACTCACTTTTCTTACTAAAGATTGTAACTTTACATAGTTATTTTCAATTTTTTAGTGCACGTAAGCTGGCTCAGACACCATCGTTATCGAAAAAATTATTTACAGTTTAACACCTTAGCATTGTTGTTTAGATCATTGACAACTGTTGTTTGTTGAGCATTTAATAAAAGCTCTTTCATTTCCAGCTATACCCTTATTGTTTTTTTTTACTTATATTGGATCTTGAAATCTTATTAAAGTTTCCATCTTTGCCCTTTTTGTTTGATTTTGAGTTGTTTTTGGGGTTTTGACTGCAAGATTTTTTGTGGGTCTTGTTTGAATCAGATCATTTTTAAGGAAAGTTTTGATTTTTTTGAAGTTTGTTGATTGAGTCTTGGAAGTGTTGAGTTGTAGGAAGTCAACTTTATTGAGCTATTTTTGTGATAAGATTCTTGGCCTTTTTGCTTATTGATGCTTGCCACCTGAAAATGCAGCCTGATCAAAGGAAAAAGGTAATAGTTTTGCAAATTTGTTAGCTTAGTATGCTAGAATAAGTTTACAGCATTAACCTAGTTAGGTTTATTGTTCTTTTTCTCAATAGTAGTATTTTTGCTTGTGTGTTATTGTTGCGGTTACGGATTTAGAAACTCGACATGATGATGTGATCTTCTGATTGGAATCCAATTGTAAGCTCCGCGGGCTAACATTTATCGGATTTAGGAGCATTTGGTTGGAGGGTTGAAATTCCGAGAGTTGTATCATTTAGGAACCTAGCTTAGTGGTAGCGGGATCTTCTTTTTGTGCTTTGATATATGGTGAGGTTTAAGCTACTTGGTAATAAGCCGAATAAATGTAGTGGTGTCGTATGGTGCAAGTTTAATCCTATGATCCAAGTCAATTAGAAAAAGATTTGGGAGTGAATTGAATGGTATACCTTATATTGTTTTGATCAAATGGAATGGTTGAGTAAAACGATAATGTGTGTAGCCATTGCAGTATTGTGGAATCTCCATTTTTGATGGGTCTTACAATTCATATTGTGAATATGCAGGGTTCTGCAGAGGTAGATTTCTTCACTGAATATGGTGAAGGGAGCCGATACAAGATAGAGGAAGTGATTGGCAAAGGTAGCTATGGTGTTGTCTGTTCTGCATATGATACCCATCTAGGGGAAAAAGTTGCAATCAAGAAGATAAACGACATCTTTGAACATGTCTCTGATGCCACACGTATTCTCCGTGAGATCAAGCTTCTTAGGCTTCTTCGTCATCCAGATATAGTGGAAATCAAGCATATCTTGTTACCTCCTTCTCGGAGGGAATTCAAGGACATCTATGTGGTCTTTGAACTCATGGAATCCGATTTGCATCAAGTAATTAAAGCAAATGACGATCTGACTCCAGAACATTATCAATTTTTCCTGTATCAGCTTCTTCGAGGGCTAAAATATATACACACAGGTTGTATTCTGTCACCAAAATGAAGTCTAATTACTATGACTTTCCCTCACAAAGGACATATTTGTATATTTGGACATTTACATAGCAATATTAGCTGCCATGGTATACTCCGACCTGATCCGATTTTAACACTGCTTCTATGTTGGGATATTTTGTAGCCAATGTCTTCCATCGTGACCTGAAACCCAAAAACATATTAGCAAATGCTGACTGCAAGCTCAAGATCTGTGACTTTGGTCTTGCAAGAGTGGCCTTCAATGATACTCCAACAGCTATATTCTGGACTGTATGCTTCTAGTGCTCTGTGCAGGACTTTTAATTTTGAAACACAGTTCTATTATTGAACGTAGTAGAATCCATGACATTTACTATCACCTGATTATTTCGTTCCTGTAGGATTATGTTGCCACGAGGTGGTACAGGGCTCCTGAATTGTGTGGATCATTTTTCTCTAAGGTGTGAATATATCATTTTCTGCTTTAGTTAATTACTCTGATTTAGTGGTGATTTCTTATCATTTTATTATGAGGACAGCACATTGTAAGACAACTTTGTTATGACTCATCTTCAGTATACACCAGCAATTGATATATGGAGCATTGGATGCATATTTTCCGAACTATTAACTGGAAAGCCTCTCTTTCCGGGTAAAAATGTGGTGCACCAATTAGACTTGATGACCGATCTGTTGGGCACCCCGTCTGCTGAGGCCATTGCCAGGGTGAGTCCCGACATGTTACCAGAGCCCAAGATATTTTACACCGATAGCTTTATAGCTAATATATGGTTGCTTATGTGCTTATAGATAAGAAATGAAAAGGCACGGAGGTATTTGAGCAGTATGCGTAAGAAAAAGCCTATACCTTTCTCCCATAAATTTCCACATGCAGATCCCCTTGCACTACGCTTGCTAGAAAGGATGCTTGCTTTTGATCCTAAGGATCGTCCTACAGCAGAAGAGGTATAAATACACAATGTTATCTTTCTGTTTCCACAAAGTTGTCTTACTTGTGAATCCAGCTCCTAACAGGGCCTTTTTCCTTGTGCAAAGTTCAGGCCCTTGCAGATCCATATTTCAGGAATCTGGCCAAAGTGGAAAGAGAACCTTCTGCTCAACCGGTTACAAAAATGGAATTTGAGTTTGAAAGGCGAAGGATAACGAAGGAGGATGTGAGGGAGCTAATATACAGAGAAATTCTTGAATACCATCCAAAGATGCTGAAGGAGTTCTTGGAGGGGCAAGAACCAACGGGTTTCATGTATCCAAGGTACATTTCATCTCAAACTGGCATTTGCTTTGAAAAGTCTTGTTTTGAACTTGCTTACATACCTCTTATGTTGCATATGCATGTCAATGTGTTCCAGTATTGCATCTCAGCTGGCATGCATAACGCTGTGTTCTCTTAAAATGGTGGATAGAGTTGAAAAAGTTTCACTATGTCTATTTAAGCTCACGTCTATTAATGAAGTCTTCTCCACTATTCTCTTTCTTCTTGTTTGTTTTACTATTTTATTAGCTAACTGCTTGGCTGAACTCTTCCATTTGACGTGAATGAAAACCTCCATGTTTTTTCTTTGCTTGTAGTTACTTAATCAATGTAGTTCTGGGGTAAACTGTTTTAGTAGCTTTGTGATATCAGGGCAGACTTCTGGTCAGGAACCTAGTTCTGCTCCTTGAGGTAGTTCAGAGTCCAAAGAAATTCTCAACTTCAAAACCAAGGTTGTCAAAATTTGAGCACTCTTCTAATGTGGGTTTAGGGGAGTGATTCTCCTCTTGTTTCCCGCTTGCAGTTTGGTGGGTAGTTTTAAAATGCTTAGTCTAGGAAGGTCTAGAGGATGAAACCAATCATGCTCCATGTCAGAGTATGTCTAATCTTATTTTGGAGGCAATTCATCTGGATCCATAAACTTCCCAGACTAGGATGTGGGAGTATCTTGATCAACCCTCTTTTCTCCAATCATATAAATCACGATTAATTGCTTGATGAAAAGACATCATGCTTCATCTGCAATTTTCTTAAGATTAATGTACATCTACATCAATCTTTTCTAGGAAAAGGGATTGACTCAGAAATAGCCAACTATAGTTCACGAATGGATAGGAAATATGGCATGATTACCTTAGTTTTCTCATTTTCTCAAGAAGTTAAGCTTGAGACTTTCATAGGCATGTCCAAGTACAATTGGAGTACTTGGCGTTCTCCTTAGTGAGTCATGTAACATTATTATCAATCATATGCTCATTTAGCAAGTCTCTTTCAGGCTGCTATGACCCACTAGAAAACTATCTGCTAAGAAGAAAGTGATCATTGTGGCAAACTGGCGAATGTGTATGCAAGCTTAGCTAGCTGCAATAAAAGATTTATTGCAGAGCCCTTGGGTTATTGATCACATATATTATCAAGAAGATCGTCAAGTGGATCTGTAGTCTGCTCAAAACTCGGTAGCACGGGGAAATCCGCTTGGGTGAAAAAGGCGGGTAAATCATAATTGCCTTCCAGGATCTATAATTGCCTCAAAATGTCCAATATATATTTACATTATTTGGACCTTTTGAATAACATCCAAGAAGATATTCTGAAAATTGAACATTTTCATAGAGAAGATGTAAAAGAGATGGTCTTTTTTGTCTTGTAAAAACGAACTGCTTCTCTATTTAGAGAGAGGGGGGCTTCAAGTTAGTAGGAAGAGCCCTACGAGACAGTTCACGTATCGGTTCGGGAGCTGAGCCCCTGTGCAGTTTTGGTGGAAACCATAAGACAGTGCGATTGCACATATCAGCGTTTGCCTAATCCTATATCAATTAATTTCATTATCACTTACATACTGAGGTACTTTTTTGTCTTTGCAAAACAGAATTTGGTTGGATTGCTGCAGTGAAGTCATTGCAGTAGGGAATTTTTCGTGTTTCTTTTTGTGTCTATTAGATAACTCATAGTTTCTCCGATCTCTCCCCAGTGCTGTCGACAAATTCAAGAAACAATTTGCGTATCTTGAAGAGCATTATGGAAAAGGAGGAGCTGCTGCTCCGCCTGAGAGGCAGCACTCATCATCCCTACCCAGGTTAGTTTTTGACAAATCATTATGATGGTTGACGAATTCCTTACTCCTTTAACTATTTCTGTTACTTGCTTGAGTTCTTCCCTATAAAGGGGTGACATTCAAGTTTTGGCGATGTGATAATTTCTCAGTTCTTGCCCAATTTTAGCCACTGATAAATTTTGGGTGCAGGGCTTGTGTGTTATATTCAGATAATTCAGTGCAAAATCCAGTTGAAGTTGCAAATGATCTTTCTAAATGCTCCATCAAAGAAGGTGAAAGACCACAAGTGGACCGGAGTTCAATGATCCCTATGACAAGGCTGCCTCTTCAAGTTCCTCAGAATGTTCAAGGTTTGGTCTCATTACTTTGCTAACACTTATAGTTGCGCTATGGTCCACCATTTCTGATCTATCATGTTATAAATTCTGAAAGTCTGTTTGGAGAGTAGTATTCCGTTTTTCTCTCTGATTTTTGCCAGCAACATTCAAATGATTAACATGCTTGTCGTATTGATGAATATTCACAATTAAATAAAGCGCTTGTCGTATTGATGATGGTACATGCACTCATTCTATATTCTTCCTTGTGCACTGATATTAAGAAAGAGATATTGGAATGTCGCAATTCCTTGCAAATTATGTTAATGAATTTTTTTTAATGAAGTAATAATCGTATACAAGAAAAGTAGAAAACCTACAAAAAATTAATGAATTAACCTCAGCAAAGTGAAAATGATTTGTCTGATATCTACACCTGTAAAACCTGGAAAAAGGAAGGTAAAAATTTCTATACCTCAGCAAAATAGTAGCATAGAAGTAATGCTCCCCCATCTCAGGTGACAAGTGTTCCTTTTGGAGTGTTACAAAATGTTTGCCATGCTATTATTGTAAACTAAACCTTATCACATATTTTAGTTCTTCAATCTTTTGAATATTCATTGCAAACTTTTATGTGCAAGTGTTTTTTTCTCTTTGTACAATTGAATCACTTGGTATCCCTATTCTATAAGCTAGCTCTGTTTAATAGTTAGTAAAATTTCATAGAACTAACATTTGTTCCAAGGACCGAAGTAGCTGAAAGCCTTTGCTGTTTTACGAACTAGCCCAAAACCTCTGCTGTTTCGTTCCTCTACAAGGTCGAAATAAGGCAAAGTGTGACCACAGGCCATAGCCTAGTCTCTCATTTTCATTCCACCCCAAAATTCGAAGACATTTATTTAAGATGTTGCCCATTGAATGCCATTAAAAATAATTATTTCGGTTTGTGATAATATGCGTTTAATTAGCATTTCAAACTTTGTATCTAGCCTAATTATGTCACATAGAGTGTGGCAAAGGAGGAGTATTTATTTCTTTTGAGGCTCCAAGTAAATCTGCTGATGTCCCTTCTCTCAAAATGAGTATATGTGTTATCCAGTTATCTTGCCAAAATGAAACCCTTCTGCCATTTCCAATTTTGAAGCCAACAGGCCACAAAGCTCTAACATACTTCCATGCTCCCACCAGTATCAGGGCACAGCTCTCTCCTTGCTGTCACTGTTAACCCACCACTCTATTTGTAGCTCATTCTATTGTACTCTTTTAAGCATCATTAAGGCTAAAATCAGCGGCAAGGGTGAGAAACTCTATGTTCCGTTCTATTCTGGCTCATTGTATTCATGCAAATGGACAACATATAAATAGATGCTGATAATTCTTACCTATCAAAAAAACAAAGTAAATAGATACTGATAAATGATAAGTGTGTACTCCTTAGTAGTATAGAAGGGAACGTTGCTATTTACGCCAATACAAGGGTTCCATGTGTTCGAGCCGTGGAAACAACAACTGATGCTTGTATCAGGGTAGACTGCATATATTATACTCCTTGGTGTCCGCCGGTCTGGCCCTTCCCCGGAACCTGTGTTAACGTGGGATGTTTTGTGCACTAGCTTCCCTTTTTAAGGTTTCTTTGATGCTCAGAAGATCTTATTACCGCTCTATTAACAAGGGCATGTGTCAGCAGGTGGTGCTGCAAGACCTGGGAGGATTGTTAGTTCAGTGATGCGCTACAACAACTGTGGGGCTGCAGTGACTCCAGCAGAGGTCATTGATCAACGAAGAATTGCAAGGAACCCTGGTGGTCCAACTCAATATCCCATTTCCAATACTTCGTACCCTAGAAGACATCCCAGCTGTAAAAGTGAAAGGGGTGAAGATAGTAGTGAAGGTTCCAATGGTGTGCAGCCAAAACCTGAACAGTACATGGCAAGAAAAGTTGCTGCAGCTCCGGGTGGACCTGGTAGTCAATGGTATTAAATTTATGAGATCTCCGATCAGCCACTCTGCTTTGGCAGAACCCCAATTAAAAATTCCGTTTGATGGTCTACTCATCAAGCATACCACATCCATGTTAATTTGACTGCCAGCCATGATTTATCAGACAAGGCCAAGTACAGCATTGCTTGGTAATCAACACGGGCACTTGAACTTGAAGTATCTCGGTGTGTGATTTTGATTGGTTCAGATGTCTACGTACAACTCGTTAACTGTGTACCTCATCTTATGTTAAAAAGGTTCAGCATGGATTCTCCTCCATGACAACTCTTGTTCTGTGATGTTGATGGAAATTGAAGTACTGATAAAGGTGGATGATGGTATCTGACGACAGCAATTACTGATATCAGTTACTCCTACTTCATACTTCTACATGTTTCTTTTTTCTGTCCCCTCTCCTCTCCCTTTATTCTTTGCAGGAAAATTGTATGTACTCTTTATACTTTCTTAAGACATTGATCATCTTAACGTGTAACCTGTAACATTCTTTACTTAAATAAGGACCTCTATGTTTCTGATCCTCCTAGACTCTGTAAAAAGGTGACATGGAACTTTGAATTATATGACTGAATGCTCGCTTCTAAACAGGATGACTAACTGCTTACCACTGGGATGTATCGTCCTATTGCTGAAACATGGCTTCATCCCCCTTTAAAAGCAATGTGATTTTGGATGTAATACTAGTATTAGTCACTAATAGATATGTTGCAATCATTGTGAAGATCAATCAATCAACTACGCTTAATTCCTAATCAAAGGATGTTGCCTCTGTGAATCCTCCATTGTTTATTTCGCTCCTCTATTCATATTGTTTTCATTCCAACACTGAAAAATTGCCTAGAAACTATGGCATGTACTTTCATGTCCCCAGTTAACTAGTGTAATCCAATTAGCTGGTATTGGGGTACTTAGTTTCATTTAGTTGGCATTTGTCTTTTGATTTTGTTTCCTACTTTTCTTTGCTTCCTTTCTCACTAATTCTGGAAGATTTAAGCTCAGAAAGCTATACTACAAATTTAACCAGGTTCCATTTAGATCACGAGCCACATTTGTATACAACCATATCTTGCTGCAAGTGTGTGGGCAATTTATGAATCAAATATCAGATGCTGATGAAAAATTACAAGTCAATTTCTGGATAGATTACAAGTCAGTTTAAACTGCAGAAACTGAAAACGATAAAACGAGGAAACACAAAGTGAACAGAGAAAATACTTCATATTTGAACAGTGGAAACCATAATATCATATTAAATCATACATGAGAACCGAGAGATTACACGAAAAATCAGACAAGTCGGTAACATAGGCTTCATTTGAAAAGATTAAAATCTTCAGTATACAAAGAACACAAAGAAGGAAATCACACTAAAGCAGCATCAACTGTTTGGACCACGCATGACACTCTTGAGTGTCGACTTCGTCCTAAATGAACCCTAAAGAACATGGAAGCAACCAAGACGATCATCAACACATCTACAGACCTACACATTTTGCAGGGACCTCATTCACCCTAGGTTAATCCTCATTTACTTGGAAACAGAACAAAATGAGCGATCAACGGCAGCAGTCTGGGACTATATCCACTTTGGGAAGACAACTAGTAATAGAATCAATTTCTGTACCAATTGGAACTATTAAAAAATGTCATCATTTTGAATTGCTAAAGAGCATCGAATATGGCCTTGCACTCAATAAATCCTTTGCTTCACTCTTCTTCCATTTACATCAGTGCCATCTAGAATGTGTCCACCATGTACATAAGAAATGATTGCATGTTCATTCATCCCAGCAACATACTTGAGCAATTCCGTGATGACAGAAGGACAACTCTCCTTCAAGTGATCAAATCCCTCTGATTGCATCACAGCTGAAAACAAACCAAAAAAAAAAAAAAAAAAACAGTCAGACTGAGTACAGGACGGATGAAGAACCAATAACCAAAGTTCAGACAGATAACATCGATCCATATATTGGTTTTGGATAGCATCGTAAGCAAATTCTTCACACCAAAACGTCCAACCAGAAAAAGATAATGTGATAGCCCATTCACAAATTATTCACTTTACTTGGCACAATTGCACGGTTCAAAATAAAGAGAAGTGGAAGTCAGCATAAATGAAAATGCACTGTAACAAACTAAGAGAAATAAGCAAGCAGAAGATCGCGAGTATAATCTTCCAATACAGGAAATGGGAGTGCATTTTCTAGGTGGCCTAATTGGCATAAGGATAAAAGTGCACCCAGAATTGCAAGCAAGATTATCCACACAATAACCAAAGCTATAGAACAACCTTCCAAGTTGAGCCAACTTATGAGACCACAAAGAAATCAAAAATTTCTCCAAGCAGTATTCAATTTTCACTCTGATTAACTGGTGGCAGAAATAATTTTTGTTTTAAAAACAAAAAAAGGCAGTTCTCTAATCAATAGGCATCCAGTACTTCTAACCTTTCAAATTTTCAGGCAGCGCAATGAACTTAAGACACACAGATTTCAGTTGGACACAATGATGCTGATCAGCCAAAGCTAAAGTTGTAGCAACGGTGTTGATTGTAACATCCTCGCACAACTTAGCCTCACAAAGTGCTCTCAATCTCTCAAGACCATACTGATCAGCTGCAGCAAGCAGATGCTGAGCCATTAAAGTGACTGCCCATTTTGTATCGAGACCCACAAGCTCTTGTAAATCAGGGAGGGCATCCCAATAGATGAAGTGGAGCAGTGCCTGGAAAAGCAAAAAAGAAAGTTCTATCAGATGCCAAGATGTCTATATCTAAAGCATAGTAAAGCATTATAAAAAGAGATAATAAGCCTGCTGGACTCTAGAGTCATTCCAGGCCAACCCTGCCTCCAACAACAACAATAATATACCGAGTGTTATCTCACAAGTACAGTCTAGGAAGGGTGAGATGCACGCAGACCTTACCCCCACCAAGGTGGAGTGTTTGTTTCTGATAGACTCTCAGCTAAAGAAAAACAATTTTAAGAACATGTTTGAAAAGAAAAAACAAGATGAAACTACCATGGTAGAAAGATTTAATGACAAAAAAACTAAAGATAACCGAGGTGACAAAACACCAATTAGCAATAAAGACAAAAAATAAGATAGAGATAATATATTTATGAATAATACTAATGCTAATATGACCGAAATACCGCGACTACTATCTAACCTTATACCCTAATCTTCAACCTCGACACTTTCCTATCAAGGGTCATGTCCTCGCCCCAATTCTTCTTCGGTCTACCTCTACCTCTCTGTGGACCCAACAATGGCAACCCCTCACACCTCCTCACTAGAGCATCTGTGCTCCTCCTTCACATGTTTGAACCATATTGCTTCTCGCATCTTGTCCACCGCTGAGGTCACTCCACCTTATCATGTACGACCTCATTCCTAATCTTATCCATCCAAGTATGCACAACACATCTATCTACGCATTCTCATCTCTATACATTTAATAAAAAACAATTGAGCATTCTCATCTCTATAAATATAATAAAAAACAATTGAGCTTTAACTCATTTGACTCTAGTAAAATCAATGCACTAACAGTGAAGTCAATGCAGTAACTGTGGATGCACATTACATTAATCCTAAGAAAATGAAGTATATTTCCGGCAAGCATGGAAGAGAGAGCTCAAGCTATACAAGTTCAGCTCCTTCAATGTGCATGCCTCCAAATTGAGCTCGAGTTCAGCTCATATAATAAATAAGATAATCTTTTACCTCAAGTACTGCTAATTCGTGGGTTCTGGTTGGATGGAATAACATGGTAAAACCCCTCTCCCCCTATCTCATATAATCATATTATTCTACTAATGTTCCTGACTTAAAGGTGCCACAACCTTCTTTACATGTAATTGCGAGAGAATGGAAAAAGAAGAGGATTTGATAAGAACTTCAACTCATGTTCTTTCATCCTAATGAAGATGACAGCCTAACTGTAATTGTTGCAGGACTTCAGCTTATTTTACTAAATTTTACACACACACAAAACCCCCCGGCCAACCCCTTATATCTCCACGAGGTACATGCTCTGGAACAACTTCAAAAGCATAAATACCAGATGCTTTCGAAGTTGCATGTATGATATGACCCGTAGGTACATGAAACATTAACTTCTTGTCCTTTGCATTCTGCAACTTCCCCATACTGTTTTCCTAACAAATTATGATTTCTGAATCCTCCTTGAGGAACCTTGCTGACATTACTACAAGGGTGCCAAACATGCCCCAGTGCTTGCTAGAGAGTAGACTGACACAATCTAACAGCTAATAACTAATTTGGGACTTTGGTCCCAGAATAACACATAGTAAAGACCATAACCCATTGTTGATAAAACAACAATGTGCTATAGTTTTATCAACAGTGTTGATAATTTTTTTCATGGGAGTAGCGGTACAGGAAAGACTCTAATCCTTTGCATAGATTTTCTCACAATGTAGCAAATTTAGTTTTTTGGCTGGGATCCAATTTCAACACCGAGATTAATAAAACACTGGTCATATGCTAATACATAGTTTCTACACTGTACAAGATTAAGATTGTGGACAAACAATCTCCAAAAGTTTTGTCGAAAATTTTAACCACGCATATGGCAGCAATAGCAACACATAAGACTCAGTAACGCAAGTGTAAACAACCAGGCCCATGTGAATCTATCAGCACTCAAGCGATCAAATCATGAACGTAAAAAAAAAATAACTATAGTTTGTCAAGTCACTACCAGCACTTTTTTGTTTTAAAATTGGAGACAATACTTAGAATAACTTAGGGCATCCATGGGCAAACCACCTCCCTTCATAAAGAATAATACAACAGAAGAGGGTCAACAAACACGCGAAAGAAGAGAAGATTGCAAACCTTGAACACTGGAGCCTGTACTTCTTCAACTTTAATACTTTGCACATTCTCTTCCTTCAATGGACCAAAGAGTTGTGCCCTGAATACAGGGGAGCGGGCAGCAAGAACCAACTTGTGTGCAGCAAAGACTTCCCCTTCAACATCAAAATTTATATCAGCTCCATCTCCACTCTCTAGGAGCTGCCCAAAATGAAGCCCAATGTCTGACGGTGGCACAGGCAGCGAAAAAGTCTTTGGTGTTTCATTGTATGATCTGACAACACCAACAGTGCACTGGATCAAGAGACAATCATCTTTAAGATAGTCTGATGTTTCTAATAATGTTCTTCTGAAAAAGCGCTTATAGCCCCTGCAAAGGCAACCATCAAACTGCAAAAGGTCAAGATATGCATTGATGGAAGAAACAAAACAACACAAAAGTACATGCACAATTGTACTGAAATTCCCAGAAAGGACGGGCAACAAGCTAATTCAAAAAATGTTGAATACCCCTGTTAAGGATTTGGCTACTCTGCTAAGTTCAGTACTGCATTTAGCTATCAGAAAGAAAGGTTCAGTTCTACGACCAGCAAGTTCATCCTTTTTCTTTAACTGAGAAACCGTTTGGGGTCAACCTTAGTACTAACCGCAGCCTTTGAAACTTAGGATGATGGACCGCCCATCCACTGCTTCCCCACTTAAATATCAGCCTTAAATCTCATGACGTGCGGCTCGAACCGGTGACCTATGACACCAAGTCCCTCAACATTTTCCACTTGAGCTTAGCCCTAGCCCTAGGGGCGACAAGAAAACTCTTCCTTAACACAAAGCTTTTCTTAAAGATGTTGGCTACATGTAAGCTACCATAAAAAGACAAAAAAAAAAAAATTTAGTGAAAAAAGCATAAAAGGACAACTCTAACTGTAGGGTTAACCTTACTATCTATCATGGACATCTATGAAACTAAGGATATCCTTCCAGTTTCTGAGGCCTCTTTGATATCTCATTGGACTTCTTGAGGTAAATCTGAAATATTTGTATACTCAATCAAGCAAAGGTTGATCCTACAACATGCAAGTTCTGCACTACACATTGGTGGTTGTTTCTGCTAGGCTGTCCCTCATTGGTTGGGACCTGTTGTCTCCTTATGATTTTGGGCAACCCGTGCCTCATGAGCTATCTTTAGGTTTGAGTTAGGTCCAAGGTCCATTTGTTATAATGACATCGAAGCCAGGCCTATCTTAATTCTCGATTTACGCAATGTTGGTTACGTTATCCAGAAGAATTGTTTGTAAACAAGTATTGGTGAATGAATTTGAGATAGATGAAGAAAACATCTTCAGTATGGCAATTTGGTAAAAATAATCAGAACGTAGGAGCGAGTTCTCATGCTTAGCCCAATGGGCTATCAAAATTACTAGAATTAAGAAAATCTGTGATCGACTGATGCTAACGGAATTAAACATATTTCAGCACCCACTATAAGCACCTCATCCTTGAATTATGCATTTAATTGAAAACTATAGAAAAAAGGAATCTTCGATGCAATCGTTTATAAATCAAAAGACTTATCGACAAGCATAGAAAGCTAATGACACAGCATCAAACCCCAAACCAGGCCAGATTAGAGGTTAAAGGCGAGAGACCAAAAGCAGATAGCTTAAAACAATAAAGAACCAAAGTCGTGGCATGTTGAAGTAAGAACCACACAAACGTTTTGATAAGTCTTAGTGATTTCATTGATATCGCACCAAGTCCAGAGTATGGTGTAACTGGAAACTTCAAAAGATTCATCAAACTACTAAATACAATATGGAAGTCTTAATGAAATAAAGGAAGATATTGATTGACCACAATGTTATAAATCTTGAACGCCTCTTATATTGTACACCCACTTAACCTCAAAGTCCAAGTTCAGCTTATGCACATTAGCACTCTATTTACAAGATTCCAAATATGTGCATGTACCAACACACCCATGATGTAATTCATTAGATCACAAAAGAAGCTTCTACAACACTGGCCACTTAAATCAGTAGCCGGTCCCCTTATATCAAAAGAGACATCAGAAACTTTCACTACTGACAGGCTAATCACATTTGGAAAAAAGAGCATGTATATATTCTGCGTTCACATAAGAAATGTCTCTAGAGTACGCTCAAGGGGGGGTTCAAGGTTTGTATATAGGGCTCCACATTCAAGCCCCAGTCACGGCAAGTCAAGATAGCACCATGCTTACTTCTTCATATGTTGAATCCCTTAAAAACCCAGTTCAGCCCTGCTTACCATCTTAGCGAATGTACCATCATAACCACAGGGGGCGATCACAAAAGTACTTTCCAGATCAAACAACTCAAGAGCAATATAACTGATATTAATCAATCCCTCCACTAATGCCTCAATCCCAAAGTACTTGTGGCAAGCTATATGCATTCTACCCTAGTAAACCCGCATCCTTCCAGTACTAACAATTTGTCCTTCAAGGCACATTCTCTAATTCTTAAAACTTATCCCTACATACAACATACTGCACAAAACACACAACCATAATTATTATTAGCAATAAAAATGTGCAAAAACAGAAAATTACCACATGCTACCGCGGTATTTGAGGGTGTAAGGACCGGTCTCCAACGCCCTACCAAAATGGGTATGAACCTTATGCCTCTCATTACCACTCTGATCCATAAGAGACAGCTCAAACAAAGCTCTAACATCCGTGGCATCGCTCGCCAACGCGATAAAAAGCGAGACATAGGTACCATTATCCTCAGCACTTTTACCATCAGGGTAAAAGTAAACAGCCCAAGAATGACCACCCACGGTAAAAACCTCAGAAGTTACATATTTCCCAATTCCCATTCCTTTAGACAAAGAATAACCTTCCACCTTAAATTCATGGGACCCATTAATCGTATCGATACGAGACGTCGATGTGGTGGTTGTAGGTTGTTGAGATGATGATGATGAATTTTGAGCGTTTGATGGTTCCGATGGAACCCTAAATATGCCCATATGGTGAAAAAGATTGAATTTTTTTGGGTTAATTGATGAAAAAGATTGAATCTTGGGTTAATGGGTCGGCTAAAATTGGTGAAAATTGAAAAAAGATTGGATTTTGGGTTGATGGGTCGGTGAAATTTTGGGGGAATTGGGGAAAAATTGGGTTCTTGATTTATGGGTCGGTGGAAAATTGGGGGAATTGAAGAGGGGGGGTGGGTGAGTGGAGATGAAGAGGTTTTGGAATTGGGAAATTGAAGCTTTTAGGGTTTTGGAAGAGGGGAAAGAGATTGGTTATGTGAATGATCAGAAATGAAAAAGGCAGAAGAAGATTACGAGGATTTATGCTTATTTATAAGGTAGCATCCAACTACTAGTTGAAAAAATGATTACGTAATTGAAAATTCCATTTGTTTACTTTATGACATTATTACTCT
Organism: Petunia axillaris subsp. axillaris; assembly: GCA_029990575.1. Classification (NCBI taxonomy): domain Eukaryota; kingdom Viridiplantae; phylum Streptophyta; class Magnoliopsida; order Solanales; family Solanaceae; genus Petunia; species Petunia axillaris. The sequence goes on from JARKNS010000008.1 coordinate 168,054,670, forward strand.
TTCTTTCTAGTTTGTTTTAAGAACTATGGCACATTTTTCATTTGGATTAGAGTTTACCTGAAATTTCTAACTTTTTTGCTTAAGCACAAACTTTGTAACAACAGTACTAGATCTTATACATATGTTTAATACTACCAAATATCAATTTGAAATGTCTTATATCAGCACAAATAATTTTGTCTTGTTTAATAGGACAAATTACAAAGATTTTATCAATCTGGCAGAATTTGTAAATAATTTAATATGAACTTAAAATAATGATAAATAACGATTTTTGTACGTTTTGCAAACTTGTGAACAGTTGAACGACACAATAAATTATGCTTATATATGAAAAACTTGTGAACAATTCAACAAGTATTGCCTATCTCACAATACTTGAATAACACATGCATGATTTTTCCATCTCACAAATGGTTTTCATCCATAACCTATTTTCATCCTCAATAACCTGTATTGACAAGATTATAAAAATTAGACATTTGGTAATGATTCAGGAGGCAGCTCGGAGAGGAAGCGAGAAAAAACAACATTTTGAAGCTTTTGTTCTCCATTTTTAGTCTTTTACCAAGTCTTTTTTTTTTTTTGGCCAATATTTTGTGTTTGTCTTTAATTCTAATTCCAAATAAGTATTAGTGTTGGAAATTACTCTATTTTTGAATTTTAATTAAATAGCATGAATTATTTCGTGAATTATTTCCTTTTATTTTCTTATTTGATGAATACAAATATTTTCATTGTAAGCACTAATTTCACTATGGAATAACTTTTCTCTTGTTGCGAGGGTGACGAATCTTGATATTTTTATATAACAGTGATGTTTATTCTTCAACTTCACTTGCTTAAATTAATGATATTTAGCTGTAAAATTACTTATGGGGGAAGCAGAAATTATTATTCTTGTTTTTAACTTGCTTTTATGTGGTATTATTAGATCTAGTACTTAAATCTATAAATACATGGACTCTTATATACACATTTATTAAATTTACTTATGTGTTAAGAAGATCTCTTAACTAATGGCAATGTGATCTTTTTGGATCTACACTGTAAGTAGCGTTCCTGAGGGAAATGCCTAAGTTGCCAAAAAAAAAAAAATTACTCAACAGGCTTACAAATGATTATTAATAACCTTTAGGTCATTAGTTAAAAAATATCCTTAAAACATAAACTAATTTAACTCTTGTGCATAAAAGAAAATATGGACTTGTATTCTAACTTCTAAATATGATTTTCCTTATTGTTGACACCCAATTTTATCCCGAAATTTTTAAATTAATGTCTAATTATTTTAAAATAAGGTTAATTTTAAAAATCAAAAGCGAATTGAGTAATTTTAAAGAAAATGGGCCATGATTGCAATGCTTAACCTAAATGTTTGCCTAGTGCAACCTTCCCTTTAACGATTAATCCCTAAAGGCTAAAATCGTTTCTAGCCTAAACATCCAGCCTATCCCTGCAAAATATATTTATTACACATTTCACATACACATTCAGCTTTTCCCCTGACCCGATCCAAGCGAAATCCCTAAACCCCAATTACCCAGACAAAAAATCTAAATTTCCCTCTTAAATCCATACCCCACTGATCCCTCCCCCTCCCCCCCCCCCCCTCCAGCTCACCATCTCTGTACCAAGCTTATCCAATTAGAGCCGTTGGAGGGGGTCGTTTGGGTATTTCTCACAATCTAGAACCCTAATTTTTGGGGAATATAAAAGAGCTGGGAATCTCATTTAAGGAAGGAGGTCTTGGTTAGCAGTAGCGGCAGTAGGGGAAAGAGAGGGAGTTTCTTGGTGGTGAATAGGAACAAGGAGAAAGTATACAGCATACATACATACATACATAAAAAGTTTATCAGTTTCAAGTTTAGAAAGGAGGCAGTGTCATTCTTTCTATTTTGGGGATTCATTTGTGTCGTTGCTTCATTTTTGAGTCGAGTCGCTTCATTACTGATCGAGTCGACAATTGTTCGAGTCATCGCACTTAGCTCGAGTCGCTTTTCTTCGAATCCGCGCCCCAGCTCGCTGCTCGCAAAAAGGTAATAATCCTTTTCTCTACTTCATTTTCAGTTTCCGCTTCTTTCTTTCATTAATGTTCTTGTTACTTATACTGGTTTGAAACGTGTTTATGTGTGTGTTTGAAAAACCAAAATGAATAGTTTTCTTATTTGAACTATGTTATCATCCTCTTAGTTGTTTAGGGAAGCATAGAAGCTTTAGGTTCTGTTGTAGTTTAGCTGTTTCTAAAGGGGGGTTGGTTCCTGTCTTGTTCCCTGGTTCTGTAGAATAAGGTAGAAAGCTTAGGTCCAGTTCCCTGCAATGTGTTCTGTATCCTGATGCCTTTCAAGCTTTTCCTTAAGATCTGTTAGCATTCTGAAATTTCTTTAGCTTTAACCCTGGTCTGATTGTGTCTTATCCTTTGTTGTTTCAGTTATTTTCTTCTAAAAATGGTTTGAACTTCTTAAATTCTCTAGTTTCCTCTAGTATGAACTTCTAGCTTTAGTTCAACTGTCAGTTCATGCCAGGTTGGTGAAGTTGACCTAAATAGAGATTGGTTATTATTTTGGTTTTCCCTGAATGTTCTTGTCTTCAAAAAGGGGTCTGGGTATGGTGCCGAGATGCAGGTTCTACCTTCTTGTTCTGTGTGTTTATAGCTTGCAGTCAGTAGAAGCAGTGTTCTGATAATAGAGGGATGGTTTGAGGTTAATTTGAGGAGGTTTATGTGTGAGCTGGTAAGTTCAATGAGGGAGTATATGTATGTATGCAGGGGTGTAGTTAAGAGGGAGTTCTGGTTAGCGAGGAGGCCTATTGGAGTTTTGATGCTACAGTTTAGTTTGGAGTGGTTCAGGGCAGCGCATGTGTTTATAGAGTAGTCCTAGTGTTTGCAGGTTTAGTTCAGGGCCTCGAGTTGTTTTAGCAGTGTAGGGAGTTAGTTCTAGGGGGTCTGTGAGTTCAGGCAGTATGGGGAGTTGGTTTGTGGCCTGGTAGTTGAAGAATTTGCTATAGTTATGTGAGGTCTTTAAGAGTTCTGTCTCCGTAATCTATTGCTAGAATTAGTGGAAGGCAGGAGCTTTAGAAGTTCATTTCTTTTCTGGCATGAAAGCTGTTTTGTGTAGTGAGCTAGAATGGAAAGAGAAGTTCCAGTTGCATGCTTTTGTTCTCCTCTTGTTGATTAATTCAAATGTCCTGATGGCCTGGGTTCTGATTCAAAATTTGCTGGAACACTGAGGCTAGTGTCCCTTTAAGTTTGAACATCTAGGACGCTTAGTATTCATGTTCTTTTGATCCAGGCCTGCAACAACTGTGTTGAATTGGGACCAGCATTGTCCTCAGATTTTCTGCTCAATCTGTTATTGCGGTGTTATAAAAAGAAGTCATTGAGCCTTCCCTGTTCAGTTTCCTTTACTGCCTCAGTCTGTTTTTTTGGGTAAAATGTTGGTCGAGTAAGATCAGCTTCTTTGAATGGCATTAATATTTATAGGTCCATTAGTTCTGGAGGAAGTAGGAACTTTGGTATAGCTTGAATATGTTAGTTTATTAATTTATGTTTAACTGAGTTATTACTAAATTGCTTGATTTTTTTTTAAATGATATGTTGTCTGAAGTGTCCTTCTTTAGCTTTAGAAATTTTGTTTAATGGTAAAAGATCAACTTCGCTAGTTTTCATAGTTAATTGTCTCAATGAAAGGTCCTATTGAGCATAAATTGTTTTTCATCTTTCTGTTATCATGCTTGATTGATGGAATGTGCTGGAATCTTGCTTTGTTAGTTTAATAAATCAAGTTTGAACACTGGTATTAAGACTCTGTACCTTTGCATGTAAAATTCATGAGCAAATTCATAAGTAGTTTCAAAGTTGAATTGGTATCCTGCTAGATTTTAGCGCATTAAATATGATAGCATGTGCGAATCTATTCTATTATGATGGTGCTTCTTTGTACATATTTAAAGTTCTTTATAAATTATGACACATTATATGACCTTTTTTATGTATTTATTTCTTTAGCCTCATGTCTATACATTTTATTTTTCTTTCAAGTGTGAAGTTTTAAAGTGGCCTTATTTGGTTTAAAGTTCAGTATGCTTATAAGTCGCAGGCGTGTCTGAGCCTTATCTTTTACAGATTTTTAGATATAGCATATCCATTGAGAGACTTTTGGAGTCATGTATTTTGTGTTAAATATTAAGTAGGTGCAAATCTGATACTGAAACATGTAGTTACTGTTTGAGTTAAAATGAGTATCTCATCCGAACTTATGCAGATTTGAGTATATGAAAATGCCTATTTTATGGTATGTGTTAAAATGTAGAGATACTTATTATTTTTGCTTGCCTAAACCTTGATTAGTTATGGACATTTGTATGCCTGTATGTTCTAAAATTAAACCAGTATGGTTGGATGCTAAGTTTATCGAATGTAAGCTAATTGATCCCTGTTACCTTTGTTGTCATGTTTCAAAGATTGTAATTCTAAACCTATTCATTTGTTCTTCTAGTGTCATAACTGAGTTGTTAGTCCTCAAGTCATGTAATTTATTCATAAGTTAGCGATCTGCTTGGTTTTTTACCTTACATTTTCTAAATTTTATCTTTGTATTTTTCTTGGCATGCAATTCTTGGGGCGAGTTGGATAAAACTCATAAATTGGAATTGCTTATTGGCTTGGAGTTGCATTGTAGTTAAGCTCGGGCTCAAGTTCTCAAGACTTTAGAAAATTCAAGGCTCCCGCGAGTTTTGTCAAATTCCCGGGTTCTTTCTTTTCTTCTTATCTCTTTCCCTTTCCTCTTTAAGATATTTATGTAAACTTTGTAGAATAATTCATTATTAATTCATTTATGAATAATATTTGAGTTATTTGGTTTACTTTATGTTCATTACCTTTAATTTTGGAGTTGTCTTTTATTTTTAATGCAAATTGGGTCCATTTTAGCAAATGCGTGCAAATTAAATAATTTTCGCAAAATATGTTTTTTATTTCAAATAATTATTTTAGATAGTCTTTATAGAAAACCTTACTTGCAAATATTTTGGAAACCTGTCGGATTAACCATTTTTAATGGAATTTCGAAAGTGCCTGAAAAACCTTCTTTCGAAATTAGCAAAACCTCTTACCTTTAGAATCTCTGAAAGAAAGACCGTCTTTTATAAAAATGGAGTTTTGCACGCATCTGCTTATTTGGTTCCCTGTTTTTCCTTAAATTGGGTGGCGACTCCAAAAAAACTCCAAAAGAGTTAGTCCATCCTGTTGATATTCCGGAATTTATCCTTTTCGGAGTAATTTTTGGGGTTCAACACTTATAATATCGAGTTAAGAACTGAATATTATCTTTATGGAACCTAATGGTCTCTAGATCCAAGAACATGAAGCATTTAAATCATTATTGTTTTATCGACTAATTTTTATGCAGATCTTACTATGACATTCTTCCACCCTTTCTCTTCCTCCACTAAAAACTATTTTCCTTTTTCTTCTAGTTCTACATCCCCCTCTTCCTCTAATTTTAACTAAAAGAAGAGGTTAGCTTTACTGATTTACAGCAATCAATTGATGACTGAAAAATTTCTAAAAATCCCAGTCTATAATTTATAAATCTCCAATATGGGCTTTAACAAGTGATTACCACATTTCAATCATCGAACAAACCACTCCTCTTGATTCAGATCATGAGGACATCAAACTTGTAAATCCTAAGTCTATAGAAAAATATAGAAAAAGTACAACTATCTCCATTTTGGTTTAGCACAAATTGCAGCTAAACCTATTTCTAGAGAAGGTTTAGATACATCTCTTCTTATCTGCCTTAGAGATTCTAGATTTCTAGACTTCAATGATTCCCTTCTAGGAATGCTAGAAACCAGTTTTGTAGTGGACCCATTTATTTGGATTGATTTCCGAACGATATAGTATTTAAAGATAGGAATATATTAGACTCTTTGATACTAAATGTCAAGACAACCAATTATAGAGACAAAACTGGATCTCTCTCAGTTGCAATCATCTATAGAATTCAGTATAAGTCCATGAATTCAGTGTTCGATTCTGCAGCCATGAGAACACTCCATAAAGGTGAAACTATTCTCTTCCTTATAGATCTACAAAGATCTCATCTGTCGATTCCAAGATCTATATCCTGGAATCATGTTTCTTTACCTCATAACTGACTATTGCAGGATGCTACTCCAGCCCAAAAGCCAGAGAATACTATGGTCTCCCAGATCCAATAGTTTTCTACAGGATCTGTGACTATTTCCTTCCGGAGATCTCTTAGTCAAAGAGAATCTACCTCACCTTTAGTATAGTCTGAAATTCAGTCTGCTAAACACTATGTCTCTTCGTTTCCTTCTAGAATCGAAACTGTTAACTTCGAATCTAGGACTCCTCAAGCGGAATATTTTGTGGAAACACCCCCGATTGAAGCTAACTTTGAAAGACCTCAATCCCCTACCAATTCATCTCTAGGTGCTGAATCAGGTGTTTTGAAAAAATATTTTCAAATTGATAAAGAAAAACTCAGGACAGATTTTTACTCTCCTAAAAACCTTTTTAAAAGGGCATGATCTTTTAACAACTTTCAAGGAAATGAAAGAAAAAATTTTAAAATATTTATTATGAATCCTTGAACTCGATTCAAGAATAAATTAATTTATTTGAGTGGTTTGAAGATTATGCTGAATACCACCAGATAGAATTTCCTTTTTCTCAATCTATTAATGTTTCAAAAATTTGAAAAACATCCACCGGGGAAAAAAGTCATCTCTGAACTTCCCCACCACAAGGATTTTCAACAAATTATACGACAAGTCAGTGATAGCTAACCCTTTTAAATTAAAAACTGAAAATGAAGCTGTCACGGGCAAAGATATAAATAATATTTTTGAGCAAAATAACTATACAAACAAGTATTTACAAACTCATGGTGAATGTTTGATTCCAAAATCATCCTGTTTTAGCATTTACTGGTCCTAATTCATCTGAAACCTCCACTTATTCATTTCCATTATTTAAACCATATGAGATCCCTAGAACTTTTGCTAGAGAACTCCAAATTCACCAAGCTAAAGACTCCCCTCAACTTTCTGACCTTCAACATAGGATCTTCAAAATAGAGAATCTTTATGCTCAGGATACCCCAGCTAAGGAAGACACTTCTTCTATCTCTGTCCTTCGAGAAGTAGATACAGATCAAGAACCCAATAGACAGTTTGAACAGTTTCATCATGATCATCCTCTAGAAGTTGCCCCTCTTAGAACAAGTTTTTCCAACTAGAGTCAACCCTAAAAACTTTATCATTCTGGAGCTACCCATCCTGATATAGTTTTAGAAGAAAACCCTAGTGTTATGCAGAATAACTACAATACCAATAACATCTATGAATGGAACATAGATGGTTGCTTCGAATAAAATATTTTGTCCAAATTACAGTGGATGACTATGGTAGCCATTGCATATAAAACTTTTCATATCTAGGTGTTGAACCAGGTGTTTTGAAAAAATATTTTTAAATTGATAAAGAAAAATGCAGGACATATTTTTACTCTCCTAAAAACCTATTTAAAAGGGCATGGTCTTTTAACAACTTTCAAGGAAATGAAAGAAAAAATTTTAAAATATTTATTATGAATCCTTGAACTCGATTCAAGAACAAATTAATCTATTTGAGTGGTTGAAGCTTATGCTAAATACCACTATATAAAATTTCTTTTTTCTAAATCTATTAATGTTTCAAAAAATTGGAAAATATCCACCGGGGAAAAAGGTCATCTCTTAACTTCCCCACCACAAGGATTTTCAACAAATTATACGAAAAGTCAGTGATAGCTAACCCTTTTAAATTAAAAACTGAAAATGAAGCTGTCACGGGCAAAGATATAAATAATATTTTTGAGCAAAATAACTATACAAACGAGTATTTACAAACTCATGGTGAATGTCGATTCCAAAATCATCTTTTTTAGTATCTACTGGTCCTAAGTCATCTGAAACCTACACTTATTCATTTCCATTATTTAAACCCTATGAGATCCCTAGAGCTTTTGCTAGAGAACTCCAAATTCACCAAGCTAAAGATTCCCCTCAACTTTCTGACCTTCAACGTAGGATCTTCAAAACAGAGAATACCTTTATGCTTAGGACACCCCAGCTAAGGAAGACACTTCTTCTATCTCTGTCCTTCGAGAAGTAGATACAGATCAAGAATCCAATACACAGTTTGAACAGTTTCATCATGATCATCCTCTAGAAGTTGCCCCTCTTAGAACAGGTTTTTCCAATTGGAGTCAACCCTAAAAACTTTATTATTCTAGAGCTACCCATCCTGATATAGTTTAAGAAGAAAACCCTAGTGTTATGCAGAATAACTACAATACCAATAATATCTATGAATGGAACATAGATGGTTGCTTCGAATAAAATATTTTGTCCAAATTACAGTAGATGACTATGGTAGCCACTGCATATAGAACTTTTCATCTCTTGGTGCTGAACCAGGTGTTTTGAAAAAATATTTTTAAATTGATAAAGAAAAATGCAGGACAGATTTTTACTCTCCTAAAAACCTATTTAAAAGGGCATGGTCTTTTAACAACTTTCAAGGAAATGAAAGAAAAAATTTTAAAATATTTATTATGAATCCTTGAAGTCGATTCAAGAACAAATTAATTTATTTGAGTGGTTTGAAGCTTATGTTGAGTACCACCAGATAGAATTTCCTTTTTCTAAATCTATTAATGTTTCAAAAATTTGAAAAACATCCAACGGGGAAAAAAGTCATCTTTGAACTTCCCCATCATAAGGATTTTCAACAAATTATACTAAAAGTCAGTGATAGCTAACCCTTTTAAATTAAAAACTGAAAATGAAGCTGTCACGGGCAAAGATATAAATAATATTTTTGAGCAAAATAACTATATAAACAAGTATTTACAAACTCATGGTGAATGTCGATTCCAAAATCATCCTTTTTATCATCTACTGGTCCTAAGTCATCTGAAACCTCCACTTATTCATTTCCATTATTTAAACCCTATGAGATCCTTAGAACTTTTGCTAGAGAACTCCAAATTCACCAAGCTAAAGATTCCCCTCAACTTTCTGACCTTCAACGTAGGATCTTCAAAATAGAGAATACCTTTATGTTCAGGACACCCCAGCTAAGGAAGACACTTCTTCTATCTCTGTCCTTCGAGAAGTAGATACAGATCAAGAATCCAATACACAGTTCGAATAGTTTCATCATGATCATCCTCTAGAAGTTGCCCCTCATAATTAGAATAGATTTTTCCAACTGGAGTCAACCCTAAAAACTCTATTATTCTAGAGCTACCCATCCTGATATAGTTTTAGAAGAAAACCTTTGTGTTATCCATAATAACTACAATGCCAACAACATCTATGAATGGAACATAGATGGTTGCTTCGAATACAATATTTTGTCCAAATTACAGCAGATAACTATGGTAGCCAACATATAGAACTTTTCATAACTGTTCTGATCAGCTCACTACTCATATATTAGTTGTAGGTTTTACAATCCAACTTAAGGGTTGGTGGGATACCCATCTTAGCGAGGAAGATCAATAAAATTTTTTATATAGTGTTATAATTTATTCAACAAGAGAACCCATCCTAAAAGATGGCAAAACAATTGCTGATTCAACCAATATCCTAATTTATACCACTGTCAAATCATTCATAGGTAGTCCGGGTATTTTCAGAGAAAGATCTTCTAAAATACTCAACAACCTTAAGTGTAAGACCCTCTTCGATTTTAGGTGGTATAAAGATTCTATTTTTACCAGAATATATGAAAAACAACATGAAAACCTCTCATATTGGAAATAAAAATTCCTAGATGGCTTGACTAAGTCTTAGAGATTGAGTCAAAGAGGAACTTCAAAATCTTTACACTAGTGATATTATTCTTTACAAACAAATCATATATGGCCAGATTATCAGTCTCATTCAACAAGTTACTCTCAAAATCTGTCGGCAAGATAAGATATTGAGACAATTAGCCAAAGATAGGGCACAAGCTCGCCGAGATTTAGGAAGTTTTTATGAACAATTTGACATCCCTTCTTATGGTAAAAAACTTCATAAAAGACGAAATCCTAAATATAAGAAGATCCCAAAATATAGACCTTCTGCACCCAAGTTTAGGAAAACAAAACCTTCCTACTCTAAAACAAAATTCTACCCAGTATACTCAAAGCCCCAGGCTTCAAATCTCCTAATTCTGAAAAATACTACAGGTATCACAAACCTATGCATATTGATAAATATTGTAAAATTGCTAACAAAGTTAGTAACCTTGATTTAGATGAGTCTATTCTTAACCAAATAGAATAAATTCTATTAGAAGATAGTGATGCTTATGTTATTGTTGACGATGACTTGAACAACAATTCAACCAACTGGAAGATGACGAAGTACAATCATCTTCATATGAGTTTAGTCAAGAAGACCAAAACAGTCAACTTGAGATTAATGTTCTCTCCAAAGAGCAAGATCTCCTCCTTGAACTCATAGTAACCTTGAGAATTCAAATCAAAAGAAACATTATCTAGAGCAGTTCAAATGAACCATAGATAAATCTTCCACACCTTCAAGTATCTTTTCTAATCATCCTCAAGTAGCAAATACCTACAAAATTACTCACATTCTCAATAGATTTCCTTCACAAAAACCTTAGGCGATAAATGCCCAGGATCTCAAAAATGAGATAGCACTCCTTAAGGAAGAAATTCGTAAAATTAGAGCAAAATAAGAAATAGATTGTCTTGTTCTCCAATAGCTTTCTACCCAGCCTAAACAGCCCAGACAAACAGAAACCAAACCAATTGTACAAGAATATTTCATCAACTACTCTCTAGACTTTCCATTCAAAAAGGCATATTAGAGTTACTCTGGTTATCAATAAGTTCTTCACTTTAGATATTGTTGTCTTATTTGACACAGGTACAGATCTCAATTGTATACATGAGGGACTCCTCACATCTAAATACTTTGAATGAACCAAAGAATCCCTTAGAGCCACCAACAACAACAAATTAGTAATTAGCTTCAAGCTCTCTGATGTTCAAGTAGGAACTTTCTTAAAAATTGTTCCTTGTCAGTTTCAACTTCTTTTTTATTAGTAAAAGACCTTACTAACTCAATCATATTAGGCACTCCTTTAATCCAAGAAGCCATACCTTTATGGTCACTAACCAAGGCATCCAAATCGAGTGCATAGATAATAAGATTCTCTTCCTCTTTGATAAACCCCCAATCAAAAAGATTTTTTTTTTTGGCAAATTCAAATTGATCCCAGAGATCAATATAAAATTGCTTTTAATGTTTTATTTGGACAATACAAAATTCCATTTGGATTAAAAAATGCTCCCTCTGAATTTCAAAGAATCGTGAATGATGTTTTTAATCCTTTTTCAAAATTTGTTATTATTTATATCTATGACGTTTTAGTATTTTTCTACTAGCATTGATCAAAAGTTTAAACATTTAAGAATCTTCTTTAACACAATTAAAAATGGCTTAGTTCTTTCTAAAACTAAATATTAGTCCTTTTCAAATAAATATCTGATTTATAGGACACAATATCCAACAGGGAACTATTGTCCCTATCAAAATGTCAATCCGATTTGCTGATAAATTCTCTGATCAAATTCTAGATAAAACCCAGCTTTAAAGATTTTAAGGTTGTGTTAATTATGTATCTGATTTTATTCCAGGCTTTAGATCTCTTAAAACCTCTCCATGACATACTGAAAATGAAACGACCTCGGTCAATCGTTTCGGAAGTTAGGACTCCGATTGGCGTGCCGATAATTTTAAAATATTCGTAAGATCTATTAGGACCTGTCCGTAAAATTTGAGCTAAATCAGACCTCGTTTGGTACGTATCGGAAGAAGATTTCAGTTTTTATTGTCGATAAATATTAAAAAGAGATTTTCGAGCTCGATTTTGGCGAATGAACTCCGATTCGAAATCCGAAAGCACCGTTAGGTTCTTATGATTATTTCTGATTTTTGTACACTTTCGAAAGTGAATTTCGAGGTTGTTCGGCTAGTTTCCGCTAAAATGCCAAAAGTTAAATAATTTAATTTTTTTCCATTTAAATTCGCATCTTGAGTTTTGGGAACTCGATTTGAGATCCGCCTTAGCGAGTATGCTATATATATTTTGTATAACTTGTATGCAAAAGTTAGAATTATTTCGAATATCGTAGAGTACCGTTTTAATTTTTACCGTAGCAGCAAATTTTAAAGAAAAAAAAAAGATAGAAAGGAAAAGTTAGGCCGTTTAAGTTTATAAAAGCTTAGAACAGAACATGAGAACGAGAAACAAGAGAAGAGAAATAGTGAATGCGCAGGAAGAGAAAAATACCAGAAAATGAAAAAAGAGCCAGAGAAAAATAAAACTTTTACCCCCGAAACATTCAGGCAATGATCTTAATGCATTATTTTAGTTTATTACGTGTGTTTGAATATATTTTGACGGTAAAAATTGAGATATTAGACATCGTTTTAATAAGTTCAATTAATAGTTTAAAGGGTCAATTGGACCCCGATAATGGAATTGATTATATATCTGTACTCGGTGAGTTATGGGTACATATAAATGTAATTTATTTAGGGTTTGGTTATGTGACCTTAAACCCTGTACATAGGCCTGGCCTGCGTATTGCATATGCGAATAGGGTATCAGGTTCCTAACCGAATTACCCTAAGATGTGGGGAAATGAAGCCTTTAGCCTTATTTGATATAGTTTTCTGCTTATTGAATACAGCAGGATCGTTTGGCAGTGAATCCAAAGGATGAAGCGGTTGTTTAGTAACTTTGCTAACTTTATAACAAGGTAAGTGTTTTTATCCATTTCTTTAGAGGCCCTTGGCCTTGTGGATATTCTACCATGTATTCCTTACGTGTGTAGCTGCCGATAGGCGTACTCATTACGCCTTAGCTTTGAATTTACATTGTATATTATATGTTATGCCCTGTTGTTGGTATTGCATTGAGCATATGAGCATTGCACTCTAGTTTTGAGCATTGCATATACTTCTTGGTAATCGATGAGAGTCTCGAGCCGCTGAAGAGTCATTATTGTATATACTTCCCGGTTGGCGATGAGAGTCCCGAGCCGGTGAAGAGTCATTATTGTATATACTTCCCGGTTGGCGATGAGAGCGCTTTTTGGTTGGCGATGAGAGTCCCGCACCGGTAAAGGAACATTATTACATATACTTCTCGGTAATCGATGAGAGTCCCGAGTCGGTGAAGGGTTATTATTGCATCTGCTTCCCAGTTGGAGATGAGAGTCTCGCACCGGTGAAGGGTCATTATTGCATATATTTCCCGGTTGGCGATGAGAGTCCCGCACCGGTGAAGGGTCATTATTGCTAATACTTCCCGGTAATTGATGAGAGTCCCGAAACGGTGAAGGGTCATTATTGCATATACTTTCGGTTGGCGATGAGAGTCCCGCACCGGTGAAGGATCATTATTGCATATACTTCCCGCTAATCGATGAGAGTCTCGAGCCGGTGAAGGGTCATTATTACATATACTTCCCGGTAATCGATGAGAGTCCCGAGCCGGTGAAGGTATCAGGCACATATGACTGGATTGCATCATACCACATTCATCCCATCTTATTGCACCGCATACTGACTAGTGTGTGACTATTGTGCTGTGTTTTGTGTATGCGGCATGTATACCATGTTGTAGACATATTTCAGTTTGCCTATACGTTTCTGGCTATTTAGTGTGCTTAATTAGTTTATATGCTTTAGTTATATGGATCAAGTTGCACGCCGCAACAGTATAAATATATGGATTGGGCTGCGGAGGGTTGCACGCCGCGACAGTATGAATATATGGGTCGGGTTGCACGCCGCGATGGTATGAATATTTCGATCGGGTTGCACACCGCGATAGTAAGAACATGTGGATCGGGTTGCACGCCGTGACAATATTATGTTTGGGATACCTGTATGTTCTGCCTATCTTATGCCCCTAGTTGTTCGTGAGTTTATGGTTCCATACGTGTTTCCGGTTATTATCTGGCTTTGTCTTTTTATAATTTAAATAAGAGAAATTTAGTTTATCCGTTTCTTCTCTGATGCGGGGCAAATCAAGCCTAAGGCACATACCATCAAGAGCCGGGATTGGAGGATGCAAAGGATGAGAGTTCGGGAGCGAATTAAAGAAGTATCGAGAGCACCCAGGCTAGGCGCTCCACTCAGGCAAAGTAGGCGCTCCGCCCAAGCATAGAGCAGCCAAGGCGCTCCGACTTCAAGGGAGGCGCTCCGCCCAAGCTTCCCCACTGCCCAACTTGGCAGGCGCTCCGCCTAACACTAGGCGCTCCGCCTCTTTTGCCGAGAAGCCAAGACGAGTTCAACTCCTATGCCTAGTGCTATTTACTAGTTTGACCCTACGTGGTCTTTATTATCTTATCCCAACTTGTGGGGGGCTTTTATGTCATTTTTACATAGTCTTAGGGAAGACTATAAATAGGAACCTTAGTCATTTTATTTCATTAGCTAGATTTTGAGATTGAAGAATAGAATTTAGAAGAGACTAGGTCCTTCTTGTTGAAGCTTGGCTTCATGTATCTCTTACTTGGAATCCATGGTGGATTGCCCCTAGTGTGACCCCGTGAGTGGTTCAAGTATCTTTCTCCCTTTGAATCAACCTACTTTGGTTAGTTTGATTCGTTCTTTCTTCTATTTTTGTTCTTCCCCGTCCCTTATTTCTTGGTTATCGTGTTTTACTTCTTGCTTCCGCTATCTTTGTTGCTTCCGCTCGTTTACCCTGCATCAGTTTGGTATTAGAGCAAGGCTCGAGTTTTGTTTCTACAAACCCCCGACCCTTGGTTCTTCGTGCCTAGTATCTTTTCTTTTAGTTTCTTGTTGTTGAAATTATTAGAAAGAAGAAAAAACAAAAAAATTGAAAAAGTTAAAAATCCAAAAATTTGGCATAACTTTGTGAAGTGATTGGATCTTGATATGGGTGTTATTGAAGATTGATCCTTGTTTAAAACCCGTCATTTTGATACCTATATCTCATGGTTTGGATTGGTGTTACAGATTTTGAAAATTTGAAATCCCCAATTTTCTTAAACCCTTGAAAACCCTAATTTTTGAGCTTGTGATTTGATTCTTGGGTTTGGTTGATTTTTTATTATGGATTTGATATTGGGGAATGTTCTAGATTGAAAACCCAACAATTTCAAACAAATTTCATGAGATTTGGAGTTGTATAACACCAAAATCGAAGAATCAAAATCCAATTTGAAACCCTTTTGAAACCCACTTTGAATTTTTGAATGATGATTATGCTTTGATTATTGGTTGTTAGGGTGTGATAATCATTGGGGTTTGAAGAAAATATCATTATACAACTTTGGGTACCATTGATTTTGAAGAAAATGGGTGAAAACGTTGAAAATTTGGGTCAAAAACCATCAAAAACCCATTTTCGGAAAAGCTGGAGCAAGGGCCCAGGCGGACCGCCCAACCCCTAGGCGCCCCGCCCACTTTGGCTACTAATTCAGACCCTAGGCGTACCGCCCATCCTCCCAGGTGGACCGCCCAGTTCACTGGTTGGTTCATTTTGCTTCGTTTCATGGTTTTTTATGTTTGTTTCGCTTCCGTACTTCTTGGTTAGTGTTTCTAAGGTATTACTCCTACTTTATTGACACTAATCTTTGAGCTTTTAGGGTGTGTGTCTTGAAATCTTTACTTAAAGTCGTATGACTTGCTTGCTTCAAGTGCACATTTAAATAGCTTCCGTATCGAGTCCCATAAACTCCATTCCGAACCATTACTTGGGTGCATTAGTTGATTGATCTTGCCATTGTGATTACTAAGAGACAAGAAGGTCTTGAGTGGAAAAAGGCTTGAGTGGTGAGAATAATAGAGTGTGGTCACAAAAGCCAACGACCTTGAGTGTATACACGAGTGGAAAAAAATTGAGTGACATCTTTTAAGTGATACACGTGAGGGAGTGAATTTGTGAGGTCCTTAACTCTTTGGTTACAACTATGGCTTCGGATAATGATTGTGGAGGGTACGACTCATGTGGGGATGATGGCGACTATGGTTCCTATGGTGATGATGATGGGTATTGCTATGACGATTCGGGGAACCATGACTCATATGATGAAGAAGCGGGTCACTATGTTGATTATGAAGATGAAAAAGACTATGAGGCTTACGAAAATGAATGTGAAGAATCTTATGCCCCTAATCAAGAATTTGAAGATAGTGACGCTTCAAGGTATGATGATCCTACTTACTCTTCTTGTGATGAATTTGTGCATGATGATAGTGACGTAGAGAGAATTGATGATGAGGTTGATTATGAGAATTGTTCATTTTCATCTTCTCTTGGTGTTGCTAATGGTGTGCAAGGGAGTAGTAGAGGACCTTCCATTAGTATGGGAGGAGGTGGTGGTTGTTCCAGTGGAAGTGGGAGATTTGCATCTTCTAGTTGTGCTAAACAACCTAGCACTCCTTATTCCCATGTGAAGGGTGGATTTAGAAATGGTGTTGCTCTTACTGTTACGGGGGTGCATTGCTCTAGTAGTGGTGGTAGGAGTGGTGCTATGGGCTATGGAACCAAGGCGAGAGACAATTATGGGTTCCATAGTGGTACTCCTTCCTCGACTTCCAACTACACGTCTAGTGTTGGGAGTGTGACGGGAAGTGGGAGTTATCCTAATAGTGTTGCTAGGGGAGGAGGGTTGAGGAAGATTCGAGTTGATAGTGATGGTTATCTTGAATTTCCAAGGTCTTACTTGGATGATCCTATAATACACTTGGGTCTAAGGAGGTTCCTTGTTGAGGTGGAAGGTAATGGAGGGTACTATCTCAAGATTGGTAACACCGATACCAATTGCATTAGTACCTCGGTGGTTGATGAGCTAAGGCTACCTTGCTATGCCCTAGAGCATCCTTATGAGTATTACGAAGTGTGGGTTTCCAAGCAAGCTCGGGTGTGCATATCTCATAGGGGTTATATGTGGTGTCATGTGTACCCCATGCAACATTGTCATGTTCAGGTGAGTCATGGTTGCAAGGCAAGAAGGTGTGGTATAGTATTGTGAATGATATGTATTATTTCGGCAAGGGCCAAAGAATTTATGACTTTGAGCCTCTTGGGGTAAAGATCAAGTCACCTCCTAGTATACCTTCTAGGCCTATGCAAGAAGAAAAGGAGCAAGAACCTCATCCTATGGTTGAAAGAGTGCAATCAAGAAGTCCTACAATCACAAGTAATGGTGGGACTAGTGCAAGAAAAAGGTTGGCACATGTCAACAAGGTGAACCCAAAACCACAAGCTTCAAAGCCAAGTGGTTCACCAACAAAGAAGAAAGAGACCTCAAGTGATGAGTCTCTTAGTCCTAGATTCCGGGTTGATGTTAAAAGTCCACCTACTCCGGCTATGGGTATTCTTGGGCCTCATCCCAACTCAGCCGAATTTAAAAGACAAAAAATTGAGAGGAGTAAGGGAGTGACCGGTGACATTCCTCGAGTGGAAAAAAGGAGAGGATATGTTGAGTGATGTGAGTGGGATGTCACCACCCGAATCTAAACCAAAGCTTGAAAAAAAATGAGGGAAAAAAAAGAGGGAAAAAGAATCATTGAAGGTGAGGACACCCCTTATTCTAACCTTAACCCTTTATCTTTTTCTTCTACTTGTGTGAATACTTGTGTAGGTACTCTTGGAGGCAAGCCAATGGAGCCTCAATCATGTCCCAAGAAGGATGGACAAGGTGAAGAAAATATTCAATGTGAGCTTCGAGGTGAAGAGCCAATTCAAGACACTTCAAGTGCATTGAGTGAGCTAGATGGCCACTCGAAGGTATGTGAAAGTTCTTCCCTTGAACATGTTACTTCCTTGTCATGTAATAGTGTTTATGATAACTCGATACTAGTTGATGAATTTTGTGATTACAATGTGTTTGCAACTAGTGTTGAGTCGGTTGGTCAACTTGTGTGTGATTGTGAACCACTATTTGAGAGGGATGATACGCCACATCATGATGTGAGCTCGATATTCAATGAACCTCTCTCCAGTGAAGATTGTACAGTTGACCTTAATTGTGACCCTTGTTATGACACCCCACCTATATTTGATAAAGGGAAGATGAGTTGAATGAATACCCTATCCTTTTCCTTGATGAATTGCTTGATAATGGTGGACCTTTGTGTTGTAGTGAGGATGGTAATGATCTTGAGGAGTCCCTAGTGGATGAGATGGATTGAATTGTATTCGATGCCTCCTCAACTGTGGATGATGACTCTAGTTTTGATGCCTCACCTTTGATGGGTAGTGGACTTGTTTTCACAAACAGTTTGTTTGAAGAGGATTCTCAAAGAGGTAATGGTGAATATCAAACTAGAGAAGAGTTTGGATTTAAACCTCCATGGTTTGGAAAGTTGAACTCTATAGACAATCTATTGTTTGGAACTCCAAGTGAGATGAGTGGTCTTGGTGTTGGTTGTGTTGGACCATCTTCTAGTAGTCCTAATCTTCATTATGTGGACAACAATGATGAAGAACCTATTTTGGAGACCGTCCTTGGGAGTTTGTCTAGTGAGGGAGATTGTCATAGAGGTGGATTTGGAGGTGAGGAAGTCATTCTTGGTGTGTGTAAGAGTGCTTCCAAGAAGAGGAGTGGAGTATTTGATGTTAGCTGTCAATTGAACTATTTTGTATACTCCACCCTACATGTTGATGAAACCTTGGGTGTTGAGCATGCCAAAGCCAACGAGTCACATTGTGATAGTAATACATTGAAGGCTTGGTGTGTTGACCATAAGCTTGGGGATCATAAGGAACTTAGTTGCTTAATCTTGCATGTTCCATGTCGTATTGATCTCTTTGCTTGTTATGGTAGTGAGTACTTGTCGTTGTTGAGCCAAGACCTTGTTGTTTCCTTTGGAGACATAAGATTTTTGATTAGTATTGATACTTGGCTCTACCACAAAAGTGTGATTTTCACATTACTTGCATTCACTCTTGTTGGACTTGCCTACTCTTGTAGTGGGAAGTTTTGCATTGTTCTTATTGGACTTAGGGATCATAGGAATTTTGATGGCTTGATCTTGCATATTCTCTACCCTATTGATCTCTTTGATGAATCTTGTGTTGAGTGCACCTATTGGGGAAGCCAAGTACTTGTTGTTTTCTTTGGAAACATGTGCTTTTATCATTGTCATTGATACTTGGTTATACCATAAGAGTGTGTTTTCCACACTAATTGCACTAACCTACTATTGTAGTAGGATATTTGGCTTGTTCTTGTCTTTGGTTGTAGGTCTTGATGGTTTGATTTCGAGGATGAAATCCTTTCAAGAAGGGGTGGATGATGCGGGGAAAATCGAGCCTAAGGCACATGCCATTAAGAGCCGGGATTGGAGGATGCAAAGGACGAGAGTTCGGGAGCAAATTGAAGAAGTATCGAGAGCACCTAGGCTAGGCACTCCGCCCAGACAAAGTAGGCGCTCCACCTAAGCATAGAGCAGCCCAGGCGCTCCACCTTCAAGGGAGGCGCTCCGCCCAAGCTTCTCCACTGCCCAACTTGGCAGGCGCTCCGCCTAACACTAGGCGCTCCGTCTCTTTTGCTGAGAAGCCAAGACGAGTTCAACTCCTATGCCTAGTGCTATTTACTAGTTTGACCCTACGTGGTCTTTATTATCTTATCCCAACTTGTGGGGGATTTTTATGTCATTTTTACATAGTCTTAAGGAAGACTATAAATAGGAACCTTAGTCATTTTATTTCATTAGCTAGATTTTGAGATTGAAGAATAGAATTTAGAAGAGACTAGGTCCTTCTTGTTGAAGCATGTCTTCATGTATCTCTTACTTGGAATCCATGGTGGATCGCCCCTAGTGTGACCCCGTGAGTGGTTCAAGTCTCTTTCTCCCTTTGAATCAATCTACTTTGGTTAGTTTGATTTGTTCTTTCTTCTATTTCTGTTCTTCCCCGTCACTTATTTCTTGGTTATCGGGTTTTACTTCTTGCTTCCGCTATCTTTGTTGCTTCCGCTCGTTTATCCTGCATCATTCTCCCTGGCTAGCTATCCTATTCTTTGAGGTGGCTAGTCTGCCCCACTTATTGAGTCCTTTTGACTTACCCTTGTTTGTTGTTTGTCCTTGTCTATCTATTTTGTTTCGGCAGGTTCGCTCCAGGATTGAGTTCGCCACGTTGTGAAGGAGCGAAGATGACTTCAGCTGTCAGGGTGAGCCAGCTTTTATTCAGGATGACCACAGTTTCATGTTTATTATTTCAGTATCATTTTGCTCCCTTCAAGAGGTATTTGTCTTCTTTCGTACTCTTAGATGTCTAGTCTGGATAGCCCTTAACCTAGTATGTTGGGTAGTCAGCTGTAATTTTGTTTGTACAACTCAGAGGTATCAGCATGTCTGTGTTTTTTTTTCTTTCTAAGTCTTGTTCTTATTTATGAATTGAATTATATTTATTTTCCTAATTTAATTGGTAAAGGTTCACCCGACGGGTCTAGGGGAGGATGTCGGGTGCCCGCACGGCCTGGCCGGATTTCGGGTCGTGTCAGAAAAATCCTTCTCCTCCATGCACTAATGTTCATACCAACATTGTGCAACAAATAAAATTAAAAATCCGACATCTTCCTTGTTTGTGTCTCCCTGATCCTTCTGCAGGCAAAATTGTTGAGACAGATGATCGACTCCTAACAAGTTGCTGGCTTTTCATCAGCCGTTGCGCGCTAGCGTGCTAGCCTTTTCCCAACCTAGTAAAGGGGATCAAACATTGGTTATGGTGGCATACTAAAACAAAAGAAAGATGACAAAGATCATATCATTGCATTTGCATCTAAGCATTGGAATAATGCTCAACAGAGTTATCCTATCATTAAAAAAGAAATTTAGCAATCGTTTTATGCATTTCTAAATTTTAAGCTGATTTACTAAATCAAAAATTCCTTTTAAGAATTGACTGTAAAGTTGCAAAATCTGTTTTACAAAAAGATATACAAAGTCTTGCCTCTAAACATATATTTTCTAGATGTCAAGCTATTTTATCTATTTTAGATTTTGATATGGAATATATCAAAAGGGAGCTCAAACTCTATTCCAGATTTTCTCACTCGAGAATTCTTCCAGGGAAGACAAAAATGCCCAAAAAAAAAAAGGAAGAACTTTCAGCCCTCCCTCCTCTAGAGGAAAACAAACAAGACAAAATTGTCTCCCAACGATAATTAATTTCAGTTGCCTCCAAGCAACTCTCAAAATATGTAGTTGAGCCAAGATATCAAACTCCAGTAGATTATACTGTGAAGAGAATACATCCATCATATCTACTGGAAAAGGCAAAACCAATTTCAATTTAGAGCACATAAAAGTGGGAAAATTTAGTTAAAGAAGAAGAATCTCAACTTGTACAGACTTCATCTGCCCCTTGGACATATACAAATTTCATAAACTGGTGTAAGCTTATGGGGATGAAAGCAAACATAAGCAACCCCAAAAATAAGAATATAATATATTTTATTTCAAAATCTATGTTCTACTGTGGCGGCCTCAAGCCATACATCTAGTTCACAAACTGTGGCTGCTAAAAGCACCACACAAACACCAATGGTGGCCAAAAGCCCCACTACAAAGAGCACAAACACGGCGCATTCAGCACCCAAACAGACACTTTCATTTATAGTGCCACAACCCATTTCTTCACACAAGAGTTCCTCCTCCAAGGAACCAACCTACTTTAAAAATGATAATATTTATCCACTTATCCAAATTGAGTCAGACTATTAACATCCAAACCCAAGAAGTAGCTAGTCAAATGCTCGGCTCTTCAGCCAACTTGGTGCAAAAAACTCCTGCCCATACCCAGAAGTTTTATGAATTCATTCTTGAAGATACGAAGTCTTGCTTATTCAAACCTTACAAGGATAAGCAAACCTAAGTGTATGTTACCCATACAACAGTGTAGATTAATAAAATAATATCACCATAAGAATGTGACACACATCCGTCCAAATATAGAAAACTTTTCCAACCTTTTGAACCTCAATCTTTTAATTACTATGATTACAAGGCTTCCTGGATGAATTCCTTCACCTTCCAGGAAACAACTAGCCCCTGAATTTCCCAAGTAGTTTATATATCAATGATGACCGGTTTATGGACACAAAATTGAGATCTTTTTTCCTTCCTTTAAGGAAGGGTATGGGTATTTCAATAGCTGGTTCTTTAGCCAAAAGCAGATACATGTACTCTTTCAATTTTCACATTCTGTGGATCTATTCTGAAAAAAAATATTTTCATAACTAGATGGACACAAAGGACTACCATGGCTAGCCCTTCAAGGCCACACCAAGTGGTACAAGAATTGGAATTTGTCTGAAGCCTATGCTCCGGCATTAGAGAAATGGTTTCTAGAAAATCCTAAGTATTTGTCTCCAACAGATGCTGCCTAATATTCATTTTTTCAGCAAAAATCAACTGCACAATTGGTCAGCTTCAGTAATAATGGAGATTTTATTGAACAAACGAAATAATTCTCTAGTATCTTAAGACTAGATCATCCAGTTAAAAGTTTCAAACATTTTCATAAGAAGAAGAAGAAGAAGACCATGATTATGGCTTACATAAAGAGTAATAAGGATGGCTTAAGCATGATATCAACAACACTGACATTATGCATGACCTCAACATGATATTTTTTTGAAAAATATTGTAGATCTATTGTACGCATATTGTGGAAACACTGTATACTTTTACTATTCACTTTCACTGTACAAGTATTGTACAATTCTATTGTAGCAGTCTGAATTTTTTTTATAAATACCCCTTTTGTATTAAGACACACCACTTCATCTACAATATTCTCCCTCTCACCCTCAAGAATTGGTTTAGAGCGCATTTCCCCTAACTTTGTAATATTATTATCAGTGTTTCTAATATAATCTTTTTATATTATATTATGTCTTAAATATTTATATTGTGTATTCCATGCATATGGTCAGTTCTACCGCCTGATTTACTTTACTGTATTGCATATTTAATTTTCTATATTTATTAGAGTTGAACTAAAGTTAATATTTTTCATCTTAGAGTTAAAAATTCAGTACAAAATAATGAACTTATGTAGCTAAAAGTAATAATTTTCTTTAAATATATTAAACTTCAAGATTTTTTTTTCTTTTTCCATTAAATTTTATATTTTGTTTCGTTAAAGTTATGAGCTTATTCTATCAACTCCATAAAATATTTGTCACTATGTTGTTGATATTTAATGTATAAATACATTTTAGTTTTCTATTTCATTCAAAAAGTATAAGGTTCTGTCATATTTAAATGAAGATAACACAGTTGATTCGTTAGCGGCGGGCGTTGCTGTCTAGGGTTATAAATCCCAGTGGCTATTGCTCAAGTACTTATGAAACAATGACTATATCTTGTTTAGCATGCTAAGAAGGGGATACTGGTCGAAGTAGTTGGAAAATTTTGATGCATAGCCATTTTTGGACGCACTCAAAGAGTTTTATCCACCGTTTCAAAATTTATTGAGAAATAGCTAAAAATTCGCGCGTACACTTACGCTCCATTAGCGTTGGAAAAACATCCCAGACTAGTCCCATAACAAAATACTGGGGCTTTGAACAAACTGAAACTTTATACAAAGTCCCATAGAAAAATAATTCCATAACAAAATAATGGGACCTTGATGATGTTCAAGGTCCCATTATTTTGTTATGTGACTTTATCCCATAACAAAATAATGGGATTTACCCCATAACAAAGGTCCCATCAAAGGAATAAATCTCATTATTTTATTATGAGATTATATATATAAAGCTTCAGTCTCATAACAAAATGCTGGGGCTTTGAACAAAGCCCCATCATTTTGTGTTCAAAGCCCCAGCATTTTGTTATGAGACTGAAGCTTTATACAAAGTCTCATAACAAAATAATGGGCTTTGAATAGAACTTGTTCAAAGCCCTAGTATTTTATACTGGGGTTAGTTTATTGAAGCTTCCCAGTATAAATACTGGGACTTGTCCGGAGGTGGCTATTTCTCAGCGAATTTATTTTTGACAGCTACAAATCAATTAGAACGCGTCAAACAGGCTCCTACGCGAAATTTTTACGAAGTAGCTTGGGATGATTTGCACGGGATGAGATCTAATTGGGCAAATTACACTCTATATCAATTTAGGGTACTTTTTTTAAAAACATAGCAACATTTTACCATTTTACCAAACGTAGCAACAATTTTAAAAATGCTACCAAACATGTCATAAAAAACCCTAGGTTCATTCTCTCTCCCTTCTCTCTTCCTTCTCTCTTCTCTCCCTTCTCTCCAAACCCACACCCCACTGTGAACCTACCACCACCGTCGCCGGCATCACCTCCCCATGCCCCGTCGTCGCGCTGCTGCTGCTAGTTTTGCTCGCCTGAGCTCCGGCGGCGCCGGATCTGCTAGTGCAAAGCAGATCCGGTGTTTTCCGGTGAAGATCCGGCTGCTTTGGTACTTTTTTTTTTGTTTTTCGAATTTTCCGGTGAGACACGGCGGGGTTACGGTGGTAGTGGTGTATGTTTGGTGTTTTTGACGGCAAAGAGATTGTATGTAATGCGTATACCCCATGTCTGTCCGGTGTATGTCACCGGACATACATTGGGTATACACTTTACATACAAAACGAAAAATGTATATTTGTTTGTTGATTCTCAGGCGGTGTACGGTGGTTGTTGGTGGTGGTGGGGGAGGCAAAAAAAACTGTTTTTCATGTGTATATCCAATGTATGTCACCGGACATACACTAGATATACACCTCACATACAATAAGTATAAGTGTATATTTGTGTTTCTTCTTTTGTATATGTTGTGTATGGCTTGTGTATGTATAGATATACACCTCACATACAATAAGTATAAGTGTATATTTGTGTTTCTTCTTTTGTATATGTTGTGTATGGCTTGTGTATGTATATTCACACACTAGCCATACACAAAATATACATGTTTATACACTGAAAATACACAGGACATACAAAAAAATACAAAAAAAATAAAAAATGAATTTTCCGGCGACCTGGCGGCGGAGGCAGCCGGTGGCCGCCGGCTGAGAGGCGGCAACAGTGATGGGGTGGTGGCTGGGGTGGTAGAAGCCAGATCTTGGGTTTTTAGCACCCTTTTATGCATTTTTGTTATGTTTTGAAAAAAAAATATTGCTATGTTTTGAAAATGGGAAAATATTGACATTTTAGTGTAAGAAAAAATGTTAGTTTGTATAGTTTTGTGAATTGCCCGATCTATTTTGTGTGTTGTTTGAGTTTTATTCATGTTTTTAAAATTTGTTCAAGAGTAGCCATATTTTTCAAGTTTCGGCGCCATATGTTCATAAGTTTACTTGGGTCCACAATAACATTTTACAAGCCAGTTTGGTGGATCAATCAAGTCATGAACAAAGGAATTTTCGATTGATCTCTCAAACTTTATGCATCTGTCGAAACTTGAAAAATAAGGCGCGCTAAAGAGCCATATGGTAAAAAATTTGCAGAAATTCATCAGTTGTAAAGGTCTAATATGCTTAACTTATGAATTAGTGTTTTTTACATAAATATATATAATATATATATATATATATATATATATATATATATATATATATATATATATATATATATATATATGTATGTATAAATTTACACCGTATATTACAAAAAAATAGCAACATTTTTCAAATTACAAGACAAAAATATTTTTTAGCACATTTTTACAATAAGCAAGACATTTCACTTTTTATAATTAGACTTACACCCACTTTCCTAAAAACCCTAAAACATTTTCTCCACTTCCCCAAACAAACCAGCTGCCACCCCCAATTTCCTTCTCTCTTGCTTCACCCTAAAACCCGTCCAAATACACCTCATATCATCTCCACCATTTTCTCCGCCATCTTCGCCGCCGGAACTCTACCAGATATATACACAACCACCACCATCAGAAATTGACGGGAAAACCCATCTCTGGTGACCCCCGTTCCTCGTTCCTTTTCTGTTCTCTCTGATTTAATGCGATTGAGATAAAAAATGGGGGAGTGGTAGCGACACAGATATCAAAAGAGGGAGACAGGGTAAGGGGAATAGACAGAAACAGAGAGATCCAGTAGTCATCGCCGGTTCTCCGGCCGGAAATCTCGTGCTCCGAAAATCCGTCGCCGAGATTAGAAGTAAACTCAAGGAGATTTAAAATTCATTGAAAAAGGAGATTTGACCACTAAAGCTGACATGTAACGTGATTCCCCACGGGCGCAATGTCTAAGATGATAGTGCAGGCAAAAATGGTGGTCACTGGTTGAAGAATTCAGCCAAATATTTAAATGGACTTGATGTCACGTTTCTTAGCTTCTTCTTTAGGGAAAACAACAGTCAACACACCATGTTTCATAGAAGCTTTAATGTAATCCATTTTTGCATTTTCAAGGCAGCCTAAATTTTCTCACAAACTTGCCACTGCTAAGCGTGATGC
Source organism: Petunia axillaris subsp. axillaris (assembly GCA_029990575.1). Classification (NCBI taxonomy): domain Eukaryota; kingdom Viridiplantae; phylum Streptophyta; class Magnoliopsida; order Solanales; family Solanaceae; genus Petunia; species Petunia axillaris. The sequence goes on from JARKNS010000008.1 coordinate 168,081,203, forward strand.
ACTAAAAGGAGATTTGAAAAAGTCATTTTCTTTAGTAGAAAGAAATGGAAGCTACTGCTTTTGGATCTGGTTATAAAAGTCATTTACTTTAGTAAATATAATAAAAGTTTGCACTATAAACTTATCTAAGAAAAGTCACATAAAGTACATACCTAAATTTTATGGACTTCTTATTTTTTTTAGTTTGATAATAACTTTCATTAAACCTTGACGGTTGACATCCTAAATAATGCTGAAACAGTTAGATACAGAGGAAAAACGGTGCAGATGCGATGCTGAAACAGTGCACATACAGCGAGATACAGTTAGATACGACGTTGAAACAGTCTGAAATGGTATGAAACACTATGATACAGTCTGAAATGAAGTTGATACAAATTGAAATGGAGTTGAAATAGTCTGAAATGTTGTTACAACAAGTCTGAAATGTCATTGAAACACTATGATACAGACTGAAACGTTGTTGAAATAATCTGAAACAGCTATTGAAACAGTCTAATACAGTCTGAAATGGTATTGAAACAATATGATACAGTTTGAAATGGCTAGTGAAGAAGTATGAAACAAAATGTAAAAAATAATGTGAAACAACACAAAAAATGTGAAATAGCTTAGAAATAGTGAAAAATAATGCACAAACGGGATGAAATAATGTTGAAACTCTAGAAACAACTAGATATAGTCTAGAAATAGTTAGATATGGTGTGGTTGGTAATTGAAATATAGCGTGATAACATGAGATACGAGGTGGTTGGTAGGTGAGAGATAACGAGATACGATGTGGTTGGTAGTTGAGATACAGTGAGATACAATGAGATACGATTGGTTGGTAGTTGAGATACAACGAGATACGATGTGGCTGGTAGTTGACAGAGAGATACGAGGTGGTTGGTAGTTGAGATACAATAATATGATGTAGTTGATAGTTGAGATACGGTGAGACACGATAAGGTTGGTAGTTGAGATACAATTGGTTGGTAGTTGAGATACAGTGAGATACGAAGTGGTTGTTAGTTGAGATAGAATGAGATACAATGTGGTTAGTAGTTGAGATACAGTGAGATACGATGTGGTTGGTAGTTGAGATACGCTTGGTTGGTAGTTGAGATACAGTGAGATAGAACAAGAAACGATTGGTTGGTAGTTGAGATACAGTGAGATATAACGAGATACAATTGGTTGGTAGTTGAGATACAGTGAGATACGAGGTGGTTGTTAGTTGAGATACAATGAGATACAATGAGATACGATGTGGTTGGTAGTTGAGATACAGTGAGATACGATGTAGTTGGTAGTTGATACACGATTGGTTGAGAGTTGAGATATATTGAGATAGAACGAGATACAATTGGTTGGTAGTTGAGATACAATGAGATATGAGGTGGTTGGTAGTTGAGATACAGTGAGACACAACGAGATACGATGTGGTTGGTAGTTGAGATACAACGAGATACAATGAGATACGATGTGGTTGAGGATAGGATGAGGAAAAGTGAAATTGGAAGAAATGGGAGGAGTAAAGGTGAAATTGGGGGAAATGGTGGGAGGAAAAGTGAAATTGGGGGAAATAGGAGGAGCAAAAGTGATAGTGGGAGAAATAGGAGGAATAATATAATGGTTTAGTATGTTAAGGGAAAATATTGCTATGTTTGTAATTAACTTCCCCTTTCCTCTATAATGGGTAATTTTGCTAAAATATTGCTATGTTTTGTAAATAACTTCTAAAACTTGTACTTTTATGTAAAAAAATCCTATGAATTAAAGGGGGAGAATTACACAACTATGACACCTTAGGCTATAGTTTGCCTAACTGACCTCGCTTAAAATGGTTTGTAAGAATGACCTTCACTAATTTTAAGCAAGTGCTACCACGGGGCAACACTTCAAATTATAAAATTGACAAGTGCGACCACCGGGCAGCACTTCAAGTATAAATTGACAAGTGTTACAAGTGCTGCCTCCATGGAAGCACTTGACCTTTTATCCCTGTCAACATCCTCCAAAGATAACTTGAAGTGCTACCGCGCAGGCAGCACTTCAAATTGTGCTTGAAGTCCCCGAGGCAACACTTGTCATTTTATAACGTGAAGTGTTGCCTCCCGAGACCATTTTGCTAAATCATTTTTAAGTGAGAACAAAAAATTATAACCAAGGATAAGGGGTACATATAGTGAAATTTTCTGAATTAAAGGTTAAAAACTTGATGAATCTAATGCTAATCAGGTACAGTATACAGCAAATTATGCAAGCGAGATTTTATTTATTTTTTTGTTTGTCAATTCATGAAAATATATACCACTCAATACATCTACGTGAAATATATATATATATATATATATACCCACAACGCAAATTACTCATCTAAAAGTTGGACTGATGTAGGCTTCATTTACTACTATTTAAGAATACAATTGTACATAGGCATGTTAGTCTAAGTTGATCATGGCTCCACATGTCTTCAACTTGTATCGATGACATCGTAACAATAGATCACAGAGAGTTTTACAACCTGCCCAAGCACCCCAATTATTTCGATTATACGATGCGCCAAAGATAGTCTGACAAAAGAGCAACTTATATCCAAATTGACCCATGAAAAAATTATCAAATGATAAAAAATTAGCTCTTGGATATGATTTCTTTAATATAGTCATGACTCATGATAGCTAAAAGTAAAATACTTTTGTTGGTTTGATTTGGTAATTAAACAAATTATAAAAAGAAAAAAGAGAACAAATAAAAATGAAGTTGCATTGCTCGATTATAACACATTGACTTGCCTAAATTGACGGCTCATCATGACTCGAGCAAACATGGTAAAATTTTTGCGGGGAAACTACTTTGGCACCCGCTATTTGATTCGTAGCCTTTGTTCAGAAATTTGTTGAGAATTAAGTATCACGCGCGTTTTTTGAAAATTAAAGTGTGACGACGCCGTTTTTATGTCTTTTAAAAATTTCGCTTTTATCCTTCCTTATTTTTAACTTATTCAAGAGTTTATTTCTCTCTCTTGTTACTGTAACTTTTGAATTCTATCAGAAATACACGAACTCTCTTTCAAAATACACAAATTTTCTTATTTTTGAGATTGTGAAACTTTGTATTTGGTTGAATTAGTAAAATTTATTTTGCTGTTTCATCTATTAAGGTAACTGTTTTACTTCGCATTGTTATTTTTTCATTTTTTTACGGGTTATTGGGTTATTAGGTTATGATTTTGTTTCGAAAAATGTTTGGATTTTCCATTGAAGTACAGTATAAGCTTTTGATTCCACTGTAAATTATGGGTTTTTTTAAGGGCAACATTTTTTTTGTGAAACTCTTTGCCCCAGAACTATATACTGTGACCTTGTAGGGGATAGACTGTTGTCCCATGATAAAATACTGGGACTTTGTGTTTAACAGGTACTTGTGTCCCAGTTCTAAATTATGGGACTTTATTTAACAAAACATTATAGTCCCCAGCACAAATACTGTGAGTTTACATATGCAGTACTTGTCCCTCAGCACCAATGTCTGGGAAGCCAGTCTAGGGAGGGTGGGCCAACAAGCTTTTTTGCGTGCCCCATAATAAAATACTGGGACTCTTTGTTTAACAAGTACTTGTGTCCCAGTTCTAAATTATGGGACTTTATTTAACAAAGCATTATAGCCCCCAGCACAAATACTGTGATTTTACATATGGAGTAGTTGTGCCCCCAGCACCAATGTCTGGGAAGTCAGTCTGGGGAGGGTGGGCCAACAACCTTTTTGTGTACCCCATAATAAAATACTGGGACTCTTTGTTTAACAAGTACTTGTGTCCCAGTTCTAAATTATGGGATTTTGTATAACAAAGCATCGCACCCCAGCACAAATACTGTGATTTTATATATGAAGTACTTGTGCCCCAGCACCAATGTCTGTGGTTTTTTAGGTGCAAGCATATATGTGTTAATTTTTATTTGTTTTATTTTAATACATGTGCTAATATTACAGCTATGGAGATTATTCCAAATGATGAGGGTATGGATAATTTGCCAAACGACGATGGTATATTGGTTCCATTCGCGCAGTGGAAAAATCGTGATTGCAGTAGAAAAGTGACACAGAGTATCGTGGATTACTTGAAGGGTTATTGTCTGTTGTTGCTCCAAAACGCACACGCAAGTATACGTGGTCGACAAGTAATAAAGTGATAAATCGAGTATCGTTCCCACGAGGGCTATTCAGACTAACACTTAATAAATAATTTCTAAAACTATTCAGGGATCTTTTTCTTCAATGGTGAGAGTTTTAGTAACTAACGAGCAGTAATTAAAATGATGGAAGTGTAGTCAAACAATGGTGCAAACTTTAGGTGTTAACAATATTAAGAGGATGGTCCAGAGTCAGAGTTACGAACAATCCAGTTGAGTTTTCCAATTGATTCCACTTCTTAAATCCCGGGTTACTAACTAACAGAGTAAATGTACCTGTGAAAACCTTTCGATTCTTCACAGTCTATGCAGGCTACTTCAATCCCTATATGTCTATGGGTTGAATCACGTGCACACATTAACGAATTCTGTAATTAGTTAAACTAGGCGAGCAAGTATATGTCTATCCTACTCACAAATTGGTTCCCCAATGCCCGGGTTCACAAACTAGTCCTATTCTTTCTTATTACGTAATTAAATTCCCTTTTTCAAAATCAATCTAAAAACCATAGATAATGCATAATTATCGAGCTCTAATAATTAAGCAAGTGAAATCAAGAAAGAATAAGCAATCCGTTATGAGATTCAATTAATGAGAATCAATCTTCAAACATCAACTTTCATGTAATACTCTAACCCTAGAACGTAAGATTTAGCCACGTGTATTCATAATCACAAGGCAATGAATTGATGAAATAATGATGTAAATGATGTAATAGATGAAACATTAGGAATAAACCCTTGTTCAATGAAGTATGGTGCTCTCAAATTGCTCAAAAGTCTGAACCTCTATCAAAAACTAAGTAAAATAGTATTTATAGGGTTTACAAAGGCCTGGTAATAAGTTACACCTAAGCCTAGACGAAATAGGAAGTCAAAACACGCTCCAGGGGCGCTATAACTGGCGCCCCGCGCCCACGACCGCGCTTGGACAAGCAGAAGACGTCGAACATTAGGCGCTTTGGCTCCACGCCGCATTGGAAAATGTGCCAGCAGTGGAGCGCTGTGGGAGGCGCGGTGCGTGGCTAACCGCGCCAGGCCAATTCCCGCACCTCCTTGCTCCGCAACTCGCCTCGTGTCGTGCCCTCGTGTGCTCAATCCAATCCTCAATCAATTTCCAATCATTCCTTGCTCGATCATGCTCTTAAAAGCTCCATATGCACTGCATAACAACCTACATACACACGACATAAAATCAGTGCAAAACCACATTCATAAACTATAAAACGGGCGAATAAAAAGCTCAAACATGCGGAAATATTAAGGAAACATTGGCATAAAATGCCAAACATCACCACCCCACACTTGAACTCTTGCTCGCCCTCGAGCAAGTCACAACTAACTTCTCAACCTAGGTAGAACAGGTCTGCCTATGACTGTGGTTGATACTGATCATTGAACAAATGCACACATGACTACTATGAGCCCAACAAACATGCCACAATTTAACAAACTCAAAAACATGAGAACAACCACCCCAAAATAGCTCAAGTGCACAATCTCTACCCATTGCAACCATGCTCCCACAAAATCACACCTATCTACTCAACAAGAAGCCACAACTTCACCTATTTCATGCAAACCATGTGCCCTCACCAAAATGAAGCAAGAGAGTGTCCCCCAAATATCACACACAACAATGAATATCATGAATAGAACGGGGACAATAACATAGAACGAATTCACTCACTCTCATGAAAGTCTCACATGCACACAATGTACCATAGGCTTGCCCGTAGTGTAGGACTCCACTAATGTAAGCTCACTCCAATCGGGATTAACTAGGACTTTAAAACACATAACAAACGATGACCCCAAAAACAAACACCCCTGGTTCCAAAACACGATGTGGATTACCAAATCCCAGAGAATGAATCGACAAATCAGTAAGACGGAGAAAAGGGAAATGATGACTGCAGTTTGGTTCCAACCAACGCCATCGTTGGCAACGAGAACAAGCAGAACAACCTTCAACGGGGAGGAGCGACACCGGCGACAGAAGTCAAGGAAGGAGGAGCAACGCCGATAGCGGCATCACTACAACCCCAAACCCTTTTACGTTCAATAACAGACCAAATCGGAAGCAAAGGAATATGTCACCGGCGACGGACTCCGGCAGTGATGACGAGTGACACCACTGGTTATGCCTTCCAAAACCCAACCCCGATCTCCCCTGTTTTCGATCCCCTTCTCCCTTGTATGTGTCGTGTGTCTATGTATCTTTGGTGTGAAGAAGAAAAAGTGGAGGGAGCTGATTTTTGTGAGGGTTTTGCAAGTCGGGGATGAGGGAGATCTGGAAACTTTGTGAGGATGAGTTGGTCTCGGCTGGTCTAGTATAAAAAATGTAGGGTTTTTTGATAAGGGGTTTTTTTTTAGGGAGATCATAAGGGTGCTGCGGCTGATCCCCGTCAAAAATGGGTGTGTAGGGTTTTTTAGTGTGAGGGAAAATAAAATGGGTGTGGGGTTAACGGGTATGGGCTTTGTATAAATAAGCTGGAATTTAAATGAAGGAGCAATTTTGACCTCAGTTTAGGATTTAAATGAGAAAATCGGGTGATTGCACGGGTAGGATAGAAATTAGGCTATGTATTGCAAAATTTGACCCTTTTACTCAGAAATTAACCAATTATATTTAATTTACAAAATTATCCTCAATTATAAAATATTGCCATAATTTATTAAATTTGAAAAAAAAATCGGGACAAAATTGGGTGTCAACAGCTGCCCCTCTTTACCCGAAAAGGATGAAAGAGTTTTCAGGGTAAAGAAAGTTGACGTGAAACCCAATTTTGTCACGGTAAAGCCAAGACTTCGATTCCTGGGATCAAAATGCGAGGCTTATGGGCATGGCCGAACTTCGGTTTCCGAGTTGCCTACATATCTCGGGCTGAAAGAGAATCAGGCCATATGTAGTTCGACGCGATTTGAAAATCAAAGACGAGATAGTAACGACTACTCAAGCGCGGGAAAAGAGGCTTGTAATTACCCAAGTTATGAAAATGTGGTCGACGACACACCCATAAAGAGGGGTTTACACGGACATAGCTTCCACTGCACCTCGATAACCGAGTCATCTTGTCTTTAATCTCAAATCTCAGACTCAGGGTTAACAAGAGACTTACCTCTAGGGTGGATGACTTATGCGGGTGCGATTCTTCAGGTCTTCGTTGACGAGTCTAGCTCATATCAACGATTGCCCGGTTTATTGCTAAGAAAAGCTCCATGTTATGCTCCAAAGCTGCTGCGGTGCTGCTAAAAATCCTGTAACAATCTCAACAAACGGTAAGCGTGCAACTGCTAATAAATTGTAAGAAATAGATAAAGTGATAAAATTGTAAATGCGAGTTGCGGTATCATCGATAAGTTCTTCCTTCGATCAACTGACAAGATACTCCGCCCGGAGAACCTCTAAGCTGATCCTTATTCTGAAACAGTAAAGCAAGACAATAAGTAAAGCGAGAACGAATTGTAAAATGCAAGGCTTTTCATAAGATAAGTTGACTAACAAGACATGATGTCTCAAGTTGAATCATGTACTTCAAATACAATATGCCAATATTGCAAGACAACCGACATTGCGGAACACTCCGAAAGTGGTGCTCCAGCCGACTTGTCTTAGATTATCAATCTACTTTAAACATAAAATGCCAATATTGCAAGACAACCGACATCGCAAAAACACTCCGAACGTGGTGTTTCAGCCGACTTGTCTTAGATTATCAATCTACTTTAAACATAAAATGCCAATATTGCAAGACAACCGACATCGCGAAAACACTCCGAAAGTGGTGTTTCAGCCGACTTGTCTTAGATTATCAATCTACTTTAAACATAAAATGCCAATATTGCAAGACAACCGACATCGCGAAAACACTCCGAAAGTGGTGTTTCAGCCGACTTGTCTTAGATTATCAATGCAGGCTTCAACATAAAGTTTATTTTGAAAGAAGAATCATAAAGATAGAAAATGCCGCCTGTTCGGCAACAAACCATGATACGCATAATGCTTTAATTGATGAAGAGGCAGTTTACAATGCAATCTTGTATTGTGTTTCAATCCCTTTACAAAACAAATGAAACGTCTGGTCTTGAAGCATCCAGTGTCTCAATGCAACTTGAAAGAAACCTGCATATCCTATTTGTGGGTGGAAGGACCCGAGATATCCTATTTGTGGGTGGAATGACCCGAATATCCTATTTGTGGGTGGAATGACCCGAATATCTTATTTGTGGGTGGAAGATTCCGAGATATCCTATTTGTGGGTGGATAAACCCCGATTGTTCATTTTTAAAGCGAACGGGCCCAAAACGTTCAATATAGGTGAACGAGCCTAAATTTGATGGCAGCCTGCAAAACAAAATTGCAAATTAGATTAATTAAGGCAGGATAATGCAAAACAAATAAGCAAAACTGGGTCGTGTTGCTTGAATTAATAGTGTTGCAAAGCGTTGAATGCCTTCAGTTCTTATTGAATCTGCCGTTCAATTTCTGCAAATTTAAAGAAAATGCGTCAGAAAATGAGTGAATAATGAAACAAAAGCTATAATGAAAAAAGAAGAAATAGATTTGTGCTGCATATGCGACAAGGCGAATGATCTTTGAGAAACTGATGGTCGTCGGTAGGAACAATAACAAAAGAGCCTTCAATTGCCTATGATAGGCTTCAGAATAATGCCTCCAATTGCTTATGGTAGGCTTCAAATGATAACGATGTCTTCGCTTGCTCACGATAGACTTGATAATAAGACCCTCCGATTGCTTACGGTAGGATCAATAACAAAAGAGCCTTCAATTGCTTATGATAGGCTTCATAAAAAGGCCTCCAATTGTTTATGGTAGGCTCCAAATGATAACGATGTCTTCGCTTGCTCACGATAGACTTCATAACGAGGCCCCCGATTGTTTACGGTAGGCTCCATAACAATAGCGCCTTCGATTGTCTACGATAGGCTTCATAAAAAGGCCTCCAATTGTTTATGGAAGGCTTTAAATAATAATGACGTCTTCGATTGTTTACGATAGACTTCATAATGAGGCCCCCGATTGTCTACGGTAGGCTTCAATGATAAGGCCTTCGATTGTCTACGATAGGATTCAATAATAATGTCTTCGATTGTATACGATAGACTTGATAACTAACCACGCCTCCGATTGTCTACGGTAGACTTGGTAAATGTGATGTCTCCGATTATTTACGGTAGACTTCATAATAGGGCCTCCAATTGTCTATGGTAGGCTTCAAATGATAGGGCCTTCGATTGTCTACGATAGGCTTCAATAATAATGTCTTCCAATTGCTTATGGTAGGCATGACGTAATTTGTAAGTGCAAGATGCAATATCTTTGATAAATTGTCTTCCCATCCACTGGCGAAGCAATAAAGCAAATGCGAAGGCATAGTGCAAGGCATTTTCAACAATCTTGACAAATCAACTGGCAAGCCGGTCGGGCATGAAGCAAGGAGGGTCTTGGGGTTGATTGTCGAACAAATCAGCTGGCGAACCGGTCCGGCACGAAGCAAGGAGGGTCTCGGGACTGACCTGTTAACCTGCTAAGCTAAAAGTAAAGCGGTTCATAATATAAAGCAAGTGCAAAGGCATAATTGAAAGCAAGTGCAAGGCAATTTGAACATCTTGACAAATCAACTGGCAAGCCGGTCGGGCATGAAGCAAGGAGGGTCTTGGGGTTGATTGTCTACAAATCAGCTGGCGAGCCGGCGGCACGAAGCAAGGAGGGTCTCGGGACTGACCTGTTAATCTGAAAAGTAAAACAAGACGTAATACAAAGAAAATGCAAAGGCATAATTTAAAGTAAGTGCGAATCAATTTGAACAATCTTGACAAATCAACTGGCAAGCCGGTCGGGCACGCAGCAAGGAGGGTCTTGGGGTTGATTGTCGAACAAATCAGCTGGCGAACCGGTCCGGCACGAAGCAAGGAGGGTCTCGAGACTGACCTGTTAATCTCTAGTAAAACAAGACGTTAATGTCAAAGCAAGTGTGAAGACATAATTCAAAGCAAGTGCGAAGCAAAGTAATGTGGGAATGTAGAGCAATGCAAGAGCCATTTGGCAAATCAATAGGCGAGATAGTCCAACAAAGGGGATCCTCGTAGCCGATGGTCAACCTGAAAGAGTAAAGCAAGGCGTTAATTTTAAAGGAAGTGTGAAGGCGTAATTCAAGATAAGTGCAAAGCAAAGTAGTGCGGAAATGTAGTCAGTGCGATAGCCATTGATAAATCAATTGGCGAGACAATCCGGCAAGGATGGCCTTGTGCGGATTATAGCCTGAAACAAAGCGATGCCCTATTTGGCTTAGTTTTGAAAACACAAAACAAGCCTCGGCTTTGTCGCCTATTAGGAATGAAAGTCATAGGGGTAGAAATGCCGCCTGTTCGGCAATAACTCATGACAAAGCATAATGCTTTAAGTCATGAAAAGGGCAATGCGACGCAATTTGCAAGGCAACTCGGATGCGCGTTCAATAAATTGTTCATCCATAATGCGAATGATCCTTCCATTGCAAGCTTTCATGTTCCTGCTCTCAAAGGAAATTGTTAGTTCTGAGAAGGGAAGGGAAAGCGTTTGATTTGTGCAGACTTCATCCTGATCTTGCTGCTTCTGCTGCTCCCTCATCTTCATTGGACTTGGATTTGCAAATTGCTCTCAGAAACTTGGCTCATGAACTCAAATAGCATAGACTTTGAAAAATAGCATAGACTTTGAAAAATAGAGGCAAGATAAAATATTTTAATGCAATATAGCGAGTGAAATAAGCATGCATATGAAGTCAAAGATGCATTATGAAAATTTTGCCTTGACTTAAACTTGTAATATATTTTAAAACAAACTGAACGTCCTTTGTCTTAGACTTTGCACTGTTTGCTTAACCAATTCCAAAATTCTTGCCAACTCATCTTTAATATCCAACCCCGCTTCTTACAAAATTCTGCCCCAGTTATTATCTTGCGCATCTCTAACTCATTTTGCAAAAATTGCCCCAGTTGTCCTTCTTGGGGGAAAATAATAATTTAAATGCTAAAGGGTCGAGCCCGATGGGGGAGTCTACGTATCCCTCCTTGGGAATCAGACCGTGCGTAGTTCTGCACCACTGCTTCAGTGCCGTATACCATCAAATAAAGCTGCCCCAGTTGAAGTTCTAACAGATAGTGCAATATCCAAAGAGCGTAGACAATAACTTTCAGTGCATCGCTTTCAAATTGTTCAGTTGTTTTGCCATACATCACAAGCAATGTTTTGGCAAGTTTATCAATTTTAATTTTGAAACAGAAATAAATGTAAGCGTAAGTAATATAATAAGAATGGGATGCATTTTATTTCAGCTTTCATAAATTCAAAATGAATTGATTCAGATTAACATAAGCTTTAAGGTACAATGCAATTCAGGGCCTCAATCTGAATTAAAATTGAAAATAATGCTACTAAGTTCAATCACCAAGTTCTTTCAAGCAATGCCATTAGCTTCTGGTACTGCATTGTTCACGAGCTAGAGCGTCTATCATCAATCATATCTCGAAACCTTTGCATGGTAAATGGTCAGGCACTTCACAAATCCAACATTTGGAGAAATGATCAAAACAAAGAAACCTCACAAAGGGTAACTAAGATAGTTTGCATGTCATTCATAGGATTGCATACAAGCAAGCAACACCTAGTATTTGACGCATTTTGAGCAAATAAAGTAAGGTAAACAATTAACATGTGACAATCACAAGTATTTAACACAGCTCATGCTCTCCACCGAATCTGCACAAAATTCTAAACCCAAATGCCTAAAAACCCGGAACAATCCTCCATAGCTTTGGCAAACATCCACACTCCTCCAAGCACAATTCCCAATTGGTTTACAACATCCAGGGAGAAATTTCCAATTGCCTCCACAATACCAGACTGCAAATCACGAAAGGCGCCAATTGGCCTTTCAAAATAAAACCTCACTGGTCCTCGGCTTTGGACAAGCCTCTCAGTTTCCTAGGTTTTGCAAGGCTCACAGACCTTGTTCATAGGGCTCCTCACTGGTCCTCGACTTTAATCAAGCCTCTCAGTTTCCTAGGCAGCCAAGACCGCACTGGTCTTCAAGGAGGGACCCCACTTGTCATTCAAAGACACAGGGGCTTCGCTCTCCTAGTATGCGACAAGCATACTTCAATTTTTACAAAGTTGCAGCTGGATAATCAACATAGGCCTGCACACACGCAAAGCCATTCACGAGAGGGACCCCACTGATCCTTTTAAAGACACCAGGGGCTTCGCCTCTTAGATCTCACTACACCAAGCCATCTCCAAAACACAAACCAACCAAATCTGCCGAACTTCCCCCCAAACTAAGGTGTATATGCATGCATGACCTAATCTCCTTCTACGAGTGGGCTAACGGTTGAGGCTAACAGGTGAGTGGCAAGCGGTCTCGCAGTCGAATTACTCCTACGATGGCCGCCGGTGTACCAACTCGTCACAGGGTTCTTTAGTGGAAGAAAGTGCGGGTGCGCATGGGCGCACCTCGCGGATATTTGAGAGAGAATGCAAGAGGTTCCCAGGAGTGGGGGAAATATGAACGGAATGCCAGTTTATATGTGCACAAATAAGGGTGTAGTGACATGCTTTGGAGTTTTTGGAGTCGCCACCCAATTTAAGGAAAACAGGGAACCAAATTAACAAATGCGTGCAAAACTCCGTTTTTATAAAAAAGACGGTCTTTCTTCCAGAGATTCTAAAAGTAAGAGGTTTTATTAATTTCGGAAGAAGGTTTTTAAGGCACTTCCGAAATTCCGTAAAATACGGTTAATCCGACAGGTTTCCAAATATTTGCAAAATATGCTTTTCTAAAAAAAATTATCTAAAATAATTAATTGAAATAAAACTTGTTTATGAAAAATATTTTAATTTTTGCACGCATTTTGCTAATTTGCCCCAGTTTGCAATAAATTAAATAACGACTTCAAAAATAAAAAGGATAATGCACATAAAGTAAATCAATATACCAAGCAATCAAATATTATTATCAAATAAAATAATTCACACATCTTATTTACATAAATATCTAAGGAAAGCAAAGTTAAAGATAGAACCGCTAAATTGATCAACTCGCGGGAGTCTTGATTTTTTCTAAAATTCCTAAGTCTTATTTCTGAATGCTCGGGTCCGAATTCAATCTCCAAATGCCCTCAATGCAAAGGACTATTCTCATTTGCGAGTTAGCCAAAAGCGTTCCCGAATTGCTCGTGCCAAAATATACCTCGCAATAAAATGGGAATTAAACGGAATTAGTACGATAATAAAGTGTAATGATTAATAAAATAAAATAATAATAAAGTAATAATAATAATAAGAAAAAAATATATATAATAATAATAATAATAGAATATATAATAATAATAATAGAATAATAATAATAATAATAATAATAATAATAATAATAATAATAATAATAATAATAATAATAATAATAATAAAGGGGTTTTGTTTTTGCAAAATTAAGGCTCAGGTTTGTATGGCGCGTCGAATAGAGGCTCGGGATTTGGTGCGGTTGCAAACACGGAGCCCGGGCCGTATTGCCGTGCCAAAGCACCAAACCCACTACTCTATTCAACTTGCTTAGCATTAAAATGCATTCATCATCGCCTTTTGCTTTAGGGACACGGGAACGGGACGGTTCAAGCGTAGTATCATGTTCAAAATCCGTCAATTCATTATCCGTCAATTCTTTATGTAGGCCTCAATACGTGTATATATATTTTCATTGGCCAGGTGTAGTATCAAGTTCAAGTCAGTTCAAATGGCTCAAAATGCAGTATTTTCATAAGCTAATTTGGTGTGATAACTGTTTAGGATCAGTCTGTTTCGCAAATCGCACAAGAAGCCATCACACTCTCCAAATTAGCATTGGCAACCATTAGAGCAATATCGATAACAATTCCACAGTGGGTAAATTCAAACAGATCGAGGCCCCCAAAAAGAAAAGGGCAACTCCACAACCATCATCTCTATGCAATTGACAAAACGAATCAGTGCAGCCAAGGTTAACCATCGCCGGAATAAACAGAGAGAGCCAGTAGCAATAAACAATATCAACACCAATTGTTAGTGGGACCCAGTCAAATCTGGTCATCGCAGCATAAACCCAAAAGCATGGTCGGTCAAAATGACCAGAAAAGCAATAGCAGTTAGGAACTCCGGCAACCACACAGTAACATCAACATTGAAACATTCAAACACATAACAAACGATGACCCCAAAAACAAACACCCCTGGTTCCAAAACACGATGTGGATTACCAAATCCCAGAGAATGAATCGACAAATCAGTAAGACGGAGAAAAGGGAAATGATGACTGCAGTTTGGTTCCAACCAACGCCATCGTTGGCAACGAGAACAAGCAGAACAACCTTCAACGGGGAGGAGCGACACCGGCGACAGAAGTCAAGGAAGGAGGAGCAACGCCGATAGCGGCATCACTACAACCCCAAACCCTTTTACGTTCAATAACAGACCAAATCGGAAGCAAAGGAATATGTCACCGGCGACGGACTCCGGCAGTGATGACGAGTGACACCACTGGTTATGCCTTCCAAAACCCAACCCCGATCTCCCCTGTTTTCGATCCCCTTCTCCCTTGTATGTGTCGTGTGTCTATGTATCTTTGGTGTGAAGAAGAAAAAGTGGAGGGAGCTGATTTTTGTGAGGGTTTTGCAAGTCGGGGATGAGGGAGATCTGGAAACTTTGTGAGGATGAGTTGGTCTCGGCTGGTCTAGTATAAAAAATGTAGGGTTTTTTGATAAGGGGTTTTTTTTTAGGGAGATCATAAGGGTGCTGCGGCTGATCCCCGTCAAAAATGGGTGTGTAGGGTTTTTTAGTGTGAGGGAAAATAAAATGGGTGTGGGGTTAACGGGTATGGGCTTTGTATAAATAAGCTGGAATTTAAATGAAGGAGCAATTTTGACCTCAGTTTAGGATTTAAATGAGAAAATCGGGTGATTGCACGGGTAGGATAGAAATTAGGCTATGTATTGCAAAATTTGACCCTTTTACTCAGAAATTAACCAATTATATTTAATTTACAAAATTATCCTCAATTATAAAATATTGCCATAATTTATTAAATTTGAAAAAAAAATCGGGACAAAATTGGGTGTCAACAGCTGCCCCTCTTTACCCGAAAAGGATGAAAGAGTTTTCAGGGTAAAGAAAGTTGACGTGAAACCCAATTTTGTCACGGTAAAGCCAAGACTTCGATTCCTGGGATCAAAATGCGAGGCTTATGGGCATGGCCGAACTTCGGTTTCCGAGTTGCCTACATATCTCGGGCTGAAAGAGAATCAGGCCATATGTAGTTCGACGCGATTTGAAAATCAAAGACGAGATAGTAACGACTACTCAAGCGCGGGAAAAGAGGCTTGTAATTACCCAAGTTATGAAAATGTGGTCGACGACACACCCATAAAGAGGGGTTTACACGGACATAGCTTCCACTGCACCTCGATAACCGAGTCATCTTGTCTTTAATCTCAAATCTCAGACTCAGGGTTAACAAGAGACTTACCTCTAGGGTGGATGACTTATGCGGGTGCGATTCTTCAGGTCTTCGTTGACGAGTCTAGCTCATATCAACGATTGCCCGGTTTATTGCTAAGAAAAGCTCCATGTTATGCTCCAAAGCTGCTGCGGTGCTGCTAAAAATCCTGTAACAATCTCAACAAACGGTAAGCGTGCAACTGCTAATAAATTGTAAGAAATAGATAAAGTGATAAAATTGTAAATGCGAGTTGCGGTATCATCGATAAGTTCTTCCTTCGATCAACTGACAAGATACTCCGCCCGGAGAACCTCTAAGCTGATCCTTATTCTGAAACAGTAAAGCAAGACAATAAGTAAAGCGAGAACGAATTGTAAAATGCAAGGCTTTTCATAAGATAAGTTGACTAACAAGACATGATGTCTCAAGTTGAATCATGTACTTCAAATACAATATGCCAATATTGCAAGACAACCGACATTGCGGAACACTCCGAAAGTGGTGCTCCAGCCGACTTGTCTTAGATTATCAATCTACTTTAAACATAAAATGCCAATATTGCAAGACAACCGACATCGCGAAAATGCCAAAATTGATAATCTAAGACAAGTCTTGTAATATTGGCATTTTATGTTTAAAGTAGATTGATAATCTAAGACAAGTCGGCTGGAGCACCACTTTCGGAGTGTTCCGCAATGTCGGTTGTCTTGCAATATTGGCATATTGTATTTGAAGTACATGATTCAACTTGAGACATCATGTCTTGTTAGTCAACTTATCTTATGAAAAGCCTTGCATTTTACAATTCGTTCTCGCTTTACTTATTGTCTTGCTTTACTGTTTCAGAATAAGGATCAGCTTAGAGGTTCTCCGGGCGGAGTATCTTGTCAGTTGATCGAAGGAAGAACTTATCGATGATACCGCAACTCGCATTTACAATTTTATCACTTTATCTATTTCTTACAATTTATTAGCAGTTGCACGCTTACCGTTTGTTGAGATTGTTACAGGATTTTTAGCAGCACCGCAGCAGCTTTGGAGCATAACATGGAGCTTTTCTTAGCAATAAACCGGGCAATCGTTGATATGAGCTAGACTCGTCAACGAAGACCTGAAGAATCGCACCCGCATAAGTCATCCACCCTAGAGGTAAGTCTCTTGTTAACCCTGAGTCTGAGATTTGAGATTAAAGACAAGATGACTCGGTTATCGAGGTGCAGTGGAAGCTATGTCCGTGTAAACCCCTCTTTATGGGTGTGTCGTCGACCACATTTTCATAACTTAGGTAATTACAAGCCTCTTTTCCCGCGCTTGAGTAGTCGTTACTATCTCGTCTTTGATTTTCAAATCGCGTCGAACTACATATGGCCTGATTCTCTTTCAGCCCGAGATATGTAGGCAACTCGGAAACCGAAGTTCGGTCATGCCCATAAGCCTCGCATTTTGATCCCAGGAATCGAAGTCTTGGCTTTACCGTGACAAAATTGGGTTTCACGTCAACTTTCTTTACCCTGAAAACTCTTTCATCCTTTTCGGGTAAAGAGGGGCAGCTGTTGACACCCAATTTTCTCCCGATTTTTTTTTTCAAATTTAATAAATTATGGCAATATTTTATAATTGAGGATAATTTTGTAAATTAAATATAATTGGTTAATTTCTGAGTAAAAGGGTCAAATTTTGCAATACATAGCCTAATTTCTATCCTACCCGTGCAATCACCCGATTTTCTCATTTAAATCCTAAACTGAGGTCAAAATTGCTCCTTCATTTAAATTCCAGCTTATTTATACAAAGCCCATACCCGTTAACCCCACACCCATTTTATTTTCCCTCACACTAAAAAACCCTACACACCCATTTTTGATGGGGATCATCCGCAGCACCCTTATGATCTCCCTAAAAAAAACCCCTTATCAAAAAACCCTACATTTTTTATACTAGAGCAGCCGAGACCAACTCATCCTCACAAAGTTTCCAGATCTCCCTCATCCCCGACTTGCAAAACCCTCACAAAAATCAGCTCCCTCCACTTTTTCTTCTTCACGCCAAAGATACATAGACACACGACACATACAAGGGAGAAGGGGAACGAAAACAGGGGAGATCGGGGTTGGGTTTTGGAAGGCATAACCAGTGGTGTCACTCGTCATCACTGCCGGAGTCCGTCGCCGGTGACATATTCCTTTGCTTCCGATTTGGTCTGTTATTGAACGTAAAAGGGTTTGGGGTTGTAGTGATGCCGCTATCGGCGTTGCTCCTCCTTCCTTGACTTCTGTCGCCGGTGTCGCTCCTCCCCGTTGAAGGTTGTTCTGCTTGTTCTCGTTGCCAACGATGGCGTTGGTTGGAACCAAACTGCAGTCATCATTTCCCTTTTCTCCGTCTTACTGATTTGTCGATTCATTCTCTGGGATTTGGTAATCCACATCGTGTTTTGGAACCAGGGGTGTTTGTTTTTGGGGTCATCGTTTGTTATGTGTTTGAATGTTTCAATGTTGATGTTACTTTGTGGTTGCCGGAGTTCCTAACTGCTATTGCTTTTCTGGTCATTTTGACCGACCATGCTTTTGGGTTTATGCTGCGATGACCAGATTTGACTGGGTCCCACTAACAATTGGTGTTGATATTGTTTATTGCTACTGGCTCTCTCTGTTTATTCCGGCGATGGTTAACCTTGGCTGCGCTGATTCGTTTTGTCAATTGCATAGAGATGATGGTTGTGGAGTTGCCCTTTTCTTTTTGGGGGCCTCGATCTGTTTGAATTTACCCACTGTGGAATTGTTATCGATATTGCTCTAATGGTTGCCAATGCTAATTTGGAGAGTGTGATGGCTTCTTGTGCGATTTGCGAAACAGACTGATCCTAAACAGTTATCACACCAAATTAGCTTATGAAAATACTGCATTTTGAGCCATTTGAACTGACTTGAACTTGATACTACACCTGGCCAATGAAATATATATACACGTATTGAGGCCTACATAAAGAATTGACGGATAATGAACATGATACTACGCTTGAACCGTCCCGTTCCCGTGTCCCTAAAGCAAAAGGCGATGATGAATGCATTTTAATGCTAAGCAAGTTGAATAGAGTAGTGGGTTTGGTGCTTTGGCACGGCAATACGGCCCGGGCTCCGTGTTTGCAACCGCACCAAATCCCGAGCCTCTATTCGACGCGCCATACAAACCTGAGCCTTAATTTTGCAAAAACAAAACCCCTTTATTATTATTATTATTATTATTATTATTATTATTCTATTATTATTATTATTATATATTCTATTATTATTATTATTATTATATATATTTTTTTCTTATTATTATTATTACTTTATTATTATTTTATTTTATTAATCATTACACTTTATTATCGTACTAATTCCGTTTAATTCCCGTTTTATTGCGAGGTATATTTTGGCACGAGCAATTCGGGAACGCTTTTGGCTAACTCGCGAATGAGAATAGTCCTTTGCATTGAGGGCATTGGAGATTGAATTCGGACCCGAGCATTCAGAAATAAGACTTAGGAATTTTAGAAAAAATCAAGACTCCCGCGAGTTGATCAATTTACCGGTTCTATCTTTAACTTTGCTTTCCTTAGATATTTATGTAAATAAGATGTGTGAATTATTTTATTTGATAATAATATTTGATTGCTTGGTATATTGATTTACTTTATGTGCATTATCCTTTTTATTTTTGAAGTCGTTATTTAATTTATTGCAAACTGGGGCAAATTAGCAAAATGCGTGCAAAAATTAAAATATTTTTCATAAACAAGTTTTATTTCAATTAATTATTTTAGATAATTTTTTTTAGAAAAACATATTTTGCAAATATTTGGAAACCTGTCGGATTAACCGTATTTTACGGAATTTCGGAAGTGCCTTAAAAACCTTCTTCCGAAATTAATAAAACCTCTTACTTTTAGAATCTCTGGAAGAAAGACCGTCTTTTTTATAAAAATGGAGTTTTGCACGCATTTGTTAATTTGGTTCCCTGTTTTCCTTAAATTGGGTGGCGACTCCAAAAACTCCAAAGAGTTAGCCCATCCTGTCGATATTCCGGAATTTATCCTTTTCGGGGTAATTTTTGGGGTTCAACAATAAGTATTTTCAAGCTTTCAAAGAATAGAATAAAGGAGAAGTATTTCAGGAATCCTGAAGAGGATGTTAATAAAAAGGACAGCAAGTGGACTTTTAAGTTATATGACTTGCTTGATTTGATTGAACTTCATTCCAGTTATGTGAGAGTGACTCCAAAGAACAAGGGTAATGTGAATAGAGTGTCAGTTGCACGATTGGATGTTCCATTTGAGCAAGATGATGTTGTTAAATTAGCTGAGGTATATTTGCTTACTTCTATTTTATTGGGTCGGCCATTACCTAGAGTAGTGGATGATCTCCATATGATTATTATTGACGAAGAAGAGGTGCATAGCTGTTATCAGTGGGGTACTGATATATCATCAAATAATACACCATTTGCAGTCAATCATAAAGCCACTTTCTTCTAACACTAGTTATTTGTTTCCTGGTATGCCCTTCCTATTCTGTTGCTGGATGGCAGAGGTGTTCCCTGTCTTCAGGCAGTATTTTAATGTTCGTCCTAGGATCAAACCTGTGATGCTCCGTTACACATGTACTGTTACCCCCGCATTACAATATCTTGTGTGAAGAGTACTTTCATAATGAAGAGGTGAGTTTTACTAGTAGTTGCTTTTGTTTGTTATTTCTTTTTTTTTTTTTACCTTTTTGTTGGTTTTGAAATGTATTTTTCTTTAATAGTTTTGGGAGGATGCCTCAGTGAGACCAATAAGGCATAAATCTAAACGTGCTTCAACTTCAAAGTCACCCTCAAAGTCATATTCAAAGACTAGTTCAACATCAGAATGTATTGATGTGAATGAAGTTGTAAATGTGAAATTCTTTGTGGCTTTTTTCTTCGATTTCTCTTTCTTATGTGGTTTTAATCTTTTTTTTTTATCAGAGGTTGACAGCTAATCTCAAAGTAAATTTACCTTATGAGACCAAAATTCAACATATGATCAATTCCTCAGAAAATAGTGTGAAGAAAGATCTTGTTGACATGGAAAAGAGGATTACAGATCATTTTAATGCAAAGTTTGATTCATTACCGCTTCTTGTTGCAAAATCAAAGACAAGTGATCTTGGCGAACACTGTGGTGTTTCTGTAAGTAAATCAGACACCAGGAGTAGAAATGAGAAGAGCCAGTTTGTTGATGATTTCAATTAGTCCGATGGTCAGAATAGTTTTTTTAAAGAACCATTAAATCCAATTGTAACATCAGATTTGTTTGATAATCAGTCTGAGCTTGTTGGTAGTATAGAAAGTGGTAAAGGTATTCCAGGTGCTTTAATAGAGCAAAGTAATTAAATTATTGTGGATGTTTTAGAGGATTACAGAGTTGATACTTGTGACATCACTGATGAAGAAAAAGGTACAGATGGTTTAGAAAAGGTGCCATTAAATCCAGACCATCATCAAGAAAGTCATGGTAATCAAATAGAGTATTCTATATAGTGGTAATCAAAGTAAAAGGAAATATTTTTGTTTAATGTAATGATTTTATTTTAATGTAGATGCAGATAAACAGAATCCTTCATCTGATTTATTGCACAAATATCCATCTAAAGATGAAGATACATCTTTGAATCCAACAGAAGTTCAGCCTCGTGTTGAAACAAATTATTCCACACCTAATGGTAAGAAGAAAAAAACTTGTTGGTAGATTCAACCAACATATTATGCACTATACCCCCTTAAGAGAGAGAAAATAATGTATTTTTATCAGATGCTAATGTCCCATATTACAGTTCTGGGACTGATGAAGTACTTGTGCCCCAGCACCAATGTCTGAGAAGTCAGTCTGGGGAGGGTGGGCCAACAAGCTTTTTTGTGTGCCCCATAATAAAATACTGGGACTCTTTGTTTAACAAGTACTTGTGTCTCAGTTCTAAATTATGGGACTTTGTATAACAAAGCATTATAGTCCCCCGACACAAATACTGTGAGTTTACATATGAAATACTTGTGCCCCAGCACCAATGTATGGGAAGTCTATAGTACTGAAAATCTATTTGAATATGTGTGTTTTGACACTTTTTTTGTCTATAGAAAATGTAATGTATTGTGCTTATTTATTTTTACAGAAGCTAATAATGGCAAATCTAGGAAAAGTGCTGTGGTTGAAGAAGAAATTGAGAAAGTAAACCAGCTTGTTGAAGCTGGTATTTGGACACCAGTAGGTATATAAAAAAAATTTATATAATAATTAGTGTTCCTATTTTTGTAGTTTAAAATGTGTAACAAATTATCTTTTTTTAAAGTCTTTCAAGAAGGTTCTCAACCAATTAAGCTTGCTGATAATCAAATTTTTTTGACTCCTGGTATGTGAAAACATCTTGCATATTTGTATGGTACACACTCCAACATAAAATACCGTAGTTGTTCAATGAATAGTGTGCCATTAAATACTGTGACTCTTTAGTCTATTCAATTTTTTATTTTTGGATTCCTTGTATAGAGTAAATGTAATGTATTATTGTTGTCTATTTTTACAGAAGCAACAAATGTCAAAGGTGATAATGAAGACGTTGTCAATCAACGCAATCACAGTACTAAGGTTCGACTTGAAGTTGAGTCTGTGAGTGAGCTTTGCAAAGCTGGTCTTGTTTTTACACCAATAGGTATGTAAACATCTTTTTTATAGTTATTTTGTATTTTTATTGTTGGCAAATGTGTGATATATTATCTTATTTATAAAGGCTCTCAAGAAGGTTCTCAAGAAGGTTCTAAAGAAGGTCTCAAAGAAGGTCTCAAAGAAGGTGTTGTGCATTCGCCTATGAAAAAGGCTTTGAAAATATTTTCCAGCAAGAAAAGGAAGGAACGTGATAATGATGCTTCTCTTGGAATTTCATCTCCTCTCAAAACTAAAGTTGTTGAAAAGTTGGTCGAGGGAAGCGGTAGCACCATGAATATTGGTCACATAGATGCACCATCATTTTCACTTGGCTTGACACAGCCATCGCAAGAGACTACAACAGTGATCGATAGTGTCAGGCTAGACTATATGGATATTGATTGTTCAGAAAGTAAGGGTGGTTCATAATTGACATCAATCGAGAAAGATAATTCAAAACTTACGACAGTTTCTGATGCATCTATTGTACTAATGGAGCAAGAGTCTGTTTTGGATTCGGCCATGAAAACACCTGAACAATTAATTTTTGCGTAGAAATGGAAAGTTGCTGGAACAGATGTCTCTACAAGGAATACTGCAGACGTGTGTTCATCTAAACAACAGTCGGCTATGCAGTGTTCAGTGAAAAAAGAGAAAGTTATGGATTTTGCCGTTTTGCCAAACAAACTAGTAAATGATCCATAAGGAGGAGAGCTGTTAGGCAAGGGGCATAGGGTTCGTAAGATTAGCCGCCACTTATTATCTCCATTCAGGCCTTTTTAGCCAAAGGAAAAGGATGATTGAAAGCCTACTTATAGGCGTGTATGCCCTTTTCATAATGTCAATGCTAGGTCTAATTGTTTGGGAATTTTTGATGAATGGTTGAAGAAAGGCTTGAAAAACACTGATAAAAACAGCGTCCCTGCAATGTAAGTTATTTTATTTTATTTTTTTAGTTTTTGTGTATTCAGTTAAAGAGTGTTGTAGATTATATTAGTAAATTTGTATTGTTTATGTTGTTTGTGTGTAACTTTTTCAGGGATGATGATCTTTATGATGATAAAATTGCAGACATCAATTCTCAGAACTGAATTAACTTATATACTGTTTCCGTGAAGAGCAAAATGTGGTTTAGAGAGATTGCAGATAGAAGATATGCACTTACCAATGAAGTTATCTACAACTTATTTTTGTTGTTGGTTCTGTAGTCTATATATATTGTTAACTACTTTTTTTTGTGTTTGTGATTTTTTCTACCATGAAGCATGTTATGCTGTACTATCTGAGGAAGAAGCATGTATATTATTTCACAAACTACTCAGCGATGTTCACAGCGACAGACTTGAATTTTGATTTTTTTTTGTAGAGTCGTTGTTATTTTCGAAGGTCGAATACTATTTTGATTATATAGCAGAGGAAGAGAAGGCCCGGAGCTTAAAAGAGAAGAAGGATAGAATGGAACAAGAGTGGAAGAATGATCAAGATTTTGAAGAAATGAAGAGTAAGAACAAACGAGGAAAAAAGACTCATGGTTAACCAAGTAAAAAATAATATAAACCTCCAGCAAAAGTTGTTTTGGATATACGTGACTTGACATTGGAGGATTTAGAGAAGATTGAGTTAGATTTTTTCCTAGCAGAATTTGAAGGAACTACACAGAATAACCTTAATGAGTGTGTTAACGGGTCTACTAATCGATGTGGCATAGCATGGACACAAGTGGAAAAAGTCTTTATGGCAATTAGGAAGTCTTTAGTTGATCCTAATGATTTCAAGTGTTGTACTCATTATTGGTTGGGAGTTTATTCTATAAAGATCATAGAATAGATGTCTATGATTCGGTTTATAATGGGGACAAAATTTTTGTGAAGATCAAGATGTCAATGTATGCAATTTCTATACCTCAGCTACTAAAAGAGATGAAGTTTGATACTAAATATCCTACAAGAAACTTGATATTTTTTATCAAAGAGCACCCAAGAAAATAGGAGGCACAGATTGTGGTCTCTTTGTAACAAGGTTTACTGACCTACTCATGCTCTAACAAGATATTTTTAAATATGAATGGGGAGTAGAAGCTATTAGTATTTACAGGAGAATTATTGCTGCTAATCTATTGATGCATGGAAGATCAAAGAGGGATGAAGGCTATGAAACTCCACCAGAGAATTTGAATGATGATTATGGAGAGCATGATGAGAAACTAGCTTGTGGACATGGAAGGCTGCCATATCTTTGAATCTTTCTTTATCCTTTTTGAATTTGACAAATTGTTATTTTTTGATAAACGATGCAATGTACATATTTTTTGAAGTATGTATACTATATATATTGTTTTTTCGTTATTATTTATTAGCTTATGAAGTATATATATACTGTGACTTAATATATGAAGCACTTGTGCCCATTATAAAATACTGGGACTTTGTATAAAAGCATTTTAGCAGACGTTTTCATCCCTCCAGCTCAAATACTGTGAGTTTATTCATGAAGTACGTGTGCCACCAAATAAAATACTGAGAGTATAACTATTTCACCAAAATAATTAGGGGTCTGCGGTTATGAGTTGGTTACTAGCATTCCTATTTTTTTAGGAACCTATGTTATAGGGGCGCATTTGTGGGGCATGCGTATCTGTCTATAAATACAGTCTTTCAATATAAAATCATCACTCAAATTTGTTTTAAGATTTTGCAAATTTTTTACTTTCTTGTGCAGTCTTTTAGAAAAAAAAAAAAGTCTCTCCCACAGGGAAATGGGCATGATGAGGGCAATGAGACAAATCCCAAACTATAATAAAGTGGATACTCCATCAGGGTCACCGGAGAACTAATTTTTACTATTTTGTTATGTTTTTTAACGAACTTAAGTTGTATTAAGTTGATGTTAGAAAAAAGGCTGGGACTTTTTTTTATGTGTTTTTATAGTGTTATGTTTTTATGCTTCCATCTGTGCGAAGCAAGTGTAATTTATCTTTTTTTGTACTTGAGGAAAATGAAAATGCATGTAAGTTTGCATTTGTTTATGTGAAAAATATTCTCTAATATACTGGGGATAGCAGTTAATGCACATGGATGCTCCAGATATTTTTGATGGGGCTAGTAGTTTAAGGCACATGGATTCCCCCAGATGTTTATGCTGGGGCTAGTATTTTAAGGCACATGGACGCCCCAGATATTTTTGCTGTGGCCAGTAGTTTAAGGCACATGGTTCCGCCCTGATGTTTATGCTGGGACTAGTAGTTTAAGGCACATGGATCCCAGTATTCTTATACTGGGACATTTGAGTTTATTTTTTATTTTTCAAATCCTCTTTATAAAGAAGTCTCAGTTTTGTATCCTACAACCCTTTCAAAATAAGTAGGCAGTCCCAGTTCTCCATCCAAAAGGAAAAGGACAAGCAATGTGCAGTTTTCATGTAAAGAAGAAAGAATCTTTACTATCATCCAAAAGCAAAAGGACAATACAGTATAATAGAGAACATCTCTTCTATAATTATTTTAATATGAATAGACCACTTTGTTACTGAAGAGAACACACAAATATTTTTGTATTTTTAAGATGGGAACAGTCGTTGAAGCAGTGTTGAATGAATTGGATACTGAATTAGATCAGTTTGTAAGTTAATGATACCATTTTTTTAAAGTGTTATTTTTGTTATTGTTGTTATACTTCTCAGATGTCATGGTATTCTGGGACCTTATGGTATCCCCAGATTTCACTTAGACATTTACACTGGGACGTTATGGTAAATATAGAAGCCGACACAGCTTTTTAAGACTGGGTAAGCAAACATACAGAATACCAGCATTTAATTATCTCCCTAACATTGGTATTCGAGAAGTCTGGAGTTTATTATTTTTGGAAACTGGAAGGACATAGGGAAGAACATAGAAAACCTTTTACTACATTTATTCTGATATTTGATATAATTTTGACTATACATATTTTCTTTGACCATAACAGTAGGACAAAAGTTAGTAACGACTAGCTTATAAATAAGTTTTTGAATTTGAAGGAAATAACAGCTTATTTTATTATAAATATACCAATTTAAGAGAACACGCAAATATTTTTGTATTTTTAAGATGGGAACAGTCGTCGAAGCAGTGTTGAATGAATTGGATGCTGAATTAGATCAGTTTGTAAGTTAATCATAGCATTTTTTTAAAGTGTTGTTTTTGTTGTTATTATAAATCAGTGCCTTTCTTTTTGTTTTGTTTTGTAGATTTTGCCAGTATGGTTGGCAATTATGCTCCAGATATGATGCGCCAGCCACTCTTATTTGGCGTGGTAGTCATTTCCAGATGAACTACCTAAAAGTGAGAAGACAGAGAAAGTTTTATAATGGATGGAGGGAGTTCGTTTGTACTAACAATCTCGGAGTAGGAAGTACACTACATTTTAGAGTTCTGGAATCAACAGATCGTATGGTTTCAAATGTTGGTATTTTGCAGCCTGAACTAGAACCTTTAAGTTCTAGTTCTAGTTCTAGTTCTGGCTCTACCGTTGAAGATGCCTGAATAAAATAGCATATTTGTGTGTTATAGTTCAATCTCTATTGAAATTTTTACTTTATTTATGTGTGCGTTTTTAGTTTTTGGTAAACAATTTCTGAGTTTGGAGCAGCTATGTATGTGTAATGTAACTGTCGTTTTTTAATTGTGATTGTTCAGTATTTTATCATAACTGTTATGTAATGGTGCCTTTTCAATTATAAGTTGAACTGTTATTAGATTATTGAATTTATTACATAAATACATATCAACTGATAGTTGTTTCTTATCATCCTATTGTTTCTTATCCTCTTATTATTACAATTATCTATATTAAAATTTTATAAGCTTTTATACTTCAAGTACAACAATGTCTGAAAGTAGTATCGATCAACCAATACTGTCACCAGCACAGTCAGGGCCACCACCACCACCACTACTACCACCGCCCCCACCACCACCAGGATTTTCAAATAATCTAAATTGAGATGTTGTAGTCCTACAGGATCAGATGCAGGACCATATTAATGTAATACAACAAATACAAAATGATATTTGGAATATGCGTAACGTGCAAATGCGACAAATGCGAAGGATCTGCCGCGCTATTGAAGCTATAGCAGCACATCTTAATTTTGACCTTCCACCAGGATCTCTATAATGGAATTATGTGAAGTTTCTATGTTGTTATTTTTAATAATTAGTCTATAATTTTCTATTAGTTTACCATTATTAGTATAGGACCCAGATCAAAATGCTGTTATTTTCAACTGCATAACACTATGGCTCCAGCACAAGTACTAAGATTAGTTTACAATTATTAGTATAGGACTCAGATCAAAATGCTGTTATTTTCAACTGCATAACATGGCTCCAGTACAAGTTCTGAGACTAATGTATGTGATAGCACTTTTCTATATATGAATAAATATTACTAAATTTTATGATTATGAAAATTTCGCTCATATTCCAACTACAAACTTTTTAAAGTTAAAGTACAGAATCTGTTGTGGATTTGAATATTTAAAAAGAGTTCTTGTAGTAATTTAAGTTACAGAATCTTCCAAGATTTTTTATTGACTTGACTTGTCATGTAAAAGGACAAAAAAATCTATCTACTTTTGTTCATGTATTGTCAACAATATAACAATGTGAATTAAGTATGGTAGGGAATTCGAGGTTATTATGCTGGGTCTGCTTCTGAAATAAGTAAAGAATCCCAGGATTTATACCAACAAAGTTAGTCCACAAAAATGCTGTGGATTTACAATTACACACTTTAAATTTAAAGTAGGGAATATTTTGTGGATTTCAATATTTTTGGAACAGAGTTCTGTTGTAGTAATTTAAAGTACAGAATCTTTCCAGAATCTCTTTGATTTATTTTGTGTTGTCAAGTGTGTAATACTGTGACTTTAATAGACAATTGCAACAAAATCTCAGTTCAATCTTATCCTATACAGATACGACCCCCTATAAAAAAAAGTGATATCATTGGATTTTATTCAATTTTAAGAGAGAGATGCAAGGAATCTTTTACAGTTTTTTTGAGTTACAATGTCAGCTAAATAGAAGAAATATTCTTTACAGGTTTTTTTGTGTTTTTGTTTTTTATAAATTAGACAGTGGTGTTGTTTTTTTACTTGTGCAAAACAAAATTATTCCAGAAAAAAGATAAATAAAAAAGTATATAATAAAAAATGGCTTGCAATGATGAAGCAAGAAGACAACAATGGCGCCAGTTGAATAACGATGTTAGAAATTTGAAAAGTGATCTTGAGTTTTTGATAGCTGAGGTATCAGTGGTGAGAAATAATTTGGATGTGTTGTTTGAATTTTTGTAGCTTTCAGAGAAAAAAACAATAAAGATATGGATCGACTTTTTGGCAAACTAATGGACATTGAATTGCAGAACTTTACAGACTCAACCTCTGGTTCTAGCTCTCATGTTCCTCGTAATCGTTAATATTTTACTGTATTTTTTTTATGTGTTTCGCAGTATTCTGTTTTTATGCTTCCATCTCCACAAAGCAAGTGTAATTGATCTTTTCTTGTACTTGAGGATACTTATTTTGTGTTTTTAGAAATATCCATTTATGTAATATTTATGTTACTGTTAATGAAAATGGCTGTAAGTTTGCGTTTGTTTGTGTGTAAAATGTTGACTCTAATAATGTTTATGTTATGTATAGTCCCAGCAATATATGTTGGGGGGTAGTAGCCAAGGGAAATGGATCCCCCGGATGTTTATGCTGGGGCTACTAGTTTAAGGCACATGGATCCACATATTTTTATGTTGGGGCCAGTAGTTTAAGGCATGTGGGTCCTCAGATTTTTATACTGGAGCCAGTAGTTTAAGGCACATGGGTCTTCAGATTTTTATCCTAAGACATTATTGTAAATATAGAAGTTGTTCTAGTTTTTAAGAGTGTGTCAGCAAATATCTAGGGTACGAGCATTTACCAGGATAACATTGGCAAACGAGAAGTCTGCGAACTGAAAGAACATAGGGAAGAACATAGAAACACAGCTTTTTTGACTACATTTATAGTGATATTTATTCTATTTTTGACTATACATATTCTCTTTGACTATAACAGTTGGACAAAAGTTAGTAACTGGTAGCCTATAAATAAGGCTTTGCAGTTGAAGGAAACAACAACTAATTAGCAATTCATCTACTCATATAAACTTTTATTTTTATTTTTCATCAAGCAATAATATGGAGGACGATCGTTGGGAGGAACTAGGCCATTTCACAATGCAAATCACAAAATCATACATCAAAAGAGTTGATTTTGTATGTTAAAAAAATTACCAAACTATTCTTTATATTCTTTTTCATCTATTTTCACTGTCTGTGATTGTTGTATTAACTGTGTAAGTTTATTTTTCAGATCTTTCCAGAGAGTTGGAAACAGAAGCTGCCAAATGTAAATAGAAATGCACCATTACTTTGTGAAAATGATGACACAGAATATGAAATGAAATCCAAGGCTGGGAAGGGACATTCAAGGTTGTGTAATGGATGGAAGGAGATGCTTCAGCGTAAATGGTACAGACTGGGTGATATGCTTCGGTTTAATCACATTGTTCATGAGGTTTACAACGGTGGTGCCACTGTTGTTTTTGAAATTTCATTAGTAAACCGTCGGGATGGTCATGACAACAACAATAATGATGATGATGATGATGACGATGATGATGGCAGCAGTGAAGAAGATGATGTAGGATCAACCCAGAAGCCTATTGTAATTGAATAAGTTTTAGTAGTTTTTATGTTTTTTAAGTTAATCTGGGATGTTTGTCTGTCTTTTTCTTTTTCATATGTGTTTTTATTCAGCTAATAATGAATTATGAACTGTGTTTTCTTTGTTTTTAAGTACTGTGTTTTTATTATCAAGTAAGTGAAAATGTTGGTTGTTCAATAAGTAAAGAAACTAGAAAATAGATAAATCACGACAAGTATTTTGCACAGCAACAAATGAAAAGTGTATTTTTTATATGTAATAATCCTTGTTAAAGAGTACAGAGGAAGCAAAATTTTTTTTTTTTTAAAAAAGTCCTATATAAGTTAATAGTCCTTTTTTTACTTCAGAATTGCTGCGACTGGAAGAAAATAGAGAAGATTGGTCTTCTATCTATCTAGTGACGACGGGATTCCTAACTGAAAAACAGAAAAATGAAAAATTTTAATATAGTAGCTTTGGTCATCTTTCAAATTTCTGTTGAACTGCAGCAAAATAGAATTAAAAAATAAAATACAAATAGAGAGACATACCTATTGTTTTTATTGAGAGTTATGTTTCTTTGAATATGGATGAAGTACTGGAGTGCGTCTGCAGGATGTCCTGTTATGTCCACTCTTTCTACATATCCCACATTGTTTCCCCTTTTGTCTAACATATTCTGCAGTGGAGACAACTCTTTTCTCCTGTCTTCTACCTGGCTTAACTTTAAAATCTGGGGGTTTTGTTATCTCTTCTTCAATGCTATAAGGTACAACCCATGATTCTTCATGTCCAACAGTGTTGATTTCCGCTTCATACTGTTTTAACCATGTTTCTCTTTTATACCATATAGAGCAATAATCGGACTTGTGTAGGCGTATAAGGGTGTCCACCGGCCCGGTCCGGCCCGGTTCCGGTGCGACTGTGCCGGTCCGGTGCAAAGTAAAAAAAAAAAACTCGTTACCGGTCCGGTCCCGGTCCGGTCAAATGGTGCAGTTGCACCAATGCCGGATCGGAACCGAAACCGGCAAACAGAATCGTGTCGGTCCCGGTCCGGTTCGGTTTCGTTAATTTTTTTTTGTTTTAAATTATATTTTTTATTGTTTAAAATAGAAGAC
Organism: Petunia axillaris subsp. axillaris; assembly: GCA_029990575.1. Classification (NCBI taxonomy): domain Eukaryota; kingdom Viridiplantae; phylum Streptophyta; class Magnoliopsida; order Solanales; family Solanaceae; genus Petunia; species Petunia axillaris. Next base: position 168,112,458 of record JARKNS010000008.1, read on the forward strand.
AAAAAAATATTGGTAGACTAAAATCTAAATAAACAACACAAAACACACATATTATTCAACAATACACATAGTACATTAAGTTGGAAAATGGAAATGCATAATTAGAAAATAAAAACATGAAAATAGACTAGAAATTAGAAAAATACATAAATTTTCAACTTCTGCGACTCAACACTCAATTATCACGTGGTTGCAGATATTTGCCACCATTATGAGTTGCCCATTTGTAGGCATGATGGTATTCCAAGTGGCTCTTAAACCTCATTGTCCCTCCAGTATTTGATTCATCGTCCCAATTCCAAAATCTCTAACAAAGAGTACATTGAGCTTTGCCGGTATCATTATTTTTTGTGATAAATTCCCAAACTTCGGATCGTTTAGTTCTTCTTGGACCACCAGACGGACCTGCTGTAGTAGCACCTTGAACTTGATTAGCATTATTTGCATTTGCGGCCATGTTGATAGAAAATTTAATAAAATAGCCTTTTGTTAGAAATTTTTTAAGAGAAATGAATAGAAAATATTGAATTGTGATTAATTTGATGAAATATGGGAGTATTTATAGGAAAAATAGGTAGGGGAGGGCTGTAGGGGCGTTTATGGGTGTGGGGGTGGGAAAAATAGCCGTTTATGGCCGTTGCCAACGGCTATTTTTCAAAAGGGAGCGGATTTGGACAATTTTTGCAGTGGGCCGGGCCGGTCCGGTTCCGGTCCGGTCAGGCCCGGTTTTGTCGTTTTTTTTTTTTTTTTTTTTTGTTTTTTTTGGTTATTTGTTTTGTTTAAATTTTTGTTTTTATGTAATAACTTATATAATACTAGTAATCTAGTATTAAAATATTAACTATTAAGTAATGTAGTATTTTAGTATTTAGTATTGAATTGCAAAGAGGTAACTTAATAGCAAAGGATAATTGAGAATATAACAAAGGATTATAATTTACTTAATAGCAAGGCGTAACGCATTTTATTGAATAATGGTTGAATTTTTTTTTTTTTTTTTTTTTTTTTTGCAAAGTAAATAGATATTAAATTGCAAAAACTACATATTAATAAAAAAACTTCTCATTTTCTGAATAATTTCTTCTGGCACCTCTGGAGGAACCGGTGGCAAAGAGTCATCTTCTTCATAATCAGTTTCATTGTCCAAACTTCCATCGCCTGATAAAATTTCTGATGATGCTTCTACATCGGCTAGTTCATCTTCTGCAAATCCAAAATTTCTTCGCTCCGATCTAATCCAATCTCTGAATAATATGGCCGTCTCCATTGCTTCTTCCTTCAATGAATGTCTATGATCTCCAATTTGTAATCTTCCTTGGCTAAACGCGCTTTCTGAAGCAACAGATGATGCTTGAATAGTTAGAATATCCCGTGCCATTTTTGCTAAAATTGGAAACTGTGCTTGTTGATCCTTCCAAAATGGCAGTAGTTGCTCGCTTCCAAAATAATCAACTTCCTTGCAAGCATGAAGTAAATAAACATCAAGCTCGTTGAACCCTCCGCTGCTATTCGAATGCCTGCTAGAAAGCCTTTGATTAAGGCTGGAAAAACTTCCCAATCCGGTTGCAGCTCTTTTGGGAGCCTGCGTTGAACTTGATCAAGCTCCACTTGGAACACTTGGAACAACATTATCAGCTGCACTCCTATACCTTTCATAAATCCGTTGGCAATCTACAATTACCTGCGCACAAACTATTTCTACACTTGGTGCTTCTTCATCAGTAATTCTCAAAGTCCGATAAATTTCTCTAATTAGCATTTCCGTATTAAAACGTTTAAAAGATGGATGTAATACAGATGCAATGTAATAAAGTGGTGGAATCGGAAAAAAAATATTTTTTAAATTTTTCAATCATTACTTCTACCGCAACTTCATAACCAGGCACTACTCTATAATCGTTAAGTAATTCTGCTATTCCAGCTATAAAATACAACATGGTAGTGATTGTAGGATAATATTGACCGGAAAATTCTTTAGTAACATAAAAAAAACTTTACTAAAAAAGAAGACGCTCAACATTTTCCCAATCAGATTCTTCTAGGTGATACATTTCAGCCACTTTGCCATTAAAATAATTAGTAATAGGCATTCGTAAAGTGTAAGCAACAGTCAAAGAGTCATATACAGTGTTCCACCTAGTTAAAACTTCCTTGGGAACTCTTCTAGGATTTAAACCTTCTTTCACAAACTCTACTTGAAAGTCCCTCCATCTATCCGGTTTTTTAGATTTAAAAATATAACTAATTGCGAGTCTAACCTTCATAATAGTAGGATCAAATAACTTAAGGCCATCTTTTACAACTAAATTATATATATGACATGCACATATAACATGAAACAATTCTTCAAAAGGGAGATGCAATGCGGGTATTAACTTAGTAATAGCATAATCATTGTTTGCAGCATTATCAAGAGTTATACTTAAAATTTTATCACTTAGAAAATACGCCTTACAAATATCCGAAACTTCTCTCTTAATAAATGCTCCCGTGTGTGGTTCATCGACAGCACAATATGCTAAATTTTTTTTTTTGCATTGCCCAGTTAAGATCTATCCAATGACAAGTAACTGTTAAATACTCATACCCATTAACACCACGACCCAAATCAATAGTAAGACAAACTCAACAATCAAAGTGATAAAGTATACATCGTAAATATTGTCTATATTCATTTTTAAATTTTATAATATCACTTCTAACCGTAGTTTTTGGAAAACCTTGAAAAGATGGATTATATACGGTTTAGATATAACGAATAAAACCTTGACAAGAAGCAAATGTAAAAGGTAAGCACTCTACCGCAATCATTTTTGCCATTTGTTCCCTATCTTTATTTTTATCATAATGCATAAGCACCCCCCCTCCCCCGTTACTGGGTTAATTTCTTGTTGGACCCCACTACCTTGCGATGGAGCCATTCTATTCCCTGAACGAGGGCCACCCGGCCTCCTTTCCCATACATCCTTATGATGGTTTTCTAAGTGTGTTCTCAACTTTCCCGTCCCACTATTATGGCTGCCGGTTTTAAAATCCCAAACTTTTTTACAAATATTACATTTAGCGGTCTGAGCCGGAATATTTTTAGTCATAAATTTCCACACATTCGATCTTTCGGGTCGTGCATATCGTTCTCTACTAGGAGGCATAGGTGGTAATTCAGTTTCTTCAGGTTCACCTTGAAATTGACTAGTGGGTGTTTCATCATCTAAATTAGCCCCTTCGGTATTTTCTTCATATTGTGTCTCTAACATATCATTATCTAGTGGTTGATCAAAATTTATATCATGCAAAAATTGCGAGTCATCTTCCTGAGTAAAATCATCTAGAAGAGAAGGAGCGCTAGAAGTACCAACTGGTCTTTTACCTAAAGCACGACTACGTCTATCATCCCCCCCCTCGGTTAGAAGCACGTGATCTACGACCGCTACCCGTACGCCCAGTAATTGATCTCCAAAATCCAGACATTTTTATAATTACTAAAATATGCTACAAACAATAATATTGCACAAAAATAAAATAGATAATAAAAAGTAAGAACGAGTTTACTTGATATCATGAACTTAGAATGTAGATTGTAGAACTTAGGAAGTGAAAGTTGAAACTTGACCGGAACCGCACCGAACAATATTCCACTTCACTCTAAATATTTTTTTGTAATGCAATTTAGCAAATAGCCTTTGTAGAAATAAGAGAGATTGATAGAGATTTAGAGAGAATATTAGAGAAATTGTGAATAAATTTATGAACTATGATGGTATTTATAGAAAAAATAGGTTGGGGGGTATGGGGGCGCCTTAGGGGGGTGGGGGCAAAAAATAGCCATTTTTGGTCGTTGGGCCAACAGCTGTGCGTGAAATAGCCGTTGCCCAACGGCTATTTTTTGCCAAAAGCCCATCAGATTTCCCGGTCCGGACCGGTTCCGGTTCAGTTTTTGCCGGTTCATCCGGTTCATTTTGGGTCTGCCGGGTCGGGGAACGGGTCAGGGGTTTTTTTTTTATTTGGCCCGGCTTGCGCCGGTCCGTTCTGGTTCGGTCCGGTTGCCGGTCTGAACCCGGTCCGGTCCGGTGCAAACCGGGCTATTAGACACCCTTATAGGCGTATTCTGTCTATGGCAGCAAGTGCATGTTCACAAGGTATTTCATCCATCTGGAACTTGAGGTATTGACATTCTTTCTTCTTTAAACAAACAATGAATTCTCTCCCTTCATCTGTTACCTTAAAGCTCTGTTCCTAGTCCGGTCAACCTGAAAAAATATTATGTATAAGACTGCTTGTCTAGTTTTTATTTAGTAAAAAGAAAATAAATAAATAAATAAATAAATAACCAGTATAACACATAAAATGCTGCAATTTCTTTTGTCCCATCACTATATACTGGATTCCCTGTTTTGGATACCATGTAGTCCCAGCACAAAAACTGTGTACACTAGTAAGTCCCAGTATTTTCATTATGGGGCTGCAACAAAATATCTGGTAAGTCCCAGACTTTTTTCCTGGGACTTCATGAATTATAATTGACATAACATAAATCCCATCAAAAAATGACTGTATTATTTGATATACTCACATTCATTCTGTATGCTTTTTTTATTTTCTTTTTCAATTCTTCATCTGTCCATTTTTATGTTGCAAAAAAAATATCCCGCGCGCTCTTTCGTCTCTCATAAAACTAGCTCTGTAGCTTGTTCATTATGTTGTCCAGCATTGATAGTATTGATTTTCCCCGAGCATGTAACAGAGCATTATTCATGGATTCCACAATATTTGATGTCATCATGTCATATCTTCGATTTCGACACCAAGCTCTAGTCCATCTCTCTGGTGGTTCTTCCATGAGGTAATCATAGGTTGCCATATCCGTTTCTTTCATTTGATTCATGTCTTTTTCAAACTCTGCAATCGTGTAGACCCGACATGCACTATTGAGTATACTTATCACTGCAGGAGTCACGTTCCTTTTGTTAAGGTTCTTTTCCAGATGATATACACAGATCTCATGCGCACATTCAGGATATACATTTGTAATCCCATTTGCAATTGCAGAATTACGATCTGAAAGGAACAGTAAATTCTCACGGCAACAAAATACAGTGCGCAACTGCCTAAAGAACCAATTGTATGCTAGATTATTTTCTGAGTCCACAACTCCAAAGGCAAGTGGAAAGATTTGGTTATTTGCATCTTTCGTCACTGCAACCAATAGTATCCCTTGATATCTTGACTTGAGGAATGTTCCATCGACAACTATCATAGGTCTACAATGTTTCCATCCTTTAATAGATGCCACAAGCAAAAAAATATATATTTGAACATGTATAATACAATTGCAGTGTTATAAAATGCATTATAAAATTTTGAGTCTCAACTTTTAGTACTGGAGCCTTACTTATACATAATTATGATGTCCCAGTATTTTGTAATGGGACTCCAACAAATAACTGTAATCACCTAATTTTGGCACTAGATAAGGAAAATTGCTTAGAATAGTCGTATTAGATTTTTAGGACGTGCCGTCGAATTTTTCTGGACTTCTAGTGTTTATTCCTAACTAAAATTGTCTTTAATTAGGATGTAAAATTTGGAAATTAAGTAACTACTGGTTATGTGTTAATTGTGATTCTATATTTTTAATTGTGGGGTTTTCATTTAGTCAATTGTGTGTATTTTGAATAAATATAGACTTTTTTAATGGCCATACATGTAAAATAACAGTCCAGCTTTTAGCCCATTAGCCCATTTGTTTTACCCGGCCCACACCCCCACATATATATACAGAATATCACTCATAATTCATTTTACACCCTTTAGTCTCAAAGGCTGAGGAAACTCTGTCAATTTTTCCCCAGCTCACCGGAATTCGCCCACCACCGAGACTCCGCCGCTGCTCCGCCGCCGGCCACCACCTCCGGTGGCCGGAAAATTTTAAAAAAAATATCAGTCGACTCCTTTCGTCCCCCTCATTCCATTTCTCCAATTGGTTTCGTCAAAATCCAAGCCGTTTGGAGTAGATCGGAAGTCAAAGTTGCGGTCAAACAAAAAATCCTGCCACTTTATGCTTTTTCCGGTAAGTTTTGTTTCCTCCTCTTCTCCTTACTCCTCTCTACCTCTCCCCATACCCCATCCCCCATAAAACCCCGTTCCCGTTTCCCTTTCTTTCCCGTTTTCTGTTCGTTTTTTCTTTGCTCTTCTTCTTCTTATTTTCTTTCCTTTTCTGTTTTTTTTGTTGTTGTTGTTGTTCTGATGATGTTCTGGGGTGAGGTCGTTGGTGATGGTGTTTTGGGGGAACTGTGATGATGAGGTGATGGACTGGAGGCTAGGCAGTGGGGTGTTAGGTTTGTTGCTGTTTCGATGAGTCAGTGTGCGCGTGTGGATTGTTTGCTTCTCGTAACGAGCAGAAGAGTAAGTGAGTTTTGGAGGGGCTGTTTTAGCATATGTGAGGCTGTGGGATTATTTTTTTTTTGGTGTAGGGACTGTTTTCTGAGGTATGTTGGTTCTGTTTCTGATTCAGCAGCTAGGCGAGGGTGTCGATGTTACTGTGCTCGTTGTGATGGTAATGCCAGTGCTGTGACGTTTGAAGCGAGGCAGTGATGATGGTGTTCGCAGCTGGTAAGGCGATGCACAATGGTGATTGACGAAGGCGAGGCAGTATTGATCTTGGCTATGTTTTGGCTCAGCCACGGGTTAGGCGAGTTCAATCTTTGTTTCTTTCTTTTCTTCTTTTTATATTTAGATTAAGCTAGTATTAACTGGTATCTTGAGAATATTACTCATAAAGAGTTGTTTGGATGTTGAGTCTTGGCATGTTTGGTTCTTTTAGATTAGCATGTGAAAAGCGCTAATGAATGTTCATATACATCGCATTGGAATGTTCTGATTTTTTTTGTTTTACTTGAAGTTAAATGGATGCCTTAATTTGTTGGAGCAGTTTTAATGAATTGAAGTGGAAAGTCTTGGTTTGTCAAAATTGGCTTAAGTGTCAGATGATTGTCTTAATTAAGTCGTGTAAAGCATGAATTGGTTCCTGAAATTTAGTCCTTGAAAAGGTTGTCTTGCTTTAAGTACTGCTGATTAGAATCATGGTTGAAAAGAAAGTGTTTTGTGAATGGAAGTCATGTTAATTAGAGTGTTTTGATCAGATTTGTTGTTGTCTAGTTTGTGTTGGAAATGTTCTGTGAGTTGGCATGAAATTTGCCTAAGTGCGCACATGTTTTAGTTACTTTGCATTCCTTATTTAGGCTAGGTAGTATGACTTAGTTGCTATTAGTTTAGTTTAGTTTAGTTTAGATTGGGGTTGTTCTAGTTGGCTTAATTGGTCCTAGTTTTCTTCTAGTTAGTACAATGAGTAATGGGGGTCCTTTTAGAGGACCCTACTTTGTACATTTTCAGCTTTTGAACTGTTTTGGCTGCTGAAATAATGATCTTTCAGCTACTCTACTATGCTGAAAATGGCCACAAAATACTCAAGTATAGGGGTGTGGGCTTGTACTTTTGTACAAGTCCACACTCCACCTTTTAGCCCCACCCTTTGCCTTCACATTTAGCTATAAATAGGGCATTGAATGCCCTCATTTAACACACTACCAGCTGCTGAAAATAACCAACTACAGCTGAAAATACACACGAACTCTCAGCTGAAAGCACACAGAACTAACAGCTGAAAAAACACATTGAATGAGAGCATAAAAAAGACTTGAGAAAAGGTTAAGTTTGAAAGTAGGATTGAGAACCAAAAAACCTTCATATCTAAGGTATTTTGGAGCATAAATCTAAGCTTTAAGGGTTTAAATAGAGCAATTAAAGGGCTGTTTTTGGGGCTGATTCTGGGTGTTGTTGCTGTTTGGTTCATTCTGCATAAGGTTCTTTGACTAACAGGTAAATGTTTAATTCTTGTAGCTTCATGTTATTTTTTATGGAATACTAACTGTGTAATGACTAAGTGTTTCTGGTTGCATACTTAATCATTGAGTCCCCTTTTGTTAGAGTTTATTTTGAACTATTGTGATTGAAGTTTTAAAGAAAGGTTGTATGTTAATTAATATATTGCAGATATATGTGTGAAACAATTGTCCCGTGAGCGTTAACATGTAAAAATCAAAGCAAATTTCTTTAAACTTTCTAGCATGATTGGATTTTATTTCTGGAAAGAAAGTGTGCACAGACAAATCTGGAATTTTTTTTGAAAACTGGCCTGATTTGAAAAATACAGTTCAAAGTAGGACTGTTCTTGCAAAAGATACGAAAATATGGATATTTGTGTAACAATGAAATAGAATTCGGAACAGCCACTATTTGGAAAATCATGATAGGACTATTTTGTGCAAAAAATCCTTAATTAGCTCACTTCTGCAAGTAAATGCAGCCCAACTCACGTACACTGTTTTTTTTTTAATTTAGTTGACAAAACAATCACACTTTAGACAAATCAGCCATTATTTGAGATAAGACATATATATGTATATAAATATCATGGTTTTCTTTTGTAAAAGACACTTTAGAGCAGCCTATTTATGCAAGATAATTCAAGCCCATATCAAGTAAAAGTGGCGCTAGTTTACAAGCCCTCCTTTTGCATTAATAGTCCGCAAAGCAGCCTTATTTAGTAAACAGCCACTATTTAGATAAATATTCATATTTTAGCTTCCTTGTTGTTAAGACTTTTAATCAAATGTTACTACTTAATATTTAATACGATTAGGCAAATCAATAGGGACGATAAGATTTTCATTCGATGTAGACATAATGACAAGTGTGATGTGTGATCCGCTTATTATGCGAGAAAAGTAAAATAAACTAACTCTAAATTAATTATTTTGAAATTAATTAAATTCTTTCAAATTCGTCCGATCCTCTGTGAGGTTGGATAAGAATTAACACTTTTAATTTTTCTGAATCAAAGTTTAAATTCAAATTAACGGCATTAATATAACAACCATATTTAATAAATTAGAATTGCGACAATAAAGCAACTGTGCTTGGCACAGGACTCGAGGGTGCCTAATACCTTCCCGAGAGTCAACTGAGAACCTTACCCGAATTTCTGGCGCAGACTATTAGACGAGTCAAGGGTGTTCCAGGTACACCACTTTGGTGACTTGGCACACCTTTAACTTGTCAAGTGGCGACTCCAATTTTCTCTTAAATAAATGTGTACCTTGTAACACCCGTCATAACCATTTTAAATACGCAAATTTCTATTTATTTTAGTTTTTGTGTGTTAAAAAAGTGTCGTGACAGCTTGGCGACTCCGCTGGGGAAAATTGGTGAAAACTAGAATCTCCGGCTTTGATAAAATTGTCGCATTTTTAATTTATTAAATATTTGGTTGTTATATTCCTGCTGTTATCACATGAAAGTTGAATGTTACCGCTTTGATTTTGTTGAATTGTATATAAACTGTCTTCTCCACGTACACCTCTGAGTCTCTGGAACACTTGCACACGTACACTTACCAGATTGCTTGTGGCATCTGGGCCTTCTTACTAAAATTACCCATGATTTAGGAGGAAGGCGTGACAGGGTTTTAAGCCGGACACACTGTTTCCGGACGGCCCTGATGCGCTTTCCGCCCGGTTTGTCCACCGGGTTTTGAGCCAGTCTAGACACCGAGTCAGTTGTGTCACCTAGAGTTAGACCTTTAGGCCCAATTATCTGCATCATATTTGACTTAGTGAGGTGCGGCACACCGGTACCGCACTTGTCTAGGATGACTCCCTGACGTCGAGATACGTCCGAAGCATTTTCTGTGTTGCATTTAGAAGGAAGGATCGTCATGCTGACCGAATTGGGAAAGAGCAGATTTCAAAAGAAAAGAAGAAAAAAAAAAAGGAAAAAAAAATGAAAGAAAGAGAGGAAGTAGGGTGAATTTCAGTTTGTAGATTTTGTTGTTTTAATACATTTTTCTGTTTGGGGTCATGCTGTCGAAAAAGAAATTTTGCAAAGATTTATGTGTCGGAAAATTTTGAGTATATTTTTACGTTGTCATAATGGCGAAATTTTTCAAAAAAAAAAAAAGAAAAGTGAAAGAAAAAGGAAAGAATTTTCATACTGAAGTTGTCAACTTTTGGAGATAGTCTTGATACCGTTATAATGGCAAAATATTTTAAAGTTTCCAAGTGCCCTGGTTGGTCGAAGGATTCTTTGGGTTCAATTTTATGCCGTTATAATGGTAAATTTTTAGTTCCATTGCGGCGACCGCCATATGCCCAATTTTATGGAAAGTCCAAGAGTCTGTTTGGTGTTGGCGACAGTATTTTGAGTCAATTTATTCGCGTCTCTAAAATGGCAATTTTTCTAACAGTTAGCAAGTGCCTCGGTCGGCCGAAAGTATTTTTTGGGTCAATTTTATGCCGTTGTAATGGCCAAACTTTGTTAAAAATCTGAGTCTCAAATGTTAAACACATGTTAGATTTTGAGGAGGTTTCAAACATCAGTTTGCTTTGTCTGTCAATGTTTCGAGGTACTTTTTGTTTTGTCTAAATTAAGTGACATATGTTTTAGGTACCATGGCTGCATCGTCTTCTAGGTCTAGCAAGAGAAAGTACCCTATTGATGCCACCCACCATCTATCATGATGACTGGCGGCCCGCCCGAATTGTTAAGGTCTTGGTGGAAGAGTATGAGCGAGATGCAGCAAAGTTCTGTCCAAAAGAAGATTGGCTTTCTGACTGACCTTGTGACTAAAGATATTGTGCCACACCGAGATCTGGTTAGTGCACTGGTCGGACTCTGGAATCCAAACAGTAATACCTTCTGTTTCAAAGGCTTTGAGATGACGCCTACACTCGAGGAAATAGCCGGGCTCATTAAGCTAGATTTACATGAAAAAAGAATGATTGCCCCAAAAAATGTCAATGCCCATGATTTCTTTCAAAACATCCGGATGCGAGTAGATACCTCTATTGCTAGTACTAGCCATGGTTGGGTTTCATTTGACTACCTCTATGCTCGATTCGGGTGTGATAGTGGTTTCAAACGGCATAGCTTCGAGTTTCATGACAAGCTAACATATAATGAATGGGTGCAACTTTGTCCGAAGGTTTTTGTGTTTGCTCTTCTAGGGTTATTGGTCTTTCCATTGCCGCATAAGAGGATATCCATCAGAGTTAGTTGGATTATGGTGGCCCTGTTTGAAAAAGCACCAAATCCCACGATCGTTCCGACAATTCTGGGAAGTATCTTTCATGCCTTGACTCGATGCTGCAAAGGCGAAAATGAGTTCTTCGAGGGGTGTAACTTCCTATTGCAAGTGTGGTTTTTGGAGCACATACGCCCCCGCCCTTCTCATCCTATTGCTGGTTGCTTTGACTTTGGCAATCTCGGTTATCACTTCGAACATATTGAGAAGTTTAAGTTTCCAGATGGCGAGCATGCTTGGAGGTCGTGCTTGGACTCCCTTACAGCAGATAAGATATTGTGGTAGTATAACTGGCTTTCTATGGAGAAGGTTGTGCACCGATGCATCGAGCGCCCCTTTTTAGTTCTGATGGGTCTTGAAGCAGCCCAGCCTTATGCCCCTCTGCGGGTACTCAGGCAGTTGGGGCTACGACAGGTGGTCCCGATAGTTGAGGATATGAGTGCTTATGTCTTAGTCTATCCTCCAGGACTGTTTGCCCACAGGGGAAAGATCTTGAACTTATGGGACACAAGGCGTCACCTCACGAAAGAGACTCAGGTTCAGAATGGACTCATATGAGAGGTCACGCAGGAGTACGAGTCATGGTATCGCCACCAGCCCATACCTAGAGAGATGCCAGCTAGGTCGAGTATAGGCGTGGTTGACCTTGAGGCTCGATTGGAGATGCAGGTTCGGATGGCCAGGCGTGAGATTGAACAGGAGTACCGTGCTACCATACATGGTTTAGTTGCAGAGAGGGATGCTGCTAGAGCCGCTCAGTCTGAAAGCGAGGACTTGACACATCAATACTCGGATACTATCAGGCGATTGCATGACTTGCATCATAAAGCATTGACTGAGAAGGACACCGCTCTAGCCGCCCAGGCTGAGAGCGACAGATTTGCAGATAAGTGCCTGGGGAACATCGATCGGCTTCATAAACGACTTGATGAGACAGTGATTTTGAAAAATGATGCATTGAGATTAGCCACGAGCCAGCTTCAGCAGATAGCCGTGTCAAAGAGAGTCATTAATCAAGGTCAGGAACACGTGTGGCGACTGGCCGACTATGTGGCTAGGATGTGCCAAGATCATAGGAACTCATCCAACAGGACTATCCTCATTGAGGCTCCTGATTATGCCAGGAATATATCTCTGCGAGTGCATGTATTGCATGATGTTTTGAGCCAGCCTTTGCCACCAGCAGAAGAAGATCCCGAGGAGCCGCATGAGTCTGACCTAGAGTAGCCAGTTGACGCTGAGCCAGGGTGGCCTTAGCAGACATATCAGTCCGAGATGATGCAGCTTATGGTTTTGTTTTGTCATTCATTTAGCATCTCGGCATATTGTATTTTATGTTGCTTTTAGTAGTAGTAATTTATTTCTATTTTTCCGTCATTTGTACGTTTCTAAGATTGTGCCTTAGAGCACTGTATGTCTTGCATTATCTTAGTAATGGAAATCTTTTGTTTATTTTTTATGTGTCAATTTATTTCACCCTCTGGCTTCTCTTTGAAAAAAAAAAAAGAAGAAAAGAAAAGGGAAGGGAAAAGAAAAGACTCAAACAATACACTTGGGAATCTAATCTAAACCGTTTCGGGATGACGCATGACGACCTTAGGCTTGTAAATTGAATTGTAAAAATTGTGTTTCCTAACCTGTTTTGTTTGCAGACAAGTATAGATTACCCGTGATTCAGTGCAGCACTCTGCCATTACCCTACTCTCAAAAAGATCTGAAATTCCATTTGGTAACATGGCCACTGAAGGCAACAAATCTGATGCCGGTTCCGAAGAAAATGATAGGACGACAGAAGAGGCCCTTACTCTGAAGCAATTCCTGGTAGACATGCATCATGTGATAACCACGGGACGGGCACCTCCTCCCATGACAAACCTCCTGGAGGGGCTTGTGCTAACAGCTAGCCAGCGAGCACCAGGCACATCTACGGCAGTCGAGGATCCGACCTATCCCCCTGGTTTTGGACCTAACCACGGTGCAACGAAAGAAGCTGAAGTGCGCCCTCATGCGCCACAACCACCACCTCCACCACAAGGGCAGTATGGACAACATCCACCACAGGGACAGTATGGACCACCTCCCCCACAGGGACAGTATGGACCACCTCCTCCACAGGTTCCAGTTTTTCGGGGCCCAGCTAGGCCTGCCATGGCCAGATCCAACAGTGAACCGCATCTCCAGTCTGGGGATCATCATTATGATCAACACCATGAACCCAATTTCCGACACAGTGACTCATATGATCAGGGGTTCCATCGCGAGTCTCAGGTTGAGGTTGATCGATCAGGAAAGCTGGATGAGAGCGAGGTTCTGAGAAAAATGAAGGGCCTAGAACAAGCAGTAAGGACCATTCAAGGATATGGAGATCATATTAACATCTCTTTCAAGGATCTTTGTCCCTACCCTGAATTGCAATTGCCAGATGGGTTCATAGTGCCAAAGTTTGATCTATACACCGGGCAAGGAGATCCGAGGGTTCATATGAAGACCTACTGCAACAAAATGAGAGGGGTCAAGAAAGACAAACTGTTGATATCCTACTTTTCTGAAAGCTTGGGGGGCGCAGCTGCCGAATAGTTCATGAGGCAGGATTTAACTAAATGGTTGTCATTCGAGGATATGGCACAGGCATTCTATGACCAGTACAAGTACCACATTGAAGTTTTGCCAGATCGGTCCTCTTTAGATGCGATAAAAAAGAAGCCAAGTGAAAGCTTTAGGGAGTACGCCCTCAGATGGCGCGAGCAGGCCGCTCGAGTGAGCCCCGCAATCCCGGACGACGACATGGTCCGTTTGTTCATCGAGGCGCAGGATGAGGCGTTCTATGGTTCATTGATCGCCGCATTTGGGAAACCGTTCAGTGAAGTCGTCAAGATGGGAGAAATGATTGAGAGAGGAGTCAAAGCTGGTAAGATTGTGAGCCAGACTGTACTAAAGGCGACTACACAGGCTGTGCAGACCGGGGCAGCAGGGTTTGGTAAGAAGAAGAAAGAGGAGGTATCCATGGTAGGGTCAGGTCCGCGAAAGTGGAACGAGGAGCGATACAATCAACATAATTCATACCAAGCTCCACAAACACCCCCTTTACAACACTATTACCCGCCACAAAATGCACAATACTCCATGCCTCCACCCCAATACTCTGTGCATGCAGCACAGCCATATGCTCCAACATCCTATCCGCAATGGCGTGCCCCAGCCCCACAGCCTGCATATCACATTCACCAAGCTCCACCTAACAATTATCAGGCTCCACCAAACCCTACCTACCGACCAAGAGGGCCTGCAGGCTTCCGTCCAAGAGCTGAATTCAGGAAAGCCCGAGAGGAGAAAAAGAGAGAATTTACACCAATCGGAGAATCTTACACCAGTATCTTCGAGAAATTGAGAGCCTTGGATATGATAAAGCCAATTCAAGGAAACATGCAGCCCATTGGGAAAGTGGATCACTCTCGGCATTGTGAATACCATTCGGGCGCACCAGGACATGATACAGAAGATTGCTATTACCTCAAGAAGGCAGTGCAAGATCTGACTGACAATAACCGAATTGTGATCGAAGATGCAGAAACGCCAAACATTAATCGCAATCCTTTGCCGGTCCATGATGTACACATGGTGGGTGTATGTGAAGGGGGATTCGAAGACGAATCTGCAAGGCCAATAGTGTCAGTCGATGCTATAACAATTGGAGTGGAAAGGATGCAACCAATTCTTTCGGTTGTGCCGGGGAAAGTGGGGCATCCTATCCAGCCAAACAAGCCAGTATTGACATTGAGAAGAGCCGTTGAGCGAAAGGAAGATATGGCTGAAAAACAAAAATTGGTGATCTAAAGGACCAACAAAAATGGAGAGGAGGCGGATTGTGTGGCCAAACCAAAGTTAGTTATAAGAAGAGCACCCTGCGAGGATGATCAAAACAAGTTGTGTGAGCCTGTTGTCATAAAGAGTGCACCTCAGATTCCTGTGAGAAACACTAATGCTGTCCCATGGAATTATGACAAGGCATTGATAACATACAAAGGAAAAGAGGTTGTGGCGGAAACAACACAAGTTGGCGGTCTTACTCGTTCTGGGCGGTGCTTTACCCCGAAAGAGTTAAGAAAATCAAAGCAGGCTAGAGAAAATCAGGGCCCCATCAAAGAGCCTGTCACCGAGAAAGAGGCAGAGGAATTCCTGAAGAAGATGAGAGTGCAAGATTACTCCATTGTGGAGCAGCTGAGGAAGACCCCTGCTCAAATTTCTTTGTTGTCATTGTTGATGCATTCTGAGGCACACCGCCATGCTCTGTTGAAAATACTGAATGAGGCTCATGTCTCCGAGAAGATGACCGTCAGCAATCTTGAAGAAGTCGCAACTCGTATCTTTGAGGTAAACAGGATCACTTTCACCGACGAGGAACTGCCAATGGAAGGCACTGGTCACAACAAAGCACTGCATCTGACTGTCAAGTGTGACAATTCTTATGTCACAAGGGTACTGGTTGACGGTGGGTCCGGTCTGAACATCTGTCCATTGTCTACTTTAAAGAGATTGAAAGTCAACATGGACAAAATTCGGACAAACACCATGAGTATCCGTGCTTTTGATGGAGAGAAACGACAATCGATTGGTGAGATAGAACTGATACTGACAATCGGGCCCGTGGATTTTGCTATCGATTTCCAAGTTTTTGATATGGATTCGTCTTACAACCTGTTGTTG
Organism: Petunia axillaris subsp. axillaris; assembly: GCA_029990575.1. Taxonomy (NCBI): domain Eukaryota; kingdom Viridiplantae; phylum Streptophyta; class Magnoliopsida; order Solanales; family Solanaceae; genus Petunia; species Petunia axillaris. The sequence goes on from JARKNS010000008.1 coordinate 168,128,299, forward strand.
GGAAGACCCTGGATCCATATGGCAGGCGCAGTACCATCAACCTTACACCAGACTATCAAGTTTGAATGGAATCGTGAGATGATCATGGTACACGGAGAGGGGGATTTGTCAATCTACAAGGATCCGTCTATTCCAGTTATTGAGGTCACTAATGATAGCCCAAATCTGATGTATCAAGCATTTGAAGCGGTCCATGTAGAGGAGGTTCCTGAAGGCAAGCCTTTACCCCAAGCAAGGTTGTCAGAAGCAGCAGTCATGATGGCTACAGAAATGTTGAAGCACGGTTTCCAGCCCGGGAAAGGTCTCGGGGCAGCGCTACAAGGAATGTCGCGTCCAATTAGTCCACTTGGCATTCGAGGTACCTGGGGTCTTGGATACAAGCCCACAGCTGCAGACAGAGCAAGAGCTAGGAAGATGAAGAAACAAGAATGGTCTCTCGAGAAGCATGTCCCTTGCCTCGCTCAATCTTTCACAAGGCCTAGTGGAGGCAAGGCCGCTTCCAAGAATGCTGAGGAGACAGAAGAACAAAGGAAGCTGCTGTCAGACCTGAGGCACGTCTTTGGGATCAACATGGTGCAAATTGGCGAAGGACCTAGCAATGCAGAAATCCAGGACATTGGCCCTGATGTGAAGCTGAACAACTGGGAATCTACGCCTCTCCCCACTAGGAGGGGCTATTGGTAGCAAGTTTTTGTTATCCTTTCTGTATACTTGGTTATTCTAAGGGTTGTAATCCAAGTATATTTATTTTGCTCGTTATGACGTCAAACCCTTTTATCTTTCAAATTCAATGAAAAGCAAGACATTGCTTCTTGTTTCCTTATTCTATCTCTATACTTTCCTGATTTTGTTCTTATTTCTTTCTGTAGCTATGTTTCTGATGGCCTTAATAACATGACATGCATGCTGAAATCACGCCCTGATCTAAACACACAGTTTAACTTGGTCTCATTGAACCAACCAGAAATAGAGGAAATTAATGATGGGAGGTGGAGTGAATATGAGATGACAGTTGAGGAGGTAGACGACATGGAAGAGGCTGATAAAGAAGAAATATTTGAGGAAGAATATGATGAGGAGAGAGCCGAGAGTGAAATAAATGGGGAATTAGAACAATTTGAAAATAAGCCTAAGCCCAATCTGGATGACACAGAAAATATAAATCTGGGAAGTGCCGATGATGTTAAGGAAACCAAGATAAGCATGCACGCTGAACCGAAAGTGAAAGACGACATAGTCCAAGTCTTATTTGACTATAGAGACGTGTTTGCTTGGTCGTATGATGACATGCCCGGTTTGAGCACAGATTTGGTGGTTCACAAGTTACCGATCAATCCTGGTTTCCCTCTGGTCAAGCAGCTTCGGAGGAAATTCAAGACAGATGTGAGCAAGAAAATTCATGATGAAATTATGAAGCAACTATCAGCAAAGGTGATTCAATCGCTTCAATATTCCACCTGGTTGGCCAATGTCGTGCCAGTACCCAAGAAAGATGGAAAGACGAGAATTTGTGTTGACTATCGAGATTTGAACAAGGCCAGTCCCAAGGATAATTTCCCTTTGCCTAATATTCACATTCTCATAGACAATTGTGCCAAGCATGAGATTCAGTCTTTCGTGGATTGCTATGCCGGATATCACCAGATCCTGATGGATGAAGATGACGCAGAGAAGACAGCGTTCACCACACCCTGGGGAACCTTTTGTTACAGGGTCATGCCGTTCGGTTTGAAGAATGCTGGGGCAACGTACATGAGAGCCATGACAACCGTCTTTCACGATATGATACACAAAGAAATTGAGGTGTATGTGGATGATGTGATAATCAAATCAAGAACAGCAGAGGATCATGTTAAAGACCTCAGGAAATTCTTTGAACGACCCAGAAGGTACAATTTGAAGTTGAACCCGGCTAAATGTGCATTCGGTGTTCCAGCTGGAAAGTTGTTGGGTTTTATTGTCAGCAGGCGAGGCATTGAATTGGATCCTTCAAAGATCAAAGCTATACAAGAGTTGCCTCCGCCAAAGAACAAGAAAGAAGTCATGAGCTTCCTCGGAAGATTGAACTACATCAGTAGGTTCATCGCTCAACTCACTACAACTTGCGAACCAATCTTCAAGCTGCTAAAGAAAGATGCTGCAGTCAAGTGGACCGAGGAATGCCAAGAGGATTTTGACCAAATCAAGCAATACTTGTCAAATCCACCTGTGTTGGTCCCACCGGAGCCAGGCCGACCTTTGTTCCTCTATTTGTCGGTGATGGATAATTCATTTGGTTGTGTACTGGGACAACATGATGCCACAGGCAAGAAAGAGCAGGCCATTTACTACATGAGCAAGAAGTTCACGGATTATGAGGTCAAGTACACTTTGTTGGAAAGAACGTGTTGTGCCCTCACTTGGGTAGCACAGAAGTTGAGGCATTATTTGTTGTCATACACTACTTACCTCATATCCCGGATGGACCCACTGAAGTACATCTTCCAGAAGCCAATGCCAACGGGAAGGCTCGCCAAGTGGCAAATGTTACTCACAGAGTTTGACATAGTCTATGTCACCCGTACTGCAATGAAAGCCCAGGCTTTGGCCGATCATTTGGCCGAGAATCCAGTGGATGATGAGTATGAACCTCTCAAGACATACTTTCCTGATGAAGAGGTAGGCACAATTGAGGAGTTGACTTCAGAAGATGATCATTATTGGAAACTATATTTTGATGGGGCCTCTAACTCCAAAGGTGATGGTATCGGGGCTGTTATCATATCTCCAACAGGTCATTATTATCCGGCAGCAGCACAACTTCGTTTCTGGTGTACCAACAACACTGCAGAATACGAAGCTTGCATCATGGGTCTACACATGGCGATAGACATGGACATCAAAGAACTACTAGTGCTTGGAGATTCTGACCTACTAGTACATCAAATCAAGGGTGAATGGGAAACTCGAGATGTGAAACTCATCATGTATAAGCAGTATTTGGAAGATCTTTGCCAAAAATTTTATTCTATTGAATTTAGGCACATCCCAAGAATGCACAATGAGTTGGCTGACGCTTTGGCTACATTAGCATCTTAGTCATCCTGACCAAACTCACATTGATCCTCTCGAGATTCAAGTTCGGGACCAACATGCTTATTGCAACATGGTTGAAGAAGAACTTGACGGTGAGCCATGGTACCTGGACATCAAAAACTACATCAAGAATGGAGAGTACCCGGCACTAGCTGAAAGCAATCAGAAAAGAACCCTCCGTCGTCTTGCAAACGGTTTCTTTCTGAGCGGAGGGATACTGTACAAGAGAACCCCAGATCTGGGACTGTTGAGATGTGTAGACGCACAAGAAGCCTCGAGAATTCTTAATGAGGTACATTCGGGAATTTGTGGGCCACACATGAATGGCTATGTGCTAGCCAAGAAGATCTTAAGGGCAGGCTACTTCTGGCTCACTATGGAGAGAGATTGCATAGGGTTTGTGCGAAAATGCCACCAATGTCAAGTGCACGGCGATTTGATACATTCGCCTCCCTTGGAGCTTCACACAATGTCTGCTCCTTGGCCTTTCACTGCATGGGGAATGGATGTCATTGGCCCAATAGAACCAAAGGCGTCGAACGGGCATAGATTCATCTTGGTCGCCATTGATTATTTTACCAAGTGGGTGGAAGCATCGACATTCAAGTCAGTAACCAAGAAAGCTGTGGTCGACTTTGTCCATTCGAATATTATCTGTCGATTTGGTATCCCTAATACCGTTATCACCGACAATGGGGCCAACCTCAACAGTCATTTGATGAATGAGGTATGTGAAAGATTCAAAATTGTGCATAGGCATTCCGCACCTTACCGTCCAAAAGCAAATGGGGCGGTCGAAGCGGCAAATAAGAACATCAAGAAGATTCTTCGGAAAATGGTGCAAGGATCATGGGATTGGCATGAGAAGTTGCCATTCGCTCTATTGGGTTATCGTACAACTGTGCGCACCTCAACAGGCACAACTCCATATGAGTTGGTGTACGGCACTGAGGCAGTCATTCCGGCAGAAGTCGAAATACCATCCTTGAGAATCATTGTTGAAGCTGAGATCGAGGATACTGAATGGGTCAAGTCCCGCTTGGAACAATTGGCTTTGATTGATGAAAAGAGGCTAAATGCAGTATGTTATGGTCAATTGTATCAGAAGAGAATGGCCAAAGCGTACAACAAGAAAGTGCGACAACGCAAGTTCAGTGAAGGCCAGTTAGTCTTGAAGCGCATCTTTCCACATCAGGAAGAAGCAAAGGGCAAGTTCGCTCCAAATTGGCAAGGACCGTATGTGGTAAAGAAGGTGTTGCCCAATGGTGCTCTATTTCTGACAGACATCGAGGGCACGATGGCTGAAATGATTGTTAATGCTGATGCAGTGAAGAGGTACTACATTTGATGTTTTTGGGTGGAGTAACGAAAGTCTTTGTTTCTCTTACCCAGATAATGTACCCCTCTTGTTAGCCTTTGGCTTTGTATTGCTTTTGTAAACCCTTATGGGGAATCTTTGTAATTGCAATGAAATGAAGAAAAGAAAGATCTAAAACAAATTTGGCATTAAGTTGCTAGAGCTACGTCTGACCTGATTCCTCTCAAAAGGATACGTAGGCAACCATTCAGGTGCGGTCACATCAAAGAAAGTTCTAAAGGTTCCCTAGTTTCAAAATAAGGGGAAAAGTTCATTTTCCTTATCTCACATCGATGCAAAGCTTGCCTCCAAGTTTGCAGCCAAAGTCAAAGAAAATCCACAATCCGCGGTTTCTGCTAAACTGGGGCAGAAGTTTGTTTTTATTTTATTTTTATTTTATCAATAAAATAAAATAAAAAACAAACTTCTATTTTGTTGTACCATTCATCCATTCTTGAAAAGGGGGAAGATGTTCAAGACACCCTATTACAGGCCAAACATTGCTTCCAAACTCAGATAAATGTCTAATAGACCATTTTGGCCAATTTTGAGAATGTCAATCGAGCAAGAGTTAGCTCAAAAAATCATCATCAAATGGGTTGAGGTCCACAGGAGAAAGAAGAAAAAAGAAAAAAAAAAAAGAAAAGAAAAAAAGAGAATGAAGTCTTGTTGGTGAAAACCTGAAAGGGCGCCACATGACAAACAGTTAGGCAAAAGAACAAAGAGAGAGGTTAGTTGGTGAAAACCCTGAAAGGGGCACCGCTAACCGAATGAGGGCTTTGGTAACTGTCATCAAGTGGGGTTTGACGAGTATTGCTTTGAATGTTTCTATTGGGGAAAGAGTCGAGGGACAACTGTTGTGAATGGATCAGGTTTCGAGGCCAAGATGCACGTCATGTTATTGAGGCCATCGCTTTCACCTCCAGATAAGTCCTTTTACTTTCCTAAAGGGCATCTCTCATTCAGAGTCCTTTATCCGAAATTTCTTCCACTTTTGCTTTTCATTCACAATAACATCGAAACGAGCAAAAGAAAGTTTCGCAAAAATTGTTCACCAGTTTTGCAGTTCTAGCAGAGCACAATCAGGACCCGCCTGGATAATGGAATGCCTATGAGGTAGTTTGGCATCTGGAGTAACATGCCAAGGTTTGCACCGCAGAAGAGACTATCAGAGAAAATATACCGTTCCTAACAAAGTTTGACTAATGACTAGTTGGAACATTTGGGCCACATGATGTTCTGTGTCGAAGGCCATTGAAATACAAGAAAGCAAAAGAATGAAGAATGAGGGATTTTATTTTACAAGTCAGGGAACCCGCCTGGAGAATGAGGGATTTTAGTTTAGAGAAGATCAGGGCACCCGCCTGGAGAATGAGGGATTTTATTTTAAAGTCAGGGAGCCCGCCTGGAGAATGAGGGAGTAGTTTAAAGAAAGTCATGGAGCCTGTCTGGAGAATGAGGGAGTAGTTTAGAGAAAGTCAGGGAACCCGCCTGGAGAATGAGGGATTTTATTTTACAAGTCAGGGCACCCACCTGGAGAATGAGGGATTTCATTTTAGAAGTCAAGGAACCCACCTGGAGAATGAGGGAGTAGTTTAGAGGAGATCAGGCGCCCACCTGAAGAACGAGGGAGTAGTTTGAAGAAGTGCAGGCACCCACCTGAAGAATGAGGGAATACATTTGAAGAAGTCCAGGCGCCCACCTGAAGAACGAGGGAATACATTTAAAGAAGTCCAGGCGCCCACCTGAAGAACGAGGGAATACATTTGAAGAAGTCCAGGCGCCCACCTGAAGAACGAGGGAATCCATTCTGTAAAGAGGGAAGATCCACCTGAGCCAAGATCGAGGGTTTATCTTTTCTACAAAAAGCAAGACCCACCTGAACCAAGAGCGGTGGCTTTATTTTCAACAAGTGAGGGGAGCAAGAACCAAGAAGCTCATCTCGGGAAGCATGAAGACTTAGAGTAGGAATTGTAACTTTATATTTTCAATGTTGTACTTTCATTTTCTCTGTTAAGCAATGACCGCCAATCAGCAAGCAACCAGTGACCAGCAATGACAGCCCTTGTGTGCCTAAGAGTGTCTAGTATCAGCCCCAAGTGTGTCTAGAAGAGTCTCTAGTTTGTCTTAGTAGTCTAGAGTGTCTAGTTTGTCTTAGTGAGTCTAGAAGAGTCCAGCGTCTATTTGAATGCGGTAGTCCCAGCTACCGCACGTGAGGAACTACACTGACCTGATTCCTTAGTCCGGGAATATGTAGGTAACTTTGTTCTCGGTTAGAACCAAATTCAAGGTACGGTCACCATCTTGAAAAGCATGCTCTCGGCTAGAACCGAAAAGCCAAAATTAGTTGTCGATTACTTCTTTGTCCGAAAACTCTTCGTGTTCCCAAACAAAGAGGGGCAGCTGTAATCACCTAATTTTGGCACTAGATAAGGAAAATTGCTTAGAATAGTCGTATTAGATTTTTAGGACGTGCCGTCGAATTTTTCTGGACTTCTAGTGTTTATTCCTAACTAAAATTGTCTTTAATTAGGATGTAAAATTTGGAAATTAAGTAACTACTGGTTATGTGTTAATTTTGATTCTATATTTTTAATTGTGGGGTTTTCATTTAGTCAATTGTGTGTATTTTGAATAAATATAGACTTTTTTAATGGCCATACATGTAAAATAACAGTCCAGCTTTTAGCCCATTAGCCCATTTGTTTTACCCGGCCCACACCCCCACATATATATACAGAATATCACTCATAATTCATTTTACACCCTTTAGTCTCAAAGGCTGGGGAAACTCTGTCAATTTTTCCCCAGCTCACCGGAATTCGCCCACCACCGAGACTCCGCCGCTGCTCCGCCGCCGGCCACCACCTCCGGTGGCCGGAAAATTTTAAAAAAAATATCAGTCGACTCCTTTCGTCCCCCTCATTCCATTTCTCCAATTGGTTTCGTCAAAATCCAAGCCGTTTGGAGTAGATCGGAAGTCAAAGTTGCGGTCAAACAAAAAATCCTGCCACTTTATGCTTTTTCCGGTAAGTTTTGTTTCCTCCTCTTCTCCTTACTCCTCTCTACCTCTCCCCATACCCCATCCCCCATAAAACCCCGTTCCCGTTTCCCTTTCTTTCCCGTTTTCTGTTCATTTTTTCTTTGCTCTTCTTCTTCTTATTTTCTTTCCTTTTCTGTTTTTTTTGTTGTTGTTGTTGTGATGATGTTCTGGGGTGAGGTCGTTGGTGATGGTGTTTTGGGGGAAATGTGATGATGAGGTGATGGATTGGAGGCTAGGCAGTGGGGTGTTAGGTTTGTTGCTGTTTCGATGAGTCAGTGTGCGCGTGTGGATTGTTTGCTTCTCGTAACGAGCAGACGAGTAAGTGAGTTTTGCAGGGGCTGTTTTAGCATATGTGAGGCTGTGGGATTATTATTTTTTTTTTTGGTGTAGGGACTGTTTTCTGAGGTATGTTGGTTCTGTTTCTGATTCAGCAGCTAGGCGAGGGTGTCGATGTTACTGTGCTCGTTGTGATGGTAATGCCAGTGATGTGACGTTTGAAGCAAGGCAGTGATGATGGTGTTCGCAGCTGGTAAGGCGATGCACAATGGTGATTGACGAAGGCGAGGCAGTATTGATCTTGGCTATGCTTTGGCTCAGCCAAGGGTTAGGCGAGTTCAATCTTTGTTTCTTTCTTTTCTTCTTTTTCTATTTAGATTAAGCTAGTATTAACTGGTATCTTGAGAATATTAGTCATAAAGAGTTGTTTGGATGTTGAGTCTTGGCATGTTTGGTTCTTTTAGATTAGCATGTGAAAAGCGCTAATGAATGTTCATATACATCGCATTGGAATGTTCTGATTTTTTTTGTTTTACTTGAAGTTAAATGGATGGCTTAATTTGTTGGAATAGTTTTAATGAATTGAAGTGGAAAGTCTTGGTTTGTCAAAATTGGCTTAAGTGTCAGATGATTGTCTTAATTAAGTCGTGTAAAGCATGAATTGGTTCCTGAAATTTAGTCGTTGAAAAGGTTGTCTTGCTTTAAGTACTGCTGATTAGAATCATGGTTGAAAAGAAAGTGTTTTGTGAATGGAAGTCATGTTAATTAGAGTGTTTTGATCAGATTTGTTGTTGTCTAGTTTGTGTTGGAAATGTTCTGTGAGTTGGCATGAAATTTGCCTAAGTGCGCGCATGTTTTAGTTACTTTGCATTCCTTATTTAGGCTAGGTAGTATGACTTAGTTGCTATTAGTTTAGTTTAGTTTAGTTTAGATTGGGGTTGTTCTAGTTGGCTTAATTGGTCCTAGTTTTCTTCTAGTTAGTACAATGAGTAATGGGGGTCCTTTTAGAGGACCCTACTTTGTACATTTTCAGCTTTTGAACTGTTTTGGCTGCTGAAATAATGATCTTTCAGCTACTCTACTATGCTGAAAATGGCCAAAAAACACTCAAGTATAGGGGTGTGGGCTTGTACTTTTGTACAAGTCCACACTCCACCTTTTAGCCCCACCCTTTGCCTTCACATTTAGCTATAAATAGGGCATTGAATGCCCTCATTTAACACACTACCAGCTGCTGAAAATAACCAACTACAGCTGAAAATACACACGAACTCTCAGCTGAAAGCACACATAACTAACAGCTGAAAAAACACATTGAATGAGAGCATAAAAAAGACTTGAGAAAAGGTTAAGTTTGAAAGTAGGATTTAGAACCAAAAAACCTTCATATCTAAGGTATTTTAGAGCATAAATCTAAGCTTTAAAAGTTTAAATAGAGCAGTTAAAGGGTTGTTTTCGGGGCTGATTCTGGGTGTTGTTGCTGTTTGGTTCATTCTGCATAAGGTTCTTTGGCTAACAGGTAAATGTTTAATTCTTGTAGCTTCATGTTATTTTTTATGGAATACTAACTGTGTAATGACTAAGTGTTTCTAGTTGCATACTTAATCATTGAGTCCCCTTTTGTTAGAGTTTATTTTGAACTATTGTGATTGAAGTTTTAAAGAAAGGTTGTATGTTAATTAATATATTGCAGATATATGTGTGAAACAATTGTCCCGTGAGCGTTAACATGTAAAAATCAAAGCAAATTTCTTTAAACTTTCTAGCATGATTGGATTTTATTTCTGGAAAGAAAGTGTGCACAGACAAATCTGGATTTTTTTTTGAAAACTGGCCTGATTTGAAAAATACAGTTCAAAGTAGGACTGTTCTTGCAAAAGATACGAAAATATGGATATTTGTGTAACAATGAAATAGAATTCGGAACAGCCACTATTTGGAAAATTATGATAGGACTATTTTGTGCAAAAAATCCTTAATTAGCTCACTTCTGCAAGTAAATGCAGCCCAACTCACGTACACTGTTTTTTTTTTTTTTTAATTTAGTTGACAAAACAATCACTCTTTAGACAAATCAGCCATTATTTGAGATAAGACATATATATGTATATAAATATCATGGTTTTCTTTTGTAAAAGACACTTTAGAGCAGCCTATTTATGCAAGATAATTCAAGCCCATATCAAGTAAAAGTGGCGCTAGTTTACAAGCCCTCCTTTTGCATTAATAGTCCGCAAAGCAGCCTTATTTAGTAAACAGCCACTATTTAGATAAATAGTCATATTTTAGCTTCCTTGTTGTTAAGACTTTTAATCAAATGTTACTACTTAATATTTAATACGATTAGGCAAATCAATAGGGACGATAAGATTTTCATTCGATGTAGACATAATGACAAGTGTGATGTGTGATCCGCTTATTACGCGAGAAAAGTAAAATAAACTAACTCTAAATTAATTATTTTGAAATTAATTAAATTCTTTCAAATTCGTCCGATCCTCTGTGAGGTTGGATAAGAATTAACACTTTTAATTTTTCTGAATCAAAGTTTAAATTCAAATTAACGGCATTAATATAACAACCATATTTAATAAATTAGAATTGCGACAATAAAGCAACTGTGCTTGGCACAGGACTCGAGGGTGCCTAATACCTTCCCGAGAGTCAACTGAGAACCTTACCCGAATTTCTGGCGCAGACTATTAGACGAGTCAAGGGTGTTCCAGGTACACCACTTTGGTGACTTGGCACACCTTTAACTTGTCAAGTGGCGACTCCGATTTTCTCTTAAATAAATGTGTACCTTGTAACACCCGTCATAACCTTTTTAAATACACAAATTTCTATTTATTTTAGTTTTTTTGTGTTAAAAAAGTGTCGTGACAATAACTGTGGAGTCTCGGGCCTTTTTTACTGGGGATTACTGGAATTCTACACAAAAATATATAACTACACATTTTTTTACCTGTTCTCGACATCTCTTTGAAGAGCAATGTGTGAGCCTGAGATTGATGTCTCTTAGCACATATAAATATGCTGGTGACATCTGAAAGTTCTCCTTAGGCGTCCCTCTAATTAAAGACTCTCCTTCTTTTCTAGCAGGCAATGCCTTATTATAAGAGATTTCAACTCCCATTTTCCTTCTAATCTCTGCAACAACAAAATTAGACTTAACAGGATAATTATCGTCTCTCAGATTCTCAACCATCTCGCACAATCTTTGAAGTAGCATGTTTTTGGTCTCTTTTTCTGTCATCCACTGAGCAAGTGCGATTCTTCTGAAACTTCAGTATTTTGAACAGTGTGGACTGTTTAATTCTGGAAGATCGAACAGTCCACTCACATTTTTCATTCATGCACACCAGTGAATATCTTGTTGTGCTTGATCTCACAACCTTGAATTCAAAATGGTGTGCAATTGCAATTGTCTGGAAACATTTAGTGACACACTGTTTGTTTAAAAAAATTGATCCAACCTTGATGTCCTCCAAATCTGCGTGTTCTTTCAGTATTGGACGAGGAGATTCTTTTATTTTCTTCCTTGAATACCTCTTTCTCTTTTTTGCAGCACTTGATGTCTCAGGAAATTGAAGATTTACAAGCTGTTGTTCTGTGTTTTTAGCATGCATTCACTGCTGATCTACTGCTACAACTTCGACAGACAGAGACGTTAACACTATCACTTCAAAAGCATCATCGATGTCTATTTGCATTATCATTTGGCCTTCAGTGTAATCAACTCTCTCAGACTGTGGGGATCGTTGTGGAATGTCAACTATGAAACGTCTACTTCTATACTTGGAATTGTTCTTCATCAAGTGTAAACCTATGATTAAATCATCAGTATTTTTTATAGGGACCCCTTTGCTTGCTCCAAGTTCCATATCAAACCATATGACTGTCTCAAAATCTTCTTCATCTAAATCTATCTTTTTCCAAAGATTTTTTCAGAAATCTTCAAATGTATCCGTTTCAGTATGCAGAAAAATCCTTGTCTCGTGATCTATGTACTTATAATCTGGTGTCCATTTCCCATTGAATGCAACAACAATGCACTATTTAGCCATTACCTGCAGTTATAAACACAGTAAAAACACTAAACTAAGTGACAAAGAAAGCCTCAGGGGGGATTTTGAAGTGCAGCTTTGTAAGCTAATTATATTTAGCTACAGGATATTGTAATGGGGCTTTACTCCAATATAACACTAAGCCCCAGCATTTTTATGCTGGACAACAGGTGCAGATTTATAAGCTATTTATACATAGCTATAGGATATTGTAATGGGGCTTTGCTTCAACATAACACTAAGCCCCAGCATTTGATGCTGGACAACCGGGGAGGGAGGGGGGGTTTGAAGTGCAACTTTATAAGCTAAAATATAGCATAGCTGCAGGATATTGTAATAGGGCTTTGCTTCAACGTGACACTAAGCCCCAACATTTTATGCTGGACAACAGGAGATTTTGAAGTGCAGGTTTATAAGCTTAAATATAGCATAGCTACAGGATATTGTAATGGGGCTTTGCTTCAACGTAACACTAAGCCCCAGCATTTTATGCTAGACAACAAAACCATAGCCAAAGGATAATATTCCTGGCCTTTTGCTTCAACAAGGCACTATACTCCAGCATTTAATGCTGCATATCTTTTGAACTCAATGCAGATTTAAATTAAATATATACAACAACAAATTCGCGTCCCAAAAACAAATTCGTTGAATGAATCGCATGTTTTACAGTACAAATGAAATCATAATCACGAATTTTTATTTCAAATCATTGTTTTACAGTCACAAAAATGGATTTTTTTCCGTAAAATAACTGAAATTATGATAATTCGGCACGGAAACATCACAGAAACTGAGAAAATGCAGCTCAAATTACCTGTTACAGTTTGAATTTGAACTTCGGGAGAGAGGGAATGATGATCTGTAGAGAATGTGTGTGCTTTGCTCTGTTTTTTTCATGCGTGATCTGTATTTATGTTGAGCTGTAGGTTTTTAAGGGTAATTCAGTAAATTCAACGTATGGAGTATTGTTAGCGGCAGTAGCCTGTATCGTACGTGAGTCATTTTTGGCTATTTCTCAATGAATTGTGAAAGTGTGGATGAAACTCATTTAAGGTGTCAAAAATTGACTAGTCATCAAATTTTCACGCAAACATACGAAGTTATTGCGTGAAATAGACACTTTCGATACTATTTCAGGAAAATATGCCAAAGAAAGCTCCTGGCGATTGCCAAATCTTTGCTAATAGAAGGATATGGCAATCTCCAAGAGATTTATTTTGAGGCCATTTTTGTAAGATTTTTCTAATGGGAGGATAAATCTGTGAGGAGGTAGAAGAAGGGTCATTCTTCTGTAAATCACCCCAAGCATAGAGCGGTTATAGCCCAAATATGAAGGGATATTTGGAGAAATAGGAAGGCACTTACAAAAATACCCACAAAATCTAAAATAATTACAGCCACTACCCACTATTTTCAAATATTACCTAACATACCCACTAAACTATTTACCCACTCTACCAATCCAGACTTGTATACCATAGTTTATACAGTATACCACAAAGGTATACACATATGAGGTATAACAAAGGTATACAGTAATAAATGACCATCCAGACTTTTATACTATAATTTATGCAGTATACCTTAAAGGTATACGCCTATAAGGCATAACAAAGGTATACAATAATAAATGGGTAGGTTGAGTAAATACTTTTAATTTTATGGATATTATAATTTTTAATGGATATAACCTGTAAATACTTTAAATTTCATGGGTATAGAGTGTAAAAATCTCATACTTCAATACTGGTATTTAACTTTTCGATGCTTTAAAAACTTTTTAACTCATAATCTCATGCGCTAGAATGTGAAAGCAAACAACTGGCTACACAGGTCATGGTGTTGCCCGGCTATTTTCCATGACTTCCATTGCTAGACTTGTAGTACACATTTTACAGTGAAAGTGTTGCCTATTCATCATGATGCGTCAACATTGTCTATAGAAATTCTGGTGGAGAAGGGGCTCTGGTGGAACGCTAAAAATGTAAGAGAATTAAAAAAAGAAATTGGTCTAAAATTTAAATGAGTGATCTCTAGGATGTCGAACACTTAAAATTTATGTTAAATGAATCATCATCTCACTCTTTTTAACTCGTCCAAATATAATTCAAGACACTCATTTGACACCTGTAGTCCTAACCTATAATTATCAAATTATATGTCCTTTTCTTAATTTCCACCTCTTACAATTTAATTTATACAAAGGTACTTTTACAAAATCCAATTATTCACGGTGCATGGGAAGAAGGTTTTTCCAATGTGGCTCTCCTTGTTTCCTCTCCTCCCCCATTGAGAACAAGATACTTTGTGCACGTAGAAAACCCCAGTTCCTTTGTTGATTCGATAGTTATTGGCTTCTAAATTAGGAGACAGCTCTAAAGGATAAACAAAGTACTAAATTAAAGTCATCACTACGATATGATCCCACAATAAATGATTGGGTTACATAGTAATGTCCAGATCATTTATATTCCTTGTTTATATCTGAAAATCCCTTCAATTCTCATTATATATTGTATCATGTTGAAGCTAGACAAGCAACCAAGTTTCATGACCGAAACGCAAATATTTTTATTAAAAGGCTTAGTTATTAGACGACAAGCAATATGTTATGGACATAAACAAATGGAAACTGCACCCATGAAATGGAATAATTTTCTTGTCTTCTAAGTGTTTCTAGGATCAGCTTCCCACGTCTACGTATCAATAATTTCCAACCAAAACTTCTTTTTTTCCCCTCACAAATATGTTAAGAGGGAGAAGGGAAAGTTCAACATGTAAGTAGTACTCGGAGGGTCATAGAGATTTGAACTCGTAATACTATGATTCGAATTGTGGTATCTGAATTATCAAGTAATTCCTTTAATGACTATCAACGTAATTCATAAAGTAAAAAAGAGATACTTAGAATTATAGAGATTTTGGTGTCTAATATGCTACCACTACTATTTTCTTTCCGAACTTTTGCATGTATTAATTAAATAATGTTTTTTCGTCTTTTTGATATGTTAGTATGTAACTTTTAAGTTGTGTGATTGGCAAGGAAAAACTGGAAAAGGGACTCGTTATAAGACTTTAACTTAACACAAGAAGACTTATTTGTAGTCCAATCTTGCAAGCCACAACCAGCTCATTTGCTGTTTTACACATTCTCCTTTATTCATTAGCCAAATCAGTACTATGAAATACAACTAATTACTTTGGCACTAATAATCACAGAATTAGTCAAATTTTGCTGACTTTTCATAGATTTGATATTACCAAGTTAATTTTTATGTCCAACTTGAGTAAATACATTAATAATAAATCTCTCTTGACTTAGAACCGTTGATGTTCGCCATGGCGTAAACTTACACTCATATAACCAATTTGTGAATGTATAGTACAAGTAGCACCTTTCATTTTATCTCCATCTCCTAAGTTTCTCGTATTAACTTTGCACAACGGCTAAAAGAGAAAAAGTCATATTTATAGGTAAAATATATAAATGATTGCCTATCTATTTTAATAGAACATTGAAAATAGTTAGAGCTTAGTGTACTGAACTGTCTTTTCTTAATTAATGAGTACTTTACAACAAATATAATGTATGTTCAGTTTGAATCAAAGAATGATTTATTGGATCATCAATCCTAGTAGTCCCTAACTAATTCAATTCTTATCTGATAATTGCTTGTTCTCTAAGAAAATGACATTTCCCACATCATGGGCTCAAACTACTTTAGAAGCATAAAGTGATTTCACAAATCGGCTTACTCCATTATTTAGGGTGCCACTGTTCCTATTAAACTGTGCATGCAACATATGAGTAAAGTTGGCTTTCACAAGAAGAAACACTGGAAAAGGAAAATCTGCTGAGAGAGAATTCGTTAGATAAAGGAAAAACAACTTCATCAAAAATTAGGGGGAAAAGTTGCTTTCGAATTTTACAATATTATATATAACTGCTATTTTGTCTAGTTTAGTCTTGTATTTGTAGTAACCACGATTGGGAATTTGGGATTATAGTACTTTCTAATTATACATCTAATTACTAAGGTTCAAAGACGTCACATCTTCACCTTGTGTTGTATTATTTCTATGGGAGATTTGTTTAAAGGAGCAAATGGAAAGTGCATGTCTTGACGACGAACTCCTTAACAAAAATAAAAAAAATCAGGTGTGTTTAAAGTACTAATGTTATGATGTATTTTCTTTTGGTTATCTGTCCAAAGAATTTAATGTCTATGTATAGACGGTATAAAAAAAAATTTACACCATTATATTACTAAAAAAATTAATTACATCTTACTCTATTTAATAAACATTGTAATTGGTAATACATATAAATTGTAAGTAACTTGCTATAATATGTTAATTTACATAGATGGTGTAAAAGTTCTGTAACGTCATCGGTATATATAGCTCAAACCTTTATTCAAATTATTGGAAAACCATGTTGCCAAACTTAAAAGCAGGGCAGCCAAACAAACTAAGCAGAAACTTAAAAACTAACTTCCTTGAAAAGATGGAGAAAGAAACGCAACTTAACGTTTGTCTTTCCTCCTCATTTCCACAACTTAAACGTGTACTCTAAGCTCAGTTACAGTTACCTCTCTATATATGTAGTATAAACTATTTTTATTTACTCACCAACAATATTCTCTCCTTCAAACCTTAAACCATCCAACCCCTTCATGTCATAAAGGCCTACGTCCTACTTTTCTATAGTCTTTTTTCCCTAAACAAATTCCATTTGTATAGCTAAATTTCAATCTTTTTGATACAAAAAAGAGAACAATGGATCGTAGATCATCGATAGAGAGTGAAGGAAGTGTTCATCTAGAGATAAATGAACTTAATGGAAGGCTAAGTGTGACAGAAAGTAGAGTTCCAACAATCTTTGAACCTCAAAGTCATATTGAGACAAAGAATAGTAGCACAGCAAATTCTGTTTCTGTCAAAAGGCCAGCGATTCGTGCACCGGAGAAAAAGATTACCCTTTTTGCTCTAAGGCTAGCAGTGCTGGAAAAAGCAGCAACTGGACTAGGAACTCTTGGTTTTATATGGGCAACCGTTGTTCTTCTTGGTGGTTTTGCTATTACATTGGACACAACGGATTTTTGGGTCATAACAACTATTCTGTTAATAGAAGGAACAAGAATCTTTAGTAGGAGTCATGAGCTTGAATGGCAACATCAAGCAACATGGTCTATTGCTGAGGTGGGAATTAGTAGCTTTCGCGCGATCAAATCCAGCACAACAACCATGGTCCATGCTGTCAAAGAAATCTTCAAGCCTATTTCAAGCAACAGCAGGGAAATTACAAGCAATTCACAACAGACAGCTCGACGAAGATGGGACAAACAGAAGCAGCCAACTCGAACGTGGACTAGCTCAGAGGTTCCTCTGCTTCCATACGCACGATGGATGTTCCTAGCAAGAAATGTTAGTAAAATGCTGTATTGGCTCCAAATCCTATCTGCAACAGCATGTTTGGTGCTTTCATTGATGAAACTTGTATTAAGGAACTTCGGTGAAATAGCCAAAGGAGATACTGATAAGAGGAATAGGAAAAGTGCTCTACTTATATTCTATTCCCTCGCCTTCACGGAGGCATTGCTTTTCCTCTTGGAAAAAGCCTATTGGGAATGGAAGATCAACTTTTGTAGATTGCTGGAGCAAGTGAACAAAGAGTGTGAATTGGGACCATCAGGTATGACTTCTGTCAGAAGGTTTTTTTATGATGCTTATTCAAGATGTGTTAATGGGAGCATATTTGATGGTCTAAAGATGGATATAGTTTCATTTGCTATGGAACTTTTAGCCTCTAACTCACCTGATGAACAGCTCATTGGTGCTCAAATCCTAAGAAAATTTGCTGCGAGTCCACGGTTTTGTGATGACACACTTCAGAAACTAGGAACAAACATAATAGTAATTGAGAGGTTGGTTGAGATGCTGAATTGGAAAGACATCCAAGAAGAAGAGTTAAGGCTATCAGCAGCAGAGATCATATCAAGGCTTGCTGGTAAAAAATTAAATTCTCTTCGTGTTGCGGGTATACCTGGTGCTATGGAGTCAATATCTTCACTTCTCCAGATCAGCAGGAGTCCTTGTGGGGAAATTGATGAAATCTGTGAAAAGAGAATCATCTTTGACAATGAAAATTATGGATTCTGGACATTCAATCATTTGGGGCTGCTCATTCTAAAGAAACTTGCTCGCGACCATGATAACTGTGGAAAAATAGGCAATACTAGAGGTCTTTTGCCCAAAATTATAGAGTTCACACAAGCAGGAGAGAGATTACTAAGAGATGAATCAGCAACACCAACACAGATATTGACACTAAAACGATCGCTACAGGTTGTGAAGATGCTGGCAAGCACAGCAGGCGCCACAGGTAAAGAGCTGAGGAAAGAAATTTCAGAAATAGTTTTCACTATTAGCAATATCAGGGACATATTAAGATATGGGGAGAGACACCCTACTTTACAACATTTGGGAATAGAGATCTTGAAAAGTTTGGCACTGGAGGATGATGCAACAGAGAGGATTGGAGGAACAGGCGGAATCCTTAAGGAATTATGCAACATCTTCCTCAAGGAGTCCATGCCTGACACTAAGATTCATGTAAGAATTGCAGCAGGAGAAGCACTAGCTATGCTGGCACTTGAAAGCAAGAGTAATTGCCACAGGATATTGAAACTGAAGGTAACGGAAAAACTTGTCGAAGCACTGGAGGGGAAATTGCTTAGAATAAATGCTGCAAGAATCCTGAGAAACTTGTGTGTCTATAGTGGATCAGTTTACTTTGAAGAATTGAGGGAAATTTCTGCTGCAGGACCAACTGTAAGTACTAAAAAAACTTATTCTTTCAGTTTCTAGTAACTGCAGGTTAATTGATTTGGTCAATTAACATAGATTTACAACTGTTTCAGGTCCTCAAAGCAATCATGACAGAGGAACACAAGTTACAAGAAGTAATGATGGGACTAGGTGCACATATATTCAAGTTTATAACACCAGAAGAGTCGAGCATCATGTTCCAGATAGCGAAAATTCAAGAAGCTGAATTGGCTGGAAAGCTCATTGACATTCTTGGGAAACATCAGCATCCATCAATTAAGGTTCCAAGAATTAGGAGGTTTGTCATAGAGTTTGCAATTTGGATGATGACAGATAAAAGAACAAACATTCAAGTGTTCAGAAATCTGGGAATGGACAAGGAGCTGGAGTACATCATAGAAACAACATCAGAGCTAGAAAGCTTTAATGTTTTCTCAGGAACAGTTGGAATGAATCGACACAGTGTCTCGATCCACTCACTTGTTGACACTGCAATGAAGTTGTTGGCTGGGGAGCAAGAATGATAACAATCAATATTTCAGGTCAATACTCAAGCCATTCATAGGCAAAAATGTTGTAAATACTGATATATTTATCTTTAGCATTCTTTTTCTCAAATTTAATAATTATGTAGAGTACTACTGCAATAATAATATTTTGATATTCTTGACAAGTTCCCTGCTGTCTACTGTAGTACTGTCAAATTATTGGAGAGCAAAACATAAAAATAGCAAAGATCTTGCCAAACAAAGTTCTAAGATCAAGAAGAAAGCAAATTAGTATTGCCACTATAAATCGCAAGCCATCCAATGAAAGGAAGTATATAACCAGCTAAAAGCCAAACTAAGACATAAATTCTACTCGACAAAAGTACCGATGTCAAAAACTATTTTTAACTTGATGCCTTGGACAAAATGCGAGAGCAATTGAGGAAAGCTATGACAAGGGTTCAACACTTGCAAGTTATTTGTTGGAGACAAAATTTCTTTTGTCTGAGACATAGTTTATTGATTGGAAGACTATGCTACCTGGTGTCAGTTCTCATATCTAAACTAAAAGGGAACTTCAAACAAATCGTATTATCATTTGAAAGATTGGTTGATGGCTTGGTCAAACTGCCATTCTTGATAGCGAACTATATTTTCAAGGCTAAACAATTGATTCCATGTAGAAATATTCAGGTTTGTTTCATTATCATACAATACACATTACAAAATGAAAAAAGTAAAGAAGCTTGAGTGAGCTAACAATTTTAAGGATTGTCAAGAGAAAGGCACATCAACTGTACATATATTCTGGTCAGTCAAATGATTTACAACAAACAATGAGCTTGATTTCTTCACAAGGGAGTAAATACACAAGCTGAATCCTACTATTCAAACAAGGAAAACCTATTGTAAACTAATGATAATGATAACCAACCTCACCCCCTTCATTTCCCACAACCACCTGCCCCAATTCTCAACACTCCTGACAGAAAGTACAAATATTTACTCCCCCCAAAAATGTACAACCAGCAAATAGCAAATTTCTGTAAGCGCTATAACCTTTTCTGCTACACATAATCCATCCGATGTGATTTCTTAGTAAGAAGTCAATCCTCTAACCATCATCTGTTCTTGAAGAAGTTGAGATCCCAACGACGCAACAAACCATCCATGATGTTACTTGTTGGGTTCTTTACGACGGTCACAGTGGCTTTAGTACCATCAACCATGTCCACACTAGACGAACTTTGATTGTTGGCAGACATGTTAGAATGAGAAATAGCTCCATTACTTTCCACTTCTTTCGTTGATGAAGTACTACTAGCTGGGGTTAGTGATACTTTTTCATCTGGAACTTGGACTGTGGCGCCTGAATGCCCATTAGCGATTATGGCACTTGCACTAATTTCTTTTGAGGGGGTACATGGCTTTGTAGTAGATGACTCCTCTTTACTATCCTGCAAAGGTTGAGGAGGTTCTTTGCTAGTGTCTGAGGACGCTTGCTCAGCAGAAGGTGGTTTTACCTCCAAGTCTTTTAGAGACTCGAGTACTGCTTTCATTAACATCTGATATTTTGTCAACAGACAAAAAGGTCAAAGCAGTGAAAATACTGACGCCTACACTAACGCAATGCAATTATGTAAACCCCAATATGCTTACTCTTTCTTCTTCTTCCACATTACTTGGAAAATCTGCCAAACTATCAAGTGGGTACTCCACATACTCATCATCATCTATTGATGCTGGAACATTGGGACCAAATGAGTCGCCATTGGAAAGTTCAAAGCTGATCATATTTGAAGATGATGGGGCATGGTCGCTTCCAGTACCTTCTTCCTGGAGGAAACACATGTATTAACTAGTTGAAGCAGCACAAATTACTTTAGCTTAAGACGTACTAACATTCCAAATACAAAAATTAATGTAACAGCCTTCAACATTAAATTTCTATAGGAGGCCAAATCAGCAAAGAAATGTGAAAGCAATCCACAAATTTTAGAGCAGAAAACCCGTTCTAGTTAGAGTGGCTATTTCAAGTGATTGATGAAATGGAAGTGCATTTGATGTATTAAGCATTTAAAGAAAGTTTCCCTTGTCTAGTTTCCCCAAGTTAAAATAGTTTCAAATTTTGTGGGATTACCTGGTCTTCAGTCTTGTTATCCTTAGCAGAGATGTCAGAAGGGACCTGAACAAATAAATAAATAAACAAGAATAAGACAACAAATAAAGGATAGACTATCTGCATTGGTGTGTTGTCAAACAACTGAATATGCAGCGATCACCAATGATATCATTAACTCAAAAGACGGTAGATATGCAGCACAATCTTACTAGAAGAGTGGTTTCTTAGGACAGGTCAGTACACTCATATCTATGTTTCCCACCGCGTGGATACATAGAAGCCTAACCACTCGAATGCTGCCAGAAGCATCCCCCTTTCCGATCCACAGTCCCTGGGATTATCCCGTTCCCTTCCCTATCTGTCGCCAGTAACCGTCCCCTTTCAAGTGGCCTCTCACCTCAGACCACTCCTTTTCCATCACAAAACCCCTCAACAGCATGGATTTCCCCCAAATCCTCTCTTACAAATATATATACAGACATATATATCATCCAATCTTATCTTTTTTTCTAATAAGGAAAATATCCTTCATCCGTTAACAGAGTTTTCTCAAGCTTGGCTTAAGAAAAACCAAGTAATGTTGGCTGGATATGCTGGAAGGGTTGGATTTCAGTCCAGACACTACCCCTCGCTGTTAAGCTAGTGACTCTGGGCATGACTTGCTGCCACAGTGCTAGCTTGGGAATCACATTTGTATTGTAAAAGGAGAAACTTGGATTACGATGCAGAGGCGGCACCTCGGATAAAATCCTTGTTCTTTCTTTGTTCCATTTTCTTTGAAGCGAGGCCAGGTAAGCATTTGGACAACTCCTTACGATCTGCACAAATAGCGGCATTGAGCTGCCAAAGACAGGCTCAGCTGACCCTCTCCCCTCAAAAACGCCTATCTATTCATGTTTGTACCTTGATTGAAGGTCAAGATTGTGGTCCGACTTGGCAATCTTAAGTGAATTTTCATTGAGACGAAGTGAGATACTAACTCAAAGAAAGGAAATTTTAAGAAAAAAGTACTTTTTGTTTTCCCACCAAAATAGAACAGTGCGGAAAGAGAGATATAAATATCTGAGGGTGGTAGCTGGGTAATTGACGGCAGATCCAGAGGCTAGAGATGAAGGGAAACGTGAGATTACATGCAATAATCATGAGGAAGGACTGGCAATGGAAAACAAAAGTCTAAAAGAAATTAAAATGCATAAGGTTAACTGTAAACTGGGACGACCACAATCAGATCAGGTTGGGTCTGGCCACGCATTACCATGTGGCACAGAATGTAAGGGACGGGTCCATAACCCCATCAAGGAAAAGAAGTTCCATAGAAGAGGGAGTATAACGAAATCCCATCCTATGAATGCAAAAGTTCTTTTTATGGTGCTATGTAAAATAAGTCACAGCAGAACATATTCTGAATCACCCACCTTCAAGAACTCAAAATTTAACAGAAATTAAACTTTTCAACTTCTATGCCTTCGGTTACACGCATGTAACTCACAACGGTTGAGTTCTGTAACGAACTCATCTCTATTTAATTATGTCATCAACACACCCCCTTATTTGCTGGCCTGATTATGTTTCATATGGATTTTTTTTTTTTTTTTTTTGAGTAAGCAGATGGATTTCTTTTCCATCACTTAACTTTCTCCTCATAAAACCAGCTTTCCATCATCTAAGGAGCCCATTCCATCTATTTTACCAACTATCAAAGCAATAAGTGGAAGGTTCTTCTGTTACCTCTGTCCGACTCATGGGTCTTTTGGAGCGAACCTGCTTTATTACATCCTCGGTGCTACTAGTCGGTGCAGCTGCAACTGATAACAAATTAAACATGTATCACACACGATATTTGTAAGGCATGACGCATCACAACAAAATCAGTTTTCCCCCCTATCTAATATGAAATAAATGGAGGCCAAGAAACACCTCTTGTAAATTAAGGAGAACAAAAGATTCATACCATCGTGGACATCATCCATATAGTCCACTTCATGCACTGTACTCCAACTGCCCTGGTAATAATTAGAGTTTAACTCCAGTGAGTTATGATCCTAATTCCAGCAGTTTCCTTGCACTTGAACCAATAAGGACATTCATAGAATTATACCTTGCCAAAATAATCTTGTGACATGTCAAAGAATGCACTCCCTGCTTCATCCTCTGGTGGTTGCAACACATTGTTGAAGAAGATACTTATAGAATCAAAATAAAACTGTGGGCGTGGAGAGTTGTGATCACCCTCAAATTTTATAAGATTCTTGTCCCCCTGCCAGAATTAAATTCAATAAACAATAAGAAACAAGATGGATGTAATGACATACATATCTCCAGACACAATAATAAATATCAGTGACAAGAATGGCAAGTGTTATAAACCAAAAGTTAAAGGGCAACCCGGTGCACAAAGCATCCCGCGTTCACGCAGGGTCCGGGGAAGTTATAAACCAAAAGTTAACCGCTCGAAATCTTATGTCCAATAAAATTGCCAAGTAAACATCATATAGTACAAAGGTTCAACAGAGAACCTATCTCTTCAGTGTATTCAGCTTAGATAACAATGCAATTGTCTGAAATGGATATACTTAGTGCATAAGCATTAGTGAACCAATGGTCCAAACCAGGAGATCTACTTCAAGAAGAAAAAGGATCATTTGAAATGCATTCAGCCTTGTGAGGTCTGCAGGAGGAAAAATAAAAGAACAGATAAAAGGCTATCTGTTTCTTTCCTTCTTTTCTCCTTTTCAGGGGAGAAGGGGTAAATTAGATAGTTACCATGTAAGCATCAAATATACGATCAGTGTGATGGGGCTGTATAAAATCATCATCAACAGCATGACCCAGTAAAACAGGGACAAAGCATGACTTTGCAACCTACATAAAGTTTAACATAAAGAAAAGATCAAAGATGGCAAAATAAAAATGTATTAAAAAAAAATGTCACTTCTAAAAATGTTTCCAGAGAAACTCGACACTAACTAGGAAAAATCCCTAATGATCTCTTCACTTGTGCACTGTTCATTTGTCAATTGCAGAATGTATTCAAACATTAAAATGATAAAAGGAAAATGCCATTAGCAGAATCATAAGTAAAACACCCTCACAAAGGATATACCTTAATTGTGTTCAACTCGGTTATGTCAAACTTTGCCTTTTTCAAAACTGCTCTACGCATATATTGGATTGCAAACTTTACCTAAAAAAACAAGAAAGGAGGAAGTTTAGCGAGAGCAATGAATTAGGAAAAAGACGGAACAAAAGAAGCCCCTACTTCAGTTGCAAAGAGAAAATATGAGTAACCCAAGAAAAGAACACAGAAAGTACTTTTAAAATGCACCATTTCAAACTATTTCAACTATAGAAACTTACAGTGAACTTGGGGAGCCGGATTTTGTAAGTGTCTACAAGTTCCATCATCAAATCAACCAAATCAGAGAAGGGGCTGTCTAAAACCATTCCAGCAATGGATGGATCCTCAGCACCGTACATGAGGCTGCAAAGTTAATGTTTAAGTCAGTCACTTCAACAATGACTGCTACTAGTGAAGCACATTATTATAGGTATAGACCATACAGCAAACAAAGAGGTATATAAGATAACATCGAGGCGAACTAATTAGAGAAAATCCATACGTTAGTAAGCCAAAAAGGGAAAACCTTTCTGGTATCAAATATCAACACTTTACAACAGTAGACATAATCTTGCACATGAAGTATCCAATCTTCTCTTGCTATAACTAATCAAAAAGCTTTTTTAAGGTAAATAATTTTATTAAAAATGGGAAAATCTCCCACACAAGCAATATACCGATAAGTAGAGGGTATCTAATCAAAATTAATATTTCTCTTCTAAAGAGAGTCATGCAAATTTCTGATCCTAAAATATTGAATTTAAGTATGTTTTGCACCATGCTATAAGGTTTAGTAATATAGATTCTGTGATCCTCGAACTCAGAACTAAATATGTTCTGCAAAATTTTGCAATTCCTTGTCATGTGTCAACCATTAACTTGCCTATGGTTAAGCTTGTGAATGCCTACGGCCAGTATACACAGGACTTAAAGCCTAGCAACATCCTTAGATGATATTTTTGTTTTAACTTTTAAATACATCTTAAGAGCACACACTTCTGACGAAAATCTTTTCAGCTAGATCCAAGTTTAGATGGCTTATATCAAGATATCAATATACAGAATAGTCCAAATATGGATGTCAAAGAATTAAGGAAAAACAATGTTTGCTCCTTTTGAGGATTCAGTATGCCTCCAACATCTATAAATTTGACACTTTACTTCGCCGCCATTTGATAATTGATAGGGCAGCACCTTGTGCTTTACTGCCACATAAAATAACGCATCTGATGAGTCTTATTATAAAAGGCAACAAAGGCAAGTTTCAAGGAATTCAAACTAAGGAAGCAGCTCCAAGCCTTTTATTTCCCCGGTTCTTCAACAATTCATATCACCAGCAGGTTGCTCCATGAGTAAAAGACCTACGTACTTTTTCACTAATCCTTAACTTCATAAAGATATTCCGTTTGCGAG
Source organism: Petunia axillaris subsp. axillaris (assembly GCA_029990575.1). Classification (NCBI taxonomy): domain Eukaryota; kingdom Viridiplantae; phylum Streptophyta; class Magnoliopsida; order Solanales; family Solanaceae; genus Petunia; species Petunia axillaris. The sequence goes on from JARKNS010000008.1 coordinate 168,154,092, forward strand.
CTCTTTTACTCAAGATGATAACCCCAAGTTCACCAGTGCTGGTGATTCAGAAATTTGAATACCCTCCTCAACTCACTCTGGAGAGTCGACCCCTTAACCTAGGTTCAGCTACACAAAACCAGTTCCTTGATAGAATTTTATCTATGGCCACTTCACCATCAAACAAAAGTTATTATGTCCACAACAATGTTTTGTCATAATCCAATAAAAGTGGCTACATTTTTCTACAGCAGTCCATTCAAGTGAAGAAAACAAAAGCTCCTATTCCTGCCATTGAAGCACCAAAATAACACACTGACGATCGTAGCAATGTATACCCATCCCTGCTTCCAAGAATCTGAAAGCAAAACAGTGTATATGGATGCAGCAAGATTGACAAAAGAGCAAAGAGATTAAAGTACCTTGTAACAGCACCCATTGAACGACCCCATAATCCAATCAAAGAAACATTGCCATCTGTCCGCAGATATTCAACTACAGCTTTGAGATCATCTTTCTGAGAAACAGGGCAAAAACTGTCAAACATCATTACCAATAGATCTCTGTTTATGCTTTACCGTGAAACTCAAGTAAACAATCAGCAGCTCACTTCATTCCACCCCAATGTAACGTGCTCTCCTCCAGAAAGTCCAGATCCAGAAAAGTCAAGGGTGAAAACACTTATGTTTGATGGCAACAATATAATAGCAGCTTCACTAGCATCTGCTCTACATCCGCTGCCAAAGGATCATCCCAGACAACTTTTTAGCAAAGAAAACTTTTTAATGAATCAAAAGTAAAATAAATTGATAAATCATTCTCCATATAATCGCTTCATCAGAGGAAAACTGATAATTTCCTAGCATAACGGCGGGAAGAGTAATACTCGACGTTCACTCACCTGTTTCCATGACAGTAAATCACACAAGGCAATGGCTTTCCATCTGGACGAATAAGAGGCATATAATGGCTACATTTAAGAACATCGCCCCTACTATTTTTAACCTGCAAAATAGTAAGGCCCTTAAATTTAAGTAACTAAATAGAAAGTTGAAATACAAGCATTACTGTTCAATAAGACTAGCAATGATCAAAAGAGTGTGCAAATAGAGAATCAAAGTGTCTTCTCTGTAACAAATTAAACGCTCGAATGAGTGAGCTACACAATTCATCATGGTATGAAAGTGCATTAATAGGTCTTGAGTTCAAGTCTCACTCCAATCCATTTCATGTGCTTGGTCCAATAACAGAAATAGTAAAAGTAAAGCTTTCACATTAGGTAATCACACAATTCATCAGAGTCTACCTAACAAACAAATAAACCGCTATCAAAATCATTTCAAGGAAAAAAAATTCTCCATTTATGGCTAGGAAGGTAGTCTAAGTTGTGTAAGATTGACTTTACCTTCAAAAGCTCTAGTGTTCCTTTCCATCCAAGTTGTTATGTAGCGTTTGGGGTGAAATTGTGACTTCTTAAGTCAAGTTAGAGGAAAATACATAATTCTCTACAATCATAATTGCTCCACATGCGACTATCCATATGGATAAGCAAACTTTTGGGGGGAGCTTAGGGAATAGAAAAGACGACTAAGAGAAGTCCCTTTCATCCCTCCTCAGCAAACTAACATGAATGAATTTCACACAAAAAATTACCCTTTCTCTATCCAGTTTATCTCCAAGTATTTCTTCCCACAGGTGAATACTTTTGCTTGAGTTAAACTTGGAATATTTTTCTAAGCTCTTCTTATTTTATTAATAAAATTAATTTAAAGTTTATTAAGATCATTTATCTCTGCAATCTTGCAAATTCCTTCTGAATTTAGGTCTGATGGTGTTCCTTTTATATTTGAATAGGTAGTGGACTGAGATTTGATGAAATGACTATGATGCTTCCTTTTGCTCCCCATGGAATAATAGATCTGTCTCTACTTGATTCACTTTCAAACTATTTGTCATGTTGTTAATATACTTCATGATCCCTTTCTGGCTATAAACATCGACCGTGTCATATAAGTTCTCCAATTAATTACTTGGTTGCTAACAAGACAAGTCAAATGAAGATCACACATGAACAAGGGTAAATAAAATATTGAAGTCATCTAAATTCCAAATAATATACTCCGTCTATCCGACACTCTTCCTTTTCAGTTATATCCCAAAAAGAATGACATCGCTCTATATTTAGAAACAATTTAACTTTGAACTTCCCATTTTACCTTAATGAGATAATTTGTAGCCACAAAAACTTTTATGGTTTGTTTTATATCACAAGTTTCAAAAGTCGGCCTTTCTTTCTTAAGCTTTCTTCCCAGTCAAACACTTGTCATATAAATTGGGGCAGAGAGAGTATTTAACATGGAAGAATATTAATAACCAAAGCACTTACCTCCAGATCCTTCCTCTGGTACCATTTCCCTTTAAGCATGAATTCTTCATCTAGTAGATCATTTTTAGGGTCATACTCGGCTCTGCAATCCACAGGAAGTAGGCTGGTTAGTCTCAGATCAATCTCAATTAGCAAAACTAGAAACTACACTAAATAGAAAACCCCTAATCAAATTAGAACTAACCCACCTTAGAATCAGGGAAAAAGATTCAAACTTTACAAACACAAACACAAAAGCAAACATATTTTTATACTATTGCAATTACAATTAGCATAGCAAGAAACTACACGAACTAAAAGAAACCGTCATCAAATTAAAACTAACCCACATCAGAATTTGGGAAACGATTCAAACTTTCTGTAAAGGAACACAAAAGAAAACACATTCGCATACTGTTGCAATTTCAAATGGAAAAGCAAGAAACTACACTGCATTAGTATTATTATCTTACACTTCGTCTATATTACTACTGTTGTTTCATTTACTATGGTTGTCTTCTTTTTTTTAATGTCAGTACTTTCTATATCTTAGTATTTTCATCTTAAACTTTTTTCAAACCTATTTCGAAAATGTTTTTCTTGAGCGGAGGGTCTATAGAAAACAGCCTCTCTAAGTTACTCAAGGTAGGGGTAAGGTCTGCATACGCCTCACCCTCCCCGGCCCTACTTGTGAATATCACTAGGTTTGACGTTGTTGTTGTAAAGCAAGAAACAACAATCAAATTAAAACTAATCCACATCAGAATTTGGGAAAAAGATTCAGACTTTACATACAGAACCACAATATCAAGCATATTTCGCATAAAAGCAAGAAACTACACCTAACCCACATTAAAATTTAGGAAAAAGATTCAAACTTTACATATACAAGCACAAAATCAAGCATATTTCGCATACAGTTGTAATTTGAATTTACAAGAAATAGCCAAAAATTGAAAAAGGTTTAGCAAGATCATACCTAGGGGGTCTAATGATGAAGTTGACAAGTTGTTCCATTAGATTTAGGTAACCCCAAGATCTTCTTTCTCTCTCCCAAGTATATGTTTTCTTGACCTCTGTATATGGTGTAATTTTATATTTCTTTTGAATTTGATGAGATAAATATTGTAAAATATCAGATTTGTAAAGAGGGGAAAAAGTAAGGGGAAGAAGAGGAAGAAAACGAGAAAAGCGGCCTTTGGCACTTTGGTTGGTTCCACTGCGACTCCATTTTGATTCTTTGCACACAACGCCCCCAACCGTCCTCTTTCATCTAACTACTCTTTCACGTGTGTCAAAAATGATACATACTAGAAAATTAATCTTAAGGTTATACTAGTATAATCAATATAAATGAATCATAGAAAGCTTTTTATATCAAAATAGCAAATATAAATTTTAAATATGAATTTTGGTATTTAGAATTGTGGTTCCCTTATATTAATATATATATTTTTTCTTTTGATTGAAGTCCACCCCTAAATGATGCCATACAAAGAAAATTTGCAATCAATTAATGATCCATTCATTAAAAGACAAAATTTGAATTACAAACTAATCATAGAGTCTGTGATGCAAATAATTGAATGACTATATAGTTCGTATGCTGATTTTTGAACCCTCAAAAATTCATATATGCACTTATAATGAACCTATAATTCATTGTTCTGTTTCTATGCCTTTTCTTCCTGTCATTCATATATTTATATCATCTTTTTATTTTGTACTTTGCTTATTTTCACCATAAAGAGAAGTGTATCGTTTATTTCCATGGGAGTAACGAATAAAAAGGTTTTGAAATGGTCTAGCAATAGAGGCGAGCAGCTTGTGAACTTCTTTTTTGTTCACTTAACTTTCTCTTCTCAATATCTCTATCTCTACTCTAGATCTACCGACTATTGAAAGTCAACCTACATAAATGAATTGAGTGTTTAATATTTTAATAAATTAACTTTTAGTTACCGTGATATGAAAACTACAAAAGAAAAATGATTAAAACAAAGAAACTTTTCCCAGAAGATCATTATTTCATTTATGATATATAATCATTAATGATCTAGCTCAACAAAGACTCAAAATATTATTAAAATACCTATATATCTCTACTTAACTTATAAAAAGTTAAAACATATACAAAAGAAATTTTAAAATAATACTTTATGTTTGCTGGCTTATTTGAACTTACATCTGTTTATGAACACACGATCTAATTTTTAGTATTTCAAAAAACGGTAGGTTTAATTATGACCTAATATCTCATAGAAAATAAGCTTCTCATTAAAAGAAACGATGAATAACTCATTACTAACAGTTCTCGAGGTCTGTATCATTCAGCTTAGCGTATTAGTATTGATATAAGTCTCCTACTCAATAAATGTCCATTTGATCACCACTACTTCCTTCAGTTTCCCTTCTTTATTCCCCATAAGAAAAAAGTGGAGAAATTAAAGAAAGTAACCATACTTTGGCATAGAAAATGTACTTTCATATCTCCACAACACTTTATCAAATTTCCAAGTATTGAACAATAAATGAGAAATTTCTTTTTTCTTTTCCCTATGTTGAGATGATGAAACCTGATATGCCATTTATAATGGGATCTATAAATATTATTTATGAACTCCCTTCCTTGAACCCTCTTTCCTCATTAAAAGTCGATACCACTTTACAAAGAAATAAATACTCCTATTAATCTAAGGTACCTTAATTCCCCCAAAATAGATGGAAAGATTTCTCATTTTTGTACTCCAACATCAAGATTATAGTATTTTGTTTGCCATGTCTGCAAGAACATTTATGGGTGATGTTAGCATTATTGAGGACACTAAAAAATAAACAGTATTGGACCAAAGTATTTCTGAAGAAAAACGGAAGTGGACGACTATCTTTGATTGCAATAATACTCAATCAATATCAGTAAGTTAACCATTAAAGCCGAGAATCCATTAAAGCATCTCATACAAATAATATATTTCAATTCAGCGATTGTATGTGTTACCACCTAAATTTTTTGATTAAGAAGTCAGATTTCATAAGCTCTATCAATTGCCTTAGTGTAGCTTTATGAATCTGCAATGAATGAAAAATAGCAGTTAATACGTAAGTCTCATGAACTATCAACAGAATTATTTACATCAGAAAGATAATAGCTGTATTGGATAAAAGCTGACATCACCTGAAAGATGACACGTGTCAACCACGTGGCACGGGCAGAAGTTCCACCGGACAGATATCTAATAGACAGACAGTTATCGCGAACAGACCCAAAATAGTTATGAAACGCCTCATCAGCAAACACGATCTGAATGAGCAGTTATTAACCTGATCATGTGCAATCATTCAATTAATGGTCATAAAGGCAATCATTACAACCCAGCGGTTACATATCCAACGGATACGTGCCCAGCGATTACAAAACCCAACGGACGCTTATCAGACCTATAAATAGCATTTGTTCTAAGCCATTGTAACACAATTTTACTTCCTGTCGTCAATATCAATAAGAATACTCCCTCACTCTTGCTCAAATACTACTTTTTACTTATATTCGTCCAGCACTTTGTTCTCCAATCTTCTAAGTACGGCCAGTACCGAAGAACTCTCAACGAGAATAAGCGATACAGCGCGGTTACTTTTATCTGTCTTTATTTACGCTTTATCTTTGCTAATTCCTGTTTATATCTCGTCCCCTTATCATTTACGAATCTATCGCCGCTTTAGTTCGTCATTTAGACTCTTAATCTAATATATTGATCGTGACTCCGCAAATATAAATTTAATTATTTATTGGCCTAAAATCGGATCTAGGTTAAACAATTTGGCGACCACAGTGGGAGCCGGTCAATAGCCTTCGTAGGTTAATAGTTTATCTTTTCTGATATTATACCTCTTTTCATCGATCCTTTTGTTCTACAACTAACATGGCAGAAAGCAGTTCACAATGAACTATCGTAGGCGGAAGTCAGGTAAGTACTCCTCCACCCAGTCCCAATTATTCTCCCGACTATTCGTCTGATGGGCAGCAACAATCTTCCCAAGGACCGGTCAGGCAGCGAAATGGGCGTATGCGCTCTCAGAACACTACCCCACCCAGGAGACGACGCCATAGGAGTCTCTCCCCTGGCCAAAGGAATCTCCGGGAAACACTCTTTGCATTCATGCAGGAACAGGCAGAGGTAAACCGAGGGATAAATGAGGCGCTCAACTCTCTCCGAAGGGGCAACCATCTGACTGCAAGAGCTGACGGTGCAACACCTGGTCGTGACGTCCCTTCTTCACATACCTCAAGGCAAGGTGGAGAACGAAACAACGGTGGGACTGCAGATCCAACGAACCAAGTCAACCAGAATCGGAATGGAGGATCTATGGCGTCTACAGAAATAAGCCTTGTTGTGGAAGCTCTCACCAAACAATTCAAGGAAAGCCAGGAAGCACTTCAAAAGTCTCTCCACGAGAGAATTGATCAGATACCAGGCGCTCCGCCCACGCTGAAGAAAGTCGATGTCCAACGGTATTCCCAGCGGCCTTGGAAGAAAGAGGCAGCCCCAAAGGCAATACCTAAGACGTTCAAGATGCCAAACATTTCGAGGTATCGTGGAACATCTGATCCCAACGACAATCTCATGATGTTCAGCGACTTTATAAAGGCTAGCGATCTCACCGACGAGGAGATCGAATCTGTTCAATTGAAGAAGTTCGTGGAAACCCTAGCAGATGGAGCTCTACGATGGTACTAAATGTTGCCACCAAAATCCATTGGGTCTTTCGCAGAAATGGCTGAGTTGTTCGTGAAGGCACACACAGGCGCTCAAAAGACAGAAACCCGCGTAGAGGACATCTTCGAAATGAAGCAAAGGCCCGACGAGTCTCTCCGCAATACGTGGATCGCTTCCAAAGAGAGCGAATGATGCTTCCCAAAGTACCGGACAGATGGACAGTGATCGCGTTTACTAACAGTCTGGATATTAGGAGCTCAGAGGCCACACGCAGACTTTACGAGTCTCTTCGCGAGTTCCCAGCAGCCAGCTAGTCGGACGTCTACAACCGTTACAACTCAAAGGTACGTATTGATGAAGATAAATTGATTGGAACAGGTACCCGAGGAAGAGCGCAGGCACGCAATGGTGTCCCCGGCGGAAAGGCGGAGATAGAGAGATCAGACGTACGTTACGAGCCGTACCCTGACCAGTCACGCAACAATTCCAAAGACGCAACCGTAACAACAAAGGACTGTCCCGGAGAGATGATTCAGAATCAAGCCTCCGAGGAGCCCCGAGCCTGCCGAGCTTCAACGTAGAAATGTCTAAAGTTGTGGCAACACTCAAAGGTATGGGAGAAAAGGTCAAATGGCCGAAAGACATGAAGACCGACCCAAACAACCGAAACCAGGACTTGTGGTGCGATTTTCATCGCGACCACGGTCACACCACCGAAGACTGCAAAGCCCTGAGGTATGAAATTGCTCATTTGTTGAAACAGGGATTCTTGAAGGAGTTCCTGACCGAGAAGGGGAAGCAGATTCACGCGAAGGCACAGCAAAACAAACCTGGCCCTCCACGAGCATCCTCTCCAAGGAGGACAGTTAATATTATTTCAGGTGGAATCGAGGTGGATTCCGTCACTTTCACAGCGAAGAAGTATGCAAAGGTCTCCATCACAAACACCAAACGCCCACGATCAGAAGGAATAATAACATTCTAGGACTGCGATGCAGACGGTTCGCAATTCCCACACCCTGATGCGATAGTAATAACATTACGCGTGGCAGAGTTCGACGTCAAGAGAGTACTCATCAATGTGGGCAGCTCTGCAAACATTATCCAATCACGGGTTGTGAGGGAGATGCAGTTGTCGGATAAGATCGTACCAATATCTCGAGTTCTCTCCGGTTTCAACAACTCGAGTGAGAAGAAGCTTGGCGAGATTACCCTGACAACTCTCGCCGAAGGAGTAGTGAATGAGACAACTTTTCATGTTGTTGATGCGGACCTAGCCTACAACATCATCATGGGGAGACCTTGGATCCATGATATGCAAGTTGTTCCCTCAACTTATCATCAAGTATTGAAGTTCCCATCCGAATGAGGGGTACATGAGGTCCGAGGAGAGCAACGCTCTGTCCGAGATTGCTATTCAGTGGCTCTCAAACTGCCTGAAGAAAACAAATAGCAATTACAGCGACCGGGACCAGAAGTGCCACATGAAGAAACGAAGTACGAGGTCCCAGAATTCATCACGAAGATGGACGAAAGAGAGAACTACATGCCGACTGTGGAAGATTTGGAACCCGAAGAATTGTTCGCAGACAAGCCGGAACGGAAAGTCTACTTAGGAACCGAATTGAGCGAACGCCTACGAGGAGATATCCTCTAGTTCCTCAAAAAGCGGCACACGACGTTCGCCTGGTCTCACGCAGATATGACAGGTATTTCTCCAGACATTATTACTCACAGGTTAAACGTCGACCCATACCATCGCCCGGTAAAACAGAAGACGCGCCAATAAGGAGCTTTTGGAACCAGGTCATCAACGACAAGGTCTATCGGCTGTTAAAAATCGGATATGTACGCGAAGTCAAATACCCGGACTAGCTAGCCAACGTGGTCGTTGTACCTAAGAAAAATGGCAAATGGCGAGTCTGCATTGACTTTACGGATCTAAACAAAGCCTGCCCGAAGGATTCATATCCCCTTCCCAGGATAGATCAACTGATCGACGCAACAGCCGGGCATGAGGTGCTCACCTTTCTCGATGCATATTCCGGATATAACCAGATATTGAATTGACCCAGAGGACCAGGAGAAAACAGCGTTCATAACCTACAGAGGTACGTATTGTTATAAAGTTATGCCATTTGGGTTGAAAAATGCAGGTGCGACATATCAGCGCCTAATCAATCGAATGTTCCATGACCATATCGGAAAGACTATTGAAGTGTACATCGATGACATGTTGATTAAGTCCAAACGAGCAGAGGACCATCTGGCGCATCTAAAAGAAGCTTTCCGGATTCTGGATCAGTACAACATGAAGCTGAACCCGGAGAAAGTGCATTCGGAGTCGGATCGGGAAAGTTCCTGGGCTTCATCGTTTCTCAGCGTGGAATTGAAGTTAATCCCGCTCTGATCAAAGCCATTGAATCAATTCCAGACGTACTCCACAATCGGAAGGACGTCATGAAATTGACAGGAAGAGTGGCGGCCCTGCGAAGATTCATTTCCCGATCATCCGACCAATGCAAGAGTTTCTTCGACGTTTTAAAGCAAAACAAGGAGTTCGAGTGGACCCCTGAATGCCAACAGGCATTGAAGGATGTGAAAAAGTACCTGTCCAATCCACCACTGCTCTCTACACCTCAGTAGGGGGAGCAGCTGCTGATTTATCTGGCAGTCTCAGAATCGTCGGTAAGCGTCGTTCTAGTTCTGGAAGAAAAAGGTAACAACTTCCTATCTATTATCTCAGCAAAGCTCTAATTGACGCAGAAACGCGCTATCAACCCTTGGAAAAATTGGCGTTAGCACTAGTCACTGATGCTCGTAAGTTACGCCCTTACTTTCAAAGTCATTCAATAACTGTGGTGACCACCTTTCCTTTACGAAATATTTTGCACAAACCGAAGGTTAATAAAATGGGTTGTAGAATTGAGTGAATTTGATATCACCTACCAGCCTAGGATAGCAATAAAATCACAAGTTTTAGCAGACTTCGTGGCAGATTTTAGCGCTAATATATACCCTGAGGCAGAAAAGGAAGCTATTCTTTATGCTGGGCAGGCTCCTGGCGCGTGGACCCTTTACACTGACGGCTCCTCGAGCGTCAAAGGGTCCGGTCTTGGATTGGTTCTCGTCGCTCCATCCGGAGAGACGGTCACGCAGGCTATCAAGTGCCCATTTATTACTAATAATGAGGCCGAATATGAGGCCGTTATTGCAGGATTGTAACTAGCCCGTAGCTATGGAGCGACCATCATCAAACTCAAAAGTGACTCTCAGCTGGTAGTCAATCAGATAACTGGAGGCTTCATTGCACGAGAATCCAGGATGCAGGTGTACCTCGCCCGAGTGAAAGAACTCCTAGCACAGTTTGATGAATGGGAGGCACTTCAGATTCCACGGGAAGAGAACCATGAAGCTGATGCTCTCGCAAATCTAGGGTCAGTGGCAGAGATGGGGGCAGCCAGCTCTTCAGCTGTTGTTCAACTCCTCTACACAACCATAGACCGAGAAAAGTTCGAGGTAAATACCATCAACGCTACTTGGGACTGGCAGAATGAGATAACAAACTATCTTCTCCATGGGACTCTACCCGTTGGCACAAAAGCCGCTCGCAAGCTCCGAATAAAAGCTGCTCGGTATACAATCGTCAACGGCGATCTCTACCGCAAAATGTTTGCAGGACCTCTCGCAAAGTGTCTCGGACAAAATCAAATCAACTACGTGATGAGAGAAGTCCATGAAGGATGTTGTGGGAATCATTCCGGGGGCAAGGCGCTAGCCCGAAAGATGATTCACGCAGGTTATTATTGGGACAAAATGGAGAAAGATACGAATGAATTTGTTAAAAAATATGACAAATGCCAGAGGTTCGCACATCTTCTCCATCAGCCAGCAGAACCGCTCCATTCAATAATCTCTTTTTTGGCCCTTCATGAAATGGGGGATGGATATAGTTGGTCCTCTTCCCACAGTGCCGAGAGGAATGCGTTTCTTATTGATTATCACCGATTACTTCACCAAGTGGGTCGAAGCGGCAGCATACACGAGGATACGACAAACAAAGGTTGTCAACTTCCTCTGGCGTTTTGTCGTGTGTCGCTTTGGAGGACCTAAGGAAATAGTCATGGATAACGGCCCACAATTCATCGGCCAGAAAGTGACTAGGTTCCTCGACGATCTACACATCAAGAGGATCACTTCCTCTCCGTATCATCCTGTTGCTAATGGACAAGCAGAATCTACCAACAAAATCATCGTTGAATCCCTCAAAAAGCGCCTCGAGTAAAGGGGTGTTGGGTAGAAGAGTTACCTGGTGTATTATGGGCTTATCGCACAACGATAAAAATGAGTACTGGAGAGACTCCTTACTCATTGGTGTACGGTGCAGATACTTTAATCCCAGTCGAAATCGGAGAGCCCAGCTTGCGATACGCACATGCCACTATAGAATCTGACTCAGTCAACCTCTCCGAAGAGCTGGACCTCCTCGAAGAACGAAGGGAGCTAGCCCTTGTACGAGTAATCGCCCAGAAAGAACGAATTGAACAATATTACAATCGGTGACTGTGCGTACGAAGCTTCCAGGTTGGAGATTTTGTGCTAAGAAAAGTCTCCCAGAGCACACAAGAAACAAATTCTGGGAAGCTTGGCCCTAACTGGGAAGGCCCCTACAAGGTAATCGCTTCAGTCGGCAAGGGATCTTATCGCTTGGCACGACCAGACGGCTCCACTGTCCCGAACAGTTGGAATGTGATTCACCTCAAAAGGTATCACTTTTGAGTGGTAAAACGGTTAGGTATTTTATGCTTGCCTTTTACTTTTACGGAAGTTCTTACTTTTATTATATTTTCTCTAAATGGTACTAATGGCCTGAACAAGGTCAGATCCGCTTAGCTCAACTGGTAGAGCTCGAAGTTCTTCAACTTCACGGCTGTGGGTTCGAATCCCACAACGGATACACTCCTCGTTTGGTTATATGTGTTCTTCTATATGCAGCTTGCCTCAACTCTTTTTATGTTATCATTTCCCGTGTTCCAACATAAAAACAAGGAGGGTGGTGAGAGGCCCCTGTAGGCCAGATAAGACCTTCGTAAAGGCAAAAGACCTTGCCAAAAGGCGATAAGACCTTCATAAAGGCAAAAGACCTTGCCAAAAGGCGAGTTTTTGAAGTTTTTCAAAATCTTTTACGTGACAAACTTCCACGAAAATAAGAGAAGCTATTTACAAGCCAGCGACTCGGCCTGAGCCAATCTACAAAGTCCCGCGACGACTTTCGATTATCAAGACGATAAGCAAAGTTATGCGCAAAGGGCAACGATTCGGCCAAAAGTCTAACGACCACGACTCGGTCAGAATAAAAATATCTGCGCAGATTATTCACAACTTACGACCTCTTCCTAAGGAAAGGCTGAGTTAAAACATTCGGGCAGACATTTGGAGACCAGAACTTAATAAAGTTCAAACTTCAAAAAGCTCCTAAACATAAGGCACGAAGGCCACAACACATACAAACAAAAGATCGAAAATTCAGGCTAAATATAGTCATTGAATAGATCTTAAATCATATATGTATAATTCTGTAAAACGATAAGATGCCGAAAACGGCTGACAGAAGCTTACATAGTGATCAAAGGCCAAATGGAACCGGCCATACAGAGATCAGAGAGTCTTTACAAGACCTCTGTCCACAAACAATTAAATCCGGCTCTCGCCAGATGAACAAACTCAAAGATTGGGGAAGGGCATCAGCTTTTGGGGCTACGATCAGAACCCGACGCACCAACTCCGTCGATTCTGCCATCGTCACCCGAATTCTCGCCATCGTCTTCATCCTCATCTTCACCTTCAGACTCCTCAGGAGAGAGATTCAATGCTTGTCTTACTCCACAAACAGCGCTTTTTGTCTTCCGCAGCATCTCTTCAACATTAATCTGCTTAGCTTGGACCTGCCCAAGCAATGAACGTTTAGCTTCGAGCGTAGCAAACTTGGCCTTAATTTCAGATTGATCGCGCAGGTTTGCCAAGTCTTTGGATAGTGTGATCTGAGCACTCATCGACTGAGCAACCTGATCCCTGGCAGCCTGGAGCTCAGCTCTGGCCCTAACGGATTCTTCGTTAGCCCTTTGCAGATTCATCTCAAGAGATGCGCGATCCTGGGCAGAGCGTGCGAACCTGTCACGACCTAGGGCCGCGACGGATGACCAACACTAAGTGTCGATCATCACTAATCCTCCTGATAATCTGCTAACCATGAATATAACTGATAAACGAAATAAGCATAAACCTAACTGATGAGAATTATGCAATGCAAAAAGCTGACAAGGCTAACATAAGCTGACATACATAACATACTGACTGAACCACACAGGGACATATCTACAGGCCTCTAAGAGTGATGAACTGAATATACAAAGGACGAAATAAGGCCCCGCCATACCCAAGCTGGCTGACTGTACACATAACAAAAGATAAGTAACTCCGGGAGTAAGCGGAGTGACTCCAGTAGCTGATAGATGGCCTACTAACGTGGTCCAAGCATTGATCTATATGCACCTGCGCGGCATGAAACGCAGCGCCCCAGAAAAGGGCATGAGTACGATATGTACCAAGTATGTAAGGCATGAGCATATAATTTATCATAGCTGAATGAAACTGTAAGGCTGGAATATAAATATGTAAATATGAGCTGGAGCATAGCAATATAGCTGGAAATCTAAAGAACGTACTAAACATGATCTAAATATAAACTGAAGTCTAGCTGAATCTGGAACTGAAGACTGAGCTGAACTATACTGATAAATAACTGTAATATGACTGATAGCTGGTTACTAGAAACTGGAACTGATAACTGTCAACTGATACTGACGCTAAGAACTGGTGGCTGATAACTGAGAAATGATAACTGGTACCGAGCTAAAACTGAACTGTTATCTGAACTGGTACCTGTCTGGTGTTATGGGCTATATCCCCCCAAATCAGGTAACTGAACATCTGAACTAGTACCTGTCTGGCGTTATGGGCTGTATCCCCCCAAATCAGGTAACTGAAAACCGGAACTAGCCTCATGTATAATCATGCAGTGCATACTGTGGCTATATACGCGCATATAACAAACCTGGTGGGTGTTATGGGCTATATCCCCCCAGCCAGTAATATCTAGTCTCTCTGGTCAGAGTGTGTGAATGACACCCGGTCACACTAGGTGTTTCAACTACCGCCTGAACCAGAGGGGCTGTATCCCTCAGACGGGTAGTATCACACGCGACCGGACTGTGTGTCCAATGTCCAGCATCTATGGGGGACTCCAAATCACACATAACATGATCACAATATAAGCATAAGCATGTATGAGGCATAACACATGTGGCAACAATATATATGGACTCAAAGGAATGATAAGAAAACTCTGGATGGAATTATAGACACAACCTGAAACTTAGAATTTGTCTCTCTTTGACTTTTATAAAAATTTCGGCAGAGTTTCATCTGAAACTGGATGATCCGCAAAAACAGAACCAGCACTATACTATACACGGGAATGGATACCCGGATAAACTAATAACATAAACAAATTAAACGGATAACAAGATGAGATGACTGGATGACATAACAAATCTGCAGATAGAATGTCTGGACAGCACCACTGTCCTGCCTTTCGACCTAATTTTCAGAGTGTAGATCAAAGATATAGACTTCATGGTCTGCATGAAAGTTGTAGATATATGTCTTAGGGTTCTGGGAATTTTTAAAGAATCTAAATATCAATTTTGTGCAAGGAGTTATGATCAATATACTAACAATTGTCCAAAGATCAAAACAATTTTTCAAGATTTTGAAACGTTTTGTCTTGCTGATTTGGACGTCTTTCACCTTGGATTTTAGTACCAAATTAAGGATATACAAGGTTTCCTTGGTACCATACAAGGTTCTCAGAAGAAATACTAAGTTTAGAACTAAGAAAAGCTTCAAAAGCTAAAAGATACATGCCTTGCTAAAAGAAAGGTTAAGCCTTACATACCTTTGATGTTTCTAGCTTCTAAACTTCGTTTCCTTTGAATTCCACACCTTCTAAAGCTTAAACAAGCTATAAAATAGAATTTAGATACTTTACTTAGCTATGAAGTAATTCTAAAACTCAAACTATAGACGAAATTGAAGGTAGCATAATGTTACCCTAATCGCGTAGAGCGTTTTGACGCAATCCGTCTTCCGTTTCGTGTCAAAATTGATGTTCTATCTTCAAAATCATAAAAAATGGATTCAAACTGAAAAATCTCTATTTATTTCGTGGGTTTACTGGAAAATGTCGAAAGAGAGAGAATGATTTCTCTTTTATAATAAAAACATTTCATTTTTAGCCCTCTTTTGCGCTTATGTCCCTTTTTCTGGTCTGACTTCTGACGCTCATATATTTTTATCTATAAGTTGTATGAGCAAACCGTTAAAAGTGTTGGAAACTACACTCCAAGACCTTCAATTTGGTATAGGATATTTCCCCAAAAGACTTCATATAACACATGAAATTAATTGCTGAAAAAGCTTTGTTACAAGGCAATTCCTTTGTCGGTTTTTCCGCAACTTAAATCTGATTTTTCCCAAACTTTATAATCAACATATAAACATAATATATGGTCATATTATTACTTTAAACTCACTTAAATCATTCTTAACATGATATTATAATGATATACGTCAATATAGACGTACGGGGTGTAACAAAACCCTTCTTTCTCTTTAAAAAGAAGGTCATTCTCCTTAGTGAGTTCGTTAATCTGCTCAAGTCGCTCATTGCTAACGTCAGTTAGTCGATTAACTTCACTCCCTAGGAGACCACACTGCTCTGTCAGGATCTTGTTTTCCTTCAGAGCATCCAGCAACTCTTTCTTTACCTCGAGTACTTGATCGACGTTGTTGATCCTGGAGCGGAACATGAGTTCGGCAGCCACCATACTTGACTGAAAAAACAAAGTAAGCAAAAGGTAGAAATCTGAGGTCGAAGCTATTCCCAACGCAGAACGGTAAACACTTACCCGAGCAGAATCAGCAGCAATCTGAAAGGCTAGCTCCTCATCACTCAGTTCCCTCATCACCCATTCGTCCCGGGGGCCGATGAGTGAAGAGACAGCCTTGGCTAAGCCACCCGGCCCGGATATGAAGTTAACATCAGGGGATAGTTTCATGGTATGCTTCCTCTCACAGTACTTGGGTTCCCAAGCCTATTCAGAAGGATAGTTTGGCCCGAACTTGTAACGCACACCCCTAAAATCCTTCAATTCGGTTTGGCCGTCGATGACTGACCGCCAAATGAGCCTTGTTGTCGATAAGTTGGAGTCACCTTCAAATCCAGGATCTATCGTGTAACACTCGCAAAGACCGACAGGCGTCGCCCCCTCAGTGGCCACATTTTCCAGGTCCTCGAAACGAAAAACACGAGGACCTCGGTCACTCTCTTGGGAAACTTCTTCCCTCGCTTCTTCTTCTTCTTCTTCGTCTTCTTCTTCTTCTTCTTCTTCTTTTTCTTCTTCTTTACCTACTTTCCTTTTCCCTTTGTCCACACGGGAAGGAGTCGCCTTCACCCCGTCATCAACTCGGGGACTCCTCTCCGGAGTACGAGCAGCTTCCTCCTCAATTTTCCTCTTATCACTCCGAAGATAAGGTTTTCGTGCAAGGGGTTCATTGGCTTCGATCTCAGTATCTGAAAGATTGATCACCTCCTTGTCTAAACCTTCTCCCCGTGCAGACTTGGGGACTTTGGCAGTAGTCTTGACATTCTCTTCTGTAGACTCTGGTACATTGGCTCTAGGAGAAGGCTCACCCCCAGCAGTTGAGGCTTGCCCGGCAGCAACGGAAGTCTTACGTACAGACCTTTTCTGTGCTCCACCCTCATCCTGGCTCTTCTTCTTTCTTTCCAAAGAACCAAGGCCACCGGACAAGAGCTCCTCGCCAACCTCCCTGCCGCGCAGTGCCTCCACTGAAGCTAGTATCGATGCGGCCTCAGCATATGGATCAGCGACAGGTTCGGAAGGCACGTCCTGGGGGGGAGCAGGAAAGAAGTCCCCTTGAGTGCCCAGACTTGCAAAAGATAAAACCGTCAGACACGGAGAAGCTACAAAGGAGAGGAATAATCACAAAAGCAGAAATACTCTTACCGTGAGTTTTCACGGTCAAACTCTTCTGTGCAGCAAAATGCGCCCATTCTCTCCTCTCAGGAGAGAACTCCTTCAAAATTGCCTTGACCCACACTGTCAGCTCATCAACAGATATGAGCCCGTTGTAGGGTCGCTTGGCCGCTACAAAAAGGAGTCAAAAGGAGTAAGCAGATAAGAAGAAATGGAAGAGCACGAAAAGTCTCAAAAATAGTCGGGGACTTACGCTTCTTGTTCCAAACTTCGGGAAGATAAGTCTTGGAATCGAAAGTCAAGGCCGAGGTGCGCACAAACACATACCGGTGTAACCAACCCCGGTCACTTGTGTCTTCAGAACTGCGCACCAAGCCCTTGCTCCCGCGCATCCTGGCGTTCACATAGCCATCCTTGAAAATTTGTATACTATACAAAGAAATAAAATGTTCATATCCAAAAGATTGGTCGGTTTCCGTCGCAAACCAATCCAAAAGCGTAACTATTCTATATATACTGGGGCACAGTTGCCCCGGACATAGTAAATATTCCCTGCAGAGTCTTTCCAGCACAGGATGCAGGGGTAGTTTACATCCCAATATGAAAGGGTAGGTACACATAGTTGTCCACCCAGCCCTGTGGGAGGTAATATTCTCCTCTTCAGAGACCGGCAAAAGGGGAATCCTGTCATCCCAGTGGCAGTCCGTCCTAACTCGTGGGATCAGCTCCGACGTGATCCCAGATTTAAATCTATATGTCGGCCAGTTGCGCGTATCCCCATGATGATTATTGAAGGCCTTGATGTTGCAGTCTGCCTCTAACTCACCCTATTTTTTGGGGATAATCTCCGCAGCAGTAGCCTGAGTAGCCCTGGGCCTAGGAGTGGCCGCTGAGGAACTACCAGCCGTGTCTACATTCTGATTTTTTCTAGCTCTTGAAGACATGATTTCAGAAGAGTTAAGAAGTTCGCAAGAAGAGTTGAAAGTTGTTCAAATATTTTCAAGAGTTAACGGAAAAGAAATAAAAGCAAGTAAAAGGTTTCTCATTCAGCAAACCCCTATTTATAAGAGTAGAAATTCGACCCATCAAGTTCCTTCAAAACACGTGGAGGTTATCCAAGAAACCACGATCAGATCCGACCGTCAAAAGAAGGAGTAGGTTTCGCCAATTTCTGTAGTATCATCATTACCCTGAAGTGCAGCGGTCACCTCGCGATCAATAATCGACATGTGCACGTGATTGAGGCGGTTAAATCCATTATGTTTACCCTTGGAACGCGCAATAGTCACTTCAGAGTGGACTGGAAACGCGCAGGCATGCCAGCTGCAGTTACTTTTTCATACGGCACATTTAATGCGCACGTCATAAGGGTTTGTCACGTAACTGATAAGATACATGTGTCACTAAGCTTCGTCACACAAAGATTGGATTTTACAAAGCGGAAATTCTCGCCAAAATTCATATCCACTCCTCGAACATATACTCTGCTCGAAAAGTGCGGGGACTATCTGTATTGGATAAAAGCTGACAGCACCTGAAAGATGACACGTGTCAACCACGTGGCACGGGCAGAAGTTCCACCTGACGGATATCTAACGGACAGACAGTTATCGCGAACAGCCCCAAAGCAGTTATGAAATGCCTCATCAGTCAACACGATCTGAATGAGCAGTTATTAACCTAATCATGTGCAATCATTCAATTAATGGTCATAAAGGCAATCATTACAACTCAGCGGTTACATGTCCAACGGATACGTGCCCAGCGGTTACAAAACCCAACGGACGCTTATCAGACCTATAAATAGCATTTGTTCTAAGCTATTGTAACACAACTTTACTTCATGTCGACAATATCAATAAGAATACTCCCTCTCTCTTGCTCAAATACTACTTTTTACTTATATTCGTCCAGCACTTTGTTCTCCAATCTTCTAAGTACGGCCAGTACCGAAGAACTCTCACCGAGAATAAGCGATACAGCGCGGTTACTTTTATCTGTCTTTATTTACGCTTTATCTTTGCTAATTCCTGTTTATATCTCGTCCCATTATCATTTACGAATCTATCGCCGCTTTAGTTCGTCATTTAGACTCTTAATCTAATCTATTGATCGTGACTCCGCAAATATAAATTTAATTATTTATTGGCCTAAAATCGGATCTAGGTTAAACAATAACATGTACACTTGATTAAAGTTCACAATAAAATTTCAAATGATGCAAACAATTATAATTGCTAAAAAATATCGAGAGAAACTCCACACATGTTGATAAACCTATAAAAACATTAACAATAAAAATGCAGATGGCTTCTGAATGCATTTCATGCAAAAATTCAATATGGCCATGAACTTTCTTCTGAAAAAGTTTTTAAGATCCCATCATCAGATATGTCATTCTTATGCAAAGTAAGAATCCCAAGTTAATTTCTCCATCAACAAAACTCTTGTCATTCCCTCTCCCGTCTCTAAAAAATTAGTCTAATAAAATGATATCAAAACTTTTTGTTGGTTTAAAACCGAAAAATTTAGTCCTATGCTTCAGGCAAGTAGAATATATACACATCAACCAACTCATTAAGAACTTCTTAATTAATCCCAAATACTTATGATTTATGAATCAAACTTCCAATATGGATGGGAACAATATAGGTATATATATCGACATGTACAAAAGGGAGAAGACAAACCTGTTTATCAGCCTTTTGCTTTGACATCTAAGAGAAAAAAAACAATTCACAATGCCATAATCAGAGACTAACGATAAAAAATAAATTCCATAATTCACAATGCCATAACCGGAGAAGAAAGGGAGTGAATTTTGATTTCTCTGGAGTGTATTGGATAAAAGCTGACTAGACTTGAAAAGGTGACACGTGTCTTCCACGTGGCACGAACAGACTTTTCAACGGACAAACATCCAACGGGCAGACATTCGTCACGAGTAGACCTAAAGAAGTTATAAAATATTTCAACGGTCAACACGGTTTAAATGAGCAGTTATTAACGCGATCATCCACGATCAATTTATTAATGATCATTAAGCCAATCATTACAACCCAGTGGTTATGACTCCAACGGATAGGTGACCGGCAGTTACTTATCCGAACGATCCACACCCAGCGGTTACAGAATCCCAACGGGTGCCTATCAGGCTTATAAATAGCATTCGCCTTAATCGATTGTAAACAACTTGACTTGATATCTGCAATATCAATAAGAATACTCTCTCCCTCGATCTTGCTCAGTTATTCCCTCCAGTCTTATTTAGTTTTCTGCTTTACTCTTCTGAAGAGCGACTGATATCGAAGAACTCTCTCCGAGGACGAGTGATACGATACAGTTACCTCTCCTTATCTACATTTTACGCATTTTTTTTACTTATATGTGCATATCGTTATCATATCGGCTCATCGTATAAACTCTTAATCTCAATTATTGATCGTGACCCCGCAAATACAAATTTAATTGTTAATTGGCCTAAAATCGGATATAGGTTAAACAATTTGGCGACCACAGTGGGAGTCGGTCAATAGCCTTCGTAGGTTAATAGTTTGTCTTTAACATCATATCTACTTTTGTCTATCTTTTTGCTCTATAACTAACATGGCAGAAAGCTACTCTCAACGAACTATCGTAGGCGGAGAACAGGTAAATACTCCTTCACTCCATCTTGATTACTCTCCTGATTATTCTCCCGATTACTCGTCCAACGGGCAGCATCAATCTTCCCAAGGATCGGTCAGGCAGCGATATAGGCATATGCGCTCTCAGAGCACTACTCCACCTAGGAGACGGCGCCATAGGAGTCTCTCCCCTGGCCGAGGGAACCTCCAAGAAACACTCTTTGCTTTCATGTAGGAACAGGCAGAAGTAAACCGAGGAATAAACGAGGCACTCACCTCTCTCCGAAGAAGCAACCCTTCAGCTGCAAGGGTCGAAGCTGCGGCACCTGATCGTGACGCGCCATATTCACATACCTCAAGGCAAGGCGGAGAGCGGAATAATAGAGGTACCATAGATCCTACGACTCAAGCCAACCAAAATCAAAACGGAGGATCTATGGCGCCTACGGATGTGAGCCTTGTTTGGAAGCCCTCACCAAGCAATTCAAGGAAAGGCATGAAGCACTTCAGAAGTCTCTCCACGAGAGAATCGATCAGATACTAGGCCCTCCACCCACACTGAAGAAAGTTGATGTCCAGCGTTATTCACAGCGACCCTGGAAGAAGGAAGCAACCCCAAAAGCGATACCAAAATCGTTTAAAATGCCAAACATCCCTAGGTATTGGGGAACCTCTGATCCCAACGACCATCTCATGATGTTCAGTAACTTTATCAAAGCCAGCGATCTCACTGACGAGGAGATTGAGTCTGTTCAACTGAACAAGTTCGTAGAGACCTTAGCAGACGGTGCTCTGCGGTGGTATTCAATGTTGCCACCCAACTCCATTGGATCTTTCGCAGAGATGGTCGAATTGTTCGTAAAAGCACATACAGGCGCTCAGAAGACGGAGACCCGCATTGAGGACATCTTTGAGATCAAGCAAAGACCCGACGAGTCTCTCCGCAAGTATGTGGATCGTTTCTAGAGGGAACGTATGTTACTCCCCAAAGTACCAGATAGATGGGCAGCGATCGCATTCACCAACAGCCTGGACATCAGGAGCTCGGAGGCCACGCGGACTTTATGAGTCTCTTCGCGAGTTCCCAGCAGCCAGTTGGTCAGACATCTACAATCATTACAATTCTAAGGTACGTATCGATGAAGATAAATTAATTGGAACAGGTACTCGAGGAAGAGCTCAGACATGTAGCGGTGGACCCGGCGGGAAGGCCGAGTCAGAGAAAACAGACGTACGCTATGAACCGTACCCTGATCAGACACGCAGCCATTCCAAAGGACGCAACCGCAACAACAAAGGATTATCCCAGAGAGATGGCTCGGAATCAAGTCTCCGCAGAGCACCAAGCTTTCCAAGTTTCAACGTGGAAACATCTGAAGTAGTAGCGGCACTCAAAGACATGGGAGAAAAGGTCAAATGGCCAAAAGACATGAAATCCGACCCAAGCAAGCGAAACCAGGATCTGTGGTGCGAGTTCCATCGTGATCACGGCCATACCACCGAAGACTGCAAAGCCCTCAGGTATGAAATTGCTCATTTGTTGAAACAGGTATTCTTGAAGGAGTTCCTGACCGAGAAGGGAAAGCAGACTCATGCAAAGGCATAGCAAAACAAACCTGGCCCTCCGCGAGCATCCTCTCCGAGGAGGACAGTTAATGTTATTTCAGGTGGGATCGAGGTGGACTCTGTTACTTTCACAGCAAAGAAGTATGCAAAGGTCTCCATCACAAACAACAAGCGCCCGCGATCAGAAGAAGTAATCACGTTTGAGGACTCCGATGCAAATGGTTCGCAATTCCCACATGCTAATGCATTAGTCATAACGTTACGCGTGGCGGAGTTCGACGTCAAGAGAGTACTCATCGACGCAGGCAGCTCTGCAAATATTATCCAATCACGGGTTGTCAGAGAGATGCAGGTGTCAGACAAGATCGTGCCCATATCTCGAGTTCTGTCCGGTTTCAATAATTCAAGTGAGAAGACTCTCGGGGAGATTACCCTCACGACCCTTGCCGAAGGAGTAGCAAAGGAAACAACTTTCCATGTTGTCGATGCGGATCTAGCCTACAATATCATATTGGGCAGACCTTGGATCCACGACATGCAAGCTGTTCCCTCTACTTATCATCAGGTGTTGAAGTTCCCATCTGAATAGGGAGTACGTGAGGTTCGAGGAGAGCAACGCTCTGCCCGAGATTGCTATTCTGTGGCTCTCAAACTTCCCGAAGAGAACAAATAGCAATTACAGCGACCGGGACCAGACATACCACCCGAAGCGGCTGAGTACGAAGTCCCGAAATTCATCACAAAGATGGACGAAAGAGAAAACCATATGCCGACCGTTGAAGCTTTGGAACCCGAAGAACTGTTCGCCGACAAGCCAGAGCGGAAGGTATATCTAGGGACTGAGTTGAACGAGCGCCTACGAGGAGATATCCTCCAGTTTCTCAAGGAGCGGCGTACAACATTCGCCTGGTCTCACGCAGATATGACAGGTATTTCTCCTGACATCATCACTCACAGGTTGAACGTAGATCCGTATCACCGCCCGGTGAAACAAAAGACGTGCCAGCAAGGAGCCTTCCGGAACCAGGTCATCAACGACGAGGTTGATCGACTGCTGAAGATCGACTCAGTACGTGAAGCCAAGTATCCAGACTGGCTAGCCAAAGTAGTTGTCGTACCTAAAAAGAACGGCAAATGGCGAGTCTACATCGACTTCACAGATCTAAACAAAGCCTGCCGGAAGGATTCATATCCTTTCCCCAGGATAGATCAACCGATCGATGCAACAGCCGGACACGAAGTGCTAACCTTCCTCGACGCATACTCCGGGTATAACCAGATATTAATGGATCCCGAAGACCAAGAGAAAACAGCGTTCATCACCTGTCGAGGTACGTACTGTTATAAAGTTATGCCTTTTGGACTAAAAAATGCAGGTGCAACCTATCAGCGTCTAGTCAATCGAATGTTTCACGACCATATCGGGAAGACTATGGAAGTGTACATCGATGACATGCTGATAAAATCTAAGCGAGCAGAAGACAATTCGGCACATCTGAAGGAAGCTTTCCGAATCCTGGATCAGTATAACATGAAGCTGAATCCAGAGAAATGCGCTTTCGGAGTTGGATCGGGGAAGTTTCTGGGATTCATTGTTTCTCAGCATGGCATTGAAGTCAATCCCGCTCAGATTAAAGCCATTGAATCTATCCCAGATGTACTTCACAACAGGAAAGATGTCATGAAACTAACAGGGAGAGTGGCAGCTCTACGAAGGTTCATCTCCCGGTCATCTGACCGTTGCAAGAGTTTCTTCGATGTCCTAAAACAAAACAAGGAGTTTGAATGGACTCCCGAATGCCAGCAAGCATTGAGGGATTTGAAGAAATATCTGTCCAATCCTCCATTGCTCTCCACGCCTCAGGAAGGTGAACAGCTGCTGATCTATTTGGTAGTCTCAGAGTCATCGGTAAGCGCTGTGTTAGTTTGGGAAGACAAAGGTAAGCAGCTTCCTATCTATTACATTAGCAAAGCTCTAATTAATGCAGAAACACGCTATCAACCTTTAGAAAAATTAGCACTGGCATTAGTAACTGCTGCTCGTAAGTTACGCCCTTATTTTCAAAGTCATTCGATAGCTGTGGTTACAACTTTTCCCTTGCGAAATGTTCTGCACAAACCTGAATTTTCAGGAAGGCTGGTAAAATGGGCTATAGAATTATCTGAATTTGATATAACCTATCAGCCTAAAGTAGCGATAAAATCGCAAGTCCTAGCAGACTTTGTAGCCGACTTCAGTACTAACATATACCCTGAGGCAGAAAGGGAATCTATTCTTTATGCAGGGCAGGCTCCCGGCACATGGACCCTTCACACAGACGGCTCTTCGAGCGCCAAAGGGTCCGGCCTTGGACTGGTTCTTGTTGCCCCATCCGGCGAAACGGTAAGGCAGGCTATCAAGTGCCCATTCATTACCTAACAATGAGGCCGAATATGAGGCCGTTATTGCAGGATTGGAACTAGCCCGAAGTTATGGGGCAACCATCGTCAAGCTAAAAAGCGACTCTCAGCTCGTGGTCAATCAAATTAATGGAGGTTTCATTGCACGAGAATCCAGGATGCAAGTATACCTCGCCCGAGTGAAAGAGCTCTTAGCACAGTTTGGCGAATGGGAAGCAGTCCAGATTCCACGGGAAGAGAACCATGAAGCCGATGCTCTTGCAAATATGTGATCAGTGGTAGAGATAGGGGCAGCTAGCTCCTCAGTTGTTGTTCAACTTCTCTACACTACCATGGATAGAGAAAAGTTCGAAGTCAAAACCATCAACGCTACTTGGGACTGGCGGAATGAGATAACGAATTATCTTATCCATGAAACTCTACCTACCGACGCAAAAGCTGCACGCAAGCTCCGAGTGAAAGCTGCCCGATATACCATTCTCAACGGTGAGCTTTACCGAAGGATGTTCGCAGGACCTCTCGCAAAATGCTTTGGACCTAATCAGATCATTTACATAATGAGAGAAGTCCACAAAGGTTGTTGCGGAAATCATTCCGGAGGTAAAGCACTAACCCGGAAGCTGATTCGTGCAGGCTATTATTGGGACAAGATGGAGAAAGATACGAACGAGTTTTTCAGAAAGTGCGACAAATGCCAATGGTTCGCTCATCTTCTCTACCAACCAGCAGAGCCACTCCATTCAATAATCTCCCCGTGGCCCTTCATGAAATGGGGGATGGACATCGTTGGTCCTCTTCCCACAACACCAAGGGGGATGCGCTTCTTATTGATCATCACTGACTACTTCACAAAGTGGGTCGAGGCGGCAGCATATTCAAGGATACAACAAACAGAAGTCGTCGATTTCCTCTGGCATTTTGTCGTGTGTCGTTTTGGAGCACCTAAGGAAATAGTCATGGACAACGGCCCGCAATTTGTTGGCCAGAGAGTGACTAGATTCCTCGAAGACCTACACATCAAGAGGATCACTTCCTCTCTATACCATCCTGTTGCAAATGGACAGGTGGAATCTACCAACAAAATCATCGTTGAGTCCCTTAAAAAGCGCCTCGAGCAGGCAAAGGGATGTCGGGTAGAGGAGTTACCCAGAGTACTATGGGCTTACCACACAACTATAAAAATGAGTACCGGAGAAACTCCTTATTCATTAGTATATGGTGCAGACGCTCTAATCCTGGTTGAAATCGGAGAGCGCAGCTTACGATACGCACATGCCACTGAGGAATCAAACTCAGTCAATCTATCCGAAGAGCTGGATCTCCTCGAAAAACGCAGAGAGCTGGCCCTTGTGCGAGTAATCGCTCAAAAAGAACGAATCGAGCAATACTACAATCGGGGACTGCGCGTACGAAGTTTTCAAGTCGGGGACTTTGTACTCAGAAAAGTCTCCCAGAGCACACAGGAAACAAATTCAGGGAAGCTTGGTCCTAACTGGGAAGGCCCCTACAAAGTAATTGCTTCGGTCGGCAAATGATCTTATCGTTTGGCACGACCAGACGGCTCTACTGTCCCGAACAGTTGGAATGTGGTTTACCTCAAAAGGTATCACTTTTAAGTGATAAAACGGTTAGTCATCTCATACTTACCTTTTATCTTTATGAAAAGTTCTTACTTTTATTATATATTCTCTCTAAATGGTACTAACGACCTGAACAAGGTCATATCCGTTTAGCTCAACTGGTAGAGCTCGAAGTTCTTCAACTTCGCGGCTGTGGGTTCGAATCCCACAACGGACACACTCCTCGTTTGGTTATATGTGTTCTATATGCGACTCACCGACAACTTTTTTCATGTTATCACTTTACGTGCTCCAACATAAAAACAAGGAGGGTGGTGAGAGGCCCCTGTAGGCCGGATAAGACCTTCATAAAGGCAAAAGGCCTTACCAAGAGGCAAAAGGCCTTACCAAGAGGCAAAAGACCTTACCAAGAGGCAAATTTTTAAAGTTTTTCAAATCAAAAACTTTTACGTGATAAGACTTCCACGGCAAATAAGAGGAGTCATTCACAAATCAAAAACTATCACGTGATAAAACTCCCACAGCAAATAAGAGGAGTCATTCACAAAACAAAAACTTTTGCGTGACAAGGCTTCCACGAAAATAAGAGAAGTCCTTCACCAGGCCAATGACTCGGCCAGAGCCAATCTACAAAGCCATGCAACAACTTTCAACTATCGAAACAATAAGCAAAGTTACACGCACAGAGCAATGATTCGGCCAACACTCTAAACGACCACAATTCGGTCAGACTATTTGCAACTTACGAACTCTTCCTAACGAAAGGCTAAGTTAAAAATATTCGGGCAGACTCTTGAAGATACGAACTTAATAAAGTTCTTACTTCAGAAAACTCCCAATCGTAAGGCACGAAAGCCACAACATATGCAAACAAAAGATCAAGAAGTTCAAACTAAATATAGTCACTGGACAGATCTAAAAACATCATATATACATTATCTTTATGAATTGATAAAATGCCGAATACGGCTGACAGAAATTCGCAGAGTGTTCAAAGGCCAAACAAACCGGCCATACAAAGGATCAGAAAGTCTCTACTAGACTCCTGTCCATCAACAAACAAGTTCGGCTCTCGCCAGACGATAAAAACTACATCAAATCACAGATTGAAAAAGGCATTAACATTTAGGGCTACAACCAGAACTCGACGCACCAGCTCCGTCAGTCCTGCCGTCGTTCCCTGAATTCTCTCCGTCGTCTTCGTCTTCATCATCATCACCTTCAGACTCTTCAGGGGAGAGTCCCAATGCTTGATGTATTCTTCGAACAGCGTTCTTTGTTGTCTGCAGCATCTCCTCCACATTAACTTGTCCAGCCTGAATCTGCACGAGCAAAGTACGCTTGGCCTCAAGAGCTGCAAGCTTGGTTTTGATTTCAGACTGATCACGCAGGTTCGCCAAGTCCTTGGTTAATGCGGTCTGAGCACTCATTAACTGAGCAACCTGATCCTTGGCAGCCTGGAGATCAGCCCTGGCTTTAATTGATTCTTCATTAGCTCTCTGCAGATCCATCTCAAGAGATGCACGATCTTCGTTAGCACCGTTCAAAGAGTTTCAGCACTCTTCAAGCAGTCTCTCCAAACCCTGGACAGAGCGTGAGAACCCTTCTTTCTCCTCGAGAAGAAGGTCCTTCTCCCTGGTGAGAACATTGATTTGCTCAAGACGCCCATTGTTGACGTCAGTCAACCGGTTAACTTCACCACCAAGGAGACCACACTGCTCAATCAGAGTCTTGTTGTCCTTCAGAGCGTCCAGCAATTCTCTTTTCACTTCAACCACTTGATTAGCGTTGTTGAGCCTGGAGCGAAACATGAGCTCTGCAGCCAGCATACTCGACTGAAAAAAGTAAAGTAAGTAAAAGTCCGAGGCTAGAAGTTATTTTCGAAACAAAGCGGAAAAGAACTTACCTTGGCAGAATCAGAAGCAATCTAGAAGGCCAACTCCTCATCGGTTAGATCCCTCAGCGCCCATTCTTCACGGGGACCGATGAGCGAAGAGACTGCCTTAGCCAAGCTGCGTGGCCTGGTTACATAGTTGACATGAGGGGCAAGTTTCAAAGTGTGCTTCCTCTCGCAGAACTTAGGTTCCCAAGCCTGTTCAGAGGGATAATTTGGCCCGAACTTGTAACGCACTCCCCTGATGTCACTCAGCTCTATCCGGCCACCAATAGCTGACCGCCAAATGAACCTTGATGAGGAAAGGTTAGAATCACCTTCTGCTCCAGGGTCTATGGTCTCACATTCACGAAGAACAACGGGAGCCGCCCCCTCAGTAGCCACATTCTCCAGATCCTCCAAACGATAAACACGAGGACCCTGGCTACCCTCTTGGTGAATTACTCCGTATCATTCACCAGGGTTCGGGCACTTCCAGCCTCAAGCGCATGCTCAGTTCCTCGGTCATCATTCGAACACTCTCCACCTCGGGCTCGAACTTGCATGTTTGAGCTTTCTCGTTTGGTGCCCAGCCTCATAGCCTCCGAATCGACTCGGTCACTTACCAGCTTGCTTGATGGATTCTCATTGTTGTTTCTCAGCCATACTAAGTGATCATTGGCATCATGCAACTCCTTGGTTCGACTCCTCGTGGACAGTCTCGGTGGCTCGAACGGATAGCGGTCAATTTGGATTGCATCAGGGGATCAGGCAATTACGAATTGTTCAAAGTTGTGCGACACGTTTGTCCACGTTTCTCTTTTCTAATTTTCAACAATGGTTGGCAACAATGATAGCATTCATGGGAATCAGTCACCCCCTGAAGGGTAGACTAACGTTGTCGATTGAGAATTTATACCTCCGCTTCCCTCGGCAATGAAGCGTTCGTACCTCCATCTCCTCCACCTCGGACTGACCATTCTTCATCGAGGTCGAATGATGCTTGGGACACCTATGTTATGAACTTTATACAACAAGTTTATGGGCAACTTTCTGAACAGGCAGCTATCAAAGGTGAGGTATGTAGTTCACTACAAACCATCTCAAATAACATGGGAACTAATACCATTCCCACAAACACTCCACTCGTGGCTCCTGTTGAAGGCATCCCGACCATTGCTCCTACGGGCGCAACAATAGGGGGACTTCCAAATGTTGCTACGTGTGGGGGCTCGGGGACTGCTCCACATGGCATTCCGCCTTTTGGAATGGCCCCTACGGTGGCGGAAACAAGTATCTCGGCAGACTTCGAGAAGTGGAAAAGAGATTTCGAGACCCAATTCAAAAAGCAGCTTGAAAATATCCCTGGGGTTAGGAAGACTCAAAAAGTCTTAGACACCAATAAATGTAAGCAGCAAGTTTACAAGCCTGAGGCAGCCCCGGCTCCCATCCTGAAGCACTTTAAGTTACAGATCTTAAAAAAAATATGACGGCACGACTGACCCAGCTGATCACATGCCTGAATACATGGCCATAGTGAAGAGCAATGATCTGAGCCCGGTAGAGAAGGAGTCTATGTTCTTGAAGAAATTTGGAGACACCCGAGAGAAAGTAGCATTGCATTGGTATAGGCACCTACCTTCCGAGTCTATCACGATTTTAATGAATTGGGTGACTTGTTCATTAAAGCTTATACTGGGGTGCAAAAGATCCTCAAGCGAAATGAGGATATCTTTGAAGTTAAGCAATGGTATTGGGAGCTTATTAAGGATTCCCTCGAGCGCTTCCAAGTGGAATGAATGGAGTTGCCAACAATTGATGACAATCTAGTAATCATGGCATGCGAAAGGAATATTAATGTTAGTAATTCTGAGCTTATGCCGAGCTTAAGAGAGATCTCCAGTAGTGGCAAGCACAAACCTGGAAGGAGTTTCACGATATAGCTACTGCGAAAGTTAGACTTGAGGAAGCAAAATGGAGAGTAGTTGGTCGAAGCTCTGGTTATAGAAATGGCCCCGAGACTTCTCAACGCGCCGATGCACCACGAGGGAACTCGAAGGGTCGATACGATCCTTATAATTCCCAAAAACAACCTGTGAGTGAAATGCTCGGGGGGACAACAGTGAGCCAAAGGCTCGGAGGAAAAGTTAACACGAATGCTAATTAAAGGAACACCACGAGGCCATCCTTAATGTCTAAAGAGAAGGATTTGCCTTGCATCTCTAAATAAAATTTTAATGTGTCGAGCGTGGAGTTGGTAAACGTGCTAAAAAGAATGATTGATCAGGGGGTCAGACTCCCAAAGGATATGCAAACGCCCCCTGGCAAGAGGGATAACACCCATTATTGCGAATTTTATGCGGACTATAGGCATCTCACCGAAGGCTGCAAGGCGTTATGCCTCGAAGTGGCCCATCTATTGAAGAATGGTATGTTGAAGGAGTTCTTGACTAATAAGGGCAAGCAAAAGTTTGGGAAAAATCGAGGAGATGGATAGCCGCCGAGGGCACCATCCACCAAAAGGGTTGTCAACGTGATAACAGGGGGTTCAGAGGTAAATGGTGTGAATGTTGCCACCGCGAAGAAGTTTGCAAAGGCAAAGGTCTCCATCGCAATGGAGAAAAAACCCAAACCAGAGGTTCGGGCAAGGAAATTATCTTTGATGATGAAGATTGTGATGGGATTATGTTTCCTCACCACGATGCTCTAGTCGTTTCCTCACCACGATGCTCTAGTCCTCATGCTAAAGATCAATGACTCGGACATCAAACGAGTCTCGATTGACCTTGAGAGCTCATTTAATATTATAAACTACGGGATGGTGAAAAATATGTAGTTGAAGGACCTTATCATTCAGAAGGAAACCATTTTAACTAGTTTTAACAATTCTATAGGGAAGACATTAGGTGAGATTACTCTCACTACGTATGCCAAGGGAGTTGTCAAGGAGACTATGTTCCAAGTGATGCTCGAGGATATAGCTTACAACGTTATCCTCGGAAGGCCTTGGATACATACAATGGAGGTTGTGCCCTCCACTCTTCATCAAGTGATTAAGCTACCTACCCCTTTGGAAATTCATTCTACTCGAGGAGAGCAACGAATAGCTAGAGAATGTTATCCGGTTGCTATGAAGAGTGGACCTTCAAACTAGCAATCAACACACCCAGTATCTGATGGAGGAGGGGGTTCGACTCTTGAAATGGACCCCCAAAAAGGTGCGGTGGAAAAGATCCCGTTGTGTATTCAAGAGCCTCGAAAATGAAAAAAATGAAGACTCAACCACCGAGGATTTGGAATTTTTTGCACTGTGATGCATGAGCATTTTGCGTTAACTCGCTTAAACTTTTGTCTTTGAATCCAAAAGTGACCAATCATTAGGAAATATTAATGTATTTAGCTTGGTTTCAGGTGTTAATGCTATAAATAGAAGAATTAGAAGCCAAAAAAAAGCAAGAATGCCCAAGATAGTGATCAAGTTCAAGGAGCTGCAGAAACATGGAAATAGCGGGCGTCTATGCTAGGGGCGATCGCCTTTTATCTGGATGGAAAGTCATGTCTATGAGATCGAATCTCCTGTTGTTCCTTAGTAGCTCAGTTGAGTGCCAAAATGGGCGGATTTAAAGGCCCTAACCTTTTGGAAGAAGCTGAGGAATTGGGAGAATTATTGAGGAGGCGACCACCCATACAAAAGGCGGGCACCTATTGCTCCATTCAAGGAAAAGCTATTGAGAAGAGGAGACGAATATACTCCAAGGCTGCGCTTCGCCCTCTCGTGGAAAAGAAAAAAAGGCGGTGGCTTAATGTGAAAGGCGCCGCCCTCTCATACAACTCCAGAAAAGGGCACTAACCCATGTCCAAGAAGCGAAAACCCCTTTTGCATACTCCAGCTCCAAAACTCGGCCCTTTGCCAAAAGGGCCCTCACCCAACCTGCAAATGACAATTTTGTAATTAGTTTTAGCAAACAATATATATCTTAGGTTTTTTAACACATCTTACATTTCACTTTACTTGAGAGGTAAGATAAAGACAAAATACCATTCCCTCTTCGTAAAGCTTCTTTGGATTGTGTAGAACAACATTATATTTTGTAAGAATCATTATTACTTTGCTATCTTAATGCATTATTCATTACTTGCAAATCTTGATTCATTACATAAGTATGAGTAGCTAAATCATCCATTAGGGTGCTAACTAAACCCTAGTCCAATAATCAAATGAGTATAGTATAATAAGCTTCTAAACACTTAGGAATACCCCCATTTCACTACTTTTGATTCCATTACAGCAACTTGAGGTGTACAACTCAAGTTTCGCCCAATAGTACTAGACTTATTCCGAAAGGGTACCTCTAGGAATGAGAAGTGTAGTGACGGGGTATCGGGGGTAGGTGTGTTACATCTACCCTGGGTTAATCGGTCTAGGAATGAGAAGTGTAGTGACGGGGTATCGGGGGTAGGTGTGTTACATCTACCCTGGGTTAATCGGTTGAACACCGAAAGAGGGATACTTTACTTGAGATTAGTTGCTAGCGCTCAAAGCATCAACTCTTAGTACCGAAAAGGCAAGAGTTTGTAGTCTCGACTCATCACCGAAAGGGGTGAGTCTGGTATATGCGAGTAAGGTCCATTTGGTGACCTAGTGTGTGAAGAAGCCTATAACTAAACTCATTAGATTAAAAGGCTAGGGGGAGATTAGTATCCTAGTCTTTTCATTAATTGTCAAAACTAGCATTAATTTACTCTTACATTAATCATAGTTAAATTCCATTTCAATTCTATGATTAACTTGCTAAAATAAGAAAACTTGAGCAAATCCAACTAAGATTAGTCTCGTGCAAGTCCTCGTGTTTGATACCTACTTCGGCTAGGGTATTTGTAACCCCTACCCTTAATTGGGACACGTCACATTGTCGAAGGAATTTCCAGATAGAAAGGTGTTCGTTGGCTCGGAGTTGGACCCAGAGTCAAAAAAGGATGTTGTTGAATTACTCAAGTCCAATGATGATTGCTTTTCTTGGACCCACACTGATATGGTTGGGATCGACCCGGAGATTATGATTCACAAGCTTAACATGAATCCTCACCACACTCTGGCGAAGCAAAAGAAAAGCCCACATGCTGGCGTTAGAAGGAAAATAATTAAGGAATAGACAAAGAGCTGCAAGACAATGGCTTCATGAGAGATGTTAAATACCCTGAATGGCTCGCCAACGTTATGGTCGTTCAAAAAAAGAATGGAAAATAGAGGATGTACGTAGATTACACAGATCTGAATAAAGCTTGCCTCAAGTATTCATATCTGTTGCCATAAATATATAGGTTGATAGACTCTACAGCTGGACA
The DNA here is from genome assembly GCA_029990575.1 of Petunia axillaris subsp. axillaris. Taxonomy (NCBI): domain Eukaryota; kingdom Viridiplantae; phylum Streptophyta; class Magnoliopsida; order Solanales; family Solanaceae; genus Petunia; species Petunia axillaris. The sequence continues at coordinate 168,187,660 of JARKNS010000008.1, forward strand.
CAAGCTATTAACCTTCTTGGATGCATACTCGGGGTACAAACTAATGGACCCGAAGAATAAAGATAACACTTCTTTCATCACCGATCGAGGCATGTATTGCTACAAGGTGACGCCATTCGGCCTAAAAATTGTCGGGGTGACGTATCAAAGGCTAGTGTGTCGTATGTTCAGAGATCATATTGGAAAGTCGATGGAAGTTTACATAGATGACATGCTAGTAAAATCGGTTCGAACAGAGGATCATTTGATTCACTTAAGAGAAGCCTTCGTTATCCTAAGGCAGTATAACATGAAGTTGAATTCTGAAAAGTGTGCCTCTGGAGTTGGTTCAGGAATGTTTTTGGGGTTCATCGTCACCGATCGTGGCATCGAGGCGACCCTAAAAAATATCAGAGCTATTGAAGAAATCCTCGAGGTACTCTCGCTGACTAAGGAAGTTTAATGCTTAGCTGGTCGGATCATTGCCTTGAGTAGATTTATCTCGAAGTCCTCTGACCGATGCCACAATTTCTTTTCAGTCTTTAAGAAGAACACTGCCTTTGAGTGGACTGAAAGAGTTGAAACATTATCTGGCTAGCGCACCGTTGCTTGCCAAGCCAAAAAATGGAGAAATATTGTTGGTCTACTTGGCTGTATCTGAGGTGTCCGTGAGCGCAGTCCTGGTTCATGAGGAGGATAGAAAACAACAACCTATGAGGAGGATGGAAAACAACAACTTATATATTACGTAAGCAAAACACTCCTCGACGCAAAAACCACGTACACCCATCTATAGAAGTTGGCACTTGACTTAGTTGTTATTGCTCGTAAACTGCAGCCTTATTTTCAGTGTCATCCCATAGTCACAGTTACTACCTTCCATCTGAGAAATATGTTGCATAAGCCTGGGTGTCGGGAAGGTGGGCTAAAGAGGCAGTCGAGCTGAGTGAATATGATATCACTTATCAGCCTCGAACAACCATAAAGTCCCAAGTATTGGTGGACTTCGTGGCTGATTTCAGCACCAAGATACTCCCCGAGGTGGAGAAGGAGAATTTAATGTCTATGATAAGTGTATTTTACTTGTTTTTTAAAAGCATAATCATTTTATAAAAACAAAAAAGTCATCAAATATCTTCCACATTTCTAACCAAATTTTATAGGAAAGAACACAAATGAGTTTGTGCAGAATCAAGAAATATTCATTGAAAGAAATTTGGAAAAGTTGAAAGAAAAAGAGCAAAAAGAAGAAAGCGAAATTCCAATAGAACCATAACGGTTATCAATCATAACTGTTTCATGCAAAAACAATATGGTTTTCAACCATTCATGGCTATAAATGGACGTTGCCATTTTCAGAGGAAGAGAGGAGCTTTGGAGGAAGAAAATTAAGTTTCTTATTGGCTCATGTCATCAAGTGTTTTAATTTTCATGTAGACCACTCTAGTGGCTACACTTTTGTGTTTAGTTCTGAATAAATATTAAGTGTTGGAAAGTACGCCAGTCCTAATTTTAATTAAGTAGCAAGAATTATTCGTCATGAATATTTCTTTCTATTTTCTTATTCAATGGACAAGAATATTTTCGTTAGTGGTATTAACTCCAGTATGGAGTAGTTTTTTTTTTTTTTGTTGGGAGAATGACGAATCTTGATATTTTTATATAATAGTAGAAGTTTAATCTTCATTTCACTTGTTCGGCCTGAAACTTTTTAGATTATTACATGCTGTTAAAGTTAGATGTTGTTTAATTTTTCACACATATCTATTTTATATTACGTTTAATTAGTTACTAATTCTGAAATCGAAAGAGGCGAAGAAGTAATAAGGTTAATTTGTGGTATTGATATGTGTTGATATTAATTAAATCGCATTTATTTGCTCTATGTTATAATTTGATACTACACTAATTTTAAAACTAAAAGGGGCGAATGGTATAGTAATCATTTGTGACAGGTAAGGTAACCGAAAGGGGCTTACTTATAAATAAAAATGCATGTTTCAGTTCAAATAAATATTTCTGGATCTTTAATATTATTATTTTAACAATTAATTTGTATAACCCGAAAGGAGTGTAATTAATTATTTGAAATGTGTAATCACACATAAATATAATCGTGAGAGGCACTTATACATTTTTAAGAAATAGAAATTGAAGAATAAACAAATCTCTGTTATATTGAAATTATCAATTGAAGTCAGGATCCCAACAATTTTATTATATTGTAAAATAAAAATATTTTTCTCCATATATGTTTTTACTTTATTTTATAATTAAATTAATTCTCTGCTTTTTTTTTAATTTTCTCAAATAGTAATTAAAGCAAGAAATGTATGTAGAATAGATTAATCAATCCTTCTGGGTTCGACATCTTTCTATGCTATTATTTGACACAGTACGAGTAAAATTTCTCAAACACCACAAACTCGTCAAATTTTTGGCGCCATTGTCGGGGATTGGCAAAATCTACTTCAGATTAATTGTTTTACTACTAGTTTGAGAGTAATTTTTATTTTTATTTTTGTTTGTACTGAAATGTTTGTGTGACTTATTTTTCTTCAAGAGAACTAGTCAAATACGATTCTGAAATTGAAAAATCCTTGAGGTTGTTGCGGAAAGAACAAGTCTCACTAACCCGATCTTTCATACAAAAAGAAATGGAAGACAACCCACCTCCACCACTATATGTGGAGGAACAATTTGAGGAGGTAGCACCACAACAGAATAGGATATTAAGAGATTATGCTAGGCCTAATCATTTTGAAGGAGAATCAAGTGTGCAAAGACCACCAATAGCAACAAATAATTTTGAAATTTGCACAGGTATGATTCAGACCATCCAACAGTCATGTCAGTTTAAAGGTGATTCAAGTGAAGATCCACATACTCATCTACTTAATTTTCTTGAATTAGTTGAAACTTGTAAGTGTAATGGGGTCACAAAAGATGCTCTCAAGTTGCAGCTTTTTCAATTTTCATTAAAAGGTGAAGCTAAAACATAGTTGCAAAGCTTACCAAGAGGTTCCATAACCACATGGGACCAAATGACCCAGAAGTTTCTTAATAAATATTTTTCTCCAGCAAGGACAATTAAAATAAAGCAAGAGGTCAATAATTTTATACAGTTAGATACTGAATCTGTTTATCAAGTATGGGAAACGTTAAAAGCATTGTTAAGAAGATGTCCACACTAAGGGATCTCAAATCCTGACATATTGTACATTTTTTATCATGGTCTCACTCCCTCTGCTAGAAGTGTAATTGATGCACCATCAGGAGGACCCATAATGGAAAAAATCACTGCGGAAGCCATTCAATTGCTAAATGAAATTTCAGAAAATGTTGTTCAATGGCTCTCTGATAGATTGTCCATTAAAAAATCTGCAGGAATTAATCAGATTGAAGCTTTAAATTCATTGGTAAAGCAAATAACCACACTAACACAAAAATCGAAGCTTTCCAAGTAAATTCTCAATCAAATTCTTCATCTGAAAATTGTGATATTTATAGAGTAACCATCCAAATAATTAATATCAAACGCACAATGAGGAGCAGGTAAATATCATTGGTTACAAAAATAATTACCCTTTTGGTATTCCTAGGCACAAAAACATCCAGGTTTCCAATGGAATAATCCTAATGGTGTTGAAAATCCTCAAAGATTCTTTAATCAAAAGCAGCAGACACACAGACCACCTGGATTCCAAAATCAAAATAAGGTGCAACAAAATTTTTAACAATATCAACAGCAACCCTAAAGAACACATCAGTCTGGCTTGAGGACTTGATTTACAAATACATTAAGGTTGCTGACGAGAAAATGGAAACACAAAGCTCAGCGATCAAAAATTTGGAAATTCAAGTAAGCCAATTAGCAACCCTCATGTCTGAAAAAATACAAGGTGCTCTACCAAGTAACACAGAGAAGAACCCCAAAGAACACCTCAAATACATCTCATTGCGGTCATGTAAAGCCCTTGATGATCCTTATGCTGATAGACAAGGAAATCCATGAGATGAGGAACAGGTAAATGAAGGTAAGAATGAAAAAGATCTTGAGCTTCCAAAGGAACAAAAAGATAAAGGAAAAAATGTACATGAAAATGAATTGATTATTAATCCTCACTTTGTACCCATGTCTTTTCCACAAAAGATGAAAAGAGAAATTAGATAAACAATTTTCAAAGTTTCTAGAAATTTTGAAACAACTTTACATTAATATACATTTCACATATGTCTTGACGCAAATGCCATCTTATGCCAAATTTCTCAAAGAAATTTTGTCAAGCAAATGAAAACTGGAAGAAGTTTCTGTGGTTAAGCTTACAGAAAAATATAGTGCCATACTTCAAAATAAGCTTCTAGAAAAACTTGGTGATCCCGGAAGTTTCACAATTCTTTGTACTATGGAAGGAATTCATTTTGAAAAAGCATTATGTGATTCAGGTGCCTCAATAATTCTAATGCTTTTTTCAATTTTCAGGAAGTTATACCTTGGTGAAATAAAAGACACCGGTGTATCTTTTCAACTGGCTTACCAGAGTACTAAAAAGCCGAAAGGAATTATTGAAAATGTCCTTGTGAGAATTGACAAATTCGTATTCCCAGTAGACTTTATTGTAATTGAAATGGAAAAGAACACTGATGTACCATTGATATTGGGTAGGCTATTTCTCGCAACTGGAAGAGCAATCATTGACGTCCATCAAGGACAACTGATACTTAGAGTTGATGAGGAGAGAGTGATTTTTGATATGCAGAAAATAATAAAATTCCCTGACGATGAGTCATCATCTTCATGTTTTCAAATTGACTTACTAAATGATCTTACAGATGAATACAAACATGATCAGTTACTTACTGATACAATGGAAAGATGTTTAGCTAAGTCAGGTATTAGAATCGATGAGGACCCTATTATCAGAGAAGAAGCTGAAATATTGGAAAATGAATTAGAAAATGAGGAAGATTTTCAAGAAGGAGTTCAACTAAAAATTGAACTCAAACCCCTTCCCACTCATTTGAAATATGTACTTCTTGAATCTAAATCATTTCCAGTAATAATCTCTTCTTCTTTAAATGTTGAACATGAAAGCAAACTAATTGCAGTATTAAGGGAACACAAAAGAGCTTTAGGTTGGACTATAGCTGACATTAAAGGAATCAGTCCAACAATTTTCATGCATGAGATTCTTATGGAAGACAATTACAAACCTATAGTCCAAACCCAAAGGAGATTGAACCCAACGATGGAACAAGTCGTAAAAAAAGAAGTGGCTAAACTTTTGGCAGCAGGCATTCTTTATCCAATATTTGACAGTCCTTAGGCAAATCCTGTGCAGGTAGTACCAAAGAAAGGAGGTATGATAGTAATAAAAATGAAAATAATGAACTCATACCTACCAGGACAGTCACAGGATGGAGAGTCTATTTTGATTATAGATGGCTAAATGAGGCCACAAGAAAAGATCATTTTCCTTTACCTTTCATTGACCAAATGCCCGAAAGAGTTGCAGGTCATGATTTTTATTGTTTTCTTGATGGATATTCAAGCTACAATCAGATACCAATTGCTCCGGAAGATCAGGATAAAACAAATGCCCCCAAGGTACGTATGGCTACTGAAGAATGCCATTTGGACTTTGCAGCGCTCCTGCCACATTTCAACATTGCACGTCAGCAATTTTCTCATATATGACCGAAAAGTTTCTTGAAATTTTTATGGATGATTTCACACTTTTTGGTAAAATATTTTAAGATTGTCTATTTCATTTAACATTGGTGCTTAAAAGATGTGAAGAGACAAATCTAATTCTTAACTCGGAAAAATGTCATTTTATGGTAACAGAGGAAATTATTTTAGAACATAAAATCATTGCTAAAGAGATAGAGTTGATAAAGATAAAATTGATCTTATAGCAGGATTACACCCCCTACCACTGTAAAAAGGCATAAGAAATTTTCTTGGGCATGCAGGTTTTAACAAAAGGTTCGTTAAAGATTTTTCAAAAATTTCTAAATCTCTGAGAAACCTGCTAATGAAGATGTGAAGTTTGATTTTTCAGAGATTTGCAAAAAAGCTTTTGAAACCCTCAAAGTAAAGTTGACAAATGCTCATGTGGTTGTCACTCCTGACTGGGAACAACCCTTTGAAATAATGTGTGATGTAAGTGATTTAGTCGTGGGTGCTGTGTTGGGCCAGAGACAAGATAAAACTTTTCGCCCCGTTTATTACGCCAGTAGGACTTTGAATGAAACTCAAATAAATTATGCCACAACAGAAAAAGAATTACTGGCAGTAGTATTTTCATTTGATAAATTTTGTTCCTATTTAGTAGGAACAAAAGTTACAGTATTCACTGATCATGCCACTCTAAAGTACCTCTTAGCCAAGAAAGATGCTAGACCTAGATTACTGAGATGGATACTGTTTCTGCAAGAATTTGATCTTGAAATATAAGATAAAAAGAGTTCAGAAAATCAGGTAGCTGATCATTTGTCTCAATTGGAGAATTCTCCCATTGAGATAACAGATATCAAAGAAGAATTTCCAGATGAGCACGTCCTTTCGATCACTGCAGCAGTAAATCAGCCTCCTTGGTTTGCTGACATTGCCAATTATTTAGTTGGAGGATGGATCCCAAAAGATTTATCTTATGAACAAAGAAAAAAAACTCAAAAACGAAGCAAGAAATTATTTTTGGGAAGATCATTACTTGTTTAAATTTTGTACAGATAGCATAATCAGAAGATGTATACCAGAATCTGAGACAAACGACATCCTAAGTCATTGTCATGATAGAGCTGTTGGAGGACACTATGGAGGAAGGAGAACGGCAGGAAAAATACTTGAAGCTGGTTTTTTTTTTTTTTTTTTTTTGGCCGACTCTATTCAAAGATGCAAGAAATTACGTCGGCACTTGCGACAAATGTCAGAGAGTCGGTAATATTTCAAAAAGGGATGAGATGCCTCTTAACTCTATCCTTGTGTGTGAAATTTTGATGTTCGGGCATTGATTTCATGGGTCCTTTCCCGCCTTTAAATGATTGTGAATATATTTTAGTAGCTGTCGATTATGTTTCAAAATGGGTAGAAGCAATAGCTACTAGAAAAAATGATACTCCTGTTGTTTGCGCTTTTATCAAGAAAAATATATTTTCAAGATTTGGAACTCCACGAGTAATCATAAGTGATCAGGGAACTCATTTTATGAATAAACAGTTTACCGATTTGTTGCCAAGTTATGGAGTTACTCATAAAACAGGAACTCTGTATCATGTTCAAATAAGTGGACAAGTAGAATTATTCAACAGAGAACTGAAAAGAATTTTAGAAAAAACTGTTGGTTCTTCTCGAAAAGATTGGTCTTTAAAATTAGATGATGCTTTGTGGGCTCACAGAACTGCTTTCAAAACCCCCATAGGCACATCTCCTTACAGATTAGTTTTTGGTAAAAATTGTCACCTACCTGTGGAGTTCGAACAAAAAGCTTACTGGGCTATAGAATTGTTAAATCTAAATATGCCAGATGCAGGTACCAGTCGTTTGTTGCAACTTAATGAGCTAGAAGAGTTTAGACTTGAAGCATATGAAAATACCAAATTATACAAAGAACGTACCAAAAGATAGCATGATAACCTCATTAGCCATAAAGAGTTTAAAATAGGAGAAAAAGTTCTATTGTACAATAGTCGATTTAAGGTACTCCCAGAAAAATTCAGGTCACGGTGGACTGGACCATACATTATAACATAAGTTACTCCCTATGGTGCCATTGAAATCCAACACATAGATGGGGGAGATAAATTCAAGAATGTGAATGATAGTGATACTAGAATGAAGATCAGAGGGCACGATTAGAATTTTTTGGGAGAAACATTAAAGTATGTATGTTCAAATGGTGTCGAGTACACTTCTGGGACAACATCACAACCATTGAACTTGCATATTTCGTGTATGCTCCAAACGTCTCGGACATGGGGCAGATTTGTAAGTTCTCGTTAGTCCCTTACCAAAATAGATCCAATTATGACTTAAAGCGAGTTCTGTTGGTATATGTTATTCAAAAAAAAAATTCAATTAATGTGGGAAGAATAATTAGTAAAAAAATGATCAAGTGTCGATTTAAAGATCGTAGTTGCATATATTTTCCATCGATAATCACTCGTTTAGCGAGTTTGTTTTGTGACGATATTGTTCCTACAAGGAAAGTAGACGATCATTATATTATTGGAAAAAAGTTTTTGAACAGTTTGGAACCACCCCGTGGCTTGAAACAAATTGGACTAGGACAGAGCACTCCCACAAGCCCAGATATAGCCTCGATTGTGACTGAACTGCCGGAGCAAGAGAATTTGAGTACCCCTATCAACACTTCACCCGAAGTCCTGGTTTTCCTTCAAGAAATATAAAATGAACGAGCTGCATTGAGGAAAAATTGGGAGACTTTTGTACATGAGCAAGCAAATAGAGAGGCAACAGAGAGCGCTAATATAGCAAGTCTCATGACAGAGTTAACAAACACTAGAAAGGATCAAAATATTTGTCAAACTGTGCAAAGTTATGTTGCTTTGTCCGCCCCCACCATATGTACAATGGGGAACTTTTTGAACAATATGGCTACTGCTATCCAGTACTCTAACATTTCAAGTGTTCAATCCTATCCTTTTGCAGATCCAGGTAGCAACAATTTTCAAGTTACGAGTACCAGTTGGTGTGTTCCTGAAATCTCAATCACATTACCACCACTGCCCCTAATCTCAATGCCATTCAGCGCTCCAATCTGTTTTCATGATGCAACAATAATGGTTCCTTTTGGTGATTTTACAGAGTTGTCTAGTATACCAGGACCCTCCGTTTCTTCTCCCCCTTTGGATAAAATTTTTGTGATGCAGATTTGAACTTCTTAAGGGATGACGTCGATGATGACGCTAATACTAATGGCCAGTGATACAATATTGTTCATTCGGGAGAATGAACGATTCAGGTGTGGGGATGGTAAAAAAAATTTCAGCACCTTTTTGCTAGTCTTTTTGGTATAATGTTAGGTTTTTGAAAAGTAAAAAGGAATGCCTTGAGAAATAAAAGCTATACAGAAGTCCTTTTAGCATGTGCTCTAGTGTCTTCTAACCAATGCATCTAAAGTTTTAGTTGGTATGATTGAAAGAAAGCTTTGGTTAGAAGGCAATAAAGAAAGGAAAATTTTTTTTTTTTTTTTTTTTTGGTTTGGTTGTAAATATTTTAGAAAAGGTAATCTGTTTTTTTTTTTTTTTTTTTTTTTTTTTTGTGTTATGCTGAAGGAGAAACTCTGGCACTCTTATAGGAAAGATCTGGTTGGTATAAATAGCTCATAAAATAGATCTTTAAACTACTTATTTTATTTTGTTGAATGCTTACTTTTCATGTGTTCTTTTTAAAATTCCTAAATGTTTCTTTGTCATGAAATTGTTGCATCAACAGACACTCGTACTTTGGGAGTCTGGTTCTTTTGAAAAAAAGAAAAACAAAAATTCTGAACTTTTTCATTTCTATTGTGGATTTGTTTTTGTTTAAAAAGATTATTGTCAATAAATGACATTGGGAAATTATTGGACTAGCACTTTTTGATTCCTTCAAGTCCAAAAGAGCTTTGAAAAACTTCTAACTTTATGCTTCTATTTTTGCAATGTAAGTATTTTACTGTTAATGAAACCTTGATGTTTGAAAGTAAATTAAGACATGTAATTCAGGATAGTCAATAACTAGAACTTGTCTCTATTGTTCGTAAAGACGAAATTTTAGAAGAATGCTGATTTTGGAAAAGGAATTAGGCCCTCTTTGGATCGATTGTGCCTTCCTGTTAATCCTATCAAATGAAAATTATTCCCTAGTCTCCAAATTTTGAGCCTTACCCTTTCTTTCGTTAAAATCTCAAAACCCAATGGACCAATGGTAGAAAAAAAATACATCATAAAAAAAATTATAATACCCTCTACCTTTTCCTGGCTTCATAGGTGAAAAAAAAAAAGAGAGATACATAATAAGGATGTTGAGTTCCTCAAGATACTTGATAAACTAGATGGGAGAATGTGTAAAAACTTTCATGAGATTCAAATATACATTGAAGGATGTGACATGTATTTGAAGAAGTACATCTGTGGAAACTTCTCGGTAAGCAAAAAAAAAGTATAGCAGAAATAAAAATGGAGGATTTTATCAATGATCGGAAGGCATCCATCTATATAATTTTTGTTCTTGAAGCCAGAAAGGATGAAGTCACTTCACAAATATTCCTATTCCATACCAACAATCAGTCTAACATTACAAGCCAGTAAAAGTCCTAAAAGATTCCAAAGTCAGCATTGATCTATATAAGTGGAGATTGTCAAGAAAGGCAAGCTTATGGTTTATTGAATTTATTTATGGATAACTCATGTTCTTGTAAATTTGAAAATCAAGATTTTCTAACATTATTATTTGCAGAGTAAAATGAAGGTATAAACAAAGGAAGTTTTGAAAAGCTAAAAAGGATTTGAGCTATCAGGTGAAAGTCTTTAGTTTTTGAAATGTTGTGAATGTGTAATTACTTTCCATAAAAAAAGGAAAATTTTTAACTTAACTCTTGTTTTCTTTCCTCGAGGACGGGAAAAGGTTTAAGTGCGGGAGAGTTTGATAAGTGTATTTTATTTATTTTTAAAAGCATAATTATTTATAAAAACACAAAAGTCATCAAATATCTTCCGTATTTCTAACCAAATTTTATAGGAAAGAACACAAATGAGTTTGTGCAAAATCAAGAAATATTCAACGAAAGAAACTTGGAAAAGGTGAAAGAAAAAGAGCAAAAAGAAGAAAGCGAAATTCCGATAGCAGAGAAAAGAAACCATATCAATCATAATGGTTATCTGTCTGATTACCAATCATAATCGTTTCCTGCAAAAACAATATGGTTTTCAACCATTCATGGCTATAAATGGACGTTGCCATTTTCAGAGGAAGAGAGGAGCTTTGAGGAAGAAAACTAAGCTCCTTATTGGCTCATATCATCAAGTGTTTTAATTTTCCTGTAGACCCTTCTAGTGGTTACACTTTTGTATTTAGTTCTGAATAAATATTAAGTGTTGGAAAGTACGCTACTCCTGATTTTAATTAAGTAGCAAGAATTATTCGTCGTGAATATTTCTATCTATTTTTTTATTTAATGGAAACGAATATTTTCATTAGTGGTATTAACTCTAGTATGGATTAGTTTTTCTTTTGTTGGGAGAATGACGGATCTTGATATTTTTATATAATAGTAGAAGTTTAATCTTCATTTCACTTGTTCGGCCTGAAACTTTTTAAATTATTACATGCTGTTAAACTTAGATGTTGTTTAATTTTTCACACATATCTATTTTATATTACGTTTAATCTGTTACTAATTCTGAAATCGAAAGAGGCGAAGAAGTAATAAGGTTAATTTGTGGTATTGATATGTGTTGATATTAATTAAATCACATTTATCTGCTCTATGCTATAATTTGATACTACACTAATTTTAAAACTGAAAGGGGCGAATGGTGTAGTAATTATTTGTCACAAGTAAGGTAACCAAAAGGAGCTTATTTATAAATAAAGAAGCGTGTTTCAGTTCAAATAAATATTTCTGGATCTTTAATATTACTATTTTAACAATTAATTTGTATAACCCGAAAGGAGTACAATTAATTATTTGAAATATGTAATCACACATAAAATATAATTGTGAGAGGCATTTATTCATTTTTAAGAAATAAAAATTGAAGAATAAATAAATCTCCGTTATATTGAAATTATCAAGTGAAGTCAGGATCTCAACAATTTTATCATATTGTAAAACAAAAATATTTTTCTTCATTCTATGTTTTTACTTTATTTTATAATTAAATTAATTCTCCAATTTTTTTATTTTCTCAAATTGTAATTAAAGCAAGAAACGTATGTAGAATAAATTAATCAATCCCTGTGGGTTCGACATCTTTCTATAGTATTATTTGAAAGAGTACGAGTAAAATTTCTAATACACCAGAAACTCGTCAGTATAGGGGGCCAACTTCCAGGGTTTCGATACCAAATACTGATGGTGCTTCTAATATAAAGGGCTCGGGGCTCGGTATAGTCTTGGTAGCTCCCACAAAGGAAAAACTGGGGCACTCCGTTAGATTTAAAAAAGTGACTGACAATGAAGTAGAGTACGAGGCCACTAGCAGGGTTGGAACTTGCCAAGGAAATGGGAGTAAAAAGAGTCGAGTTGAGAAGCGATCCACAACTAATGGTGAATCAAGTACTCGAAGACTATTCGGCTCGAGAGCTCAGGATGCAGCAATTATTAGCTCGAGCCCAACAAATTTTGGCTAAGTTTTAGGAGTGGAAAGTAAAACAGATCCGTCGAGAGGAAAATACCGAAGGGATGCCTTAGCCAAACTAGGCTATACTGTCGAAGAAGAGAACTCGAAGACTGATTCAGTCGTTTGGCTCCTCACATATGCTGTAGAACAGATCAAGCTAGATGTGAACTCTGTAAATAATACTTGCGACTGGCATACCAAGTTTATTTTTTATCAAGACTTGGGGACTTTACCAGCAGATAAGAAAGAAGCCAAAAGGCTTAGAACACAAGCGGCCCCCTATTCAATGATTTGGGGGCAGTTATACAAGAAGTTGTATTGCGATCCGATGGCTAAGATTTTAGGTCGAGGGCAAATCGAGTACGTAATGAGATAAGTGCACGAGGGCGAATGTGGCAACCACTCGAGTGGAAAAAGCTCTAGTGTACAAATTGTTTCGGGCAGGTTTACTATTGGTCAGATATTAGCGCGGACGCTGAGGCCTTTGTGGAAAGATGTGATAAGTGCCAGCGACACGCATGAATGATCCATCAACAAGATGAACCTCTGCATTCGGTCATGTCGTCATGGCCCTTTATGAAGTGGGGGATGGATATTATTGGGTCACTCCCCAAAGCCAAAGGCAGTGTTCGATTTATCCTCGTGCTCACTGATTACTTCACTAAATGGGTAGAAGCGGGGGTTTTTTGCTAAAGTTAGGCAGAAAGAAGTAATTAAATTCATTTGAAAAAACATCATCTGTCCCAAGAGAGATATCATGTGATAATAGCCCACAATTTATGGGTTCAGATGTCACTATTTTTCTTGCGAAGTAGGGCATAAAAAGAGCGGCTTCGATCCCATATCATCCGAGCGCCAATGGACAGGCTGAGTCCTCGAATAGGATAATCATAAAAAATATCAAGAAAAGGCTTGATGAAGCAAAAGGCATGTGGCCCAATGAACTGCCCGGGGTATTATTGGCAATGTGCACTACTGAAAAGAATAGCACGGGTGAAACCCCATTTTTGTTTGCCCACGGGATTGACTCTTTGATTCTTGTAGAAGCTGGGGAACCTAGTCTTCGGTACGCCATGCTACCGAATAGTCAAATCAACAAGCAATGCGCGTGGAATTAGATTTACTTAAAGGTCGAAGGGAGATGGCTTTGGTTCGGTTGACATCTCAGAAGAGGAAAATTGAGGCTTACCTTAACAGGAAGACTAAACTCATAGATTTCAAAGTTGAAGACTATGTATTGAAAGCCTCGAATCAAACCACCAAAGAAAGGAATGCTGGCAAGCTCGCTGCAAATTGGAAAAGACCCTATTTGGTAAAGGCAATCGTTGGCAAAAGATCCTACCAGTTGGATGACATGAAAGGCAAGTTGGAACCCTCGAATTGGAATGTCTTCAATTCGAAGCGGTATTATTTCTAACACCGAGGCACGTTACCCCATGTCAATAAATTTTCACCTACGGCGTCGAGCCATAATCGCTCTAATGCTTAGGTCGAATAATTCAACTAACTCCTCGTTTTTCTTTGCTTGACCTTTTCAAGAAGCGGGGGGAACAAAGTACTGTGCTCGGGTCCTCACTATTAACACCCGACCACTTGGAGGATGGAAGGGACGGTATGCAGTCAAGTTCGACTCGAAGCCTCTCATATCGAGGACTGCAAGCGGACCCGAACACTAGAAATCTTATATCGGGGATTGTCTCCTAAAGATTAGCCTAGCTTTATTGTATTTATTGCCCGATAGTGGATATTTCAAAAATTATTTCAGAAAGTTCCATAAGTCTAACTACTACTAGGTTTTATGTAAATGCTAGTTATGGCTCATCAATAAAATGAACTTGGTTAAAAATTTCTTTGTTTTAATATTTAATTTCTGAAGTTATATTAATCAATTGAGATTATTTCTTTATGCCTCGGCGCGGGAATGATACGTCATTCTAAGTTAGCATCGATTTGTTGTAAAGTTTATCAAAGTCTTGCAAGCAAAAATATTCTAAGTGATCAGTCGCAACAAAACAAAGGCTAACACTTGAAAAGAAAAGCAAAATTTCATTAAATAGGCCCGAAGACTTCAAAAGTTATTTACAAATATAAGCTCAAAAGCCCTAATAAAAAGCAAAAGGAAGGAAGAAAGAAAACTATCAAGCATCGAGATCATCTTCCCGAGGGGAACCATATTCACCCTCGGAAGACCCATCTTCGTCGTCCTCTTCCTCCTCATCATCAGCTTCATCATCTCCCGAACCTTCACTTGAATGAAGCTCATCTATGATAGCTTGGGCTCGATCGGCATCACTTTGGGCCTGACAATTTCCTTGTCCAGATCAATTTCTCCGGCTCTACACTGCTCGAGAGATTTCAGCCGAGTTTTGATGATGGCCTAGATTTTGTCTAACCTCGTAGCTTTAGCTTTGACCTTCTCCCCTAAAGCGGTAATCTCGCCCCGGAGATGAGCGGTTTCAGCCTCAAGTGCTGGAATCTTCTCCACTTGGCCCTCGAACTTTTTTATTACAAGCATATGCTCGGTTAACTTGTTGTGATGCTCTCGAGCAGTCCCAGTGATTTTTTCATTGGCTCGACCCAGCTCGCTGTGAAGCCCCTCGACATCAGTAGTCATCCTCGAGCTTTCAGCCCAATGAACTTGAGCTTCAGAAGCGGCGACAACTTCACGCCAATCGGAGCTATACTTAGCCAATTGAGCTTGTAGAGAAGAAATTTCAGCCTTGTACCTTATTTTTTGGCAGTCCCAGGTATCTCCCATGCATTAAAGTTGCGCGGCTCGGTGATGCTCGAGTTGCATCGCCTTGAGCGAGTACAAAATCTCTGCAAAGAGTTTGAGGAAAAGTTAGAGAAAGAATATTAGTCGAAAGGGAAAACTATAAGTATTGAACCTTACCTGAACTGCGTTTGCGACCGAGTGAGACATTAGCATCCCCGTGGACATGTTCTTGACATGGTCCTCTTTTTTTGGCCTGAACAGCCCCCTAAGGTTCATGGGAACATCCATCGTGCCATTGAAGAAATGCAAGTCGGCAGGGACCTCGACTCTCCTCATGGCCGGTTCAAAAGCTGAGGCATTGGGAGGCTCGGAGTTAGCTCGTGTCGCTCTCGGCACCACCATCTCTTTTGCAGAGGAAGGAAGTTCGGCCTCGCCTACCTTAACCTTGCTTTTGGCCTTGGTGTCGACGTAGTCAGTTGAGGTTTGGCCGAACCCCTTCACTACACTCCCTCCGCCCCTGTTGTTCTTGTAACGGTTGGTTTTGTTGTAATTAATTTATGCAACACGAGATCTCTTGTTCAAGCGAGAAGAAATGATTTTAGCTATGGATTTCTTTAAGAGAACTTGACGTGTGATTATTACGAAATGTAGAAACTTTTTTGAAAACGTACTACACATTACAACATTTTATAGCCAATAAATATTTGTGATGAAGGAAATATAGAAAGTACCATAGAAATAAGATGGTATTAATAGTAACAGTTAACTACTTATAACCTACTGGATTGTGAAAAAGCAAATAGAAAGTTAGCCTTTACAATCTGGCAATATTATGTTTAAAGAAAAGGGAAATGGTGATAATGATTGTTAACCTTTTCCACACTTTGATGAAATGTGTAACCTAACCTTAAGCACAATGGCATCACTTATTTCTTTTTTGATACACATAGGTAACAACCAAACCTTCAAAAGACTTTAAACTTGTAAGAATCAGATGAAAACACCATCTAAACAGTAGGAAGATCCTTTTAATATTCTCTTCATAACCCCACAATAAACCAAACATATGTAACTGGCAAAAATTGAGATTACAAGCAGAAATAGTACTAGTTGATTACATTTTCTTCCTTTATTATTCATCATATTAAAGAATTGGAGAAGATGAACATGTCAACTCAACGTAACGTTTAAGTATTGAATTCAAAATCATATCTGTGGTGACAAGAACCAAATGATACAAAAAGATTTTGGATACAAAATAGGAGTAGTTGTTTTCTTCCATTTGGAACATTTTCATGATGCTCTGGTGGAATCTATCAAGATTCCTGTGTTTAAAGTTAAAAACTCCCAGAACTAGAAAGGGACAATTCCTTATTAATTTTTCACTTTTTTCACATGGATATTAACAGAAGAAAACTGAGTCATAATGCACATGTATAATTTTTTTCTTGAATCATATATCAATGTAAGATAGATTCGGACAAGACCATTTTTCAGTTATCCTGCCTAATCCCTATCACTGGAACCCCTTAAAAAAGAAAAAGGGGAAAAAAAGAGAACAAAAAAAAGTTCAATTGATGATTAAAATAATTTAAAAACTCATAACATTATGGCTGATCATGAGAATGGTAGACTCAGTTTCGACTATAACTAAAAACTATTTGAATGACCGTACTTTTGACTTATTACAATGGCCTACTTATGAGAGACCTATAAGTTTGCAATATTTTTTCCCTAATTTCTTAAAATACTTTAGGTGGTACCTTAGACCTTTACCTAGTTGAGAATAGACTAAGGGTGATTCATAGAAATAGAACACTTCTGGCGTTTTGCCACAAATTTGGCCTTCATAAGAAGAGTCTTACAAGTTTAACCTCATAAAAAAGTTGCTGGTGATAATAAATCATTGTATTAGTAATACTTGGCAATCGCAAGAAGAAACTTTCTGGTGATCGCCATAAACTTTTCCTCATGGAGGCCAAAATTATACGAATTTCTTATTGGGGTCAAAACTGTAGCAATGGTGCCAGATCTGTTTATTTTGAGCAAAAATTTGATGGACAAAACCATCAAGTCAATAAATTACATAACTATACATACAAATATTTTTTATACAAAAATATCAATACTATCTCATTTTCAAATAATGACAACATAAAACATAGCAAATACATATAAAGGGCGGATAAAACCCTAGATACTCCTCCTACACTAGCCTACACACCTCCCAGCGGCCGCCCCATATTTGCCACCATAAGGCAGTCACCTTTGGTGGCCGCGCGACCCAATTTCTTTTTTTGATAATTTTTTTGTATGTGTTGTGTACTTTCATTATATGCATAATACACTGTGCTACAATAAAAATACAGTAGGCATACACAAATACGGTTGTTATGTATTGTTTATATATTCTTCGTATGACCAGTGTATGTATAGTAGATGTCTGTTCATACATAGAACATACACAACATATACAATGCTTAAACAAATATATATTTATTGTATGTAAAGTGTATACCCATTATATTTTCGATGACATACACTTTCTTCGCCTCCAACCACCACCAACTACCACCGTAGCCACTGGAGAACACCAAAAATAAAAAAAATGATCTGCCGGTGCCAGAAAACGAGCAAACTTGTGATAGAAAGAGGGACTGGATCTGGTTGTAAAATATCAAAGGCCGACGAGGCTCCGTCGCCGACCCGACAACAACGGTGGACACATAGAAAACAGCAGTGATGTGACATGACAAAAAAAAATGCTGACGACGGCGGGGGAAGGGGAGGGGACACTGGAGACGATGGGGAATGAGGGAGGGGACACTGGAGACGATGGGGAATGGGAGAGGGGACGCCGACGATAGGGAAGAGGAGAGGGTTAGTAGTCGGAAACAAGGGGTTGGGAGAGAAGAGAGAGGATAGAAAAGGGATTAGGGTTTATTTTGCTATGTTTGGTAGCATTATTAAAAAATATTGCTACAGTTCCTAAAGTGATATAAAATCGCTATATTTTTTTAAAAAAAAATTCCTTTTCTTAAAAGTCATTGGGACATGATATTTTCCTCCGATAATGCTTTTTGAAAAGTTGTTTAGTTATAGAAAATAATTAATTTTTGAAAAACTTTGAAGATAGCTTTTCAAGTTTGGATTTTTTTTTTTTTTTTTTTTTGTGGCTTAATTTTTTTCAAGCCAAATTTATGTTCAAACACAACTTTAAATTTCATCTTAAACTTCAAAAGCTCAACTGTAGGGGTGGGCATTCGGTTTTTTGGTTCGGTTTTTAACTATTCGGTTTCGGTTTTTCGGTTTTCGGTTTTGAAAAACTTCAATCCAATATTTTGGTTTGGTTTTCCTCTTTTCGGTTCGATTTTTTTCGGTTTAGTTTTTGGTTTATTCGGTTTTGTCATATAAGACAAACTTTAAAATGAAATACTTGAAAGAATATAAATACAAGTCAAAATATTAAACATTAAATTTAAATCATAATTCTAGATAAAGAGAGAACATGAATCCTAGGTAAAAGGAGATCTTACCATTCAAGAGGTAAAAATTGATTGAAACTTTTGATGAAAGCTTCACACGTATTATACCATAATACAAAGAGGTTAAAGTATTGAAGACATAAAGTATTGAAATATTCAAACTCTAAAACACTTAAACAAGTTTAGGTTAAGAGATAATATGAAAGCCTTTCTTTGTGTGTGTGTGTATATATATATTTCGGTTTTTTCGGTTTTTCGGTTTCTATGATTTGAAATCCGAAACCAAACCAAAACACCAAAGTTTTCATATTCTCAATCCAATCCAAATAAATTATTTAAAAATCCAAACCAAATTAAAAAACTAATTCGGTTCGATTTGGTTTTTCGGTTTAATCCAAATAGTGCCCACCCCTACTCAACTATTTCAAATTTCACCAAATTTATGTCCAAACCTCTACTTATTTAAAAAAGTGAAGTACCTTTTAGGTTTTAAAAAAAATATGTCGCATAACATACGCAATTAGGAGTAGTATTAACTTTGATTTTGAAATTAATTACTTTTTGCGATGTTGCAAATTTTGAGCGTGCTAACTTGCTGTTATTGTTTTACGTTTATTTACTTCTTCAAGTGCTAACACTGCAAATAAGTATTGTGGTTTCTTTGTTAGCAAAATGTCCCTTTATAGTAACAATTCTATCCAGTCCACATCTGTAAATTGTGTCCATTGTGAGATTTGGATTCCAGAATCGATGAGATGGCCCCCTCACAGCTATCTTTATGGTCTATTCTCTACTATGAACCACAATTTACAGTCATCTTATCTATGAACGTTTCAATGGTCCTAAAAAGGAAAAGTGCACCAACAAAAAGAAAAGTCAACATCTGTAACAACTGCGAACCATTTGTACTGTAACAGATTTATGCTTTATTTATTAGTACTCCATATCTATCAAGAGGCAATGCAATCAATAGTATACCTATTTAGTATATGTCAGTTATGTGAGCACTGCCTTTAATAATTGGAGTACATCCTTCGCGAGTAGTAATATACATTTCGAAAAAAAAAGTTCAAATATAAGTACCCTTTAATAGTACATTTACTATATATTTGTCTACTGCAGGTATATTTTGGATCTTTTTTGTTATTCAAGTGTATATCTAGTTTACATAAAATACCCCAAAACTTTGCATGAATCGCCTAGACAAACCTATTTTTTACGAGCAACCTAAGTCATAGAAGGTGCATTTATGTATTCAACATTTTAAGTTCGGGGTATATATGACCTTCTTCTTTTTAGTCTACACGGATAATTATTTGTGGGAGGGCGAATTTGAGAGTAAATATAACAACTGAGCCTTTATGGACCAAAAGATAAACCAATGAAAAATGTAGGACAATCAATACTTCACATGCACATTTAAATATTTTTCTACATTTGTAAAAAAACTTAAATTTAGTAAACTCACCAGGAAACACCACTTTTGTACCTTTTCCCAAAACTTTTGAACGTACTCTTCAATGTCTGACCAAACAATAAACAAAGGTAGATCCTGATCTAAGCAAGAGTATTAAATAACTAATGACTGATTGAGCTACTATAAACAATGCAATAGTATATTCAAAAGTGTTGTCATTATTTGAAGATTGAAGAACAAAGTTACAGAAAAGGCCTTATCTTAAATGATAGGAGAAATATAAAAGTGATTGAATCTACATAGGTGACCTTAGGCTAACCAAAAACTATTTTCCTCCACTCAACTCACACCCCTATCTATTATGGAAAAGCCAACAAACTTTCTATGTCCACTCAATACTTGCACCTTTAAAATTAGACTTGTTAACATATTCATCAGTTACTCTCCATCTTATTCTCTCTCAAGTTGGTCTACAACAACCATATTTTTTCCTGCATTTCCCACTTAGGTATGTACTAACAAGGCTTGTTTTTAGCATACTTTGTCACTACAATGTATGATCATATTATGTATCAAGGGGTTTTAGTTTCTTGTGGTATGATAGATGATCACATAATGTGTGGATTACTGAGTGTTTTTTCTTGCTGTTTTATCACTGTTTCTTTTCACTGAGTTTTGCTACTTCTTGTGTTGTGAACTTTGCATTGTATGCATAAACTGCTAGTCAGCTACTGATGCTTGAATCATCATGTCACCTAACTGTACAAGTAAAGCACACCAAGTTTTTATTCATAGTTTTTTTTTTTTAAATAACCGTGGTGTCCGGACCATTTTGCAAATTTTTGTTTAGTCTTTATGGTTGTTTCTTTGTTATATCTACTATGTGAATTAGTAGATGTTGGCATTTGGTCCATGTATGCAAAATGTACCATATTGTACAATAAAGAACAACACTAGAGGTGGCAAGAATAGTTGAAATATGGAAAAACATTATTTTCTTCTCCGCGATTGGATCACGAAAACAGAAAAGTAAAAAAGGACATTTTTTCAAAACTAGAATGCTTATTCTTAACTTCTATATTCATAGTGCAATAATCAGCTTATGTTACTTATTATTTCTTGATTCTAACATCATTGCTTCGTCAAAATTAGTATAAGATGATCTAAAAGTAAAATCCTGATATTTAGTTTGTCTTGTGAGTTTTTTAAATTATAGGATTTTATACCTCTGATTTGGTGCTAAAGTTCCTTGTCTTGTTATTTGAAATTTTCTGTTGGTTAGGTGAAAATGGCTCAGATCCTGGCTCCAACTGCCCAATGGCAGATGAGAATGACAAAGAGCTCAACAGATGCTAGTCCCTTGAGTTCAAAGATGTGGAGTTCTGTGGTGTTGAAGCAGAACAAAAGGCTTGCTGTTAAAACCTCTGCCAAATTTAGAGTCTTTGCTGTCCAGTCTAATAATGGCACAGTGAACAGAGTGGAACAGCTGCTAAACTTGGACGTAACTCCATACACTGATAAGATCATCGCCGAATATATTTGGTATATAATTCATTCCTATACGCATTTCATATTGTTTATCCAAAATGTACTTGGAAAGGCCTATTCTAAATGACTTCAATGATTCAGAAAAAGTTTCAAACTCAAGAAGTAGGGACTATAGGTTATGATTGTTATATTTTCACTTTCATTGTCTCTCTACAGCTAGTTCTTTGTGGACAGACTGACCTTATTTCATTCCTTTCAAAATAGGATTGGAGGGTCTGGAATTGACGTGCGCAGTAAATCAAGGGTGCGTAATGCTGTTTCTCTACTTAACAAATGAAAGTTTGAGATATTGAATTTGGATTTTGTCATTAGTTTTCTCTTAATTGCTTGCTTCTGGATTTTCAGACTCTTTCAGGTCCGGTGTCACATCCTTCTGAACTCCCAAAGTGGAACTATGATGGATCAAGTACTGGACAAGCACCTGGAGAAGATAGTGAAGTCATTCTATAGTAAGATCAGCAGATGAATTTTTTATTATTTTGAAGGATTTTCCTTTATTTCTCTTGTTCCTTCTTTGTCTCTCAAAGCTAACCTCAATCATTTACCTCAGCCCTCAAGCAATATTTAAAGACCCTTTCCGTGGTGGCAACAACATCTTGGTGAGTTTGTTAGTTTACAATACTGATTTGTGATGTTTTGCTGAATCTTTGATCACATTAGTTTGAAGTTTGTCACTTTTGTTTATATTAATTGTAACAGGTTATCTGTGATGCATACACACCAGCTGGAGAGCCAATCCCAACAAACAAACGCCATAAAGCTGCTCAGATTTTTAGCGACTCAAAAGTTGTATCTGAAGTTCCATGGTAAGTTTAAATTCCTCCGCCTCACTTACTGCTAGTTTTTATGTACTGCTTAAATATACTTCTGCATTATTTGTTGGTGTCCCTAGAGCCAAGAGAATAGCAAATATTTCCTTTGAATAATCCAACAAAATTAGTATGCTCATAGTTCAATAATTGAGTAACACCTCATCAACAAACTTCCAAGAAAATAAGAAAATGATTTTACTAAGGCATGGTTTTTACTCTCGAATTAATGCTAAGCAATATTTAAAGCTGCTTTATATTCTTTTAACTGAAAAAGAAAGCTCTTTCAACTGTTAAATGATGAATAATGAAAACAATCATTTCTTGATGTTAATGCAAGATACTTTTTTCTCTCCATGAAAATGCGATCAGAAGAGTATATGTTGTTATCCGCTGACCCCTGTCATGTTGCTTTCCAGTTTTTGAATTTTATATCATATTGCTAATGTTGTCTAGCCATTGGTGTTAACTAGGTTTGGAATAGAACAAGAGTACACCTTACTCCAGCCAGATGTAAAGTGGCCCTTAGGTTGGCCTGTTGGAGGCTACCCCGGACCTCAGGTAATGGTTACTTTGCATAGAAGACAGTTCAAATATCATCCAGCACAAGTGCAACCCCAATGTTGCTGTACAGTCAGTTCAATAATTCTGTCTGATACTATTTATTTTCATGGAAACTTTAGGGCCCTTACTACTGTGGTGCTGGAGCGGATAAGTCATTTGGTCGAGATATATCAGATGCTCACTACAAGGCTTGCCTTTATGCTGGAATTAACATTAGTGGTACTAATGGAGAGGTTATGCCAGGACAGGTACCATTTTCCTCATATCTCGTCTAATACAGTAACATCACTGTCACTAATCTAATTGGAGGATTAACTCGAATGTTGTGACAGTGGGAATTTCAAGTAGGTCCTAGTGTGGGAATTGAAGCTGGAGATCATATCTGGTGTGCTAGATATCTTCTTGAGGTAATTATCTTCCCAAATCTGCGTGAACGCCTTTGCGTGAAAAAACATCTGGTGTGCTTAAGGAAATATTTTCTAGCATGAAATGAGAGAGTTATTACCAATATTAGTTCCTTTGACTGTTGCAATGGTTTATCTCCTTCTGTTATTAAATGTGGTTGCTGCACTGAGAAATCAGATTTATCGCATTCGCTTTTTTGTTCCTTGATCTAACAGAGAATTACTGAGCAAGCAGGAGTTGTTCTCTCACTTGATCCAAAACCAATTGAGGTGATCTAAAGATTTGATAATATTCTTTATTTGTCAAATTAAGTATAATTATGAAACACCACTTTTTTCTTTTGTGGTCATGGTATTCACAGGGCGACTGGAATGGTGCAGGATGCCACACTAACTACAGGTAGTTCCTCTTTTAAAGAGCAAAGTTGGCTATCTTAAAATTAACTTCTGGGATATGAATCTTTTAAGACAGAAGTCACTTGTTCAACATATAGTAGTTGCCACAGCTATGAATTAGTCGCAAAGAACATTTACGAAAATCATCATTTTGTTTCATGATTTTTCTTTTCACAAGTTCCTGTTCTCTGTTTAACAATTCCCCTCCTCTCTTTTCATTTTTCCAGTTTAGAAATTTATTCTTCTGAAAATCAATGATGGTTTTCATAGTAAAACTCCTCTGAAGGATCTGCTTACTAGGTATTCATGGTTTGTTGTTTGCAGTACACTGAGTATGAGAGAAGAGGGAGGCTTTGAAGTAATAAAGAAAGCAATTCTCAATCTCTCCCTTCGCCACAAGGATCATATTAGTGCTTATGGAGAAGGAAATGAGAGAAGGTTGACTGGAAAGCATGAAACTGCAAGCATTGACAAATTTTCATGGGTATGCCTGATGTGGAACTTCCCTTCGTTTAGACATAAATAGGCTGTAACAACTATTCTCATTTCTGCATGATTTGCTCAATATGCAGGGAGTTGCTAACCGTGGTTGCTCAATCCGTGTGGGGCGTGACACTGAGAAGAATGGCAAAGGTAATATTCTGCTTTATTGGAGGAGTAACACTAATATCTGCCTTTAGTTTTAATGTTTCAAGAATGAGAAATGTAGTTTATTCTGCAGACCACTTTTATCAACACACATTTTTCATGCAAAGCAAGTTAAACTACGGTATCTGACAATAAAATGAGATGAATGAACTCTATCCTGAGCACTTATGCTCGAGCCTATATCACTGTTTTTCATCGCCTTTTAAGGAACTGCTACCTATTTAGCTAAACTCTTTGGCTGATATTGATGGTCCTTCTGATGCTGTTGGTTTGGCTTTTTCATTTATGGGGTTGGTGGTGCAGGTTATTTGGAAGACCGGCGCCCAGCTTCAAACATGGACCCCTATGTTGTGACTGGATTACTTGCCGAAACTACTATATTGTGGGAGCCAACCCTTGAGGCTGAAGCTCTTGCTGCCCAAAAGCTTGCAATGAAAATTTAGAGTATTGAGGGCAAATTGATTCATAATCATCTTCTTAGAATTCATGAACTAAGTGAAGAAAATTGTACCAGCTTGTTGAGATTCCCTTTTAGGAGAATCTTGTAAAGGAATCAAAATTTACCATTTAGTTCTAAAAAAGAGGTTCCTTAAGAGATGAAACTGGTTTGGAGTTGAGGTGTAATTGTTGGACTACTTTGAACATCTTTATATTCCCTTTTCCAGATGAATAAATTGCTCTGGACTTCCAATCGGTGTGATCTTGCGTTTGATCTTTGAACACATCATAGAAATTCCCAACTCTTTAAGGTCAATCAGATATAGAACCTAGAATTATATATAGTCCTCTTATCATCATTCAAAAATTTGAACATATTTATAGCAGTCATGAACAATAAAACAGTCTATTTTTTTTTCATGGCCATCTATAATTGGGCAGCTTGGTGCACAAAGCATTCCATATTCACACAGCATCAGAGAAGGGCCACATCCCAATGGATGTGATGTATGCAACCTACCCTGATGCAAGCACCAATGGTCCATCTATAATTGGAGGGCAAAATTCAGTACTTCCAAGCATTAGGTGTATTTTGCAATAACTTGTTCTAATCAATCAATCAACTATATTTCAATTTTAAACAAAGTACGGCCAGCTATATGAATCTTCTGTATTCATTATGTTCTATTCCGGCCTTTCAGAGAATTCATTATAGTTAGACTATATCTACATTGGACATAAAACTTGTCACAACTTTCTTTGTGCTCGGTAGGTGCATGTTCGGAATTGTTTGCAAATATGTCTTCATCATAGGTATGCAAAGTGAATGAAGAGTCCAAAGAGGAAAAAAGATGCAAAGTCGTATGTAGAAGTTTCTCTTATCTTTAGAATTTAATAAAATACTTTCTACATCTGTATGAAGCCAAAGGGATTCCTTTCCTCTATCAGAATGCAACTGAAAATCAGTCCAAGATATTCTTAGTCATTTCTTTGGACTAAAGGCACAATTTTTTTATGAAAAGGAGAAAAAGCTACAACCTGTCAATGTTCCCTGGATAAAGAATGGAACAATCATAGCTTTATATACATATACATTTCTGTGTTGAAATCACAGAAGGGTGTGATTGAATCAACAATCCTTTTTGCTTTTTCAAAGCTAAGCTTGTAAGGCCATGGCTTCAGGGGCAGGCAAATCAGCAGCATTTATGCTTTTAATCCTTAATGTCTTACTTTACTTCATTGTCACTGTAATTGCTTCTTGGGCTGTCAATCATGCTATTGTAAGATCCCGAGAAACAGGTAATTCATCCATCTTTTTCCCTTTCAGGGCACTGCCCTGTCAAGCCAGAAGTTAACATAATTATTTTTTCTTGAATTAAAAAATGGTATCGATGACTTTAACGTGACTAAAAATATTTGCAGCATCAACTCTGCCAATCCCAGCTAGGATCTTTCCTGTATTTTTTCCTTTTGGAAACATGGCAACTGGTTTTCTAGTCATATTTTCACTTATCGCTGGAGTGGTGGGCTTCATCACCTCACTTACTGGAATTCAGAATGTGATTCAATGGAATGCACCCAATTTACATGCAGCAGCTTTCTCTTCTCTCATTTCTTGGTTACTCACATTACTTGCCATGGGGTAAATAATACTAGTACTAACTTATATGTTTGTGCGTGCGCCTTTCATATTTATTGTTTTGATTGATAATTATATACGATACGAAAATTACGGAGTAAGAAAAAAGAGATGGAAATGTTACGGTCTGCAATTTGTGGTGGTGAACTTTTTTCCTTTTGGCTGCAGATTTGCTTGCAAGGAGATTGATATGGGGTGGACTGACGCAAACTTGGTAAGTTTACACATTACTTTTAGTCCTCATGAAGTGAACAAGTGCGAAGTCAGTATTTCAGTAATTAGCATAACTACACACAGTGTTTTTAGTTAGGAGGACAAATATATCTAAACCATCAAAGATTGTGGTGGAGTGATAAATATTCATACATTATTAACCAAAGGTCTCGGGTTTGAACTTTAAAAATAGAGTCGCCTTTGGTAGGGAGCTCTTTAACCCCATAGTGGACTTACCTGTATGAATCCGAATTAGTCGGATCCCAAAGTGGATACTGGACCAAAAAGAAAATAAAAAATATAAAAGAACAATACAATATTTACTTATTCTAGATCATATTTAAGGGTGAAATAGAAAATTTAATTGCAGTATAAGATGATAATCTTTAATTACAATAATGTTGCAGAGGACATTGGAGACCATGTTGATAATATTGAGCGGGACACAAATGTTATGCGCTGGTGCAATTCATGCTGGAATTGAGGATGTTGTTGCCCGAGAAATTTGAGAAGTTTCACAATGATTTAATGTACAAATATTTATTAGTATTATTTTTTCCTTCCCTTTCACTTTAATGCGTGCGTGTGTGTTTCCTTCACTTTAATGTACAAATATTTATTAGTATTAGTTTTTCCTTCCCTTTCACTTTAATATTTTGTAAAGATGTGTTGTGTGTGCAGTAGAGTTCTTTACAAGCTGATTGAAAGAAAGAGTTGTTTCTTGGTCTTTTATTGTTGATCTGCAAAGCATCGAACCGAGTATACAAAATCCATTATCTGTTATATACGTAAAATTCCTTTTCTATAAAATCTTATTGGTCCTTCTATTTTCAACAAGAACTCAAGAAGACATATTGTATGGGGTAAAAGTCGTCGCGTTCTGATAGCACTTCAGTATGGCGATCCGAGGACAATCGAACCGATGTTCCGAAGGATAAAGATCGAAGCGACCGATCTTTTGACGATGAAATGGCTAATAATAGTAGAAATCCTACTGAACACCAGTTAACTCCCGATGGACAGACTGGCGTTCAATCAGATCCTACTTCTTCATCTCCGATGACAACCGAAGAGTTTCAAGCTTTTGTTGTTGCTTCATTAAGGGCTCTTCAGGAGCGACAGGATGAACAAGCTAGTATCAACGCTGAATCCCGTGCCTCGATATACGAGAGAAATAGCTCCACCCCGAATAGAGCCCAACCTATGGCCCCAAATGGAGGCATCCCGCTCTTCGTTCCTACGGGCGCGATAACAGGGGACCTCAAAACGGGGCCAAATCTGGAGGTTCGGGAACCTTACCGAACACAACACCACACTTCGGGATGCTTCCCACCGTGGCAGAAACTACATCTTCGGTCGACGTCGAGAGGTTGACTAGAGAAATCGAAGCCCGAGTCAAGGCTCGCGTGGAAAAGCGCCTCGAGAGCGTCCCCGGGGTCGCTAAGGCCGAAGACGAGCTTGACATCGATCAATATAGGGAGTTGCCATTCAAGCCCGAAGCTGCACCAGCTCCAACTCCCAAAAATTTCAAGCTCCTCTTCCTAAAAAAAATGATGGGACCACCGATCCCAAAGAACATGTAACTGAGTTCATGGCGATGGTAAAGAGCAATGACTTAACGGCAATAGAGCTCGAGTCAATGTTCTTGAAAAAGTTTGGGGAATCCTTGGAAAAATGAGCGCTACGTTGGTACATGCGCTTACCAGCGGAGTCAATTTCCACCTTCAAAGAAATGGTTAGCGCCTTCGTTAAGGCCCACACTGGAGCACAAAAAATTCTCCAAAGGAAGGAGGATATATGCGAGGTCAAGCAACGGCCCGGTAAGCCACTCAAGGACTTCCTCGAGCGCTTTCACTCTGAGCGCATGAAGCTACCTCAAATGAATGATACTCTAGCCATCATGGCGTTTGAAAAGGGTATCAATGTACGCAACTCCGACGCAGCCGCTGAGTTGCGAAAAGAGCTTCAGCAGTATCAAACTCTGAAGTAGGATGATTTACACAAACGAGCTTACTCCAAGATAAGGCTGGAGGAAGCCGAATTTAAAAACAACGGTCGAGGTCACAACTATAAGAACCGAGGCGAATCCTCGTATCGCACCGAGGCGTCGCGAGGAAACTCGAAGGGGAGGTACGAGCCATACACCTCCTCAAGGCAGCCTATCAGCCAAAGGCTGGGAAATTCCTTTGGAAACTCGTTCGTGAGCCCACATGTAAGCCAAGGGCTCGGAGGAAAGGTTCTTCCCAACTCGAACCAAAGAAATTCCTCAGGCCCGGCTTTAGTCTCAAAAAATAAAGAATTATCTCGGATCCCTGACTACAACTTCAATATACCGACCTCGGAGCTGGTCAGCGTAGTAAAGAGAACCGCCGGGGTAAGAATACCCAAGGACATGAGAACTCCAGCAGACAAAAGAGATCAAAATTTGCACTGCAAGTTCCATGCAGACTATGGCCATCGCACCGAGGACTGCAAAGCATTGCGCCTCGAGGTGGCGCATTTGTTAAAGAAGGGTGTGTGAGCCGAATTCCTTACCGACAAGGGAAAAGACAACTACTCCAAGAATCGAGCTGATGGACAACCACCTCAGCCTCCACCCCCTGAGAGCGTTATAAATGTTATCACCGGGGGATCAGAGGTGAACGGGGTGAACTTTGCAACTGCAAAGAAGTTCGCCAAGCTTTCAATCACCATAGAGAAGAGAACTCGAGTGGGAGGCTCGGGTAAAGAAATCGTGTTTGATGACGACGATTGTGATGGGATGATGTTCCCTCACCACGATGCCTTGGTCATCACGTTGAGAATAAATAACTCGGATATCAAACGAGTCCTGATTGACCCCGATAGCTCGGTCAATATAATCAGCTACGGGGCCATTAAAAAGATGTGGTTTAAAGGGGAAGTCATCCCCAAGGCAACAGTGTTGACTGGCTTCAACAACTCCACGGAGAAGACATTGGGTGAAATCACACTCAAGACGTTTGCTGAAGGAGTTAGCAAGGAAACACTATTTCAAGTGTTGCCCGAGGACATAACATACAATGTGATCCTCGGTAGACCATGGATCCACTCCATAGAGGCTGTCCCATCCACTTTTCATCAAGTTATCAAGTTCCTTACCCCATGAGGGGTTCGATCAATAAAAGGAGAACAACGAGTAGTAAGAGAATGCTATTCGGTTGCACTGAAAAGCGGAGTCGCCCCGACTGGGCCAAAACAATAGCAATCAATGCAACCGGGGTCAAGTGAGGAGGACCACCGAGGAGAAACTGAAAAGATCCCGGTGTGAATTCAAGAGCCTCGGAAATAAAAAGCCGAGGACTCAACTATCGAGAAGTTGGAATCTTTCACCTTATTGAAAGAATTTCCTGAAAGAAAAGTATTTGTCGGCTCGGAGTTGGACCCAGAGTCGAAGAAAGCAATCATCGAAGTCTTAAAGTCCAACAACGATTGCTTTGCTTGGTCCCATTCGGACATGATTGGTATCGATCCGGAGATCATGACCCACAAGCTGAATGTAGACCCAAAATTCACCCCGGTGAAGCAGAAGAAAAGACCTCACGCCGGGGTCAAAAAGAAAGTAATCGAAGACGAAACCATGAAGCTGCTAGAGAATGGCTTCATAAGAGAGGTGAAAGGTCCCCGAATGGTTAGCTAATGTAGTTGTCATGCCCAAGAAAAACGACAAGTGGAGGATGTGCGTAGATTACACTGATCTAAACAAGGCTTGCCCCAAGGACTCCTACCCATTGCCACAAATAGACAGGTTAATAGACTCCACGGCTGGACACAAACTATTAACCTTCTTGGATGCTTATTCGGGATACAACCAAATTCTCATGGATCCGAAGGACGAAGAGAAAATCTCGTTTATCACTGACCGAGGTACTTTTTACTACAAAGTGATGCCCTTCGGTTTGAAAATACTGGGGCGACATACCAGAGACTAGTGTGTCGCATGTTCAAAGAGTATATTGGAAAATCTATGGAAGTTTACATAGATGATATGCTAATCAAGTCAATTCGAATGGAGGAACATCTGAATCATTTGAGGGAAGCTTTCTTTGTTCTGAGGCAATATAGCATGAAGCTGAATCCTGAGAAGTGTGCCTTTAGTGTAGGGTCAGGCAAATTCTTGGGATTCATAGTCTCTGAACGAGGGATCGAAGCTAACCCAGATAAGATCAAAGCCAAAGAAGAAATCTCCGAGGAGCTCACCGGGGTGAAAGAAGTTCAACGCTTAACTGGCCGAATCTCTGCCTTGAGTCGATTCATCTCAAGGTCCTCGGAGCGGTGCCACAAATTCTTCTCTGTCTTGAGGAAGAATAATCACTTCGAGTGGACGTCGGACTGTAAAGAAGCACTAAGGGAGTTGAAACGCTATCTGGCTAACGCATCGTTGCTCGCCAAGCCAAAAGATGGTGAAATCTTGCTAGTTTACTTGGCTGTGTCCGAGGTGTCAGTCAGTGTTGTGCTGGTTCCGGAAGAAGATGGAAAGCAACATCCCATCTATTATGTGAGCAAGACATTCTTCGATGCTGAGACCATGTATCCTCACTTGGAAAAACTAGCACTTGATTTAATTGTTATTGCTCATAAACTACGACCTTATTTCCAATGTCATCCAATAGAAGTAGTTTCTACCTTCTCTTTGAGAAGTATATTGCGTAAACCTGAGTTATCGGGGAGGTTATCAAAATGGGCAGTAGAATTGAGCGAGTATGACATCACTTATCAACCCCGAACAACCATCAAATCCCAAGTCTTGGCTGACTTCATAGTTGATTTTAGTGTTGGGATCCTACCCGAAGCCGAAAAGGAGAATTCAATATCGAAAGGAACGGCTTCGGGACTATGGATACTTTACACTGATGGGGAAACTAATTCCAAGGGTTCGGGATTAGGCATAGTGTTGAAAGCGCCCACCGGGGAGAAAATCAGGCACTCAGTTCGGTTAAAAAAGGTGACCAATAATGAAGCCGAATACGAAACAGCTTTAGCAGGCTTGGAGTTAGCCAAAGAAATGGGGGTGGAAAGAGTTGAGTTGAGATGCGACTCACAACTGGTGGTAAACCAAGTGCTCGGTGAATACACGGCTCGAGAGCCCAGAATGCAGCTATTTTTGGACAGAGTACAAAGGATTTTTGCCTAATTCCAAGAGTGGGAAATTAAATAAGTACCTCGAGAGGAAAATACCGAAGCTGATGCCTTGGCGAACTTGGGTTCGGAAGTCGACGAAGTTCACTCGGGGACTGATTCAGTGGTTCGGTTGCTTTCTACGCAAATGAGAGAGATGAAATTACAAGTCAACTCAGTGGACCACAAATGGGATTGGCGGAGTAAGTTTATCTCTTACTTCGACTCGGGGACTGTCCCCCAAGATAAGAAATAAGCTAAAAAGTTAAGGACCCAAGCAACTTCCTACTCTATGATCGAGGGAAATTTGTATAGGAGATTGTATTGCGGCCCGATGGCCAAGTGTTTGGGCCCAGACGAAGCTAGATATGTGATGGGTGAAATACACGAAGGCGAGTGTGGCAATCACTCGGGGGGAAGTCTGAAGAATACCCTACAACGTGAGTGGAGACAGCTGAGTCTGGGGCTGGAATCCTAATTTCCAGCTCGTGCCCCCATCGGCAATCGGTCCTAACAGTTTCAATCACATCCTCGGTTTTCACACTCGGGGTGACGTGCACTGGTATAATTCTTTTCTTCCTCTTTTGGGCATCAGATTGAGCATGAACTTTTAGGTCCTTATCATTGTTAAAATTCGAAGGGATGACCAACCGAGGGTCTATCTCCACTTCGAGAGGAATCTTCTTCCTCGACTACTCTGAAGTACCAGCCTCGGTTTGAGACCCCTCCTTGCTGGCTTCGGCTTCGCCCGCCTGGCCACTTGCCTCTCTACTTACTTTGGTTTCGCCCACTGGGCCACCTACTTCTTTGGTACTGATGATGTCATCACCCTCGACATCATCCCTATCATCGTTGTGGTCGTCACCACCAACATCAACGTTATAACTGACCTCCGCTTTGTCGCGACTAGCCCTCTCCTTGCGCCGCCTAGGAGCAGTGACTGTCGACGTAGCCTCTCCACCACATTCCGCCTCAACCATCTGCAGCGGCGGTACGGTGGGAATAAAATCTCCGCTCATTATCGCGGTGGCAAAACGCTCGGCTCTCTTGCCAGAATCACTAGATCCTTGTCCAGATGTTGCCATTGATATAATGTAGAATTTGAAAGTAAATCTTTGTCGCACAAATGAAGATCAAACTCGAGAAATTTGTTTGAAGAAGTGAAGCTCTCTTTCTTTTTTCAACTGTTTACAAATTATTGTCAGGTGGAGAAGAAGACTGCCAACTGAAGTACTTATAGGGAATGCACACGTGCAAGTGGCAGAGGCAATGATAACTGTAACGTTGGAGAAAGCGAAAGAGTTGGTGCGACCGTTCGATAACCAACGACGGCCGCCACATAATGTGGAACGAGAATTCGAAAAGGCGTGCAATTTTTTGAAACTCTTGGATAGGCTTGAGCCACGTCAGCTTCCCGCTTAATTCATTCCATTCCTCGGCGACACTGGCACTCAATCGAGGAGTGGGGGAACTATCTGTATTGGATAAAAATCGACGCGCTCTGATAGCACTTCGGTATGGTGAACCGAGGACAATCGAACCGATGTTCCGAAGGATAAAGATCGAAGCGAGCGACTGGAGTACCGAAGTCGAACATCAATGTCACTACCGAAGGCGAGCCGCAAGCTGAGCTTCGGTGACATTCACTTCGGTCGAGCATCAAGGTCCTACCACCAAGGTCATACACTTGAACCTCGGTGAGGCACCTCGGTCCAAGCGGCCCACCACTTCAGCCGCCCACTACTTCAGCCCACTAACTCCCCTAATAAATGTCCAGAACGTGGGTTTGAGCATGATCAGTCATGGAGGACGTGGGCAAGACCCCTTTAGCCTATAAATAGCACTTCATTTTACATTGTATTCATTCAAAAATATATACAGAAACTCTGGCAAAATTTGTACTGACAGCAATATATTGAAATCGCAATATTTTCTCGCATTATTCGGTTATCCTTAGCATTTTCTTGACTTTGATACGAAGATTTGCTTGTGTTCTTGCCCAAATTCGATTTGTGATCCTAAACTGATTTAGGCCCATACACATGTTTAACCTATACGTGGAATTCAGAATATTAAAAAGGAAGAAAAGAAAAGAAAAGAAAGAAGGAAAATATGTGTAACTTTTACACTCCGTTTGGATAGTTGTTACTAAGGGTGACTAACGGCCCGACCCGGTTCCGGCCCGGTCTGGGAAAAACAATTCGAAGCCGTTAAAAAACTGGTCTAACCGTTCCGGTCTCATCCGGTTAAAAATGTTAGAGCCGGGTCAGGACCGGAACCGACGACTGTTAAGCCGGTCGGTCCGGTTCGAGCCGGTCCGGTTTAACGGTTTTATTTTTTTTTAATTTTTTTCTTTAGGCAAATAAAGTTGAAAATTGAAAAACTTAACAATTTATTAATGAAAGTAAACACCATTTGTAATAATTATGTAAATTATATTTTTTAATGAAACAAAACAATTATGTAATTTTTAAATTTATTAATGTAAAGTAAATAACTAAACACTAAACAAACGTTGATCGGAAAAGAAATACATACAATTTATTGAAAATTCGGGAAATGCATAATTGAAATGACAAAAACAAACTAAAAATTAAAAATTACAAAGATACTAAATAAACTAGAAATTTGAAAATACATAATTGAAATGACATAGATATTCCCTTAACCATCTCTTCAATCATGCGGATTAAAGCCATTTACTCTATCTCATTCGATCTTATGATATTTTTCTAAGTGCTTCATTCCCGTCCCTCCACCGTTCACACCAGTGTAAATTTGCCACTCTGTGTTACAGAGGCTACATTTAGCTTTCTAAGTTTCAGTATCTTTTATAATAATTTGCCATACTACAGAACGACATCTTCGTTCTGCAAGTCTTGTTTCACTAGGACCGGAAGCAGCGGGAGCTTGATTTTCAGCCATTATAATTGTTTGGATTTTGGAAGAAATTTAAAAAATAGCCCTTGAGAATAATTTGAGAGATAAATTGATAAAAATTGATGAATTGTGTGATATAATGATGAAATAATAGGGTATATATAGATAAAAATAGGTTGTGGGGGGTATGGGGGCGTTTAGGGGGGTGGTAGGCAAATATAGCCGTTTTTGGCCGTTGGCCAACGGCTATATTTGAAAGAGAGCCGTTGCCCCATTCAACCTGTCGGCCCGGTCCGGTCCGGCAGTCGGCCCAAGTGTAATTTTTTTTTTCCTTTGTGTTTTATTTAAAGTGATGGATAATTTGAAAAATATAACAACAAAATATTATCAAGTTTGTACTTGTACATATGTTTGGAATGTTTAGTTTATTTCAATGTTTAAAGTTTAAACTTAGAATTAAAAAACTTGTAGTATTTTTTAAAACTTTGAATTAATGAAATTTTTGAAGTGATGATTCAAAGTTCAAATTTTTAAATTAATTTGTTAAGTTCAAAGTTCAAACTTTGAATTAGTTTTATAACAATCAAATTTGAACTAATTTACAAACTAGTAATTAATTGTAGTATTTTTGCGCAAACTATAAAAAAAAATAAAAAATATGAAGACAATAATTGTGTTGGAATTCCAAGACTTGGAGCAATTTTATTGAATTGTTTAAGACATAAGTATTGCAATACATACTACAATAGCTAAACTTTCAGACTTGTAATTTCAAAATTCTGATTTAGAAAATTACATTCTTTTAAACATATTAGCTAGTTTCTTGATGATAGTCGTAGGATTTTCTTTAGGAACTGGCCGTTATTGTTCTTGTTCATCATCTCCTTCTGGTTCTTCATCATCATCTTCTTCTTCTTCATTGTCGGTTTGACTCCCTTCACTTGTTCCGTCGCTCTAAATTTGATCGACATATGCTCTGCCTTTTTCCTTAGTAAGTTCTGGTAGACCAAAGTTTCTTCGCTCTGCTCTGATCCAATCCCTGAATAAAACTCCTATCTCCATTGCCTCCTCCTTCAACGAATATCTGTGATCTCCAATTTGAAATCTTCTTTCGCTAAAAGCGCTTTCCGATGCATCTGATGAAGCTTGAATTGTTAATAGATCCCGGGCCATTTTTACAAGAATTGGAAATTGCGATTCTTGATTCTTCCAATAATCCAGCAAATGATGAGTTCCAAAGTTTGTAAGTTTCTTTGGATATTGAATTAAATACACTTGGAACTCGCTGTATTCCTCCCCATACTCGTCCTGTTTTGAAAGCAACTTTTCATCAAGTCCCCCAAAAGTGCTCATCCCCGCATGTGTTCTGCCCATTTGAGAAGAACTTTGCCCGGTGGATTGTATTGGTTCCGTTGGTGTAGCATTATCTGCCCAAGCCCTATATTTTGCAAAAACAACCACGGTATCTGCATAAACTTTAGCAATAGTATCTTCTACACTTGGATACCCGTTAGTAGCAATTTCAATAGGAGTAATTTATAAATTTGCATATATTTCTCTAACAAGTTGTTCAGTTAACTTAATTTTAAAAGCATGATGCAACACAGAGGCAATGTAAAAAAGAGGAGGAATTGGGAAAAAAATATTTTCTAAATTTTTCAATCATAGCCTCTACAGCAGCATTATAAACTTCATATTGCTTATATACTTTCAATAATTCCGATATTCTAGCTGTATAATATAACATGGTAGGAGTAGTTGGACAATATTGTCCGGAAAATTCTAAAGTAGCTTGATAAAAATTTTATAAAAACTGAAGAAGATGTTGAACAAGTTGTCAATCATGCTCTTTAAGGTGATAGATTTCCATAAAATATTTATTATACATTTGAGAAATAGGTACTCTATATTCATAAGCGACATTCAATGCATCATATAAAGTGTTCCACCTAGTACAAACTTCCTTTGGGACTCTCCTAATTGGCATTCCTAATTCTATACATTTTCTTTCCCATTCTCTTCTTCTTTCTTGGTTTTTATTTCTAAAAATATAAGTAATAGCTATTTTCACCTTTTTGATAATGTCGTTAAACAAGTCAAGACCATCTTTTACTACAAAGTTGTAAATATGACATGCACACCTAACATGAAAAAATTCCTCAAAAGGGGGGTTCAAAATAGGTATCAAGTTCCTAAGTGCATCTGTGTTGTTTGTAGCATTATCTACCGTAATACTAAAAATTTTGTTAGTTAAACAGTACGTACGACAAATTGATGAAACTTTATTACAAATATAATTTCCCGTGAGTTGTTCATCAACAACTTTATAAGCAATAATACGTTTTTGAAATATCCAATCAGGATCTATCTAATGAACAGTAATAGTAATATAATCGCATCCATTAGTAGAACGACCCATATCCGTAGTAAGTCATACGCTAGTGTCAAAGTTATCAAATAAATATCGCAAATAATCCTGATATTCGTTCTTAAATTTAATAATATCATTTTTAACAGTAGTTCTTGGAAAACCTTTAAAAGAGGGATTATATATAGATTGAACATAACGAACAAAACCAGTAGAAGAAGGAAAACTATAAGGTAAACCCTCGACGACAATTAGTTTAGCAATAACTCCCCTATCCTTTTGTTTATCATAAGTAAGAAGCCCTCCTGTTGTTTGGTTAATTTTTGTTTGGGTACCCGAAGATTCATCATGCGCTACTCCCCTATGTTCGGTCCCTAAATATATACCTCCCGCCCGCATTGACCATTCTTTAGGATGTTTTTTTTGTAAGTGGGTCCTAATTTTACCCGTCCCACCATCATTACCCCCAGTTTTAAAAACCCACTCCTTTCCACAAATTCCACATACGGTCGTCTGCGATTCAATTTTCTTTGTTGCAAATTCTCGCACCTCAGATCTATCCTTATGTTTAACCGGTATTCTAGTAGGAGGTACAGGAGGCAAGTCAGACCGAACTTCAGGTGGACTAGCTTGAAATTTAAGTGTTTCTTCTAAACTAACCCCGCTTTGATTCCCATATCGTGCTTCTAACATTTCATGGTCAAGTAGATTATTATTGCTAACATCATGATAATATTGACAATCATCTATATGGGCGAACTGACTAGAACTACCAGCAATTTCTTTACCCCTATTTCCCCTACGACCACATGCCCGCCCCCACTACTAGTTCCAATTGAACCTCTTTGAGACATAATAATAGCAAATAAAATAAATATATGACAAAAAATTATAAAAGAGTAGAAAGTAGGAACGACCAACCAAATATAACCGTATAATTGAGGTGAAGTTGAAACTTGAGCCTTCACTTCAATTAATTAGTTGAAATAATCGAAAAATTGTAAAAATAGCTAAATTGATATTTCAACCAAGTAGCGCCTCCAATTGACACAACACTTGATATTTGAAAACTTTACCAAATAGCCATATATAAATTTTATAGCAACTCCAATTAAAACTTAATAAAGTAGCCAATTTATAAACTTTTAACAAATAGTCAAAGTAGCAAAATAGCAATATTGTAGAAAATTTGAGAGAATTTGAAGATTTGTGTGAAAATTTTGATGAAATAATGGGGGTATTTATAGAAAAAAAATAGTTAGGGGTGGTTATGGGGTGGTAGAGGGGTTAAAATGGCCGTTTTTGGACGTTGGACAACGACTAGGGGGTCAAAAGAGCCGTTGCCAACGGCTAGTTAACGACTGACTGTGATTTTCTATTTTTTTGGGACCGGTCCGGTCCGGTCCGACCGGTTCCGGTCCATTTTTATACCGGTCCATCCATTTTTTTTAACGCACCGTTTTGGAACCGGTTTCGGGGACCTCTTAAAGGTTTTGGTCCGATCGCTACCGGTCCGAACCGGTTACCGGCCCAAATCCGGCCCGATCCGGCTGTGACCGGACCGTTAGCCACTCTTAGTTGTTATCCATCGTTTCATAATGTGTTGTATTGTATTGTATCATGTGGTACTGTATCGTATTGTGTTGTACAACATTTGAACAGACTGTATTTTTTATCGTGGTTTAATAATTGAAAATAAGGTAAAAGGTAAAATGGGAATATCAAATAATAAGTGAGGGCATGATGGGTAAGAAAAATAGGTAACGACGCGATCCCACCAAATCGGTCGTTATATAAAGTGACAGTTTTCATGGTTACATAACCATGGATTTAACGATACCATATATTATTAATTAGAGAAACAATCAAAATAAACGTCATGCCCATAGTAACAATACAATACTGTTGAGAAGTTAGAAGGAATCGGCTGAGCTAGTGCTAGCTTAAGGCAGTTAGTGCAGTTAGTACAGTTGGAAGTGAGCTGGCATAATTAGTTAGAGTTAGTTGTAGTTAGTTAGGTGTGTTAAGTTAATTTGGTACCACAGATTAGTAGTCTATATATAGTAGAGTTTAGGAGATATTTTGTACACATTTTTCACTTTCCTTCCATTGCAAGTAATGAGCTAAGAAGCTAGTTCAATATTTCTCTCTCTAGATTCAATATTTCCCCAATTCTCCCAATTAGAATCTATGAATTTGACATGGTATCAGAGCTATTGACGATAGATCCAAGCTCACCTTAGCTGCATTACAGCATAGCTTACTTGCATTTAACACATACTAGTACAATCTGGTGGTTTAGGGATTCAATTTGTTGAAATTAGGGTTCTTAATTACCAATTTTCTCTACTGTTTTTCCCAATTTTTTGCTGAAATGGCGCTTGGATCATCTTGTAATGCATCCTTAGGTGATGAAGCTGTGGAAATCACAATCGATCATAATCACTCACTGTATTTGCATGCTTCTGATGCACCAGGATCTCTCAACATAGGGATACAACTAACAGGTATGGATAATTACACATTATGGAGTAGGGCAATGAGAGTTTCATTGTTAGGAAAGAATAAAATTGGATTCATTGATGGCACAGTTACTAAAGAAATGTTGGACCCTCACTTGTGAATCAGTGGGAAAGATGCAATGTTATAGTGCTATCATGGCTGATGAGTAATGTTAGTAAGTCCTTGTTAAGTGGAATTCTGTATTGGTCGAATAGTCATTCAGTATGGAAAGATCTCAAGGAAAGGTTTGACAAAATTAATCCAACTAGGGCTTATCATCTACAAAGAGAAATAGCAACTTTAGTGCAGGGAGTTTCATCTATTTCTGTGTATTATTCCAAACTTAAAGATTTGTGGGATGAATATGAATCCATGGTGCCACCACCATCATGTGACTGTGAGAAGTCCAAAGACTTCATGGAACATCCGGAGAAGCAGAAACTATACCAGTTTTTAATAGGATTAAGTGATGGCTATAGCGAGACTAGAAGTCAAATATTGATGATGGTTCCTGTACCCAATGTGAATCAAGCATATGCCATGTTGATCCAAGATGAGGATCAGAAACAAATTTCTGGGGATAATCAAATGATGAGTGATAAAACAATCCTACTGCATTACTTACAACCAAGGGATACATGGGCACAGGTCAAGGACGGAGAAAAGGGTATACTGCCAAGTACTGTGATAATTGCAGGATTAAAGGCCATACCAGATATGAATGTTATAAACTGGCTTATTGTGACAATGGTAATATAAAAGGGCATCCCACAGACATATGTTACAAAAACAAGAATAGAGGATATCAAGCTGACTCTAGCTACAAGAGGAGAGCAAATGCAGTTGTGGACACTGGAGGAGAAGGAACATCATCTAAAATTGACAACATCACAGCCCCACTGATCACTCAGGACCAGTACAACCAGCTTCTCAGCACGCTGAATAGAAATCGGTTTGGAGAAAGTGGTGAGGCAAATACTGGTGCTAGTGCAAACATGACAGGTAAGCCTCATTTCTTATCAGCCGATCCCATATGTCACTGGATAGTAGACAGTGGTGCCACAAACCATATGATTGGAGATAAGAACATGTTTCTGGATAGGCAAGTAGTTAATAATGCAGGAAAATTCCAGTTACCTAATGGTGAAGTAACTCAAGTTACACACATAGGATTTAGGAAGTTTTCAATTACCAAATGATGAAGTTATCAGAGATGTTCTGTGTGTGCCTAGTTTCAAATTTAACTTGCTCTCAGTTTCAAAGATGGTGAAAGATCTGAATTGTAAAGTGACATTTTATCGTAAGATGTGCACCTTTTAGGACCTCTCTACTGGGAGAGTCAGGGAGATTGGTAGAGAGCATGAGGGACTCTATGTGCTCAACTCCAGACAGCAGGGTTGCTCACTAGAAGGATGATCACTAGTGGCTAAGCAGCAAGTTAGTCCAGAGAGTTGGCATCAAAGAATGGGGCATGTACCTATGGTAATACTAAGGAAAATATATGCACTCAAGAATAATAGTAGTAGCATTTTACATCTGAATATTTGTGGAGTCTGTCCACTGGCTAGACAATGTAGACTTCCATTTCCTGTAAATAGCAACAGATCTACTAGCATGTTTCAGTTGTTGCACATGGATGTTTGGGGACCTTATAAGAGTGTTACATATGATGGAATGAAATACTTTCTCACTGTAGTAGATGATTTTTCCAGATGGACTTGGCTTTTCTTAATGAAGCTGAAATCTGATGTTGTTATGCTTCTCAATAATTTCATTGTCATGGTTAAAAATCAGTTTGGGCTCAATGTGAAGGATTTTAGATCAGATAACGGAACCGAGTTCTTTAATCACACCTGTAATGAGTTGTTTAACAGTCATGGAATCATTCACCAGAGTTCTTGTCCTTACACTCCACAACAGAATGAAGTTGTAGAAAGAAGACATAGACACATCCTTGAAACCAGAGCCATTAAATTCCAAGGTAGCTTGCCAACAAGATTTTGGGGGGTGTGTGTGGACACTGCAGTATGCATAATTAATAGAATACCATCTACTGTACTGGAAAATAGATCTCCATATGAGTTGATGATGAAGAAACAACCCTCTCTAGATCATATGAGAGTAATAGGTTGTTTATGCTATGCCACTAACCTGCTTAAACATGGTAAATTTGCACACGAGGCCATTAAATCAGTCATGATGGGTTATGCATCCCATTAGAAGGGATACAAACTGTATGATCTCACAAATCACACTTTCTTTGTTAGTAGGGATGTGATATTCTGTGAGACTGTGTTTCCTTTTAAGCAAGAAAGCAGGAAACCTGAGCCTAGAGCATTTCCAAAATCATTTGTCAATCCAGCAGAACATGAAGTAAATGAACTACAAGGCATCTCAATAACACATCACTAATCAAGGCACAGAGGAAGTGGAGCTCACTGAAATAATTGACAATGTTGCAATTGACTATGAAGCTGAAGAACTGGAACAACAGAATGAGCAAGAAGACTGTGAAGCTCAACCCTCTATGCAAATTGAGTCCCAAAGAAGATCAACTAGGAGTTCTAAACCATCTGTGTGGATGAAAGATTATGTATTGCCTGCAAAACCTTATTCAACAGCTACCTATTGCAAATACCCAATATCAGATGTGCTGTCTTATGCCGGTCTGTCTGCAAATTACCAGTGTTATCTGTCCAATTTCTCAGCAGAAGTGGAACCAAAGACTTATGCTGAAGCAACTAAAGATCCCAGATGGATAGAAGCAATGAAGGCAGAGATTCAGGCACTTGAAGAAAACAACACCTGGTAGATAACTGTGTTACCAAATGGGAAGAGAGCCATTGGGTGCAAATGAGTATACAAGATTAAGTATAAAGCTAATGGAGAGGTTGAAAGGTTCAAACTTCAAAGCCCGGCTTGTGGCCAAAGGCTATAATCAGAGGGAAGGAATAGACGTGGCCAAAGGCTATAATCAGAGGAAAGGAATAGATTACCAGGAGACATTCTCACCAGTGGTTAAAATGGTGACTGTAAGAACTATTGTATCCATTGCAGCTGCAAGAAAATGGGATATTCATCAGATGGATGTCTACAATGCTTTCCTACAAGGAGATCTCAATGAGGAGGTTTACATGAAGTTACCACAGCGGTTCAATTCTATAGCAGGAAAGGGAAAGGTGTGCAGGCTAGTCAAGTCACTGTATGGCCTCAAACA
Source organism: Petunia axillaris subsp. axillaris (assembly GCA_029990575.1). Classification (NCBI taxonomy): domain Eukaryota; kingdom Viridiplantae; phylum Streptophyta; class Magnoliopsida; order Solanales; family Solanaceae; genus Petunia; species Petunia axillaris. The sequence continues at coordinate 168,230,367 of JARKNS010000008.1, forward strand.
TGCATCCAGACAATGGAACATTAAACTCATTTCAGCCCTGACAAGCTCAGGTTTTGCACAAAGCTACCTAGATTATTCTTTGCTCACAAGAAGACAAGGTGATAAGATAGTTGTGGTCCTAGTGTATGTGGATGATTTGTTAATTACAAGGAATGACAAACAGATGTTGCAAGAGACAAAGAATATATTGCAGAGTCACTTCAAGATCAAAGATCTTTGTATGCTGAGATACTTTCTAGGGATAAAATTTGCAAGGAGTATGGAAGGTATTGTAATGCATCAAAGAAAGTATACCTTGGAATTAATATCAGAAGCAGGATTGGCTGGAGCTAAACCTGTCAACTCACCTGTAGAGTTGAATCAAAAGCTGACTACTGTGGAATTTGATAAGCACATTGGAGGTTCTGAAGGAGATAAAGTGTTATCAGATCCAAGCAGGTACCAAAGACTGATTGGAAGATTACTGTACCTTACCATCACTAGACCAGATATATCATATGTAGTACAGTCACTCAGTCAGTTCATGCATGCACCAAAGAATTCACATATGGAAGCGGCTCTCAGAGTTGTGAGGTATCTTAAGCAGGACCCAGGTTTAGGGATTTTGATGTCAGCAAAAGAGACAACTGAAGTGCAAGCATTCTGTGATGCTGATTGGGGCTCATGCATAAATACTAGGAGGTCAATCACTGGTTACCTTGTGAAGTTTGGAGGTTCTATGATATCTTGGAGATCAAAGAAACAGGACACAGTGTCCAGAAGTTCAGCTGAGGCTGAGTACAGAAGCTTGGTATCGGCAGTGGCAGAACTAGTTTGGTTGATAAAGCTGTTTCAGGAATTAGGAGTTAAAGAGAAGCTGCTAATTCCTATATACAGTGATAGCAAGTCAGCAATTCAGATAGCAGCTAATCCTGTGTTTCATGAGAGCACCAAGCATATTGACATTGATTGCCATTTCATTAGAGAAAAGATTCAGAGGAGGCTGGTTGATACAGTTTATCTTGCTACCACAAAAAAACTAGCAGATGTGCTCACTAAAAGGTTAACAAGTATTCAATATAGATATTTGTTGTCCAAGCTAGGCATGAAGAATCTCTTCACTGGCACTAGCTTGAAAGGGGGTGTTGAGGAGTTAGAAGGAATCAGCTGAGCTAGTGCTAGCTCAAGGCAGTTAGTGCAGTTAGTACAGTTGGCAGCGAGTTGGCATAGTTAGTTAGGGTTAGTTGTAGTTAGTTAGGTGTGTTAAGTTAATTTGGTACCACAGATTAGTAGTCTATACATAGTAGAGTTTCGGAGATATTTTGTACACATTTTTCACTTTCCTTCCATTGCAAGTAATGAGCTAAGAAGCTAGTTCAATATTTCTCTCTCTAGATTCAATATTTCCCCAATTCTCCCAATTAGAATCTATGAATTTGACAATACCGTACTATGGGTTACAAGGGTATTTACACCATTAACTCATCTAACTACGAAAATCACCAATTTTTAGAACCAAATATTTTGTACTTTGATATTGTTTAATTGAAATAGGAATTCAACTACTATGATTCATCACATAACAAAATTTTTAATTTGATAAAAATTGTCAACGAGTAAAATTTAATCATTTGACGATTCCATCGTTTTGACCGAAGTATTAGGAGTTCAAGTTATATAAAAGCAATTACAGAATCATAATCAATTTGAAATGTTGGGCGTTTGACTATAAAAGCAAGTACAAAACCATAATTTGATATGTGGACAAGGGGAGAGCTTAAACAAAAAGAACCAAAAAAAAAAAAAAAAAAAGTGAACATGAGAAATTTAAACATTTCTTCACCTTAACTAAAGTTTCAAGTTCAAATTTTGACAATAAAATTATTTTTGATAGTAAACAGTAAACACTTTAGTTAATTTGAGGTGAAACATGGAACACAAATCAATGTACGATGAGATAAAATCACATTTCATATACAACTAATATCGTGACAAGAATCCAAATTAACCATACTAGCGTATGCAACATAGCAAGAAAAGACCCATAAAACATTCCAATTGGAATTTGGAACTCAAAAACATTTTCTTTTCATTTCATCTCCTCCTAAAGATCATCACCCATGTATGCTAATAACCTCCTTCACAACTACCCTCCAACTGTAACACTTTCTTCATCAATCCATGCCTTCAAACCAACAATATTATTCAAGAACCACTTCACTTTAAACCCAACAACAAAGTCCCTTTATCTTCAATCCAAGAAATCAAGAACCTTTATTATCAGTTGTGCAGCAGCAAATAACAGTGACAGTGTTAAGGGTACAGTGAACTGGCCTGAATTGTTGCAAAAATGGTCCCCAAAAAATTTTCTTGGAGCTGATAAGCTATTTAGAGCTATATCTAGTGCTACCTCTAGCCCCATTGCTCAATACATACCTTCCCCTTTCACTTTCTTGCACTCTGTTGATCCCAGAATCAAATTGGTACTCTCAATTTTATGTCTTTTCAGGTTTTTAATGTGAAAAGTTTTGAACTTGTTAAATTTAATCATTGGGGTTTGTTTAGTTTTGTAGTTTTTCATTTTTTGTTATGGTTCAGTAATTGTTTCCTAGGCTTTGGTCTAGTAGTAAGAGCTCAGCTTGTGATATGTGGTTAGGCACCCCTGTCGACAAAAGCCTGGTATTTAAGTGGAGGAGGATAGAAGGGTGATTGGCGAGCCCATTATCCACCAAGTTATAACTCGTGTGCCAGTAGGCCTCAAGGATTTCTCTGCTATTATAAAAGAAAAGCATGGTTCAATAATCCGGGTTTTCTTGTTTAGCTATGTACATGGGTTGTTTCTGAATTGTATGTTATGGCTCAGTAATTGCGTTTTCTTGTTTGATATGTTAAATACGAAAAAAGGAAAATGTTAAATTTGGTTATTTAGGAAGCAATTTGTGAATAATGTTATACATGCTTTTCACTATGCCAAGTAGCTTGATAGAGCTGAATTTAGTGAGCTAAGCTGCTCTGCTTTGATTTCTTATTAATGCATTGTTGGGTTTTAGCAACTGGATTTGTAATCTCATCGTCCGTTATGAACCCTGATCATGGGAATCCTAATTTTAGATTTTCTATTGTTAGTTAGTTAACATAACTCCTTACTCGTATGTGTGATTGGTAGAAAAGGGTTTACATTGTAACGAGTTAATTAAATAAGAAACGGGATAGGGCTAGGTTGGTGGTCAAGGGGCCGTTTGCTGGAAAGAAATACCGGTGTTTGTTTGCTGCAGGAAGTGAAGGGAGTCTATCTCTTCTAAAGCTGCATGTTTTGCGCATAGCATAATAAATATTCATAATCAGGATTGGTTAAGTTTTGTGGCGCCTTTTTATTTTGGTGTACACTTTTTTTTTCTTTTTTTTTTTTAAAATGTTCGGCATTGATTGCTATCTACTGCACCGAGAGAGGTTAGTCTACAGTGTTGAAAGAACTTCTTTTCTATAGGTTTCATCCACTATGTCATCTGTGTTGTGGTTGTCGAAGACTTGATTTACTTGGATGTCTCATATCTGTTCCTTGGTTATGCAGGCATGGCTCATTACTCTAGTTATTTTACCGGCAAAAGCAAATTTAATCATGCGTTTGTCTTTGGTTGTGTACTTAGCTATACTATCCATTTTGGTCCAGCCTGAACAAGTGTGGAAGGTACATTTGGCCTTGAATCTTAACGAGTTTATGCTTCAGAAAGTTTTTCTTGGGATTCTGATGGAGAATCTGTCTTGCTTGTTCTGCTAAAGTTTGCCAATGCTGGAGCATTCCCATGTTGATTATCTAATATAATTACAGGATCAACTTGGGAGAGTCACACTGCTCTCTGGGCTCTTATTTGTAATGTTGGGCCTAAGTACTGACAGCGCACCTTCCCTTCTCTCTTCAAGAGCTCCCCCACCTTCAATGATGGGATTGCCACCTTTTCCTGCATCATTTGAAGGTTATAAATATGTAATATTGAAACTGGGGCCATTACAACTCACCAGAAAGGGCTTATCAACTGCTACTACATCAGCATGTTTAACCTTCACTGTGAGTAGCAACTTGCCATTTGTTGTTGAGTCAACATAGCAAACTAATCATATACTCCTAGTAGTACAAAGGTACATTTTTTGAGTTAAGACAGGTGGCTGCTTTCTCATTAGTTAATGTAAACGAGTTTCAGTCTGTTAACTGTTTTAAGTTTAGACTTGAAGATCTTGCACTTTCTGTATAACATTCTCTACTTGCACCTTTAAGAAGAAAATTACAGTCTGGCCATTCTTCTTTAATCGACTCGTATAAATTTCAGTATTTATTGAACTTTTGAACTTCTTGGGTGAAGTCCTTGGATATCTTAAAGTAATCCAGTTTATATGAATCTATGGACCAAATTACTTATCAAAAAAATAAATTTATGGACCAAATTGTGCAATGAATTCCGGATATGACCAGCAGTATAGGGATTGCCAATTAAGATATTTATTCCTGAATATCTCATATCTCCTATAGACTTCAATTTTTTCTGTTCCCTCCTGAACTCAGAAGAAAACAATCAATGTGCAGTGACTCCATTCTTGTCTAAACATTAACTCCCAGTAACCTTCTGATTCTAAGTAAACTGTTTCTAATAAATTAGCTCTCTTTTGATCAAAGATCTTCCAAAGTGCAAGTGTTTTCCTTTCAACTACAACACCAGAGCAGATAGCTTTTGCCTTGCGGTGGTTTATATCCCCTTTGGCCAAGCTTGGTGTCCCTGTTGCTGAAGTTATCCTCACTCTCCTGCTCTCCTTGAGATTTATCAATCTCGTGTTTGATGAGGTGAGTAAGGTTTGTTATTTTTATTAGACTTTATAGAGATGGAGATTTTTAGGAGCATGCACTATTATAATCACGAAACAGTTCCAAAATTCTGATTCTTCTTGGTGTAATTTTGGCAGGTCCGAAATGTTGCCCTTGGTATTGTATCTCGTAGGATTAATTGGCAGCAGTTGACAATGTTGGAGACAATAGATGGTTAGTGTATTATTAAAGATAACCAACTCATTGCATTTAAGCACTGTATGATTCATTGTTAACTCTTCTATTCGCAGTTCTTTTGTTTGTGAATGGTTTTTTTTCTTGCATTCCAATTGAAGTAAGTTGGTTACTCTGTTGATACTATACACAACAACTAATAGGATTTCGTAATAATAGTTAAATTCTTTTCTTTTCCCTAATTATGATAAATTGCCTTGAATGATGAGTACATAATATGTTGTTCCATTGTCGTTATTTTTTAGCTGTAAAAGGATGTTTATCTGGCTTCTGTGCCAGTCAAATGCAAATCCTTTTCACACTAACCAAATGTTGTTCCATTTTCAAATTTGTGAAAACCCTCATCTCTTCCTGACTTTGATTTTCTCTTCTAAAAGCTGTTGCTTTCTGGTCTCTAAGACACATAATTCGATCTCTTGCAGTTTTCTTCACATATATTCGTCGGATATTCAGAAATATTTTTGTTCATGCAGAGCAGATATCTCAGGTATGAACTCTGTAACATGTCGTCTTATTTTAGCATTAATCTACCATTTGCAAGAATAGGTCCTCCTTCTCTGTGTGTGTTTAGGTTTTCGTTCTATTCAAGTGGGTTATAATTTGTCGCTCTCTTTCTGTTCCCTAGAAGAGTGTTATTTTCATGTTTCGTTCTGCATTGTAAAAGATGAGGGTACGGTAGCAAAAATAAATTGCACAATTATCAGTACATGTAATAGAATACACTTCATATGAAATATGACACAACATCATGACTATAAATATGAATATTATTTAATGAGCTAATAGTCATTACCAGCAACTATTTATTGAAATAGAGCTATGCATGTTTAAGATAGTTAAAGATCCTAGAAACAGGTTTGAACTCTTAGTAAAAGCCTAGAACGAAGTAATGTGATTCCAATTATTATACTTAGCAAGCCCTGCAAAATCAGATTTCGTTAATGTCAGGCATAGGAACTAATGGGAGACATGTAGATCTAATGTAGCATAAACCAATAAGCCACAGAGTTGGCACTTAACTGTATCGATGCAATGCTCATGGACATAGAACAGTAGTTCACTGGATTGTGTTTGTAATTTAATTGTAGCATCTGGTGGGTGGTTGAGATTTGTTCCTGAGAGCAGGATAAATCTGTTTGTCTATTAGGTTGTCATTTTTTCTTGTTTTTTTGGTTAGGTTGTATTGAATTTTGCTATTATGCATTATCATGAAACTTTCTGCTTCTTGTAGGCAATGATTGTTAGAGGTTTTCGAGGGGACAGCACCACTCACAAAGTATTCTTGTCAGCAGATTCTTCTAATGGAGTTGCAAATTGTATTTCCATATCATGCCTTTTTGGTCTAATTGCCTTAGTCACTTTGCCCAAGTACCTACAATGAAACATGAAATTCTAATAATTGGAAAAAGATTTATCCCTTGACCTTTAAACCTTCATCTCTCTTAACCTCGTACATAGCAAAGGTCGGAGTTCTTTCTCCTTTTTTTCCTCCACAGTTTACCTAAGTCAAATTCTTTACACACTGATGCCCATGAAAAAGAAAACCAGTCCACTCAGTTTTGTTTATTAGTTGAAGCTGCGCAACAACAACAATCCTTATCTCGAAGTTGATGGCCGGTTGTTCTCTTCCTTTATCTGTGGTGAGTATTGAAGTTGTTACTTCCATAGCAGCTGCTTAAGATTGCAATGGAAGTGTTTTGACCTGGTTGTATATGGTACAAAGGTGGTCGATACATCCATTTTTTTGGATTAACAAGATAGTTCCTGGAATCTAAATGTGACAGATCCAGATATTTCTCTTTATCAGCGATAAAAAGGGACTTTAACGAGTTCCGTTGAAGAGAAGCTAACTGGTGATTACAAGTTTACCAACAGAATTAGTCCGTTTTGCAGAAGAAAGTCATCGAAGTTTTTGTGTAATTCGTGGTTGCTGCAGTCATTTTAGCTCTCGCCACAAAGATCTGTGAGTTGCAGAATTATGAGCTTCTGTCTACAATGGTCAGAGTCTCAGAGCATGATATGCAAAAGTCTAGAAACCAAAGCATTGGAAGAAAAAAACTTTGCAAGTGATTGTTTAAACTGTTAGAAAATGCAAATATGATGTAGTTGGCATATTCTTCGTGTAAAGACACCACTGAAATCTTGTGTGTATAACTTATGATAAAAAATTTAGGGAACTCTTTTTACTTGATGAAAGAAATCACAGACGAGCTTTTCTTTTTCTTCTTTTGCTTTACAAAAGTTGCATGGTTCTGAAACTGGAAAAATAATTGTGCCTTGGCGTACCAAGCCACTAAATGCACGACATATGGTAGTCATATTAGGATACTTATCACTCATGTTAATTAATGTAAATTCTTACCGTATCTTAGGACTTTAGTTGTGTAAGTTTATACAGCTTAATGCAAATATGTGCGACTAAAAGTATTTTCTGATTCGAAATTAGCCACATTCATTAAAAGTTAGGAAGTGTAGCTCTGAAGTTCACTTCAACTCAGTCATGAAATAAAAAGACAATTAGAGGTTGTGCACAAACAGTCTTTCTTAGGGATTCACATATTAGCCAATACTTATATATTGTCCTTTTTTCTAAATTGAAAAAATGAACTTGAAGACACAAGGGCTAAAATATAAATAGCAGCCGTTAGAGTGGCTTTCCACCTGAGAAAATGATAGTTAAGCCCAATAGAAGATAGTAGGTTTATTGACCCAATAGGTACAATTGTTGTTGCATCGCGTATAACCTGGCAAAGCACAGTAAAAAGATTCATCTGCTTCCTCTTTCTTACCAAAGGAAAAATTGTCATTAAAGGTTTTCCAGATCTGATTAGCCTTAAAGCATTGTTCTTGCTAAGTTACAGTGCCGCAGAATTTATGGAGAATCATAGAACTTGGTAAATTATTCATTAAAAGTAATATTCTTTTTTGCATTTATAGCTCATATGCATATATATTAGTGTATGTAAAGAGGCCCTTCATTTCATGTATTCAAGCTGAAATTTTGTTGCCATTGTTTGGATACCCTTTTGGATTTTAGTAAAGAATCTGCAAATTTGAACTTCTTTCTTGTATATGCAAACACATTTCATGTATTTTACTTTATTTAAACAAAAAAAGGCATTCCATGTAGTTTAGCTGAATACTTGTAGTTGATTGGCATCTCTGGATACCCATCTAAGTTTTGTAAACAATCTGCAGATTTGGATGGCTAGACCTCCATTATTTGTGGCAAACTTGTGCACTCGCCAAAACCTCAGGTCGCCATCCCGTAACCTTACAATTGCTGGAAGTAATAGTGGGGGTGCAGGTGAAGTTTCTGTGCAGAAGCCTGATTATTCAATTCCAGAAAATCATCAGGATGATCAACAGAGCTTCATTGAGATAGCTAAAGATGTTTGCAAAGTCATTCGGACACGGCCCAGATGGGAACAGACATTGTTTTCTGATTTTCCCACTGTTAATTTTACTGATCCAAGATTCTACACTGAGGTTTTGAAGGCTCAAAATAATGCTTTGTTGTCGCTTCGGTTTTATTATTGGCTTAGTTCTCAGAATGGGTTTTCAAGGGATGAGTTCTCTGACGATGTAATATTCAGCGGGCTTGTACAAGCCAAGGCTGCTGGTGCAGCTAAATGTTTTAGACAAAATATGATCTTTGTGCCTCAACCTAGTTGTTTGGAGTCCTACATTGAGTGTCTTTGTGAAAATGGATTAATTGAGGATGCCCTCGATGTGTTTGCTGAATTGAGAGGTATTGGACACTGCCCATCATTAAAAATTTGGAATTCAGCGCTTTCAGATACAATCCGAGCTGGCAGAGCTGACATTATCTGGAAATTGTATGAGGATATGACGAAATTTGGTCTCGTAGCAGATGTAGATACGATTGGGTACTTGATTCAAGCTTTCTGTATGGAGAACAATGTTCCAAAAGGTCATCAACTTCTCCGACAGGTCTTGGAAGCTGGGCATGTCCCTAGTAATGTTGCTTTAAATAAATTGATATATGAATCATGTAAGAACGGAGATTACTTTAGACTGTCAGCTCTTCTCCATGCAATGATCGCAAATAATTGTTCTCCCAATATATTCACTTATCAGCAAGTTATTCAGGGACTATGTGAAAGGAGAAAGAGGCGTGAAGCTTTTCGAATATTTAATGTTATAAGAGATAGAGGCTATGCTCCTGATATGGTTATGTATACAACAATGATTAGTGGTCTATGTAAAATGAAATTGCTTGGAGATGCCCGGAAATTATGGTTTGAGATGATTCAAAAGGGATTCAATCCCAACGAGTACACATATAATGCACTCATCCATGGGTATTTAACAACCAACCATCTAAGTGAAGCTGAAAATCTTTATAAGCAAATGCGAGATAAAGGATACGGAGAGACCACAGTGACATACAACACCATGATTCATGGGCTTTGTCTTTACAGAAGAGTAGGGAAAGCTCACACCTTGTTCAATGAAATGGCTGAGAAAGGCGTTTCACGTGATGTGGTCACATACAATTCTCTAATTCAGGGTTTCTGCAAGGATGGGAAGATAACAGAAGGTCTTCACTTTTTATATGAACTTCTAAAGCAGGGCTTGCAACCATCACCTGCTTCTTATACAGTGTTAATCGAGAAACTCTGTGAGGTTGGCCAGGTTGAGGAAGCTAAATCATTGTGGAGTGATATGCAGGAGAGAGGTGTCAGACCTGCAGCGTCGACTCATGATTCTATCATACTCGGGCTGATCAAGCAAGGATATGTAACAGAAGGGGTGGATTGGTTGAGCAGTATGATGAAGAGCAAGCTCAGACCAAGGAGAAGAACTTTTGAGAAGCTTATTTATGATCTTTCTCGAGCAGATAAGTTGGGGGACTCGCTATTCATTTTAGATTACATGCTTAGGTTAGGTTATGCTGTCAGTGAGCATATTTTTCATTCTCTAGTAAATAAACTTTGCAAAGATAATTCCCACCATATTGAGATGCAAATGGGAAATATTATCTGAACAATCCAAGATGATTGATGCCTTATACACATTGTAGCACCTTTATCTTGGGAAGAAAATAGTTTTTTTCTTGATACACCTTGATCATGCAACTTCAACATTTTGTTTTATTACTTTACGCAGTACTCAGTCTATTGATACGTGATTGCCAGCTGAAACTTCGTGGTTAATCTATTTTTTTTTAGTTCCTAATAACCAGCAAATTTCGGATGGGTTAACTGCCCAGCACTGGTTGGTGCACAGGTTCGAAACTCTAGAGGTGGAACTCAGGAGAGTATGGGTATGACCCTCTACTCCTCCCGCTTAAATACCCTGCTTTAGACGTCGTTAGTATTCAAATACCAGGCTTTAGACATTGGTAGTGTTCAAATTCACACCGTGCGCCTACACACATTCCACATTGTACTTCCTTTACCGTTGAACTAAAGCCTCAGGTAACTGCTATCTCGGGTGGATCAAAGCAATTGGGAGTCACACTGCTGTCTGGGCTCTTATTTATAATGTTGGGCCTAAGCACTGACAGCGCACCTTCCCTTGTCTCTTCAAGAGCTCCCCCACCTTCAATGATAAGATTACCACATTTTCCTGCATCGTTGGAAGGTTATAAATATGTAATCTTGAAGCTGGGGCCATTACAACTCACCAGAAAGGGCTTATCAACTTCCAGCAACTCCAGTCTTGTCTGAATATTACCTCCCAGTAAATTTCTGATTCTGAGTAAAGTGGTTCTAATGAATTAGCTCTCTTTTGATTTAAGATCTTTCAAAGTGCAAGTGTTTTCATTTCAACAGCAACACCACAGCAGATAGCTTTTGCCTTGCAGTGGTTTATATCCCCTTTGGTCAACCTTGGTGTCCTTGTTGCTGAGGTTATCCTCACTCTCCTGCTGTCCTTGAGATTTATCAATCTCGTGTTTGATGAGGTGAGCAAGACTGTAAGGTCTATTATTTTTATTAGACTCTACAGGGATGGAGTTATTTTTAGGTAGAATGTGCTGATTGTAATCACGAAACAGTTACAACTCTGATTCTTTTGGTTTTTGGTAATAATTTTGGCAGGTCCAAAATGTTGCCCTTGGTATTGTATTTCGTATTGGCAGCAACTGACAATGTTGGAGACAATAGATGGTTAGTGTTTTATTGAAGATAACTGACTCCATAGCATTTAAGCAGTAAGCACTGTGATTGATCGTTAATTCTTCTATTCACAGTTCTTTTGTTTGTGTATGGTTTTTTCTTGCATTCCAATTGAAGTAAGTCAGTTACTTTGTTAATACTGTACAAAAGAACTAATAGGATTTCATGCTAGATCAATTCTTTTCCTTAATTATGATAAATTGCCTTGCAAAACGATTGAGTACATATCATGCTGTTCCATTGCCGTTACCTTTTTTTTTTTTTTTTTTTACCATAAAGATAGGTTCGCTTGGTCTCTGTGACAGTCAAATCCAAATCCTTTTCACACTAACCAAATGCCCTTCCATTCTCAAATTTGTGAAACCCTCATCTCTTCCCAACTTTGATTTGTTTCCCTAAAAGGTATTGCTTAATGCTCTCTAAGACCCGTAATTCGACCTCTTGCAGTTCTCTTCACCTATATTCGTCGGATATTCAGAAATATTTTTGTTCATGCAGAGCAGATATCTCAGGTATGAACTCTGTAACATGACCTCTTATTTTAGCATTTATCTACCATTTCAAGAATAGGTGCTCATCCTCTGTGTGCGTTTAGGTTTCGTTCTATTCAAGTGGTGATAATTTGTCGCTTTCTTTCTGTTCTCTGGAATACTGTTATGGTCGTGTTTGATTCTGCATTGTAGAAAGATAAAGAGTATGGTTGCAAAATAAATTGCTCAAATATCAGTACATGGAATAGAACAAACTTCATAATGAAATGTGACACAACATCATGACTAGAAATATAGATATTTTATCATGAGCTGACAGGCATTACCAGCAACTATTTATTGAAATAGAGCTATGCGTGCTTAAGATAGTTAAAGATCCTAGAAACAGGTTTGAACTCTTATTAAAAGCCTAGAACGAAATAATACTACAACAACATACCCAGTTTATCCCATAAGTGGGGTTTGGGGAGGGTTAGATGTACGCAGACTTTACCCCCCACTAAGGTGGAGAGGCTGCTTCCGGCCTAGAACGAAATAATGTGATTCCAAATATTATACTTTGCAAGCCCCGCAACATCAGATTTCGTTAATGTCTAAGGCATAGGAATTAACGGGAGACACGTAGATCTAATGTAGGATAAAGCCACAGAGTTGGCACTTAACTGAGTCGATGCAATGCTCATGGACATTGAACAGTAGTTCACTGGATTGTGTTTGTAATTTAATTGTAGCATCTTGTGGTTGATATTTGTTCCTGAGAGCAGGATAAATCTTTTTGTCTATTAGGTTGTCGTTTTTCTTGTTCTTTTGCTAGGTTGTATTGAAATTTACTATTATGCATTATTCTGACACTTTCTACTTCCTGTAGGCAATGATTGTTAGAGGTTTTCGAGGGGACAGCACCACTCACAATATTCTTGTCAGCGGATTCTTCTAATGGAGTTGCGAATTATGTTTCCATATCATGCCTTTTTGGTCTAATTGTCTTAGTCACTTTGCCCAAGTACCTACAATGAAACATGAAATTCCAATCATCGGAAAAAGATTTGTCGCTTGACCTTTTAACCTTCATCTTTCTTAACCTCCTACGTAGCAAAGGTTTTCCTTGTCGTCGGACTTCTTTCTCTTTCCCGATGTCCAAATTTTTACTCCTTTTCCAGAAGAAAGTTGGATTCATTTCCAGACTGACGCCCATGAGGAAGAAAAACCGGTTCACTCGGTTTTCTTTATTAATAGAAGCGGCACAACAGCTATCCTTAATCACAAAGGTGATGGCTGGTTGTGCTCTTCCTTTATCTGTGATGAGTATTGAAGATTGTTACTTCCATAGCAGCTGCTTAAGATTGCGACGGAAGTGTTTGGACCAGGTTGTCTATGGTACAAAGGTGGTCAATATATACCTCTTTTGGATTAACAAGTTATTGCTCCGGGATCTAAATGTGACGATCCATATTCCCTTTATCAGGGCAAAAAAGGGAACTTTAACGAGTTGTGCTTTCTTAATATATTAGCCAATGGAACAATTGAATGGGTATTTCCGCAATAAGGAGAGGGGCAAGTGAATCAATGCCAGAACCAGTTAGAAGCCTGTGAACTGGCTTCTGTCATTTGATTTGTTCACTGAGCATTTTTTGATGAAATGAGAATGCTCAGTTTGTGGGCCAAAATGGCGGACTCTCCATCCTGTACTCAGAGGCCTTGGATCAGTCAAGGAGAGAGTTAGCTGAGACTGGTTGCTGGAGTCCAGCCAGGAGTCCAGAGAACATATCCCTATCACCCAAGCATTGGATGGAACTTAGCTGCAAGAAGTGACCCAGTTTTCTGCGGTAATAACTGGTTGCAAACTTCCACTTTTTAGTAATGATATTATGGTTCTGACATGGAGACCGAATTTGTGGACTCCTTTCAATGGGAGATAAAGGAAGCATTCTGAAGCCGTACTGTGGACGAAGGCTGTTCTTGCTTTACTCTTCAACAACATACCTAGTATGATCCCACAAGTGGGGTCCGGAGGGTGAGGTGTACACTGACTATCTTACCGTGTGTGAGGTAGAGAGGTTTTTTCCGATAGACCCTCGGAGGTGCCGCTGCCGGTTTCAATTGGCCTGTCTCTTTTTCAATGTATTATTGTTTTGTTGTGCTTGAACGAGGTGGCATTCCTTGTGGCAACCGTAATTTTGTGACTCGAAAAAGATTGTTGACCATCTGTTTCATTGACAACCATATATCACTACATGAGAGTTCTCTAGTAAAGTACCTCACATAGTGGCAAGTAGATGGTGTTGGAACAACAATTCAGGTTGATCGCCGGTGAGAAATGTAAAGCGACTAGGGTTTGTTTAGAGAGAGAATATCAGAAGTGGAAGCTGAGGAATTTAGGAAAATGAAGCGATGGGGCAGACGTAGCCCATGAGTTGCTTTATATATGTGGGCCTGTGGCCCAATTACAATTGTAATAACTATTACAAAATAGGCATCAGCCCATATACAATAATTAGCTAATGAAATGTATGTATAACAAGGAAACTTATACAGACTAGAACAAAGCTAAAATACTAACTCCAACACTCCCCCCCTCAAGTTGGAGGGTGGTTGGCCACACCCAACTTGCTAAGGATGTTCTGATGAGTCACACCAGGGAGAGCCTTAGTGAGCATATCTGCGAGTTGAAGTTTACTGTGAACAAAGGATAGTGAAATGAGACCAGCTTGTAATTTCTCACGAACGAAGTGACAATCCAATTCAATGTGCTTGGTGCGTTCGTGAGAGACCGGGTTCTTTGCAATGTAGATCGCGGATTGACTGTCACAGTGAAGAGGCACAGGGATGACAGAAGGTACAGCAAGTTCAACAAGCAAGCGAGTTAGCCAAGCAAGTTCCGCCACAATCCGGCGCATGGAGCGATACTCTGCCTCAGCAGAGGAAAGAGAAACAGTGTGCTGCTTCTTTGATTTCCAAGTAAGAAGGGAACCACCAAATAATACCAAATAGCCACTGACTGAGCGGCGAGAATCCGGGCAAGCAGCCCAGTCAGAGTCACACAGTAAGCTTGCAAAGACAAATCAGCAGTAGCATTCATGAAAAGCCCTTGACCCAAAGTACCCTTAATATACCTCAATACATGTAGGGCAGCAGAAAGGTGAGAAGTAGTAGGAGAATGCATAAATTGACTGAGGGACTGCACAGAATAAGCCAAGTCAGGCCTTGTGTTGGTCAAGAAATTCAACTTACCAACTAGTTTCTATACACAGATGGATCAGGAAGGGGGTCACCAACACCAGCTTGCAACTTGAGATTAACCTCCAAAGGGCTGGCAACAGGTGAGCAATTCAGACAGTCAAATTCTGTGAGCAAGTCCAGTGCAAACTTCCTTTGACAAATGATGACACCACCCTGTTCAGGAAGTATTTCTAGACCCAAAAAATAATGAAGATGGCCCAAGTCCTTAATTTTAAACTGCTCATCCAAGGACTGCTTGAGAGACAAAATCTCTTTAGTGTCATTTCCACTCAAGAGAATATCATCAACATAAACTGCGACCACTGTGAGCAAAGAGCCATTAGATTTGAGAAACAAGGAATAGTCATTTTTAGAAACCATGTAGCCTCTAGAAAGGAGAGAATCACTAAGCTTGGAATACCACTGCCTAGATGCCTGTCTGAGGCCATACAAAGATTTCTTGAGTTTACAGACTATGTTAGAGTGAGGAACCACCAATCCTTGAGGTACTCTCATAAACACTTCTTCATCTAAATCCCCATGAAGAAACGCATTGTTAACATCTAATTGGAATAAATCCCACCCATTCTTGATAGCCACAACAATCACAGTTCTAATAGTGGTCATCTTGACAACAGGGGAGAAAGTTTCATTAAAGTCCACCTTCTTTTTGTGTGTCCCCCCTCACTACTAACCGAGCTTTAAACCTTTCAATACTCCCATCAGCCCTATGTTTAATTTTGTAAACCCATTTATTGCCAATAGGTTTCTTCCTCGGGGGGAGATCCACCAACTCCCAAGTCCCAGTAGCCTCTAAGGCTTGAAATTCCTGGAGCATAGCTTCTTGCCAAGCAGGGTGCAGAGCAGCCTGATGGTAAGTAGTAGGCTCATGTGCAGCATCTAAGGCACTAATGAAATGCTGATTAACAGAAGTTAAACTACTGAAACAGACAGATTGGGGGCAAGCAGAAAGAGAGGTGAGAGTGGGGCACACATAATCAGCCAAATGGGCAGGGGGATGGTGAGATCTAGAGGGGTATCTGGGTTGTGGGGATTGGACAACAGGGGAAGATGAAAGAACAGGGGAAATGGAAATAGCATGAGGGGAAACAGAAGGATGTGGAGGAGATGTGGGGGTGGGACCTGGAGTGGGAAGAATGGGGTCATTAAAAACAGTAGAATGAGTGGCATCAGGGAAGACAGTCCTACATGAAGAATGATCTGAGTAGGGAAAGACATCCTCATGAAACACAACATTCCTGGAGATTAAGACTGTGTGGTTAGAGAGTTGGAGTAACTTGTAAGCTTTCTTGCCAGGAATGTAACCTAGAAAAACACATGGACTGGACCTGGGAGAGAACTTGTTTCTATGAGGAGCAGGTATAACAGCATAACAGAGACACCCAAAACTCTTCAAATGGTCATAGGAGGGTCGGCAACCATGGAGAACCTCAAAAGGAGTTTTACCTGAAAGGATGGCACTAGGAAACCTGTTGATCAAGTAAGTAGCAGTAAGGACACAATCTCCCCAAAAATATAGTGGCAACTTAGAGTGAAAAAGTAGTGCTCTTGCTGTCTCTAAGAGGTGCTTGTGTTTTCTTTCAACAATCCCATTTTGTTGAGGAGTGTAGACACAAGAAGTTTGATGGAGAACACCAACACTTTGAAAAAACTGTGAGGCTTCATGACTAGTGCCAAGTTCTAGTGCATTATCAGTTCGAATGGTTTTAATGGGCAGGTTAAATTGTGTCTTGACCATAGAAAAGAAAGATTTAAGGACTGTTAAAGCATTGCTTTTGTGACTAAGAAGATGAGTCCAAGTTGTCCTACAGTCATCCACGATAGTTAAAAAATATTTATAATGTTTTTGAGTGGGAGTGTGATAAGGACCCCATACATCCACATGAATTAAATCAAACACATTTGATGCATGGGAAGAACTGATTGGAAATGAATTTCTTTGTTGTCTAGCAAGTGGGCAAATGTTACAAATGAATGGTTGTTTTTCACAGATTGGTACATTTATACTCTCTATTTTCTGTAATTTGGGAAAGGGAAGATGGCCTAGTCTATGGTGCCACAAAACATGTGCCTTATTAACATTCAAAGTATTTACATGAACAGACATAGGAACAGGGGCAGGGGAGGTAGTGACAGGATGTGCAGAATGTCCAGGAGAAGTTGAAGAAGTCACTTGTAGGAGGTAAAGCCCTTCAGCCACTTTACCAAGTACCAATGGCTTCCTCAGAGAAGGGCCCTGTAGCAAACAGTTTGAGTGGGTAAAAGTTAGGCTAAGAGTGGAGTTAGCCAACAACTTATGTACTGAAATGAGGTTGTATTTAAAAGTAGGAACAAATAGTACTTTGGAAAGAACAACAGAATCATTAATGAAAACAGTGCCAAAACAGGAGACTTTAACTTTATAACCATTTGGTAAATTGACTAGGTAAGGGGTAGTAAGATGGGTAATGTCTGACAATAGGGATTTGTTAGATGTCATGTGATCTGATGCCCCAGAGTCTAAGATTCATGTATCAGCATTCAAAGTAGAGCCAAGACAATTACAATGCCTACAACTTACACTACAGGAGCAATTAGGTATACCTGCAAAGTTGGCAGAAGCAGGGACTGGAGCAACATCATCAGATTGTGTCACTTGCACACCTTGCAAGATATTCATCAGCTGAGTGTATTGTTCAGGTGTGATCACAGCAGCTTGGCCAGAAGAAAGTTCAGGAGCTGTAGGGTTGGAATGAGCACTGGCAGCCAGTCGTCCAGTCCTAGTACCCATCTTGGAGGTGTGATTAGTATTCTGTGATGAATGTTGAGAGTAACCACCAGAGGACTGTTGATTCTTGAACTTCAGCTTCAAACAGTCATCTATAACATGACCATCCTTCTTACAGTATTTGCAGAAAATCTTCCTCTGATTAGATTGTCTTCTTTGGTTTGAGTGCTGAGGAGTATTAAAATTGTATCTAGATTGAGATGAATAATTTTGCCCTGACTGAGAACCAACAGAAAAAGAAGCAGATTCATTTTGGAAAGGTGCCATGTTCTGGATTCCTCTTTGTTTCTCATCTTGGATTACCAAAGAATATGCCTTGCTTATGCCAGGCAAGGGCTGCATCATCAGGATATTTCCTCTAGCATTGTTGTAAGCCTCATTTAGACCCATAAGGAATTGCATCAGCTTCTGATTCTCTGTCCTCTTTATCATCTTCTTCTTCCCTCCACAAGTGCAGGTGCACACACAATGAGAGTCAGAATCAAGTGACTCCATTTCAGACCATAATCTTTTCATCTTGTTAAAGTAACTGCTTATGTCAGAGGCTCCCTGAGAACTAGAACTTAATTGCTTTTGCACTTCATACATTGTTGCTCCATTAGCTTCACCATACCTCTCATTTAACTCCTCCCAGATCCCCCTAGCAGTGGTGGAATATATGACACTCTGTGCAATTTCAGGGTCAATGGAGTTGAGAAGCCAGGCAATGACCATGTTGTTGCATTGTTCCCACTGATCGAATAGGGGTGATTCAGGTGGGGGTTGTACATAAGTTCCATTGATAAACCCCATTTTCTTCTTGGCAGAAAGCCCAATGACAATAGCTCTTCTCCATGCTCCAAAGCCGATACCATTAAATTGCTTAGGTACTAAGTGTAACCCTGGATTGTCGGATGGGTGGAGGTAAAAGGGATGTGAGGGAGGAAGGGCAGCCACGCTAGGAAACTCAGTGTTGGAATCATTATGCGTGGTATTTTCCTGAGACTCTACGTCTTCCATTTCAGTAAAAATGCAAGTAGGGATATTTAGGGTTTATAGGTCAAAATATTCTCAAAATACAGGGATTGTATCTAGTATACTAGCAATCGATTTCCCCAAAAAAAACATAAGACGAAACTCTGCGATCAGAACTCTAAAAAAATGTCACCCGGAATTGAAACCCTAGGTGAATTAAAGCAGAGTATTGCCGGAAGAAATGAAAATTAATGAGAACAATCCGCCGGAGGGAGAAGACTCACCATGAATAGTCACCGGAAAATGCTAATGTAACTGAAAGAGGAATCACCGGACTTCAAAAAAAAAAATTCCGGTGAAATCGCCGGAGGGTACTATCGGACGAAAGCGGAGAGCAAGATCTTTCGCATGATGTGCTCTGATACCATGTTGGAACAACAATTCAGGTTGATCGCCGGTGAGAAATGTAAAGCGACTAGGGTTTGTTTAGAGAGAGAATATCAGAAGTGGAAGCTGAGGAATTTAGGAAAATGAAGCGATGGGGCCGACGTAGCCCATGAGTTGCTTTATATATGTGGGCCTGTGTCCCAATTACAATTGTAATAACTATTAGTACAAAATAGGCATCAGCCCATATACAATAATTAGCTAATGAAATGTATGTATAACAAGGAAACTTATACAGACTAGAACAAAGCTAAAATACTAACTCCAACAGATGGCGCTAGTGCTGAAACTAGAGAGGTACTGTTGTGCTTCAGAAGTTTGCTCCACTTGAGCTTCAGAACTCAACTTACAGGAATGATATATTGGTTAGCTGCGTGTTCCAACATAGATATAGGCATTGCCAACTAAACGTCACAACATGAGAGTTGTCTATTTCACAGATAGTGGCCTGTTGATGGAACTACCTTTTTGACAACTAAAGACGCAACTGTGAGCTGCAGAAACAAAAAGAGCTAACTGGTGTTTAATTGGCCAACACCAGAAGTCAACTATAGTTGGCAGTTGATGGAGTTAGCCAATTAGAGAGTTGGACTATTATTATGCAGGATGTGATTGATGAGGTGAAATAAGCACAGTATTACTATTGCACTAAGCTTTCTTACAAGGGTGCCTTTTAAAAAAATGCATTCTTTAGCAATCAAGTTAAAGAAAATTACGGACAACGCCTTAAATTAGAAGTAGTACTTGTGTCATTTGATTTTGCAACTATAATGATTGCGAAGGTTCACCAGTAGTCAAGAACTTAGGTCCATTAGGTATTTTGGGTTAATTACTTGAAAGTAGCAAAATGCGTTATATACTTTTTCTAATGGATACACTCTGTACAAATGCCTAAGTCTAATGCATGATCTTTAATTAATGGTCCTTGTGTGTGACGATAATTGTGATAAAAAGACTTTCACTGGGTGTCACTTACACATGCTGTCCTAATTGATAATGTATTTTCGTCCTAGACTTTTTCTCCGTGACCAAACAAATTGAAAGACTCCCCTTTCGTATTATTTCTTTCCCCTTTTACCAGGCCAAGCAGAATACCGTATACTATTTGTCTCATTTCACTGGACCAAGACAAATATCAAAAAAATTAATCATATCAATCTGTGTTTTTGCTTTTTTGAGCATATTCTATCATATTGCTTTAGTAAGTTACCAATAGACAACTTGGATTAAGTAATCATTACATTTTATTTATAACAAAGCTCAGGAGCTTTTTAAATGAAGAAGCACTATGAAATTATTTAAATAAGTATATTCGCTAATCTATATTAGTTTGTAAATGAACAACACTGATTTTGTCAAGTGGTAATATAATATAGAAACAATTAGAGCTTATGGTGGTTAGATTGGATAGTTGTGCAAGGGCTTCTTGCACTATGCCATATATATTAGATTAATAACAACTAATCAATTGTAAGATCGATGTTTGTCTATTGTAAGGATGTCAATGGTTATTTGCGAACTGATCATAACCGACTAAATCGAATCATACCGACCTGATTATGAGGTTATTTTCTTAAAACCATAAGTTTCAATTCAAAATTATAACCGAACCAAGTAATTAGATTATATTTTTTATTTTACAAAAATAAACCGAAAAAAATTATATGCATAAAATATTTTTTTTTACATATTAGATCTGCATGTATAAATATATCTATATGTTTGTAATAAGCTATAAAATAAAAACACGTAAAATATTGTACCTGTCGGGCTTGAACCTTAGGGTAGAATTAGTAACCCAAAGGTCCAACCAACTATATTACTACAAATACTGCTATCGAAAATTGCAAATATTGTGCTTCAACAGTAAAGTATATTCAAAATTCTCGATTACAATCTCCTTTAGATCTAGTTATTATGAAGTGATAGAATTGTTTTATAAAGTTATCACAGGTTGTTTGCGTTAGTCTTATAAATTTATTCACTTTGGATGAAGGTTTAACGTCTTTGTAGATTTATACCAATCAAATTTAATTCAGTGTAGAACAATAGATGATAGTCAAGAATCGTTTGAATAAACGAATGAGCTTGAGTTTGACAATCGATATAATCTCAATGATTAGTGTTGTCTTAATTTTTATTTATGTATTTGTACCCATTCTTTAAAAATGTAGACTTGAGATTTTGCATTTTAAAATGCTTCACATCCTCCATATAATTGCTCATGAATCTCTTTAGACACCCATTATATAATATTCAATTGAATATAATATCGTCAGTGACATGTAATATTCATTTAGTTAAGATGGAATCAATATTTTGGTTCGGTTACTTGAATATATGAGTTTTTAAAATGAAAGTGATAAATCTTTTTCAATATTATTGACATGTATGTGTACATCTTTGGTTGTAGCCTAGGTAGTGTTAGGTTACCTCTATAAAAATAATAATTAACAGAACCGTACTAAAATTGGAGAAAAATCAAGATGATTGAAACGTTTTCGAAAAATAAAATTTTGATTACACACATTAGAATAATCAAAAATTTGATATGGTACAAAATTTTAAAAGTAACAGACCCAACCGACCCATTGACACCCCTTACAGCTCCGAAATAATGAACAATATACAATGCTAGATGATTAGGATTTGTTTAGAGTAGACCTAAGGGCTTGTCTTAAGAATTATCTTAGTAGTTAGGAGCAAAATCATTCACTCAAAATATAAAATGCACGTCAAGCTAATCCACATTTCAATAATTTTGTACTTTTAATCACATACAACATTAAGCAGTTTGCAAAGGAAAAATTCACTAACATAAGTGGAATTATAAATCCATAAAAAAAAGTCTTCAGTTTTTAAGGATTTGAGATAAACTTTTATTATATATACATATACATGTATATAGTTTCACTTTTGGATGCTAATGCCCTTTCATAAATGAAACAGAGTGCACCAACAATAAAGAGTGAGCCTTGCTGGCACCTTCTTGGAACCATTGGAAGAATGGATAAATTTATTCAGCTTATAACAATTTTGCACATCCTATTCTATACGCACCACTCTATAAAATAATATAGTTGTTCTCTTGAGCATAATTGTGAACATCATGTACAATTTGAAAGGAGAGCTCAATTTACAAATATAATATATATGAAAAAAAGTGTGATAAACTTTTTGAGTTATGCATACTGGGGAAAAAAAAAGTTAGACCTCAATTTAGACTCTTCCCAGTTCCCATGTCGATTTCTTCACACTCTTGTCAATATATACTTGTCCAATTTAAAATTGCGATATATCTCTGCACAAATAGAAAACAATGAGTGTTAGTCCAAATTTTACAAACTATAAACATGTTCATGTAAATCAAAAGAAATATGAACATAAATAAATAAAGAAAAAGAATAATAAATACCATAACCGAAATAACTTCACATATAATGAGAATAATGAGCTTTGTGAATGAATGTCAAACTCTCATTTTGAGTTTGATGGGATTATACAGGAAAAAATGAGGGAGATGAAAACTCTATCATTAAATTTAAAAAAAAATGAAGGTATTATATATCTTCAAATTCAAATTCAACTTTTATCTTTTAATTTACAATATTTATCTCACAATGAATATTCAATGTTATCATTCAATTCAAAGATGTTATATTTCATTAAAATTCATGTACGATAATTAGTCATCTTTAGTCTTATCCAAATTGGAATTGCAATAGGTTTTATTATGTCTTTATTTAATCTCCTTATTTTGTTAAAAATTTACGTATAGAGCAAGATTTAAATATTGCAACCTCGGATCCTACTTTTTTTTTGTGGTCTGCCTTTTATCGTTGCTTCATTAAATATAATTATTATTAGTATAATAAGATAAATATAAAAAATTATTAAACGTAGAGTACCCCCTTGGCTTCTAAGCTACAAAATAGGATTTGTTAAAATGATTATAGAATTTGAAAAGGAGGTTTGTTTAGATAATAAAGGTAGAAAACATAGAATATAGATGCATATTAGATATTTATTCTAATCTTAAAAATTAATTTTATTATAATAATATGCATACGTTATCTTTATGATATTCTTTCTATGTTTTTAATAGTGTGGTCTTTTATTTGGTTTTTTCTCATTTAGTATTTTACCTATAATCAAAATCATATGAAATCCTAAATTGGGGTTTTGTTTTCGCCAAAAGTATAAAATTTAAAGGCAGAAGTGAAAATATCATAATGAACCAAGCATTCAATGTGATATTTTGAAGAGAGCTCAAAACACTATAAAGAGATATACATATCATTTTCACAAGACAAATAATTAAAACGCATTTCCAGAAAATTAGTTTAATATCAACTACAACATTTTCTTATCTTTTTTTACCCCATTCTCTATAATCTATACTTTTTCTTGATGAACTCTTTCATCTTCACGTATCATGAAAATTTTGGCCTTTATTAGTTCTATCATTTTATCTCGCCGCTTGGCCATACTTGAATCTATAGAGATCATGTAAATGCAATGAAAATAGAAATATTTAAATATATATGCGTTAAATTGTTAAATAATTTCAATAACGAAGTTCCTCTTCTAATCTACTTATTAGAAGATGATCATCCAGTATATCTAACTAATTTATCATAAATTAAAAAAAAAATTAAAGTCTTGAAGGACTTGTATTATGCTATTCCTTGTCATTCTACCGAACATGAATTGCTTGCAAAAATCTGTTGTTTATGCATCAAAATACAATAATCCAAAACCCTACTAAAAAAAAAAAAGATAAGGAGTCAAAGCTTAGATTTTAACAAAAACATGCCAAATGAAAGTCTTTAGTATGAGCAACTTAAAACTTACAATTAATAATTTGTGCCCATAATGGTTTTAATCACCGCAAGAGACTGGATAGTGGCGAAAACCTGTGTATATCTTTTGCTTCGTTGATTCAAATAAGATTTCAAAAAACAATTTGCTTTGCATTGCGACTGAATAAGTAAAAACAAAATCTTTTCAAATACCCAAATATTCATTTCAAATATCATTTTGAATATCAAAAAAGTAAACTCCAAATATATATATATATATATATATACACACATTAAGGAAAACCTCTGGATGAAAGAAACAAATAACATATCCTAACATTGTTATGCTCGGAGACCTAATGAACATCATAATTCACCGTTTGCAATTAGTAAAAGTAATTGTTCTTTTTAAGAAAAATATCAGGATAAAACTGTTAACATAGCTCTCATTTGTTGTGCTTCCAGAGCTTATGAAGCAATAATTCATTGCCTACAATTAGTAAAGAATGAATCAAACTCATATCCCTCTAATATTAATTTTCATCAAATTAAATTAAATGGAATCTTAAAACGTGCCCAATAATAGAAGAATAAAAATGTACATAAGATTGATAGAGATATATTTATATATAGAAACAAATGGAAGAAGACATACATGTTCACCAAGAACCTAAATACATATTTCACCCTCGCCTATTTTGCGTTGAGTTCTAAAAAGAGAAAAAACTATTCACAATTATAATAATTTGATCTATAACTAATGATATTAAGACTGAAAAGGAAATAAAAATTACTGATAAATCACTCACGGCGTTATTAAAGAGTTAGCAGTTATGGCTATAAGATGCATCGTACTGGTATCGAAGTGACGGAAATTTGAAATCAGAAATTGTGCATACTGATGATGATGATATTGAGGATTAAATATGGGGAGAAAAGGGATATGAAAGATTGATATAGATAGGCATAGATTCAAATACTTTTATCTTTAATTCAAATTCAAATATATCTTTATCCTTCAATTCAAATATAACTATTTTATCTTTATCCTTAAAATTCAAATACTATTAGTATAGATAGAGGAAGTAATAGTTGGTTTAAATCTTAGTAGTGATTGGTCATCCTAATATTTTTATCAGCACGTCTAAAAAACAATTACAAAGAAGGAAACATTATATACGTTAGAAGGCTTATGAATATAGAATGATATCATTTTGGATAGCACCATTATCAATTGTTAGCGGAATTACTTCTTCAAACATGATATTATTTGTTTAATTTCCATGCATTTTTATCGTTATCAGCAAATGTTTCAACCTATTAGGATTTATCCATTAGAAAAAAGTAAATAAATTATTAGTTAATTAAGATTAAGTAGTAGATTTTATCTTTAGAGTTTTACTATTTTTTCATTCATTTTTTAAAAAAAACACTTATCTTTTAAATTGAATTTGAATTTAGTATTATTATAATTGTTGTCCTAATGTCCTATCCTACATTTTGTTCTAAGCGTTCTTTGCTTTTAATAATATATAGATTTCTTAAATGTAGTTGAATTACAAATATTATAAAATATAAAGAAAATATATTAAAATCTTAAAAGTGCTACTCTAACAATTAACGAAGATGTTATAAAGACCATACAAAATCAGTGATGGCATGCATTTTGAGGCAAAAGAAAGATAGCAATTATTACTCGTAACCATATAATTCAAATGTACGCAAACTGATGTACAATTTTTTTTTGTTTTCTTGAATTAAGTGAAGTTGATATATAGAAATTTCGCGAGATTTTTAAGTAACATCACAGAAATACCACTAGTAGTATTCAATAGGTACAAATATCTAATTTTGACAAATAAATAACAACACGCTCTTTCTCTATTTCATCATCAGAGAAAGGAATAGAGAGAGAAAAGCAAAGATGTACGGATTCACGAGTTTAAGCACAGAAAATGATGGTGGAATTAAAGGGGATATAGAACAAGGTACCTTATATCCAGGTCTTGGCTACGGCGAGAATCAACTCCGTTGGGGTTTCATTCGTAAAGTCTACGGTATCCTCGCCGCTCAGATTCTCCTCACCACCCTCGTCTCCGCCGTTACTGTACTTTACGCCCCGATCAATGATCTATTACGTGGCAGCCCTGGCCTTCTCCTCCTCCTTATCTTCCTTCCTTTTGTTTGTAAGTCTTTATATAACCCTAGATCTGTTCAATTTTTCGGTAAATTTTTTCATGTTTTTTGTATCTATAGCTTCCTGTTTATTGCGATCTATTATTTCCTGGTAGAAATTGACCGATTGTGTTTAGGTTTATATTTAGGTGTGATCTATTAGTTTTTTTTGTTCGAGTACATGTTCTAGGGTATTTCAGATCATCAGGTTAAGTTGACCTACAATCACTTGTAAGTCTCAGCATTGGCGTATTGACCTAGTGGTGGTCAATGAAGTGGGTTAAAAATCATGAGGTCTCAGGTTTAAATTCGGAGACAAAAAAATAAACTAGTTGGTTTCTTACCCGGTATCTGTGCTGGTAGGAGGAGCAGATACGCTATGGAATTAGTTGAAGTGTCTGCAAGATGGAGCGGACACCACAGTAAATAAAATTAAACTCTTTGTCAGAGTTCATATGGTAACCTAAATATAAATTTGTAAATTGGTTGCTAATACCAATTATCTTGAACCAAGAGCTTAAATTCTTACATCAGTACCTTATTGAAGTGCTTTTATGCTGCCTTGAATCTATTAAATCCTTATGATTTCTGAATTGTTGACTTTTTTAAGTATACTCTATTGGTGATGGTTTGTGTCATTCGTATTGTGGTTGTAAATTCATCTTTTTTCTTTTATGCTCTGATTAGAGAAAGAGTTGTGATCTGTAAGGTTTTGACTTTTGAGCATATGTGTTTCTGAGTGTTACTCTTTTTCACTCGTATGGTGTGCAATCAGGCTTGAGATCTTTTTCCTGTACTTTGCTTTGTGATTGCTGGCCAGTCTGTACTTCAACTTTGCTAGTAATTCTGCTTAATGCTTTGGTCTGCCCTAGTGCTTCTGTTTGCAACAGGTAGTTCATTCATGTGCTTCTTTCAGAATTGTCTTGGGTGACATGTAGGTACAGAATAGAGTTTTCAAATTAGCTGAGAAGTGGGAGGAAACTTGAGGTTACAATGATTCGTTTGATGTTAATAACATGTACAATTCTGTTTGGTGTCTCTGCAATACGAGTTTGTACTGGATTTATGATCTGATGCTTATGGATTTCGCTCATAATAAGTTAATCAGAAGATTATCAACTTGTCTGCACTTCCTTTCCCTTTATAGAAGCTAGACCAGTGATAATTTGTTTGTGTGCAGTGCTGTGGCCCTTGCACGTATATCAGCAAAGGCATCCATTGAATTTTGTTTTCCTTGGCCTCTTCACTGCTTCTTTGAGTCTCACAGTTGGTGTAAGCTGCGCTAATACTGATGGTGAGTAGTTTCTCTACTTTATTAAGCCTTCTACTTTTGGCATTTGTTTGGCCTACTTCATACACATCTTTGGATAATTTGCTCATACTTGTGTGCTTTGAAATTACAGGAAAAATTGTGCTTGAAGCTTTGGTCTTGACATCAGCTGTAGTTTCAGCTCTGACTGGATACACATTCTGGGCTTCTAAGAAGGGCAAAGACTTCAGCTTTCTGGGTCCAATACTGTTTACTAGCCTCTTTGTACTTATCCTGACTGGATTTATGCAGGTTGGTAACCTTCGTTCTGCTCCTCACCCTGGAACCTGCTTCGAGAAAATAGAACCTTCATATCACCTCTTATTCTTATTATTATTCTTTTTGCTGACTATGATGCTTTGCCATTTGCAGATGTTCTTCCCTCTTGGATCTACAACTAGTGCTGTTTACAGTGCAGTCAGTGCTATAATTTTCTGTGGATACATCATATATGACACAGACAATCTGATTAAGAGGTTTACATATGATGAGTACATCTGGGCATCCGTCACACTGTACCTGGATGTTCTGAACCTGTTCTTGACCATTCTGCGCATTCTGAGGCAGGGAGACAACTAAGTGTGCAGGGAATGTCAGCACATGTTCGTGTGTTTGAAACAATTTTAAGACTGTCTTTGTTTTTCCATTAGTATGGCAGAAATACAAATCTGTAGATAGATTTTATGCATCTCTCTACTCGTCTATTACTTGTAAGTAATGCTTGTTCCAGTGCTTTGATGTTGTCAAGGATAATTATTTGGAATTTCCAAAATAAAGTGTCATGGTTGTTACTGTTATCAACAATTAGACTTGCACGCGTTTCTGGCTGGCTTCACGGAGCTCAATGACACTAGTTTTTTCCCCTTTAAATGTGTATCCAATTTCTTTTGTGCTGGAGCAACTAAAGAGTTAGATATGGAAGTGTTTAACTCCAATATTTTCTACTTGTACGATGTAGTTATGCTTCGAAATGTTTTTTTTGCTTAAGAGCATATCCTCCTTGCTTTACCCCCTTTGAACGTTTCAGCATAGAGGTATCAGGCCACTTTCACTGTCCTTGCGCAATGAATGAAGCTCTCCCATTGATGCTTTAGTAATCTAGTTGATGCTTCATCTTTTAGGGGGGCAAGGGATGTATCATATAAGATCAGGAGCTCTGAAAAGAGTTAAAAAGACGAAGAAAATAATAGTACGCTGCAAAGTCGGATTGTAATTGTCGTGGACATTTTATGGTTCTTTTTTTTTCTTCAAGTTGTCCAACAATGTATATCTAGCTAGATTGCAGGTTCTTGCTAGCAATCCAACCTTGAAGGCGGCATGATAAAAATCACAAGCAAATATGTATAGCTATAAGTGCATCTAGCACACATCATTTCCACATCACTAGTAAGGGAGTAAGCTTTTTTAGCAAAGGATCAGTCGCACCATGGAGCCGAGTTTCATCCAACACTTGCCCAACTTACAGATCTCAAGATGTTCTTGCACAGTTTTTGCATCCACGAGCACCGTAAGTGATGAGTCATAGTTCAAGAAAAAGTTGAATATGTAGGACTCAAACAGTCATGTAAGCAACTAAATATCAAATAAACCATTCAAATAGATTGGTCTCTTAGCAGCCCCAGTTTACAAATTGCCCTAGGGTCGCTTAAATATGGATGCTGATACTAATGCAAATCTAGGGGGAAAGGTACTGATCCATCATAAAATGACATAATTGTAGGAGAATGTGTTCCAGCTGCATCAATGATACGTAGAATTTGACATTTATAAGCACCAAGACATGGTTCTTGCAAGTTCAGATCTGCCAGATTTGGCAGGTGCCATTTCAAGAAGTTGACGGAGAAAATCGCATAAGATAAGTGTCATTCCAATGATTAAGGAGTCAGATGAAGATCCATGCACAATGCCAACATATAAATTCTCTGTTAATGACTCAGCATAGAGAATATGCCAAAGTAGCATTCATTTACAGTTAACTTCAAAAAATTAAAGATATATACATTATTCTTGAAGCCACTAAAAATATCCAGAATCACAATGCTATATTCTATAATGAACACTTGGAAAGTAAACCATAGCAGTAGCCAAGAGCAAATGAGCAACTTCACAGCACCATGGACATTATCATGATTTAACATCTTCGTCATCATCCTCAATATCTCATGTCAACTCTTCCTCTTCCTCAGCAGCACTCAAACGCTTCCTCAAATCAGTTTTGCTTGGGCTCGTTCTTTCTGGCATCTTGCTCTCATCACCACTTACAATTTCTTCAATCTCATCCCAGCCAAGATCATCTCCCTCGTGTGACGACCGTTGGCTAGAAATAACTGAAAAATCACTGTTATCATTCTTACCTTCTGAGCTCCCCCTATCACCCCTCGATTCAGCATCATCTACTCTCCCTGTTGGACTTCCTTTCTCATCCCCACCATCACTCTTCGTCTCCAAAGCTGTTTCTTTCCCGTCTTCTCCACTCACCGAACTCCTCGCCTCATCCTCAACCTGTAAACTATCCATTTTCTTCCTAATCTCTTCTTCACCTTCATTTCCACTCGCAACAATACGGGTAGTGCTCCCTTCAGCATCCTCATAATCTTCATCATCAACATCCCAACTCAATTCCTCTTCTTCCTCACCTGAGATTGCTCTCTTCACAAGCCTCGCTCTAGCTTCTTCAGCTTTCCTTATCCTATGCACCCTATAAAAATACCGACTCCAAAAACTCTCCCGGTCAACCCTACTCGGAACCACCTCACTATAAATCTCACCAATCACGCCATTTTCTTTAATCAAATCCTCAATTTCCTCACTCTTCTCCTCCAATACAAATCCCAATCTCCACTCATTATAATCACTCAAATCCTCCGGCTCCTCACAATACGTTTTCACATCACATTGTATCGCTCGTATCATCGCATCAATTCTACTATAAGGTTTCGCATTCGCATTCAAGTTCATCAAATTCTGCTCAAAACTACTACTACTAACACTACTATTTTCAAACAATTCACTATCAGAATCATTATTAACAAGGATCGAGTCCTTACCGTGAGCGATAATCTCCGATACGGTAGAGCCGATATTATCAATAGCTTGACCAACAGACTCAAGCGATTCCTGAGCAACAGCGGCGCCAGATTCAAGCCGAGCTGGCAAATCCTTAACGGCTCGGCTAGCAACTTCACGAATAGTAGCAGTTTCCTTTTTCAACCCGGAGCTAAATTCCTCGAGATCGCGCCGGTAATTTTGCACAACGGATTCGGATTTCGTAGCTAGGGTTTTCAATAAGCTTGACCCGAAACTCCACGCGTTTGATATAGCCGGAATATTAGGATTAGGGTTAGGGTTTGGGGATTGTGAATTTGATGGAGAGTCAGGGGTATTTTCGGTATCGGAAGAAGTTTCTGGATCGTCGGCGAATACGGATTTGAAAAAATCCATTAGAAAAATAAAAGAAGAGAATTTGAAAAGGGAATTAGATTGATGTTTATATAGTTGTTGCGGAGGCGCGTGTTATGCAAATGCTCCAAACTCAAGTTTAAGTGATTATTCAACTCTTAGCCAGCGTTTACATAGATTTAGTTGAAACTTGAGAACTTGGGATGGTGAAGTTGAGTTGAAAAATAATTTTTGAATTTGAGGTTGTCTTTGATAATTTAGAATCTTGATTTCAAAATTTGGCCAAGTTTTATAAACGAATAAATTTTTTTCAAAAAATATTGTCCAGTTTTATAAACAAACGGAAGCTCAGTAAGTATAAGTATCCAATACGAGGAGTATTTGTTTTGATATAGTGATACCTTCCCAACTATGGGATGAAATCTATCATGATATAAAATGCGGTATTATATAATTCAATAATTTATATTTATATTGTGTACTATGTACGCTAATTATTATACTCTCTCGTCTCAAATTAGTTGTCCTCTGCACTTTACACACCCTTTAAAAAATCATTAATGAAGAAAATTATTGACTATTTTACCCTTATTTAATCTTCATTGATATTTGAATAATTATAATATTAATCAATAAGTGAGATCTTTGTGGTCTTCAAGACATTTACTACAATGGGTAAAATGAAAAAAAAAATGAGAAATTTTACCTTGAAATCCTAACTGGACAAATATTTTGAGACAACTATTTTTAGAAAGAAGGACAAATAATTTAAGACGGAGGGAGTATATTTTTGTTATTTATACCGCAATCACTACGAGATAAAGCAACAAAAAGGCCTAACCTATCTAGGTCTATTTTTCTATCAACCATTCCAAGAATTAATTGTAAACTCATTGATGTTTAATTTAAAGATTTGAAATGATATCTTTTGTATCCTACTTTAGTGCGATGAATCAAATATCCAACAACAAATAATTCATGTATTACTAACTTATGTTTTACTAATTTCTACGTTGCATAAATTGTTTTCGAACCAAACGATCCTCATACTTAGTAGAAAAATAAGTTTGTGTAGTGGATGCGAATAATACCACAATAAATAGAAAAGAAAATGGTCTTCTAATTTCTTAAACACTAGATTGCGTTTCTTACCAAATCTGATTTTTCTTTATTGTGGAATTGTGTAATATAAATTTGTCAACTGATAAAAAAAATGGGAAACTAAGAACAAGATTAGCACGACATCTAAGTGAAATAGACTTGGCTATGTGTCTCAACGTATCTAAGAATACACAAAATAAAGCTTCGATTCCAAATTAGCTAGAATTAAATATATTATTAATGTTTTGGGGGTGGTAAATGAGCGGGTTGGACTGAAAGTTGGCGAGCCAAGATCGATTAACTTGGGCTGTTGAGTTTAGATGAGTTAACTCGGGCATAACCCAAATCAGCTAGAATCAAATATATTATAAATGCTTAAAGTTGACAAATGAGCAGGTTATGTTGAAATTTTGCGGGTCAAAGAATGGCTAATTTAGGCCGTTGATTTTAGATGGGCTAACTTGGACATAAGCCAAATTTGCCCATGCCCAACCCAAATCAAAACGAGTGAGTTGGTCCGATTACATGTGTTTAGGTCAATTTCTTCACTCCTATCCATACCGCTCTATTCAGATTTTAGACATATTTCAGTCCAATATTCAAATAGTTGGGTTTATTAGCACTAAGGTTTCCTTTTACTAACATATAAATCTATTACTCCTCTAGTTGTTATTACTATTACTACTGTAAAAATGGTAAAGATTCCAAGTAAAATATTGATAGACCAAAACGTTGACATTATTTGATGGGCTATTGTTGCTTTGTGATTATTCAATAACATTAATATACGGTATTCTATAATAATTAATTATCAAATCTTGTAAGTTTGAGAAATATATTTAGTTATATTTTTATAATTACATGAAACAAGTAATATTTCAGTAACTATCTATTCACATGACATTTAAACTACTTCTATTCCATGTCACTCATAACATAAATAAGACTGGTAGTAAGACATATATCATTACAATAACTACAATTCAATGTCACACGAATTGGCTGATATGTCTATTGCAATATCCTCTACCAATATGAAGAGTTAAATGACAGAGCAAATAAAAAACTAAGTGTAGAGTCAAATAACTAAGTAAATGAAAGACTGGACGGAGAGAAACACACTAAACCACCATAGTGTGTTAGAGTATTCTAATGAGTATCTGATTAGAATGAAAAGTTACAAGAGCCCATATGATAGAAAGGCACGAGATGACAGTCAGTTCAAGACCAAGAGGTTGATTAGGACGACATCAAGGTTTACCTATTCGATGATAATTGTCACAAAATCATGCTATCTGAGAGAAAGTCGATGTCTTTAAGATTAGGTTCCCCGATTTCTTTTGTTGAAGACAAAGAAAGTTTTCGAGAAGACAAAAACGATACAAATAAGGAATTATCCTGCTGTTAAGGAGAGTTGTATATTGAGCTAGTAGAAAAGGACTTGATAGCTAGGAGTGTGCAAAACCGAATCGGTACCGATAGCCGAACCGTTACCGCTACCGATAAGCATAACGGTATAGGTATAACGGTTATTGGTTCGGTAATGACATTAATTTCCAATACCGATAAGATATCGGTACGGTAACGGTTTATATATCTCTTTACCATTACCGTACCAATAACCGATAAGGTTTTTTTTAATATAATTTTTATATATTTTATTTTATTTATTATTAGTATATTAAGTCATTTAAACTCTTAATTTACAACATTAACTTATATGTTAAACTTTAATTATTATTATTATTTTTTGTGGTTATATGTCAATACTCATACACTTTTATTAATGAGTCCAGCCTATTTTATAATTAATTTTGCTTTTTCAGTTCATTGATCAGACTTTCTTATCTTTTCTTTTTCTATTCATTCTTTTTCTCTTTACCACTTGTTGATTGCACTTGTTCTATTTCATATTAATTTTGTGTTATGCTTTCCCGGATTATTTTGTTGATTGCACTTGTTATTTATGTGGTTATTTATATTAATTGAAAAATGTTACCTATTGACAACCATTCACCAAGAATTCACGCATTACTTCGGTGTACCGGTTACCGAACCATTAACTACCGAACCGTTAAGAACCGATAACCGTTAACCGATAGTTTATTGGTACGGTATTAGTTTTATATAATTACATACCGTTAACCGATATACCGTTACCGATAAGTTCAAACCCGTACCATACCGCCCCATGAACACCCCTATTGATAGCAATAAATACAATATAAATAGTTAATTGAATTTACATTTTCGTCCATTTTAGTCCTATTCTTTAAATGTTGGTATAGTTTGTTATAATGTAGAGGCAAATATGGGTTGTCCCACATTGGTAGAACAACTTTCAATAGAAGGCCTTTTAAGCATATGTCTTACTTGTCAATTTGATATAAAACACACACATATATGCGTGCGTCCAATAAGTATAAATGTAAAGACTTGAACTTGGCGCAGGTCGGACCTCAAAAATTTTTTTTTTTTGTTTTTTTAAACTAGAAATGTTCAGTTAATTAAAATTTAAAATTTGAATTTGAGTTTAAATCAAACTTGTTGTGGCTGTTTGTAGAAGAGATGTGACTGTTTGTAGAAGAGATGTGTCTCTTTAAAAAGGTCTGATTTTGATCTCTTTTTATTTTTTTGAACTGGAAATGTTCAGTTAATTAAAATTTAAAATTTGAATTTGAGTTTAAATCAAACTGGTTGTGGCTGTTTGTAGAAGAGATGTGTCTCTTTAAAAAGGTCTGATTTTGATCTCTATATATACTTACTTTCCTACTACAAGTGACTACAAAAAATTTCAGCATAATTTTGGTTTTGTTGTACTCCGTTGAGAGAATTGATTCGCCAAAAAAGAACGTCTCTTGAAAGATGATGATCTTCCACTCTTCAAAACCATAATTCTTCATTGTTTTCTGTTCAATTTTTCTACCGTTAATTATAAGTTCAGTCAAATATACTTTGATTTAGAAAAATATCTTATTTTAGCTAAAATAGTCGAAAGTCAGTTATGACAGCTCATATATATGGAAACTTTGCACATATAAGGCCTTCAAGTCCCAGTTCATGCAAATGAGCAAGGTCATTAATGATAATAATAAGTGAGGTGAGGATGTTGGTTGCCCGTTGGGCTTCCATATGGGGAAGTCCTCAGTTCCAGATTTCAACAGACGAACAATATTTGAGTTCCAATTATATGAATGTACTATTGCATAACTCTATTTATTTGACCATTATATCCAGTATACAGACCCATGATCGTAAATTTGTCGGTAATAGATTGCATAAGCTCCATTGTTTTGAAGTAATCTCAATTTTGAGGCCTATCAGATACAAATAGTTACTCTAATAACGACCATCTTAATAGTTGGGTCTTCTCGTTTCATTACTAAGTATACTTGTTTGGCCTGTAATTCGTATTTGACATTTGTTCTAGATTAGATTTCTGTAGAAATTTCATAATTCCTCACATACATTTTGAGGCAGGGAAACAACTAAAAGTGCTGGAAATGTGACCTCATGTTCATTTGTTTTTAAACAAATTTAAGAATGTTGCTTTATTTGTCCATATGTGTGGTGTGGTGGAAGGAACGGAGACGACAATTGAGATAAAAGGAAAAGATTAAATACAACATAAAATCATAAAATACAGCACTAATCTCTATGAAGGATGACTTTTCTCTCAGACTGCACATAAACTTCCTCTCTGTAACTTCAATTTGAGACACAAGTTTGTTCCGATGATTAGTACATGCCATTTCTTTCTAAACTTGGCTAGATGCTGCAGCAAGTAACACCCGCACATTGGCATTCTGATATTATCTCAAAGAATATGATATTGAATGACAAAATGCAATTAAGGAATGTACTTAAGATTCCAAGTTAGTCAACCGGGACACCCTTTGTATTTCTTTAATAATCAGCTCCTTTTCTTCTTCAAATTGTTCATCTTCACCACCTGTATCATAGTATAATTCAGAACACTGGAATACATACTGCTGCTAAACCTCAAGATCAATTGTATACTCATACCTTTTCCAAGGTTGTTTAGCAATGCCAACAACCTTTCATGGTTCTTTGCCAGTATAAGTTTTACTTCTCGAGGCTTGTTTGGATTCGCAACAAACACCTGCAAGAGAAACAACAACTTTGAACAGGTATGAAGGATATAAAGGGCAGCCTGGTGCATTAAGCTCATGCTATGCATGGGTCCAGCGGAGGACCGGAAGACACACATGTTTAGTTACTAAAAGACGAGAGTTCATAAACACTTCAGATAATATCTTTTTAAGCATCATGCATCGACGGAATCAAATTCAAGGAGGATCTACACCGCCACAAAATCCTCGAGAATTTGCAATCATTTCTGGAACTTGTGTACCAAATAGCATATTCTTGAATGACTGTCTTTCATTGCTGGTGATGTCTGATTGAGCCAAGTAAAGGAAGTTCATATGTGCAGCATTCTTCTAACAACCCATGATGAGTTATTGATGTATGCGCTTACATAACATGTAAGAGAGTAGGATATTTGCATAGTAGGTGTACCATAATCATGGCTAAAAGAAAAATGACTTTAGAAGAGCAATGAAACCAATAATGATCCGATTCCATTTCTAAGTACTTGGAAATCCACACCAGTATAAGCCAAGTAATCTGCTCATCTCCTGAGGTACGTGTGTGTTTTATGCATTTTCTGTTGCTTCTTTAAGCAAATAGGTTTCAGATTTTCAAGCTTGGATTTCCCACGGTTCCCAGCAAGTAATGATATCTTCCTCCCTGTTCGCTATTATCAAAAAGCAGGATATCTAAAGGCAAGACAATATCACCTTGAAAATGTGGAAAGCAGAGATTTGGATATTTTTGCTTGAGTCCTGCGTGTGCAAAAAAATTAAAGTAAGTGAATTATTACAAGAACTCGGGCAGCCAAAAGACCGTAAGAAAGAAGCATTCTGGGGGAGGAGGAGATAACAGAGGTTTCAGATTATTAAGATCTTTTGCCCCAACCCAAAGCCAAGAAGAATAATTGTTAGGTCTTAGCCTCTTGCATGTATAGTATATATGACGAAGTGCCCTTCCAAATTTACTTGCAACTAGAAACAACATATTGGTGATTAGGAAAGCAAAGTGGTCTGGTCCAAAAACCCAGAATGCAACAGAACTTTATCCCAAGAAGGACTGGGAAGGTTTGGAGGAGTTAAAGCTCCAATATCACTGAGCATTTGTGAACAATGGGCCTATGGTTTATGAAACACCAATACACTCACGTGAAGATAAGAGTTACTAGGAGAAAAGGTCCGACAACCTTTTACTGAAAGCAAAAAAATGGTTATAGCGTACTCACACAAAGAAAATGAGCTCTGGAAAGAAAATGAAAGTACGAGAGAACAGGGCCCTTGAAAGACTTCGCACTATCTTGACATCCAACAGAAAAAAGAAAATCTAAAGATTTCACTGAAAGAAAAGAAGAAACAAACCTATAAATCTCCACCCAAGTCTAACTAAAGCAAGCACATAGCCTCACAAGGAAGTTCATAGATACAACCCGAGACCAAACTTATCTCCCAAAAATCACAAGTCCCCCTAAATCTTCCTTTCAGATACATACAGTTAAAAAAGAATTATGGAGTCACCAAGTGCTCATTCATCTTGTACTATTGACTACTTCATCCATCAGTAAAAGAATCTGTGTCCCCAATCGAAAAACTTAAGAGCCAAACATTTATAAACCCTTCTGGATGTCCTTCAATTCCCAATGGAGAACAATGCAAAACTTAACATCATTCTAAGCGTACCTGATTCTAGGGTTCATGAACATAATACCTTAGGCATGGTCACAAGTGAAAGAATTTGACCCCATCTAACCCAAAATCTTAAAGCAAGTTGGAGTAACACTGATCTTTAGAAACCCCTATTGATGCCCTTTATACTCTATGTGCACACTATATAACACAACAACTTCTATATACATATACTGGTCATGAGAGAGCAAGTGAGAGACAACATGGAATACCTTGAGTAGATTCATCATGACCTTCAAATGGCTGACTTCAGCTATATAACGCTTCATGATATGGGAATTTGGGGGCTCCAATAGAAATTCTGAGAGAAGCTAAACTCCATGAAACAATTTATCAGCAGCAGGACTAGAGCCGTAGAAAACAATCACAAGAAAGAAAAAATAGTGACAAGGGAACTAACCTTCAGAGATTGCCTTCTTGTCACGTAGTTAGGAGAAGTCAAGAGGTTTTCATATTGCTCAAAGAACTGGAAGTAATAATTATAGGTATTAGGAAAAAATAAATGTAGGGATGATCAGTCGATAAATAATGGTGAAGTTCAGATGTAACAAACCTCACTGTAGTTATCAGCCAGGTATTGGGACACTGCAGATTCGTGTTTGGTTAGTAAGTCCTGCAGAATTACAAGATATGGTAAGAAGCAGCATTCACAGAGAACTGTACACGGCAAGCACAATCTTGAACTTGAAAAATATGACCTTAAAGGTAGAAAATGCATCAGAAGCTACATCGAAGTTTGGCAACTCAATGAATTTGAAGAACAATTCAAAGCTGGGAGACTCCAAGATGTATCTGAAAGAAGGTACATCAAAATCATAAGAAAAAAAATGATTCGGGAAGAGA
Source organism: Petunia axillaris subsp. axillaris (assembly GCA_029990575.1). Lineage (NCBI taxonomy): Eukaryota > Viridiplantae > Streptophyta > Magnoliopsida > Solanales > Solanaceae > Petunia > Petunia axillaris. Next base: position 168,268,865 of record JARKNS010000008.1, read on the forward strand.
GGGAGGGGTTAAAATACTAGAGTCTTTATGAGCCTGAGTAAATTTTAAGAATCTGGACCTAAAAAGTGAATCCATTCCAAGAAATAAACGAGTAAAAAAAGATCTTGGCTAATTAATGGCAACCAATCTGGAAAAAAGAAGTTTCAAGAAGCTGAAGATTTAAAAGGACCCACATGGTTGACTGATTCAGATAGATTTCAAAGTTGAAAGCAACTTATCAAGCTTGCAAACTGAATAAAATAGTAGGTCGCAAATCATTAACTGCGTGTAAAAGAGTGCTTTGACGCGAAATCTAGTGAGCTTTTATGTTTTACCTATTAAGTATCTGGGAGATTTTATACAATGTCGACGAACAAGTTCTAGTCTATGGTGCTAAAATAGTGTGAGTGCAGTCCAAACTCCTATGCAATGCTGCTAAGGAAAAGCCTAAAATCAGTTAGGGTGGGACGGGTTTAAAATAGAATAGATTTTATAAATGGAATTGGAAGTCTAGAATCAAAATATAAGACCAGGAGATTAAGTCAGATAAGGGTTTAACCATCACAAATACTTAGTTCCAAAGGCACCAAGAAACAGAATAGTTGGAGTAACGATAAAACAATGCAAGGACAAGAGGTTAATTTGCTATCAGGATAGTGACAATACGTTAAAGCTCACATTTTGACTTACAACAGCACCTAATCAAGATCACAGTGGAATAAAGAGCTCACATAGCCAGTTCACTGAGCAGTAAGAGTGATATTGTATGTTATTCTTATGTTAGTTCGTTAGTCAAAAAGCAGAGACTCATCAATAGTTAGGTGACATATGAAAAGCTGGAAGAAAGAAATGAATTGATAACTTTCTTATATTACTTACTGTTCATCTCTTTTCAAAAAAACGTTTTCAAAAGCATTATTTCTTTAGCCGAGGGTCTATCAGAAATAGCCTCTCCGTCCTGGTGGGGGGTAAGGTCTGCGTACATCTCACCCTCCCAAACCCCACTTGTGGGATAACACTGGGTATGTTGTTGTTGTTGTTGTTGTTGTTGTTGTTGTTGTTGTAATGTCCATCATTTTCTTTACGTGAGAGAGGCAAAACAGACAAACAAGACCAGCTAGAAGCAGGGGCGGGGCAAGGGGGCGGAAGGGGGTTCATCTGAATCCCCTTTGCCGAAAAATTACACTAATTTACAAGGTTAATTTATGCATAATAGGACATGTTGAACCCCCTTGACGAGAATTCTACCTCCGCCACTAGAAGGGAAGCCTTTTCCTAAAATCGGGTGTAGTCAAATCTTCCTAACAAATGGTAAAGCAGCATGGATCATCTGTAGCAACTAGCAATTGTATCTACAATTTCAGTGTTACAACTAGGAAACCCAAAGTTACAAATTTAATACTCAAAAGACACTGAAATGGACCAGAAATCTGAATGAAGGACTTTCTATTTTCATTTTAAAATATTACTGGAGTTGTTGCATAATGCGAGTGACGAAGAAACTCTTCACAACAATCAGGGTCAGGAAAGCGTGAAGCACTTACTTTGCAAGGCTTGGCAATTTTATGCATTCCCGAAGCATACTTCCGCAATGCAACGCAATTTCCTTGTTGTCATAGCTGCTTGCAAAATCAGAATATTTTAATACCATGAGGGTCAACACTATTCAAGGACAGTAGTTCACGATAAACTGTAACTAACGTCTGAATTAAGAATTAGAAGGTTATTGAGACTTGAGAGTGGAAATAAAAAACAACTAGAAGGTTATTGAGAGTGGAACATGAGGGACACACAGAGGAAAAAGAGGGGGAGGGGATAGAGAGGTTTTTTTTTTCTTCAAGAAAAGATATCATAGGGTGTTCATGTCAGAGAAAATAAGGCACTTGCGACACTGGAGGATTGTTATCCAACTCTAGTTGCTTGGATTCTAAATTGCCAGTTGCTCAAAATTCTTTCATTCTTATGATTGATCATAACAGTTTTTAGCCTTTAGTTTACTTTCCTTACCTGTCAAAAGAATCTTGGGGGGAATATACCCATAACCCAACTCTCAAAGGATAAGAGCTATTTTTTTAATGACCTAAAAAAAGCGTTGATAACTTTTCCTTAATGAATCATATATGCTTTCAGCTTTCAACTTCTTTCAAGAACTTCTAGTACCATGGTATTAATGTTTTTTTACCGACATGTGTTTCATCTGGATTGATAATTTTCTTTTTCTTCACACACCCTCCCTGGTTTAGTGGCTAACAAAGCTAAAGACACCACCAAAGTGAACTCGGTCACATAGAGATTTGATAGAACAACTAAAACAATGGCAGCAAAAGAAAGGAGTAGAAATGTTATTGGCTATAGGAACAGAACCTCTAATGTCGGATATCATATTTAATATCAAAACGCGATAGATGTGGTAAGGACTTGTTATAAAGGATAAATAGCACATAGATAATACACGTGCCGGTGGCTCGGTGTCGATATAAGATAGTTAAAGTATTAGATGTCAAATAATGAATGGTCATAATAATGAGATATAATAAACTGATTCAAAAGAAATGAACCTAGAGATAATTAATCGGAATAACCTTTTTATCCGACTCAAAGAAAATAGAAGTGTTTCTCGTATGCTAAAGTCAGAAGTTGGAGTGCGAAAAAAATAATTAAAAGACAATTCTTATAGAGTATGGGTCCACGGAGCACTAAATGATTGAAATGACTAGCCCTTTCACCACCACCAGCCAAGGGGTGAACAAAATGGGAAACACTCAGAAAAGTCACCTTTACAACTAAAAAAATTGTTCTAAAATAAAAATTCAATTGTCCTCAAATGATAGTGGTTCTATGTTCTTTAGATGTGCATGCACAAAAATAAGACTTGCTTACCAAACAACTAGGAAGTCCAGCAATTCCAAATGGTTTTCCATATACTGCACGCAACAAATTGTGGAGTCCACTTTTTGCTTCAACATAATAGACCAACAATGGACCAAATTTTTTCTAGCCTACGTAAAGATAAAAATTAGTCATAGAACACTTCAATTAAATAGACAAAAATTTGTGTCTAGATGAAATTTCCTTTCATATAAGATAGAGAGACATACTTCCCATCCCAATATAGGTAATTTGTGAATGAAGAGCGCAATAACATCTTCATTACAAACTTCAAGTGTTAGCTGTGAAACTTGGTCTGGGTTCGGCTCAACTTCTCCATCTCCAGTGAGCATAACTCTCAGTGCCACAATATTTTTCTCAACTTCTTCCATAGCCTGCATAAAACAAAGGGATATTTGAAGAGAGCCATATTATAATTTAGAAAAGATTCTAACAAACAAAAGAACAAACCAAGAAAGAAAGATAACTACCCTGTCAAGCCTTACTCTTTGTTTCCATGTATTGGGACACGAAATACTTTTCCAACTTAGACTGAGCAGTTACATACTTTCTCTCCTCGCCAACTTACTTAAAAAAGAAAAAAGAAATTTCTCCTTTTGTCCAAAATTTTTGTTTTCAATCCTAATTTTCTTTTATCATGTAAGGTGAAATTTCACAATCCCACTTTCTGATGAAAAAATAATTACTAACAGTGCAGTCTAAAATGCATGACATTTGAAGTCTTTACCTATGACTTTTCCCATGAACTACATTAAATCTGTTTTTGTTTATTCGCTCTGCCTATAACCTTGTGCACTACAACACCGCCACCTTGTTCTTTTAGGTTCCTAAACTCTCCATTACTCGGTCTTACAATTTCCAAATATCCAAATACACTTGTAGAAAAGCTGAACCTCGTTTCGACAAGTGGAAAGCATCTTAATTAAATTTCCGTAAACGAAATTCTTACAATCCAACAGATATAACCAGTTTACCATTCCCCATAATTACAGCCTAGAGAATAGAAATACACAACAGAATAACACTTCCAATTCAGGCCCCAAAGTCTCCGATCAATTATAATGCTCATTTGAACCAGCTGTAACTAGTTCCCACTCAGCCACGAAATCGTAGCTTATCGAACACCTATGATCACTATCCTTACGTCACCACACCCAGAAGAAGCATAGTAGAACTTATTCTCCATCCTCCCTATGGAGTAATCAGTTTTTTTCTTAATTTGGACAGCGGAACCATAGGATCATTCACCAGGAGACGAGGAAGGGCGTAGTAATCGACGAAATGCTTCGGGGAGTTGAAAATAAGCATAGATCCGGAGAGTTCCGAATAGGGAAACCTTTTGAACTGCGGCTGAATCCATGGGCAGGCAAGAGACAACCCGGCAAACTGAAACATCTTAGCAGCCAGAGGAAAAGAAAGCAAAAGCGATTCCCGTAGTGGCGGTGAGCGAAATGGGAGCAGCCTAAACCGTGAATAAGGGGTTGTGGGAGAGCAATACAAGCATCGTGCTGCTAGGCGAAGCAGCCTGGATGCTGCACCCTGGCCTAATTGAAAATGAAGAGAATTGTTGGTTGTGTCATAAAGACCCTTATGGCCACACCCCAACCGCATTCGCTCCCCTAACTTTCGTCTCTCAGTGTCAGTTCCTTTTTCTTCAGTCTTGATTCTTAAACAGGTTTGGTGGCGAGTATATACAGCTGATCAATGTAATAATCAAGTGGATACCATTTTCCTTTGACAAATCAATAATTTTATTTAATATACTATACACCAACACGCTGTTGAGCATAATAAAGTTTGTGCCTTTTCCTGAAAAACTGCAAAGAAATGAAAAAAAATAAAAACAAACCAAGAAAACCCAGTTCCTTAAGCAATGTACCAAATCACAAATTACAAGCAACAAGTAAATGTTCCAACAATAAGGGAGTTATGATAAAGATTGTAGCTTTTGTTGGAAAACATCAAAAACTGGAACAACAAAAACAAATCCCAGAAAAAACAGTTCCCTAAACAATATGCCAAATCACAAAATACAGGTACAACAAGTAAATGTTCCAACAAAAAGAGAAGATGGTAGCTTTACTAGGAAAACATTAAACAAAATGCCAAATCAAGAAAATACAGGTAAAATGTACAAGAAATCACCTTTTCAAGGGCTTTAACTTCAGCAACAGTAATGGAATCAAGAGCATTAAAACTATCTTTAACAGCTTTGGCTAATTCTGATGGGGTTTTAGGCCTTGATGCCTTAAAGAATGAGAATGACATTTTTTCAACAATTAACCACTTTGGATTTGATCAAAACCACAACCAAAACCTCTCTCTTTTCTTTATGTTTTGTTTTTGGTTTGAGTTTCTTGTTTTGTCTCTCTCTGTTTTTATACCCCCACGCTAATGATTGATGGCATTTCCATTTTCTATTTTCATCATTATTTTTATTCCATTTTGTGGGTGAAAAGTAAAAATTTCCTAAATGGGAAATCAAACTTCAAATATGTTTCCTCTTTACACATTACACATTACACATTACTAGTATAGTACCGTGCGTGATGCGCGGTTAATATTAAATTAAAATAATTATGTTTTTCTTTTTTACTAATTGGAGTTTCTGCGGTATTCTTCCATTAAATTTAATTTAAACATCAATTATGGAATGAACATTTATTCCTAGTCATAATTCTAATAAAACATTTGTTTTCAATAACATGAGTTTCAAGTATTGTGAATTTGTGATTATCAACTTTATGCCTTTGCATATGAATGATCTGTAAATTCATTTTGCACATCTAACTTTGTGGAGAGGAGGATCAACTACCTTCTCCGTTTAATACAATTGTCATTTCTCCTCTTCCTCATTGTCTGTTATACTTGCATTGAATTTATTTATCGAAAATCGCCTCTCCATCTTGATGACTGATGAGATAAGATCTACGTACATTTTATATTCACATACTCTATTTATGAGATATCATTGTATTTATTGTTGTTGTTGACATTTACTGTCTTAGGTCATGCAACAAATTAATATTTGTCTAGGTCGGGTCATAATAATTTTTCTCTTTCTTGTTCAATTATTGTTAAATTTATTGTATTACCACAATGATGATTGATAATACTAAGTACCTTATACATTAGTAGATGCAGAATCTAACTGTATTTTTTGTATAACTAAATATTTTATTTATTACCAAGTATTATATATCAGTTCAAAAAATTGCAAAAACACTCAATTTCACTATCCAGACTGGACCAGTGCATCTAGCCTCACAGGCATCGAAAACAAGCTATAAACTATACTCCCTTGTTAAGGATAGAAGTTCAAATTAGAAATAGCTCTCACTACTTTTCTACTGCTATAAGCTCGGCACACCATCTCTTGAATTATCTACCTTACTAAGTTGTCTTCTCCTCATTGCTTCTGCTAGAACACCCTGTTGTTTCTCTCCTTCCATATATATAATAGATACTAGCAGCCAATACCATTCTATAAATGTTAGCTCCTGCACTCTTCCCTCTACAGCTCTTGATAGCCCACTCCAGTTCCAATACCCATGTAAGAGCCAACTTGTTTATGCTAAGCCACCCTAACATTTTGTTCCATATCCTAGCTGAGTAACCACATTAAAAAAATATATATATGGTTTATGCTCTCCGAGTGATTATGACACAGTGCACAAGTATAGCTCGGTAGTTGTATTTAGACACTAATTCTATCCTTAGTCTGCAACCTCCCATGAGCAGCAAGATACTGAATAAAAATCCATTTGGTACGTCCTAGGTCGTTATATGTAAGCCTTCTCCATTCAACCTTCTGGTATGATCCCTGCATCCTTTGATACATACTCTTGATAGAGAACTGTGGCAAATCTTTCATATTTTGCTCCTACAGAATCTAACTGTATATTTACATAAGTGCAAACACATTTATGAGATATGTCAAAATTTGTCTAAAATATTTTTTACCATCAATAGTACTTGTGCAAAATTTACTGCAAGTGATTTGTACTAATGATACCATGTGCTTTCTTTTTATGTGTCTATTTTACCAAGTATGTAATCACATTATGTAGTTTTAATATACTTATTCACAATATGATTTACTCCTTTCTATTTTACCAAGTATGTAATCACATTATGGATAGCATGATATGTTTGAATTTGAAAACGATATTTACAGTTTTAATATGATTTTGATTTAAAGCGCAAATCAAATTTTATTAACGTTGTAAAAAGACTATTGTTATACAGAGTATCTTTTTTGTTAACTCAACTGAGTAACAATAATTAAGTGATTAGTAAATTTAAAAACACAATGTTATCACAAAATTTGCGACGATTGAAATAAGACGAGGGTCTTGAACAACATATAAATTTTACCCCAATTTTCAGTTTGAGCGGCTTTCTAAAACTTCAATTATACAACATGCATACAGAATACAACCTCTCATGGAGTTGGAGTTCGAAGTTGCATATCTAACCATAAACAATATTCTTTTAATTGACAATTACTTTGATCATATTACTATTTGTTCATTCCAAAATAATTTTAACTAGGGAATTAGCCCGCGCATTGCGCAGTCATAAAAGACTTCTTATTTTACGACATAATCTTTTTCTTGTATCCGATTCTTAAAAATAAAGCTGACTCATGTGAAATGTAAAACTGGTCAATAGAAAACTACAGAAGTAAATTAAATAAAAAGATTTTGATCAATTTTCTCTTGTCTATATTCTCCAGCCATAATATTTTGTTCCTAAATGTAATTGCCTCTACAATGTTGAATGATCTTTTATAAAAAATCATAATTATTTTTTATGTTTATATACATTAAAACTATAAACTTTTCAACTTCCAGAGATCTAAAAAACCTGTATTAGTTAACATTTCCTCACCTTTTTTTATAATATTTACATGATCAATAATTGTATCTCACCCAAGGATATTACGACTTATACTTTGCCAAGCATTAAATGACATTATCAAAATAAAAATAATAATATTTAAGAAAAAATAAGAAACATGAGTGAGAAGAATACATTTATCTTCAATCTTATTATTTTTCTCCATGCACCACCTAAAAATGCATTGAACGTTGAAGGAGACGAATAATGGCAATGATACATCCTTGAACATTGAAATCTGTTGCAAGTATTTCATCAACCTACAAATAACATAATTTTTTTTATATAAATGCAATTACAATAGCTATAGCAAACAAAAACATAGTTTGACTTCCACATCAAAGAAAAACAACCTCAAGAAACGTCAAGACTTAAAAGAAATTTTGTATTAATGCTTAATAGATATTGCAATAGAGAAGAGTAAAAGGCTATCATAATTATGAAATAAAGAGGAGACAAAGGCTATAATTAGCTTCACCTGCATAATTACTTAAATGAAATAAGTAGGAGAAAATTGAAGGTCTTTTGTGTATTATTAAGCATTTTTATTCACAAAACAATTTTAAAAAAGGGGGAATAAGGAAAAATATGAATCTTGGTGGGGATAAGGTCTGCGTCCATCCCATCCTCCCAGGCCCAACGTGTGGGATAAAACTGGGTATGTTGTTGTTGTTGTTGTTGTATGAATCTTGGCCAAAGAACTATGCCACATCATATTGTTCAATGAAAATGCGAGGAGAAACAAAAGTTAAAGTTTTCGTTACATTTTGATGTGAAATAGTGGTCATAGAGGCATGCCACATATTTAATTTATTTTTGTAATACCCAAACATTGAAATACGTTATAGGAGTAGTAGAATTATTTTAAATATAATTTTACAATTATCTTTAATTTGTGTTATTTTTCTGTTTAAAAAAAGAGAGGGAAACTTTATTTGTTTGATCAAATTCACATAACCAAATTTAATCTTGTTGTAATTTTGCCTTTATTTTTGCTTCTCATTTTTCCCTCTTACCTTACTTCCGTTCTTGTTAATTTAATTTACCCGAAGGCATGCTTAATTCATTTTTATTCTTCTTCTCTAACTTACTCTCACATATCATAGGCAGCCACGCTTTGCCTTTGACTCTTTTACCTTCCATACATGAGACTCTCGCCAAATATGATCTACAAATTAGCTCTTGATCCTACCCACTTGTTTGTCCCACCTATATGTGCACGAAATCCAAATTTGCCAGTTCACATGTACTCTATATTTACATAAATTTTAATCCACATCTTTCTGAAAGGTTACGTAAAGACTTTCAAAAAGGTTTGTTTAACTATATTTTCCGGTAAAAAAAAAAAAAGAAAAATAAAAGTTGTAATACTCTCAAAATTTATAGCTGCATCTAGCGATGTATATGTAGAGCATATATACAACAAAGCAAAAATCAAGTGAATTAATTGGTCAAAATTCTAGACATGTGAACGCTGATTAGTAAACACCAAAATTTTAAATCTGTGAATGCATTAACCCATACAACAATGTAAATAATTTCCCTCCACATACAACAACGAAAAAGAGTGCTGGTTAAACGAAATTGAGTTACTAAGCAGACTGACCCAAGACCACTTTCTATTTTGAGGTCCTATCCCAGCGATATTTACAAGAGTCACTAATCACTAATTATATTTAGCAGGCATGGTTAAAAAGAATTGAATCATTGAGAACCTAAAATGGAATAATTTTGACTCTTTCAACATATCCGATAACATATTCGAAGTAAAAGAAGAGGGAGGACTAAAAAGTTTAATGTTTACTATCATTTATGCCGCTACGCTGACTCCAAAATGCTAGAATAATCTTCCCAAATCTGGTTCCTGCACAAACATCAGAGTAAAAAAAGGAGATATAAAAATTGCAACAATGTAGGTTGATGCACCACATCATGAATAAAAACTTTATTAGTAATACTAACATTTGAATTTAGAGCAGAATTATCTTACTTCCGCAAATGAGATGAAAAGCCAACGAATAATATGGAACTATTTAAAGAAATATTAAAGAGGAGATTGAAATCCATGTTAAATCTGTTAGAAAAGCTGATATTCACATAACTAATGGTAGAGATTTTTGGGAAGAGCAATAAGAAGTAGGTCATTTGATTGAACGCTTTCTTAAGGTTGACAATTTTTATTTAATTCAAATAAAATTGAATCAAAAAAGGCTTTACAAAAGAAAAAAATCAGGAATACAAAACTAATAAAAATCATCTAAAATGTATCTCCCGTTGATTCAGACCCCTAACTTTGTCAAATAAAATTGTCTTAGTTTTATTTTTATATCTAATTAATTTAATTATTTAATACAATTTTGTCTTAAGAAAACATCAAATCTCAACGATCTAAGATACTCCATATAACTTGTAATAACATTCATAGAATAAAATCATTGTCACCATTAAGCTCTAGTTCTATTTTAACTCGTTATTTTCCTTACGTCCTCAAAGCCATTTGTTCAAACATTAACGTGATTATCATATTGGACTGGAATCTTGAGATTTTATACTATTAAGATTCACAAACATAAAGTTAAAAAAGAAACAAACAAATTATTGTAAGATAGTAAATAGATTTTACATAGATGTAAGGTAAGCTGGAAAATAAAGTAACAAAGAGTATGATATGCCTAAAACGTGAAAAGGAGAAGAAGAAACCTGTGGAGGAAGATTTGTCATGGTGAAATTCAAAATTTTTTGTTCTTATATAGTAAAAAATATACACCTACTAAATAGGAGGAAATGAGTCATTATGTAACCTCCAAATGGATAAAGATTATAATAAAAGACTCATAATAATTATGGGTAATAAAAATAGGTTGAATAATATTAATTCATGACCAAATTATTCAGTTAATTACCTTCTTAAAGTTCTGTACGTAACTGAACGTTTTTCTCATAATGAAGAATTTATTGCTACCTTTTTATCTTTCTCCTTTTCTTTAGTACATAAATTGTGATCAAAACTCAAAAGCCAATTGAGGTGATTGGAAAGTAGTCAAAAGTGAATGAAAATGATAGTTTCTTGGCCTTAGAGAGATGCCACATCACTTGGCTATAATTCTCAATTAGTATATAGATAGAATAGATAACTTTAAGACTTTCATTTTTAATTCTCTTCATTAATTAAAAATCAAGTATACTCCTAAGAAATAATAAAATACATTTCGATAAATATGTAGACGTGTGTATAAGAATCACTAGCCTCTAGTAAATTCACTTGAACAATCATTTAATCATTTCAAATGATTTCTTAAGAAAAATAAGATGATAAAATTTGAACAGTGGGCCCTCCCGAGAATTTTCCAAAAGATATTTCCCCAAATCTAATGTATTGGGCAAAAACCGATGTGCTCGGGTAGCACCTCGGCATGACAAACCGGAGGCAATTGAACCGATGTTCCGAGAGATGGAGGTCAAAGCAAACCACTGAACCACCGAAGTCGAACATCGATGTCGCCACCGAAGGCGAGCCGCAAGCTGAGCTTCGGCGACATTCGCTTTGGTCGAATAGCAAGGCCCCATCACCGAGGTTACGCACTTGAACCTCGGTAAAACGCCTTGGTTCGAGCGGCTTTGCAGCCCACTACTTCAGCCCACTATCTCCCTTAATGAGCACTCAGAACGTGGGTTTGAGCACTAACAGACATGGGAAACGTGGGCTAAGCCCTTGAGTCTATAAATAACATTTCCAATTTAAAGCGGTACTACTTCTAATCGAGGTAAATATTCCTTAACCTTTCTAAATTTACCCACAGCCTCGAGCCGAATAATGCTCCTAGGGCTTCGGTCGAAGTGTACTAACTTGCTCCCCGTTTCATTTTGCTTGACCTTTTCAGGAAGCAGATAAAACGACTTCCAGTGCTTGGATCTTCATCAAGATTCACACCCGAACACTGGGGGGAGTGAGAGGCAGTTTGCAACCGAGGTCGACACTGAGCCTCCCAACCGAAGCCTATCTATTCGATAACCGTGGACTGGCACCCGAAGAATAGCTTAGTACATTCCTTAGTACATTGTGATGACGCCCGATAGCGGTATATTGTTAATTTACTTTTGCGTCCAAGGTCTGCTTCGACTTGGCTTTCTGTAAAAGGCCAATTTTGGCTCGTTAAATATTATCAATGAAATGGACTTGATACCACATATATTTGTTTCTATAACTTTGCACCCCGAAGATGCACTATATGCATCGACACGAGGACGAGACGTCGTTCTAAGTTTGCGTCGGTTTAATTCAATTAAGTCTTGCAAGCGTGCTATCTATTTTAAAGTGTTCGATACATGCAAAAACTAACACTTAACATGAAAGACACTAAGTCATTCCATTTAAGCCCGAAGGCTGAAAGTATTTACATCAAAAGGACCCGAAGGTCCAAAACATAAGCACAAAAAAGCCCGAAGGCTCACACAAAAGCAAAAAATGCTAACAGAAGTCTAAGCCTCAGGAGCGTCACCTCCCTCCTCGAAGTCCCCCTCAGCATCTTCTTCCTCATCATCATCGTCTTCTTCTTCATCTCCGCTCGAAGCCTCACTTGATGGGAGATCCTCAATAATGGCCTGAGCTTGAGCCGCTTTCTCCTCGGCTTTAGCAATCTCCTCTTCCAAGTTAAGCTCACTAGCGCGACATTGCTTGAGCAACTTCAACCGAGACTTGATGATGACCTATTTTTTGTCCAGCTCCGCCCTTTTGGTCCTGATCTTCGCCTTGGCCTTGCGATCAGCAACCTTCTCTTGAAGAGCATTGACCTCGGCCTCACGAGCTGAAAGTTTGGAGTTTTCACCCTCCAACCTCTAAATATCAAGCACATGCTTTTTCAGCTGCTCGTGGTGCTTCTTGGCCAATTCTACGAACTCGCCCTTCGCTTGAGTCAGCTCGGCGTTAAGCTTGGAAACCTCAGCCTCTAGCCTCGAACGCTCAACCTGGAAGCCGTCATCGAGGGCTTTAATCTTCGCCTCGGCAGCCGACTCAGCATCATGAAGATCAGACTGGGACTTGGACAATTTAGCCTTCAACTCCTCTATCTGCGCGTTGAAGCTATCCCTTTGCCTATCCCACGAGCGAGCAACACGCCGGACCTCTTCATCTCTTATAGTCTCAACCTCGAAGGCCCTCAATGACAAAACTAAGCCCTAAAAAGAAATCAACCAAGAAATCATTATCAGCAACTGACCAAAGACAGAGGTACCAAATTAAGAAACAAGCAAAACTTACCCTGAGAGCATTGGCGGCAATGGTATGGTGTAGCTGGCCTCGAGAGAAAGTCTGCACAACTTTGTCTTCTACGGGGCCAAGCAAGGGCATAAGGCTCAGGATGTCGCCTCGATTGCTAGCCAAGAGGTTCGAAGAAGATGGAACTTCCAGCTTTCGAAAAGACCCAACCGAGGAAGAAATCCTCGCGGGCTCGGATTGCGCCCTAACCGTGCCGGTGCCAGCCCCCTCTTCGGCGACGGCAGTGTCAACCTCTCCGACTTTGGCTTTGGCTTTGGCTTTGGCAACTGCCTCCTCGGAGCTGTGTTCCTGATCTTCAAGGTCAACAAACTCAACCTCCCTACGAACCTCTAGGCCCTCGGCGGCTGCATCATCAGGCTCGTCGATTAGCCTTCGGCGTTGTTCTGCCATTACTTCGGGCTGAGGGAAAGTCGCCACCTCGGTGCGAGGAGCCACAGAACGAGAGGGTTTCTTGGAGACCGCCCTCTTTCTCTTCACACCTACAAAGGGCAACATAGAAGAATTTAAAGTAAGGAAGCGAAGAAAAATAAAGACCAGTGAGATGACCAAAGATGGTGCTTTACCCTTTGAGGACCCCTGGCCCGAGGCTCCCTTTAAAGTTTTTGAATGCTTTGAAGCCTTCAGCTCTTTCAAATCGCCTGCTAAGCCCGCCACCGAAGTCAGTTCATCATCTGACTCGGTATCCTCATCATCTTTCTTTTTGCTCTTTCCCTTTTTCTTTTTGTCCCTTTTTGAGTTGATGGCACGATTCGGAAAACCTAACACCGAAGAGAGGAAGGTTAGTAACCGAAGCAAAAACTCCAAAACAACCAAATGAAATATCACAGGAAACTTATCACGCCTCTTACACTGACAACCAAATTCAGCAGCCATCTTCATCCACGTCCGGGTGGGGCATTCACGAGCCCCAATCACCGCTCTAACCTATTCGGTCAACCCATTGGGAGGCACGATGGCGATCTTGTTGGCTGAAAAATAAAAATGAAGTGGGGTTAGCAAACATGAGTGATTACCGAGGAGGAAGTAAAGCCAAGAAGCACTTACGTGTGTTATTCCATCTCTCAGGAAAATTGGGTTCGACAGATAGAATGCTGGTCTCCAAGAGGACGTAGCGATCACTCCAGCCTCGATCCCATGGTCCTCGCTCTTATGGAGAAGCGCATATTTACCTCGATTGTTCAGAGCCACAACCCCGACTTTGTGACAGTATTGGTAATAAAGAGAAAAGAGGTGTTGCAAGGTTAAGTCCACCCCGGCCTTTGTGCTCAGCCAATCTATGCACTGAACAACCCTCCAGATGCCGGGGCCTAGTTGACCCAAGCATAAATTGTAGGCTCGGCAGAAATCGTAAATAACCCTATGCACTGGAAGGGAGAAGCCAAGGGTGAAAGGGTAAGTATAAGCAAAAGAAAGCCCCTCCACGTGGTGGCAAACTCTACTTGTCGGACTCGCTCAAACCCACAATCCTTCCGGACTCGCTCAATATGAGCTTGTGTTATGCGAGTCGGCGTCGTGTTTACCGGTATGTTCCTATTCTTCTCCTCTTGATCAGCAGATTGCACTTGCAGCTTGAGGTCTTTGCTGTTATCGAAATGCGAGAGGATAATTTGATGAGGCTTGAGCTCTTGCTCGAGGGGAATCACAGGGCCCGAAGGTCCCACCTCGGCATTGAGCCCACCTTCGGTTGAGGGCAGCTCACCCCCGGTTTCGATCTCTGCCTCCGCGTCGTCCGTGCCATCGCCCTCGGCGTCACCGCTTTCAGTATCGGCAATTCTATGGATGGCATCATCATCACCTACCCCCGTGTCGTCATCACCGACGACGTCATCTCCCTCTACGCTGACATCTCTGCTTATAATGGCAGTGTCGCGCCTGGCCCCCTCCTTACGCAGCTTGGAGCCACTAGCGCTTGAAGTCACCTCTCCTCCACCCTCCGCTTCTATCACCTGCAGCGCCGGCACGGTGGCAATAAACTCGCCACTAGATATAGCAGCGGCGTAACGTGAGATCCTGGCTCTCTCGCCAGAATCACTGGAGTCTTGCCTAGAATGGGTTGCAGACATGGCTTTGGAAGTTAAAAGGTGGGAGATCTTTGACAAACAAGAAATGGTTAAAGTAGAAAATGGAAGTTCTTGTTGCGTTTGCTTATCACTGTTGATCGCAGAGATTGAAAGTGATGAGAACAAGTCACAGAAGGAGTACTTATAGGTGTGGGAAGAGATAAGTGGCGTAAGTCATCATTGTAACGTTGGAAGAAACAAAAAAAGCGGCGTGACCGTTCAGTCAGCCAACGAGCGAGTGACACGTGTTGATGAATAATAATCTGAAGGGACGCGAGCCGTTGACAAAATTTGAAACGCTTGGGTAAGATTAAGCCACATCATTCTCCCGCGGAAATTCACTCCACTCCCCGATGACCTCGGTGCTCAACGGAGGAGTGGAGGGACTATCTATATTGGGCAAAAACCGACGTGCTCGGGCAGCACCTCGGCATGACAAACCGGAGGCAAATGAACCGATGTTCCGAGAGATGGAGGTCAAAGCAAACCACTGAACCACCGAAGTCGAACATCGATGTCGCCACCGAAGGCGAGCCGCAAGCTGAGCTTCAGCGACATTCGCTTCGGTCGAATATCAAGGCCCCAGCACCGAGGTTACGCACTTGAACCTCGGTAAAACGCCTCGGTTCGAGCGGCTTTGCAGCCCACTACTTCAGCCTACTATCTCCGTTAATGAGCACTCAGAACGTGTGTTTGAGCACTAACAGACATGGAAAACGTAGGCCAGGCCCTTGAGTCTATAAATAGCATTTCATTTTGTATTGTACACATTGAGAAATACATACATAAACTCTGCCAAATTTTGTACTCACTACAATATATTGAAATCAAATTACTTTCTCGTGATTTACCCTTATTTCTTGCATTTTACTCACTTTGATAGGAAGATTTGCTTATATTCTAACTCAAATTCGATTTGTGATCCTAAAACCGATTAAGCCCATACATCTAATTCCAAATCTTCAAGTACCTCATAAAGTAATTTTCCGCAAAAATCCATAGTGGCCAACAACAACGACGTCATAGAAATGAAGTAAACGCCATAGAAACAGTTCAAAACGGCGGCGAAATTAGTTGAACACCGCCGTTGAGTTTTCAATCTCCGGTGATCGGAAAAATGCAGAGTTCATGTAGTATCAGAGCTCTCTGGATCCTCACTAATCAAGATACCATTGTTTTCTCCCGGTACTCTGTGTGTTTTTTATTTTATTTTTTTATTTTACTTAGTTGTACTAATTGTAGTTTCGAAATGTATTTGAATATACATACGCATACATACATACAACCCGGTGCATAAAGCTCCCCGGTTCACACAGGGGTCCGGGGAAGGGCTGCATCCCAAGGTGTGTGATGTAATCGTAACCTGTTCCACGGCTTGAACCTGTAACTTATTGATTACATGGAGACAACTTTACCAGTTGCTCCAAGAGAAGGTGTATGTATGATTCCAGTTAAATTTGCATCCACTAGTGTGTGTGTGTGTTATACTAGTAGTGGTGTGTGTGTATATATATGATTCTGGTTAAATTTGCATCCGCTAGAGTGTGTGTGCGTGTTTTTTATATTAGTAGTGGTGATGTATGCAACCTAAGCATTAGTGGCTGTTTCCATGGCTCAAACCTATGACCTAGGTTACACGGTTTATCAATTGCTCTAAGAGAAGGTGTATATATGATTCCAGTTAAATTTGCATCCGCTAGTGTGTGTGTGCATTTTATATTAGTAATGGTGGTGTATTTTGCAGGAGATTTCCGGTGGTGGAGAAGCGGTGGCGAGCAATGTGTGAGAGAGATAATAAGAGTTGTTGTACGGAGGATGATGATTTGAAATACAATGTGGTGCCTTCTCTTCCTACTGATTCAGAATTAGCTGCTGCATTCATTGACCGCAAGAAAAGGTTAATTTTCCTTTTTCCTGGATAAAGTTTGAAGCTTTGGATGACTGTTTATACTTTATACTATGTTTTATAGTACATATTTGAGAGTAACCTCGCGGTTGCAATAGTGGGTTACCAAATGCCTGTTCTGGTGGCAGATAACAAGTATCAATGATTAGTTAGTGCATTGATAAGTTAGCCCGGATGCTATAGTTATAAGAAAAAAATAGCATTTGTTTTTCTTTTTCGGATACTCGAGAAATTAGCTGATTTGAGCTTCAAAATCCAGTGAATAACCGGCCCATCTTTGTTCCCTGTACCCTTCTCCCAATGAGAAAGAAGAAAAAGAAAGTTGTATCTTCATTTTAGGATCTTTGAGTTAAGTGTGCATATCTCATTGCTTTTAATATAGTCAATGCACTTGGTTTTGATAATATATTGAAAGCTTTCTCTGTATGGATAATGAAGCCAACTTGGTTTGGAAAAAGATCAGTATCCTATCTACTAGTTGGTAATAATTGAAAAAGATCAGTATCCCATCCGACCCCAACTTATTTGGCATTGAGGTGTAGTTGTTGTTGTTGTATGGTCCATTTTCGTTCAGATTCGGTCAATTTTGTGAGTTTCTTGGCTGTTAAAGAATTAAGTAAGAAAACTTCTAGCAATTTTCCTGTTAACTTCCTTTATACAGATCTCCGGTCTGAAATGGCATGCTCCTGCTCACTATCTGACTTTTTTGTGTCAAGTCTCGTTTTCTTACTTAGTGTTGATTTAGCGTCCATTGTTCTCTTTATCTTTCTTCGGTTCCATGTCCTTACTTTGTAGCAGTGTTGGACGCTGCATGAATTACCATGTATAACTTTTTTTTATAGGGAGGGATCTGCTCGTGGGTTTGGCATTAGGATAAACCAGTCTGTTGAAGGTTCAGATTCCTGGGTTGATGATCCAATTACCCGTCACATAATAAGTCTGCATACTAGAAATGAACAGGAGGAAAAGAATCGTATTTTGTGGCCACTTGTTTTGCACATAAAGGGCCACTACTGTATCCTTGTACTTCCTTTAGTGGAACCTCATCATCTAAAGACATATGCAAGGATGTGTAAAAGATCTGACTGTGGAAATGCTGTTGGAGCAGATGAAAGTTTATCCCCTCTCTTGCTTAACCTTCCATCCATCACAGGGTAAGCTTCACCTTTACCTGTTTCAACTTGACAGTTGATTCCTTTTTTGATGTAAGAGTATCCATAAGTTTTGTCTTTTCCCTTCTCGTTCACTGTTGTTGATTAATCATTAAGCTCCCTGCTCATCTAAAGCTAGTAATTCTCTTACCCCTTTACCCGTGCATAGAGTCTCTCACTGATGTTATGAATGCTGCCTTCTTTCATGCAGGCACATTGGTTTCCTATTTTCTCATCCTAAGTGCAAACACAGAAATTTATAGTGTTTGATGTCTCGACTGGAGTTTCCAATGTCTGTTTATATCCTCAATGATCTAGTTTAGTTATGAATGCATGCTGCTAACTGCTTCCTTTTAAAGGTCTCTTTTACTGATGAAATTTTTCCACTTGGTTTGCTTTTGGTTTGCCATTTAATTTTAATCAGTATCTTTTCCATACAAGTCTTTGAGTGCAGAATAAGGCCTGGTTTTCACTGGGATTCCAGAATATGTTGTACGATTGAGATTTTATATGGGAAGTGTATTCACTGTATGGCTGTTATTGGTTCTGGTTTTCTTGGGTTTAGTCTGCTGCTGTGAAGTTGTCTCATTTTATCTCATCTGTTATCCCCTTCCCATTTTCTCTTCCTTTTTCTTGCTTGAGATATTCGTATAATGTATTCAAGGAAGGCCATTAAAATTCATAGAGGTTCTATGATTTCCATGCTACTTTGCATGTATAAATTGACTCCTCTTATTCGTCTTCCATATTAAGCTTCTTCTGTATTAGATATGATTTATCTGGTAGCTCTTTTTCATTTGGTGTGGTATCAGGACTGTCGTAACGTCATTCGACTTTGTAATCTTGTTTGGTCCATAGATGGTACTATAGGTTGACTGACATCACCTTTTAGGTCAGATACTTCCGCTTCAAGTTTTAAGAAAAACTATAAGTATTTTAATGGTATAGAAGCTAGAAGCTCTTCCCAATTGTAACCCCTGCCAAAAAAAATCATAGGGTGAATGTTCGAGAAAATACAATAGCAGAAAGGTAATGCTTTTAACATTAAATTAGTAATAGTATGTCTGCTAATAAAGTTTTTAATGTGAACATGTGTTAGCATCAATCTGTTGCTTTGACCCAACAAAAAACAGATCGATAATTTTTTA
This sequence comes from Petunia axillaris subsp. axillaris, assembly GCA_029990575.1. Taxonomy (NCBI): domain Eukaryota; kingdom Viridiplantae; phylum Streptophyta; class Magnoliopsida; order Solanales; family Solanaceae; genus Petunia; species Petunia axillaris. The sequence continues at coordinate 168,288,175 of JARKNS010000008.1, forward strand.
TGAAGAAAAAAGATCGATAATTATAGTAAGAGTAATGATAATATGAGTTAGTACATATTTTCCCATTGGAGTTGCAAAAAATTTTCCAAAACGCCTTACTTTTGGGGGTGACTCATTTCACATTGCCCAGCATGTAAGAAGTGTGATCTGAGACCCCCTTATACTGCCAGTACGCGTACGTCTTTAGCAGAATACAATGTTAAAAAATGTGTTTGAGACGTCATTTCACTGCCATGTTCAACATTTTATATATGCTTTCCTTTTCTTTTTTAAAAAAGGATAGTCTTTTCCCCTGTTTTACAGACCTCCTTTGCTCTTCACCATCTTCTTCCACATTATCTTGCCAACCTCCGCTGCCTAATTAGTTTAAAATTATCCAGATCCGACATTGTTTTGATTACAATAAAACACACAAGTTAATTACATTTGCTTAACAAAATTCCAGCCATATTACAGCAGCTTAAAGAGTTCTCACTTTCTACAAGAAACAGTGGAAACAAAGTTATGTACACTCAAAAAAAGAAGAGAAGAGAGAGAGAGTGTGTGTGTGTGTGTGTGTGTGTGTGTGTGAGAGAGAGAGAGAGAGAGAGAGAGAGAGAGAGAGAGAGAGAGAGAGAGAGAGAGAGAGAGAGAATAGTACCACCCCTATCCAGAGAATCTCACTAAAGAGTTCAAGAGTGCAGAGAAAGAGGAGAGCGTAAGACGTTGACCGGAATTTTCCCTGAACCGACCACTTGTTGGTGGTGTGTGAATTGAATACTTGAGTTGAAGGGGTGGTTCTATGGCCATGGGTTAGATATGCAATTATACATATGTTGGACATTCAAATGGTGTAACTCTGATGTTCTGTTTTGTCTTTTTCATTTTTGTCTTTGACATGTGTTGAGCATTGATTCACACCGTCTACTGCACAATGTGTCAGACATAGTGCAAGGGGGTCTAAGCTTACTAGTTGGGATGTGTAATGGGGCACCCACAAATTTAACATGTGTAAGGGGGAACCTTTTTAAAAGTCCAGGCGGAATGAGGAGGGGTGAATATATGTATTAGGGCAATAAAAATAATGATGATGATGATGATATTTTGAAAATTTGCAAGAAATGATATAAGGAGTTCACAGTATTCCGGCCAAAAAATCATAGGAACCTGTCATTGACTTATCAAAAAGACTTTGAGCCTGTCGTGACTCGAAAGACTTTGAGCCTGTCGTGACTTGAAATTATCTTTGAAGCTTGGGTTGAACTTGGTGTAGTATGAATTGTCGAAAACTTTCCTTATGGTATATGGAGGTTGGTTTAGATCTTGCATTGTTGGGTCTCTCCAGTTCACTTATTAATACAATTGCTATACTTTCCAAGTACAGGGCATTTATGGTGGGTCACATGATAGGAGACATCATAACAGGCGATGTGACAGAACCTGAAATAGTTATAAGTTCATCTCCATCAGTGGGTGGATTGTTGGATTCTCTCACTGGAAGTATTGGTATTTCAGCAAGAGCAAAACCTGTAGCTGCTCCAATCGCAGGATCCTCAGCTTCTGGAACTGTAACCAGTGGAGCAATGGCATCTGATGCTCCAAAAATTGGTTTGAGGGCCCTAGATAAAGATACTATTCGCTCATTTATAAGCAGTGCAATGCCTTTTGGTTGGTAATCTTCATTCTTGTATCTCTAATTTCAAATTTCTTGTCCATGCTTGTGTGAATTAACTAAAAGGATTTAGTCTTTGATGAAAAAAAATATTGAACTTTTATGTAGGCACCCCTCTGGATCTTAACTACACCAACATTTCAGCAGTCAAGATAAATGGGTTCTCTTCAGCAGATATCCCTCCTGCAGACCAGAAGCAACCGGCATGGAAGCCTTATCTTTATAAAGGAAAGCAGAGAATTTTGTTTACAATTCATGAGACAGTCCATGCTGCCATGTATGACCGTGATGAAATTCCAGATAGCATAACAATATCAGGTCAAGTTAACTGTCGAGCTGAATTAGAAGGGCTGCCTGATGTGATGTTCCCACTAATAGGCTTGGACAAAGCTCGTGTTCAGCTATTATCCTTCCACCCCTGTGCTCAAGTTCCAGAGCATGGTAATGAGAAACAAGCGCTTATGTTCTCACCACCATTAGGAAATTTTGTATTGATGCGTTATCAGGCATTTTCTGGTATGGGGCCTCCAATTAAGGGTTTTTATCAGCTCTCAATGGTTTCAGAAAATGAAGGTGCATTTTTGTTTAAGTTAGGGCTCATGGAAGGTTATAAAGCTCCTCTGTCAATGGATTTCTGCACTGTGACTATGCCTTTCCCTAGGAGAAGGGTGCTTTCTTTTGAAGGGACACCTTCTATTGGAACAGTTTCAGTTGCTGAACACTTGGTTGAATGGAAAATCATAACGACAGGTCGGGGAGTGTCAGGAAAGAGTGTTGAGGCAACATTTCCAGGAACAGTTAAGTTTGCTCCGTGGCAACCTCAAAGATTGCCTTCCTCTGGGGCAGTCTTTGGGAGTATGGATGAAGAGAGTGATGCTGAAACAGAGTCCACTAATAATATGGCAAATGTGGAAGACTTTTTGATGGAGAAAATGAACAAGGATCTTCAAGCAGTTGATTTGGAGGAGCCATTTTGCTGGCAAGCATACGACTATGCTAAAGTAAGTATTCCCATAGCAATTTTAGTTGTAATGTTTCATCTTTCATGAATGATTTTAAAAGCGCATCCCAGACAGCTTAGGCTCCTTTTCATCTTTTCATATAAATTCTTTCTTTTGGAAGGTAGATAATTTAGTAAATACTTGGAACACTCCTGTATATTACCAAAAGGTAGAGTAGCTACAACAAAATATGATTTCTAGGAACGGCATCAATCTTCTTTACACATTGGAACCAAATGAGTGCACAAAAAGAAAATAGGAAATAGAGGCTATTCTTTCAACTTCCTAAGTAATCAAACAAAGAGCTAGTGAACTCGCATGGAAAAGTTAGGAAGATAGAATACATTGTCTTAGCAGAGAATATGGCCCTAGATATGGCTGATTGAATGTATAAAAGACTCCGTTGAAGCTGGTTGACTTGGGTCATACTTGATACCCTCCTCACATGATCACCACCGGGAGGGTGGGAGTAGAGAGTGATTCAAAAGCATGAATTTTCAAGGAAGAGATTTCTTCCTGTCCTGAGGGCAGGAGGGAGGGAGGGAGGGAGGGAGAGAGAGAGATTGAGATTTCTCACGTCAATTTGTTACCGCCCATAACCATGTGTCCCCATTCCTGTCCCCTCAGGCTAGAAGACAATTTAGAGACAGAAGAGAGACTATTCAAACAGGACAGTTAGGAGAGTCCGAAGAGTACAAATAGACTCTACCTATGTTTTTGTTTTAGTCAAATGTACTATTTTCAACCTCATATGATAGTATGGCAATTGATATTAAATGCATTTTAATTTGACACATGTCGTCACAGGTTTCTTTCAAGATAATGGGAGGATCATTGTCAGGAATGTCCATTGATCCAAAATCTGTAAGTCCTCTGTTGTCAAGTTAATTGTTTCATTGAGAGTGGAAAATTGTCATGGAAATAAAATCGTGAATAGTCGACCTCAGTTATCCTAGTTTATTATTTAGAAGTAGCATGAAACAAAGTCTCTGAATATCATTGTCTGCAAAATGATTCCCTTTCAGTTTTCATTTGGCAAAAAATAACCCGTGTGAATTGTCTGTTTTCTTTTTCTGAGTTTATGTTTATGATGCAAGCATTACGATTTTTTTATCTAGATTTTTATTTCAAAACCATCAAGTTTGTCAATCAATCAACTTGGTCAGTTGGTCTCAATCCCAAATTAGTCTGGATTGACTTTATGAATCCTTTGTACCCATTCCGCGTCTATTTGGCCCATTTAGTTCCAACTGTAGAAAATTATCTTTTGAGGCAAGTTAAGAGTTCTCTAAAACTAGGGTTCTCAAAATCTCACATTTATCACTCCACTGACAAACAAATCTCTTACCTAACTAAAGGACTCCGCGCAAACATCAGCCTTATCTCACTGTAACAATAACCACTAAGTTTTAACAGATTCGTGATTCAGGCAATCCAATCTTCCGTGTGTAGGACGGAAGCCCCCAAAAATGGTTTCAAAATATGGGTGATCAAAAGATCGAATCACTATGCCTATCTTGGTGGTTGTTATTTTTGGTGGTCTTTCTTTTTGGCTGACTCCTATAGACGGAGTGCTCGTTTCAGATCAATTCTTCGCTGCAATCGCTTCGATCCACCCCCTCGGTCAAAAACCGTAATACGCCCTATTGGTTAGTCTAGTTTTTATCTTTTAGGGGTTTTTTGCTTCCACCATATTATGTTCTTAGCTTCTTTCACATTTTTCTGAGATATTGGAGGTGCTTTGAGACAGTTCTGCTCTATGTAATTTATGTCTATCTCGTCTCATTTTCCGACCTTTAAGTGAATTTGAAAGTTTTACGAACACATGGTCTATCCATCTTTTGTGGAGCTTCTCTAATTCCAATTTTTAGGCTATGATTGTTTCTATTTTTGTCCAATCTTGCCCAATAGTATGACTGTACTTACATCTCGTTTATTCATTCTTTTGGAAAAATTGAATTTACGCCCTAAAAATTCATAAAAAATAAAAATTAGTGTTTTATTTAAAAGGCTTGTGACTGGTGTTTTAAAAAGGTACAAAATTATTGCGATTCGAAGTCTCCACTTGACAAGTTCAAAGGTGTGTCAAGTCACCAAAAAGGTATCTTAAAACACCAATGACTCGTCTAATGGTCCGCGTCAGAGATCTAGGTAAGGATCTCGATTGACTCGTGGGAAGGTATTAGGCACCCTCGAATCCTGTGTTGAGCACAACTGCTCTTATTTATCGCATTTCGGCTTTTTAAAAAATTGTTTGTTGTTATCTTTTGTTACGCTTTAACTGTTTTAACCAAAATTGTGTCAAGTAACTCGCGGGCGGGGTATACTTATAATAAATTAGTTTTTTCTTTATTTAATTTTTTCTTTTAATAAGTAGATCACAAATCATACTTATCAATACCTAATCGTATATTTCTCACTCCTATCAATTTGCCTAATCATGTTAGACTTTCTTAATATTAACAATCATTAGTTCAATTGTGTTCAAACTTTTTGCCTTTGTTTAGCTCACTTTAAAGAAAATAACATTTGAGATCCCTGTGACCTTAAAATCACTTGTCACGTACAACCTCTTTCGTAACTCGACGTGTTATTAAAAAAAAAAAAACTTCAAAGTGTTGGGTAGATTTAACAAATTAATCAGCTGCCCAGAAAATTATTGTGCTAAAAGGGCCTTAAGTGCTTGCAGATTGTTTGCCATTTGATTTGAAAATTTGCAAACTAGCACACTAATTTATCAAAGTTCAAAGAAAAGCTTTTAGTGGGCTAAAAAAATAACATTTTAAAATGGGCCTAGAGTTTGCCCAGCCATTTGGACGAGTTCCATATTTTTTAAGTCAAATTACTATCTTTCAATGTCCTTTTCTCTATTTGTTTTCACATGTTATACACACTTTATATATTGAGGTTGTTTAATTAAACCATAAATATATTCTTGAGTTATCTAGCACATGGTTATTATTCGGAATATATAGCAGCCTTAAGAAACATTCAATGACCAAAAATCATAAAGCATTTCAGTTTTGTTTTTTTTTTCTTCAATTTTTCTTTAATATTTTATTTATATTACTACAACAGCAAACCGTGAATATGCTTTCATGAACACAGGGAGAAGTCTGGTCGGGAAGTTTGAGGGGTTATATACTTTACTTCGAAAAAAACCACTTCTGCTCAGTAAAGTATCCCTCTCTGCGCGAAGACAGTGGACTAAGGCCGCATACTCCTTCTCTACATCTGCTCTATACATCGTCATCCTCATCTCTATCTTGCGCTCCTCATCATAAGGTCCTTTGATCGGCTTTGTAGGCAGGGCTACGAAAACATGTTGCCGACTGTACCAGAAAACATACTCGGGGGTGACCTTGTATCGATCCGAAACCTGTGTGGCTTCCAAAGATCGCACCACTGCTTAGCTTCAGGGAACTCAAAAATAATAGGCTTAAAGAAGTATCTGCTCACGTTCTCAATACCGGGGACATTCTGAACACGCCCCAACTGTCGCAGCACACGTGTAGGGCAATATGACCAAAAAGTACAAGAAAGGGATGGATCCTACCATCATAGTCCATGCCACTATAGACTCCCTCTTTCGAAGGGAACCAAATAATCTGCCACCTGACGCTCTCCGAAGTAAGTGCCTTCATATACGGTATCCAATCATCCACACTCACAAGTAAGACAAGATCTCTAATGCGCCAGTGATGGGTGCTCAAATAGCATTTGGGCGCATCAGGAGGTAGTGCAGGGTCAGAACGCCCCAATAAGTGCTCGATGAACCAAACTTGCAACAAGAAGTTGCAATCCTCAAAAAATCGGTCTTTTTTCTCTTTGCATCGGGTCAAGGCACGGTAGATACTACCCAGAATCATGGGCACAATAGTGACATCCCTCAGTCCTCCATATAAAGCTTTCATCACCCAGCTGAGATGGATGGATATTTGTCCATTTTCCGACGGAAATACCATAGTACCTAAGAAAGCGAGAACAAAGGCACTCGCCCGGAATGTGAGCCACTGGCTATGCCCCATTTGAGGTCGAACTCTGGTGAATATGTCGTATAACCATTAGTCTTGGCATAAAAATAGTCCAAACTGATAAATTCTCACGATACATCAATTTGTGTGTCCAGGCGTAGATGCATGTATGTCAAGAACTCCTCCCTACGTACAAATCGAGGCACTATGGACTGCTTTCCTAACTCCTTCTGAATCAATCGCGCAATCTCCTCTAAAGTGGGGGGTCATCTCAAAATCACGAAATACAAAGGTGTTTTGAAACGGCTCCTAACACTGAATCAATACATAATTAGTTCCCGACGCGAGGGAACTGGGGTTTTAGAAGATGCGACATATCACCCATCCTACCATTGACATTCCTCCTTTTTGCATCACTCATGTTATACCACCAGTTCCTCCGATCGAGAGGTGCCTCGTCAATCATCCTAATGGATGGTGGCGTAGAACCCTCAGGGAATTTCCTCTTCCCTACTCTAGACGACGATGGAGCCATGTCACCTATTTAAAACCAAATAAAAATTAGGTGGGGCGGGGCCAAACCCAAAAAATATTTACATATTTGACTAGCTCGGACAGTTGAAAGTTAAGGAAAATGGAAGTATATAAAAAAAGAAAAAGATTCATTCATTTTTTAAAAAATTTGCCATTATAACGACACTAAATATACTAGCCTTTTTTTTTACTAAATTAATCGGTCATACTTTTTAAAGAAAAAAATTGGCCATTACAACGACACAAAAATCGACATTGAGTTTACATGAACTTGGCCATTATAACGGCATGAAAAATTGACTCAAAAAATTGTCAGTGAAAGAGGTGAAAAAATAAGACGATTACTAAAATTTTTCGTAAATATCTGAAATTGCCCCTCTTAAAAAAAGGATCTCCCCCCATTTTTTTCATTTTCCTTTTCTTTTGCTCATTTTTTTTTCAAAAAAGTCCGCTTTCCTAACTAACGGTCAGCATAACAACCTTTCTAAATGCAACACATAGCATGCTTTGGCCCTGAAGGCCCCACTTGAATAGAGGGAGTCTGCCTAGACAGACACAGTACTTGGGGTACCAAACCTTACTAAGTCCAATGATATGCAGATAATTCGGCCTAAATTTGAGCGGGTCAAACTCTAGGTGACTCAATGGGTTCATGATCTAATGATTCAGCCATTTGGTAGTGCCTCAGGGATACCGGTCGACAATGTCTAACGGCCTGACCCAACGCACCTCCTCCTAAAACAGGGTTAACTTTTTGTGCCCGAAGACACGACAGAAAATTCTAGCCGACAAAGCGAAACTGGCGTGCACGTGTGCAGTGTTCCAGAAGACTCAGAGGTATACGAGAGAAGACAGTTGTGTATATTTACAGTTCAACAAAATCAAAACGGTAACATTCAACTTTTCATGTGATAACGGCAAACATATAACAACCAAATATTTAATAAATTAAAACATGCGACAATTTTATCAAAGCTAGAGATTCTAGTTTTTACTAATTTCCCCAGCAGAGTCGCCAAGATAAAAGAAAGTGAAAAAATAGAGAGTAACCAGCTGAAACAAACATTAAATTGAGAGCAAATATTTGAGAAAAATGGAGTGAAAAAGAAAGTAAGTTTAAGAGATAGTTTTAGAACCAAAAGCCTTTATATCTAAGGTATTTTGGAGCATAAATCTTAAGCTTTTTAAGGGTTAAATAGAGGTATAAGGGGGCTGTTTACTTGTTGTCATTGCTGTGTACGTGTCTTGGTTTAAGCTTTGTGGATCGACCTAGTCGAGCTCTAAGGTCTCGTATCTAGGTAACTCTTGAAACACGTATTTTTTGTCATCATCTTGGCCATGAAAATATGAGCCAAAATCAGCCATGTCTTATGTGATTGTTGTGCTGATATGTTAAAAAGTATGACTGTCTAATTTAGTCAAAAATAAATAAAAATTGGTTAGTATATTTAGTGTCGTTATAATGGAAAATTTTTCAAAAAATGAATGAATCTTTTTTTCTTTATATATACTTACGTTTTCCTTAACTTTCAATTGTCCGGGCTAGTCAAATATGTAAATACTTTTTGGGTTTGGCCCGCTCGTTTGAAATTATTTCGCAAACTTGTCCAAGTTCGCATGGTCCTAATTTTTATTTGGTTTTAAATAGGTGATATGGCTGCATCGTCGTCTAGAGTAGGGAAGAGGAAATTCCATGAGGGTTCTACGCCACCACCCATTAGGATGATTGACGAGGCACCTCTCGATATGAGGAACTGGTGATATAACATGAGTGATGCAAACAGGTGGAATGTCAATGGTAAGATAGGTGATATGTCGCATCTTCTAAAACCCCAGTCCCCCCGCGTCAGGAACTAATTATGTCTTGATTCAGCATTGGGAGCCGTCTCAAAACACCGTTGTATTCCGTGATTTTGAGATGACCCCCACTTTAGAGGAGATTGCGGGATTGATTCAGAAGGCGTTAGGAAAACAATGCATAGTGCCTCGATTTGTACGTAAGGAGGAGTTCTTGACGTACATGCATCTGCTCCTGGACACACAAATTGATGTATTGTCAGGATTTATCAGTTTGGACTATCTTTATGCCCGTTATGAGAAGGCTGATGGTTACACGATATATTCATCGGAGTTTGACGTCAAATGGGGACATAGTCAGTGGCTCACATTTAGGGCGAGGGCCTTTGTTCTCGCTTTCTTAGGTGCTATGGTATTTCCGTCAGAAAATGGACAAATATCCATCCATCTCAGCTGGGTGATGAAAGCTTTATTTGGAGGACTGAGGGATGTCACTATTGTGCCCATGATTCTGGGTAGTATCTACCGTGCCTTGACCCGATGCAAAGAGAAAAAAGATCGATTTTTCGAGGGTTGCAACCTGCTGTTGCAAGTTTGGTTCATCGAGCACTTATTGGGGCGTTTTGGCCCTGCACTACCTCCTGATTTGCCCAAATGCTATTTGAGCACCATCACTGGCGCATTAGAGATCTTGTCTTACCTGTGAGTGTGGATGATTGGATACCATATATGAAGGCACTTACTTCGGAGAGCGTTAGGTGGCAGATTATTTGGTTCCCTTCGAAAGAGGGAGTCTATGGTGGCATGGACTATGATGGTAGGATCCATCCCTTTTTTCTTGTACTTTTTGGTCATAGAGGTACTGAGCCTTATTGTCCGACACGTGTGCTGCGACAGTTGGGACGTGCTCAGGATGTCCCCAGTATTGAGGACGTGAGCAGATACTCCTTTGAGCCTATTACTTTCGAGTTCTCTGAAGCTAAGCAGTGGTGCGATCTCTGGAAGAGTATGCCCATACCACACAGGTTTCGGATCGATACAAGGGCATGATCACCCCCCGAGTATGCTTTCTGGTACAGTCGGCAACATGTTTTCATAGCCCTGCCTACAAAGCCGATCAAAGGACCCTATGATGAGGAGCGCAAGATAGAGGTGAGGATGGCGATGCACAGAGCAGATGTTGAGAAAGAGTATGCGGCCTTGGTCTATACTTTACTTCGAAAACCTGCCTGAAGACGTTAATAGATCCCTCCCAACCAACAACAGAGCGGGAAGAACCCAAGATGACAGATTACTCTATCCAAGCAATTCATCACCCAGTAAACCTGCCTGAAGACATTAACACAAAAGACCCTATGCTTTTGGAAGATGGGTCTTTCTCTTCGTCTCTTTCCATTGAGTTATCTTGTCCGCCAGTTCACCTGGTAATCAACTTACTTCAACCGAGCTAATTGTTGTAGAGGAACAGCTATCCTGGGAACCCTTAGCCATGTATGGCCCTGTTGAAGAAGATAGTCTCATCATCAATAATCAAGAAAGTGAACAAGAGGCAGAATTAATTGAAGATGGGGTGGGAGATGACGTAGACTATAGTCCAACATATTGATGATGCACTCAAACCTGAGGAGGCCACACCAATTCAGGTCAAAATTGACAGGGCAGAAGCCAAAGCTTGTCTTTGGGTTCATCAAAATGTAATGAAGATGAGCAAGAAATACGGAGTTTATTTCCAGGGGTGTGAATGGGATGCCTTTTCCCTATTCATGAAAATTGACAACAGAAGGAAAGCTCAGGGAGGGGAAGCCAGCTCTTCCTCTCTAGTTACTCCTAAGCCAAGAGGAATTAGAGAAGTCAAGGGGTTGGAAAGTGGAGTCATTTACAAAGATGGGGAACCAAGAATAAGGGGGAGCAGTCTGGCAATTTTGAATCAATGAATTTAAAACTAATTTCATGGAATGGGAGGGGGTTGAATAGAGTAGATAAAAGAAGGGTGGTTAAGAGTTTATTGAAAGAATGGAAAGCTGATGTGGTGGTATTACAAGAAACTAAACTGGAAGGGGATGTTGAATCTATTTTTAAACAGATTTGGGGGAATAGATGGGCTGGTTTTGCTTATCTAGAAGCGAGTGGTATTAGAGGGGGGATAGTCATTATGTGGGACAAGAGGCTAATGGAAGGGGAGATGATCAATCAATGTTGGCGCTCAATATATTTCTTGCAAATTGAGGGTCGAGTCACATGATTTTTTATGGTGTATTACGGGGGTATATGCTTCAAATTGCAGAATAGAAAGACAGGAACAATGGTTTGAGCTAGCAGCAACAAGAGGGGTGTTTTCGGGCCTTGGGTGGTTTGTCGAGATTTCAACACTAGCAGATTTCCTATTGAAAGAAGCAATGGAAACAGACTAACATGAGAGATGAAAGATTTCTTCGAAATTATTCAGGAATTGGAGCTGATTGATCCCTCTCTTTTTGGGGGATCTTTTACTTGGAACAAAGGAAATAATCATAGAGCTGCATCCAGATTGACAGGATATTTTTTTCATCAGAATGGGATGAACAATTTCATTTTATCAGGCGATCCACCTTGCCGAAGGTTGATTCTGATCATCGTCCAGTATAACTTCAGTGTGGAGGATGGGACAATCTCAAATCCTATTTCAAGTTTGAGACTTGGTGGATCCAGACACCAGGTTTTAAAGATTTAATTAAAGGATGGTGGGAATCTTTTCATGTTACTGGGAGGCCTGATTTTATTTTAGCAACTAAACTGAAGATGTTAAAAACAAAGTTGAAGTAGTGGAGCTTGGCAAACTATGGAAATCTAGAGATGAAAAAGAAGAGAGTTCTGGAAAACATAACACCTGGACTCAACACAGGAGCAGAGAAGATTGACCGAGGATGAGTTGATTTTGAAAGCAAATTTGGCTATGGAAATTGAAAAAATTGCAGCTATGAGGAGATTGCATGGAGGCAGAGATTTAGAAGCTTGTGGTTGAAGCAGGGACTGGGAGATAAAAACACAGTTTTTTCATAAAGTGGCAAATGCATATAGAAGATTTAATCACATTGATAAGCTGACGGTTAATGGTGTGGAGATTACTGACATGGAGTAAATTAGAAGTGCAGCTGTTTTCTTTTATCAGAATTTATATACAAAAACTGAGTCTTGGAGACCAAATTTCACTCTTATGAATGGTCAAACCATTTCTCAAGAAGAACGAAGAAATGCAAAAGGAATTTGGGGAGGAGGAGGTGCTCAATGGACTAAAAATGTGGTAAAAATTTCGCGTAAGGGCCTGTTTGGCACGCGTGGGCTAATTGAACTGTAGCCACCATGCACAAATTCGCTGAACAATTGCCACCTCCGGACAAGTCCCAGTATTTTATTATGAGACTTTATATATAAAGCTTCAGGAACATGAATCCCAGTATAAAATTTGTTCAAAGTCCCTGTATTTTATTATGGGACTTTATATATAAAGCTTCAGGAACATGAATCCCAATATAAAATAATGAAACTTTGAACATGTTAGTTCAAAGTCCCAGTATTTTATTATGGGGCTTTATATATAAAGCTTCAGGAACATGAATCCCAGTATAAAATAATGGGACTTTGAATACTGAGACTATTCTGGGGTGTTTTCCAACGTTAATGGAGCGTAAGTGTGCGCGTGGATTTTTGGCTATTTCTCAATTAATTTTGAAACGATAGATAAACTCATTGAGCGCGTCCAAAAATTGCTACGCATCAAAATTTCACGAAAATGTGTGCAACAGAGAAAGCTCCAGGACCAGATGGATTTTCTATGGGATTCTTCATTCATTGTTGGGATGTGGTGAAACGGGATATAATGGAGACTATGACAAATTTCACAGTCAAGAATTTTTTGAAAAAAGTTTCAATGCCACTTATGTGGTGTTGATCCCAAAGAAGAATGGGGCAAATGAGCTAAAAGACTATAGACCGATAAGTTTGATAGGAAGCATATACAAGATTATCTCAAAGGTCTTGACGGAAAGAATGAAGAAGGTGATGGACAAGTTGGTGGACAGACAACAAATGACCTTTATAAGAGGTAGGCAGATCATGGATGCAGTTCTGATAGCGAATGAGTGTATTGACTCAAGAATGAAGTCCAAAGAACCTGTCCTTTTGTGCAAATTAGATATCCAGAAAGCATACGACCATGTTAATTTTTTCTTATTAACATCATGAGTAACATGGGTTTTGGTAGGAAATGGTTGGGGTGGATCAAGTTTTGCATTTCAACAGCTAGGTTTTTCGTGCTGGTCAACGGTAGCCCCGTGGGATTCTTCTCATCTCAGAGGGGCCTCAGGCAGGGAAACCCTCTATCATCTTTTTTGTTTATTTTAGCAGTGGAGGGGTCCAATAACATGATGACGAGGGTAGTCCAAAATGAGTAGATCAGGGGCTTTCGAGTTAACAATAGGATCTAGAACAGTGTGTGCATAACTCATTTGCTATATGTGGATGATACATTGATTTTTTGTGAACCTTCTATGGGAAATGTCATGCAACTTAGAATGATCCTAACTATTTTAGAAGTCATCTCTAAATTACATATAAATTGGGACAAAAGTACAATCTTTCCAGTCAATCAAGTAGATGATGTGCAAATTGTAGCAGGGATTTTGGGGTGTGGGGTTGGTCATTTACCGACCACTTATTTGGGTTTAGCTCTAGGAGCAAAAAGCAAAGCAATGGAGATATGTAATGGGGTTATTGAAAATGTGAGAAAAGACTTGCAACTTGGAAGGCTCAATACTTATCTCTAGGTGGTAGATTGTTTCTTATCAATAGCGTGTTGGACACACTTCCAACCTATGTCATGTCATTATTTCTGCTACCGGCTAAAGTGGAGAAGAGACTCAATGCTTTGAGGAGAAATTTCCTCTGGCAAGGAAACTCAGAAAAAAAAAGTTTCAAATTGGTAAGATGGACAAATGTCATCAAGACAAAGGAGGGGGGTTTAGGCATCAAAAATCTGAAAGTGCATAATAAGAGCCTACTATCTAAATGGTTATGGAGATTTAGCATGGAGGAAAATGGACTCTGGAGGAATGTGATTTTACAAAAGTATGGAAGTCAGCATTAATGGTGCACAAAATCTGTTACCACACCTTTTGGAGTGTCAAATTGGAAAGCAATAAGAAGGCAGTGGGATGAGTTTTCAAACCACATCAAAGTCGAGCATGGTAATGGGAGGAGAATTGCATTCTGGAGTGACAATTGGTTAGGGCATGAACCACTTAGAGATACTTTTCCAGAAATATACTGTTTCACTAATCAACCTGAAGCAAAGCTTAGGGAGGTTAGAGATCAGAATGATTGGAATCCATCTCTCAGAAGACCTCTAAACGATTGGGAATTTTCAAGGATAGCAGATTTACTCAAAAGTTTGGAGGGGTTTACACACTTCAATGACGGTGAAGACACTATAGAATGGAATGCAGGTAGGGGTAAACCATTCACTGTGAGGGCAGCTTACTCATCCTATACAAATCAGGCACAACATGGGTCTCACTGGCCATGGAAAAATATTTGGAAGACCCAAGTTCCTTTAAAAGTAGCGTGTTTCTCATGGCTGGTCAGTAGAAGGGCTTGTCTGACACAGGAAATACTTCAAAGAAGAGGTTTTCAACTGTCATCCAGATGTTTCCTATGCAATTTCCACTTAGAGGATAACAACCACCTATTTATACATTGCTTAGTCACCTATAACTTGTGGCAGTTATTTTTATCTATGGCTGGAATCAAGTGTTGTCTACCTAAACACACCGAGGATGTGCTAAGGTCGTGGAGTCAGTTGGAGCAAATATCAGATACAAAAAGTGGTGGAATGCAATTCCACACTGTATCTGGTGGACGGTCCGGAAAGAAAGGAACTCCAGATGCTTTGATGATACAAGGATCCCTGCTCAGAAAGTGAAGCTGAATTGTATTTTACCACTTCACTTTTGGTGTAAACAACATTTTTAAATGACACTGAGTCTCTGCTTCAATTTTTAGAAGCATTTATTTAGTTCTGGCCTTTGTGGACTGAGCTACTACCTATGTATAGTTTTATTGATTCCAGCGCTCTTGTATTGATGAATAAAATGTTACCATTCTCAAAGATTTCTGAATTGTATGCACTTAGGCGTACTAACACTTTCAATTTCATTCATCTTAAAGGGGCTAAATTTGCAATATATATATTTTGTCTTACTTCTATTTTTTCTTTAAAACATTATTCTCTAGAGTATTTCTCCATTCTTCAAACTTTTAGTTGACTTCCTGTATATACTGGCCTTTGCAGGTAAGCATTTTCCCAACTGTTAAAGCTCCTGTGGAATTTTCAACTCAGGTAATTTGGTTATTGGTTAACTTTTTCCCGGCTACATATTTCTCTAGTTTTGTTTAGGTCGACTTAGTGCAGCAGCTGCTTAATATCTGCAATCGAGCCTATCTTCTGGGTTACTAAAAGTTTTGAGTTGTCTGACTTTGTTCTGATTGTCACAGGTGACTTCTGGGGATTATATTTTGTGGAACACGCTGGGAAGATGTCCTGTTGCTGCCACACCCAAAGCATAGAGTTGCAAAGTATACTGTTGGCGTATCTGATTAGGAGCAGTGACAGATTTTTATCTTGTCGGATGGCCCATGAACTTTAGAGGCGGGTGAAAAAGAGGCTGGATGAAAAATCGACAGATCGTGGGACCATCCAGTGACCTGTTCCTGTTGCATTTGAATTGCCCAAGTGGGAAGTGGATACCTCGTGTTTCTTGGCATTTGGTATTTGTGTGACAAGATTATTTAAGAAGTGTACAACTACTCGTTGGATATTCAGGTGAAATAGTTAGCTGTATAGATTATGAGAACTGGCTGCATACTTGCTTGTTTTTCTTGGTATTACTACTAGGTGAGAGATGTTCTTATGTTGCCACTGAGACCGAATCTCGTACTGTCCGCTGTTACACACGCTAATGTTTTTGCAACATAAGTGATCAGCAGTTTGCTCCCCAAGTTTCATTTGATTTCTATGAAACGAGAAAAAAATATTACCATTGCATTGTGGATTTCAAGAGCCTCTGGGCTCTGACATTTTGTAGTTCTTAGTGAAATGCTTAACTATAATTTGTGGAGACACAGTGTATCCATTGAATTGGAGCCCTTTTTACTGAAAGGCTTCTGTCTGTTATAAAATAAATCTTTTATAGGGCTAATTCTGTTGTTAAAATACCTAGCGATTCATGATGGAAATCTCAAAGTCAACTCTTTACCTTCACAATCAAGAACAACCAATGTACAAAGACTAATAAGGGGAGAACAATTAAGTTCATTCACTTTTGTGAATTCCTTTCTTAGCTATCGATGTCTAATGTCTTTAGATTTACATGGCCTAAGGATTCTACATCTTAAGCCTGACTATAGCTGTGCCTGTAACCTTAATCATTCTTCCCTTCCTGAACATATTCTCCGACAATGTCCAACGCAATTGTATTGCATCTATATTTGGTAATTGTTGCACCATTTCATTTTCTAATGAAGCAATTGCTTTCTATCATTCTACGTTTGAGTTCTATTCAGCCCTCTCTCACTCTTCTAATGCAATTCTGGATGAACGGTACAGATCGTATGGGGCCCACAAGTAATCGATAGTACAGGGCTTTCTAGCATCCAGTCTCAACCATGGCTTACCCTTGCCACTCCAATGCAGTAGGCTTATGGGTCCAGGGTGTAGGCCTCTACATTTGCCTTCAAAGTTATCACCACCTAAACCATGTTGGTTCCATCTATGATCAACTGCCTTAATGTTTCCTGCAAAGACGAGCAAAATTGGAGGCAACGACCCCAAATGGTAAATTCTTCTTTGCTTTTGTATTAACATCCATTCTTCAACTTTTTGTGTGTACCCTCCTTTTCTCCATTCATCAAGATCCATCACCATTACACCTGTGTTGAAGTAACAAGGGCGTCTTCCTTCAAATGTTTTCGCCAAATTCACGTCCGACCAAAATGTGTCTGTAAAATAGGTTGTAAAATTTGCATGGCAATATTCAGGTGCTGCCAAGACTTTATCTCCCAATTCTACTCCCCATAACTTGGCAATATCGTCCACAACAATTATATCGGAGTCTAGGTAGATGACACGGTGCACATTTTCAGGGAGAATATCTGAGAGGTAAATTCTTGCATAATTTAAAGGCTGATCCAAGGCTTGTCTAATGGACTTAGATATCTTCCCTCTAACACGATTAGGATGAAAGTGGTAGATTTTGTAGCTTAGGTAAGGGAATGTGGAGTTGATAAGGTTAATGATCTCTGGTTCAAGATGTATAGAGAGAAAATGAAAGTAAGTATTCTCTGGACATGTTGAATGTTGCAAAATAGATAAAACAGCAGCCATGGTGCCTCTAATGTAATTGGCATCAACAGGCATAACTATTTGGATTTTATCTAAGTCACGTGAGCTGCATGTATTGCCATTGCGAAAAGCCGGTGCCTCGCGGAAGGAGGGAATAATGTCATCGGAGGTAGGTTTTTGGATGGCAACAACGCGAATGGCGTTAGCGAAATTGGAGGATGTGGTGGTGGTGGTGGTAGGATGCAAGAGGAGGAGGGAAAGGAGGCCAAAGATTGGAAAATAGTTAGATGAAAAAGAAGAAGCAGCATTTTTGTTCCAAAAGGCCATCCTTCCTTAAGCTACATTTCTTTGTTTTTTTTTTTTCCTCTTGGGCTAATATTGATGCCAAAAGGTGGTGCGTCTTTATCCGTGTTCAATACGTGCTTGACTAGCTCAAAAGGAAGTAACCTTAGAGAGAAAAATGTGGCCATTACATGAGGCTGTTAATGGAGTTATTTTAGTGATAATCTAGATTAGTGGTTCTAAAAATTAAGGGTAAAACAATATGGTGAATTTTGATCATGAAATGTAGGGAGACCCGATTTTCTTGCAAGTACAATCATTTATTTTCAGCGACCTAAATTACTGCCAATGAAGGAACTTTTGCAGATTATTGTTACTCAATAAATGCAGGGAGAACCGATATCTTTGCAAGTACAATATTTATTTTCAATGACCTAAAATATAGCCCCAAGAGATTTGTAAATTACATGTTTCTTATAATATTATATCTCTGTGCATTTTCAAAGTATCAACAACCATCTTGATATGGGCAATTCCTAATCACGATAATTATAGGACTAAAATCGTGGTACGCACATCTCTGGATAGATTGTTCGCTAATTGTTGCAATAAGGGAAAAATATCCTGTCGCTTAGATGAAATTGTAGTGAAATATAAACTTCAGACATTTTATTTCTCTAAAATCAGAGATTTTGATGTTTTTCTTTTATTGAGGATCTGTGATGCCACGACCCTTCCAACCTCTTTTAGATTCCGTCTTGCATTCCAATATATTTACCCTTGATTTTATTTTTAATTGGATCTAGACTACTTGACTTGCAACTTAATTAGCATATCTGACTTTATCTTGAGTAAGAACAAAAGAGTACGTGTGTAGTTACACATTTTAGTATCTTAAATACGTGTAGAGTACTGACTGGATAAGCGGAATGGCTCATTTTGGTGCTGCATGGTTAACTTCTTCTTCTTCAGTCCTTAATGGCTAGATTTACCAGTGTGACAGTAAAAATTCCGCCCACTTTTGCTAGGCAGCCCATTTAAATAGTGTCATCTAAAGTGCAACCACCACGTTTTAAATGTTTTTGCAAGTATAGTTATTTAACTTCAGTTAGCTTCACTCAGCTCATTGCAGACTTGGTCAGAAGCGATTTCACCGTAAATTGCGCTACGAAAACATCTATTTGTACACTTCGCCAAAGTTTGACTTGAACAGAAATTATTAGGCCTAGTTCAAGCGCAGAACGGATATGAGCTTTCTTATATTTGACAGTAGGCAAATCCAATAGCTTCTTGATAGTTGCTGGCTTGCTGCTTAGTTGAGTCCTCCTAATCCTTTACTCATTAACTATGTCAACGTATGTTGAGAACCTTGTGCCCATGTCAGACACAGTCCAGTGTAATTCGGGAGAAGAGAATATGTTTATTAATGACTTAACCAGTATATATACAGTTACAATAGAGTCTATCTGTGGAAAGAGACCTAATATAATAAAGATTAGTAATTAGAGAATATTTTAGAATTCCTATAATTTCTATTTTACTTATTTACAATTTTACTCCACTCCCCCTCAAGTTGGAGCATAAATATTGATCATGCCCAACTTGCCACAAAGATAATCAACTCGAGCTCCCTTCAACGCCTTTGTAAGTAGATCGGCTGGCTGCTCTCATGTCTTAACATAACCAGTGGAAATCAAGTTCTCCTCAATCTTTTCACGAATAAAATCGCAATCGACCTCGATATGTTTGGTTCTCTCGTGATAGAGGCGATATCTAAAGCAGCTTGATTGTCACACCAAAGTTTTGCCGGCATATAATATTTTAAACCAATTTCTGTTAAAAGATGATGTATCCACATGATCTCACACGTGGATTGTGCTATAGCTCTATATTCGGACTCTGCACTGGACAGAAATACAACATGTTGTTTCTTGCTATTCCATGATACCAAATTTCCACCAAAGAAGACACAGTATCCTGTAGTAGATCTTCGATCAACTTTAGATCCAGCCCAATCGGCATCCGCAAAACCCTCTATGCGAGAATGTCCATTGTTGCCATATAACACGACACGTCCTGGTGCTCCCTTTAAGTAACACAAGATTTGCTCTAGAGCTGCCCAATGGTTAACTGTTGGCGCAGACATGAACTGACTAACCACACTAACTGCGAAAGCAATATCAGGACGGGTCACGGTGAGATAGTTTAATTTTCCAACTAGTCTCATATACCTCTCTGGATTATCAAATGGATCACCATCACCACTCATGAGATGCACATTGGGAACCATTGGAGTACTGCAAGGCTTGGCTGCCAACTTCCCAGTTTCTGCAAGTAGATCAAGAACATATTTTCTCTAAGATAGAAAAGTTCCTTTCCTGCTTCGGTAAACTTCTATACCCAAGAAATATTTTAGTCGGCCCAAGTCTTTCGTGTGGAACCGCTTATGTATGAACCGCTTTAGTGAGGAAATCCATGTATAGTCACTTCCTGTAATAATAATGTCATCAACATATACAACAAGAAGTATAACGCCAGCTGATGATCGCCTATAGAAAACCGAGTGATCACATCTACTTTTTTTCAGCCCAAACTATCGAACAACCGTGCTAAACTTGCCAAACCAAGTAAGAGGACTTTGTTTTAAGCCATACAATGACTTCTTCAAACGACAGACTTTTCCATACCCCCCCTGAGCAACAAACCTAGGTGGCTGCTCCATATAGACTTCTTCAAAGAGACCACCATGAAGAGAGGCATTCTTGATATCCAGCTGATGCAAAGGCCAATGCTCAGAAGCAGCGAGAGAGATAAACAAGCGAACAGAGGTGAGTTTGGCCACCGGAGAAAAGGTGTTAGAGTAATCCACCCCATACGTTTGAGCATAACCTTTAGCCACCAGTCTGGCCTTAAGTCTAGCCACAGAATCATCCAGATTGACTTTTACTGTAAAGATCCATTTGCAGCCCACTACCTTCTTTCCTCTTGGTAAGTGCACAAAATACCAAGTACGATTTTCCTCAATTGCATGTATCTCCTCAAGCATTGAATCATACTATCCAGAATGAGATAAAGCTGCCTGAACTGTCTTGGGTACAGATACAGAGTCTAGAGAAGCAATAAATGAGCTAGTCCCAAGGGACAAGTGGTTATATGAGACAAAGTTTGTAATAGAATATAAAGATTGACATTGACGTTTACCTTTTCGAAGAGCAATGTAAATGTCAATGTCGTATGGAGGGAGATTGATTGGAGTAGGATCCGATGACGAAGGAGTTGGCTCATGACATGTATCAATGGTCTTTGATCATCTGGAGTAAACTTGGACAATAGGTGGTTGAGCTGGAGCATCAATCTGGTCAACTGTAGGAACAAGAGGAGCAGTGGAAGACACAGTTTCAGTCGACTGTTCTTCAGGAGAAGCAGTAGAGGACCCATCCTTATCCGGTGTCTCAACTGAACTTGATGATGTGACCTTATAGATGAGCCAATCTTCGTCCTCCTTCTGAGTGGGAGAAGTGTCAGAGATGGAGAAAAATGGTGTTGCCTCGGAAAAAACCACATCTATCGATACCAGATACTTATTAAGCGTTGGAGAGTAGCACCGATAACCCTTGTCATTGAGAATATCCCAAAAATACACACTTCACAGCCTTTGGATCCAGTTTAGTAACATGAGGTCTAACATCATGAACATAACATGTACTTCCAAACACTTTTGGCTCTAGAGAAAATAATGGCCTATTTGGAATTAGTACAGTATGGGGAATATCACTATTAAGCACACTAGATGGCATATGGTTAATCCGAAAGCAAGCTGTGGAAACCGCTTCCGCCCAAAATTGCTTAAGGACTTGCATTTGGAACATCAAAGCACGTGATGTCTCGAGCAAATATCTATTTTTTCTTTCAGTCACACCATTTTATGAGAGTGTATCTACACAAGATGATTGATGTAGAATACCATGTTGACTCATATAATTCTGAAACGAGGCTGACATGTATTCCTTGGCATTATCACTCCTCAAGATATATATAGAAACATTAAACTGTGTCTTGATTTCAGCAGAAAAGTTTGAGAAATGGGAAAACACCTCAGAACGAGTTTTCATAAAATAAATCCATGTCATTCAAGAAAAATCATCAACAAATGTAATAAAGTATCTGAACACAGTTTTAGAGACAACAGGATAAGGTCCCCAAACATCTGAATGAACTAACTGGAAAGCAAAATCAGCTCGTTTATTAATTCGAGGACTTAAAGAGCTTCTATGATGTTTAGCAAAATGACAAGAATCACACTCTATCGAAGATACATTATTAAAATGCGTACACAACTTCTTTAAAGCTGGAAGGGAAGGATGCCCCAGTTGACAATGAGTTTGATATGGGGAGACGACACTAGAACAAGAAACTGATTGAGGCACGCATGGATCCAGAATGTAGTGACAATTAGATAGATATCCTCTACCAATTATCTTCTTCGTCATGAGATCCTGAAAAAGACAGTGATCAGGAAAGAATGAGATACAACAATTGAGGTCCTAGGTAAGTTTGCTCACAGAAATCAGATTAAAGGCAAGACTAGGTAGACCTAGTACTGAAGACAAGGTAATAGATGAAGTGGGTTTAACAGTCCCAAGCCCCCCGATGGGATGAGTAGACCATCAGCTATAGTAACAGATGATGGTTGATGCAATCCGGATTGGTATCCAAAGCCGTGGGGAGTTTACGCTCAACATGCGGGATTTAGAACGCTTCAAAGAGAGCTTAGAAATCAGGATTCAAGTCAAAGAAGGCCAGAAGGCCAGAAGACGAAGATGCAAACTTGCTGGAATGCTGGGAAGACATTACCCTGCGCGATCACGAACTTGTCTGCGCGATCGCGATGAAGAACCAAGTGCTCTGCGCGATTGCGATGTGCCTTGCACGATCGCGATGAAGTATTGACCAGGTGTTGAACCCCAAAAATTACCCCGAAAAGGATAAATTCCGGAATATCGACAGGATGGACTAACTCTTTTGGAGTCGCCACCCAATTTAAGGAAAACAGGGAACCAAATTAGCAAATGCGTGCAAAAACTCCATTTTTGTAAAAAGACGGTCTTTCTTTAAGAGATTCTAAAGGTAAGAGGTTTTATTAATTTTGGAAGAAGGTTTTTAAGGCACTTCCGAAATTCCGTAAAATACGGTTAATCCGACAGGTTTCCAAATATTTACAAATGCGATTCTTTCAAAAGAATTATTTAAAATAATAATAATAATAAGAATAATTAATTGAATAAAAATCTTATTTGCAAAATATTCTTTTACTTGCACGCATTTGCTAAGACGGCCCCAATTTGCAATAAATTAAATAACGACTTCACAATAAAAGGCAATAAATATAAAGTAAAGCGACATACCAAGCAATCAAATATTATTGATAAATAAATATTCTACACATTTGTTTGCATAAATATCTCTAAGGAAAGAAAGACAAAGTTAAAGATAAAACCCGAGAAAATGATCAACTCGCGGGAGCCTTGGATTTTCTAAAATTCCTAAGTCTTATTGTGAATACTTGAGTCCGAATTCAAGCCAAACGACTCCAATGCAACGGACTATCCCCATTTGTCAGTTAGCCAAAAGCGTTCCCGAATTGCTCGTGCCAAGATGTACCTCGCAATAAAAATGGGAATTAAACTGGATTAGTACGATAATAAAGTATAATGATTAATAAAATAAAATAACAATAATAAAGTAATAATAATAATAATAAAATATATATAATAATAATAAAATATATAATAATAATAATAATAATAATAGTAAAGGGGTTGTTTTTGCAAAATTGAGGCTTAGGTTTGTATGGTGCGTCGAATAGAGGCTCGGGATTTGGTACGGTTGCAAACACAGAGCCCAGGCCGTGTTGCCATGCCAAAGCACCAAACCCACTACTCTATTCGACTTGCTTTGCATTAATTTCATACTTTCATCATCGCCTTTTGCTTTAGGGACACGGGAACGGGACGGTTCAAGTGTAGTATCGTGTTCAAAATCCAGAGGCCTCAATACATGCATGTGTATTTTCATCGGCCAGGGCAGTATCAATTCAATTTCAGTCCATAAGCCTCAAATCAATTATTTGATTATTTTCATTGTCCACGTAGTATCTTGTTCAAATTAGTAGGATCCCATAAAGGATCTTAGCAAAAGCATTCCCAGATCTACATACAAAAACGACAGGTGCTTTAACTTACTCACATCAGTCATAGACAAAATTCCATCATGGATGAGTCGAATAGCAAATTGAATCATATATCCAATCAGTAGTGAAACCAAGAATGGGCAAAGGCAACAGTGTTCACAGCCAAGATAGTGAAACATATGTCAATAGCCAGTATAAGTGTCTCAAAGCTCGTATGAGCGTAGGCAAAACTTGACCAAGTACTGGTCCAGATCAGTACGCCCTCGAGCACAACCAATGCTTCGAAACACCCAACATCAATAGATCGAGCAAAGTTAGAGCAAAATCTGGAACCACGCTCCCTGCCGAAACAGATTCCGGCGAAACATAACCATCGTACAACGGATTACGCCATTTCAGAAATGAAGGATCAATTAAACAAAACCCAACCCCAAATCGACAATCAAAATCAGCAGTCAATGAAAATAGTATCAAACGTTTAAACGCAGTCAAATAACAAAAGAAACATGTAAATCGGCAGTGATAGCCGACGAGGGCCACCAAATTTGTCCAAAATCCCATGAGTAAACAAAACGATCAGTGCATCGATATACAAAATCACATGAAACGAAGGAACAGAGACATCAAACGGGGCGACGCAGTCAACGCAAGGAGAGGAGCAACACCGGCGAGCTTTTCCGGCGGAACTCCGGTGAGGCTCGCGGCGTCACTGCCACTCTCCGATCCTGATGTCTTTTCCCCACTCCTTCAGTCCCCTATTATCGATTTGTAACTCCCATCCCTGATCTCCCCTGTTTCCCTTTTCTTTTTTCAGATTTGTGGGTATGTAGAGATGGTGATAAAAATGATTAGAATGTATGGGTGCCGTTTTCGAAGTGGGGAGAGTGTAGCAGTGAGTGTGTATCTTTTTGTTTGATTTTCTGTGATATGGAGAAGACGGTGGGTTTAATGGTGTGTGGGTGGGTTTTTTTTGTGAGTGATATGTGTTATTGCAAAGGGGAAAGAGGATATGATTTTAGGTCCCCAAAAATGGAGGAGGTTTTTTTTGTTAGTGAATATCTCTCCTTGTAGATCTGATTTTTTTTGTTTATGTTATGGGAGAAATGTGATGAATCCATCCTCAATGGGGTCTAGGGTTTAAGGGTTATATATGGGTATAGGGCTTTGCAAAGATAGGTTGGGATTTTAAGGTTAAGAACGAAATTAGCTCTTTTAGGATAAATTGAAATAGATAGAATGGATTGCACGAGTAGGACAAAATAGAGGTTGCGTCTTTCACATTTGGCCTCTTTTCTTCAAAATTAATGGGTTTTCTTTTATTATTATTATTATTTTATTTTATTTTCAAATTTAACCTCTATTAAAGAAAATATTACCACAATTTAACAATTTTGAAAAAATTTGGGATAAAATTGGGTGTCAACAGCTGCCCCTCTTTATCCGGAAAAGGATGAAAGAGTTTTCAGGGTAAAGAAGTTGACGAGAAACCAATTTTGTCACGACAACGGCAAGTGCTTTGATTCCAAGGACCAAAGCTCAAGGCTTATAGACATGGCCGAACTCCGGTTTCTGAGTTGCCTACATATCTTGGGCTGAAAGAGAATCAGGCCATATGTAGTTCGACGCGATTTGAAAATCAAAGACGAGATAGTAGCGACTACTCAAGAGTGGGAAAAGAGGCTTGTAATTACCCAAGTTATGAAAATGTGGTCGACGACACACCCATAAAGAGGGTTTTACACGGACATAGCTTCCACTGCACCTCGATAACCGAGCCATCTTGTCTTCAATCTCAAACCTCAGACTCAGGGTTAACAAGAGACTTACCTCTAGGGTGGATGACTCATGCGGGTGCAATTCTTCAGGTCTTTGTTGACGAATCTAGCTCATATAAACGATTGCCCCAGTTCATTGCTAAGCAAAGCTCCATGTTCCAAACGCTGCTGCGGTGCTGCTAAAAATCCTGTAATAGTCTCAACAAGCGGTAAGCGTGCAACTGCTAATAAACTGTAATAATCAGAATAAGAAATAGATAAAGTGATAAAATTGTAAATGCGGGTTGCGGTATCATCGATAAGTTCTTCCTTCGATCAACTGACAAAGTACTCCGCCCGGAGAACCTCTAAGCTGATCCTTATTCTGAAACAGTAAAGCAAGACAATAACTAAAGCAAGAACGAATTGTAAAATGCAAGGCTTTCATAAGATAAGTTGACTAACGAGATATAATATCTCAAGTCGACTTGGCTAATCTATATCCTACGCAGGTAACATAACGTTCATTTATAAGGCGATCGAGCCCAAACATTCAATTATAAGGCGAATGAGCCTAAAACGTTCTATTATAAGGCGAACGAGCCTAAAACGTTCGATTATAAGGCGAACGAGCCTAAATTTAATAGCTGCCTGCAAAACAAAGTTGCAAATTGGATTAATTAAGGCACGATAATGCAAAACAAATAAGTGAAACTGGATCGTGTTGCCTGTATTAGTAGTGCTGCAAAGTGTTGAATGCCTTCAGTTCTTATTGAATCTGATGTTCAATTTCTATGATAGACTTCATGATAATGCCTCCAATTGCTTATGGTAGGCTTCAAATGATAACGATGTCTTCGCTTGCTCACGATAAACTTGATAATAAGACCTCCGATTGCTTACGATAGGATCAATAACAAAAGAGCCTTCAATTGCTTATGATAGGCTTCAGAATAAGGCCTCCAATTGCTTATGGTAGGCTTCAATGCTAATGAAGTCTTCGCTTGCTCACGATAGACTTGATAATAAGACCCCCCGATTGCTTACGGTAAGATCAATAATAAAAGAGCATTCAATTGCTTATGATAGGCTTCAGAATAATGCCTCCAATTTCTTATGGTAGGCTTCAATGCTAATGAAGTCTTCGCTTGCTCACGATAGACTTGATAATAAGACCCCCCGATTGCTTACGGTAAGATCAATAATAAAAGAGCCTTCAATTGCTTATGATAGGCTTCAGAATAATGCCTCCAATTGCTTATGGTATGCTTCAATGCTAATGAAGTCTTCGCTTGCTCACGATAGACTCATAATAAGGCCCCCGATTGCTTACGGTAGGCATGACGTAATTTGTAAGTGCAAGCTGCAATATCTTTGATAAATTGTCTTTCCATCCACTGGCGAAGCAATAAAGCAAATGCGAAGGCATAGTGCAAAGCATTTTCAACAATCTTGACAAATCAACTGGCAAGCCGGTCGGGCACGCAGCAAGGAGGGTCTTGGAATTGATTGTCTACAAATCAGCTGGTGATCCGATCCGGCACAAAGCAGGGAGGGTCTCAGGGCTGACCTGTTAACCTGAAAGTAAAGCAAGTCATAATATAAAGCAAGTGCAAAGGCATAATTGAAAGCAAGTGCAAAACAATTTAGCGTAAAATGTAAAGCAATGCAAAAGCGATTTAGCGAATCAATAGGCGTGAAAGTCCAACAAGGGAGAAGCCCCGCCTGGTGGTCAACCTGAAAAATGTAAAGCAAGGCATTAATTTTAAAGCAAGTGCGAAGGCATAATTCAAAATAAGTGCAAAGCAAAGTAGTGCGGAAATATAGTCAGTGCGATAGCCATTGATAAATCAATTGGCGAGACAATTCGGCAAGGATGGCCTTGTGCGGATTATAGCCTGAAACAAAGCGATGCCCTATTTGGCTTAGTTTTGAAAACACAAAAACAAGCCTCGACTTTGTCGCCTATTAGGAATGAAAGTCATAGAGGTAGAAATGCCGCCTGTTCGGCAATAACTCATGACAAAGCATAATTCTTTAAGTTATGAAAAGGGCAATGCGACGCAATTTGCAAGGCAACTTTGGATGCGCGTTCAATAAATTGTTCATCCATAACGCGAATGATCCTTTCATTGCAAGCTTTCATGTTCCTGCTCTCAAAGAAAAATTGTTAGCTTTGGGGAGGAAAGGGGAAGCGTTTGATTTGTGCAGACTTCATCCTGATCTTGCTGCTTCTGCCGCTTCCTCGTCTTCATTGGACTTGGATTTGCAAATTGCTTTAAGAAACTTGGCTCATGAACTCAAATAGCATAGACTTTGAAAAATAGAGGCAAGATAAAATATTTTAATGCGGATGCAAATGAAGTCAAAGATGCATTTTGAAAATTTTGCCTTGACTTAAACTTGTAATATATTTTAAAACAAATTGAACGTCCTTTGCCTTGAACTTTGCACTGTTTGCTTAACCAATTACATAATTCTTGCCAACTCATCTTTAACAACCAACGCTGCTTCTTGCAAAATTCTGCCCCAGTTATTATCTTTCGCATCTCCAATTCATTTTGCAAAAATTGCCCCAGTTGTCCTTCTTGGGGGGAAAAACGAAAATTTAAATGCTAAAGGGTCGAGCCCGATGGGGGAGCCTACGTATCCCTCCTTGGGAATCAGACCGTGCGTAGTTCTGCATCACTGCTTCAATGCCATATACCAACAAATAAAAGCTGCCCCAGTTGAGGTTCTAACAGATAATGCGATATCCAAAGAGCGCAGACAATAACTTTCAGTGCATCGTTTGGAAATTGTTCAGTTGTTTTGCCATACATCACAAGCAAAGCTTTGGCAGGTTTATCAATTTTAATTTTGAAACAGAAACAAATGCAAGCGTAAATAATATAATAAGAATGCGATGCATTTTATTTCAACTTTCATAAATTCAAAATGAGTTGATTCAGATTAATATAAGCTTTAAAGTACAATGCAATTCAGGGCCTCAATCTGAATTAAAATTGAAAATAATGCTACTAAGTTCAATTGCCAAGTTCTTTCGAAGAATGCCGTTAGCTTCTGGTGCTGCATCATTCACGAGCTAGAGCATCTACCATCAATCAGATCTCGAAACCTTTGCGTGGTGAATGGTCAGCCACTTCACAAATCCAACATTTGCTAAAGAAATAAACAAAACAAAAGAAACCTCTCAAAGGGTAACTAAGATAGTTTGCATGTCATTCATAGGATTGCATACAAGCAAGCAACACCTAGTATTTAACGCATTTTGAGCAAATAAAGCAAGGCAGGCAATTAACATTTTAACACAGCTCATGCTCTCCACAACATCTGCACAAATTCTAAACCCAAATGCCTAAAACCCGAAACAATCCTCCATGGCTTTTGCAAACATCCACACTCCTCCAAACATGATTCCCAATTGTTTTACAACATTCAGGGAGAAAATTTCCAACTGCTTCCACAATACCAGACTGCAAATCACGAAAGGCGCCAATTGGCCTTTCAAAATAAAACCTCACTGGTCCTCGGCTTAAGACAAGCCTCTCAGCTTCCTAGGTTTTGCAAGGCTCACTGACCTTGTTCATAGGGCTCCTCACTGGTCCTCGGCTTTAATCAAGCCTCTCAGTTTCCTAGGTAGCCAAGACCGCACTGGTCTTCAAGGAGGGACCCCACTAGTCATTCAAAGACACAAGGGCTTCGCTCTCCTAGTATGCGACAAGCATACTTCAATTTTTTATAAAGTTGCAGCTGGATAATCAACATAGGCCTGCACACACGCAAAGCCATTCACGAGAGGGACTCCACTAATCCTTTTAAAAACACCAGGGGCTTCGCCTCTTAGATATCACTACACCAGGTCATCTCCAAAACACAAACCAACCAAATCTGCCGAACTTTCCCCCAAACTAAGGTGTATATGCATGCATGAACTAATCTCCTTCTAAGAGTGGGCTAACAGTTGAGGCTGAATCGACCTATGCGGGATAGACCTGGCCTCACAACGCAGTAGAATTGGCCATGACAAAACCAGGCAATCTCAATATCCCGAACTAACTTTTGGTGACACGAAAGAAGTTTGAAAGAGCGAGGTAAGGGCAATGCCCTTCCTGCATAACTACCCGTCAAGCGGGTACCCCGTGATGAAATCGAGGAGGTGAAAGAGAATTGACAGGCTCCATGAGGGAGGAAATATGAACTGAATGAAGACTATGCACAAATAAATACAATACAAGCTTTATAAGGCAAACCAAACGAACAGATTTAATAAAACAAATAAATTAGGCATGCTAGTTGCAAACAATTGGAAACCTTTATGGTCAAAACTTTTATTGCTCCCCAGTGGAGTCGCCATGCTGTTGAACCCCAAAAATTATCCCGAAAAGGATAAATTTCGGAATATCGACAGGATGGACTAACTCTTTTGGAGTTTTTGGAGTCGCCACCCAATTTAAGGAAAACAGGGAACCAAATTAGCAAATGCGTGCAGAAACTCCGTTTTTGTAAAAAGACGGTTTTTCTTTCAGAGATTCTAAAGGTAAGAGGTTTTATTAATTTCGGAAGAAGATTTTTAAGGCACTTCCGAAATTCCGTAAAATACGGTTAATCCGACAGGTTTCCAAATATTTACAAGTGCGCTTCTTTCAAAAGAATTATTTAAAATAATAATAATAAGAAGAATAATTAATTGAATAAAAAGCTTATTTGCAAAATATTCTTTTACTTGCACGCATTTGGTAAGACGGCCCCAATTTGCAATAAATTAAGTAACGACTTCACAATAAAAGGGAATAAACATAAAGTTAAGCGACATGCCAAGCAATCAAATATTATTGATAAATAAATATTCTACACATTTATTTGCATAAATATCTCTAAGGAAAGAAAGACAAAGTTAAAGATAAAACCCGAGAAAATGATCAACTCGCGGGAGCCTTGGATTTTCTAAAATTCCTAAGTCTTATTTTGAATACTTGAGTCCGAATTCAAGCCAAACGACTCCAATGCAACGGACTATCCCCATTTGTCAGTTAGCCAAAAGCGTTCCCGAATTGCTAGTGCCAAGATGTACCTCGCAATAAAAATGGGAATTAAACTGGATTAGTACGATAATAAAGTATAATGATTAATAAAATAAAATAACAATAATAAAGTAATAATAATAATAATAAAAAATATATAATAATAATAATAATAATAATAATAATAATAATAATAATAATAATAGTAAAGGGGTTGTTTTTGCAAAATTTAGGCTCAGGTTTATATGGCGTGTCGAATAGAGGCTCGGGATTTGGTACGGTTGCAAACACGGAGCCCGGGCCGTGTTGCCATGCCAAAGCACCAAACCCACTACTCTATTCGACTTGCTTTGCATTAATTTCATACTTTCATCATCGCCTTTTGCTTTAGGGACATGGGAACGGGACGGTTCAAGTGTAGTATCATGTTCAAAATCCAGAGGCCTCAATACATGCATGTGTATTTTCATCGGCCAGGGCAGTATCAATTCAATATCAGTCCATAAGCCTCAAATCAATTATTTGATTATTTTCATTGTCCACGTAGTATCTTGTTCGAATCAGTAGGATCCCATAAAGGATCTTAGCAAAAGCATTCCCAGATCTACATACAAAAACGACAGGTGCTTTAACTTAATCACACCAGTCATAGACAAAATTCCATCATGGATGAGTCGAATAGCAAATTGAATCATATATCCAATCAGTAGTGAAACCAAGAATGGGCAAAGGCAACAATGTTCACAGCCAAGATAGTGAAACATATGTCAATAGCCAGTATAAGTGTCTCAAAGATCGTATGAGCATAGGCAAAACTTGACCAAGTAATGGTCCAGATCAGTTCACCCTCGAGCACAACCAATGCTTCGAAACACCCATCATCAATAGATCGAGCAAAGTTAGAGCAAAATCTGGAACCACGCTCCCTGCCGAAACAGATTCCGGTGAAACAAAACCATCGTACAATGGATTACGCCATTTCAGAAATGAAGGATCAATTAAACAAAACCCAACCCCAAATCGACAATCAAAATCAGCAGTCTATGAATAATAGTATCAAACGTTTAAACGCAGTCAAATAACGAAAGAAATATGTAAATCGGCAGTGATAGCCGACGAGGGCCACCAGATTTGTCCAAAATCCCATGAGTAAACAAAACGATCTGTGCATCGATATACAAAATCAAATGAAACGAAGGAACAGAGACATCAAACGGGGCGACACAGTCAACGCAAGGAGAGGAGCAACACCGGCGAGCTTTTCCGGCGGAACTCCGGCGAGGCTCGTGGCGTCACTGCCACTCTCCGATCCTGATGTCTTTTCCCCACTCCTTCAGTCCCCTATTATCGATTTGTAACTCCCATCCCCGATCTCCCCTGTTTCCCTTTTCTTTTTTCAGATTTGTGGGTATGTAGAGATGGTGATAAAAATGATTAGAATGTATGGGTGCCGTTTTCGAAGTGGGGAGAGTGTAGCAGTGAGTGTGTGTATCTTTTTGTTTGATTTTCTGTGATATGGAAAAACGGTGGGTTTAATGGTGTGTGGGTGGGTTTTTTTTTGTGAGTGATATGTGTTATTGCAAAGGGGAAAGAGGATATGATTTTAGGTCCCAAAAATGGAGGAGGTTTTTTTTGTTAGTGAATATCTCTCCTTGCAGATCTGATTTTTTTTGTTTATGTTATGGGAGAAATGTGATGAATCCCTCCTCAGTGGGGGCTAGGGTTTAAGGGTTATATATAGGTATAGGGCTTTGCAAAGATAGGTTGGGATTTTAAGGTTAAGAACGAAATTAGCTCTTTTAGGATAAATTGAAATAGATAGAATGGATTGCACGAGTAGGACAAAATAGAGGTTGCGTCTTTCACATTTGGCCTCTTTTCTTCAAAATTAATGGGTTTTCTCTTATTATTATTATTATTTTATTTTATTTTCAAATTTAACCTCAATTAAAGAAAATATTACCATAATTTAACAATTTTAAAAAAATTTGGGACAAAGTTGGGTGTCAACACCAGACATCGTTCCAGAATTGACTGAAGGGGCATTTTAGACCATTTATCATTGTTTAATTAGGCTTAGGGGCTTTTTAGTCATTTTACACTCATATATGGGAAAACTATATAAGCTTCCCTTAGCCTTTCATTTCATTAGTTAGGTTTGAATTGATAGTTGAAAATAGAGATAGATTAGGCCGAGCCTATCTTGTGAAAGCCGAGGCTTCACAGACTCCTTTACTTGGAACCGAATGGATGTCATCCTAGTATGAATCCTTGTTAGGTTCAAGTTTATTCCCTCCCTTGGATAATCGATCATGTTCTGATTTGAATTATCCATTCTTTCTTCTATTTCTGTTCTTCCCCGTCCCCTATTTTCTCGTTATTGTGTTTACTTTATCGCTTCCGTTCTTTTATCTTGCGTCTGCGTGGTTTGGTTCATATCAACGGTGCTCTATGTGACCAAAAATCAGATAGTCATTTTGAGTTACCTGTTATATGATCGGTGGCACCAGAATCAATAACCCATTGGTTTGAGGAAGAGATGACACATTTGTTACCTGACTCTGCATAAGCAGTAACTTGAGGAGATTCCTGGAATTTGGAGAGTCTAGCATACTCATCAGCTGATATTGTAATGTCTTCTCATAGGAGAAATCGGAAGCAGCAGCAGCAGCCGTCTGAGTCCTCTGATTGCGAATCTGAAATTTCTTACAATTTCGCTTTATATGTCCAGGTTCTTTGCAATAGCGACAAATAGGCTCACTATTATTGTTCCATCCCCCAGAGTCTTTATTATTATTCCATCTCCCAGCATTATTGTTCCACTTACCAGCACCATTGCTATTATTGTTCCACTTACCAACATCATTATTATTGTTGTTCTACTTACCAACATCATTATTATTATTTCATAGCCCATCATTGTTGTTTTTCCTCCGTGCAACATCATTTCCCCTCCTTCTTTAACAACAAGAACATTGGGTGGCTGAGTGGAAAGAGTATTCTCTGTGTGCAACACCCGGCTAAACACATCTTGAAGAGAAGTGATCTCAGCACTAGACAAAATTTGAGATTTAGCGGTCTCAAACTCAACTGGGAGTCCAGCTAGAAAGCTCATTACTGCCATTTGTTCCCTCTTGCCTTGTTGCTTCTTAATATCAACACTGAATGGCATAAGCATATTATGCTCCTCTTAATTTTTCTTGAACTCCATGAAATAGGTGATAAGTGACTTAGCCTCCTTTTCAGAACGGTAAAAAGCCTTACAAACTTCATACATGCGAGAAACATTGTCGTTTCCAGAATATAAGAACTTCAAATACTCCATTAATTCCTTCACATACTCACAGTGATTAACTAGACCAACTACATCCTTATCAGTTAAGTTTGTAATTTGCAAAAGTAATCTAGCATCATCTCTCAACCAAAATTTTAAAGTAGCATCTTTCGAAGGTTCTTCTGTAAGGCGATCATCCTTTTCGACACTACGCAGATAAACCCTGATCTTCCTGCTCCAAGCTAAGAAATTAGAGCCATTCAATTTACACTCCGTTATTTTTGACATTGCCGGTAAAATCTCAGTTACGTGAGCCTTATCCTCAGCCATGAGTGTAATAAACAGTTACACGGACCTTAAATCCCAGAGATGCAAGCCACAGAATCACGGACAGGAAGCACAAAAAACCAGAAACAAAACCAAAACAGGAACAGCAGAACCAAAATAGTCCCCAAAATAAGACAGATTTAAAATTGATAACTGTCTTTGAATCAGATCTGTAAAACCAGAAAAAGAGTACCAGGGGTGTGCTGTAAACAAGGAGACGAGGAAAAGGGTACTAGCCGCGATCGATTCCGATGATGCACGCGCCGACACGTGAAAGACAGTACCGTGATGGTGGCGGCGCGCGAGACCTACTCGCAGTTCACCTAGATGCCGGGTGTTGACACCCAATTTTGTCCCGAAAATTTTAATTCATGTTAATTATCTAAACAAAAGTCAATTTCATAATTTTTAAAAGTGGATTAATGAAGTTTGGAAGAAAAGGCTAAGTTTCGCAATGCGTAGCCTAATTTCTACCCTACCCCACGCAACTCCCAAATTAATCTTAAAGTATAGCTAAATTTGTTCCCTAGCCTCAATTTCAGCTTACTCGTACAATCTCCTTCTATTTCCCTTACTTATTCAAAAGGGGCTAAATTCGTTCTTGGGTCTTCAAAAATCAGGCATATATGTGCAAAATACACATCATACATTATACACACATCCATTTCTCATTTCAGCTTCCCCTAACCCGATCCCACTCTCCCAGACCCGTCTCAAAAACCCTAATTACCTTAATCCCTAATTTCATCTTTCGATTTCCCCCCAAAATTTACACACAATCAGCCAAAACCCAGTGATCCCATGGTCCCCTCCCCCACAGCTTTACCCTCGCTCTCCTGTTCGAAAATAAATCTCGCGCGTCCATTATAAGATCGCTCAATCCGAGCCATGGATTTTCTTCTAACGGACATTTTTTTGGAAGATAAGGATGAAAAATCGTACATCCTTGAGGATTTGACGATTTTAACCCCTATCTTTGAAGTAAAATGTCCGAAATAGGGTTGATGTTGGAAAAAATCGCAAGGGAACCTGAAGCCCTAATCCAGGTATAAAAGGATCCTCTTCTTATTTTATTAGGGTCGGTCTTTAGTTCTAAGAAAAGCCCTCAGTAGTGAGAGTTTTCTAGCAGTGCTAGGGTTCATTTTTTGAGATAGAAAAAGGGAAGCAGAACACCATACATTTAGAGTTAAAGTCTTTCTTCTCAAAATACAGTGTCACTGTAATTACTATTTCAGATTGGTGTAATCGCTTCGTCAAACGAGTCGTCGACCTTGTTCAAGTTGCTTAGTCGAGTCATATTCTTCAGCTCATCGCTTTAAGTTCACTGCCCTGCAAAAGGTTCGATCTTCTCTTTGCTTTCCCTGTTAATGTTGCAATTATTGTTATGTGATTAGCTTTCTATGTAGTTTTGATTGAAGTTTAAGCCTTTTAGTCAGATTCAAACCCTCCTACAATTTTATACATCTATGATTAAATGATGATTTTCTTTCTATAAAAGTCAGTTTATAATGTGGTCTATAAAGTTGGAAGTGAGACTATACTTTGTCAATAGAATAAGAAAACTTGATCCGCTGAAGAACATTTAAAGCATTGTGACTGTTAAAGATTAAGTCTTTGTATTTATTCTGGACTTTGTGTAAGTTCCAATGGTTGTTTTTCATGTTTCAAGTGTTTTACGAAATTCTGGGCTCTAAAGCTCAAAGAGAAGTTGCTTTATTTAAAAGTTAGTTCTTGAAGATTAGAAGATTTGTAGCTTATCTTTTGATTAAATTCTGATTTGTTTTTGAGTTTTCTATCTTCATTGTCTAGTTATTCTTCTTGAGATTGGATTGGTTTGTCTGCTATGAGTTGGTGAGTTTGTCGAGTGGCAGTGAGGAGGGTGTTCCAAGTGTAGCAGGCTGTTTAGAGGTGAGTGTGTAGGTATTTTGGTTTGTATGCGCAGGAGTGTTTGGTTCTCTATGTTGGTTATTGAAAGAATGTAAGTAGATAAGGGTACATGGGGTCTGTTCTGATGGTGCAGGTGTGTGGGTGATCTAAGGGCTGTTTGTTTTTGTGAGCTAGAGGGAGTATGTGTATGTGCAGTTTAGTGGTGAGTGTAGCTGGGGTTTAGTTTTCTGCTTGGTTGTGCTTCAGTAGTTGAAAGGGGGTCTAGGAGTTGCTCTCTATTATCTCTTGAAGTAGGGGAGTATAGGAGTATGCAGGTAGTTAGGTTTTCCAGTTTATAGAGGGTGTTTGTAGGTGTTGGTTGATTTTTTTCAGTTTGTTTGCAGGCAGTGTGCAGGGGTGTGTTCTGTTTAGTTCTATGAGTGTAGGAAGTTCAGGGGCTAGAAGGAGTTCATTGAAGTATGTGTATATGTTTGTTCCAGGTTTGTAAAGGGTGCTTCTAGGTGTTTTGGTTAGGAGAAGGTATTAGCAGGTAGTTGCTCAGGTGTTGGTTGTCCAGATAGTTTATGGTAAGCTGTGAAGTGTGTTAAGAGGTTGTTTGTTGGTGCAGCCTGATTCTGTTTTGATCAGGCTTTGGTGCAGTTTATGGAGGCATCGTGTAGATGTCTAGGTGTTCGCTCAGGTGATGTCTGATATGAAGTGAATATGAGGGTTGTTTCTGCGAAGTATGTAAAGGTGTAGGTTGTCAGGTGTGAGATGTATTGCAGGAGTGGTATAGGGGGGCTTCAGGGCCCTGGTTGATAGAATCTTAGTGCAGGCAGTTCTTAGGGTGTATGTGAGCTGTTTGGGTATGCTAGGGTGTTGTGGTTGATGTCTGGTTGTCCAGTAGGTGTTAGAGAGTTCAGGGGTATGTAGGAGGTGTTGCTGGTATGATGGAATTTAAATTTTCAGCTTCATTCCAAGTTTTCTTCCCTGTTTCTCTACCCAGTTCAACATATCTCTTCCTGCATTTTTTTCGTCTCCCTGTATCTGTTTCCCTTCCATCTTAGTCAACCTGTTAAAGAGTTAGATTTCAGTTTCTTCTACTGTTGATCTGGTGCTGCCCCTCTCCTCAAATAGCCTGTAATGCTAAATCTTGTGTTCTTCTTGTCTCAACACCCTGAAATCTGTATTGGTTTAAGTTTACTATAAACGTTGTTGATAATATTGCATGAAAGTCTCTGGACTATAACTGAAAGTCTCCGGACTATAACTGTGGATTTATGCGTTTTTTAAGTTAACTGAAAGCTTTCTTTGTTTTGTTTGCTTGTTTCCTATCTTTTTTGCGTATTGTAATCCTTTCCTTATCTTGTCTTTGACATGAACTCTTGGGACGAGTTGGCTAACTCACAAATGGGGCGGCTCATTGGTTTGGAGTTATTTGGGGTCAAGCTCGGGCTTAAGCTTTTAAGATCTTTAGAAACTTTAGAAATTTCAAGGTTCCCGCGAGTTAATCATTTTCCGGGTTCTACTTTTTGAAACTCAATCTCCTATTTTTAGTTAGATCCTTATTATGATAATTTATTGATGTTGTAGAATAATTATATATTTATATTTATGAATAAATATTTATTTGATTGAGATATAATCTACTTTATGGTTATTACCTTTTTAATTTGAGTTGTTATTTAATTTATTGCGAATAGTGGCCAATTATGTAAATGCGTGCAAATTTAAGAAATTTTCGAAAAGAAACTACACCTAATAATGACTATAAGAAATGACTTCTATCTTATTGATACGAAGTAGTTTCTTTAAAAAGTCAAAAGTTATAAAGAAGTTTTAATTAACTTCTAAATGTCCCGAAACAACTTTGCAAAAAGCGACTTGAAACCTAAGTTCCATCTTATGGTGAGATACTCGGATTTTAAAGTAGAAATTAAGCAAGTGCCTTTTATGTGCTGGCAAAGAATTTAGGACCATCAAATCGTTCATTTCAAAAGAAAATGCGCTTTTATTTTATTTTACTTTTTTTTGAAAAAACAGTTAAAGTTTTTCAAATAAATTGTAAATCATTTAAAATCTTACTAAATTGAATTAGTTGAATTAATTAATAGTTTAATTAATTATTTTTAGAAAAGCGCATAAATAGCACTTGCAAATATTTTGGAAACCTGTCGGATTAACCGTTGTTAACGGAATTTTGAAAGTGCCTTAAAAACCTTCTTTCGAAATTAACAAAACCTCTTACTTAGAATCTCTGAAAGACTGTTTTTTTTTTTAAATGGAGTTTTTGCACGCATTTGCTTATTTGGTTCCCTGTTTTCCTTAAATTGGGTGGCGACTCCAAAACTCCAAAAGAGTTAGTCCATTCAGTTGATATTCCTAAATTTAGCCTTTCGGGGTTAATTTTTTTAGGGGTTCAACACCGGGGTTGGTGATTCCGGCCGGAAAATCATTGCTCACCTCTCCTATGGTGGAGGTGAGATAAAAACTTACTCCTTAGATAAGGCCAAAATCAACCAAGTCTTTTCTTCAACCAAGAAAAGACTCGAAAATTGTTCTAAATTATTCTAGAGCTCTAGGCTCTGATACCATGTAATTTGGGAGAAGAGAATATGTTTATTGATGACTTAACCAGTATATATACCGTTACAATAGAGTCTATCAATGGAAAGAGATCTAATACAATAAGGACTAGTAATTAGAGAATATTCTAGAATTCCTATAATTTCTAATTTACTTATTTACAATTCTACAACATCCAGCAAGGCAATGGGTCGAGTCCACTTACTTAGATATTTTGTATGAGTTGTGTATATTGTACATTAGCTAGTCCCATATTTTTAGAGACTCAGAAGCCCACAATATATATACTTGGGCCCATGTGTAATTCAGAAATTCTTCCCCTTTTCTAAAATGCTCTTTATGCGCTGACCTTAAACTAGGGTTTATACTATAAGAAACTCAGTGTATGATCTGATTTACACGTTAATATGATATTAGAGCAGGTTATTGAATCTGTAATTTTTTTCCGCATCAGAAGACGATAATCGCATGGAGTTTTACGGTGGTTTACGGCAGCATTTTTTGATCTTTTTTGTGAGTTTTTACAACGATCTACGGCGGTGTTTTCAATCCATCAGTAAGTATCTACGATACTTCACGACGGTGATAAAATCTCTGCAAAATTAGGGTTTTATGTTGAGTTTGAGTCAAGTATTTTCCGGTGGTTCGCGGCGGTCATAGGCTGATCTTGCAATTTTATTCAATCGATTTGCGACGGAGGACAACTCATCAGATCAAGATTGGTAATATTCATCTGAAACTTTTCATATTCAGCACCAATTGAATTTGTGTGAGAATTATCAGATCTATGGTTTACTTCAATAACTATTGTTAGGCTTTTATTTCGATACTTATCAAGCACGACACATAGCTATACAAAATATCTGCAAATACATCAAACTCAAATGGTTCTACCAGTTCTATAAATTCTGAGGGGTTTAGTCATTTTAGTGTAGATCCCTCACACACATTTTACATCCACCCTTCCGGAAGGGTCTAAGTACATCCAAATCCGGAAGGAAATTAGTCTTATGTCCCAGAGAAGTTCTGATATAGCTGCATATTTCACCAAACTCAGAAGCCTATGGGATGAATTACAGACTTCATATGTTGGGCCAACATGTTCTTGTGGGGCTTTACAGAAATTCTTGGAAGAACAAAAGCTGTTTTAATTTCTAGGAGGACTGAATGAATCTTATTCTACTGTAAAGAGCAATATATTGATGATGCCAACCTTCCCTTCATTGGGAAAAACATACTCAATGTTACAACATGATGAGAAACAAAGGGAGAGTTGTGCCACTGTCCCTTTCAGTGATTCCGCCTCTTTCAATGCTTCCCACAACACTGCTATGCTCACTGGTAGGAATAACAATCACAGATCCTCTACTCAGTCTGGATATTATTCATATGGGTCAATTGAAAACAATGGAGCTGGAAGCATCCCCAAATACATTTCACCCAATCAGTATAACAATCAAAATACTTATCAGCAACAAGTTCATTTGGAGAGTAAGAAACAGAGCCATGGGCAGTCTCTTTTTTGCAGATATTACAAGAAGGATAATCATACCATAGAAAATTGTAGAAAACTGAAGCCAAAATCTGGAAATTCCTCTGGATACAACATCAGGAGAAATAATAGATCTGCTTCTTGTGCCCAAGCTGAATAACCAAATATGATTCCTGCACATTCTGACACATCTCCTGCTTCAGCACATGGTTTCACTCCAGAACAATACCAGCATCTGCTAAGTCTACTTCAACACACTCATATCACTCCTGCTAGCCCTATTGATGAAGAGTCTGCATATGCCAACTTTGCAAATGTGTCACATAACACTTTGAGTACTTATACTGGTCTAGCTTAGGCAGTACATCTTGGATACTAGACTCAGGGGCTACTAATCATATGACACCTCACAAACATCTTCTACATTATGTTACACCACTTCATTCACCATTTCTTATAATACTGCCTAATGTTTATAAGGTGGAAGTTATGTCCACTGGTTCAATTCAGCTTAACCAAGATATCACATTACATGATGTTTTATATGTACCCACTTTTCAATTTAACCTCATTTCTATCCATTAGCTAATCAAGCAACTTCATTGTTCAGTATGTTTCACACATACTTCATGCTGTCTACAGAGCCCTTCTCTGAAGAGGCCTCTGGAAATTAGTAAGCATGCCAATGGTTTATATCTACTGGTGGCTGAAGGTGGTACACCTTGTTGACACCCAATTTTGTCCCTCTTTTTTCATAATTGGCTGTATTTAGCTTAAGAATACATATTAAATTTTTTTAATAAAATTGCATTAGATGGCATGCATTTACATGTGTAATCCCTTATCCTTAATCTCATATTTATATAATATTTATTTAATTGTGAATATATTATATAATTACATCATTTATGTTGTTTTCAAAATACTTGCAAATTCTGTAACTATTTATGTGATTTATACACTTGAATATCCATTTTACAATTATTTATACTTAATTAATACTATCTAAATTCATTCATAATTATTTTAAATCAATTATTATGTTTTCCTAAGTCCTCAATATTATCCCCCATATTTTATTAATTACTCTCTCATTTATTAGTATTTTAAAGCTAATTATTGGCCAATTATACTTACATATACAGTGCATATACACTTATATACATTTGCACTTGATACATATACATGGATGTATCACACACACTCCACATGGGCAACCACGTGGTTTAATCTGGGCCGTCCGTTATCCAAATCCAATGGCATGGGTTATTTCTTTCCTTTTTTCTTTTTTTATCAAAATACACCCCAAAGCCCTAAAACAAAAAAATATTTCCCCTCCCTCTCTCCACACAAAACCGTCGCCACTACTCCTCTTCTCTCTCCCCATTTTCCCCTTCACCCATTCAGATCTACCACAACACCACCCTCCTCCACCAATCTCGCTGGCCACGTCTCACCTCTCTCCTCCTTTGTCTCTTTCACGCAAAAATTGGAAAAGGAAACAATCAATTATTGTAAAATCTTTTGGAATCAAGACAATTTGGGAATATTTGATTAGCGTTTCAACATTCACACTGTTGTAAAAATTAGATTAAAGGCATTGAACTCAAAATCTTGGCAAATAGGGTTGAATAAGGCGAGAAAGAAATGAACCCAGTTCCAACTCCTTCAACCCGACCCGCCTGGTCTAGTGACGGGTAACACTTTTCCCTTTTCTTTTTTCTGGTTATTTTCTGAAAATTTTATATGAATCATGGGTTTATTTGTGAAATTATGCTTGCTATGTTTTACTATAAAATCATGTCTATCTCATTTTTTCATTTGAAAGTGAATCCATAAAATTCATGCCCACAAGTTATTTACTACTCTATCCGTTTAAAAGATGAACCTATTTCTTTTTTAATCTGTTTAAAAAAGAATGACCTCTTTCTAAATTTGGAAATAAATTTTCACTTTTACTCATCCCTAGATGATTTGTAGCCACATAAATATCTATAACTAATTTTAGACCACAAGTTTCAAAAGTCTTTCCTTATTTATTAAACTCAGTGCAAAGTCAAATGGGTTCATCTAAAGTGGAACGGAGGGAGTACGTTTTAAGAAGAAAAGTAAGGCATATTGTCTATTGTGTTCAGGCGTGCAAACTGATTTCTTTAGCTTTGATTGAGTTGTGTGATTCTCAGTCGATTCGATTTTATTCAAGTCCGAAGTGTCTGTCTATTCGGAGATTGATCGCGCTTAAATTTATGAATTTGATATTGCAAGTTTGCACGTATTGAAACTTAGATTGAAACTTAATCTCTTTATGTTATGAAAACTTGTGAATCTTTGAAAGATTTTTGCATATACAGTTAGTTCATTGCCTCCTGTTGAAAAGGGAAAATATATTTTCAAATTTGAATTTTGAATTAGTATCTTTAGGAAATTTGCAAGATATCAAGAGAATATTTTAAAGCCAATTCATATATATATATATATATATATATATATAGATTGAGACATAAATGTTCCCTTTAGTTATTCTGTTTCATATAAAAGGAAAAATATGTTATTTAAATTCAAAGTAATTAGCCTTATTTTAGGGAGAACTTGATTGTGATATCCCTTGATTGATAGCATAATTCCTTCTTTCATACATTCTAAAAGTGCTGACTTCTCTTTTCCTTTCCTGACCATAATTTGAAATTTAAACAGACCACTCCTTGCCCTATATAATCAGCCCCTCCTCACTTTAGTAGAGGCACTTAGACACACTGATCTTATACACTCACATACATTGAAAATACACTCACAAAAAGCACACTTAGATGCTAACAAATGCTACTCCAGCACCTCTTATTCTCACACACACTGCCTGATCTCTCATCTTTTCTTCTCCAATACACCTACAAACACTATGTTTTCTACTTGTACTCTAATTTTCTCTTTGCGTTAATGGTTCTTCAAAGTGTGGTTGTTGCAATACTGCTTTCCTTACTAATCTTTTCTCGCTTTGTTTGATCTTTCTAAGGTATAAGGTCTGCACTTAATGAATGGCATGTTAAGACTTGGCTTGAATCCTGTTTATATTTGTCTGTTTTGCTTAGGCCTCTTCTGGCCATCAGCTAACCCTGTCATGCAGGTCTTCGGATGGCCTTAAAAGGGCCATACCATTATGCAATTTCATATGCAGGTTGTTGAGTATTAAAAGTGACTTTTGGTTCTGGAAAAACACCCCTAGATGTTAAAACATAATTGAAATGAACCTGGTGGTTCATTAGAAGTACATACTGGGC
Organism: Petunia axillaris subsp. axillaris; assembly: GCA_029990575.1. Taxonomy (NCBI): domain Eukaryota; kingdom Viridiplantae; phylum Streptophyta; class Magnoliopsida; order Solanales; family Solanaceae; genus Petunia; species Petunia axillaris. The sequence goes on from JARKNS010000008.1 coordinate 168,331,576, forward strand.
AGATTCTCTCTTCTTTTCTATGTATACATGTTTGCCCCTAAGCCATACCATTCACGTGTATTCATTAGAGTCCCTGCATGTATTATTGTGCACTATAAAGTGCAAGAAAAAGGTATGAGTGCAGCAGTAGTGAGTAGCAGTAAAAGAAGTGGCAGGATGCACTGTTTAAAAGCAATAACACATGCAGCAACGTGCCACTACAGTTTGGCTACAAAGGGGCCATTTATATCCCTCTTCTCTTATTTTTGACTTGTGTAAATGTTGAAGTGCGACCTTGCTGCGTGTTGACGGTTGAAAATTATGAACAGGGCAGGTTTATAAGCAGATTATAAAGGGGTTCGTTTTCTGTAAAAATCAGAAAAGGGGCTAAAAGTGCGACACGACTTAAAAACTGGAATATTTTATGCAAAAGCTAAAATCTGGAATTTTTTTTCGGAATATGGGACTGTTTATGTAAACTAACAAATCTGATTTTGTAAGATATAACAGGGCTGACTATAAAAAAATTTTGAATCTAGAATTTTTTGAAAAGGGGGCTGTTCTGAAAATAGGCTAAATCTGCAAAGAATAAAAATGGGTCAGATACTGAAAACTCACTACCTATTTTGTAAGTGTGTCAATATAAAATTTTAAACTATTTTATATCTTTTGCAATCTAACTAATAGTTTGAAAAGAGAGTAGGGACTTTGGAGGTCAAGTCCTATAAATTTGTATACTCATATTATCTTTTCAAAAGTATTAGCTAAAGTAAATATATTATCTCATTGTGATACATACTAATATTATTCTATTTACAAATATTATCTAACTTTATTTTATCTTTAAAATTGTATCGCTTTATCTTATACACTATTATTATTGCTATTCTCTTTAAAGTATTTTCATATATACGCATTTACTTGTCTCCTAATTACAACTAGAATATTTTCTTCACAAAGTATTTTTGTGTGTGTGTGTATATATATATACACACACACACACACACAATATCTATATCTATATGTATAAACGCGACCTCACAACAATAGCCACACGAGTAATGGTACTTGACAATTAATGTCATACTACCGCTTAAAGTGGCTAACATTTCTAAAGTCACTTAAATTCTCCTTGTCCCTACATTTAGAGAATTTAGTGTATTTTGGGAATATTTCAATTTTTTTTCAAACTAACTTTGAAATCTGCTCAGCTTGTATTTTTTTTTAGAAATGTCCTTTAATAAGAACATAATTGGAATTTAGCTTAACTTTGATATGTTTTCGCTTAAATTAAAATTGCATCCTTAATTTTTTGATTTTGTTAATGCTTTATATTTTAGCCTTAATCCCAAATTTCAAATTCGGTCGGGAACTACTTTTCGTGGGATTCGGGAAGTGCCTAATACCTTCGTCCCGAATCACAAAGACTTCTTACCCGTAGAATCTCTTAGAAAAACTTACCCGAAGTTAGTTTAAAAACTTAGACGCTTTAGGTGACCAAATACACCTTTAGACAAATTTATTAGGTGGCGACTCCAAAACTCGTTCCAAACGAGTCACCTAGTCAAACTTGACCTTTGAACTCAATCCGAGTTCGAAAAATGGGGTGCGACACACCTGACAATACTTCCTCTATAAATCCATCTTTTAATTTCAAATCTGCTAATATTTCCTTTCCTGTTCAAGCACCTTTAAATAGTTCTGCATCTGTTTTCAATCTATATGTAATCAGTTGTGTGATATAAATAAAAATGATTTGATTTGGCACCAAATATCTGGGCATATTCCTTTCCAAAAGTTAAAGTCCATACCATTTTTATCAGGGAAAATCTCATCAAAACAACCGTTTGTCTGCACTATTTGTCCCATGACAAGACAACACAGATTACTCTTTCCTGATAGTACCACTGTTTCATCCAAACCATTCCAACTAGTACACATAGACATCTAGGGTCCATACAATATCAAAATATATAATGGTTTTAGATATTTTCTAACCTTAGTAGATGATTATTCCATGGCCACTTGGACTCACTTGATGAGTTTTAAAAGCAATACACTATCTGTACTTAAAACCTTCACCTTCATGGTCCAAAACCAATTCAACACTAACATCCAAACATTTAGGTCTGACAATGCATTTGAATTGGGGTCAGGGACTGGGGATCAATCATTTTTTGTCTCTCAAAGAATCCTACACCAAACCACAATTCCCCACACTCCACAATAGAATGGTATTGTAGAAAGGAAACACAAACACCTCCTTGAAACATCCAGGGCTCTCTTATTCCAGTCAAACCTTCCAAAGAAATATTAGGGTGATTGTGTGGTCACAGCCACTTACTTTATCAATAAGTTCCCTTCACCAGTCTTAAACAACATCTCCCTTTATGAGAAACTAAATTAAACAGCTCTCTCATATGCCCATTTCAGGTTCTTTGGATGCCTTTGTTTTGCCACCTCAGCTAAAGTGCACAGAGACATTCCATTCTAGATCACAGAAATGGTTATTTCTAGGTTACCCCACTGGTAAGAAGTGGTACAAGCTCCTCAATTTGTCCACTCATGCTATAGTAATATCTAGGGATGTTCCGTTTCATGAAACTATCTTCCCTTACGACCCTACTTCTGATTCTACCTTTCCAATATCACCTCATCCTGTGTATACATATCTTCCTTCTATCCTTTCTCATCTTCACAACCCACAACCTGATATTCTCACTTCTTCTTCTCCCTCTCCAACTTTCCACCTCCCAGTTGTGGCACCTCTTAGGAAATCTGACAGAATTAAGAGTCAGACTACTCATCTTTTTGATTATGTGTGTTATTCTGCCCTTCCTGCTTTCTCTCCTCCTATCAGTTCCAAGTGATCTACAGTTGATCTGCACTTGCATGAGCCCCAGTTGTATCAATAAGCATTGTCTCATCCTTGTTGGCAACAAGCCATGCCAAAAGAATTTCAGGCTCTTGAGGAAAATCAGACTTGGGAAATAGTTTCTCTTCCTTTACATAAGAAGGTTATCCCATGTAAATGATTATACAAGATCAAGCAAAGGTCTGATGGTTCCATTGAGAGGTACAAAGCTAGGTTTGTGATCAGGGGTGGACTTTACAAAAATATTTTCTCCAGTTGTGAAATTTTCCACAATCAAATGCATGCTCATTCTAGCTGCCAAAAGACATTGGACTATTTTCAACTTGATGTTAATAATGTCTTCTTGCATGGTAATCTCCATGAAGAAGTCTACATAAAGGTACCTCCTAGTCTCACTGTCTCTTCCTCTGTTGCTACTTTTTCACCTCTGGTGTGCAAGCTCAAGAAGTCTTTGTATGGGCTAAGACAGGCTTCAAGGCAATGGTTTTCCAAGCTTTCTGAGGCCCTTCTTTCCAGAGGTTATGTATCCAGCAAAAATGACTATTCACTCTTTACTAAGCAGGTTACTGGGTCCCTCACAGTGTTATGTATATGTTGATGACATCATCCTTACTGGGAATGGTGTGACCGAGCTCACTTCTCTCAAGTGCTTTTTAGATGACCAATTTAAGATTAAGGACCTTGGGACTCTCCACTATTTCTTGGGCCTGAAGGTTCACAGTCACTCTAAGGGACTTATAATCAGCTAGCACAAGTTCACTACTGACTTATTGGATGAATTTAAATGCCATCACTTTACTCCTGTTACTTCTCCTCTTGACCCTTCCTAGAAGCTCCTTACTGATTTGCAAGCACCCCTGGCTGATGCTAGTGTTTACAGAAGGCTGGTTGGGAAACTAAATTTCCTACAACATACTAGACTAGATATTTCCTTCAGTGTGCAGCACCTTAGTCAATTCCTCCAGTCTCCTTAATTTCAACACATGCTTGCTGCTATACATGTCCTTAGGTATCTTATGAATGATCCTGGACAAGGTATCCTATTGTCCAGCTCCTGTGATCTCTCCTTGCAGGTATATTCTGATTCAGATTGAGCTAGTTTTGCCAACATTAGACGTTCAGTCACTGGGTTTCTGGTTACACTTGGTGGTAACCCCATCTCTTGGAAGAGAAAGAAAAAACCTACCATCTCTTTGTCTTCAGCTGAAGTAGAGTACAGGGCACTCCGAAATGTTACAGCAGAGTTCATGGCTGGTAAGACTATTATGTGATTTGAGGTTGTCTGTTACCTCCCCCATTCCAGTTTATTGTGATAGTCAAGCAGCCTTGGCCATTGCCAAGAACCATGTGTTCCATGAACGCTCTAAACACATCAAGATTGATTGTCATTATGCGCATGATTGTCTTATTGATGGTCTCATTTCCTTGTCTTTCATTTCAAGTGCTGATCAGCTAGCAGACATTTTTACCAAGGCTTTGCCTGGACCTATTAATCATCACTTACTTGGCAAGCTTGGAGTCTTTACACCTCTAGCTTGAGGGGGGGTGTTGAGAACCTTGTGCCCACGTCAGACACAGTCCAACAAGGCAATGGGTCGAGTCCACTTACTTAGATATTTTGTATTAGTTGTGTACATTGTATATTAGCTAGGCCCATACTTTTAGAGACTCAGAAGCCTACAGTATATATACTTGGACCCATATGTAATTGCTAGATGATCAGAAATGAATCCAACTTTTCTCTTCCCCTTTTCTAAAATGATCTCTATGCGCCAACCTTAAACTAGGGTTTATACTATAAGAAACTCAGTGTATGATCTAATTTACACGTTAATAGCGTAAGTGCATAAAACAAGGACAACAACAATAACATATATGTTAAATTATTACAAATCCCATTTGTGGTGTAAGTTTTTCCTTGTATTTTCCACATATAACGTTCACTATATATGATACACGTTGAAACATACGTTTCTAGTTTTGACAAAGGGAGATCTTACCTTTATGATCCTTATAATCTTTGGACTATGTAGAAGGTCTAGGAAAAAAAAAGATTTTTATATGGAGAGACACGCAACCCATGAAAATTACCAAAATAAGCCCCTATTTTACAAGCTTCACCCCCCCCCCCCCCCCCTTTTTTTTGTAGTTTTTTTCTTTCACTCATAGCACCCCCTTTATAAAGAAACGAAAAATCCTAAATCTTATTTTCCTCTCTTCTCCTTCCCTCCTTTCACTACAGCCTCGTAGGCTCCCCATCCCTTGTAATCACCTAATTTTGGCACGAATACAGAAAAATTGCTCAAAATAGCCGTGTAAGATTCTTAGAATTTTTGCCTAAATTTTCCTAAATTTTAGTCTTTATTTTATCTAAAATTGTCATTAATTAGGATAAAAAATATGAAAATTGCCAAAAATACTTGTTATGTGTTTAACTATGACTCTATGTTTACTTTTGATAGTATTGTAGATTAATGTGGTTTTGATTGTAGTTAATTGCGTTGGTTTTTGATAAGTATAGACCTTTTAGTGGCCATATGTACAAAATAAGTAGCCCAATTGCTTAACCCAACTAGCCCACACCTATGTCTTGAAGCCCATACCCATCTCTACTTTCAATCCTAGCCATTAGTTTCTAATTGATCTAATGGCTCTCATCTTTCCTCCATTTCCCCTTATAAACCTTAAAAAATCCTCATTTTCGGCACATTCCTTCATAAGCCTCTTTGGCTTGGGGATATGCTGGCCAAATTTACACTCTCCACTGGAAACAATCAGCCACCACTCCAAATTTGCAATGAAATGATATGCAAATCAACATGTTTTAAAGACCTAATGATGTCTACATATGAGTGTCTTTAGTTTAAGTTATTGTATGCCTAATATTGTTTGCTCTTATAAAGTTTATATGCTTTTTTTAGAGCCATGTATATGTTGAGATAAGTGAAAAGAAATATGATGGAAAATTGATAGTAAATAGCTAGTAATTAAAGTATATTTTCAGCATACGTAATAAGTGCTAAATCTGAGAATGTTTCTGCAAAATTGGCACATATGTGCATATTAATGAAATTATGAAAATATAGTCAAATCTGAAAGAATGCGCTGAAAATAGGACTATGAGTGCAAAGTTAATGAAAACTGCAATATGAGACGAATAGGCTTTGATTTTAGGACGTTCTTTCAAATCTGGCCACATTTAATTTTATTAAACCAATCACTATGTGGACGGCAAACGGATTATGATTATTTCCTTATTGTAAATGACCTTAAATGCAACTTATTAATGCAAATGGCCAACGCAATATCAAAAAATTGAGTTGTTTAAATTGAATAGGTGCTATTTTCGCAAGCAAAAATAACTAGCCATCTTATTACTGCAAACGGGCCAGCCCACTAACAAAATGAATGGACCAAAATTGAGTAAGAGGTCATTTTTTTAAGAAAGCAGCATACCAGCCTTTCAATGCAAAAAATTCCAGCCCACCTTTGATATTTTGACCAATAGCCACTCTTTTGACAAAATAATATTTAAATTGGCAAACTACTCACTTGTTTAATAAATGGCTCTATTAGCTGGTAAAATTTAATTATTTTTTGAAGTTAATTAAATTCTTTTAAAAAATTAGACCAGTCCTTTGTGAGGTTGGAAATGCGCAATACATTTTATTTATTTTTGAATCAAAGTATAAATTCGTCCAGTCCTCTATGAGGTTGGATAAGAATAACGCTTTTTTTTTTAAATTTTTTGAATCAAAGTGCAAATTCAAATTAACGGTATTAATGTAACAAGCATATTTAATAAATTAAAATTGCGACAATAAAGCAAATGTGCTTGGCACAGGACTCGATGATGCCTAGTACCTTCCCGAGAGTCAACTGAGAACCTTACCCGAATCTCTAACGCATACCATTAGACGAGTCAGAGGTGTTCCAAGGTACCTTTTGGTGACTTGGCACACCTTAAACTGGTCAAGTAGCGACTCCGAGTTTCTCTAAATAATTTTGTACCTTTTTGAACACCAGTCACGAGCCTTTAAATAATAAACACTTCGGAATTAATTTTTTTTTAGGGCGTGACAGCTTGGCGACTCGCTGGGAAAATTAGTGAAAACTAGAATCTTTGGCTTTGAAAAATTGTCGCATGTTTTAATTTATTAAATATTTGGTTGTTATATTCTTGCCGTCATCACATGAAAAGTTGAATATTACTGCTTTGATATTTTTGAACTGTATATAAAGTGTCTTCCTCCGCAACCCACTGAGTCTCTGAAACACACGCACACATGCACTTACCAGATTGCTTGTGGCATCTGGGACTTTCTTACTAAATTGCCCATGATTTAGGAGGAAGGCGTGACGGGGTTTTAGGTCGGACACACTGTTTCCGGATGGCCCTGATGCACTTTCCGCTCGGTTTGTCCACCGGGTTTTTTCAGCCAGTCTAGACACTGAGTCAGTTGTGTCACCTAGAGTTAAACCTTTAAGCCCAATTATCTGCATCATATTTGACTTAATGAGGTGCGGTACACCGGTATTGCACTTGTCTAGACTGACCCCTTTGTATCAAGATGAGCCCGTGTCCCAAAAAGATACATTATTGGCATCTTATGTGGTGCATTTATTGTAGAAAAAGGGTTGTTATGCTGACCGATTACCGGGGGTGGGTGTTAAATTTTGAAAAAAAAAATTAAAAATGAAAAAAATGGGTTTAGTCCCGTGCCTCAAAATATCTGTAGTTGTCATTTTACACCGTTATAATGGCGAATTTTTTTCAAGAACTTTTAGAGTATAATTTTCTGTCCGCGTTTAGTCTCAAGTATTAGAAAATAATTTGTCATAGTTTTGCGCCGTTATAGTTTTGTGTCGGCATAGTGGCGAAATTTTAGGACCCTTTTGTCTTTGAGTCCATGCCCAAGTCAAGTCCATATTTTTGGAAAGTAATTTACCGGGGTTTTACGCCGTCATAATGACCAATTTTTGTGAACCAATTTTGCATCTAATTCGTGTAATATTTTGTGTCTTTGTGTCATCATAATGTCCAAATTTCATAAATACTCTAAGATTCTTTTTCGAATTAGATCAAAGAGTATTGTTTCAAAAAATTGTGTCCATCTTTGTGTTGTCATAGTGTCCGATTTTGAAATCACCTTTCGGATAAAAAAAATATAGTTTGTTTCATAATCTGTTCTTAAGTTCCGTTAGAACCTCCCTCGGGTTGAGTCTTAAATTTTCAAAAAAAAATATTATTTTAGAGTCCCACTTTACTTTGTATTGTATTTTCTCAAGGTCAAGACAGGGTACAGACGATAAATTACAATTAGCTAAATTGTATTTTGCGTCGATCCTCGTGGAATAATCTGACTCCGCTAAAATGTCAAGTCTCATTATTTTCACCGTTCGGGTGTACCCACCAAAATGTGTCAGTTTGTATATATCTTTTGACTCGTGTATCACGTTAAGCAGTTTATTCTGAGTCTGTCTCGTGTCGTTTGTCTAAATTGTGTTTTTGTATTAGAAAAAGAGGTTAAAAAAAATTAAAAAAAATCATCCAAGTTTGTCTTTGTTCTAATTACGTGCCAGTTACAATTTTGTTCTGATTTTTCTCAAGGCACGTAAGCAATCTTTGGGGGATAAGGGTGATACACGCGGCATATGTCGTGAACCTTTTCAGGATGATGCATAACAACCTTAGGCTTGTCATCGTGCATTTTTTGTTCTACCCCAATTTGCTTACCTTAGCATTTGGAGTTCTACGGTGACTAGACAAGCATTCTTGCATCCCTCCCTGCTGTTGTACCAACCACAATGGTTGAGGAAATTGAGAACTCTGAGTTGGCTCTCTTTGCTGAGCAACAGGCCAAGATGGCTGAGGATTTTACAAGTTTGAAACAAATAATGATGGAAATGTGCCGTAACTTTACGACAGCAAATCACTCTCCTGTTCCTACTGGTATCGAAGGTTTCGTGCCAAACGCTCAGCCACCTGGGCAAGGGAAATCAACATTTGTTAAGGGATAACATTACCCTCCGAGCTCGGGTCCATACATGGAAATCGACAATGCAGCCGGACCCTCTAATGTACAACCTAGGGCACAAATCTCACATGACGGACAACACGTCCCACCCCAGGCTCCTGTACCGGCATTCTCAATTCCTAAGGGACCCACTTTGCAACGGTCGAACATCGACTTACGATTGAGTACCAGGGATCAACAATTTGGCCAAGCTAAGGGGAATGACTTTCTCCAAACCGAGTCATATGATCTGAGATATCATCCACAGTCACATACTGATGTTGATAGGTTGGGAAAGACAAAAAGGAATGATTTGGCTCGAAAATTGAAAAGCCTGGAGCAAGCTGTGAAAAACATACAAGGACATGGGGGTAATGCTAATGTTTCATACAAAGACCTGTATTTGTCCAGGTTTCATTATCCCCAAATTTGATCTATACATCGGGCAAGGTGACCCAAGAATCCGCTTGAAAATTTATCTAACCAAGATGAGAGGCATTGGGAAAGATGAGTTGTTGATGGCGTACTTTGCCGACAGTTTGGGAGGACCAGCAGAATGGTTTATCCAGCAAGATGTTTCAAAACGGGTCACTTTTGATTACATGGCCAACGCCTTCCTGAATCACTTTGAGTTCAAAATAGAGGCTGCTCTTGACCGTTCTTCTTTGAAGACGATCACAAAGAAACCAAGTGAAAGTTTCAAAGAGTATGTCTACAGATGGCGCGAAAAGGCAGCGCGTGTCAGCCCTCTGATACCTGATGAGAAAATGGTCGAAGAATTCATTGAAGTGCTTGATGAGACATATTACCAAGCAATGGCCTCTACTATCGGGAAGCAATTCAGTGAAGTTGGGCGAATTGGAGAAATGATTGAAGGAGGAATCAAGGCTGGGAAGATTGTCAATCCAACAACTCTGAGAGCCACCACTCAGGCATTGCAACCAGGATTCAATGGTCTTGGGAAGAAAAAGAATGATGATGTGGCCATGGTAGGTTTGGGCGCAAGAACATGGAGTGAGAAAGGAAACAAGAGACCCATTCAAACCAACCACAAATATACCCTTCACAATACTACTTCTCCCCACAAAATCCACAATACTTCATCCCTCCACCCCAATATTCAGTTCACGCAGCACAACCATATGCTCCAACATCATTTTATACACAATGGCGTGTTCCACCTGCGCAACCTATAAACAACATTCATAAAGTTCCACACAGCAAATTTCAGGCTCCACAGAACCCTACTTATCAACCGAGGGGCTCTCCTGGTTTTCGCCCAAAAGCAAATAGTGAGAAGGTGCGTCAAGAGAAAAAGATTGAGTTCACACTAATTGGGGAATCTTATGCTGATCTCTTTCATAAATTGCAAGCCTTTGGCGTATTGAAACCGATCAATAGGGGAATGCGTCCTAGGCATAGGGTGGATGATTCTCGTTAGTGCGCTTATCATTCGGGCGCATTGAGGTATGACACAGAGGATTGTCATTTTCTCAAGAAGGACATCCAAGCTTTGATAGATAAAGGCCATATCTAAGTTGAGGGGTCAGAGATAACAAACACCGTTCAGAACCCACTGCCTATCCCTGATGCATAAGTGTGGTATATTGGCCTTGACTTGCGACTGAACGACTGGGAAGCCCTGTAGCTTAGTTTTGTTATGCTTTCTGTGTACCTAGTTATTTAAGGGTTGTAATCCAAGTGCACTACTTTGCTCATTTTGATGTTCAAACCCTTCCATCTTTATTTAAATGAAAAGCGAGATCTACCTCTCATCTCAACATTCGGTCCATATTCTTCTTGATCTTGTCTTTTTAGTTTTTCTGTTTTCTATTTTGTCGGCCTTAATAACATGACATGCGCGCGGAATTCACGTCTTGATCTAAACACATAGTCTCATATCGTCTCAATAATCCAATTGGATGGTAAGGAAGAATGTGAAAAGGGACGTTTGTAAAAGTTTCAAATCGTGCACTATCATTCCTGACAAAGTTGAAATACCATTTCTAGAGGATCATCATTGAAGTGAAAACAAGGACGCTGAGTAGATCCGGTCTTGTCTCTTGTACGACTCTCAGTCGGCTTATTTCGGTTGCATATTTGTGCGAGGCATTCTCGGGTCAGGATGACGAACGACTTTCATTTCTAATGCCCAAACTCTTTACCAATTTGCTAGCCCTTTGAGCCTTTTGTATTTTTTCCTTTGAGTTACCCTCCTTTGGAATCAATGTTATTGTACTATTAAAAAAAAAAAGCAAAAGCTAGCATTAAGTTGCTAGAGCTACGTCTGACCTGATTCCTCTTAAAAGGATACGTAGGCAACCATTCGGGTGCGGTCAAAACAGTGAAACTTTCATTCTTTCCTGTTTCATATTGACGCAAAACTTGCCTCCAAGTTTGCGACCAACATCAAAAGAAACTTAGATCCCCATTTTACGCTAAACTGGGGCAGAAGTTTGTTTAATTTTATTTCATAAATAAAATAAAATAAAAAAACTTCTATTATGTTTGTACCATCTGTTCACATGTTACATGAGATGTTTTGCATACCAGTCTCGAAGTCAGGATAGAAACTCGAAGCGCTCCGCAGAAGTTTTTTTAAAGAAAAGTGAGAAAGCCAATATTCCTTTTGTTTTCTTTGTGTTCATCTCGGGGGAAAGTCTCAATATCCCCTATGTTTTCATATCAGAGAAAATTCAAAAGATATTCCTCAATTTTCACTAAACTGGGGCTAAAATTTGATGTTATCTTAGAAGAAAATGATTTCAAGGGAGTTATTATTCACCAAGTCATTTCATGAGATGCTTTTATACCGCTTTTCAAAACAAAGAGAAAAAGAACCCCCACCCCCACCCCCAAAAAAATCAGAAAAAGAAAATCCCCAATTTGCTTAAACTTGGGGGGGGGGGGGGGGGAGAGAAGGTTAATTTTCAAAAGCGACGATTTCAAAATTTTTAATGCTTATCTAGACGTCTCATGAGATATTTTCTGAGCTTTGATGCTAAACACTTTTCTTTCTAGCCTAACCAAATCCCACGCTATGGTCCAAATAAAGACCTTTTCGATCGATCTTTGAGAATGTAGCGCATTGATGTACAATCAAAATATGAGTCTGCTCGAGGAAGTCGAAGTTTATTTTGATCATCGCAATCAAGAGATGGGAGTACGATTGCCATTAGGATAGAAACTTCTGTGAGAAGTCAAAATAAGGGATGACAGATTGACTCAAAATGAAAGAGGAAAAAGACGAGATCGATCGAAAAAGGGGATAAGAGGTCGAATGGAAATTTAAAAAAACAAACAAATGAACAAAAAAAAGAAAAAAAAGAGAAGAAAAATGAATCCTGTTGGTCAAACCTGAAAGGGTGCCACAGACCATTGTGAGGAAAAAGAATAAAGAGAGAGGCTAGTTGGTAAAAACCCGAAAGGGCACCACTAGTCGAATGAGGGATGTCCGGTTTCTCATCATGATCAGACCAAGCAAGCAATTGCCTCTATATTGTCGAACTGGGGTAAAATTAATGATAGATCGTGTTGAAAAGGTCAAGACTTTATTCCAAGATGTATGTCATGTTCATTGAGCTCGTCATTTCACCCCTAGATAATTTTTCTTTCTATCTTTCAGGGACATCTTTCGTCCGATGTCTCCTCTTTGAATTTATTCAATTTGTCTTTACCTTTTTTGTCACTCCTCTCCTTTGATATCATTGAATGAGCAAAGAAAGTTTCACAAAGCTTGTTTACAGGTTTCTCAGTTGTACCAGATCATTGCCGGGAACCAACGAGCAATTGAAGCTCGTGCCACACTTCGGCATGAGAATGACACACCAAGATTGTACCAGAAAAGTTACCATGGAACAACATGTTGTTTCTACCAAGGATTGACTAAAGATTGGGAGAAACTATTTGGCATTGGTGGACTTTTGGGTGGATCCAAAACACATCAACAATATCAAGATATTGTTTGAACAAGAACCCCAATTTTATTTTGCGAGGACATGATTCAGGGCCTATATAGCCATGATGAAGAAAGCCATTGTGATATTTGCTACATTGTAGCAAGATCAAGGATCACATGAATCGGGAGCATTTGTTCTAAGTTTTAGACAAAATCCCATTTTTGAAAAATGGCTGGGGTTTTCAAATCTCCAAACAAGACCCCATTAAGATAATGGGTTAGAGTTTGCAGCTTTCAAGTCAAAGCCACATGTGAAAAATGTGTGGACTGTACAGCTTTCATACCTGAGCTAATCATGAGCGGGTGAATAGAGAGGACATAACTCACCAGGAAGATGTCAACCACAATAACATGCTCCCCAAGATAATGCGGAAGTTTCTTTTTCAAGTCAGTTCCCGCTAAAAGATAGCGCTCATTTCCTTTTCGAGTCAGTTCCGCTCAAAGATAGCGTCAGTATCCTTTTCGAGTCAGTTTCGCTAAAAGATAGCGCCCATTTCCTTTTCGAGTCAGTTTCGCTCAAAGATAGCGTAATTTTCTTTCCATGTCAATATCTGCTAAAAGATAGCGATCGTTTCCTTTCTGAGTCAATTTCTGCTAAAAGATAGCAACCATTTCCTTTTTGAGTCAGTTTCGCTAAAAGATAGTGATCATTTCTTTTCGAGACGGTTTCGCTAAAAGATAGCGCCAGTCACTTCCTTTTCGAGTCAATTTTGCTATAAGATAGCGTCAGTCACTTTCTTTTCGAGTCAGTTTTGCTAAAAGATAGCGCCCATTTCCTTTTCGAGTCAGTTTCGCTCAAAGATAGCGTCATTTCCTTTCCATGTCAAGATCTGCTAAAAGATAGCGATCGTTTCCTTTCCGAGTCAATTTATGCTAAAAGATAGCAACCATTTCCTTTTTGAGTCAGTTTCGCTAAAAGATAGTGATCATTTCTTTCGAGTCGGTTTCGCTAAAAAGCGACAACTTCCTTTTCGAGTCAGTTTCGCTTAAAGATAGCGCCCACTTCCTTTTGGAGTCAGTTTCGCTAAAAGATAGCGTCCATTTTCTTTTCGAGTCAGTCCCGCTAAAGAACGCGATCATTTCTTTTTGTGTCGGTTTCGCTAAAAGATAGCGTCAGTCACTTCCTTTTCGAGTCAGTTTCGCTAAAAGATACCGCCCATTTCCTTTCCGAGTCAATTTCTGCTAAAAGATAGCAACCATTTCCTTTTTGAGTCAGTTTCGCTAAAAGATAGTGATCATTTCTTTCCGAGTCAGTCCCACTAAAAGATAGCGCCCATTTTCTTTTCGAGTCAGTTCCGCTCAAAGATAGCGTCAGTTTCCTTTTAAAGTCAGTTTCCGCTAAAAGAAAGCGATCATTTCCTTTCCGAGTCAATTTGTTCTAAAAGATAGCAACCATTTCCCTTTTGAGACAGTTTCGCTAAAAGATACCGATAATTTCTTTTCGAGTCGGTTTCGCTAAAAAGCGACTGTCACGCCCAAAAAAACAATTAACTAGTTGTTTATTATTTAAAGGCTCGTGACTGGTGTTCAAAAAGGTACGAAATTATTTAGAGAACTCGGAGTCGCCACTTGACATAGTTTAAGGTGTGCCAAGTCACCAAAAGGTACCTTGGAACACCTCTGACTCGTCTAATGGTCTGCGTTAGAGATTCGGGTAAGGTTCTCAGTTGACTCTCGGGAAGGTATTAGGCACCCTCGAGTCCTGTGCTAAGCACAGTTGCTTTATTGTCGCAATTTTAATTTATTAAATATGGTTGTTATATTAATGCCATTAATTTGAATTTGATACTTTGATTTAGGGAAAATTAAAGTCGTTATTCTTATCCAACCTCACAGAGGACTGGACAAATTTACGCTTTAATTCATAATAAGTACATAAATAAATAAATTTATTACGCATTTTCCACTTTGCAAAGGGCTTACCTATTTAACTCCAAGAATAATTGTTAAAGCAAGTGGCTATTTGTCAAAACACAATAAGTAAGCCTTACCGTTGGAGTGGGCTGAAACTATTTGCGAAAATGAGCTGTTTTACAATGTTGTTACATTTATGTACCCACAAAGTAGTTGATTGTCAAAACTTGTTAAATGACCAACTTTTAAAAAAAAAAAAAGAAATTTACATAATAAGCGAGACCACCTTCACAAAAGGATGGCATATTTTTGAAAATAAATTCAATTGCTATTTTCAAGTTCACTTTTGTAAGTAAATATCCAATGGGTCCTAAAATTGCCTACACCTTTATTTCTACATAGATGGTCTTTTTTTTTCAGCCTTGGTTTCTCATTTTCACCCAGATTTTTCATAATTTCCAGATTTGCAGAAATGTACCAGTTTGTGAAAAACGGCCAAATTTGCAAAAACGTACCAGTTTGCAAAAACGGTCAGGTTTGCGAGAATGTATCAGTTTATAAAAAATGGTCAAATTTTAAGCAAATGTCCTAAATATAGAGCCTATTCGTTCCGGAAGGCAGTGTTAATTTGTTTGCACTTACGTTCTATCTTTGCCTACAAATAATTGTTAACTTGGCCTAACACCAACAATTCATAAAGAGGGGATGAACTAACAACATTCATAAAAATGGAAGTTTCAGGCCATGAACATGCTGAGATATTATTTCATAGCTAGATACATGACATAAAAAATATTAAGGAAGCATTTACCTTATGTAGCAATTCCCAAGGTAAGAAGCAAATGAAATAGCAAGCCAAAAAAGCAACTTTTACTTCCAAAGTCAGCAGCTAAAACAACCCTTTTTGCCTCTATTTAACCCTTAAAACTAGTAGATTTATACCCCAAAAGACCCTTAGTATAAAGGCTTTTGGTTCTAAATCTTTTCTTCAAAAGAACTAATTCTTTCTCATGTGTTTTGCTCCTTTTTCTCTAAATTTCAGCAAGGTGGTTGTGTGTTTTCAGCAGGTAGATGGATGTCTTAAATGAGGAGTAAAGGCTCCTATATATAGCTAAAAGGTGGGGGCTAAAAGGTGGGGTGTGGACTTGTACAAAAGTACAAGCCCACACCCCTATACTTGAGTGTACTTAGCCCTTATTTTCAGCCAAAGTACAGCAGCTACAGGGCACTATTTCAGCCACCTAAACTGTCCCCAAAAGCTGAACAAAGCTGTCCTATTGAGAGGACAGCCTCATGGGCTTGGACTATTGACTTTTGGGCCTATTGGGCCGCCAACAAAACATGAGACTAACTTTAAACACAAAAATACAGATCTTAAATTTACTAAAATCAGCCACCAAACACTAAATTAAAACAACTTAAATGAGCCAAATCAAATCCCAGTGACTTAGGCTCCAAAACATGCTTGAAAATATTGAAGCGAGGCAATTAAAATACTTCACATTAAACTAGAAACGAGCCACACATATGAACATAAGAATCTTAATCCTATCCCTAGGCTAAACATATGGATTGAACAAATAGGACTACGGAAAGGAGGTGAAAATTTACATGTTGGTTAAACGAACGTCGCCACCAAGGCATAGCTTGTTGCCATCATGAAACAATTAGAGACAAATCACCCCCAAAACATGCTTTATCATCAAATCATCAACGTATGAAAACCAAACAGCCCTATCACCATCATCTTCATCACAAAAATTTAATAGCATAGCAGCCCCAAAGACCACAACAACGGAGGAGCCAAAATTCACTAGAGTTGAGTGTTATCCGAAATTAAAAATGCAGATCTGCGCCAACCAGTAAGGATTTCGGGAAAAATAACACCAGAAATAGATAGAGGGACTCGAAAGCTTTCCGGAATGGTATGGTTTGTATTTTTCCGACCACCGGAAGGCGGTGGTCCGGTGGCGGAAAGGTGGTGGCAGAGAGGGGTGGCGGGATTTTCTGATGGTGAGGAGAAAAATGGCTAGGGTTTGGCCAAGCCAAAGGCTTAGGTGGTGTGTGTGATGAAAAATGAGGAAAGAGAGCTTATATATCTAAGGCTTTGGGTGGGCTTTGGTTTATTGGACCGGGTTTGGGATTGGGCTACATATATTTCTACCAATGGCCATTAAAGACTCTAAACTTCTTTTTTAAAACATACATAATTTACTACAATTAAAACCACATAAATTTACAATACTATCACATAACAAGTATTTTTTGTCAATTTTCATATTTTCTATCCTAATCAATGACAATTTTAGTTTAAAATAAAGACTAAATTTTAGGAAAATTTCGGCAAAAATCCTAAGAATCTAAAACGGTTATTTTAAGTAATTTTTCTATATTCGTGCCAAAATTAGGTGATTACAGCTGCCCCTCTTTGTTCGGGAATACGAAGAGTTTTCGGACAAAGAAGTAATCTACAACTAATTTTGGCTTTTCGGTTTTGGCCAAGAGCATGCTTTTCAAAATGGTGACCGTACCCTGATTCTTCGGTTCCAACCAAGAACAAGGTTGCCTACATATCTCCGGACTAAGAAATCAGGTCAATGTAGTTCCTCACGTGCGACAGCTGGGACTACCGCATTCAAACAGACGCTAACTTTTCTAAACTCACTAAGACAACACTAGACACTCTATACTACTAAGACAAACTAGAGACTCTTCTAGACACACTTGAGGCTGATGCTAGACATTTTTAGGCACAAAAGGGCTGTCGTTGCTGATTACTGGTCGCTTGCTGGTGGTCATGCCTTTTACAAAGAAAAATGGAATTACAACATTGAAAAATGTAAAAGTTACAATTCCTAGAGTACTCTTCATGCTTCCCAAGATGATGAACTGGCCTGAAGCTCCCACTAATCAAGTGGGTTTTGAAAAACTTGAAATTGCCGCTCGGGCGGGCTTTAACTTGAATGTTGAAATTGCTGCTTCGACGGGCTTGACTTGAATGTTGAAATGCCGCTTTGACGGGCTTTTCCTTGAATGTTAAAATTGCTGAAACTTGAAATTGCCGCTCGGGCGGGCTTTAGCTTGAAAGTTGAAATTGCCGCTTTGACGGACTTCGACTGAAATGCTGAAATTGTCGCTTTGATGGGTTTTGACTTGAAGCTAGGGATGGTTGCTATCTTTGAGCGGGAATAACTCAAAAGGAAGTGGTTGCTATCTTCTAGCAGAACCGACTCGAAAAGGAAATGGGCGCTATCTTTAGCGGGACTGACTCGAAAAGGAAATGGGCGCTATCTTTTAGCGAAACTGACTCGAAAAGAAAACGGGTGCTATCTTTTAACGGGACTGACACGAAAAGGAAATGGGTGCTATCTTTTTGCGGGACTGACACAAAAAGGAAATGGGTGCTATCTTTTAGCGAAACTGACTCGAAAAGGAAGTGGGCGCTATCTTTTAGCGAAACTGACTCGAAAAGAAAATGGGTGCTATCTTTTAGCGGGACTGACACGAAAAGGAAATGGGTGCTATCTTTTAGCGAAACTGACTCAAAAAGGAAAAGATTGCTATCTTTTAGCAGAAATTGACTCGGAAAGGAAATGGGTGTTATCTTTTAGCAAAACTGACATGGAAAGGAAATGACGCTATCTTTGAGCGAAACTGACTCGGAAAGGAAATGATCGCTATCTTTTAGCGGAAACTGACTTTAAAAGGAAACTAACGCTATCTTTGAGCGGGACTGACTCGAAAAAGAAATGGGTGCTATCTTTTAGCGGGACTGACACGAAAAGGAAATGGGTGCTATCTTTTAGCGAAACTGACTCAAAAAGGAAATGGTTGCTATCTTTTAGCAGAAATTGACTCGGAAAGGAAATGGGTGCTATCTTTTAGCGAAACTGACATGGAAAGGAAATAACGCTATCTTTGAGCGAGACCGACACGAAAAGGAAATGGGTGCTATCTTTTAGCGGGACTGACTCGAAAAGGAAGTGGGCGCTATCTTTTAGCGAAACTGACTCGAAAAGGAAATGGGTGCTATCTTTTAGCGGGACTGACACGAAAAGGAAATGGGTGCTATCTTTTAGCGGGACTGACTCAAAAAGGAAATGGTTGCTATCTTTTAGCAGAAATTGACTCGGAAAGGAAATGGGTGCTATCTTTTAGCAGAAATTGACTCGAAAAGGAAATGGGTGCTATCTTTTAGCAGAAATTGACTCGGAAAGGAAACGACCGCTATCTTTTAGCAGATCTTGACTTGGAAAGGAAATGACGCTATCTTTGAGCGAAACTGACTCGAAAAGAAAACTGACGCTATTTTTTTAGCGGAACTGACTCGAAAAGGAAACTGACACTATCTTTGAGCAAAAATGACTTGGAAGGGAAACTTCCTGCATTATCTTGGGGGAGTGTGTTATTGTGGTTGACATCTTCCTAGTGAGTTATGTCCTCTCTGTTCGCCCGCTCATGATTAGCCCATGTCTGGAAGCTGTACAGTCCACACATTTTTCACATGTGGCTTTGACTTGAAAGCTGCAAACTCTAACCCATTATCTTAATGGGGTCTTGTATGGAGATTTGAAAACCTTAGCCATTTTTCAAAGATGGGATTTTGTCTGAAACTCAGACAAAATGCTCCCGATTCATGTGATCCTTGATCTTGCTGACAATGTAGCAAATATCACAATGGCTTTCTTCATCATGACTGTACAGACCCTGAATCATGTCCTCGCAAAATAAACTTGGGGTTCTTGTTCAAACAATATATTGATGTTGTTGATGTATTTTTGATCCACCCCAAAGTCCACCAATGCCAAATAATTTCTCCCAATCTTTAGTCACTCCTTGGTAGAAACAACATGTCGTTCCATGGTGACTTTCCTGGTACAATCTTGGTGTGTCATCCTCATACGAGGTGCGGCACGAGCTTCCATTGCTCATTGGTTCCCGAACAATGATCTGGTACAACTGAGAAACCTGTAAACAAGCTTTGCGAAACTTTCTTTGCTCGTTTCAATGATATCAAAGGAGAGGAGTGACGAAAAAAAAAGTAAAGACAAATTGAAGAAATTCAAAGAGGAGACATCGAACGAAAGATGTATCTGAAAGATAGAAAGAAAAATTATTTAGGGGTGAAATGACGAGCTCAATGAACATGACATACATCTTGAAATAAAGTCTTGACCTTTTCAACACGTTCTATCCTTTATTTTACCCCCAGTTCGACAATATAGAGGCAATTGCTTGCTTGGTCCGATCATGATGAGAAACCGGACATCCCTTATTTGACTAGTGGTGCCCTTTCGGGTTTTCACCAACTAGCCTCTCTCTTTGTTCTTTTTCCTTACAATAGTCTGTGGCGCCCTTTCAGGTTTTGACCAACATGATTCATTTTCTTCTCTTCTTTTTTTTTCTCTTTTATTTTTGTTCATTTGTTTCCATTTTTTTTATTTCCATTCGACCTCTTATCCCCTTTTTCGGTCGATCTCATCTTTCTCCTCTTTCTTTTTGATCCAATCTGCCATCCCTTATTTTGACTTCTCACAGAAGTTTATGTCCTAATGGCAATTGTACTCCCATCTCTTGATTGCGATGATCAAAATAAACTTCGACTTCCCCGAGCAGACTCATATTTTGATTGTACATCAATGCGCTACATTCTAAAAGATCGGTCAAAAAGGTCTTTATTTGGACCATAGTATGGGATTTGGTTAGGCTAGGAAGAAAAGTATTTAGAATCAAAGCTCAAAAACATCTCATGAGACGGCTAGATGAACATTACAAATTTTGAAATCACCGCTTTTGAAAAATAAACCAAACTTTTTCCCCAGCTTAGGCAAATTGGGGATTTCCTTTTTTTTTTTTTTTTTTTTCTCTTTTTTTTTTTTTTTTTTTTTTGGTTTTTCCTTTGGTTTGAAGAGCGGTACGAAAGCATCTCATGAAACGACTTGGTAAATTATTAACACCCTTGGAGTCATTTCTTTTAAAATAATAAATGACTGAGGCCCCAATTCATTGAAAAACTGAGGAATTATCCTTTGAATTTTCTGATATGCAAACATAGGGGATATTGAGACTTTTCCCCGATACTAACACAAAGAAAGAAAAAGGAGTAGTGGCTTTCTCCATTTTCTTTAAAAAGAAAAAAAAAGACATCTGCCCTAGTTTAGGATTAACTGGAGCGCTTTGAGTTTCTTCCCCGACTTCAAAACTGGTACGCGAAACATCCCATGAAACATATGAATGAATGGTACAAAAATAGAAGTTTGTTTTTATTTTATTTTATTTATGAAATAAAATAAAAACAAACTTCTGCCCCAGTTTGGCATAAAATGGGGATCTAAATTTCTTTTGATGTTGGCCGCAAACTTGGAGGCAAGTTTTGCGTCAATAAAAGAAAACAGGGAAAGAGAAATTTTCTCCTGTTGCGACCGCACCGGAGTGGTTGCCTACGTTTCCTTTTGAGAGGAATCAGGTCAGACGTAGCTCTAGCAACTTAATGCTAGCTTTTGTGTTGTCGTTTTTGTTGTTTTCTGATTTTCTGTTTTTTTTTTTCATTTTTTTCTTTCACTGGTATAATAACATTTATTTCAAAGGAGGGTAACCGAAAGGAAAAATACACAAAGCTCAAAGAATATTAAATTGATAAAATATTTAGGTAGTAGAAACGAAAGTCGTTCGTCATCCCGACCCGAGAATGCCTCGCACAGATATACAACAAAATAAGTCGACCTAAAGTCACAAGTAGAGACGGGACTTAATCACTCGGTATCCTTGGTTTTCGCTCCAACAGTGATCTTGAAAATTACACTTGAAACTTCCGACCAAAATGGTTATGCACCATTTTCAACTCTTTGCATTATTCCTTTATCACAGTCATCCTCACCGTCCAGTTAGTTCTTAGGCCAGATATTAGACCATGTGTTTAGATCGAGACACAAATTCCGCACATATGTTATGTTACTAAAGCTGACAAGAATAAAACTTCAAAAAAAACTAAAAGGATAAAAATAAGGAACTAGAAAAAAAATATTTGAGACAAGGAGTGGATCTCGCTTTTTATTGAATTAAAGACATGAGGGTTTGAACATCAAAATAAACAAAATAATGTACTTAGATTACAACCCTGAAATAACCAAGTGCACAGAAATTTCGGAAAAATAAGTTGACAAATGTTTCTCAATTGTTCATTTTCATATCATGTCCAATGCACTGCTCTCATGCCCTGTCAAAGCCGTCATCAGATTGTACCATGTTGTTTCCACTGGCGTGCTTCAAACTTGACAACATCTTCTTCTTTGCTTCATTTTCTTGAAACATCATTAGGGTAGACATGTCTTCTTTGGAAAAAATGAATGACTGTGTAAGACAGTGAATTGGCTCAACGACTACATCTTGCATTGTTGCATGGACAGTTGATTTATTTGGCCTATCGATTGATGCAACAATAGATGAGTCATGGCGTCTGATGTTTTTGGAAGGACCAACTGCCACAATCTGCTTGGCGCCATTCCTTTTCATGTCTTTTTCTATGCATAACATCCCTACCATGTGTACGTTGTTTTGAACATCATGAGCTGGTAAAGGATTCTGATTCACATTCTGTGTTTCATCCCCCACGACTTTTATCTGATTGTTGTCTATCATTGCTTGGATTGCCCTTTTGAGTTCCCAGCAGGATTCCGTGTCATGTCCAGGTGCTCCAGAATGAAACGCACAATGGCGTGAATGATCAACTCTTCCATTAGGGTTCACTTTTCTCGGGATTGGTTTCAACAGATTGGCTTGTTGCAACTTTTCAAACAAATTAGTGTAAGTTTCCCCCAATGGGGTGAACTTAGTCTCTCCCCTCCGTCGCAACTTTCTGTGACTTGTGCTTGGACAGGAACACGGATTCT
Organism: Petunia axillaris subsp. axillaris; assembly: GCA_029990575.1. Lineage (NCBI taxonomy): Eukaryota > Viridiplantae > Streptophyta > Magnoliopsida > Solanales > Solanaceae > Petunia > Petunia axillaris. The sequence goes on from JARKNS010000008.1 coordinate 168,354,148, forward strand.
TTCTCTTTTGGTTGGGAAAGTCAGGCGAAGCTTGGAAATGGTTGTGTGGGGTGTTATATGTGGCTTGTGGGGATGGTGCGCGCCGTTGCGGATAGGAAAATATCGGAGCATATGGTTGCGCTGTATGAAGTGGAGGAGCGGAGTAATTTGGATTATCTGGGGAGTAATGCTGCTGATGATGCTTTTGTGGAGTTTGGGAGTATGACAAAGGTTGTTTAAATTCTCTCTTGTTCCACTTTCTGGGATCCTGTTTCTTTTCTGTTTCATTGCGAAGACTCTCTGACCTAACTCGAACAGTGAATTGTGGAGCGGAGGCCGATGGTGGGGCAAATGGAGGTGGTGGTGCCATAGGACACATTGTGGAGGATCCCGCCACTTTTGCGGCATTGTTGTAGTGTGGAAAGTCGGGAGAATATTGAGGGTCCTCAACTGTAGTAGGCAGACCATATGCTTGATGCACGATGGTCGGTGCAACTCTTGAGAGATTAGATGGCACGGGAGGAGGTGCATGTCCCATGGTAATAGCATGATACAGTTCAGCCACCAACACTTTCATATTTTTGACCTCTTTTGTAAACCTCTCATTCTGCTCAAATACCAACTTTTTCAGATTTTTGACTTCTTCAGTCAACCTCTCATTCAGCTCAATCAAATGCCCGTGATCTTCGAACTCCGAATTCCCATCTTCAGACGTCATGATCATGGGTCCCACTGATCTTGTTCTGTACGTGTGATATGATTCCCATCTTCAGACGTCATAAAGTTACCGCAGAATCCCAAACACTAGACAAACAGATCGGGTTAGCACAAAAATGCACACTGGCAAACCTAAGGTTGTTATGCGTCATCCCGAAAAGGTTCACGGCATAAGCCGCATGTACCGATTGTATTCCCCAAAATATGTCGCGTTAGACAAAATCATGACGCAAATCAAAGCGACACGTAATTCCGAATAAGGACAAACTTGGATTTTCTTTTTCCTTTTTCTTTACCCCTTTTTTTTTTTGGACTCCACAAACGTAATTTAGACAAATGACACGAGACAGACTCAAAATAAATTGCTTGACATGATGCATCAGTCAAAAGATATATATAAACTGACATGATAATGTGTGGGTCCACCCGGACGGTGAAAATAATGAGACTCGATATTTGAGTGAAGTCAGAGTATTCCACGAGGATCGACGCAAATACAACTTAGCTAATTGCAATTTATCGTCTGTACCCTCACTTGACTTTAGACAAAACAAAAGAAAGCAGACCCTAAACAACAACAATTTTTTTTCTCTTTTTGTTTTTTTTTTTAAAAAAAAAAGAAAAAAAGAAAAACCAAGACTTAACCGAAGACACGAACATAACTTAAGAACGAATTATGAATCAAACCATTTTTTTATCCGAAAAGTGACTCCAAAATCGGACATTACGACAATGCAAAAATGAACATAAAAACTTGATTTTTGAAACAATTTCTTCGATTTGATTTGAAAATAAATCTTAGAGTATTTACAAAATCTGGCCATTATGATGACACAAAGATACAAAATATTACACGAATTAGATGCAAAATTGGTTTAAAAAAATTGGCCATTATGACGGCATAAAACCCTGATAAATTACTTATCAAAAATACGGACTTGACTTGGACACAGACTCAAAGACAAAAAGGGTCCCAAAATTTTGTCATTATACCGGCGCAAAACTATAATGGCGCAAAACTATGACAAATTATTTTCTAATACTTGAGATCAAACCCGGACACTAAATTAGACTCTAAAAGTTCTTGAAAAAAAAATTGTCATTATAACGGCGTAAAATGACAACTAAAGATATTTTGAGACACGGCACTAAACCCATTTTTCATTTTTCTCATCATTTTTTTTTCAAAATTTAACACCCACCCCCGGTGATCGGTCAGCATAACAACCCTCTTTCTACAACAAATACAACACATAAGATGCCAATAATGTGTTTTTTGGGACACGTGTCCATCTTGACACAAAGGGGTCAGCCTAGTCAAGTGCAATACCGGTGTACCGCACCTCATTAAGTCAAATATGATGCAGATAATTGGGCCTAAAGGTTTACCTCTAGGTGACACAACTGACTCAGTGTCTAGACTAGCTGAAGAACCCGGTGGACAAACCGAGCGGAAAGCGCATCAGGGCCATCCGGAGACAGTGTGTCCGGCCTAAAACCCCGTCACGCCTTCCTCCTAAATCATGGGCAATTTAGTAAGAAGTCCCAGATGCCACAAGCAATCTGGTAAGTGCACGTGTGTGTGTGTTTCAGAGACTCAGAGGGTTGCGGAGGAAGACAGTATATATACAGTTCAACAATATCAAAGCAGTAACATTCAACTTTTCATGTGATAACAGCAAGGATATAACAACCAAATATTTAATAAATTAAAACATGCGACAATTTTATAAAAGCCGGAGATTCTAGTTTTCACTAATTTCTCCAGCGGAGTCGCCAAGCTGTCACGCCCAAAAAAACAATTAACTAGTTGTTTATTATTTAAAGGCTCGTGACTGGTGTTCAAAAAGGTACGAAATTATTTAGAGAACTCGGAGTCGCCACTTGACATAGTTTAAGGTGTGCCAAGTCACCAAAAGGTACCTTGGAACACCTCTGACTCGTCTAATGGTCTGCGTTAGAGATTCGGGTAAGGTTCTCAGTTGACTCTCGGGAAGGTATTAGGCACCCTCGAGTCCTGTGCTAAGCACAGTTGCTTTATTGTCGCAATTTTAATTTATTAAATATGGTTGTTATATTAATGCCATTAATTTGAATTTGATACTTTGATTTAGGGAAAATTAAAGTCGTTATTCTTATCCAACCTCACAGAGGACTGGACAAATTTACGCTTTAATTCATAATAAGTACATAAATAAATAAATTTATTACGCATTTTCCACTTTGCAAAGGGCTTACCTATTTAACTCCAAGAATAATTGTTAAAGCAAGTGGCTATTTGTCAAAACACAATAAGTAAGCCTTACCGTTGGAGTGGGCTGAAACTATTTGCGAAAATGAGCTGTTTTACAATGTTGTTACATTTATGTACCCACAAAGTAGTTGATTGTCAAAACTTGTTAAATGACCAACTTTTAAAAAAAAAAAAGAAATTTACATAATAAGCGAGACCACCTTCACAAAAGGATGGCATATTTTTGAAAATAAATTCAATTGCTATTTTCAAGTTCACTTTTGTAAGTAAATATCCAATGGGTCCTAAAATTGCCTACACCTTTATTTCTACATAGATGGTCTTTTTTTTTCAGCCTTGGTTTCTCATTTTCACCCAGATTTTTCATAATTTCCAGATTTGCAGAAATGTACCAGTTTGTAAAAAACGGCCAAATTTGCAAAAACGTACCAGTTTGCAAAAACGGTCAGGTTTGCGAGAATGTATCAGTTTATAAAAAATGGTCAAATTTTAAGCAAATGTCCTAAATATAGAGCCTATTCGTTCCGGAAGGCAGTGTTAATTTGTTTGCACTTACGTTCTATCTTTGCCTACAAATAATTGTTAACTTGGCCTAACACCAACAATTCATAAAGAGGGGATGAACTAACAACATTCATAAAAATGGAAGTTTCAGGCCATGAACATGCTGAGATATTATTTCATAGCTAGATACATGACATAAAAAATATTAAGGAAGCATTTACTTTATGTAGCAATTCCCAAGGTAAGAAGCAAATGAAATAGCAAGCCAAAAAAACAACTTTTACTTCCAAAGTCAGCAGCTAAAACAACCCTTTTTGCCTCTATTTAACCCTTAAAACTAGTAGATTTATACCCCAAAAGACCCTTAGTATAAAGGCTTTTGGTTCTAAATCTTTTCTTCAAAAGAACTAATTCTTTCTCATGTGTTTTGCTCCTTTTTCTCTAAATTTCAGCAAGGTGGTTGTGTGTTTTCAGCAGGTAGATGGATGTCTTAAATGAGGAGTAAAGGCTCATATATATAGCTAAAAGGTGGGGGCTAAAAGGTGGGGTGTGGACTTGTACAAAAGTACAAGCCCACACCACTATACTTGAGTGTACTTAGCCCTTATTTTCAGCCAAAGTACAGCAGCTACAGGGCACTATTTCAGCCACCTAAACTGTCCCCAAAAGCTGAACAAAGCTGTCCTATTGAGAGGACAGCCTCATGGGCTTGGACTATTGACTTTTGGGCCTATTGGGCAGCCAACAAAATATGAGACTAACTTTAAACACAAAAATACAGATCTTAAATTTACTAAAATCAGCCCCCAAACACTAAATTAAAACAACTTAAATGAGCCAAATCAAATCCCAGTGACTTAGGCTCCAAACATGCTTGAAAATATTGAAGCAAGGCAATTAAAATACTTCACATTAAACTAGAAACGAGCCACCCATATGAACATAAGAATCTTAATCCTATCCCTAGGCTAAACATACGGATTGAACAAATAGGACTACGGAAAGGAGGTGAAAATTTACATGTTGGTTAAACGAACGTCGCCACCAAGGCATAGCTTGTTGCCATCATGAAACAATTAGAGACAAATCACCCCAAAACATGCTTTATCATCAAATCATCAACGTATGAAAACCAAACAGCCCTATCACCATCATCTTCATCACAAAAATTCAATAGCATAGCAGCCCCAAAGACCACAACAACGGAGGAGCCAAAATTCACTAGAGTTGAGTATTATCCGAAATTAAAAATGCAGATCTGCGCCAACCGGTAAGGATTTCGGGAAAAATAACACCAGAAATGGATAGAGGGACTCGAAAGCTTTCCGGAATGGTATGGTTTGTATTTTTTCGACCACCGGAAGGCGGTGGTCCGGTGGCGGAAAGGTGGTGGCAGAGAGGGGTGGCGGGATTTTCTGATGGTGAGTAGAAAAATGGCTAGGATTTGGCCAAGCCAAAGGCTTAGGTGGTGTGTGTGATGAAAAATGAGGAAAGAGAGCTTATATATCTAAGGCTTTGGGTGGGCTTTGGTTTATTGGTCCGGGTTTGGGATTGGGCTACATATATTTCTACCAATGGCCATTAAAGACTCTAAACTTCTTTTTTAAAACATACATAATTTACTACAATTAAAACCACATAAATTTACAATACTATCACATAACAAGTATTTTTTGGCAATTTTCATATTTTCTATCCTAATCAATGACAATTTTAGTTTAAAATAAAGACTAAATTTTAGGAAAATTTCGGCAAAAATCCTAAGAATCTAACATGGTTATTTTAAGTAATTTTTCTATATTTGTGCCAAAATTAGGTGATTACAGCGACAACTTTCTTTTCGAGTCAGTCCCGCTAAAAGATAGCGCCCATTTTTTTTTGAGTCAGTTTCGCTAAAAGATAGCAATTATTTTCTTTTCGAGTCAGTTCCGTTAAAAGATAGCAGTCACTTCCTATTCAAATCAGTTTCGTTAAAAGATAGCGATCATTCGAGTCAGTCTCCACGCAAACATAAACGGTCATTTCCATTCCATGTCGGTCTTTCGCCAAAAGATAGCAACCACTTCCTTTTCAAGTTAGTCCTGCTCGAAGACAGCAACCATCCCGAGCTTCAAGCCAAGACCTGCTTGAAATGGATACAATCATTTCAAGTTTCAGATAGTGCTTGCCTACACAACGGGCAATGGAGTTTGTCTTTTTAGCCAAGATTTACCTCAAGGAAGCATGAAGATTTAGGGTAGGGATTGTAATTTCACATTTTTCCTTGTATTTCCATTCCTTGTAAAGCAACGACCACCAGCAAGCGACTAGTAATCAGCAATGACAGCCTTTGTGTGCCTAAGAGTGTCTAGTATCAGCCCCAAGTGTGTCTAGAAGAGTCTCTAGTTTGTTTTAGTTGTCTAGAGTGTCTACTGTTGTCTTAGTGAGTCTACAAGAGTCTAGTGTCTGTTTGAATGCCGGTAGTCCCAGCTACCGCATGTAAGAAACTACACTGACCTGATTCCTTAGTCCGGAGATATATAGGTAGCCTTGTTCTTGGTAGGAACCAAAGAATCAAGGTACAGTCACCATTTTGAAAAGCATGCTCTCGGCTAGAACCGAAAAGCCAAAATTAGTTGTCGATTACTTCTTTGTCCGAAAACTCTTTGTGTTCCCGAACAAAGAGGGGCAGCTGTAATCATCTAATTTTGGCACGAATATAGAAAAATTTCTCAAAATAGCAGTGTTAGATTTTTAGGATTTTTGCCGAAATTTTCCTAAATTTTAGTCTTTATTTTATCTAAAATTGTCATTAATTAGGTACAAAATATGAAAATTGCCAAAAATACTTGTTATGTATTTAACTATGACTCTATGTTTAATTTTGATAGTATTGTAGATTTATGTGGTTTTGATTGTAGTTAATTGTGTTGGTTTTTTATAAGTATAGACCTTTTAGTGGCCATATATACAAAATAAGTAGCCCAATTGCTTAACCCAACCAGCCCACACTTAAGTCTTGAAGCCCATACCTATCTCTACTTTCAATCCTAGCCATTAGTTTCTAATTGATCTAATGGCTCTAATCTTTCCTCCATTTCCCCTTATAAACCTTAAAAAATCCTCATTTTCTCCTCATTCCTTCATAAGCCTCTTTGGCTTGGGGATATGCTGGCCAAATTTACACTCCCCACCGGAAACAATCAGCCACCACTCCACCACCGCGGATCTGCTGCACGCCGCCAGCTACCGCCGCCAGACCACCGCCTTCCGGTGGTCGAAAAAGTACAAATTATACCTTTCCGAAAAGCTTTCGAGCCTCTCTTTCCATTTCTACCACTATTTTTTTTTTAAATTCTCAACCGTTTGGAGCAGATCTGGCCTGAAAGTTTCGGTCAACTCAACTCCGGCGTACCTTCGACTTTTTCCGGTAACTTTTAGCTTCTCCCTCTTCCTCTTACCCTCCTCTTTCACCTCTTGTACCCGGTTTACCAAAAATCCCTCCCCTTTTGCCCATTTTCTCTTCATATGTTTCTCTTCTTCTTATTATTTTTTTGTTATGTTGTCATTGGAGGAGCTGTGATGTTTTTGTTTGATGATGGTTTTGTTTGGGGTCATGTTGGTGGCTGTGATGATTATGTTGGGGTGGAGGGGCTGTTATGTTGTTGATTAGGCAGTGATGGCGATGGTGATAGCAAAATAGTGTCGCGACGCAGTAGGTGAGGTAGGAATGATTGGAGTTTGTGATGTTGTTTCTGGAGAGGGCTGTTATGGTAGTGGTGTGGGTGTTTTGGGGCTGTTTTTTTGTTGTCCAGTTTGGCTATGTTTGATCATGGAACAAGAGGGCTGGTTGAGTATGGCGTTAGTGATGTGGAAACTGATTGAGTGGTAATGGTGAGTAGGCAGCGGGTGTGCTGTCAAGGTGACGAGGGAGCGAGGCACTATCGATGGTGGCGTTAGGGGGTTTGAATCCGAGGCAGGGGCTGTTATGGCCTGTAATGATGATGTTTGTTGATGAGGCGATGTCGAGGCAGCTATGGAGGAGGCGAGGCAACCATGGTATTTTGTTTGCCTACGGGTTAGATTAGATCCTAGTATTCCTCACTCTTTTGTCATTAGTTAATGTTAACTTAGCTCTTAAAATCAATGTGCGTAAGTAATGATCAAAATGTGTAGTTTAATTTGTAGAAATCATGTTAGTGTTAGAATCGTATTATTAGTTACATGAAAATTATTGCAATTAGCTTGGTTTATTAAAAGTTTACACATATCTCTTTGTGAAATGAATCTTTTTTTATTGCATTGTTGTTAATGGTTCATGTTCCATCACTACTAGAGTAAGTTTCATTAATTTGTTTTGTGTTTTAATCCATGTTGTTTAGTATGAATCTGTAAAGCCTCAATGCTCTAGTAGCTTTAGTAGTACCTTGCCCAAAATGTGAAGTTTTAGTTTAGTTTTAAGTTAGTTTGGTTCATTTAGTTAGTTTGGGGCTGATTTAGTTTGTATAGTTGGTCCTAGACCTTCTAGTTAGTATAATGAGTAATGTGTGTCCTTTAAGAGAACCCTACTTGTACATTTTTTAGCTTTTAGGACAATTTAGGTCGGTGATATAGTCCTTTAGAGCTGTTGTACTATGCTGAAAATAAGACCAAAACACTCAAGTAGTAAGAGTGTGGGCTTGTACTTTTGTACAAGTCTATACTCCACCCCTTTGCCTTCGATTTTCAGCTTTAAATAGGAGCATTTACTCCTCATTTAAGACACAACTACCATCTGAAAAAACTGGTAGAGAAAGAGAGAAAATAAGAAAGTGAAAGAAGAGTAATATTTAGTAAATTAAGTGTAGGGGTTTAGAACCAAAAGGCATCAGCACTAAGAGCTTTTTGGGGTATGAACTTCAAGTTTCAAGTCAAGTTTAAGGGCATTTAAAGGCTGTTTTAGTTGCTGAATTTTGGTGACCTTGCTGTGTTCGTTTGCTTGGTTTAGCTTGTGGATCGACTTAGCCGAGCTCTAAGGTCTCGTTTATCTAGGTAATACTTGAAACTTGTATTTTACAAGTAATTTGCTATGAAATGATATGGAAATCAACATGTTTTAAAGACCTAATGATGTCTACATATGAGTGTCTTTAGTTTAAGTAATTGTATGCCTAATATTGTTTGCTCTTATAAAGTTTATATGCTTTATTTAGAGCCATGTATATGTTAAGATAAGTGAAAAAAAATATGATGGAAAATTGATAGTAAATAGCTAGTAATTAAAGTATATTTTCAGCATAAGTAATAAGTGCTAAATCTGAGACTGTTTCTACAAAATTGGCACATATGTGCAAATTAATGAAATTATGAAAATATAGTCAAATCTGAAAGAATGCGCTGAAAATAGGACTATGAGTGCAAAGTTAATGAAAACTGCAACATGAGACGAATAGGCTTTGATTTTAGGACGTTCTTTCAAATCTGGCCACATTTAATTTTATTAAAACAATCACTATGTGGACGGCAAACGGATTATGATTATTTCCTTATTGTAAATGACCTTAAATGCAACTTATTAATGCAAATGGCCAACGCAGTATCAAAAAATTGAGTTGTTTAAATTGAATAGGTGCTATTTTCGCAAGCAAAAATAACTAGCCATCTTATTACTGCAAACGGGCCAGCCCACTAACAAAATGAATGGACCAAAATTGAGTAAGAGGTCATTTTTTTAAGAAAGGCAGCATACCAGCCTTTCAATGCAAAAAATTCCAGCCCACCTTTGATATTTTGACCAATAGCCACTCTTTTGACAAAATAATATTTAAATTGGCAAACTACTCACTTGTTTAATAAATGGCTCTATTAGCTGGTAAAATTTAATTATTTTTTGAAGTTAATTAAATTCTTTTAAAAAAATTAGACCAGTCCTTTGTGAGGTTGGAAATGCGCAATACATTTTATTTATTTTTGAATCAAAGTATAAATTCGTCCAGTCCTCTATGAGGTTGGATAAGAATAACGTTTTTTTAAAATTTTTTTTGAATCAAAGTGCAAATTCAAATTAACGGCATTAATGTAACAACCATATTTAATAAATTAAAATTGCGACAATAAAGCAACTGTGTTTGGCACAGGACTCGAGGATGCCTAGTACCTTCCCGAGAGTCAACTGAGAACCTTACCTGAATCTCTAACGCATACCATTAGACGAGTCAGAGGTGTTCCAAGGTACCTTTTTGTGACTTGGCACACCTTAAACTGGTCAAGTAGCGACTCCGAGTTTCTCTAAATAATTTTGTACCTTTTTGAACACCAGTCACGAGCCTTTAAATAATAAACACTTCGGAATTAATTTTTTTAGGGCGTGACATCCCTTCCACCACAACTCACCTTCATCCCTTCTTCTCCAAGCAGCCACTACCGCCGTCGTCACTGTTATGACGTCGCGCCAGCAACTTCGTCGTCTTCTTCTTCTTTGGTGAGATCTACTATTTTTTTGTTAAAATTTTTTCAAATTTTTAGATCTAGTATTTTTCTTGTATAAAAATGTATAAATCTTAGATATTTGTTAAGCTTTTGTAAAATCTGTCCATTTTGCGAGTTTATACAATTTTATAAATTTTTATACAAATTTATACACTTCTGTAAACGTGTATAAAAATATATAATTCTGTATATACACGTATACACAGAGAATAAATATATTTCGATACACTTCTGTAAATTTGTATAAATCTGTATACACGTGTATGAACAATTAATAAAGTTGTATAATTTTCAGATATGTGCACTATTTATGAATGTTTGTTTAAATTTACGTTTTTGTCTATATTTTTGTATTATTCGTCTTGCATACGTGTTTTTCTATGCATTTACATGTAGAATTTATTATATTTTGATATATTTGTGTGTATAAAATTATCAAAAAACATATATTTTGACAAAACTAGTAATAATAAAGATCTGGTGATATAAATAATCAATCCTGACATAAATCTGGTGATTTCAATTTTTCGGCCACCGGCAGGTCAGTGGCGGGGTTAGGGGAGTGGCACCTAGAATATTTTTTTAGGAAGAATTACAAATATATACAACCCTAATACTAAAATTACAAAAAATTCCAATACTATACAACTTTACAAAAAATAACAATATTATTTTTACATATTATATACAAAACCCATTTAAACTACAAATTAGGGTTTGACCCTCTTCCCTTCCCCACTGCTACACTGTTTGCGCCGCCAGTCATCGGCAGCCGCTCGCCGCCGGTGACCGGAATAATTTTTTTTTTTTTTAAATTTGAAAAAATTGTAGATGCATAAACATACAAAAAAACTCTTTCATACTTAAAAAAGAAGTAGATTTGATCCATAGAAATACATAAACATACATAAAAAACTAGAAATATATAAAATATACATATATATATAAACCACACATATAAACACATACAAAAAATATTTGTAGACATACAAAAGGGTTTTTGACATACATATAAAACACACATACACACAAATACAAGTTTATACAAAAAAATATAAAATGAAATACAAAAATATGTAGTTTGAAATACACATACAAAACATACAATAAACTTACAAAGAAATACTACTAAAAACATTCAAAAAAATGTAAAATTATTTATACACCAAAAACATACATATACACATCAATACAAACTTATACATAAATACATATACAAAATCAACAAAAAAATAAATAAAAAGAGATGTAGATCGGAACCAGAAGCTCCAGCGACGGGGGAAATCAGACCCGTAATAGAAGCAGCTCCGCCACTCCGGTGACGGAGCAGCAGCGGCGGGACGGCGCAGGGTAAAGATAAGCAGTGGCGGCGTCACTATGCAGTGGTTGCCTGAGGAGCAGATCGACGATGATGGGGATGACGGCAGTCGGGTGGGTGGGTGGGTGGAGGAGGGAGAGAAAGAAAAAGGGAGAAATCAGGATTTTGGGTAGAGAGAGAGGAGGGAAAAGAAAAATAGTATATTTTGTAAAAATGTGAATAATATTGTTATGTAGGGTAAATATTTAAAAGTATCGGTATACTTTGTAATATAGCTATTAAGGTAGTCATGTGCTGTAAATTTTCCATTTTTTTATTGTGAGAGAGAGTTTGGTTGGGGGGGGGGGTGCTATATTATGTAAAAAATATGGTCCTCATTTGTAATTGCTTGCCTTGAGGTGCTATTTCTGAAAGAAACCCTAAAAAACAAGGAAATAAAAAAGAGAACTAAAATGGTACGATCACTATATATGTTATGTCATATAACATTCATATATACAAAGCATGCAAAATTGTACAAGTACGTACAAATGTACTACTTTACTCATACATGGCACTCATAATGGGTTACCATTAGTGTCCAAATTATAACTAAATGCTCCTTTCTTAGAATAACAATGTTATGATGATTGTGCTCATTTGTGATTTCCAAGTCTCAAAGATCTCAATGATTCACTTTGTTTTAGTGAGTGATTGCTTCCACCAAGAAATTTTCTTGAGAAAATTATGAAGTTAAATTGCTTAATAATATATACTTGAGCTATACTAGTAAAACTAACCAAATCTTGATTTCTATTGCTACTTCTAAAAGCCATTTCTCCCAGCATGTTTTGTATTTAGTCGGTTAACATTTTTTTCATTTTTTTTCCTTTTCCAAATATTGGCTGTGAGTGAAACTTTAAAATTGGTTTTCAATAAGAGTTTTTCACACAAAATGAGTAAATTTAACTTCCCAATGTCTCCGGTCCGGCCCCTTCCCCCTGTAATCGAGATTTATATTTTAGAAATAAAGTACTATTTAACGTATAAATAGTGAATGTAAATATTAAATTCGTTTTCTTAAATTCAACTTTTAAATTCATTCGAAGTAAGCTTGTATTTATTTCATGCAGAAAAAGCTTAATTCTATAGATTATACATTTTATATAGAAAAAATCAATGAACGCAAGACTTTTGTTTTTCATAGGAAGCACTACTAAAAAAAACAGCTTTTTTCGACTACTACCTATCGACCGAAAATCGGTCGAAATTTTGGTTCGACCGATTTTCGGTCGATAGGTTAAATTTTGTTGGGCCTGTCTACCGAAATTCGGTCGATGGTGCGGTCGGAAGCCTCGTTTTTAATTGGGGCAGACACCATTTCGGCTCACTTTGTTTCTTCCCCAAAATTCATAAAACTCCATTTTAAACCCTCCCCAAGCTCCATACTCGAAATCCACCATAACCCACCCCCAAAATCAACAATCAAACACAATCTACCCTCCTAATCACTACCTATAACAAGAAATTCAAGGTAAATTCTTAATTTTAGGATTATTTTAATTACTTTGTAAAACTTAAACCCTAACTTTTTAACTCAATTTTTTTTGTAGTTTTGAAGCATATAACTAGTTGGGAATCATTAGTAGGTGCTATTGGAGCATAAATCAACCTCGAGGTAAGGTTTTTTTTTATTTTTATTAAATCCGAATTTAATTATGTTTTTAAATTATTTTTTAAATTTGGCCTTTTCTAATGCATAGGTAGTTAATTATTAGTTAGCAAACTTTATTGTAGTTATTATTGATGTTGAAGAACTTGTTTGGCGTTGTTAGCTATTATAAAGTTAGGTTTGGGTTGTTTGCGATTATAATGTTGTAGTTGTTGGTGATTGTTGGAATTGTTTGGTAGTGTTGTATGGAATGTGTTGTTGCCTTGGTGTTGTTAGCTATTATAAACTTGAATTGCTTTGATAATAGTAATTAATAGGGTGTTATTAGAAAATATTGTTTCTTTGGTGCATTTCATCAAACAAGTTGCGAGCATTAACAAACCCGACAACATTAATCTTGCTATAGTGATTACAAAAAAGTGGCAAAATATTATAAAAAATCATACATATTGTTTTTCAATCTTGCAATGTTTGTGTAGATATGGAGGCCTTCGTTTGTAGCGGGTGTTATGAGGATTGACCTTATATGTATTTTGATGTTTTGTTTTTTAATAGGCTAGTTTAATGTACTTATATAATTATAAACATAAGAAGATATTTGTATTCTTATTTTTGTGCAATGAATGTGTTTACTTTGTGCAATGAATGTGTTTATTTTTGTGCAATGAATGTGCTAGTATGTTACATATTTACTTGTTCCTTAAGTAATGTGAATGTGTCAACAGGTATGAAGAAAGTGTTTAGTCGAAGGAAAAAGGCAGGTGAGCCTTCAGGTGAGCCGGCACAGGACACTCCTACCTCTCAGGTGCCGCATCACCTTCCTACAGGAGCACCTTCCGGATACAGTCCAGATTTTTTCAGGCCACCTGGCATGTCTCAGGGCCATCCTGGTTGGCGGCATAACTTCAGTAGTTATGACATGACTGAGACCCAGGCCGGTCCATCCCAGGGCGTTCCCAGACTAGGCGATCCCACACAGTCCACTAGTCCGTCTGGGTCGACTCAGCCGCCTTCCGACCCATCTAGCCCTACCTGGCCTTCGGTACAGCGAGAGATTCCTTACTATGATCGGAGATCGCCCTATTACATCGGTGAGCCTAGCACATGGGAAGACGGGCGGTTGATTATTTATCCCGAGGGGGATAACAGGTAAGTACTGTATTTTTGAAGTTCTTATCTATTTAGTAGTAAGTTTTTAAATGTTAGTATTTCTATTAACCCTTCTGTTTTTTTATGTAGCTTTTGCCCTAACACTGATGCTACTCATGTGGTGACGAAATGCATGAAATCTCAATGGAAAGAATCGTGGCCATCCTGGGGCGCTGTGCCCCCTCAAGTAAAGCAACAGATAATGCAGGCTTTTGAGGTGATAAATATGCATACGGTTTATCGCTAATTGCAGGTTTTTTTAATGATTATGTTTAAATAAAATATTTTGATGAATATTGCAGGTTCAGTGTAAGTGGCATCCGGCTCTGGACTATAAAGTCCGTTCTAACTTCCCCAAGAAATGCGGGAAGTTATTCAAGAACACAATGTATAATGCGCGCAAAAAAGGGAAAATGCCCGGCTTCCTCTATGATCATCAATGAACAGAGCTGCAGCAATATTGGGATACTCCTGAATTTCAGAAGAAGAGCGAACAAGGGAAGAAAGCGCGGGCATCAAGTAAGGGTGGATCGCTGCATACCGGTGGATCAATTAGCGCTGCGACGCAGAAGATGCGCTTGGTAAAGTAATTTAATTTATAAGAATTACTATAATAGTTTATTTTTTATCTAACTTTTTCTCTTCTTTAATTTGTAGGAAAAGCAAGAAAACCGGACTATTCCACTCTCTGAAATGCACAAGATCCGCCATATCAAGAAAGATAAAAAGGGCGGAGAAGCCTGGGTCGAGCCTCGCGCACAAGAGACCTGGGTAAGTAATTAAATTCAAACTAAAGTCGCGCCAATCCTTCAACTTTTAAACTTCATATTTGTACCGTTGATATATTTCTTTTTTTTTCAGGAAAGAGCTACAAAGGCCGTTGAGGACTGGACCGCGACTCAACAATCTGAATGCGGAAGCCGTACCCCAGCACCGCTAACGCTTGAGCAAGAAACCAATTTATGGTTGGAAGCGGTCGGAAGGGTGAAGAAGGGGTCCGCTTATGGCCTTGCAACTCTGTATTCATCTGGCAAGCATAAATCGAACTATTTGGGCTAGTGTTCTACTGCGCCTTCAAGCTATGTAACTCCTGAAAAAATGACTCGGATGGAACAGGAGATTGAAGAACTGAAAAGACAAAATGAAGCTATGCGCTTAGCACAGGAGGCTCATCAAAGACAAATGCATGAAATGATGCAACAGCTCCTAAGGAACCAAGAAAAAGGCAAAGGAACGCGTCATAGCTCGGGAAAGGGAAAGAGCAAGAGCAGGCGTCGCCACTATTCGTGTAACGACCCTCAAATAGTCGTTACGGGATCCGGGACCTCGATTTGTGTGTCGACAGTCCCAAAAGCTCCGTTAGGTCATTTATGACCCGTCTGTAAAATCTGAGTCGAAACGGAGTCCGTTTGATAGGTTTTCGAGAAAAGGATCCGTTTATGAAATTCCGGAAAGGAATTTGGGGTTTCGATAGGTCGTTTTGAGTAAACGAACCCCGATGGAAAATCCGAGCGCACCGTTAGGTCCGTCTCGTCATTTATGATATGTAGCAACCTTCAAAATTGAAAACGGACCTCGTTTGATAGGACTTTTGATAAAGTCCCCGTTTCGGAAGTTTAAAAGAGTTAAAAGAGGTTTCCGAGCTCGATTTGAGCAAATGAGCTCCGATGAGAGATCCGAAAGTTCCGTTAGGTTCGTATAGTCATTTGTAACTTGTAGCAACTTTCGGAATTGGATTCCGAGGTCGTTTGGTTAAATTTCGCTATTTTGGCGAAAGTCGAAAATTGAACCTTTGCTGTGGGACCCACTTTTTGAGTTCTGGAGGTCCGAATTGAGTTCCGTCTTGACGAACATGTCACCCAAGTATTTTATGACTTGTGTGCAAAATTTGGAATCATTCCGAGCTTCGTAGGGTCCCGTTTTGCCCCTAAAATAGTAGAAAATCTGGTGCGACTTTTCTGTTCTGTTTTGGCGCAAACAGCCGGATAAAAGCTGATTTGCCAGCCAATCCGTAAGGAATTAGGAAAAACTCAAAACATGAAAGTTGTAGCCCTTTGAGTTGTGGTTCTAATGGAACCGGTTTCAGGTCATTTGGACATTCCTATCAAAACTTATGATTTTTTCAAAAGAAGCTGTCACAGAGGCAAAAAAAAAAAAAAACTGCTATAAAAAGGCCATTTCGGGCCATTTCGGTTCATAACTTATAAAAATCATCTGGTGAGCTCTTGAGGCGATTTTTGGGTATTTCTTGAAGACCCAATCATACTTACACTTAAGGTAAGCCCTTTCAATCCATCTTTATGTTGATTAACACAAGAATCAAAGGGTTGATTCTTGGAAATGGGTTAGAACCCTAGATTCTTAAGAATTGGGGAAAGACATCGAGCAATGCTCGCATGTGGAATCTAAGTGTACTTTTGGACTCACGAGAGCGTGGGGAGTCCGGAAAAGTATATTTTGTAAATTTAGGGCTCGGCCCTACCCGGGGGCATTTTGGTAATTTTTACCCTAGGATGCCTATAGGCTTAAATAGCTATAATTGAGCACTCATATGTGCTATATCTTGTCTTAATAGACCTAGTGGAGAGTCCTTCGCGGACAAGGCGAGCGGGAAAGGAGATTCTTCCCGGCATTTGAGCCCGAATTTCGAGGTAAGTGAGACTTGACCTCTATTGTGCTTGTGGACTCTTCCTTCATGCTAGTATGCTTCATGTACGCATATATGTACCTAACAATGGTTAGGATTAATGATGTGAATTACTTGCTATTATTGTTTGTTATAAATAGCGATATTGTGACTCGACCGAGGTATGTGCCGGTCTAAACGCTACGTCGAGGTAGCTTAAATTTATATCGTAGTAACGCTTGCTACGCCATGCTTAGATAGCAAGAACTTGGGACATGGCCGAGGATGTTGCCGGCATGTCATGATAAATGTCTTGCCGAGGATTTTGCCGGCTTTTGTATGATATTGGTACTTGATTTGTTCACGTGCCGGGTTGGGTAGTGCTGTCTATACGTAACCTTGGGTTGGACGACATGGGAGTAGGGATTGTACCCCCAAACTGTGGTCGGGTTAACCTTCGCCTTACGTTCAGCTAGCATAACCAACCTGGGTTACGGTGACTGTGAAATATTATCATTATTAATATTTCTGTTATTATTTCTGTTATTGTTATTAATGTCGTGGATATTAATACTGTTAGAGGGACACTTGACAGGGGGTGTGGTGTCGCCTATACTATGAGATGTGTCACACTTGACAGGGGGTGTGGTGTGGACACTTGATCTTTGAGATGTGACACACTTGACAGGGGGTGTGGTGTGGTCACTTGATTTATTGAGATACGACGCACTTGACAGGGGGTGTGGTGCGATCGTAGACAGATTTGAGATGAGCCAACGACTACGGGTCGTTGGTCTACTTATTCATGATTGTGATAGTGACTTCGGGTCACGGTATATGGTTGATACTTAGTAGTGGTGTTGCTAGTCCATCGTAGGTCTAGGTTAGTCGGCACGGGAGTAGAGATTGGACCTCCAAACCGCCGCTGAGTTGACCTATGCCTTACGTTGGATGGGCATAATCCTTGAGACTTTTGGTTACTACTTGTGTGTATGGAATGTGTTACATCTATTTGTGATTTCACTACTTTATTGTATGATTGCTATAGTATGTTGTTGCTTATGATGCATGTAGCGACTTGTCCCGCAAGGGTACCTTAGCGGGCCTGTCGGTGATCTTACTGGGCTTCGGCTCATAACTTACTCTGCTACGTGCGCAGGTCCTTCATCCAGTCAGCAGCCCGGACGTTAGCGGTTCCCAAGGCTTCTGAGACTTTTGATTGAGGTGAGCCGACCATACAGACCGTGGTGGCATACCGCCGGAGTCACTTAGAGATAGGACTCAGATTTCTTTGATGTATATTCATACTTTATTGAGTCACTCTTAGAATGCTCCAATTCTTTTGTGGATATATTCTTTTGGACTTCACACTTTTATATTTATATATCCATTTATGATCTTTTCACATTATTGTTCTTTTCCGCATCTTGTTTCATTGGTTCGCCTAGGCAAATGTTGTTTAGGTGCCATCACGAGCCCTTGGAAATTGGGTCGTGACAATTCGCCGGCTCAGTCTGATGCCGAGTCTAGTTCGGGTTCTAGCCAGTAGTAGTGATTGTTGAACTTTAAACTGCTTGTTAAGTTTGTTTGATTATTGTAACACTTGAACTAATGTTGAAAGACTCCTTTCTATTGTTTGGCTTTGTTAGCCTTGTTTGAATATCGTTTATGAATGTGTTTTGTCTGGATTTTCTGCGTGTTGCTGAATTTACAGGTGGTGTAGGGCTAATTTCAGCATTTATGTTGCAGGTTTTCGACCGACTTTCGGTCGATAGTTGGTCAAAAAAAATTACCAGCCTTTCGACCGAAATTCGGTCGATAGGCCTTCGACCGAAATTCGGTCGAACGTTGACCGATCGTTCGACCGAATTTCAGTCGAAGAACATGTCACTTTAGTCCATGTTCTTCGACCGAAATTCGGTCGAAGAGCTATTTTCGACCTTATTTGTGTCGACCACCACGATCGGTCGAAATACGGTCGATGTGTCGACCGTATTTCGACCGATTTAGCGGTCGAAAAAGACAGTTTTTTTAGTAGTGAAGCTTTTATTGCTTATTAATGTGTTTAATAATGTGTTATCCCTTAACCATGACTATAGAGTATATGGAAAATACACTGAGTGTACTTAAAGTGAAGTACATATTATTGGTGCAGCGAATTGAACAAAGTATATAATCAAGAACGTACAATGTCACAGACAAATGAAACTGGAAAATTCACTACTAGAAATATGCATTTTATTGAGGGATGCCGTCCGACAGCCAATCGTCTAAGCGAGATATCGAGGGCCCACCGTCGAAAAAAGGTAACAAAAAAAACATAAGATTTATTTTATATCTTTCGAGGGGCTACCATCTGAAGTTAAAAAAAATAATTAAAAAATATAATATTCTCCGTCGGAGGCACTAAGTAAAAAAATCAAAACAGATATGCGCCTCAATCTCACTCTCACTCTCCCACCTCACATAACAAAAGCTACTCCCTCTTTTGCACCCGTTTTCCCCTCTCTTCCAAATCAAAACCACATACTTCATCTCTTTCTTCTTCCTTCAAATAGATCTGCACCTTCTTCTTCCTTTTTCTCCTTCTTCTTGGTAAGTTTCTTCTCCTTCTTCTTCCTTTTTCTTTAACAAAAACAAGCTCAATTTTAACAATTTTTTTTAGTTTTAGTCACCCACCAGCGTTTAGGTAGTTGCCGGCGTTCCGCCAGTCGCCGACGTTTAGAGGTAATTTTTTTCAATTTTTGATTTTATTTTTTCCCATATTTTTGTGAATAGATTTCATCGCCAGCCGTCGTAATTCGAAGAAAAAAATTCCAGAAATTGTTACTTATGATGGTGTGGCGTCGATAACGACGATAATTTTTAATATTCACGTCGTATTTGGAAGTCATTTACCGAGGAGTGGCTATCGGAATGACATCGGTATAGCCGATGGGTAGTCGTGGAAAGGAAATTTTGATGGGAATATTCCGACGGATCGTATCCCGTCAGTTAGCCCATCAAAATTATGCTTATTCCGACGGTATTTCGACGGGATTGTTTGCCAAAATAATGCGTGTTTTTTACAGTGATTTTCTGGAGCTTTTTTCATACAGCTTGCACTTTCTAAGTGTGACATTGCTACATGCGCAAATGAAGAGAATGGCCCTTCACACTTAACTTTTTCCTATTTATCTTTTGATCCATTAATTAACTGAGATTAGTCAATGTTCATCCAAATCATAATAAATGGTTCAGCAAATTAAAAAGTATTTACACTCTAGTTTATGGCAGATCATAATACAGAGTTGGTAAAAAAAGGGTGAATTTTTTACTAATCAAAATTAGTGATTAAGAGTTAAAGGGAGTAGGAGACTAGGAGTGAAATCTTTTTGGAAAGTAAGGCCAAAACACTGCAGGAAAATCATAGAATTGTGGGTTCAAGAGGAGACATGGATATCCCTTTGAAACTCGCAAACTTGGATTTGTTTAAGAAAAGGGTGATCATGATTTACTCTGGCAATTAGAATCTAATCTCTTGCATACATTCAACACTAATTAGAGTAAGCGTGTTTAAGAGTTCCAAGATGTCGGAATCAAAGTTTAGTCCATGAATCTACCATGGGACGTAGTTAATTTAAGTGGACCATTGATAATTTTAGACTTTTTTGTACTTTCCAAAAGTATGTCATTCTTTATCCTCCACCCTAATAATCTCAAGGATAAGGGTTTTTTTTTCTTTTGATTTCCCATCATGTGTCTATCCGCATTGTATGGCTAATTCGAATTCGTACGCGTATGGATTATTAAGGTGGAATGTTCCTACCAAAAAAAAAAATCATTTTAATCCGAAACCTCTAGTTTCTTATTATCCCATTATATACCTTGATGGACAATGTCAAATATATAAATTACGTGTATATATATATAAAATTTATTAGCCATTGAATTTAAACTTCTCATAGCATGTTAATCAGTTACTACTTTTATGAGGTTCTCAATTAAGAATTTATCACAACAATTTTCTTGTAATTATCTTATATAAGTAATTAATTTTGTGTATATATATATAATCGTGTGTAACCTAAAACTCCAATGTTAATAAGCAAGTTTAAAATATTGAAAGCTTTTCTTGAGTTTGGATAATGCGGAGATTCCTAATAATCCAAAAAACAACGAAGAGTAAATTGCTAATTTGGCCTTCTCACTACTAACTTTCTCATAATCTTGTCCGCGAGTTTTTCTGTTTAACTCATCGATCCTCAATTTATTGATTTATCCTTACAGTAAAATTTACACGTCATTTAGAAATAACATTGTCTTATGCATTCCTTCTTTACTGCAAATGATGTTGAACCTTGGTCTCGTGATATATATCCACCTTATTCAATAGATGACAAGTGAGAGCCGAATACGTTTGCTTAAAGGACACTCATGCATATGAGCAAATTAATAAGTTTATGGTTTATCTAATAATAATAATAATAATAATAATAATAATAATAATAATAATAATAATAATAATAATAATATTACCAAAATTTAAGTCGTGGCTAAAACCATTACCTGACACTTATTATTCCAAGTTATAATCAGCAGTAACCTAATTTTCTTCTTCAATATGAGTATGGCTAATTAAAAAAACAAAACAAAAACAAAAGAGCGATTCAGCAATTGAACGCCGAGTTATGAAACCATTTCCAACTGATTTGTTATGAGTTGCAATATTTATTTAAAAGAGAAAAAAAAAAAAAAAAGTATTACTCACTTTGTCTCATATGACATTATTTTCTTTGTAGTCTGTCTAAAAAAAATATTTATCTTTCTATAAGTAGAAACTGTTTGTTTTTATTATACTAGTATAAGAACCCGCGCGATGCGCGGACAACATTAAAATATATTAATCAAATATAACTTAATACAGTGTGTTATGAATTTATATGATAAAAAATTTGATAAAAAACAAATACGAATATATTAACTAAATGAGTATCTTTTGCAATAAACTCTCAAATTAAATTAAGAAAAATTGTCGATTTACTATGTTTTTAATATCATATGTTATTTTCTTACTATCTACCATTGAGTTTAATTGTTAATTACATGAGAAATCTTTTAAAGCTCAAACACCATACTCAACAATATAACACCATGCAGCCGTTATACAAAACTAAGCAAATGAAACGCTCAAATTATGTTTATTTGCTGTTGGTTTGCCCCAAAAGACATCTCTACTGAACGCACTAAAACTTCTTCAATCAGCCCATGAACTTTATATGAAATGCATCAGAGGCTAATTATATAGAAATGTGAAGTGTTTCAATCAAAAATAAGAAAGTCATTTTACTCAATCATAATTCTAGAAGCTATCTTTGTTTATATCTCTCATTATTATTTTTCAATTTTAGGCCAAATGCTTTTTTTATTCGATATGATTTTTAGTCAACCCTTCTTCAAATGTACATAATATTCTAAATAATTCTTTTAATGAAGATTACACTCAATACTTTTAGATCAATATAAGATAGTTTTTTTTTTCATAAAAGAAAAGGAAATATGCTTTTAATAAAAAATTTATGGATTAGAGTTAGATAAACTAAGTACAAAATAATGAAAAACGTGGATAATTTCGTTATGCAATCAAATCAATAAGATATTATTTTAAGTGTTACTTTTTCTACATTTATGAGTTATAATTATTTTAGTAGGAATGACCAAATAGCAATAATTTATTATTATAAGCATATATATATAATTATGATCATGAAAGAAAATAAAAGATAAAATAGTTTTTAAGTAGTTAATTTAGTATTTGTCCCATTAAAAAAATAATAAATTTTCTTTTTTAAAAAAGTAAATATAATATAAAAAAGTAATTCTACACTTTCTTTCTCTTGAATGGTAAGTAAATTTCTAAACAAAATAAACTAAAATAAATATAATTAAAAAAAATTAATTGAAACAGTGTTGTGCACGGGAGATGCAATTCTGGTATAATGATATTTGTACACGACTTTTTACTCAAGTACTCCAAAAATAAATAACTACATCAGATATGAAATTTCAATTACAATTTCTTCTTTTTAGTAAAAGATTCATGGGGTGTACGAAAATTAGCAACATATCCTCCTGATTGAATTACCATTTTAACAATTACGAAATAGATTGTACAGTACTGACGATATCCCTTGACAGTTGACATAGCCCAAATATAATGTCGCCTAATTAATGTAAAGAGATGGTTGCTCGCTACACCCCTTCATGTCACGTCCAACTCATTACAAAATATGTAAATTTTTTATCTCTTATTTCTAATGCATTTATCATTATAGTGTAGGAGAATATATTAGAATGAAATACCTGAGAACTGAATTCAGAGAGAGATAAAAAGTATAATAATATCATATATGATTATTGATAGATCAGTAACTTACAAAAATAGAGCTAATATTTGAAACTCTTAAACCACTAAAATTGACTCATTTAGCTCTTGTATAATACTTCGATGATTGGTCTATCTACATATCTATCAAAAACAGTTCACGCTGTGAAACATTTGACCAAATGTTCTTGTATGTTTCTATCGAGCCTATGTGATTGATCCTCACAGTAGCCAATCTTGATAGATAAATCATCTATGTAATATGAACTTTATAAAGAAACGGAACCTTTGTATTGTAGTATCGCAAATGGATTTGCCATTTCTTTGTAATAGATATATGATGAACTGACCTTTTCGTCGCCCAAAACAGTTATAATTCTACCAACCATTAGAAATGCAATGGCAAGGTACGCAAAAAGTAGAGTAAGTATTGTTCAATTCAAAGAAATCAGATTGTAATAATTGCACGTAACAAATTTATTTGTATTGGAATTAAAATACTTTATTCATCAAATATGCTTCAATCCTTGAACTTTGAATCAATACCCTTCCAGTTGTCGTTACCAAGTGAAACTATACTTTCTTCAAAGATCATTATAATTAGTTTATCATCAGTACCTATTGAGGGAAAAAATTGCGCGACTTTCTATTAGTTTAGTACCTACTGAACATTTCAAAGCACAAAGAAAACAGAAAAGCAATCTATGCTAATGTCAATAATTCTATTTTAAGGGCCTTTATACTTCTCGATTGTTTTAGAAAATCTATTCATTTTTGAGCAAATATATCAAAAACTCTTTCATTATGCCGGGAACTATTTTTTTTTTTAAAAAAAAAAAAAAAAACTTGTACATTCATTATGCTAGGAACTCTTTCATGTCTTACTCTTACCTTCAGTTTTTTTTTTAAAAAAATAATATGAAATTTGTCATGTATAATCGTAACTTAAACACCGTGTACCTACTTAAGACTAAAAAATGTACCAAACAGAACAGAAGGAAAAAGATACATAAACGTATGATATCCCAACTACTTTAACATGTGTCATTTTCTATTCCTTTATCTTTAAAATGTCCAAACCCTTTTAATATTGATCTATACATTTAGACCCCAAGAGTTAGTTAGTGTTCAGGTCTTCGTGTTTTTAAGTTTAGACATCTTAATTTTAATAAAATCAAATAGCCCCTCAATCAGTTGGCTTGAACAACTTGCGAAATCGATAAATATTAATAAAGGACTTAGAAGCCATGATCTATACCTGAATAACAATAAATGAATCTTATAGTATTCCTTCCCATTCTAAAGCATTTTAGAGTAGTAGCTGCCAAGATAGAATTATAGAAAACAAAAACCTATGCATAGTACTGTCCAGACAACAGAAATATAAGGCAAACCATAATGAAATCGATACTACCTTTAACTGCATGGTAACTGAATCAGCATTTGAGTTTCTTCAATGGCAATAAAATAATCATAGAAACTCCAAAATTTGATGTAGAAAAGTATTTTTTTTCATACATTTTACATTGTCGACATAAAGGAACAAACATCAAGATTATCCAGTAACACATTACTCAACATATGTTGTACGTACCAGGATCAAAACTTTCTCTCGGTTTTCAATATTTGAATGGTTTATCAAGTGTTGTCTTCGTAACTTTAACATTGCATGCATCAATTAAATGAAAATCAATCTGCAAGAGGGCAAACAGAGTAGCAAGTTATTAGAAAATCATCAAAATAAACATGTTACAATCCCAATTAACTTACATGGGCTATAAGCACCTTCTACTTTATTGTTTTACTTGATTCTAAAAGGTTTCAAGAATATTCATCACTTATACTAATTCTTCAAAAACTACCAAGCCACTCATAATAAAAAATAGTTAGAAGATACAACAAATATAATTCATAAACAAAAGGAAACAAAATACAGATATGGGAAAAGTGAGACTGGATATGAATTGAGATAACCTATCACTGTAACTTCGTATTTCCTTTTAACTTTTCTCCGTGCCATACCTTTTCATGGTGAAACACTAAATAAAAAAAGGTAGAAGATAACATCTCTCTCTATATGTTCTTTAAAAATATCCGAAAAGATCTCAGTTTAGAAAAGAGAAAAAAAAATGAAACGTGTGCCTGCAAGGGAAGGAGAAAAAAGAAACAGGCAACACTCAGTTTCTGTACATAACAGTTTTTGGATATATATTTGCTATGAGGAAAGAGGCAAGGAGCAAAAAGAAAAAACTGTGTTTGCACTAAACCTAAACTCTATCTTTCAGTTACTCCTATTTTTTAAAACTACTCTACAAATTCAACGGGCCTGCCACTACATCAAATAAAGGAGACAGTTACTGAAAAATAATGGAGCATTATCATTTATCTTTTTGTGTAAATAATAATGTAATCTAAATTTTTCCCAACATAACTATCGCAGTCACCCCAAACACCAAAACAACCATACGATTTGTTCTCACATTTTTTTTAAGTTTAAACTTTAAAACTAAAAATATTTCAAATTTCAAATTTAAAAACTGAAAACTACTAATTACAAATTAGTTAATTACAGATTTTAATTCAAATTTTAGATGAATAGTTAGGATATGCCACTTGTTAATATTTAAGCTAAAAGTAACAATATTTTAAATGTAGTAACTAATAACTAATTTTTGTCTTAAAATTGCCATGTGTCTTTTTAACTTATTGCCACTTGGCTAAACATAGTTGACTACAACACTCCTTTTAATATATATATAGATATTTTTTTCGCCACACAAATTTTGAAATTTCAAAAGTTTTATTTCTTTATTAAACTTCATACCACTATCACATAAATTAGGAGAGATGACTAATAAGTTTGGGATATGTAAGAGAAGGCCATAGAGGTAGCTTTTAGAAACGTAAAAGGGTTATGGCGAGAGGAGACATAATGGCCTCCATGTTTACAAATCCATGCTTCACACTCCCTGACATTATCAGTAGTTTCAAAAAGGAAGCCAACGCTCTTATTATTGACATGAATCTCTCTTGGAAATCTCCAAACTCGCAAATCTTTCTTCTCATTCTCCTTTCTCTTTTCCCCCTTTGAAAACTCCAAACCTTACCTTTTCTTCTAATTGGGCCAATCTTAACACCAGCAATGACAACATGTTTATGTCAGCAATAGTGCATCATGTTGTATTAAGCTTTGTCTTGTTGTCCAACAAATTTAAGTTGTGTTTTAATACTGAGTTATAGTTTAGAAAACAAGTAGGAGTATGTGAAAATTGAAGATTTGTAAACGAAATATCTTATTATATTTAAAAGACTAATACTTCAAATACTATGGCCGAATTAATATATGTACATATATACTCGAAACTTCATTACCAAAATATATATATATATATATATATATATATATATATATATATATATATATATACTGACGTCCAGTATTTGAAAAAATATTAAGAGAGAACCTTAATCACAAATCATGTCAATTAATAAAGAGTATAATAGGAAGTATTAAATACACAATTAATCAACCTGCTTTAATTTATTTATTTTCTTTCATATATCATATATACTGATGAATAGAAATGGTAGTAAATCCAAATGTACAATATTTCATTCCAATACCATACGCATAATTTAGCAACTTGCATGTACCTTGGAAGAAATCAAGAAACTATAATCACTTTAGAAGAATTTTTGGTGTCATATAAAATATTAAGGGAAACTTATCTAACTTGACCAGGTTGTGTCTATGTACTTCCATTATTTCAAAATGGAAGAGTGGGATTACCTCTCACTGTTTATCGTCAGAGTTGTAATGAGAACTTGAAGCTAAATTTGGTTATAACTTGAAGCAAAACTAGACAAAATAGCAAAAGAAATTAAGGAACATGAGAAGGAAAAATTGGTACCCAATATTGGACAAGCAAATGCACAAAGAGAACAGCATTATCAACTCACGAATTTAGAAACTCAAGAGGACACAAATGATGATTGACAGATTCGTATCAGAAATTCAGAAGGGAAGAAGGACATTTCTTAAAGAAAGTTTTCTTCTTTCTGAATTAAAATTAAAAGTGAAAACTGTACAATATAAAATGAAAAAATATAGATAAAGGCACGAGATA
This sequence comes from Petunia axillaris subsp. axillaris, assembly GCA_029990575.1. Lineage (NCBI taxonomy): Eukaryota > Viridiplantae > Streptophyta > Magnoliopsida > Solanales > Solanaceae > Petunia > Petunia axillaris. The sequence goes on from JARKNS010000008.1 coordinate 168,381,284, forward strand.
ATGATTTGGCGTGTAAGTTTGAACCACACATCGAGAGATTTGCTTCCAGCTTGTGGCAGGGCTCGAGAAGAATATACATTGATGAATCGTCATGTGATTTTAGAAAAAAAAAAACATTTCTTTTAGAAAAATTATGCTGGAATATAAAAAACTAAATATAAACGGTATATATATCTAAACTATAATATTCACTAAAGCTAAGTGATTAAAGTACTTGAAAGTCCTAACATGTCATTGCTTGCTTCAAATAAATCTTCCACCTTCTAAAGTCTAATAATCATATGAATTGTCATAAAAGTGGGGTCTCTTTTAATAAAATCTGCAAAGTTACGTTTCCATACTTCAAAGTTCAAATCCTAACACTCTGTTTGGATCATTGTTACCTATTGTTTCATAATATATTGTTTTGTATTGTATCGTACTGTATTATAAAAATAACATTTAAATTGATTGTATTGTTTCCCGCTGTTTAGTAACATTGTTATTGTTTGTTTTGATTGTATTGTATTGTACTGTAACTAATAAGTTTACTAATATACCCTTAGTTGTTCTAAATATTAGATTAAGTAACAAATTTTCTTTAATATAATTTGAGACAGTTTATATTTACTAGTTTATCACCTATACCTTGTAAATATATTCATGCAAATTATAATGAAAATAATAAAAAAATAAATTAATAATATTAAACATAACAATAAGTTCAAATAAAATAAACAAGAAAGAAAAAAATTTAGTACGTACCTCTAGTTGTAAACAAGAGTAGAAACCTGAGCAAATAAAATAAATAAATAAATATTAGTTCTTTTGATGATGAACTTCATGGATACAAGAGAACAAATAACAAAAGTGTCATCTTATATTTTGTATCAAAAAAAAAAGAACATATGGCTTGTAATTAATGAAATCTACGAACTTAAGTTTCACGTTTTTGCTCTGTAATTAATGAAATTAAGAATTATACATTAAATAAATTAAGATAAAACGTTTAATATAATCACACAACAAGATGACTTATAAATCTGAAGAGGCAGGGAATGTACAAAGTAATAAGAGAGGCGCGGAACGTACTGTATTTTGAGAAGAGGGGAGATGAGGTCAAAATAACTACTTGAATGTATTTAAATAAGAAAATAGGGTAGAGGGTAAAATAAGATTATAAGGTTATAATTAAGGACATGATGGGAAAGTGTAAAAGCGTAACAATGCAAAACCACCAAATCGGTTGTAACAAAAAGTGGGTCTTTTCATTGTTAGGTAACAACGGAACTTAACAATACAATACAACGAAATTAAAGTAACAACCAAAACAAACGTTGTAATCATAATGACAATACAATACAATGGGTAACAATGATCCTAACAAAGTGTAAAGAATTGCATTTGGTTCCCTATAGTGTCTAGCGTGGCATGCATGTTCATTTATTTAAATTTCTCCGAGACTGTTGCCTAACTTATGTATACTTTAGGGTTTATATAAACTCTTTATGGCCAGGGATCTAAGCCGAGTCTCCCAGAGCCTGTTTTGGGTGAGCTTATAAGCAGCTTAATTTAAGTAGTTTATACGTTAAAAAGTGACTTAAAATTAAAGCCACTTTTTAGGATATCCTAACTTCTCAAAAAGTGACTTTTAACGGTCCAAAATTTTTTAAATTACCAAATATATATTAATGGGCTTGTAAGCCACTTTTAAGCTCACACAAATGGGCTCCTATTCGATCTTTATATTTGTGTTTTACACAAATATACAAATTTAACCCCTTAATTACAAAAAAATAGCAATACTTTCCTAATTACAAGGCATAGCAATATTTTTTTAGCACATTTTCATTTTTGATATTTACACTTACACCCCACTCTCCAAAAAAACCTAAAACAATTTCTCCACTTCCCCCCCAAACACCTCTTAAACAAACTTCTAGCATAAAAAATCATCTCAAATCTGTCATCGTTAGGAACCACCGCTGCCGACGGCGATTGGCCTTCGTCCACCACCATCCAGCTGAAAGATTACATTATCGGATTCCTCACGACGTCCTCATCTCCGATCTCGCCTTAGTTTCCCCAAATAATCAACAAATCTTATGCGAACGGAACAGTAGTGAGGCGGAGGAGCGTCTGCGAGTCAGCGTCGCTGCCACTCCCTCGCTCACTATTATCCAATTTCAGTAATGGATCCAAAAAATAGAGGCGACAAAGGATGACAAAGGCGATATTGTTACTGCCAGGATTGAAACAGTCGAGTCGCTGCAACGCTAGATACAGTTTGAGTCCGATAAAATTGAAACAGGAAGGAAGCTTGAGTTTATGAACAAGACAAAGATACAGTAGGTCTCTGTGTGTGGTTTTTCTTTTCAAAATTTCATTTTTTTTCCCCTTTTTTCACTTAGGAATGTGTATTATGTGCTTCAATAAGTAATTCAATTCCACTTTTCTCGTTCGTATTATTGTAAAAGTGTAAATGAGATGAGTTCTCTACTACTCAATTATTTCTGTCTCACTTATTGCGCCTTTGTTGTTCGATCCTGGATTAAATGATAAAAAACAAGATGAAACAATGCTAAAACAGTCCAAAAATAGCTTGATACAATATATATATATATATATATATATATATATATATATATATATATATATATATATATATATATATATATATAGTTAGATACGGTGAAAAACAGTCTGAAACGGCACTGAAGCAGTCTGAAACGGTGCATAAACAGTTTGAAACGATGTTGAAACAGTTTGATACAGTACTGAACACAACCTAAAACGGTGCAGAAACAGTTTTATACGGTGCAGAAACAGTTGATACAGTGCCTGAAATGAATTGAAACGGTGCAGAAACAGTTTGATACAGTGCTGCAGAAACAGTTGATACGGTGCAGGATCAGTTAGATACAGTGCTGAAATGAACCAAAACAGTGCAGAAACAGTCGAATACAGTGCTACAGAAACAGTTTGATACGGTGCATAAACAATTGATACAGTGCTGAAATGAACTGAAACGGTGCAGAAACAGTTAGATACAGTGCTGCATAAATAGTTGATACGGTGCAGAAACAGTTAGATACAGTGCTGAAATGAATCGAAACGGTGCAGAAACAGTTAGATACAGTGCTGCAGAAACAGTTGAAACGATGCAGAAACAGTTAGATATGGAGTAAAAATAGTGCAAATGTAGCGCTGAAACAGTCTAAAACAGCTAGGGAAAAGTCCGAAATAAAATATAAAATATAATGTGAAACAATACAAAAAAGGTGAAATAGTTTAGAAACAATGAGAAACAACGCACAAACGGGTCAAAGTTAAAACAATCCAGAAATAGCTAAAAACATTGAGATACGTTGAGATACAACGAGATATAGTGAGGATGGGATGAGAAAAAGTGAAATTGGGGAAAATGAGATGAGTAAAAGTGAAATTGGGAGAAATTGTGGGAGGAAAGGTGAAATAGGGGAAATGGGAGGAGCAAAAGTGATAGTGGAGGAAATAGGAGGAAGAACATGAGGGTTTGGTATGTCATGGGAAAATATTGCTATATTTTTGCTATGTTTGTAATTAACTTGTGTTTTCCTCTATATAGGGTTATTTTGCTAAAATATTGCTATGTTTGATAATTAAGTTCTAAAAATTGTACTTTTCTGTAAAAATTCCTCATAATCCATTTAATATACTGATTTTGAAATAAATTATTTGTACTTATTTAGTCATGAACATCTTTAACACATTATATAGGTTCGAGCAAAGCCACTAGGTTCCAATGAACCCATACCCTACACTCTGCATCCGCCCCTGAGAACGAAGAATCTCTTGATATGGAACATTTAGTTTTATTAATGAATCTTCCCAGCACTTATTTGGATATTGATATTCAGCGACATTCACCTAATTTATCTTAATATTTCCTCACATTGGTACTTTATATGTTCATTATATGTGATGTGAGTCTTGCACTCACTTATCATGTTTGTGATTTAAGAATGGTTGACATCGAGGTAAGAACAAACCAGGGGCGGAGCTAGAGCACTTGAAGGGGGTATCAATTCGTCAAAAAGTTGCACTATATGTATAGGTAAAAAATTATTTTTGTACGAATATATACTAGTTTTGAGACCCCTTAGTAACAAAAGATTCTCTAGCTTAGTAGTGAAGGGGTATCAAACTTATGACTCAGATCCTTAGTTCGAGTCCTGTGCACAACAACTATATTTTTTTGAGTCCCCTTAGCAAAAATCTTACGTCCGCTAATGGAACAAACAAAGTGGAGTAAAATACTTTGGAAGGCAAGGCTAGGACCAAACTAGTTGGAAGCTGTTTTGAAGGCAGAGCCTCCGAGATAGCTCTAAAGATTGTGAGCTTTTATGAGAGCAATGCCTCAAAGATAGCCTTGCATGTGGAAGCTATATATGTTGGAAGCGGCCTTCCAAGATAGCCTTGAACCTGGTGAGAAAAAGTTTTTCCAACTAGCTTAGGATTTGGCTCAACTTATGCTAGCACGTTGTAAATATAATAAAAACATTATATTTTTGTTATTTAGAGGAGGAACTGAGATTTTGGAACAATTATTGAGTTCCTAACATTTGAACCAAGGATTTAATTATTTACTTCATCTATTATAATATCTCATCTTCTTTACATGCATTCTTGTCGTTCTGGAGTTATGGCTAGAATTTGATAGGTCTAACTAGATGTAAGATGCAATTATAGGTTGGCTACTTATGTATTTTTTCCATTATTAAATATGTTAGTTGGCAATCTACAAAATCAAGAAATAGAATCAATTGAAAAACTCAACTGAATTATTTGTCGCTCCAGCTCTGAACCGTCTCTCTGTTATTGATAACCAACTCACAACTTGTTCTCGAATACTTGACTTCATTCAGTTGTTTTTAATTATTGTTTGCTTTAGTTAATAGAAAAATCACAATTATTATTGAACAAGATCCCTGAATAGTTTATAGTAAATTATTTGCTAGGACACTAATTGTTTACAATAGTATTCGTGAAAACGATTCTCAACTCAATATTTTATTACTTTTCGATCACATATATTTGTGTTTGCATTTAAGAGCAACAAAAATGTCACCCTATTAAGTTTCTAATACCGAGTATTAAAAAACAAAAAAGAATTTATAATATCATATACTATTGCATCATATTCCTTGTAAAAGATCTCTCTTACCTTATCCTGCTTTTTACTCTCTCCCTCTCTATAAAGATGAAGTTTTGGTTTTAACAAGGTTAAAGCTACTCCATTTGATTCTAAGTATATTAAATAATCAATTATTAACCATCAGAAGATGTAAAATGTAACAACTGTAACTACTATATCGAGTAAATCAAAACGTAAGGCGTGACTGTAATCTTACATAAGGTCGAGAGACGAATTAAGGGTAGAATTTTTTATCCTTTCTCCATCATTGTGATTTTTTAATACTGGAAATCATGATAGAGGATATACGACTTTTCTAATGCGAGGGCTTTGAAATTTGATAATATATCCGCGGAGACCTTATATGTTGGTAGTGATCTTAGCTTTCACAAATGGTCAACACAATATGTTCGCATAGTATATGAGGTATAAACTATAGCAAGAAAAAGACTAATTAGATTCTTTGATCAAACATGCGAGAAAATTTGTTAATCATAAATACTCCTAATCTTAAAGCTTATGACCTTAGTTGGTGATATCATCAATTAGATAAGGCCATTATTAAACTTGAAGATGGAGAAATTTCTTCACTTAGGGAAGAAAAGGATTAGGGGGTGAGACTTTGGTGATTAAGACTCAAAGTGGTCTATGAACTAATCATCTTTGCTCATGGAAAATGCAAATTCCAATATATCCTTCAACAAAAGGAGTTGTGGGCGCCACTTATGCACAAAATTTGTGCGCATGGAACAGTTGCACTCACAAAATGCATATGCTTACTGTGCTTATAGACTATTTAGAGTTATAGTGCTCAAATACCAAAAGTTTCAACTGTTGGGTTGATTTTGGGTTTTGAGTAAGCAAGTACACAAATAATTTTTACATTTATTAATTACTTACTTGTTTGTGAAATTTTTGATACGTACTCAATATAAATATACACATTTATATACTTTTACATGTCAATTAAGCATAAATGTTTACTAGGCACAATTTTGACAATATGAAGAGTTGAATAGGCATCGCCTAAGGATAAATATGGATTCAAACCTTCACCAAGTGACATGATAAAATAAAAAAAATAAAATTTATACTGTCAATGTACAAAATTCGAATATATATATATATAAAAAAAAAACTACATACATAAGTTACAAAACCAAGCAGTCCAATATCGATATATCACTCCCTCCCAAACACACAAGGTGGGCATAAGTTGTTACATGGATGTGGAAATTTGCGCGTGCAAGCATGTCTGGCGGCTAAAGTCACTTGTAACCCTCTCCCAACTCATGTAATTGTCTCCCTATCCATTACCCTATGGTCCCAAGTGGGGGCTCTCTTGTTTCCATTTGCCAAGGTGGATTCAAGAAAGTTTGGAGAGTTTATATATAGTGGTTCCCTCTGAGTGGGGTCCTTTGGTGTCTTGGAGGTAGGACATTGTACTAGATGATGTAAGTTTATGTGGGGTAATTATACAATTCTTGAACCCCCTTGGAGTAGGTCCTAATCTTGGCTTTGGGTAGATATCATTTTGGTCTGTGAGAGAAAAATGTGATCAAAAAGATTAAAAAGGGGGTCACTAAAAGGATACAAACTCAAGATTTGGGTCCATCTAAAGATAGATTTTGGTTTCTTTCTATTCTCTCTTTGTACTACTAGTTTATTGGTTTTGTCCATTTCTTGGTTCATGGTCTGCCCAAATTCAACCCCCACCCTTGCTTTCGTTTCCCCACCCCACCCTCAAACTCAATCCATCTACCCTCAAGAGGGGACTTTGGTTGACTTGTAGCTTTTCGTGTAAAAGTTAAATAGAGTTTTCTTAGAATTTGGTTTTTGAGGCTTTTCAAGAAAGATTTGGATTTGGTTCAGTATATGAAGTCTACCTTTTCCTCTTCTTCATGTTTTTGAGTTGGAAGTGGTTGGCATTCTTTTAGTACACATGTTAGCACTTTATTCCGTTACTTACCATGGGAGGACCTAAGGCTATTGAATTGATACCCCTTCGCGGAAAAATTACACTGCGTAGATAGGTAAATTTTTTTCTTTTAGATATGTATACCATATGTTGAGATCCCTTAATTTTTTCGTATGTTAACTTGATTATATTTTGATATCCCTTAACAAAAATTCTGAGTCCGCCACTGTTACTTACATGAGCATGATCTTAGATTAATCTTCTAGGCATTGTTCCAACTTAATATTAGTAGACTTATCACATTACTTATGCATATATCTTATAATTAGAGTAATTTTATAATAAAGGTCAAAAACATATTTCAACTTACGGTTAGCACAATATTTCTAACAATTTTTACTTATATTTTCTTGGGAGTAGGTGTATGTGGAGAGTATACTTCCTATGTGGGTGATAGGTATACATCTGGCATGGGGGGCGGGGGAGGAGTTTGGTGGTTGGCGTGCAGAACAAAGAGGAACGATGTGGTCATAATTTGAGTGTGCCATCCACCATAAGATTGTTCATGAAGCATACCTTCTCAAAATCATTTCCATCCTCTGTTATTACCTTCAATTATATGCCTTTCTTGATTTTGTAAAACTCACCATTCAGCATCATTATCCTTTTCTACTCCCAATCCTTCCCCAAAACTCTTCTCTATGCTCTTTCTCTTCAAAATTTCATGCACACATTAACTTCAATATATGACGAGTAAAGGTTTTTTATGTTATATGCGTATTTTAATCAATTACTCGTATAAATTATTACTTGTACATTTTTAATGTCATACTTATCAAACAAAGATTAATATAGACAATTACATATTGCTATATATAATTAATTTTAACATGATGGAGTAAAACATATACACTATTAGTATATCAAAGTTAACTCTCTCTCATATTACTTGATTTATACTATGATTGAGGTATAAGTCTTGTGAGGTGAAAACCTAAAGTAACTTAAAAGCTAAGGGGAGTGTATGGATTTTTTTTCTATTTATGATGAGTAGATACTACCTTACTTCCTAAAGCTATGTAATAATCTTCACAATCTTTCTCGAATTGGAACAAATTATTTACTTAGTTTCACCTTCTTGTATTGACTTTAGAAGCACAGACAACTTCCATGCTTGATGTTATGATGCAAACGCATAGACTGTCTAACTAATTCTCATTCTTGACAAGGGCTTTTTTGCGGGGTTAGTATATTCTTCTTTTTGTTCAACGTATGGTTAAAGAGGACAAAACAAAGTACGAACTTGAAGCCTCGTCCTCAGTGTTGCTTATTGAAAAACTGGAATGAAAAAGAGTAAAAACAAGAAATGATGAAGAGACCACCAATAAGTCCTTACGAGATGGGAACTTTCTATCTTAAATTAGAAGTTTCGAATTTGAGCGATCAAAATAAATTTTATGATAGAAAGTGTTTTATCGTCTTAAGAACTTACTCAGTACAAATACAAATTAATTGAGTGTTAACTTAGAAAATAAAAAATTACTATTAAACTGAAAAAAAAAAAAAAAAAAAAACATAAAGGAGGTTAAGCAGAGTGTTCAATCTGCCTAGCTAGTTGGAACTTGGAAGTAATTGTAACTCTCTTCCCTTATATATAGAAATTATTCAACATATATTTCTTGTAATGAAATAACCCGGATAGTTTGAATATTATACTAGAAAAAGAAATGATGATGATAATACATTGTATGAAGCATAAAAAATGATGCAAACTGTCTTCTATATTTCACCTACGGACCCCATTCTAATGCATTGAATATTCTAATTATATTTAGTTGCCACGCCTGATACTTACTGTTTTATTATGCATATTGCAAATACACAATTGATTATATTTGGGCACGTCTATTAAACTTTTTTTTGAAAAGATAATGGTGTCCTTTTCAACCATTTGAATTTAGTCTCACGCCCCTCCAATTTCCTCTTAGCCATATTTGTCAAAACAGAGTACGTTATCAGGGCTTGTGCATATAAACTCTAATTCAAGTTCAAAAAGACTACATAATTCAAAAAAAAAATTAAATTATTCTTTCACAATAAGAAGGTTTCCAATTCATGTGAGTTTTAAAGTTTTCTGAATTTTAAACTCAAAAAAATGAAATTGTAAGTTTTCCACATAATTCATGCAAGAAAACAAACGCGCTAAAGCAATACAGTATTCAACGGCCAGATAAGAACATTAGTACTAATAAATCAGTCTTTTGTTTGGCTTTAGGAAAAATATATAGTTAAACTCTAGGCGTTTGAGGGGAAACAGATAGATTTATTTTTTTAAGGTGTTTTGGCTTGGTGTGTCCACTTGAGAATATCTATATAAGGGAAGCAATATAGATTAGACAAAGGGTTGCATGCCTCCTCGTAGCAAACTCTAATAATTGTTGTCATGCATTCAAGCATCTTGTTTATAATTGTGTCTCTGTTTTCTAAGCTGCCATGTGATTTACTAGGGTACTTTGGTCTCTCAAAATTTCAACTTATACACAAACATTTATTATTATTAATTAGCATATTTAACATGTAGCCAAATGTCTCATAGCTATTACTCCAATATAATCATCATAGATTTATTTTTAACAGAAGCTGATAATGCTGTAGTAATTTCATTTTTTTTGTTTAACCATAGAGGCATTTTCAAAACTTGATAAGTTTGTCACAAGTTCAAGTTCACTAAGCATTTCAGGTCACTGCAAGCTCAGTTGAATTTGTCCTTTTCCTCTTTTAACTGTCTTCTCCATTAAGTTATATATGTTACAAAGTAAATCATCACTTGAGAGAAATAGAGAATTTAACCAAGATATGAAATAGAAACAGAAGATAAGGATACATACGGAACTTCCTCCAGGACCTCCACTATGAAAATGCAGCAGGTGGTACTCCTAGTAAAATTCAAAGTAAATGATGCCAAAGCTAATAATTTTTTACATTATTTGACTCTTAATAAATAAAATGCACATTTTTTTGAACCAGTGGAATACCAATTACCACTATAAAATATGAAGGTCTCCGTAGTGAGCAAAAACAGCATGCGCCGGGGACGTACTATGTTTGCTAGAGCGAGAATACCTATACTTTAACGTTTGCACCCATACGTATTTGACTTCTCATACGATCAGCACATATTCAATTTAGCACGACCAAATACAAAATGACCAAACTACACAATGGAACGTCTATTCCTCACTGCATGCCCATATATAACAAGACCAAGAATCGTATGTGTGTCCAGCGCATGATCTATCGACATAACTCCCTTGATCAAGTCTCAAGGGATAATGTTGAGGTCCTTGAGGATTCAAAATCGTTGAGCTACACATCCACCTAGTAACAATCAAACCCACGTCTCTTCACCGTATGGCTACTCGATGGATGAACGCACACTATCTTAGTTGAAGCCTCTTACTCCAATTTCACAAGACAAACATATAATACAAGCTTTTCGATCTGTTTTTTATATTTTCTTTCATTATCTTCAAACTTATGTTTACTAGAACTTGCCTTGTAATTAATCCATTCGAATGAAGCATTATTGTACGATCATAGATATGGAGTTTTAATAAAACAATATTTTCTCTAAATTTTATCATTTCAGTTACTTCAATTTTATTATTGACATGTCAATTAATGGTGCCTATGAGGAACGGCCATAAAGAAATTTAGTCTCAAATTTTGATGGAAGGAAATATAGAGTGAATAGTACTCAAATGTTGACAACAAATAGGGGAGAGAAAAAAAACAAGAACTGCGCATGGAAATGAATTTGGATACATGTTGTTGTCTCTTAAGAAAGAAAGATATCCTCTCACACAAACAAAAATATTTCCTACCATCATCTTGTATTCATTATGCCTACAATTATTATTCTTTGTTGCCTCACCCCGCATGCCCCTTTCTACCCCTCCCCACAAACTCCAAACACCCTCATTTTATTCCCCTATATATACTCACTTCCCTGTTTCACTCTTGGCACCTCACTTATCTCTCTCTCTCTGTTTGTTTTCACCAAACACCTTTACTTATAATTCAAAAGTTTGATCATCATACAATGGCTGTTTCTGGATTTGAAGGCTTTGAAAAGAGGCTAGAACTACACTTCTCCGGTGATGATCCGGTGATTAGAATGGGTGGTCTCCGGCAACTTGACTTTGAGTCAATAGAAGAAGTATTAAATGCAGTGCAGTGCACTGTTGTATCAGCTGTTGGAAACCAATATTTTGATTCTTATGTACTATCAGAATCAAGTCTTTTTGTTTACCCCACCAAGATTATTATCAAAACTTGTGGGACTACTCAGTTATTAAAATCCATTCAACCATTGATCCAGTTTTCATGTGACATGGGATTTGTTATAAGTGAGTGTAGGTACACTAGAGGCAATTTTATTTTCCCAAAAGAACAACCATTTCCACATACAAGTTTCAAAGATGAAATATTTTACTTACAAGAACAATTACCTATTCATCTTTGTTACCAAAAAGCCTCTGTCATGCCTTCAAAATTCATTGCTCATTCTTGGCATGTTTTTACAGCATGTGACAAGTTTTACAATGACAATCTTGAAACTAGTAGCTGCCCAAATGAACTTTTCACTATTGAAATTTGCATGACAGAACTTGATCGGGTACTTGCTAGGAAATTCTTTAAACATCCAAATATGGCTGCTAAAGAAATGACTGAGATAACAGGTATTGGAGAAATTAATCCAAATGCTTTGATTTGTGATTTTGTGTTTGATCCTTGTGGATATTCTATGAATGGAATTGATGGTGATCGTTACTCTACTATTCATGTAACGCCTGAAGATGGTTTTAGTTATGCAAGTTATGAATGTGTTGGATCAATTTATGATGATCCTAATGACATTATGAACATAGTGAAGAAAGTTGTGCAAGTTTTTCGACCGGGAACTATGTCAATTTCGACTACATCGACTAGTAACGAGGTTTGGGCTAGAATTGTCAAAGCTGTTGAGCCACTAGGAATGAAATGCCGGGGCTGCACAATGGATGATTTTCCAGCTGCTGGAAGTGTAGTGTTTCAGACTTTTACATCTTGCCGGAAGTAGGTGCGGTGGTGCAATAGTGGCGATGGCGGTGGTGGTGGTGGTTGGAAGGTGGTAGTATAGTGGTGCAACCTTATGTGATGGTAGTAGATATATGGGAAGAGGTTTGAAAGAGTAAAAGGAGGGAGTAGGGGACTTTTATTTTATTTTTTTGTATTTCTTTTATCTTATTTTAACTTTCTTAGAGTTTAGTTGAAATTTTTTAATTAATATGAATTAGAATATTGATGCATGAGTTATGTAATTGCATTGGCATTTGGATGGTGGGATGGTTTTGATGATCAATGTAAGCTTTGACTTGTGTAGAGTGATGCAAGTAAATTTGCACCAAAAAATTATCATAAGAGTTTCTTTTCTTTTCTTTTCGCATCATATTGGAGGATCAAAAAAGGGAAGGAGAAACGAAAAAATTAAATCCACATTATTGCATAAGAAACGTATCACTAAACGGTAAGACTTACGTAATACTGCTTATCATAAGAGTTGTATGGTTCGTTTTGTGAAAAGTGCAATTAGAAAGGAAAAGGGGAAAATTTTCAAAAGATTTTGGAGAAGTGGCCTTAGGTTAATATATCATTATAATGCACCCCACTTATGTTTGTCACGCCTAGAAACAAATTTTGAGGTTGCCTTGCTAATGTCTTGTAGTAGTGGTGGAGGTTTAAAAGTGCATGAACTTTATGCTACCATTGATCTTTTTCTAGCTAAGTTTTCATTTTGTCTTCCTTACTCGTCTCTGTCTTTAATGACTAATGACTTGCATGGGCTTGTCTTGTTTTTCTCTCCATGATTAAGCATGCATCATAATTATATAAATTATTTCTATACTTACCTGTTGAAGATATATGAAGTTATATCTAACATAACCAGGTGCAAAAATGAAGCATAAGTAAAAGCTGCGAAATATTTCTCAAGATTTCTTCTTTCTATAGTTTATCTATGCTTTGCTCGTAACATTGTTATTCCATACAATAACATACGTTCACATTGTATAGACATACGCTCAATTTACGTTGCTAACAGAAAAAAGAGCTGCTTATCAGATTGGACAACAGTAGGTACGGGACGACTAAATTAAACGTGTGAAGCTGCTAACTAAATTATGAATTTTTGGTTATCGGACTGCTTGAGATAAACTTTAAGGAGTAGTTTGGTTGGATGTATTGACTAAGTGAATTATGGCATTTGGTTAGTTGGGGGTACTAAAATCAGTATAACTTATGCGGATTTTAATATCACAAATCAAACTGATTATAACTAATACGGGTATTATAGATTAGTAATTTATGTATCATTTTATACGATAGAATGTGGAATAAATAATATGTGTATTAGCAATATATGGATAAGAGTAACTAAAACAAATGCTCATACAATAGATAATTCCACAAACAGTTCACTATTATTATTCACAGTATAATAATCCTTGTATATTATTTAATCTCAACATAACCATTCTCATATTATTAATCTCCTGACAAACAATGTTATGTTACGATCTCCGTATAATTAATACATCAAACCAAACGACCCGTAAGGATTATGCACGACGACACAAATAGCCTTCTCAGCTCGTTGTTAAGTTTTGCCCATGTTTCCCAATTTTTAAGTTTTGATAGGAGAATTTTGCCGAATCCATAAAAAGTTCATTTGTTTGTAAGTTTTGACTGTGAACGGTGTTGACTCAAAGCTTTGGTAATTCGACAAAATCTGTGAACAAATGAATTTTCAAGATCTATCAGAACTTATTATAAAATTGTAACCCACGCATCAAAACTTAAAAGTTGAGGTTATTCTTGCACGAATTTCTTAAACAATAACAAAAATTTAAACAACGTCACACCAGTGGGACCAGTAAAAATTGTTGAAACTTTAGTCCTCGGGATGTTTACGAAAATACCCATCATAATCAAAATATTTACTCACCTCTACCCATAAATTTCATGTTTACCAGCCATACCCACAAACTATTTATATGCCCTACCCATCTAAACTTGTATACTATTATTTATGCAGTATACCTTAAAGATATACACCTATAAGGTATAACAAAAGTATACAGTAATAAATGGATAGGTTGGTAAATATTTTTAATTTCATGAGTAGTGTAATTTTTAATGGGTATAACTTATAGTAAATACTTTAAATTTTATGGGTATATAGTGTAAAAAAACCCTTAGTCCTTTTCACAGTAGGTATTCGCCCATATGAGGAGCCCAAATGTATTGGCTACGATCTGCAAGGCCCATAATAGAAAAACTGGAGTGGCCTCTAAAATTGAAAAAATTTCGGCCAAAGGCCACTGGTATATGGTTTGAAGCTACTTTTTTTATTAGTTTTATATGAGAGGCTATTTTTTAAAAATTAAATTTTTGTGGGCTGAAGTTCAAACCTCGTGGGTTGAACTTCATGCTTAAGTTATGAAGTTCAACTTCAATCCGTAAAGTGTGAATTTTTAGGCATAGATACGTAAACTTCAACCCTTGTGGGCTGAAGTTGAACTTCAACCCTTGTGGCCTGAACTTGTGTGAAGTTCAACCCACAAGGATTGAAGTTCCAAAAAATTGGTCTCTCATGCAAAATCAATTAAAAAAGTGGTCTCAACCCAAAGACCACTGGCACAAGTGGCTATTCGTGCACTTTTCCCTCTAAAATTAGGCTCATTTGCAAAAATATGACATGGAAGCAATGGTTTGCCTTTTTGCCTGCGCTAACAGATGGTTTGCAAGAATGTCCTCGTTAAGATTTAATTAAAAAAATCCGGGGCCAAGACTTGTCGTTATATTTTTCCGTTTTTCAACACTTATCCCTTCAAGTATTGGCAATAGGCAATACTTGCCGCACTTGGCCGTAAGTCTTGGCAAACAGCAATTTGCCATTGACCCCTGCTCAATTTGCCAACACTTGAAAGGCAAGTATTGGTAATAGGCAACACTTACTGCACTTCGTCGTAAGAGAGACAAGGAAAGAGATGGTAAGGTCTTGGAAAAGATAAGGATTGCCAAGACTTGCCCCTTCCAGTTTTCCCTGCATTCTCGCTATATAACTTGAAGTATTGGCAAAACAGCGCTTGCCTTGAAGTATAGCCAATTGCTAAGACTTACAAAATTTTTGCCTTGAAGTCTTGGCTCCGGACTAAATAACCGCATTTTGCTAAAACATTCCTTGGCGCGGGTAATTTTGTAAAACCACTCCTTATGGAGGGCATGCGGCGAAATTGTTTGCTAAAACTAAGAGAAATAGTAACTATTTTTTGTATATTTTATACTACCTCCGTCCTATTATAAGTGTCGATTTTTTCAATTTCACGTCAATTAAGAAAAATATTAACTACTATATATATTTTACCTAATTGTCTTTATTTTTTTTTAATTGTTAAACGTGAAAAGAGTAAATCATCATTTTTTTACCTCTTTAATAGCAAGGACAATATTGACAAAAATAGGTAGTTTTGCACTAATGTTCTAAAGTTGACACTTATTTTGAGTCATCAAAAAGGTGAAAAATGACTTTTTATTTTGGGACTGAGGTAGTACATATTTCATGCATATTTTGTACAAAATATTTACATAACATATGCATACTGACTAAAGCAATTAATTCTCTAAAGTTTTCGAAACCTTATACTCCTACTTATTATGGGCCTTACATATAGCAGCCAATCCATCTTGCCCCGTAGAACCAGGGGCGGATGTAGAGAGTTCATTACAGGTTCGACAGAACCAGTAAGTTTGACGCGGACAGTGTATTTGTATTAAAAAAATTATTAAATATGTATAAAAATTAAGTCGAGAACCCAGTAACTTGCATTCAAAATTGTTATTCGAAAATTTAAAATCCAGAAGATTCAAATCCTAGATCCGCCTATGCGTTCTCTTTCTTGAAGATGCTTCAAATCCGGAAATTCGATAATGCAAGTCTCCAACAAATTTTTAGTTCCGTATAATTCCTTGAAACTATCTAAGATATTTTAAGTTTTTACATGTCCTTGATGAATACACAAATTTTCAGTTGCTTGACAACATTTTTTTTAATATGTAAAAAACAAAAAGACAACATTTCTTTGAGGGATTTTGCAAAATTTTCACGAAAGTTAATCAAGGGTCCGAATCAAATATTAACAGATTAGGAAAAGCTGAATCATTAAACGAATCATGACTTAGTGTGTTTAGGTGTTGCTTGATTTAGAATGGATTGGATTAAATCAAGTTGGTCATAATCCAAACTTCCAAATGAAAGTCTAATAGATTACATTAGTACGAGTTAAACTAATAAACGACCATGACCAGATTGTCCCAAAGTCTCTTATGTCGAGGTAGAAAGGATTAAATGAATCGAACAATGAGCTATGATATGACCAACTCTTCCAAAATTGCTTGGTCTTTTCTAGTACTAAGCATGTTAAAGGTGTTATAATCAAATGTTTATTAAAGAAGTGGTAATATTTAAATGTTTTGAGGAATAGTTGTGGTCTTTCAGTTAAAATTAGTTTTTACCCGCTTTTGGCCGCCTTATTTTATTTTCACAAAATTCTCTAGTATGCTTTTTAAACAAAGAAATAATTACTACTCAAATTCTGGTCTAAGTGGCTATAGAAACTAAAATGTAAGGACACCTCTACCAATCTCTTAATCTTATATGGAGTCCTTATTATTTCCTACTCTTTCACTCCTGGTCCTATCTTGTGGGACAATCGCCTATCTTGTGGGACAATCACAATATCACGAGTTTGAATCGTAATGATCTTTTTTTACTATTATTTAATTAAACTTTTTCGAGTTCTCCGTAAATCACGTAAAGTAATTATAAAAGCTTCCTAATAATACCTCTAACACTAAAATAAATAAATACAAAAAAGAAACATAATAAGGAAGTTTCTCTAACCTAGCTAGCAGTCATTTTCTTTACATTTGCCTGAGCATGCAAGACCACATCGTTGTAATCATATAGGGGTACTCTTAATTACATTAAAGATAGAATGAAATTACAGGGGAAGGAGGGCAAAATGAATTTAAAAAGTCAATTTTGTTAACTAACATCTCGAAAAGCATGACAATTGACATAGTAACTATAAAGGGAACGAATAAACTTACACAAAAATGACGAAGCTGTTGTCTATTCTGCACTCAAATCCTTCGGATTCCTGCTGAAGCTATCGAAAACAAAGAAAACACACTTAAGTTTATGGAGTCACTTCATTAGCTTTAAATTAAACTTAAATAAACATAACAATTGACAGTTTAATCAAAGATATATTTTCACTGTGGGGTGAGGGTGGGGTTGGGATATACTTTGTCAAATTTAATTACCAATTTGAATCTAACATGTGGCCATGATAGACAGTATGATTAATGATTAAACAAGAAATTTATTGTTAACTAGTGATTAAGTTTTGGTTAACACGTATTAGCCTTTTATCGTAAGAGCCTGGCATGCGCTAAGAGCACAAAAGAAAGCTCTAAATGTCACCTTTTGTAACTACTAAATATTAGCGGGGGGTACGTGTTACACTTACTTTGGTCTTTTCAGATCAATATATGATGATTGTAGTTTCAAACTTATAGTTGGACTCATTGATTTCAAACACAGTTCCTAAGTTGATGTTTTGATGCCATGTTGTAATGATTGACAACATTTTACTTTCTTCCTTTTTGTTAGTTTTCTAGATTATCTTGTCGGGAACTTGTGCATGTGTCGACTGAGTTGTTGTCCTATTCCAAATATTAATCGTTATGGCATATTACATTTATTTAAACTATTTTATTTTTATTATAAGAATTAGTAAAATATTAATTAAGATAGGTATTTAAAAGAATAATGATGGTATTTTACAAAAATTTCTCTTATAAACTATCAAATGTCTTTCTCAATTAAGCAATAACAAGAAAATTTTAAAGACATATAAGATGCATTAAAGGCCTTATCTTCAGAATCATTGATTCTCACTCCCGTTAGTTACTAGGAAAGATCGATGTGTAAAATTTTAATGCACCTGATCCTATTTCGCTTATACTCCCTCCGATCCACTTTATATGATTTTTTGGTATTTTTTCTGAGGTCCAAATTATTTGATTTTTTCAAAAACCAAGATGTTATTTGTTTTGACTTTTCAAAATTACCCTTGTTAATAAATTAAACACATAAAGCTCTCACAATTTTCTATGAGTAAATTTTGAAAGAGATCAAGGTTAATTTAGTAAATGACATCTTTAATTAATGTTAAAAGGTGGATTCCTTGGTCTGTGTGAAAACAGCCAAAAAATCAAATAATATGGACCGGAGGGAGTGTCATGCCCTAAAATTAATTAATTCACTGCGCTGAGGTTTGCTTATTATTTAAAGGCTCGTGACTGGTGTTCAAAAGGTACGAATTATTTTAGAAAAACTCGGAGTCGCCACTTGACATAGTTTAAGGTGTGCCAAGTCACCAAAAGGTACCTTGGAACACCTCTGACTCGTCTAATGGTCTGCGTTAGAGATTCGGGTAAGGTTCTCAGTTGACTCGCGGGAAGGTATTAGGCACCCTCGAGTCTTGTGCCAAGCACAGTTGCTTTTATTGTTGCAATTTTAATTTATTAAATATGGTTGTTATCTATTGCCGTTGATTGAATTTAAACTTTGATTCAGAAAAAATTTAAAAGTGTTGATTCTTTTCCAACCTCACAGAGGACTAGAAGAATTTACACTTTGATTCAAAATAAAATAAAATGTATTGCGTATTTCCAACCTTACAAAAGATTGGTCTATTTTTTAAGAGAATTTAATTAACTTCAAAAATAATAATTAATTTAAATCAATTTAGTTTTTCCTTTTAGCCTAATAAGTAAATCACAAATCATATTTATCTATTTGCCTAATCGCGTTATATTTTGTTAAGTAATTTTCAGTTAAAATGATTAATGGATAGTAACTAAAATTATGGGTGTCAAACGGGTAGGGGTCTACCCGTCAAAACTCGGACCCGGACTCATTAAAATCCGACCCCACCCGGACCCGCAAAAACCCGGACCCGAACCCGTAGACCCCCTAAAATACCCCTACCCGAATGGATTTTTTTTTTCTTAACAAATACCCGTATCCGTTAAGACCCGTCAAAATTATGGGGTATTAATGGATATACCCGTACCCATACCCATACCCGTTAAAATAAACTGAGTAATAAAACTTGTACGTGGAGAGAAATGTATACACAAGTTTTCCACTCATGGTTTAATTTGTTTTGTGTCCATATTGTTAGTAGTGAAATATGTTCAAGACAAACAAATTATTTATTTAATTAAAAAAATACTTTATATTCCATAATAAATCAACACTTTGAAGTTTGAATATGTATTACTCTAATATGGTATAGAACTTCAACTATTAATTTTGATATATACCTCAGAAAATAAGCTACTTGGAGTCGGACAAAGTAACTCTTTGAGTTTTTCCTATTGATCTTTTTTTAATTTGTTTTAAGTATTTAAAATAATATTATTAAAAAATAAAATTATAACCCGTAGCCAAACCCGATTTGTTAAGACCCGACCCGTACCCCTACCCACTAAGACCCGAACCCGCACGGGTTTTTTTTTTCTAGCCGAAACCCGTATCCGTTAAAAACCCGTAATTTAAACCCGTACCCGGAACCTGTAGGGTTACAATTTTACAACCCGAACCCGGACCCATATACCCGTTTGACACACATAACTAAAATAACGGACTATATAAATCAAATCATTTTCAAGTCTAATCTTTAGAGTGAAATTAATTATATGGATTAGATTAAATGTAACAAACTTGACAAAATTAAACAATTATGCATCTCTCTTACCAAAATACGGTTGTTTGTCAAATTAAGGACTATTTTGTTAAGCAGGTGGCTATTTGTCAAAACCACAACAGGTAAGCCTTACGTTTGAAGTGGGCTGAACTATTTGCGAAAATGAACTGCTTTAAGGTTTGTCGTGCAAAAAAATAATTACATTTTTATTATATCCAATGATGATGGCTATTTTTAGAAGTTTAATTAGTGGGGTTGGGTAAGTTACGATATTGTGGCCAGTTTCGAAAAAGAATAAAGAAAATGAACTAAAATAATTACATGTGTTCTTGTCACACAAAATGGTACTGTTTTGTCAAAGAACGAGGTTGTTACTCAAAGGATGGGCCGATTGCAAAAAATCGTTTGCAAATACAATTTTACTCTCTTTTTATTGATTAAAAATTCCAAATTTTTACTCAGTTACTAGTTTTTACAGTTGAGATTTTACTTTGGATTCAGTCCAACTTTTCAACCTACCCTTTCAGATTTGCTTACATTTGTCAAGTTAAACATTTGATTGGAAAGCTATTTTTTATAAAATCATACTACATGTGTCCTAGGTTTGCCAAAACCTCATTCATGACATATATTGGCCTCACTTACGTTTCAGGACCCAAAAAAATTTACTAAGTACCTTACAAAAATAAATAATAATAAAAAGAAATGACTTTTATTTTATCTTTCTCACCCACAATTACTCATGTCAAAGGTGTCAATTTTGTAAAGCATAGCAAACATAAAGAACGTGAAATATTTAACTATTTCCATTTTTCAATAGATCTTTTTTTACATGATAAACTAAGCAATTTTCATCAATCTT
Organism: Petunia axillaris subsp. axillaris; assembly: GCA_029990575.1. NCBI lineage: Eukaryota > Viridiplantae > Streptophyta > Magnoliopsida > Solanales > Solanaceae > Petunia > Petunia axillaris. Next base: position 168,402,100 of record JARKNS010000008.1, read on the forward strand.
TGGACTTTTAACATGCATATATTCCCATTCACAAAGGCAGTAGTTTATACATAATTTAAAGGGGAAAAATACCTAGTGTGTACAAATTTCCTCAAGCTGATAAGGGAAAGACCTTTAAGCTAAAGCTAAGAGCAAAGACGAAAACAGCAAAGAAACTCCAATATCCAGTTTAATCCAGCAAAACAGCCCACTCTTACCCTTTCTTTTGACTTCGAACTCAAGAATTTACAATCCCAAAGATTCTTAAGAGTAGTAGTCTTTAGTTCTAAATTCTTTGATCTAACTTACTACTTTTTTTTTACTCTCTCTCACAATCATTTTCAACTGGTTGTTGGTGATAAATTGAGGAGTAAATGCTCCTATTTAAAGGCTGAAAAATGAGGTAAAATGGGTGGAGTGGGGACTTGTACAAGGTACAAACCCATCCCCCTAGTTACTAGAGTAAAAATCAAACAAAATCTCATGAAATCAGCCCAACTACAGTGCAGCCACTCTATTTTTAACTGTGCAGCCACCCTATTTGTCTAGTAGGCTATCCTAGAAGGGTCCAGTGGGCCCTACTTTACAAGTTGAAGCCTTAGAAATCCTTTTACACTAAACTAACAAGATGTACAAATTCAAGATCAAAATTCTACAAAGGAGTTACAGTAAATCAATGCTAATAATGTAAACCAAAAAAGGCTCTCCATGTGATAGGAAAACAACTTTACTGGAAGCAAACTTGGAAAATAAATATAGCTTATGTTACACTTAAACTAATGCAACAAAGAAAAGAAAAAGTTCTCCACAACTTAGTTGTAACCAAAGCTCTCATGTTCAAATAGTCAAACTCACACATAAACTTAAGACAACTAATTAGATTGAATAAAATCAAATGTACTTTGAGAATCCCACAATTTCCATACATATAAAAATGATCTTTATCCAACAGGGAACAAACTAAAGCCATATAGCAACCTGAACTTGTACATATATGCATACACAACGATACATATACAAAATTAATTATTTTAACAAACGACATTTACACACTCATTAGCACCGACCAAATTAACTTAAGCTCACACAGACAATTAGACACTAATTAAAATCAAAATATATTTGATGACACGCCAACCTTATACTTGAATCGGGCATCGTATATGAGCATAAGTATCCAAATGTGATTTTGAATTTTTTCAGTGAAGCAAATTACATAGATATAGCCATTTTTTACAAGAAAACACGTGTAAACGCCATATCTTATTTACCACAATCTAAAGCTAAACACTAACGCTAGTTTTGCATTTTAGCAATTTCATCTAAACACAAGCGTACAGGATGATTTGAAAAACATAATATTACTATACACTAAGCAAAAATTATCTAAATCAATAACTTGAAAGAAGAACACTAATCATGATTAGAAAAGGAAAACAAAAGGGCTATATTTTTCTTTCTAACCCGTCGACTAGCCAAAACGCCACAGTGTCGCTGCCTTAGCTGCTGCTCCAAACGCCATAGCTTCGCAACACCATCTCACGACAACTGAATGCTCCGACAAGCAGCCATAACCAATGCCCCTTTGCTTCTGCTTTACATCGTCAAAATCAGCCCCTTTGCATCATCAAATCCACCAACATCGCTATTGCATCCGTTCACTACCATCACCATCTCCCTTAGAACAAAAAATCATCATGATAGCAGCCCCTTCTCTTGGCCAAATCAGCGTCACCCACACCAATCACATAACCCTCATGAAAACAAATCCACATAAAACAGCCCCCAAATCATCCTCAAACATCATAAGGGAAAAGAAAAAATAAGAATAAGAAAAAGAAAAAAAAAACAGAAACGAGAAAGGAAAAAACAGACGAGTTTTGGGAAATGGGGTGTGGGGAGAGATAGAGAGGAGTAAAGAGAAGAGGAGGAACCAAGAAAACTTAACAAAAAGTAAAATCTTACCGGAGTTGAATTTTGACCGAATCTTTGAAGCCCGATCTACGAAAACTAGCTTAGATTTTGAAGAAACGGAGTTGAGAAATGGAATGAGGAGGTCGAAAGGAGTCCGGGGATATATTTTTTGTATTTTTCCGGCCACCGGAGGTCGTGGCCGGCGGCGGCACAGTGGTGGTGTCGCGGCGGAGCAGTGGTTTTTCCGGTGGGCTGTGCGATTTTGGGCAGGGTGGCCCCAAGTCCTAAAGACTTATTAAGGAATGAGAGTGAAATGAGAGAAAAATGATGTTTATAAGGGGAATATGGACAATGAATGAGAGCCATCAGATCAATTATGATCTAATGGCTGAGATTGAGGGAGACTAATGGGTGGGCTTCAAGAAATTGGGCTTGGACTCAAATTAGTTGGGCTACTCTATTTTCATATATAGCCATTAAAAATGTCTAGACTTGATTAAAATACACACACAACTAAGATTAAAACCATATAATTTTGCAATACTATGACAATTGAAATATCGAATCAAAGTTAAACACATAACAAGTAATTTTTGTTAATTGTCAAATTTTAACGTCCTAATTAAAGACAAATTTAGTCAAAATTAGGTGATTACAGCTGCCCCTCTTTGTTCGGGAACACGAAGAGTTTTCGGACAAAGAAGTAATCAACAACTAATTTTGGCTTTTCAGTTCTAGCTGTGAGCTTGCTTTTCAGAATGGTGACCGTACTACCTACATATCCCTGGACTAAGGAATCAGGTCAGTGTAGTTCCTTACGTGCGGTAGCTAAGACTACCGCATTCAAATAGACAACTAGACTCTTCTATACTCACTAAGACAACACTAGACGCTCTAGACTACTAGGACAAACTAGAGACTCTTCTAGACACACTTGGGGCTGATACTAGACACGCTTAGGCACAGAAAGGCTGTCGTTGCTGATTACTGGTCGCTTGCTGGTGGTCGTTGCTTTACAAGGAATGGAAATATAAGGAAAAATGTAAAATTACAAATCCCTAGCCTAAATCTTCATGCTTCATTGAGGTAAATCTTGGCTTGAAAGACAACTCCATCGCCCGTTGTATGGGCAAGCACCATCTAAAACTTGAAATGGTAGCATCTGTTTCAACCAGGTCTTGACTTGCAGCTGGGGATGGTTGCTATCCTGGAGCAGGATTAACTTGAAAAGGAAGTGATTGCTATCTTTGAGCGCAAATGACTTGAACTAAATGTGAGTGCTATCTTCTAGCAAAACTGACTTGAAAGGAAAATGATCGCTATCTTTTAGCAGATCTTGACATGGAAAGGAAATGACGCTATCTTTGAGCGAAACTGACTCGAAAAGGAAATGATTGCTATCTTTTGGCAGATCTTGACCTGGAAAGGAAATGGGCGCTATCTTTTAGCGAAACCGACTCGAAAGGAAAATGATCGCTATCTTTTAGCAGATCTGACTTGAAAAGGAAATGGACGCTATCTTTTAGCGAGATTGACTCTAAAAGGAAATGATTGCTGTCTTTTAGCAGATCTTGACATGCAAAAGAAAAGATGCTATCTCTGAGCGAAACTGACTCGAAAAGAAAATGATCGCTATCTTTTAGTAGATCTTGACATGAAAAAGAAATTATGCTCTCTTTGAGCGAAACTGACTCGTAAAGAAAATGATCGCTATCTTTTAGCAGAACTTGACATGAAAAAGAAATGACGCTATCTTTGAGCGAAACTGACTCGAAAAAAAATGATCGCTATCTTTTAGCAGATCTTGACATGAAAAAAAAAAATGATGCTCTCTTTGAGCGAAACTGACTCGAAAAGGAAATGATCGGTATCTTTTAGCAGATCTGACTCTGGAAAAGAAATGACGCTATCTTTGAGCGAAACTGACTCAAAAAGGAAATGATCGCTATCTTTTAGCAGATCTGACTCTGGAAAAGAAATGACTCTATCTTTGAGCGAAACTGACTTGAAAAGAAAATGATCGCTGTATTTTAGCAGATCTTGACATGGAAAGGAAATGAAGCTATCTTTGAGCGAAACTGACTCGAAAAAGAAATGGAGTTTCATCTGACATCTGGCTCAACTTCCCCAATTCAAGTGGTCCTATCTCTTTCTTGGCGACATAGCAAATGTCACACTGACTGTCTGCATCGTTGATACCCCCTGTTTCTGATCTTGCAAATAAGCTCAGTGACTACTGTCCTATTCTTCACAGTAATGTGGGATGAACAACGCCTAAAGCTTCTACCAAACATGTCCGCCCTTCATGATACAATTTTGGTATGTCGTCCCTCCGACCTGATATGCGGTGCTGGGCTCCAATTATCAATGTTGATCATGACTTGCTGAAAAACTTTTCCATTGTCGAGGGTGTGCCCTGCTTGCTGGAATTAAACCTGAATCCTGAAAGACAGAGTTTTGCAATTTTCTTTTGTTGCTCCTATGAGGTTAGCGCCGAAAGAGCGAGGAATTAATGGTGAGGCAAGATGAACAAAAATGGAATAAATAAAACGCTTAAAGGCGAAAGTCGTTTGGACAGGGAACGTCTTTCTGAAAAGGGTGACTTATCTGGAAATATACTGGCGGCCTTGATGATCATGACATGTATCTTGGATGGCCTCGTCCGACCAGTACCATTTGTTTGTTTAAAGTTGCTCCAAGGAAGATATCAAATCATAACCAAGTTGAGGTGACTCTCAAGTCGACTAGTAGAGCCCTTTTCGGGTTTTCGCCAACTAGCCTCTCTATTTAATCTTTTGCCTCACTGTTTGTCTTGCGGCGCCTTCTCAGGTTTTCACCGACAAGACTTCTTTTTTCTTTTCTATTTTTTATTTTATTTTTTTTTTTTTAATGCAATTTATAACACAAACATCTCTTTTGATGGCATCATCAACTTGTCATAAAGGAAAATTTGACATAAGCTCTCCAAAACGCATCATGAGGTGACTGCGTATGATTCGCTCCCCTTTGGACATACTTTCTTTAAAAATAAAGACTTTTGCCCCACTGTTTAGAATATACTGGGGCGCTTTATTTTTCTTCCTTGACATCGAAACTAGTATGCCAAACATCTCATGAAACATGTGAATCTATGATACAAAAATAATAGAAGTTTGTTTTTATTTTATTTTATTTATGAAATAAAATAAAAACAAACTTCTACCCCAGTTTAGCATAAAAGGGGGACCTAAATTTCTTTTGATGTTGGCCGCAAACTTGGAGGCAAGTTTTGCGTCAATATGAACAGGAAAAAAATGAACTTTCTCCTGTTATGAACACAAGAAAATGGGGAGGAATATTGAATTTCCTCCATTTTCTTAAAAAAATAAAAACAAATTCTGCCCCAGTTTAGGATAACCTGGGGTATTTGATTTTCTTGACATATCCTGCAAACCTGGAGGCAAGCTTTGCGCATATAAAAGAAGACGGGGAAAGAGGAATTTTCTCTTGTTGTGACCGCACCGAAATGGTTGCCTACGTATCCTTTTGAGAGGAATCAGGTCAGACGTAGCTCTAGGAAAATGCCCAGGTTTCTTTTTGATGCTTTTCAGTTTCATTTCATGTTGGTACAATTACATTGATTCCAACTGAGAACATGTCTCGAAAATACAATGTTCAAAGTGCTAATAAGGGATATATTTTGGGATAGCAAAATAGAACAAAAGTCTTGCATTCATCCCGATTTGAAAGCCATCTTGGAGTCAAATATAGTACCTCTTGACCGCGTCTGCATTGACGGGTATTTCGGTTGTCCTTCCTTCAGGATCTATAAGGTACAAGGCGCCATTTGGCAATACTTTCTTTACCTGGTATGGCCCTTGCCAATTTGGAGCAAATTTCCCTTTAGCTTCTTCCTGATGAGGAAAGATTCTTTTCAAGACTAATTGCCCTTCTTTCAAGTCGCGAAGGCGCACTTTCTTGTTGTAGGCTCGGGCCATTCTTTTCTGATACAATTGACCGTAACAAACTGCATTGAGCCTTTTTTCATCGATGAATGACAACTGTTCCAATCGGGTCTTGACCTACTCTGTGTCCTCAATCTCCGCTTCCACAATGATCGTGAGAGACGGTATTTCAACTTCAGCGAGTATGACTGCTTCAGTTCCGTATACCAATGAATATGGGATTGCACCTATGGAAGTGCGCACGGTTGTGGGGTAACCAAGCAAAGCGAAAGACAACTTCTCATGCCAATCACGAGATCCTTGTATCATTTTCCTAAGGATCTTCTTGATATTCTTATTGGCTGCTTCAACCGAGCTATTTGCCTTTGGTCGGTAAGGCGTGGAATTTCGATGCATGATCTTGAATCTTTCACACACGTCATTCATTAAATGACTGTTTAGATTTTTCGCATTGTCGGTAATGATGGTACTTGGGATACCAAAGCGACAAATAAAGTTAGAATGAACAAAATCCACCACGGCTTTCTTGGTAACGGACTTGAGAGTGAAGGCCTCAACCCATTTGGTGAAGTAATCTATCACAACCAAAATGAATCTGTGCCCATTTGATGCTCTTGGTTCAATAGGCCCCATAACATCCATCCCCCATGCTGTGAAAGGCCAAGGGGCTGACATTGTGTGCGAATTTTAATACCCGCATAAAATTAGTGCAACGTTTGGTTGCGTTTTTGTATATTCCGCATTATTAATGCAGGAATCTATGTATTATTTTATGCGGGGTAGAAGGTGGTATTAATAATGTGGGTATTAATAATGTAGGTATTAAAATTTAAAATGACAAAAATGACCCTCATTAGGAAGATATTTTAAAATTTTATTTAAGGAGTAAATAAATATTTTAAATAATAATATTGTTTATTAATTTGTAATATATCAGTGATTCAAAAAATAATCTCTACGTTATAATAGCATGGATAATACCCACATTACTAAACCCCGCGTTAACTAATACCCGCATTATTAATACCCACATTATTAATACACACATTACTAATACCCACATTACTAATACCCGCATTAATAGTTAATACCCGCGTAAACAATACCTTCAACCGAACGACCCCTAATTATTTAATAAAATTAAATATTATAATTATTCATGTTCTTATTAATACAATTCATCAAATATATTAATTATTTTGTTATTTGTAATCTGGAAGATCTGTTTATTTATATTTATTTATTTGGTATTACTTTTTCTTGCTTTGATTTTGTTTTGTTGTTTGGTCTCAAAATTGTTTTATCCCCCTAATATACTTTTGATATAATTATCATCTAAATTGTTATCAATTTTTAACACATAAAATCACATATATTTAATTACTAGCATGCCCATTTTTGGAATGTTCACTCCTTGTAAGCTTTCACTATTAAAGTAATCGCTCAGTAACAGTTTCACTTTACAGTATACACTTTTTTCTAATGTATACCATTACGGTATAATTCTATAAAATTGCAAATACATAAATTTGGTGGGTGGGGAGGGGAGGTTACAATTTCATTGTATAACTTTACGATATACTGTCTTTTCCATTGTATACATTTATGGTATACTTCTATGTACATTTACAATGTATATCTTTATGGTATACTCTCTTTTTCATTGTATACCATTATGGTATACTTCTATCCAAAATCATACATGCATAAATTTGGTGGGGTGCATGTACATTTACACAGTATACCTTTATGATATACTCTCTATTTTTAATATATACCTTTATGGTATTTTCTAAACAAAAATGTACGTGCATACACTAGGCGGGGTGGGGGGTACATTTACACCGTATATCTTTATGGTAGACTCTTTTTTTCACTGTATACCTTTATGATATACTTCTATCAAAAACTGTACGTGCATAAATTGGGTGAGATGCAAGTACATTCACACCTTTATGGTATACTTCTATCTAGAATTGTACATGCATACATTAGGGGGAATGTGTATATTTACACTGTATATATTTTTATGGTATACTCTCTTATCCATTTATATGCTTTTATGGTATACTTTTATAAAATAAAAAAAGAATAAAAAATATTTACCTTTTACTTTAGTCATCTATCTTAATGGGAATAAACTTTTTAAATTGATTAAAAAAGAAAGAAGAAAACAAAGAGTGTTAAATTGTTATAATTAAAGAAGAAGAACTCAAATATGATCTTTGTTTATGCCTAAAATTGGTCGTATAGGTTAAATAATTAAATTTATAAAAGGGTCACAAGCAATACGGTAAATACGCAAGAAAGTTAATAAATGCTAAGAAAAAAGTAATAAGCAAGAAAGTAAATAATTCTAATTCCTTGAGAATAGCCAAATTTTGTCTGAATCGCTTGATTGTACAATACAATGTATGGAGTGGTATTTATAGCTATGATTTACTCAGTCTTATGTAAAATACAAAGGCTAATAAGGTTGTGTGCATGTTTACTCAAGGCAGTAGTATATACTAAACCCTAACTAGGAGATTGTAAATTCTAAGGCGACGGGATGTATACCTTGCATCAGATGGCCCGTACTGGCTGAGCGGTCATGGCTCGAGGAGCAGACGTGTATCCTCTGTGCCGGTGACTTATAAAATAAATCTAGTCTCGCCAACTGGACTCGTATCCCCGTAATCATAAGTGCCGTAATTTTACCCACACAATCTTCCCTTGGGTATGTATCCATCAACTCCTTATAATAGTTTAATAGAAAAAATTGAAAAAAAAAATATTATATGCCCAAGGGAAGATACTTGGGTATTTGAATGCTACAGAAACCTAGTGATGAAGAATCCGGTTATACTAGTAATCGCTCAATTTTGCAGAAAAATGGTGATATTTGCGAGAAAGAAAGTGTGTGTGTGTGAAGGAAAGATGGTGGAGATGCAAAAATGGATGAATTTGTAGGGAAGAAAGTGTTTATGTGAAGGGAAAAAGGTGGAGATGCAAAAATGAATGAAATTTTATGGGGAAGAATGTGTGTGTGAATGAGTGGGTAGGACGGATAACTAATTTTAGGATATTTTAAAAATCCTTATTTAATGGATAGGAGCGGATAAATAATTTGACTTCCGTGGATAGTTTATAAATGGCCCTATATTATTTACCTTTTTATTAGCGGAGTATGCTAAACCACAAGAGCAATTAGTTATTTCAAAACTTGCTAACATTTGCGTTTACTTAATTTATCTTACTTTTATTAATGCATATAATATCTCCCTAAGCTACACTAAAAATAAAATGTTCATTCTTAACATGCAAATATGTGTTTTATTAACATAATTTCACCATGTCATGTTTCATTTATAAAATTTTGTCATACTGTATTATGTGTTTGTCAAGGGTGTCAGGGGTTCTTTGTGAACCGACAGTAAGCAATCAAATCTAACCGATTCTGAGGTTCTTTTTACTAAAACTGCAGGTTATGAAGTAAAGACATAATTGTACCGTTAATTATGTTAGGTTTTTTATTTCATACAAAGAAACCACAAAAAAAATGAAGAATCGAATAAATTTAAATGTACATTATATACACTAAGGCTTTCATTGGTCCGGCTCCGGTCCGGTTCACATGTCAACTTAATAGTTGTCGTGTCGGAACCGTTTGAACCGGTCCGGTCCCGGTCCAGTGCCGACTTTCCTTTCTTTTTTTTCTTGAATTGGATTTGGGACTTTGTAATGAACAATTTTAGAAAACGTATCCAAAATTGTCGATAAAATAGCAATATAAAAGCAATTTATAGAATAATTTTTTATAAGTTGTGAAATACATAATTAAATTGACAAACTAGAAAGTTGAAACTAGAAAATTACATAAATCATAGAAGTTCCCTTAAGTGGTTCGTCAGCGACTCAAGGCATGTATTTTTCCCCGCCCGAGCAGCCCATTCTTGCATATGTTGTTTTTCTAAGTGGTACTTAAACTTCATAGTCCCTCCACCACAAGTTCTAGTATAAATATTCCAAACTCTTTGACAAAGATTACACTTAGCAGTCTGAGTTTCACTATTTTTTGTAATAAATTTCCATACTTCATATCTATTTTCTCGTTGGGCTCTAGCTCTTTCAATTTCTTCACGTTGAGCTTCATAGATTGATTTTCAGACATTTTAATACAAATTTAGAAAATAGTCTTTGATAGTAATTTTAGAGAGAAATGGATAGAAAATATAGAAATTGTGATATAATTAATGAAATAATAGAGTATTTATAAAAATAAAAAAAATAGGTTGGGACTGTTGAGGCGCTACGGGGGTGGGGGAGGGTAAAATAGTTGTTTTCTGTTGGATCAAAGTAGCAGTTACCAATGGCTATATTCAAAAGCTGAATTTTTTTTTTTTTTTTTCTGATTTCCGATCAGAACCGGTCCGGTTCTGGTCCGGCTCGGCTTGGTTCGACCTAATTTTTTTAACTAACTTTATTTATTTATTTTTTCTTTTAGATAGTTGATAATTGGAAATTAAAGGTAAATAAATTCAGAAAATATAACAAAGAATTGTAACTTAATAACAAGGAGTAACACATTTTATTGAATAATGTTTTATTTTTTCGCAAAGTACATAGATAAAGTAAATTGCAAAACTACATATTAATTAAAAAAATATATAACAAAGGTAAATAATTGATAATTTGAAACTAAAGGTAAATAAATTTAGAAAATATAACAAAGAATTATAATTTAATAGCAAGGCGTAACACATTTTATTGAATAATTTTAGATTTTTTGCAAAGTGCATAGATAAATTAAATTAAAAACTACATATTAAAAAAAGTTCTCATTTTCTCAATAATTTCTTCTGAAAACTCAGGAGGAAGTGGTGGTAAATATTGATCTTCTTTATAATAAGCTTCAGTATCTACACTCCCACTTGATAAGATTTCGTTTAAATATGTTATGTCTGCATCTTCATTTTCTTCTAGCAATCCAAAATTTCCTCGCATCCTCTAATCCAATATCTGAATAATACGACTGTCTCCAATGCTTCTTCCTTCAATGAGTGTCTGTGATCTCCAATTTGTAATCTTCCTTGACTAAATGCGCTTTCTGAAGCAACTGATGTCTATGCCTAAATTTGTACGTCTAAGATAAACACTTAAATTTATGAATGCTTCACAAGCAATACAGTAAAATACGACAGAAAAGTAAGTAAATAGAGAGAAAATAATAGACAAGAAAGTAAAAAGTTTTATTCCTTGAAAATAGCCGGATTTAGTGATGAATCGCTTGATGTACAATACAATGTAAGAAGGGGTATTTATAGCGGTGATTACTCAGTTCTAAATCCTAATTATAGTAAAATACAAAGACTAATGAGGCTCAGGAGCCTATAAACTCAAGGCGGTGGTATATACAAAACGCTAACTAGGAGACTATAATCCTAAGGCGGCAGGATGTATGTCTTTCGTCCTATGCTCGTACCGCCTGAATGGTCGTAACTCGTAGAACAGACATGTATCCTTTGTGTCCGGTAACTTGTAGGATAAGTCTAGTCTTGCCAGCTAGACTCTTATCCCCGTAACAATAGGTGGCGTATTTTTGCCCACACAGGTAGTCCCCCACTTGCTGAGTGCTGACACAAGCAGTTAGGAAGTAAAAGCGATGTGAAAGATATCTCACTGACTCCTTAAAACTCGCAGTCTATTTGGCCAAGATTCATGCTTATTTATTCGAGGACTCCACGTGAATTCATTTGATTGGTTGATGTCGATTCCGTGTACCTTTCCAATTATGCTTTTTGTTGGGCTGAATCGTTTTATATCTCAAGTCATAATTACGCTTGACCGTTCGAAATCCGTTCTTATCTCTTTCCAGCCTATAAATAAGAGCTTTATGATAGTAGTAGAACCACAAATTCCCTTCAGAAAAATACTTCTTTTTCTTCGAAGCTCCTTATGAAAGAATGACTCTTCTATCTTCAAAAATATTTGCCTTTGATCCTGATTTGATATTCCTAGAAAAAATCCATCGTTCAGAATTGATGGTGCATGAGAACAATGTAGGAAATAGATCATCTGCAGTTTTCTTCCTCTCATTATCCGTCCATGAATAGATGAAGGGAGTGTCCCCAGTCATGAAGTTTGATCAGAATTCTAATAATATTTTTCGGAATGTCTTCATCGCGGCATACATACTGATTATGATGTGCTCTTCTTCTAACACATCGATTGCTGTAATATTCCTCTTGTCATGCAGGGTCAGAAAGCTTGGCCCTTTCAGCTGTCATGAGGCTTCTCTACCAGGATTTTTCTGGTGCTCAGGTAGCCTCTTTGACAAAGTAGGGTTGAAGCCTGCTTGTCCAACTCCGCTCCATCGTTGGAAAGAGGACACAACTCTAAGCCATGGGTGGATTAACGAGTCACCAAGCTCTAAACTCTGCTCATGTTTCGGGGTTGTCTCTTGGTTCGATTGGTTCAGCCGTATTACTACTACAATGCCTCATCGGCCGCTTGTTGTAGGATACCCAAGGGAAGAGGCTCCCTTGTGGTAGCTTTCCAACTCGAGCCTTCCTGTCTACGGTGAGCTTCCAATTGTGCTTGAAGATCTGCGGGGCAGTGCAATCCTGTTTGACCATCAAGGGTCGAAGCAGATGTTCAATTTTTCTTTCTAAGCTCTATGGACGTGGAGGAGGAAGAATATGTCAGCGCTTGGATGCTTCCGAGGACCCTTGCTTTGATAAAATGTACGAGCTTCGATTGTATCAATGGTCGCGCACCTCGAAAAAATGCTCGGACGGACATATCTCTGGCCTCCAAGGGAATCTATGGATTGCTATACGACTTGTAGCTACAATTCCCATGAAGGATCTTCAGTCGTGCATATCCTGAGGAGCTCATAGTTTTAGCCTTCTCTTTCCATTTTTTGACAATTGTTTGAACAATGTTGTATTCAGAAAGAACTAATTGTATATTATGAGCCTACATGTTGTTTGTTATTAATGAAACGAATAACCATTAATGTTTTTATGTGTAATTTAGTTTAAGCAGCATGTTTTGTGTGCCTTTCTGGGCTAGTGTATTTAAAAGACGGATGTGTGTGCTGAAGGGCGCTTCATTTGCATCAATAGTTAATGACTTGTATTGCGCCTGTCATAGACGGTTGTTTTTCTCCCACAATGGGACGACTTTAGCCCATGTGAATACAGGGCACTTTTGCATTTCTTGTTTACTCGAGTATTTTAAGACTTTTTGAAACTATGCAGGCGGACGTCCCCATCGACATGTAGGTGCAAATTTGTTGAGTTGACGAGTTCAACTTACGAATAAAGCCTGGTGGATGAGCTAGACGTGGTCTAGTGATCTATCCCAACTACGCGCTATAAAAGGGACTAAGAGATCGCAACAAATATAGCTCGGTACTTAAAGTCCCGAGGTCGAATCCAAAGAGAACACAATTCCTAGCAAATAATCTAGCTAAACTATCAATCCAATCAACTTCAAGAGTGTATCTTTTGTTTGGTTTTAAATTAAGATTACCAGATAAGAAAGTAAATAACAAGTATAGAAAGATAGACTTGATTCAAGAGATGTGAAACCTAGGATTGATTTCCCCAACTCCTAACTTGTGCTATCAATTCCCCTAACTCTTCCTATTGAACAAGTGCTCCAAGTTTACAACTGTCCACTTTCGTTAAGTAATTATAACTTCCATTAGTTAACTATTCCAATTAACTAATGAAGATAGAGAGGGCTACACTTATGGTTCACAGTAAGGATCAATATTTCTAATTCACCGTTTTGACAGCCTAAGCAATGCCTTTATTTTAGGTTGAAATACTGCTATGTATTTAACCCTAACTCATGAATAAAGAGGGAAACTAATTGGGGATCCTACCAATCAATTAACATGAGATTCATATACAACATGGATATGAAGAACTAACAAGCTTTATTCATAACACAATAATTATCATCACACAAGTATTTGGAGTGGTTCAATAAATCCTATATGGGTGATTTAGCCACTCATAGTTATGTTTTGGACGTGTTGGATGCCTTTTATAACGTCCACATAAACCCATACAAGTCGGTAATCTAAAATAAACTCGGAATCAAAACATCGGGATTTTTTGCTTACCTCGTCGCGCCACGCAACACGCCTCACACCGCGGCAAGGCAATATTCCTTCATATGAGAAAAATATACATCCTCTGAATCTCTGGCTTACCGCGTCGTGCTAGACAATGTGTTTCGCACCGCGGCAAGCCAATTTTATTGCTGCTCAGTTTCTTCTCTAAATTTTTGTTCTCATCTTGATTCCCGGTCGAATCTCGTGCTTCTACTCAGACTTCGAAGCTCCTTTTCATCTTATTTAGGCTCAAAATCTCTCAATTTTCTCCAAATGCATTCCTAAACAATTAAAAGCACGTAATAAACTCAAGAACACTAAGATATCAACTCAATCAATACATAAAGGTAACAAATATAAGGCGAAATCTGGCTCTAAACATGCATTTCTTGCTGAGTATCATCGAGCTCTTAGCAAGTAGTTTACCCTACTTTTTATAGCGAAAAGTGAGTGTATTACTTCAACTTAGGTCTAGTTGGGGCTATGAATAGCTGGATCATAGATGGATCTAATTGTAATTGTAAAACTGACTAAGTAAAATAGTAGTTTTATTGATAAGTTGGGGCGCAGGGCCTGAGTTGTTGCGAGTGAAAAGCCGTAACATAACTGATAAGTATGTAAATAATATGATTTAAAAAGAAACTAGAGACTTAATTAAAGTAAATACTGAGAAGGATAGTACTTTCATCGTTGAGCGGAGGTATCTGCTAGGGCTAGCTCATCGGAGGGTGCCGAGCCTCGAGATGTAACTTGTGGACCGCTGACGATCCGATGGTATAAATCCCCATTGATTAAGCGATAGTGAACTACCAGCTTGCGCAAATGTTTTCTTTCTAACTTGTCTTTGGGGAGTATTTCCTTGTCCAAGTAGCTTATCAATGTGTGACACTGCTTTGAGGCAAAACTTGTGTTTGGAACTTCAAGGTTCATCAGATTCGCGGGGATCTGTTCGATTACTACCTGCTGGTCGTCTGGATCAGTGTGTGAATCCTCGGGTGCTTCATCCTCATTCAAGTTTTCCTCATGATAGACAAACTCCTATTTGTGAAAAAATTTCAAAAGTGATTTGATTTTCTCTTGCCGATCTGGCGCACAGATGTTCTCTGTGGTAAAAACCTCATTTGCTCTATTGACCGCCAACTGGAAACTACTGAAAAGGCTGACCTCCCTGGCCCCCAATATGTAGGCTAAATCAAGAGGTTGAGTTATTGCCTCATATTCTACTTTGGTGCGTGGAACTTTCGCAGCCTTATAAGAAACCTTCCCGGTGGGTGTCCAGATCCATAAATCGAGGGTGGCTTCTTCTCCTTCATGATTCATGTCCGTGCAGACTCCCCAATGCCCGGGCTCGATTGTCCCTGTATGTTGGATTGACTCCTCCGCCTTTGGTGCTAATGCTTCCATAAAATCCGAGGTGAAGTCTTCTAAATCTCGTGATTGAATGGTCGTCCGTGGTTGATAAATAATACCGTATTCTCCCAGTTCTACGACCTATTTTTCCAATCCTTTTCAGAGCCCAGGTCTGGAAAGAATGGCCCGTAGTGGGATCGAAGAAACCACACTGACTGCATGAATGAGAAAATAAGAGTGTAACTCCTGAGTTGCCATGACCACAGCCGCAATAAACTGAATTGGCAGAGGCAGAAGCCCGTTTGGGTATGGAAGCCCCTTGCTAGCATATTTTACGGGAAGCTGTCTTCCGTCTTCTTCTTGCACGAGCACTGCGTTCCATGCTACTTCTAAAATCTAAACATACAGCAACAGGTGTTCTCCCTGGACCGGCTCGGTGATTGTTCGAAGCTGCAAAATTTGCACCTTGACCTGAGCCAATACCAAGCAACAGTGTATCACCCGTAATGGTTCATCGCGCCCTATCAATACCTCGGTTAGCCGGTACCATAGCTCTTCTACCTTGGGGATCAATTGGCTCATCCCTGATAATTGCTCCCTCAGCACCCATGTCTCTATCCTAGCCTTTCGCACCATCGTTTGGTCCCAGAAAGATTCCTCATCAATCATATTTACCTTGGCTATTGGCTCTTCATCGTGTCCTCCATCAGACATTAGATAGTCTTTTAGTCGAAGGCCCCTTGCTCCACAAGTCTTTACTCTTGTGCAAGGTAGGATATCTAAAAATTTGGTGGAGCGTTGAGGGCACTCACTTCACAAATTGTTATTTCCCAAGACACACCACTTATTACTTAAGGACCAGTTTCTTCAGTGTGTTCCTTTAATTTTTTGAATGCGGAATTAAATAAACTGTAAGTAAATGAACACTTTATTTTAGCGTGGAAAAACCCTGTTAACTTGGGATAAAAAAACCATGACCTACTTTTTCAGTAGGATTTCAATTTCACTATTGAAAGACTAACTTGGTTACAGACTACCTTTTTATTAACCTAGGACTAGCTCTAATCCTATAGTGACCCCTTTTACAATCAGTGAAGTTTCTTCAAGTACAAGACTTGAATGGTATGTACTTTTACAGAACTTCTAGAAAGTAAATAGTACAATTCAATAGATCTTACTACATATGAACTAAGACTGAACTTTGACAAGACTCAGTCTAAGGAACATGTTTTTTACTTAGTTTTCTGTAGCTTAATGACTACTCAAATACAATGAAGACTCTTTCAATGTTATAGCTCGACTCTCTCTGTATTTGTGCACCTCTTAACCAGTTGAAATGCTTCTCTATTTATAGCCTTGAAATTTGAAAAGTCTTGAGCAATTAGAACTCCAAAGCCTCCAAGAGTTTGAGTCCTAATTGAACTCGTTGCTAGGATAACCGAAATCCTTTAGCTCTTATCCAATCTTATGCAATCTTTTCTTATCTCGTGCATCCCTGCATAATTATCAAGATAAACATTAGATTTTAGGATAATAAATAATTTTCTCGCTTAATTGATTTTGCAAAATTATTTATTCAGCTGCAGTGATCCAAAGGAACATGTCATTGGATCCGTTCCTCAGTCATCAGTCAAAACTCCAAGCTTATCCAAGCTAACATTTTCCTCCTTTCTGATGATGACAAACTCATAGACTTTAGTTCATGTCCTTAATGTCCTGAACCACAACTTGCAACTTAAAAGCAACATTAGCAGAAACCTATTTTATCATTGAGGATCAGGTTCTCAACCAGGTTATAAATATCACAAGCAAAATCATACTTACTCTTCCTCCTTTTGGCATCATTGAAAAGGTTGCATAAGTTATAATTTATCAAGCAAAAGAACAAACAACTCATAGCAATTAAGGCAACTCAAAATGCAAGGATAATTCAACATAAAGCAACTGCATTAAAATGATATTAGCCATCGAAGATAATTCATCATTAACAAAAAGATTTCAACCATGGGATACAATCAGATACTACTAAACTATTCAAAAACTAGAAAAGAAAAAGACTAAAGCACTAGAACTAGTCTAAATCCCACTAGACAAAAGATGGTTTTTTGGTTCGGGTTATCAGGTGGCGGAAGGACCAAGCCTCTGAGATTTTTCTTGCAGCAGCTCAAACATCTTTTTGAGCATCCCTTCATTTGTTTCTTTAGCTTTGGTAGCCTCAGTTCTATAGTAGTCCCTTTTTTCCTCCAACTTCTTTATTTCAGTAGATTGAATAACAACTTGTTGCCTCAAGACCCTCACTTTATTGTTCAGAGGCTGTTTACCAACTCCAACCATTGAAGGACCAACTTTTACATTTAGATCACAACTGATCAACGTGGCAACACGAAACCTCTCCTTCTTAGTATTATTTTTCACCTCTTCCAAAGGAATTTTTAACTTTGCAAACAGATCTGTCAAGATAAATCCAAACGACAGTGAATGCTTTTTCTTGACAGTGACAACCCTTTTAATCGGGTGAATCATGAACCTGGGCCAGTTTATCTGCATATCACTATCCAACAGTTCCATAAGGACCAGGTCCATGAAACTGGCTATCCCTCTCTTTTCCAGCCTTGGAAACATTATCTTATTCACAAACTCAAACAAAGTTGATTCTGAGGATGCATCTAACTCTTTTGCACTGCCCTTGGTTTCTCCTCTTGAGGATTTTCAGTAAATTTTCTGGTTATCTCCAGATCAGTGGGAAGGTTAGTCAAATCTGGCCAAACCTTTTTGATGTAACTCTCATATCCCACAGAGGAAATACCAAGCAGTTCATCCAACTTTTTTGTGTCAAAGCTTATGTCTCTGTCATGAACAGAGCTAGTGATCCTATCCTTCTTGATAAAACAATTAAAGAAAAATTCTTGCACCATAGCCTTGGCACATCTCCCATTGATCTGAAGGACCATGTCCTCCAGCTTTGAACCTTGCAGTAACATCAGCAGCTAACTTTGCATCAATTGGTCCTTTTCTAGCTAATTTTCTCTGCATACTTCTCATATTTATAAGATCGATTATAGGTCGATCACTATCACTTAAAGCATCATCATCCATATCCACCATATCATCATCCTCCATGGGTGCTCTAAAAGCAACCTCTGGAGACCCCGGAGACCCATGCATGGGAGCATCCAAACGCCTAACTTTATCCCTGTCACCCTCTCTCTCAGGAACAGATCCTAACCCCTCTATTTTTTCTCCTTGTTTATCAATTATATTTAGAGGTTCAACATAGTTTACCTGAAATTGATATACAATCATGGCCCTCGACAAGTCCTCCACTTGTTCTAAAATAGACTCTGGAACTGATCCTTCCCCCTGAATATCAGGCTCAGGGTTTTGTGGAATTGGATTTTTTGGGTTTAGAGGTTGTATCCAAGGGTGAAGGTGGGTTTATGATTGGTGGTTGATTAGAAGTGGGAGTGGAAGAGGTGTTTTCAGGGGAGAGAGATATGGCAATTATACGACTTAAGAGATAATTCACTATCCTTTCTGAAATTTTGAAAAATTTGAAGAGAGTAAAGTGAGAAGAGTCGGTTAGTGTGTGATTTTATATAGAAGTGAATTAGGTAGTAGATTTTAAGTACAAGACTGATTCACTTACCTCATTAATTGAATTTCACACGTTAAGGACTCTTAGTAGTCTCCCAAATATAGCCATTAAAATTTGAGAGTCCAAGTGGGTTTGAGAACTGTTTCTCTGATGGGACTCTTATTCAGAACGGATAAACCAAGTGAGATTCTTCGTAGATTCAAGTTACCTATAGCCTTGATCCTCTAATAAAATCTGAATAATAAATAGTACATATCTGAGATATTATCTCCGAAATAGTCTTCAAGCCAATTTAATCAAAATTTCTCAATCTAAAATTCTAAGAACATAAGGGTAACATCATTAAAATTTAGCAAACTTAAGTAGAAATCATGGCATAGAATGTACAATTAAGTATGGAACTGAGTTGAAACTTCACATTGACTATAATAAAATTCATTTTTAAGCCAAATTTTCTAGCCAAATTTTTAAGTAAAGCTAAATAGACTTAGGTGAATTTAATTTTCCCTAACTCTAACATGTTTCTTTCAAAATGATCTCTACCTAAGGCCTTTGTAAAAATGTCAGCAATTTTTTTATCAGTAGGACAAAAAGATATAGTAATCAAACCCTTTTCATAATTGTTCCTCAGGAAATGATGTCTTATGTCAATATGTTTAGTCTTTTTGTGATGCACTAGATTCTTAGTCATGTTAATTGCACTAGTGTTATCATAATAGATAGGAACAGTTCCTACATCGACACCAAAATCTTGTAATTTCTGTTTAATCCACAACAATTGTGAACAACATGAGGCATCTGCCACATACTCAGCTTCTGTAGTGGAAAGTGCCACTGAATTTTGTTTCTTAGTTCCCCATGAAACCAAACACTCACCAAGAAAATGTTTCATACCTGAGGTACTATTTCTGTCAACAAGAAAACATGCATAGTCAACAACAGTGTACCCAACAAGATTAAAATTACCACCTTTTGGATACCAAAGTCCCAAGGAACCTGTTCCTTTCAGATATCACTATATTCTTTTAACAACTTTCAAATGAGATTCCTTAGGATCTGACTGAAACCTAGCATATAAACCAACACTAAACACAATGTCAGGTCTACTAGCAGTTAAGTAAAACAAAGAACCAATTATGCCCCTATACACTTTTTGATCAACTAAAATTCCATGTTCATCAAGATCTAATTTTGTGACAATGGTAATTGGTGTATCAATTTTCTTAGCATTGTCCATGCCAAACCTTTTAAGCGGTTCCTTAACATATTTTTGTTGATGGATCATAGTTCCATTTGAAGTTTGCTTGATTTGTAAATTCAAAAGAAATTGAGTTCACCCACCATGCTCATTTCAAACTCACTCCCCATCAAGCTTGCAAATTTCTTACTCAAATTTTCACAAGTAGCACAAATATTATATCATCTACATAAATTTGAACAATTAAGAGATGTTTATCGTTTTCTTTCAAAAACAATGTGATATCAGTTTTACCTCTTTTATACCCATGCTGAAGTAGGAATTCTGATAGACGTTCATATTAAGCTCTTGGTACCTGCTTGAGTCCATACAAAGCTTTGTCCAACTTGTACACATGTTCAGGAACTGTTCATTCTCAAAACCTGGTGGTTGTTTGACATACACTTCTTCCTTTAAGTAGCCATTCAGAAATGCACTCTTAACATCCATCTGATGCAGAGTGAAATCCATGTAAGTAGCAAAGGCTATAAGAAGTCCTATTTCTTCCAATCTTGCAACTGGAGCAAAAGTCTCATCATAGTCAGTGGCCTCTTCTTGACTATACCCCTGAACGACCAATCTGGATTTATTCCTGGTTACCATACCATCCTCATCAAATTTGTTTCTTAAAACTCATTTTGTTTCTATAATGGACATGTTTCTTGGCTTGGGTTCCAGATGCCAAACTTGACTTCTTTGGAATTGATTCAACTCTTCCTGCATAGTATTGATCCAATCTGCATCCTTCAGTGCCTCTTTTATATTTTTAGGCACAACAAGAGATAAGAAGACACTAAAGACACACAAATTGTGATTCTTGACTGCTGATCTACTTTGAATTCCAGCAGCCTTATCTGAGATTATCTGATCCATAAGGTGTGAACCTTGATACTTGTAAGGCTTGAGTACCAGTCCATCCTCAAAAGCACCCTGCTGAGGAACAATTCCTGATGTAGTAGCACTACAGGTTTGAGGTTTGGATCCAACATTTGTTCCCTCTGTTTTTGTGTTACTCTTTTCAGATCCATCTTGAGGAACAGTTCCTCGTGCTTCACTTCTCACATCATTCTCATCCAATGTCTGCATTTGTTGAGGGCTAGGTTCACCATGCCTCAGCATTCCAATTTCCTCATCTTCTTGTACCTGTTCTTGAGGTAAATTGTCAGATTCATCAAACTTGACATGCATGCTTTCTTCAATTTTCATGGTTTTCTTATTAAACACCCTATATGACTTGCTATTTAAAGAATCAACAAAGACTCCCTCATCACTTCTAGGATCAAATTTTCCTAAGGCATATTTCCCACTATTGTGAATGAAACATTTACAACCAAAAGGTCTAAGATGTGAAACATTAGGCATTCTTCCTTAAAGTAACTCATAGGGGGTCTTTTCCAACAAAGGCCTTGTCATGCATCTATTAATTATGTAGCAAGCAGTATTTATTGCTTCAACCCAAAAACTTTGTGGAAGATTTTCAGATAACAATATGGTCCTAGCCATTTCTTAGAAGGACTTATTTTTTTCTTTCAACTGCTCCATTTTGTTGTGGAGTTCTAGGTGAAGAGAAATTATGATCAATTCCATTTTCATTACAAAAATTGAAAAACATATGATTTTCAAATGAAGTTCCATGATCTGACCTAATAGCAACAATATGACTATCTAGAGTTCTTTGAGCTTCTTAGCAAATATTGAAAATGCATTAAATGCTTCTTGGTTAGATGCAAGAAATATATTCCATATTAATCTATAATAATCATCAACTAGCACCATGACATATTTCTTACCACTACAGCTCATTGTTCTCATTGGCCCACAAAGATCTATATGGACCAGTTCCAAAGGTTTGGTAGTACTTACCTGTTTATTTGGTTTAAAAAAAGGTTTTACTTGCTTCCCCCTGGCACAAGCCTCACAAACTTTTTCATCCATGAACTTGATGTTAGGAAGACCTATCACCAAGTATTTGGAAACCAGCTTATCTAATTATGAAAGACTAGCATGATCAAGTCTATTGTGTCATAGGAGGGAATCATTTTGCATTACACTCAGACAACTCATGCTGCCATCAGCTAGTATCAATAGATCTACTTTGTAGATATTTCCACGCCTATTTCCCTTTCCAATGCCAATAATTTCCCTTTCTTACCATTATCGAAGGATACACTTCCTCCTTGAAAGACTGAGAGTGAAACAAATAGTTCCTTGTGTCTTGTCATATACCTTGAGCAACCACTGTCCATGTACTATTTGTGGTTTCTCACTTTCGCTCTAGCCTGCAGAAGAAAACTAGGGGTTAATTGTAAGAACCCAAACTAGTTTGGGTTCCTTTCCTTGAGAAAAATGATGAATCAGATCTCTCTTAGCCCAGAATAGTAATGCTTTCTTTGTGTGAACAGTTTCGTTACCATAGAATTTTTAACAGATTTATAGGACCTGTTCCTTTATCCAACTTTTTCCAGAGATTGGCAATTTCTTTTTAAGTGACCAGTGTTCCCACAGCGTGTGCATAACCAGTTTTTAGGAAGAGTCAGATACTTACTCTTTGGATCCCATTTAGTTAAAGATTGAGATTTCACAAACCCAGTACCTTTCCTACTATTACTCTGATTTTCATGTAACCATTCTAATACCTCAGAGGACTTGTTCCATTTAACAGTTTTATTCAGTTCCTCTTTTGGTACAGGTCAAGTCCTCTTCCAAAGATCTTATTTTTTCATTTTTTTAAGCAATTTATCAATTGCAGTTTTCAATTTTTCTTCAGCAATAAGCTGATAAGAATTAGCAATGCCTTTACATTTTTCAACGATTCTAGCTTCTAAATTTTCACATTGTAATTCCTGAACAGTTGATTCAAGCGTGAGAACTCGTTCCTTTAGTATGCTATTTTTCCTTTTCAAAGTATCATTTTTAATTACAACCTTTTCGTATTCGGTTTCCAAGCTTTCAATTTCATCATGCAGTTGATCTTTACCATCCGTTAGAGATTTAAACTCATTTAACATAATGTGAAACACTTTAAATAATTTCTCTCTAGGCATGTTTTTTCACATCCTTTTTGAGTTTAGAAACAAATACCTCAACATCTTCTTCATTATCTGAATCTTCAAGAGCCATTAGAGCAAGCTCATCATCATCATATTGCTCATCTTCACTATCTTGCCAATCAACAACCATAGCTTTGGGATTTCCACTTTTCTTGCGGACCTGTTCCTTAGCATTTCTTCTTTTCTCAACATATCTCTTTCTCCATTCTTCTTTCATAACTGGACATTTGCTGATGTAGTGTTCCATGCTTCCACGTTGAAGCATTCTCCAGCCTGTTTCATGTTAGAAGACCTACCCTATCCACTAGCCCTTTTTTTTATTCAAGTATCTTTGGACACTCTGAGCTATTAGGGCCAGTTCCTTATCATCAGCAGACTTATCAACAACAGTTAAGGCTAGGTTGGGTTCAGTTTTAACTGGTTCACCTATGTTCTTAACCTTTTTCCTTAGTTCATAAGTTTTTAGATTACCTATAAGCTCATCTAAGGAAAATGTGGTAGGATCCTTACTTTCAATAACGGCACAAGCCATAATTTCCCAAGAGTTTGGAAGAACTCTAGCTAGGATTTTTTCAACTCTATCTTAAACAGTTAAAACCCTTTCCAAAGAGATAAGTTCAGATGAAATAGCATTAAACCTAGTGTATATTTCAGAAATTGATTCTAATTTTTTCATTTTAAAACTTTCATATTTAGCAAAAAGAAGTGTACCTTTAGATCTTGTCACTTGACTTGTTCATTCATGAGCAACCTGCAAGGCATCCCAAATTTCTTTAGCAGTGGTGCACCCTCGAATCCTAGTACACTCATCAGAACTAAGTCCACAGACAAGCCACTTTCTAACTTTGGCATTCTTTTCTCATTACCTCACGTCTTCACCTATGCATTCCTTTCTGGTTTTGGGAACATCATTCAATTCAGCATCTTTCTTTATTGGAATCATGAGACCTTCAGTGACTATGTCCCATAACTCATAGTCCTCAGCTTGAAGATGATCTCTCATTCTTTCTTTCTACCATGAGTAGTACTTTCCATTGAACAAAGATACCCTAACAGTAGACTGGCCCTCACCATTTTCTTGTGATGTACTCATTCTAATCCTAGGTATTAGTCTCTTCAAGGATAACCTGCTCTGATACCAATTGTTATTTCCCAAGACACGCCACTTATTGCTTAAGGACCAGTTTCTTCAATGTGTTCCTTTACTTTGTTGAATGCAGAATTAAATAAACTGTAAGTAAATAAACACTTGATTTTAGCGTGGAAAAACCCCGTCAACTTGGGATCAAAAAACCACGACCTATTATCTCAAGTAGGATTTCAACTTCACTATTTGAAAGACTCACCTGGTTACAAGACTACCTTCTTACTAACCTAGGACTAGCTCTAATCCTATAGTGATCTCTTTTACAATCAGTGAAGTTTCTCCAAGTACAAGACTTGAATGGTATGTACTCTTACAGAACTTCTATGAAAATAAATAGTACAACTCAATAGATCCTACTACAGATGAACAAAGACAAAACTTTGACAAGACTCAATCTAAGGAACATGTTCTTTACTTAGTTCCTTGTAGCTTAATGACTACTCAAATACAATGAAGACTCTTTCAATGTTATAGCTCGACTCTCTCTGTATTTGTACACCTCTTCAACAGCTGAAATGTTTCTCTATTTATAGTCTTGAAATCTGAGAAGTCTTGAGCAATTAAAACTCTAAAGTCTCCAAGAGTTTGAGTCCTAATTGAACTCCTTGCTAGGATAACCGAAATCCTTTAGCTCTTATCCAATCTTTCTTATCTTGTGCATCCCTACATAATTATCAAGATAAACATTAGATTTTAGGATAAAAATTAATTTTCCTGCTTAATTGATTTTGCATAATTATTTATTCAGCCGTAGTGATCTAAAGGAACATGCCCTTGGATCCATTCCTTAGTCATCATTCAAAACTCCAAGCTTATCCAAGCTAATACTTCACAGTATGTATCTAAGGCCGTCCCAGGATGATCTCGTATGACATGTCACAGGTGAGTATCTGAATGAGGTTGTGCTCGTCATGCCCGTGATATGAACCGGTAGAGCTAGTTCTCCAACAAGTTCTTCTTGGAGGCTGTTGAAGCCAATTATCTTGTGATGTCTTGGTGTCATCTGATGGTCTTGACTCAACTTCTACAGTATCTCTCTTCGAATAATGTTCACATTACTCCCTGGGTCCACCAAAGCTTTCTCGATCTGAAGATTCGACACCCATATGGGGATCGAGCGAGCGTCTAGATGTTCTACCTTTCCATTCAGGCTGAAGGTGATAGGACTAACGACCAATCCTAACATTTCAGTCCCCCCAGGTTGTAATATGTCATGGGGTTGCAAAGATTGCGTTGGTGTGCCGCTTGTCCCCAGAGTCCGGCACCCTCGAGCGCCTTGGTCCTTCTTCAATCAAATCCTTAGGGTGTCCCTCCTTTAATAGATGCTCGATCTCAAACATCAGGGCCTTGCAATTGACCGTTGCATGTCTGTTGCTCCAATGGAAATCACAGTAGTCTATCGTATTCATCCCGGTTGCTCCTTTTACGGTGGGCGACCACCGTACTTTTGGCCCTAGTTTACCAAAGTGATTAGAAACCAGTTCCACGGTGTTGACTCGCAAACCAAAATTTCAGAAGCTACGAGGCTCGAGTCGCTTCTCCTGGATCGAGGCCCCTGGGTGCTCCCTAATTTTGCCGTTCTTGCTTGACTTTGTGTCTTTACTTTTACAGTTCTTCCGTCTTCTTCTCCCTCCATGGACGGTCTTCTTGCTCATTTTTTTCGTTCAACTTAAGGGTTCTGTGGGTACTCTTGTTCCAGGCGGAGCTTTTCGGTTTACCTATGATGTAAGGCACTCCATGTTGATATAGGGTATTGAGCCAAACTCAACAGCAATTCTCCGGTAGCCAGCGACTCTTTGGAATTCAGGCTCTTGCCAAAAGCTACCACAACGTAATTTTTGGGGACTGCAGGAAGCTCCATGTGTCCCCTCTGAAACCTTTCAAGATAGTCTTTCAACAACTCGTCGTCGTGCTGCCGAATCTCAAAGATGTCCTCCATACACTTCTCCCGTTTACGGGTACCAGAGTGTGCTTTTTTGAATAGATCTTGCATCTGGGTGAATGACTCGATAGAGCCCATTGGTAGCTGAGTGTACCAAACAAAGGCATCTTTAGTCAAAGTTGAGCCGAATCTTTTCACTAGAGGAGACTGGATTTCTTCCTCTGAGATTTCGTTGCTCCTGACGGCTGTGTAATAAGCAGCAATATGCTCATCTGGATCCGTTGTTCCGTCGTACTTCAAGTTATTCGGCAGGCAGAAGTGCTTTGGTACGTGGATTGGTGCAGCACTTGCTTTGTATGCATGTTTGTAAACCTTTTGCTCATCTACGGGGGTAACCTGAGGTGGTGCACCCGGTGGGTTACCGATCCGATCGTGGATGGCCTTCATCTCCTTGAGGATGTCCTGGATGACAGGTGTTCCTTTGAGGTCTTAATTATTGACTGTCGTAGAACTTCAAAAAATGGCGTCCATATTGAGTCTATGATTAGGAGCGGACACTGGAGTATCTTTCATAGGCGCTGATCCTTGTGGGGATGCTGGCCTCTGAGACGATCCAACGAACATTGTTCCTAACTTTTGAGATATACCTTCGACAATGTTGACTGAGTTCTGCTCCGCCCGTGCTGATAGGAAATTGAGGAGATTAACAAGGAAACCTCTGAGATTGGAATTACCTTCGCGTGATTGATTGCCTTCACCCTCGCTGGGCACATGGACTGGCTCCTTGGCGGGATCCTTTAGTTGCACGCTGGGATTGCCAGGTTCCTATACAAACTCGGCTACTGCATCAGCAGTGTTCTTGGGGTATTGTCGTTGTTGTCTGACATGACTGCGCCTTTTACTCGCAAAATACCTACAATTGCCTGGGCTCCACGGTGGGCGCCAAACTGGATGATAATATAAACATAATTTAATCCAATTTAAAGCCACAAAATATTGCAAAAATACAATATACTATTAATTAATATAAACATAATTTAATCCATGATAATATCTCATTTGAAGGCTTCAAGGCTCGACTAATCCAATATCAAAGACGACTCTATACTCAAAACGAACTCAAGACCACCACTCCACCTTGGGGTGGGCACTAAACCAAAAAAATGAAGTACCGAACCGTACCGAACTAATTCGGTGGTACTTCAGTTTTTCGGTTCGGGTCTTGTAAATTTTTAAAGTTCGGTCGTCGATTTCGGGTATCCTGATACTTCGGGTCCCAAAGTACCGAAGAACCGATTTTTTTTTTAAACATTGAAGTATATACATGAACTAACTTATAATGCAATTATTCTAATTTGTAAGTTACATTCTCCCCTGCACAAATAAACGAAAATGTGGGATATCAATATCCATATTCTTAATAAAAAGATATAGTGTTCAAAACTGTCTTAATCACTATATATCCTATGCAATATTGACCCATTGATTTACATCATGTTGAATGTTTCCCTCCAAATAGCATCGGAGTCACCTTAAGCTATAAATATCTATTTAGTCTATATATAACTTACAACATCATGGTATCATAAGACGATGACCATTATGAGCGGGTGCAACTCTTGAGATACTGGCAACTGGAAAGCACTTTAATTCTTTGTCATAAAATTAAAAAATTCCTTTTGATAGAGGACAGTAAGAATGGGATCAAATGCTTCAATGAATTCCGAAAGGAAACTTCACAATATTATGACCTTATGCCCGACATTCATCTTCCATTTATCAGTGCCTGCATATAATTTAAGGATCATTTTTTTTTTTGGCTAGAAACTTTGATTTAAACCGAAAAATCGAAGTACCAAACCGAATACCGAATTAAATAAACCGAACTGAACTATTGAAATTACGATATTTTCTACATTTTTAAGATACCGAAATATCGAACTGAAGTTTAAAAAAATTGAACCGAACACCAAACAATAAATGCTAAAATTACATTTATGAAAAAGATAGTACTAGTACTAAATTAACGAGGACACACAATTTCTTGACATTTGTATTACCCTTTGTCTCATTCTGTTGTCCTTTGCTATGGAGAATGTGTCTGCATGTCATTTCTTGAAAGTTGCATTGGAAAGAGACACAATGAGCTCCTCCTCCCTTTCCTTGCCTCTCTCTATCCCCACATAGTACAACCCCCCACCCCCACATAATCCCAAAAAACCATTCCCCATATCCTTATTAAAAAATCAACCATTTAATTCTTCTACATTTTCTCAAGAACTGTTTAGAAAAAAAAGTGCAAATTTTCCTCTTAATAGACAGACCCCACAAACCCCATAAAGTCATTGTATGATCAATGCAAAAAGTTTCCTAATCCTTTGCTTGTTAGGATAGTTTTTGGGGTTTTATTATTATTCCCTTTTAATATTCTTTTCTTTTTGATAATTTCTTGTTCATTGGGTTTTGGATTATTCCTATCTTATATAAAGATTCAATTTTTCTGACACCCAATTCCATTTTCAGACATAAAAATCCTTGTTTTCTTGGTTTGGTTTTTGTGTTTGTTTATTTCTTGAAAAAATAACCCCATTTTGCGCTAAAATGGTTATACATATTTGGCACCTTGACTAGTTTACTTGGTTCTTGAATTTGTGTAGAATCTTGAGATATTATGGGGTGTGTTCATGGGAAATGTTGTTGTAAATATCCAAGATCTTCAGATGGTGAAAATAGGGAAGATTTGGGTACATATGCTCAGGTACAAACACATATTCTTGCTGGTAGGTCAATTGATAGTGCTCAAGTTCCTTCACATAATTTTAGTTTAGAGTATTGTGTGTTAACCCAACGTGGGTTTTACCCTGAATCCCCCGAAAAAGAGAATCAAGATAGTTATGTTGTTAAAACACAAATTCAGGGTAATCCAAATGTGCATTTCTTTGGTGTGTTTGATGGTCATGGACAGTTTGGTACTCAATGTTCATTGTTTGTTAAGGATAGGCTTGTCGAGCTTTTATCGAACGATCCTACGTTGTTGGATGACCCTGTTAAGGCTTACAATTCTGCATTTTTAAGAACAAATGAAGAACTTCATAGTAATAGTGATATCGATGATTCCATGAGTGGGACTACTGCTATAACTGCTCTTCTTGTTGGAGACTTGCTTTATGTGGCGAATGTAGGCGATTCAAGGGCGGTGTTGGCTGTTAAGGAAGGGAATAGAGTTATTGCTAAAGATTTGTCTTCTGATCAGACACCCTTTAGGAAAGATGAATGTGAGCGAGTGAAAGGCTGTGGAGCAAGAGTTCTTAGTGTTGATCAAGTGGAAGGTCTAAAGGATCCAGATATTCAGTCGTGGGGGGATGAGGAAACGGAAGGAGGTGATCCACCTAGGTTGTGGGTTCAAAATGCGATGTATCCGGGGACTGCGTTTACGCGAAGTGTTGGAGATAGTACAGCTGAAAGCATTGGTGTAGTTGCTGTTCCAGAGGTGTCCACAGTGCAGCTCACATCTAATTATCCTTTCTTTGTTGTTGCAAGTGATGGTGTCTTTGAGTTCCTCACCAGCCAAACTGTGGTGGACATGGTAAGGTTTACTTTATTTGATGCTAAAATCTACATTATTTGTTGTTTGTTTTTACTCATCTTCATTGCTTAACACATTTTCATTGTTAGCAATCTGTCACTGGTTTTGTTTATCTCTGCACGTTTAATATCAGCATTTCTGTTTGACCTGCTATGTGTCAGCAAGATAGTGCACATCTTTCCTGTCAAACCCGTTGTAGTATGTTTATTATTTCTATGTATGTGTGACTTGTGTCTAGTATGTGTATATGTATCCACTGTTGGAGTTAAATCTTTGTGATAATTACCCTAGAGGAAGCTATGCTGCATTAAGCGAGATTCTACTAACTTCTTACGCATTTGAGAGGTCCCAAAGGATTCTTGGTATAAAACTGCTTTAAGTCTGGATAATGGATCCAATAGAAGAGAATTGCAATAAGAACAAGGGAAGGAAAATGTTAAAGAGATCCACATCATACTTCAGGTAGTAATATCAAGATGGAAGGCTAACACATTTATATTCTAAACTTTGTCTCAGAAACCATTTAGGTGGATTGGAGTTACTTGGACAATAGCAGCAAACATTCCTTGAGTTTGCTGTCTAACCTCATGTAGTCTCTGTCTCTGCCTTTAAGTGTGCCACATACAGTCACTACCCTCAGCTCTAGTACAGAGTAATTAAGAATTGTCGCTTATTTCGCGTGTTTCTTCTGTAACTGAAATTAGTATGCCTTTTCTGGCACATCTCCCTTGTTGGATCAATTTTCAGGCAAGCAGCTGCCCTTGTGTCATGGGCTTTTTCATGCTCTCACCTATGATAATATTTCAAGAAAAATCAAAATATGGATTTCCTGTTTGAATTTTGAGTAGCATATTGTCTTGAATAATTGAGGGTGACCCTGGTGCAATGATAGAGTTGCTCCTTCATTACTTAGGTCACGGTTCGAGGTGTGTAGCCTCTTTGCAAAAATGTGAGGGCAAGGCTGCATACCGCATACCAAACTCTCCCTCTACTGTTCCTCTACTCGGGTAGCATTTCATTTATATGGAGTTGTTAGTAACTCCATTTAGGTAAGCTTAAGTCTGAAGACAAGTTAGTACCTAATGATGAAACATAAAAGTTACTACTATTGCATGATTTGCACCTCAATCTTAAATTAGTTGGGGTTAGTTCTATGGATCTTCTACGTACATTCCGCTCAATTCGTACCCAATTTACCCTGATATTTAATAATTTGTCCTTTAAGACAAATTTAGGGTACTGTGAAGCTAGAGTCTTTTTACATCTCACACGTGTCTTTACATTGAGAGTTTGATATACAAATCTCAAAACACTATATCCGTATAAAGGGAAAAAGAGGATCTTGACTAAGTTTTGATCTCAACTAGTTGGTGGCCAGCATGGATATTTTACTTCGATGTTCTCTATTCTTCACTAACTACGAATTTTAAGAGGTTATAGATCTTTTGGGACAAGTTTCCCATGTGATTTTAGGCCCTACATCGTCAATCACTGTTATGTCGGACCTATAGGCCAGTGCACTTTGGAGGTCTATGTAGTATGATCAAACAATCTAAGGCTGCAATCTTTTATCTTATCATACATAATAATTACATTTTTATAAAACTCACCTTGTGAATATGTTGGAATGTCGAGGCCCAATACACTCCCTTTATAATATTGGTGGTCTCATTTGTTGAATTTACCGGATTTTGATAGGCATCTTTCTATCACATAATACTACAGGATGTGTTACTTTTCCATCTATAATAATAGTACAATTCTCCTTTTGGAGCATGAAGCCTAGATATGTTAATTGTCTGTCGAAACCGACAATGCTACAGCAGATGAATTAATCAAATGAAATGTCTTCATTTATACAAACATCACAGTTTTGTTTAATATCATTATGATGCTGAGTCCTTGAAAGCCTGACCGCAGATGTGTTTTGACTTTCCTTTCCTTCCATCTTTCTGTTGCTAACTTTAGTGTCTTATTGATGGGGGACCAGTTCTTCTCATCATTTTTTTTATGCTAATGTGTCATTTAGTGTTGTTCCTCGGTTGTGAGGTGCATACTGAAACTAGGAAATCGCAGACCTGGTATTTTGCTGCGATGCTCCAATGCAAGCACCAAGGTGATATGGGGTGCACCACATCCTCATGAGTCATGGGCACTATTTTTAAAGAGCAACATAAGTAACTTTTTGAATGAATATGTTAATAACTAAAGTTAGGAAACAAGAAATTTAGTACAATAAAACTAGATAAATCTCTTTATTGAAAACACGAACTAAAGCTAAATTATAACTGAAAATTGTATATTTTTATCTAAATGTGGAATATAAAATGGTTCTTGAACTTGATTGACGTGATTTTCACTTCATATATTTCAATTTATCGACGATTTTCAACCAATAAAAATAAAATGATGATCCACCTTTTTTTTTAATTTAAAAAAAAAAAAAGTATTTGGTCTCTATTCAAGGGGGGTGTCGCGCCAATGGCGGAGAAGATGCGAGAAGCAAGGTTGCGCTGGTTTGGGCACATGAAAATGAGGAGTGCGGATGCGCCGGTAAGGAGGTGTGAGAGGTTGGCAGTGTTGGGTCTATGGAGAGCTAGAGGTAGACCGAAGAAGAACTGGGCCAAGGTGATTATTCAAGACATGGCCCATATCCAGATTACCGAGGACATGACCCTAAATAGGAAAGCGTGGAGGTCGAGGATTAGGGTAGAAGGGGTAGATAATGGTAAGGTGTCTTCTATCTTCTTAGTTGTAGTATGATGCTTATTTAAGCTATTTTCATCTTAGTCGTCGCCTTTATTTCTACTTCTGTTATCTCTATATGCTTTAGTTGTTATCTTTGTCGGGGAGTTCTAACGTGTTTGCACAATGTTTCTTTAGCCTAGGGTCTTTCGGAAACAGCCTCTCCACCTTGGTGGGGGTAAGATCTGCGTACATCTCACCCTCCTCAGACCCCACTTGTGGGATAGACGGGGTATGTTGTTGTTATATGGGTACTTTTTCGTACATCATATGTGGTTGTATGTATACGTTCTCTTACATTAGGTGTATGTGTTTTCTCCCCTTCATTTGTGCCTTTCTTAGCTACAGTTCATGCACAGCCACTGCAGACCATAATGCTTTATTATTTGAATACTTTATACTCTCCGCTTTGACCACATTGGTGGCACTTCGTATGTGGGGGATTAGTACTAGTTATGGCAACAAATTATTGGAACATTGTCCAATAACAGTTTAGTAGATTTTTCTTTTTTATAATGAGAAATCCCTAATGTCAATGTGCACGGTTCGGAACTCGGTGGATAGTGGGCCAGCCTCTACGCTTCTCCAATTAAATACAATTTGCTTCTCTTCGCTGGAAGTTTGATTTTCCCAAAATGTTTCCTAATTTTTGCCCTAATTGTTCTTCTGATGATCGATTGAACCTCTGATCGAAAAGGCAATTGTCTATGGTGGGTTTCAAAATTTAGACATGCGCCCAAGCCACATATCACTAGTTGAGTTTTTACCATTAGACCAAAGCCTTGGGGGCGAAATAAAAGCAGTTTAGTATAAAAGCTGCATCATGTGTTTTCTGACCATTAGTTTAGAACTATGTGATCAATCTTCAAGAACGAGCAAATACTTTTTACTTCATCTCACCCACCTTTTTCCAAGTCATTGTTAACATTTATTGCCTTGTTTACTATTTTCTTCTTTCTTGTGTAGGTAAATAGATATGCAGATCCTAGGGATGCATGTTCAGCCATTGCTGGAGAATCCTACAAACTCTGGCTAGAGCACGAAAACCGGACAGATGATATAACACTCATCATTGTACATATTAAAGCCTTATCCAATGTATGAACCATTTAATTCTTATTTGTCGAGTTTGTTGTTTCTTCCTATTTCTCTGGATAGAAATTCACATATTTCTACTTCGCTTTCACTGTTAAATCAGTATGTTCCTATTGTTAGTAGGAAATACTAAGAAATTGATAATGGGCTCTAGGAGCATCCATGGCTAATATTACAGGACTAATTTCTTTCTTCTCTCGTATTGTTCTTTTCCTGGTTGGGAGTTGGTTGGATAGTTATAAAATTGGATCAAATTGACAAAGTTCGATAATTCATGCTTGCAATTTCTTTCCTTCGGTGTTTCCATGGTATTACTCTCATGCTTCTCTGTACTTTTGGATTTGCTAATAAACTTTGAAGTTGGATAGTCAGGTGGTGATGCCACAGCCAAAAGTAATGGAGGAAGAACGACGAGCGCGCAGAAAGAAACATCGGAGATATGTTTCACTCCGTCCGCTTCGGAAGGTTATCGGTCTGTAAGGAGTGACTTCTCTGATGTCAGCTGCTATCATCCTGTTTCATCACTAGACCAGAGCTCTAAATTAGTTTCATCTGGCTTGTGGGTTTCACTCTTTCCTAGTTCCTACAGTTTTTATCTGTATATTGTTCTTCAAGTGATAACTTGCTTGTACTTTCTTGCAGGGGTTGAACAAAGAAAAGACTTCCAATGGTTTCCACACATGTCCCCCTATTGTAGATGTTCCTGAAATGGTCAACTCCCCTCATTTCCGTAGTCCTTGGCGGTTAGTAACAGATACATAAGAAGGCATGCAAAAGTAGATGCTCAAAACGGATAGTGTATACTATACCCTTCTACACATTTAACTGAATATTACAGGTAGCTGGAATGAACAGCAGCAGCATTCAATTGACAGTTGAATCAATATTCCTTCCCTTGTAGACATTTCCCTGTCTTCGTGTGGTTGCTAGTCTGTTTCTATATCAATCAAGATTACCTGGGTGGGTGGTATACACTTCTTTGCCGGTGACATTGTTTCTGGCAAAGCTCCATGGCTTAACACTGATGGCTCATGTACATTGGTTCATCATTACATCGAAAGCTGTTCAATATTTGCATCTTGTTGCAACAAAATGAACAAACTTTCTACTGTGTTCATCTAAAGTTGTCAGTTTTAGAATGACAATGTTTCTATCACGTTGTTTCTGCTTGGCTGCGGAAGAAGTAATTGTTGTATGATGTGTCAAAACAAGTATGCTACACATGAAATTGGTATGAAATGGTGAAATATCTGTAGAGGATGATCTCTGTGTTGAATCTCTTATGGTCCTTTTGATATTTGGTGGCCAGCCTTGGCTCTGTTTTGATTGTTTTTCACTTTACTATCATGTAACTTAAGGCATTCATCTAACTTCACTAACTTTTGCGTCTCTTGTTGGTCACTTTTATACAATTAGTAAGCAAGAAAGTTGTGGAGAAACGAACCAACTACTTAAACGAAAACTTTTATATAAAAGTCAAGTCTGTGAAATGTCAGAATTGTTACAACAAACATATCCGGTGATATCCCACGATACTATAATTGAAAGTAATTTCTTATTTTTGTTCACCATAATTTCCTTCAAGGTACATTTTAAGAGAAAAAAATCTTCAAGATATATTCATGATATTCGGAATTAATTGTTAAAACATGAGCTGAATTATACTAATGTCTGAAACAAAAAATGTCTACTGAAGGTAACAATTTGACTCGGTAACTTCTACACTATAAAATCACACATTATTTGTCTTAGAATAAATACTAAAGTATCTCTGCCTTTAATCATCATATCATCATCATACTAATATAAAAAGTGGGAATCTCTAAAGTAAAAAGTGTAAGACCTAAATACCCTTAGGGGTCGTTCGGTTCAATAATCGCGGGATTGTTAATCCCACCTCCTATGTGGGATTAATAATACTACAATTTAGGCATAAAATTTGTCCTAGTATTAGCTAATACCTAATACCAAACATGGGATAAAAATAATCCTGAATTTTATCCCGAGATTATAATCCCAATCCCTTATACCGAACGACCCCTTATAATATTGATCATAGCACCTTTAACAAATAAATGTAATTTTCTTTCAAAAACATGCATGTTAACCGTATGAAGTAAGAAGGTTCATGGTTCAATTAATGTTTGGTCCAAACTAATTATAAGAGGCAATTGAGTAGGACCACACCACTGGTTAACTATGTATTCCTCCTTGAACAGATAGATCCATTAATTGTTGAAATGAAGCGTGTTTAGAATTCTTGTATATGTATTTCATCTGGGAGTTTCGAGTTCATACCTATGCCTACAATGAATTTAGACATTAATTAATACTTACTCCATTTTATCAAAATCAGCCATAATTTATTAATTCTTTTGCGCTACTCCTAGCATGGATATATCAAAGACGGTGAACAAGAGAAGTGCACTTTTTAAACTTTTGATTTTGAAATTTGTTTTGCATTCCTGTGCAAATTTCTATATTAAAAGCTATTTGGTTTAATAAATTCTAACTAATACTTCGAGATGACGACAACAATCACGGCTGAAAAACAAATTGATGCGGTACTGCTTTTTTTCACTTTTCTTTGACAAATACATGCATTATGATCTGGAATAATCGTTTTGCCATGTTTCTTTTTTCTTATATTTTCAGTATCTACCACGATAATTTTAGTGTACTTGCATTAGCTTTACAGTTTCACTTCTACAGTAATATGGGTATAATCTTTATTAAACATGGTTAATATTAATTCATCATTTTCAGTAACCTTAGCTTATTTAGTTAAGCTATATTTTATAATTCAAATATATTTTTCAATAATTTTTTTGGGGTTCATATATAAAAAGAAAATTGTGCTCATATATAGTACACAAGCTATCACGCCAATATTGACATTCAATTTGATGGAAGTATTTTTTATAGTAAGTTAGCGCGAGTAAAGGTTTCTACATTTAAGATGTGTTGGGGTAGATTATTCATATCACATCCTTTTGGGGTATGACCCTTCCATGAGTCACACACAAAAAAAAAAAAAAACTACAATGCACTAAAATTTTAAGAAAACACATCGTAATTGTGGTGTGAAGACTGATGGTTTTTCATATTTGTTGAATCCCTTCAGACTTAGATTTTATTTACAAATTCTAATAATTTAAAATTAATATAAGATACAACGTGCAACTGCGTGAGTTCTAGGCGGTGTCTCGGGAGTTGTTCTCGCACGTTTCCATAACTAGTACTTATATTAAAAGTTCTGTCCTAGACATTGGAAAACCGTTAATTAATTCGTTCTCACACATATGAATCTGAACTTCCTTTAAATAAATTGTTCTAACGTATTAAATTATACTCCATATCAATCGTAGTACAAACCGACTCTAACATTAAAGCACTAAGATGAAAAATTTTGGAAAAATCTTAGTGGATCTTAGATTTTCACCAAATAAACTAGCAGTATCTCTTTAATCATGGAAAATTAGAGATTCCCAATAAATTATCAGTCAAGTCAAACCACAATATCCCTTCAATCTACTTTTCCGTCTACATTCATTTTTCCTATAACTATATAAAACCCATACACATGTCTCTCTCAAAAACTGTCTCTTCACATAACTTAATTCTCATATTAGTGTTTTTTGAGTTAAAACAAGAATGGCAGTGAACAAAGTTGAGAAATCAGAGGAGGAATGGCGTGCCATTCTCTCTCCCGAGCAGTTTCGTATCCTCCGTGAGAAAGGAACTGAGTAAGTTATTTCTTTCTTTTATCGGGTTTCTTTAACTGACACGACTAATTTAGATTCATGTTGCATATGATCCATTAAAAGAAAAGCTGGGTCAGCTGCTGATCAAGGGTGGATCCATCCCTTGGTTTTGTTGAGAGTGCATGCATTTATTAATACTATATATGGTGTTGGGTTCAGTTTGAACTTACTTTAACTATTTTAATGACATATGCTGCATCTCACCGACATAAGTACTATATAGCTCTGGTTGTCAAGGTTTATGTTGCAAATTTTGTAAAAATGTGTATTTTGGATATGTTTCTAATTTTGGACTAGTTTAATAATACTGTTCAAGAATTTGTGTTCTAGATGGGATATTAAGCAATCTACTGTAGATGATTTGAATCTGTTTAATTTGACTGTTGAACGGCTTGATAATATAGAAATTAACATAATTTAATCTTTTCTAAATAGAGGAACCCATGATTGTGCATAACACTACAGCTCAAGCACCTAATGTTTCAAACTTGTTACTGAATATGACTTAACATCTCATAAAGTATTATATTTGGACACAATATTCACAGTTTCACACTCTCTGTTACACCTGTTTTCTCGGCATACTTGGATATGCTTCTTTTGCTGAAGAATTAGTATTTCACAGGCCGCGAGGCACTGGGGAGTATGACAAGTTTTATGCTGAAGGAATCTACAATTGTGCTGGTTGTGGAACTCCACTGTATAAATCCTCAACCAAATTTGATTCTGGCTGTGGCTGGCCTGCTTTCTTTGAGGGTCTCCCTGGGGCGATAAATCGCTCTGTAAGTAGCAGATTTCCTCCTCACATATTTTGATTGGTTTCATATATCATGTGATATATTTAGTCAGCCAAGGACTATAAAAGTGAAGCATGCTTTAAATCAAGCAAAGGCAATAGTGTGAAGCATCTTAGACTCACCTGAATGGGTTTATGTAGTATTTGTCCGTATGTTTTCTTCTTTCATCTGTTCACCGGTATCATTGCTGTAATCTGAAATTCAACTTTGTATACATACAGCTGGATCCAGATGGAAGGAGGACTGAGATAACCTGTGCTGCCTGTGGTGGACACCTTGGTCATGTATTCAAAGGTGAAGGGCACAAGACACCTACAGATGAACGCCACTGCGTCAACAGTGTTTCTGTCAAGTTTATCCCTGAGAAAAAAACCCCTGCTTCAGGCTGTCACTCTTGCTCTTGTAAGCAGAGAAACTAGTTCTCTGCCTGATGTGCTAGACTTTTAGTACCAATGCTTATTAGTAACAATAAATCCTTGCGAGATTGTTTGACTTATAACGTTTCTTGAGAATGCTTTTCCTTTCTCTTATCTAGCTTTTCAACCCAATTTCTTGGTCATTATGAGTTTTTGAGGTTATAGACTGACAGCGTTTGAAATTGCACTAATGCACTTGAATTTATCCCCAAGTAAGAATCTATTCATGTCATCATCACAAAGTATAGCCAGTCTACAATGAAAGAATGTTAGAATGAATGCAAAACATTCATACAGTTCACAAATGATTTGCATTTTTAGGTACGACTGATTAAAAAGGAATCAAACTAAAGCTGCATTGTACTGAAAGTAGTCAAATTGTATGCAGATGGTTAAAATGTTGCATTTGAGTGAATACATCACCAACTGTTACAGGAAACCATGATTAAGCAATTAGTGCATACCAGTTTCTTCTTATAACTGTGTCCCAAGAATGAGTTTCTTCTATTAAAGGTTCAATTGAACTTAACTTGAAATCCCATCCTCATTCTTCCCCACTTTAAAGAGAGTTGCTGGATTATAGGTAAAATACTTTATGGTTTGGCATTTTGATATTTGAATGGTCCATTAGGAATATTAATTTTACGGAATAAAAAAAGACAATTGCTTCAACATTACTCATGATAGTAAAGTCTTCACAACTTTAACAGGGTTCTTCAATCTCCATAAAGATTAAAGGCAAGAGATGATTTTGTAACGATAAATAAGAAAATGGTGAAAGCCAAGTAAATTAATCTACTCTAGGAGGAGGAAGGTACTATATTATCTATTCTAGGACGGGAGGATTCTCCATCTATTAGCATACCCATCCTGCCAGCTTAATCTCTTGAAATCAATCGCACTAACTGATGAAAAGAAAGCTGACTGTGTACTACTTATGAAATAAGCATATGTACCACTCCTCCAGCCAGAAGCAGAAATAAGAGAAAGTCAGCACAACTTGTGTCCAATATGCTAAAA
This sequence comes from Petunia axillaris subsp. axillaris, assembly GCA_029990575.1. Taxonomy (NCBI): domain Eukaryota; kingdom Viridiplantae; phylum Streptophyta; class Magnoliopsida; order Solanales; family Solanaceae; genus Petunia; species Petunia axillaris. The sequence goes on from JARKNS010000008.1 coordinate 168,441,731, forward strand.
CATTGCAAAACCTAAAAATTAGTAGTAGTTTACTGCAGTACAAAAGATAATATCCACTGCTTTCACAAGAACGGAAGACTTGATGTAACATCCAGCAAAAAGAACATAGATAGTTTTACTCAGATGATCTATCCAATATGTAATATCATAATTAAGGAGTCACAACCTTGGAATTAATTTTTTTTTTGATAAGTTGGAACTAAAATTGTGAGATCCATGCTCGTGACTCTGTCCACAGCTCTCTTAACATTCTAATCCCCAGAAGTTAGTTCCTGTGTGAGGCATAAAACAAGTATCAATTAGGTATCTGTGAGCACATTAGAAGAAACAGATAAATTTATGAAATGCTACCTTTACGGACTATATGTTGTAACTTGATAGCAGTTTAAGGAATACATATAAAAAGCAGCACCACTCATAAAAAACCAAGGATGAGGCTAAAGGTCTCTATAATAGTTACTCCCACTAAATAAAATTGCAGGCACAGTTTTCCTATGCAAGGAAAACAGAACAGCTTTTGAATAATTTACAGGAAAAAAGAAGCCAATCGGGGACAAGCCATCCCATTGTAGCAAATACATGAGAAAAAGACATATTCCGGCATCAAGAGTCAAGAAGAGCTTCTTCAAGATTTTGTTATCTTAATAGTATAAAGTATAGAAAATATGTTGAATCATTAACTAGCAGGCATCTGCTTCTTAAGCAATAATACCAAACCAACATTAATATTTAGTCTTTGTAGTCACAGATGTTGACAATTACACAATCAAGCAGGTAGCAACATAAAAGTATTCTGCATTTAGGCGGCTAGATAAGACTTCTACACAAGTCTCCAAAATAAATTCATTGGTGCATTGTGAGATTCTCATTATTCAAAGAAGAGTAAAAACATCTGAAATATTCTTTTGAAGATAGACTATGCCCAAAACATAGTATGATAGCAACTTCTGAAAAATAAGAATAAATATGAAAACCAGCAATATTCCTAAAAAACCAATGAGTTGGCAGTACCCAATATACATCTATCTTTATGGTCTTTGTAATGATGGATCTAATATGTAATACTACCCAAGATTCAAGTCTCTTTAGTGATAGTCCAGACAATTATTCAGTCAGATTACAAAAAAATATGAGCTCATTGTGAAATTATATCATGATTCACAGGAAACATCTAATATATATTATTCCTTTTAAAGATTGCTGCTCAAAGTTGAATGCTGAAAGATCAATTCTAATTTCTTTCCATTTGTATCTGTTGAAAATTTCAATTCAATTTAAGAGTAGAAAATTCTCTTTCTTCCTCCGTTTATATGGATTCATACATTCCAGATATGAAGTTGGGTGGAAAAAAGATGTCCTTAAAGCGTGACCATTCTAGGATGCTGAAATGGTGCAAGCCACAACTCCAAAGTTCCCATTCTCAAATGATGCGGTCAATTCACTGCATATATTTTCCAGGACTGAAGAATTGCCATTACAATAGGATGAAAGAATTACCACACAAAACACTCTACACAGTTTATATTAATTAATCAGATATAGGGACCAGATTAAAACTACTATGAAAGCATTAAAAATGAAAAGAAATTATAAAAATGTTGATGTAATACCTGAGTACAGGAGAAACAAGACTCTCTGTGAAAGCTACGGCACTTTTAAACTTAGCAGTTTTCCTATCAACCATCATATCTCTCCACTTATGATCTTTCAGATTGGAGACAATCAACTTCTGTTCTCTATACACATCCAATACAACATCATCATCACTCACTAAACAACACAAGGGCACAGAACCAAGCGATGAAGCCGGTATTGCAACAGTAAATTTGGTCCAAGACTCCTGAACCCCATACTCTTTCATGATCCAAAAGTCAATATTGTCCACTCCTGTATCATCGAACATACAAAAACAACCTTTAAAGTCACCAGTATTATAACGTGTTACAGGAGCTTTACCAATAGCAGGTGGTGGTGGCACCTCCAAGAATGTCTCGTCAGTCAAATCATAGGCAACAATAACATATGAACCATCGGAATATTTAAAACCAGTCCAATGCAAAGCCCCACTTACGAAAACCCCTGAATCGATCACAAGATCAACACGATCAAAGAGAGAACCCTCAACCCTCCTCCACAAACCATTTCTCACAGAGTAGATATGAGTAAAACTTCTGTCATTACCCAATACTTCATACCTACTACAAGCAGAAAGAGTAACGACCTTATAATCATCATTAACAGCATCATACCCTACACCAGTAATATGAATATTATCAGCCGAAGGAAGGGTCGTAATTTCTGGAATTTTGTGGTACTTTAAGGTAATGGGGTTTATTAAATATTGAATCTTGTTCATATTATTCACCAAGGCCAAGCCATTACATGAGCCATGAACAGTGTCCCAGCTTTTGGGTGAGAGCTTACGAAACTTAAGGCATCATTTCCATTTGTAGGGCTAAAAGTGATAGTGTGAAGAGTACGAGAAGGAGAGACGCAAATGAGTTTTTGTTGTTCATATTTGCGGGAATGGAAGGTAAGGTGAGCTTTGATGAATTTTGGGTCAGAAAGAAAAGAGTTACACTGCTTTGACACGCACCTGAATTGACCAACAGACTTTGCAGGCAGCCTGGTAAGTATGTCAGCTATGATTTCTTGGGGTAATTTTTCAGCCATGATTGGATTTTGGAGGAATAGCAGATGATAAACCCTAAGGAAGGCTGAGGTTTAAGACAAGGGAAAAATGCGGGGAAATGACTGGGGGGTTGTTTGGTTTGAAATATAAACTCTCTAGCGCGTCTACAATTCTCTGGCGATAGAATCCAAGACCCCACAAGTGCGAAAATTCTTAGGGATCGTTTAGTAGCTAAAGAGTTATCCCGAGATTGTTAATTCTACTCGTATGTGGGATTGCTAGTCCCACATTTTTAGTACAAACTTGGTACTAGTACTAACCAATCCCACCAACCAAACATGAGATAACTGTAGTCTCAAATTTAATTCCGAAATTATTAATCCAATCCCACCAACCAAACGACCCCTTATGAAATATTTCATATATTTCTCGTATTAGCTGTGTTAGTTACTATTTATGGTGATGTAATAGTACATTTTATCTCAAAATCACGAGATATACTTCTCCGTTTTAATTTATGTAAAATGATTTGAATAAACAAGTAGTTTAAGAAACTTTTGAAACTCGCAGCTTAAAATACACCACAACGACAAGTGGTCAAATTGTATGCCACTTATGGTGGCATTTAAGTTAAGACATCAACTGGTGTTCATACCGATCAAGGAAATACAACTCTGAACCATAGTTAAGCTATTAATGTTTACCAGTTTCTTTCTGCTTATAAATTGGTCCCAAGAAGAGTTTCATCTAGTAAATGTTTAGGCCGAAATTGAAGGTAACTTGAAATCCCATGCTCATTCTTCCCTACATTAAGAGTGAAGCTGGATTGTAGGTAAAATACCATATAGTTTGGCATTTTGATATTTGAATACCCATTAGGAGTATTACGGAATAAAATCCTTTAATTTAGGACAAAACTGCAAGAAACTGGAAGATAGAATAAGGCAACAGTTGCAAGCGAAATAGTAAAGACAATTGCTTAAAACATAACTCATGATATGTGTTTTCTTTGGTTTAATACATGAAGTAGAGTAATTCTATATTGGACTTTTTAATAAAGCAATTCAGATTTATGCTAATCATAATTTTAACAGGGCTCTTCCATCCATGCAAGAACTACATTAAGATTAAAGGCTTTTACTACATGGTTTGTAACAGATAAAATAAATAACTAGAAAATAATCAAAAGCTAAGTAAATTTATCTACTCTGGGAGAAGGAAGCTTACTATTTAATCTATTCTAGGATGGGAGGAATCACAGTAACTGATGAAATAAAAGCTGACTGTGTACTAATGAAATACTAGGCAATATGTACCAATTTTTTCAGCCAGAAAACACATATAAGAGAAGCAAGCACAATTTATTTACAAAACATTGCAAAATCTAAATTAGTTTACTACATACAAAAGATAATATCCCCCTGCTTTTGCAAGAAGGGAAGACTTGATGTAACATCCTGTTAAATGCAAATAGATAGTTTAACTCGGATCATCTATGCAATATGTAATATCATAATTAAGGAGTAAAGACCTTGGAATTAAAATATTTTTTCAATAAGTGGGAACTAAACTATATTGAGATCCATCATCCATGCTCGCAACTCTATCCAAAGCTCCCTTCACATTCTGCTCGACAGCAGGTTAGTTCCTGTGTGAGGCATAAAACTTTCAGTTTGGTATCTGTGGGTGCATTAGAAGAAACAAATAAATTCAGGAAATGCCACCTTCTATTGACTATAACATGGTAGCAGTTTAAGAAGAATAAATGTAAAAGTGCCAATTAAAAAACGAAAGATTTGGCTAAAGCTGCATCATCTAAAATAGTTATCCTATTTATTACAATTGCAGGAGAAGTTTTCCTATGCAAAGTAAATAGAACTGCGTTTGAATAATTTGCAGCAAAAAAGAAGCCAATCAGGGAGAGCTTCTTCAAGATTTTGTTAACTTAGTAGAATATATGTTGAACCACTAACTAGCGGGCATCTGCTTCTTAAGTAATAATACCAAGCCAACATTGATCTTTAGTCTTTGTAGTCACATATGTTGATAATTACACAATCAAGCAGGTGGAAACTTATATGTTATTTCTGCATTTAGGCAGCTCGATAAGACTTCTACCGTCGAAATGCTTAAACAGTATGCACACAAGTGACCAAAATAAATTCATTGGTGCGCATTCTGAGATTCTAATAATTCAAAGGAGTAAAAACATCTGGAAACTTATCTTTCCAAGACAGGCTATGCCCGAAATGTAACATGATAGCACCTTCTGAAAAATAAAAATAAATGTGACAACCAGCAATATTCCTCACAAACCAAGGAGTTGGCTAAAGGTGCATCCTTCATAAACTGCTGAAAGAGTTGAACAAATTGCAAGCACCATTTTTCTAGGCAAAGATGATAATGTTTGCTGTAGAATTATAGGAAAAAGAAGACAATCGGCTACAGGCTGTCCTATTATAGCAGATAAAAGAACCAGAAAAATAAATGTTTCCCCTTCAAAGAGCTGCTTTTAACTTTTGCCATCTTATTTAAGATAGAATAAAGATGATCCACTAACCACCAGGGACCTGCTTACAGTTTATGTTGAGCTTCTTAACCTGTAATACTACCCAGTACTCAATATACATCTATCTTTATAGAGTTTGTAGTGATAGATCAAACGTTTAGTATTACCCATTATCTAAGTCTCTTTAGTGATAGACTAGACAATTATACAGTCAGATTACTAAAAATATGAGCTCATTTTGAAACAGTGCAAGCCACAATTCCCAAGTCTTTTTCAAGTGATGCGGTCAAATCACTGTATAGCTTTTCCATAACTGAAGAATTTCCATCACAATACCCTATGAGGATGAAAAAATTACCCCACACAGTACCGAGTACTCTATACAGTTTATATTATTGAATCAGATACAGGAGCAGATTAAAACTACTATAGAGTAAAACATTAAAAATGAAAAAGAAATTGTGAAAATGTTGGTGTAATACCTGAGTACAGGAGAAACAAGACTCTCCGTAAAAGCTGCAATGCTTTTAAACTTAGCAGGTTTCCCATCGACCTTCATATCTCTCCACTTATGCTCTTTCGTATTGGAGACAATCAACCTCTCTTCTTTAAACGCATCCAATACAACATCATCATCACTCACTAAACAAAGCAAGGGTACAGACTCACGCGATGAAGCCGGTCTTGTAACAGTAAATTTGGTCCAAGACTCCTGAACCCCATACTCTTTCATGATCCAAACATCAACCTTGTCTACTCCTGTATCAGCGAACATACAAAAACACCCTTTAAAGTCGCCAATATTATAATGCAAGTTGCCCATATTATAACGCGTTAGACGAGCTTTAGCAATAGCAGGTGGTAGTGGCACCTCCAAGAATGTCTCGTCACTCAAATCATAGGCAACAATTACATATGAACCATCGGAAGTAGTTTTACAACCAGCCCAATGCAAGGCCTTTCTTACGAAAACCCCTGAATCCATCACAAGATCCAAACGATCAAACAGTGAACCCTCGACCCTCCTCCACAAACCCTTCCTCACAGAGTACATATGAGTATAATAAATGTTATTACCCAACATTTCATATATGTTATAACGAGAAAGTGTAACCACCTTATAATCATCATTAACAACATCATACCCAACACCAGTAACGCGATAGTTAAATCCCGGAGGAAGGGTCGTAATTTCTGGAATTTTGTGGTACTTTAAGGTAATGGGGTTGATTAAAAATTGAATCTTTTCTTGATTATTCACCAAGGCCAAGCCATTACATGAGCCCATAGCACATAACCAGCTTTTGGGTGAGAGTTTACGAAACTTAAGGTTTCTTGAAATGCCATCATTTCCATTTTTGGGGTTAAAAGTGAGAGTGTGAAGTGTGTGAGAACGAGAGACGCAAATGAGTTTAGGTTGTTTATGGGCATGGATGGTGAGGTGAGTTTTGATGAATTTAGGGTCAGAAAGAAGGGAGCACCAGAGCTTTGATACGCACCTGAACTTACCAACAGACTTAGCAGGGAGCCTGGTAAGTATCTCAACTATGCATTCTTGGGGTAACTTTGAAGCTTTGGTCTTTCCCATTGTTGGATTTTGGAGGAGAAATTTACTGAGAGGGTTTTGTTTTACTAGAGTGGCAGATGAAAACCCCTGAGGCTGAGGTTTTAACGTTAACAAGAGAGAGGTAAAATGATTATAAGGTTTTTGTTGGGCTGGTTTGTGAACTAGTAGTAGTATTTTTACTAGTACTAGACTAGTCTGTCACTTTTATATCCAAGTAAGATAGATGAAATCACTTGATCAAAAGTGAAGGCAAAATGATCAAATTCAATAGTGTTCCTCTCTAGCTTTACGATGAAATCATTTGAAATTGCATTGTGGAGGTGCACTTGAATTTATCCCCAACTAAGAATCTATTTCTCTGATCATCACAAAGTATAGCCAGTCTACAATGAAAGTGAATAGTACATTGCAACGAATGTCAAACATTCATACTGTTCACAATGATATGTTTTCAAGCCTGCATAGGTGTAATGCACTGAAAGTGGTCCTGATGGTTAAAATGTTGCAGTTAAGACATCAACTTGTTTTTAGACCAAAATGAAGGAAATACGACAGTGAACAAGGGTTAACCAATTAATGCATACATTTTCTGCTTATAAGTTCGTCCCAAGAACCAGTTTCTTCAACGTTTAGCCCGAAACTTGTAATCCCACCCTCACTAAGAGAGTGTGAGTGGGTTTTAGGTAAAATACCGTATGGTTATATTTGAATACCCCATTAGGAGTATTACTATTTTACGGAATAAAAAACCCATTAATTTAGGATAACACTGCAAGAGCCAAGAATAAGGCAACTGGTACGCATGATATGTTTCATCTTTACAGAAACAAAAGGGATGTCTTTCTTCGGTTTAATAAATAAAGTAACTTTCAATTATATAATTAAAAGTAGCTACTTTTTCATAAACTACTTCAAAATTATCCTAATCACAATTTAACAGGGCTCTTACATCCATGCTAGAGCTCCATTAAGATTAAACGCAAGACTAGATGATCTTGTAAATAAATAATTTTAAGAAAATAGTTGAACGCCAAGTGAACTCGGAACGATTCTCTAGCTATTAGCATACCCATAACACCAGCTAAATCTCTTGCCAATTAACGCAGTAATGGATGAAAAGAATGGCTGTGTACTACTTGTGAAATAAGCAAATATGTACCCTTTTTCCAGCCAGAAACAGAAACAAGACAAGCAAGCACAATTCGTTTCCAATAAGCAAAAACGTTGCAAAATCTAAAAATCTGTTCACTGCAGTACAAAAGATAATATTCCCCTGCTTTCACAAGTTGGGAAGACTTGATGTAACATCCAGTAATATGCATGTAGAGAGTTTTACTCAGATCATCTATCCAAATACTCATGTAATATCATAATTAAGAAGTAACAACCTTGGAATTAAAATATTAATTTGGAACTAAATTATATTGAGATCCATGCTTGTGACTTTGCCCTCAGCTCTCTTTAACATTCCACTCCACAGAAGCACGTTAGTTCCTGTGTGAGGCACAAAACAAGTATCAGTTTGGTATCTGTGGCACTATATATAGCAGTGTTAAGAAGAATAAATATGAAAATCAGCACTATTCATTTGGCTAAAGGTGCATCCTCTAAAATAGTTACTCCTACTTATTACAATTGCAGGCGCAGTTTTCCTAAGCAAAATAGAATAGCTTTGAATAACTTACAGGAAAAAAGAAGCCAATCAGGGACAAGCCATCCTTTAGTAGCAAATAAACGAACCAGAAAATAACATATTCCAGCATCAAGAGTTCAGAACTTATTTTGTTGTCTTAATGGTACATAATTTAGAAAATATGTTGAACCACTAACTAGCAGTACCTGCTTCTTAAGCAATGATTCCAAGCCACCATTGATCTATAGTCTTTGTAGTCACAGGTGTTGATAATTAAAGAATCAAGCAGGTAGCAACATAAATGTTATTTCTGTATCTAGGCAGCTAGATAAGACTTCTACCATCAAATTGCTAAATAGTATGGACACAAAAGACCGAAAAAAATTCATCACTGCATTGTGAGATTCTCACTAATCAAAGAACAGAAAAAACATCCGGGAACAATTCTTTTCAAGACAGACTATGCCCAAAACGTAACATGATAGCAACTTCTGAAAACCAGAAACATTCCGCAGAAACCAAGCAGTTGGCCAAAGGCCATCCTTCATAAAACTGCTGAAAGAGTTAACAAAATCGCAAGCACCAAAATTCTAGGCAAAGAAAATAAAGTTAGCTATTGAATTATCGGAAAAAGAAGACAATCAGCTATAGGCCATCCTATTATAGCAGATAAAAGAACCAGACAATAACATGTTCAGATAAAAGAACCAGACAATAACATGTTTCCCCATCAAAAGATGTGCTTTTAACTTTTACAATCTTATTTAAGATAGAAAATGGATGAACCACTACCTAGCAGGGACCTGCTTACTGTTTATGCTGAGCTTCTTAACCTACAATACTACCCCATACTCAATATATAACTATCTTTATAGTCTTTGTAGTGATTGATCTAACATGTAATGCTACCCAATATCTAGGTCTCTTTAGTGATGGACTAGACAATTACCACATTGTGAAACTGTGCAAGCCACAATTACCACGAGTGAAGAATTTCCATCACAATACTCCACGAGGATGAAAAAGTCACCACACACAGTACTCTATACAGTTTATATCAATCAAATATAGGACCATATTAAAACTATTGTAGAGTAAAACATTAAAAATGAAAAGAGATTGTGAAAATGTTGGTGTAATACCTGAGTACAGGAGAAACAAGACTCTCTGTGAAAGCTGCAGTGCTTTTAAACTTAGCAGGTTTCCCATCAACCTTCATATCTCTCCACTTATGCTCTTTTGTATTGCAGACAATCAACTTATCTTCTCTAAAAGAATCCAATACAACATCATCATCACTCACTAAACAAAACAAGGGTACAGAATCACGCGATGAAGCCGGTTTTGTAACACTAAATTTGGTCCAAGAGTCTTCAACCCCATACTCTTTCATGATCCAAACATCAATCTTGTCTACTCCTATATCACCGAACATACAAAAACACCCTTTAAAGTCGCCAATATTATAATGCAAGTTGCCAATATTAGAACGCGATAGATGAGCTTTACCAATAGCAGGTGGTGGCGGCACCTCCAAGAATTTCTCGTCACTCAAATCATAGGCAACAATTACATATGAACCATCTGAAGTTTTCCAACCAGCCCAATGCAAAGCTCCACTTATGAAAACCCCTGAATCCGCTACAAGGTCGACAAGATCAAAGAGGGAACCCTCAACCCTCCTCCACAAACCCTTTCTCACAGAATACACATGAGTAAAATAACAGTCATTACCCAACATTTCATATTTGTTATAACGAGAAAGAGTAACCACCTTATAATCATCATTAACAACATCATACCCTACACCAGTAATACGAATATTATAAGCCGAAGGAAGGGTCGTAATTTCTGGAATTTTATGGTACTTTAAGGTAATGGGGTTGATTAAAAATAGAATCTTTTCCATATTATTCACCAAGGCCAAGCCATTACACGAGCCAGGAACACTTAACCAGCTTTTGGGTGAGAGCTTACGAAACTTAAGGTTTCTTGAAATGCCATCATTTCCATTAGTGGGGTTAAAAGTGAGAGTGTGAAGAGTGTGAGAACGAGTTGTGCAAATGAGTTTAGGTTGTTTAGAGGCATGGTTAGTGAGGTGAGCTTTGATGAATTTAGGGTCAGTAAGAAGAGAGCACCAGAGCTTTGATACGCACCTGAACTTACCAACAGACTTAGCAGGCAGCCTGGTAAGTATCTCAACTATGCATTCTTGTGGTAATTTTTCAGCTTTGCTCATTGCCATTGTTGGATTTGGAGGAGAAATTTACTGAGAAGCTTGTTTTACTAGAGTGGCAGATGAAAAAGTAAAACCCTAAGGCTGAGGTTGTAACTTTATGAAGAGAAGGGTAAAATGACTCAAGGTGTTGTTGGGCTCAAGTGCTTTGCTGGATGAGTAGGCTAGTTTGTCAATTGGAGTGGACTAGTTTATTACTCTGTTTATTTTTATACTAACATGCATTGTCTAGAGATAGCAAATGATAACAAGACATAAAAGGAACATAGTAGCGTTTATTAGTCTATTACTTCTCTGCATTGTCATATGCTTCCAATTTTTCTTCAAGCTCATTGACATTTTCCAATAACATGGTAATCATGAACCATGACCCTGAATCAATTTGTCCATAACTTCAATACCAAAATTTAAATGATTTTGTTCCCTGCAATAGGAAAAATGCATGTTCCTCTTTGTTGCATAACTAAGCCTCTGTGTCTTTCCTATTAATTTCATTCTTTGAATGTCACAACTAAATCATCATGCATAAATTAGTCGGATGGCTATATATGAACATAGAAGTACAAGCATCTCCGAGAAGTATAAGCAAAAGTATGGAGTACTAATTTGCATTAACTGTCATTTTGTAATTTTCACGTATTTAGAGTGTTGCCCATTAAGCTACTCTCTGTGGAAGAAGCTACAACACCACCTGAAGTGGACAGTCCTCGGCGTGTTCATAAAAGCTCCGCGCGTCAAGCTTAAGTGGAGCCAAACTGTTTGATCTCAGTTATCATGGCATTTTTACTGTTTTGAGCTATATCAATGGGAATTTTAGTCATGTGTTGAATAGGTAGCTCTACAGGGAGTCTAACACGTTTACTAGCTCTCCTCCTATTGTTATCAGGCCTAGGAACCATTCGACATCCACTACTTCCTAAGCTGCTATTTGATTCAAGGGCATAAGGTTCTTTGCTTCTTACAACTGACTGGAGAACTTTTGTACTTCTTCCTTGCTTCACCAGGAGCTTTTGAAACATCCTTTGCATTTAACCGTGCTAATATCCAAGGACTTATCTTCACATCAGCTGTATTCTTTTTCTTGGTTGGTTCCTCCATAACGCACCAAAAGCTTGATGGTATAGTTCTAAATTGAATTACTTAATGATATAATCTGTGCAACTCCAACTCACACCCAAGGAATCAATTGGACCGTTCAAGATTTTCTATCTATCAAAGTGGATTAATTATCTTCATGAGAATAAATTGGCAAGAACTTAATGTTGACGGAAGATGATCGGTGATCTTGTTTTCTAATATAATTGTACTTTGACAACAATAAAAAAATCTGTTTAGCTTGCTCAACATTGAAAATACTTGCTCTCAGGAGTCTACTTCAAAGGGCTCCTATTCAAAGCCAGGCAAAGCATTGACCACAATACCAGGTTAATTGGAATTGAAGCCAAGAAAATAGGAACTAAATTCAAAAGTGAAAAGCTAACATAATAACACTAGCACCTCGCAAACTCAATGGAGGGCTGCTAACGCCATGACTAACTGTTTAGTACTAATAAAGTCCGCAAACCATACCTGATCCTCAACAATAAGGCAGGGCGGCATGACCCATGCTGCTCGTTGGAAAGTATTAAAGGAGCTTCACTACTAAAAAAAAAGCTGAATCTGCGACCACCCTCATGCGACCGATTTTCAGTCTCCACAGCTGTGCGACCGATTTTCGGTCGCACATTCAACGAAAAAAAGTGGCGACCGAAAATCGGTCGCATATCGGTCTTTGAAAAATTTGACTTTTTTAGTCAAAGTTAGGCGACCGAAAATCGGTCGCATGTCGGTCGCCTAACTGTGACTAAAAACGGGCAGAACCCTTTTCTCCCCCATTTCAACATAACCCATTTCACCTTTAATCCCTAAAAACCGAACCCCCCACCCCATAATCAACTTCCCACCATTATAAACTCCATATAACTTTAAATTACTACTCTATTACCTCCAACATAACATTTAACACAATCTACACCTACAAATTCAAGGTAAATTTCATTTTTTAGTAATTTTTGTTATTTTTTTTAAAACTCATATAATGACTTTTTAATTCACTTTTTTTGTAGTTATTGGGTGGATAGCACATTGGTAACTCATACTTTCTAGCCATTGGATCCAATACAAAGTAGAGGTAATTTTTTTTTTTGGTTTAATAATCCGAATTTAATTATATATATATTTTTAAATAATGGAGAGCCTATATATGTTGTTTACATGTTAGTTGTTAGTTATAATTAGTTTATTCTATATAATGTGACGTATAATAAGTTGTTTTGGGTTGATGAACTTTAAATATAGGGTTGTGATGTTTGTGATTAATTATGGTAATTGTTGTGATATGTTGGGAATTGTTTGGTAGAGTTGTTTGCAATGTGTTGATGTCTTGTCATGGGTTGTGGTGTTTGGAATACTTGCTATGCATTTAAAGTTAGGGTTTAGGTATTGTTGTTTTGATTGTTCATGTTTGCAACATCTTATGACTAAACCGGATAAATTGTATGCGTTTTGTATTGCATTGCACTTACTAGATAATATGGAATTCAAACGGATCAATGGATATTCAAAAAAAGGCTAGGATTATTAAAAATTGGTACCAATTGGATTGTTCTCAATTTGGCAATTTTTGTGTAGATATGGACTTTAATGCACGTCGTTTGTGGATGGACAATAGACTTTTCCCCGGTCGGCGGGGGATAAGGCCTGAATTTGAAGAGGGTCTTAAGGAATTTGTTGCTTTAGCAAAAACAACCGAACCTTTTATAAGGTTTGGTACAATTAAGTGCCCCTGCATAAAGTGCAAATGTTGCACCATCCAAGATATGACGACCGTGCAAGTGCATCTGTTAGATAGGGGGTTTATGCCAGATTACTATATTTGGCGTTATCATGGAGAGCCGTGGGATTTGCAGGGTCACATTCAAATGCTTCAAAATATTCATGGCACTACTAGTTCTCCGGTTTTGGAACCAGACCGTAATGATTATAGAATGCTTCAAACGCGCACTATTCCTGTGCTCGAGCTGCACAAGATCAGGCATACAAAGGGTGCCAAGAAGGGCGGTGGAGAGTGGGTGGAGCCCCGCGCAAAAGAGGCATGGGTAAGTTTGTAAAATTCGATATTTAGTCGCCTCAATCCTTCAACGTTTAGTCTTTCTATTAACATCATTACTATATTTATGTTATTCAGGAAAAGGCTACAAAGGCCGTGGAAGACTGGACATCGACCCAAGCATCGGACGCCGGAAGCAGCACCCCGGCTCCCTTGACTTTCGAGAAAGAAAAGCAAATATGGGTCGATACTGTTGGAGGGGTTAAGAAGGGGTATGCTTATGGTCTTGGATCGCTATATGCTCCGGATAAGCATAATTCTCGCTTTTTGGGCTCTTCAGCTACTTCTTCTCCGTCGAGCTCCGTTGATCCTGCTGAGATGGCTCAAATGAGAGAGCAGATCGCACAGCTGTCGAGGGTAAATCAAGAAACGCAGGACATGATCAAAAAGCTCCTTGCCAAAAAGGAGAAGAAGAAAGCGAGAAGAAAGTATAAGAGCAAGCATCGCCGCAGCTCCTCTTCCTCTTCCGAGTCCGGGTCTAGCTCAGCCTCGCCCGAGCCCCAGTAGTCTTTTGAATGTTTGTAAAGTTGTATTGTTAACAATTTTAGGATATAACTAATGGTGTATGGATGTTTTTGAAATGATTGGATGTTTTTGAAATGTTTGGATTGCTGTTTTATTGCTGTGTATTGGTGTCCAGGTTTCTGAATTGCTGGTTTTTGCTGTTGCTACTGCCTGATTGCAGGATTTTTATTGCAGGTTTTTTATTGCAGGTTTTTACAGGTTTGACGACCGATTTTCGGTTGCATAGCGGTCACAACTGAGACCAAGTATGCGACCGATTTTCGGTCGCACATTCTATTCGGTCGCATACTTGATCACCATTAATTCCCAGAAATGAGACCAAGTATGCGACCGATCTTCGGTCGCAATAGGATGTGCGACCGAAAATCGGTCGCATACTTGGTCACTGTATGTGAGCTATTGTGCGACCGAAGGTCGAAATATCGACCGTTTTTCGGTCGCAGAGCTATTTGCTACCATTAATATTCCGACTACCCGTATCGGTCGCCGATCGGTCGACCTGGCGACCGATGTGCGACCGATTGGGTGGTCGCAGATTCAACTTTTTTTAGTAGTGCTTGCGCTGCTTAACACAGTTAGTGAACTAAAAGTAGACATTTGAGGACTTTGCTGACCTTCAAAGAAGAAGAAGAAGAAGAAGAAGATGATGATGATGATGATCACCTCTCCAGAACCCGTCGAGTTTGACTATGAGTTAACTTAGTTTATGCAATAGTTGTGAGTTTTTTAAGTATTATTTTTTTTTTTGTGTTTTTTTTTTACTGCATGTAGTGTTTTAATCTAATCTTAATATGATGAATATTTTTTACAGAGGGTGATCAATAAGATCAGAAAGAGGTAATGCTTTCAACGACGTAAAGGGCTAACCGTGAAAAGAAAAAGAATATAGAAGAGTAAAGGTTACTGTAACATCGTTTTTGTTATTCTGTTGTAGGAAGGGGTTGTTGTAATAGGATTATCCAGCTAGATGGCTCTACTGTTTCCAATTATTCTCTCCTCTCATTCATCCTTCAATTCTTCAACTTTTGCTGTAACTACTAATTACCCATGTTAGTATCAATGTTTTGTATTCTTGAATGATCTAAATCTTTATGTGTATTAATGCCTCAATGCTGATTTTTGTTTCTGGTTGTTTCTAGAGAGCTTATCTTGCACTGACCTTCAACTCCTTGTTGCTTTTGATCTCTGAGAGCAATTATGTAGTCATAGGTGCTAATTCATGTGTGTCAGTTTGGTATCTGTGGGTGCATTAGAATAAACACATAAATTCATGAAATGCCACCCTCTACAGACTATATGTTGTCTTTTTTTTTTTTTAGAAAATATGTTGAACCACTAACTAGAAGGCATCTGCTTCCTAAGCAATAATACCAAGCCAAAATTGATCTTTAGGACGGGAGGAAAATAGTCGAAAGCTAAGTAAATTTATATACACAGGAAGTGTACTATTTTATCTATTCTAGGACAGGAGGATTCTCTTATATCTTAGCTTACCCAACGGCCAGTTAAGTCCCTTGTCAATTAATCACAGAAACTGATGAATTGTGTACTACTTATGAAATATGCAATACCATTTTTTTTCCGCCAGAAACCCATACAAGAGAAGCAAGAACAATTTGTTTCCAAGCTAAAACATTGCAAAATCTAAATCAGTTTACTGCAGTACAAAAGATAGTATCCCCTGCTTAACATCCTGTTAAATGCTCACAGATTGTTTACTCAGATCATCTACCCAGAATGTAATATCATCCTTAAGGAGTAACAACCTTGGAATTACAATATTGTTTTGATAAGATGAAACTAAACTATATTGAGATCCATGCTTGCGACTCTGTCCACAGCTCTTTTAACATTCTACTCCGCAGAAGTTAGTTCCTGCGTGAGGCATAAAACAAGTATCACTTAGCTATCTGTGGGCGCATTAGAAGAAACAGATATATTCATGAAATGCTATCCTCTACAGACTATATGTTTTAACATGATAGCAGTTAATAAATATGAAAACCAGCTTTATTCATTAAAAAACGACGGGTTTGGCTAAAATTGCATCCTCTAAAATAGTTACTCCTACTAAATAAAATTACAGGCGCAGTTTTCCCATGCAAAGTAAATAGAATGGGTTTTGAATAATTTACTGGAAAAAAGAAGCCAATCAGGGACAAGCCATCCTATCGTAGCAAATAAATGAACCAGGAAAAAAACATATTCTGACATCATGAGTTAAGAAGAGCTTCTTCAAGATTTTGTTATCTTAATACTCAGTATATAATATAGAACATATGTTGAACCACTAACTAGGGGTATCTACTTCTTAAGCAATAATACCACCCCAACATTGATCTTTAGACTTTGTAGTCACAGATGTTGATAATCACACAATCAAACAGGTAGCAACATAAATGTTAATTTCTGAATTTAGGCAGCTAAATAAGACTTCTACTCTCTAATTGCTTAAACAGTATGCACATAAGTGACCAAACTATATTCACTAGTGCCTTGTGAGATTCTAATTATTCAAAGACGAGTAAAAACATCTGGAGACTTACTTTCCAAGACAGATTATGCCCAAATGTAACATGATAGAAACTCTTGTAAAAGAAGAATAAATATGATAACCAGCAATATTTCTCAGAAACCAAGGAGTTGGCTAAAGGTGCATAATAAACTTCTGAAAGAATTAACAAAATCGCAAGCACCATTTTCTAGGCAAAGAAAATAAAGTTTGCTAGGGAATTATAGTAAAAAGAAAATCCGTTACAGGCCATCCTATAATAGCAGATAAAAGAACATGTTTCCCCATCAAAAGAGCTGCTTTTAACTATTGCCATCTAATTTAAGATAGACAATAGATGAACCACTAACCAGAAAATAACCGCTTACTGTTTATGTTGAGCCTTAACCTGTAATATTTCCCAGTACTCAATATACATCTTCTTTATAGTCTTTGTAGTGATAGATCTAACATGTAATACTACCCAATATCTAAGTCTCTTTAGTGATAGGCTCGACAATTATACAGTCACATTACTAAGAATACGAGCTCATTGTAAAACGGTGCAAGCCATAATCCAAAGTATTCATTCAAGTGATTCAGTCAAACCACTGTATATTTTTTTCCAGGACTGAATAATTTCGATCATAATACTCTATACAGTTTATATTATTGAATCAAATATAGGGACCAGAATAAAACTACAATAGAGGAAAACATCAACAATGAAAAGAAATTGTGAAAATGTTGATGTAATACCTGAGCACAGGAGAAAGCAGACTCTCCGTGAAAGCTGCAATGCTTTTAAACTTAGCAGGTTTCCCATCAACCATCATATCTCTCCACTTATGCTCTTTTGTATTGCAGACAATCAACTTCTCTTCACTAAAAGAATCCAATACAACATCATCATCACTCACTAAACAAAACAAGAGTACAGAATCATGCGATGAAGCAGGTTTTGTAACACTAAATTTGGTCCAAGAGTCCTCAACCCCATACTCTTTCATGATCCAAACATCAATCTTGTCTACTCCTATATCACCAAACATACAAAAACACCCTTTAAATTTGCCAATATTATAACGCCTTAGATGAGCTTTAGCAATAGCAGGTGGTGGTGGCACCTCCAAGAATGTCTCGTCACTCAAATCACAGGCAACAATTACATATGAACCATCCGAAGTACTACCACCAGCCCAATGCAAAGCCCCATCTACGAAAACCCCTGAATCCGCTATACGATCAACACGATCAAAGAGAGAACCCTCAACCCTCCTCCACAAACCCTTTCTCACAGAGTAGATATGAGTAAAAATTCTGTCATTACCCGACATTTCATATCTATTATAATGAGAAAGAGTAACCACCTTATAATCATCATGAACAAGATCATACCCTAGACCAGAAATTCGATCGTTGCACTTCGGAGGAAGACTCGTAATTTTTGGAATTTTAAGGTACTTTAAGGTAATGGGGTTGATTAAGAATAGAACCAATTCTTGATTATCAACCAAGGCCAAGCCATTACATGAGCCCATAGCACAACACCAGCTTTCGGATGAGAGCGTACGAAACTTGAGCATTCTTGAAAAGCCATCATTTCCATTAGTGGGGTTAAAAGTGATAGTGTGAAGAGTGTGAGAACGAGAGACGCAAATGAGTTTTGGTTTTTCTTTATGGTTCTTGAGGTGCGCTTTGATGAATTTTGAGTCAGTAAGAAGGGAGCACCAGAGCTTTGACACGCACCTGAACTTACCAACAGACTTAGCAGGCAGCCTCGTAAGTATTTCAACAATCACTTCTTGTGGTAATTTTTCAGCTTTGGTGTTTGCCATAGTTGAATTCTGGAGGAGAAAACTGTTTTACTAGTAGTGGCAAATGAAAAACCCTAAGACTCAGGTTTAAAGGAAGAAGATTCTTTTCTTGGGGAATATTTCATACAACGTCGATAGTGTTAGTTTTATGGTGAGGTCAGAGTACCTGTTCCTTTTATTGCGGAAATCACCTATTGCAATGTACACTTAGATCTAAACAATTTGTTCCACTATTTCATATTTTCTCAATCCCGGTCTTTTGCTTTTTTTATCCTTCATTGCAATATGCTTCCAATTTTTGACATTTTCTAATAACTTAGTAATCACGAACATGATCCTGAATCAATTTCTGCATATCTTCAATACCAAAACTTAAATGATTTTGTCCCTGCAATAGGAAAAGTGCATGTTTAATACCAAAATACTCCATAATGGAACTACAACGCTTTCTCTGTTGTATAACTAAGCCTCTGTGTCTTTCCTGTTAGTTTCATTCTTTGAATGTCACAACTAAATCATCATCCATAAATTAGTTGGATGGCTGTACATGAACATACAAGTACAAGCATCTCCGACAAGTAAAAGCAAAATTTTTGCATTAACTGTCATTTTGTAATTTTCACGTATTTAGAGTATGCCCATTAACCTACTCTCTGTGGAAGAAGCTACAACACCACCTGAGCCAAACTGTTTGATCTCAGTTATCATGGCATTTCTACTGTTTTGAGCTCTATCACTGGGGATTTTAGTCACGAGTTCAATGGGTAGCTCTCCAGGGAGTCGAACACGTTTACTAGCTCTCATGTTATCAGGCTTAGGAACCATGCGACCCCCACTACTTCCTAAGCTGCTATTTGATTCAAGGGCATAAATTTCTTTGCTTCTTACAACTGGCTGGAGAATTTTTAATTTCTTCCTCACTTTTTTTTTCCACATAATTTCTTCCTTGCTTCACCAGCAGCTTTTGAAACATCCTTTGCATTCAACCGTGCTCCTATCCATGGACTTATCTTCACATCAGCTGGATTCTTTTTCTTGGTTGGTTCCTCCATCATTGTCTTTTTACCAGATGAACTGACCAATAGGTGGAACTACATCAAACTGCAGGGAACCATGTTAAGATTAAAAGAACGTCGATCATTTAACATTTTTTATCCATACAAAAGCTTTAAGCATACACTATGCAGCTCAGGAGTTATAGTTGGTATGTAATAAATGAAAATCGGTTTAAATCCCTTTACGTTTAATGGAGGAAGGAAAAGTAGAGGAAGAAACTAAATTGGAAGCATTACATCAAACTATACATTCAGATTACAGCCATAACACATCAAAGCCGGATGATGTCAGTTCTAAATTTAGAGTACTTATCTATGATTGAATCTGTGCACCTCCAACTCAAGCCTATAATCCGATCAGCTATTTGAAACAAACAAACAAGTACCAGAAGTTAACAAACAAACAAGTACCAGAAGTTAACAAAGGCCCATGTAAAGATCCAACTTTTTAACCTCATCGAACATGCGGTACTATATATTCAGGAGCTTGTATCTTTGTTTAAATCCCCAACGGAGTTGATAACACCCACAACCCAAAGAATCAATTGAAGAGGAAGTCAAAGTGGATTAATTATCCTAATGAGATTAAATTGGCAAGAACTTCCTTCTGACAGCACATGGTCCTGTTTTCTAATATACCTGTACTTTTGACAACAAAAAAAAAAAATATCTTATCAGCTAGTTCAACATTCAATCTTGCTCCCAGGAGTCTACTTCCTCTACTTCAAAGAGCTCGTATTAAGAACCCGACAAAGTATTGACCACAATACCAGGTTCTTGGAATTGAAGCATAGAAATAGGAACTAAATTCAAAGCTGAGAAATCAGAAAGACAATTATGAACTAGCACTCAACAGAGGGCTGCTAACATCTGTTAAACCATACTTGATCCTCAAAAAAGGCGAGGCAGCGTGCACCATGCTGCTCGATGGAAAGTATTAAAGGAGCTTGCGCTGAATAACCCAGATAGGGAACTAACAGTAGACTTTTGAGGACTTTGGTGACCTTGCTCTTGATCTCTGAGAGCATTGATGTAGCCATATATAGGTGCTAATTCCCTATCATCCAAGCAAACATATTGTCAGCTGATAGAAAAACCTGGCAAAAGGCTGACCTTTACGATAAGTATGTGAAAGAAGAAAAGGTGAGAAAGTGGCAGGGTTGCTATCATGGCCAATATGGTGCAGACTGCCTATGACCAAGATGTTTTATTAAAGATAAAGGCAAAGGCCAATTGCTCTAGATTTATCATTTTCATTTTCTAACACTATGCAGTATCAGTATGACAGTTGTGTTGCTTCTTTTTATGTTGACAACTCCCTTTCCAAAATAGAACTATCATAATGGCATGAAGAAATATGGGCCTAACATAAGTGAAAAAATGCTAGAATACTCACCACCACTATTATTAAGCTAATCCTAATTTGGAGGTGATTTCGACAGATAATTCTTCTCAATAAAGCATCAGATCAGTACAAGAATTCCAGTTGACCACTGACGTATAAGCAGCAATTTCAAGTCCAAAGTGCTCAGAGCATGTATAGTCCTGCCAATAATCATTTAAACGGAAAATGCACAAATACGAAATGCTTAATGTCTGAGGTGACTCCGAGTGCGGGCAAGTTTTCTTCAGAAAATAAGGGGATAGGAAAAGATTCTCAGATCCAACATGGGAGGTTCTCATTGAATGTTGCAAAGTGGGGCAAGACGGGTATACTGATAACCACCCTCCCTCCCTCCTAAATAAAGAAGACGAAAGAAAGGAGAAAGGGTGGGGGAAGGAGGGTTTGGGGGGTGGGGGGTGGAGATGAAGGAAGAAATACTGATTTCAGGTAGCAGATGCACCCTTAGATAGAAGCAAGTGCTTGATACAACGGAAACCATGAGTGCAAAGAACTTCCGGTAGTTCCTTTTACCTGTACAGTTGTTTAGCCACTACAAAACCCGAAAAAAAAAAAATTAGAACACGCTCTGTGCTTCAAGCTGAAGTGGAGCCAAACTGCTTGAGCTCTCAGTTATCATGTCATTTCTACTGTTTTGAGCTATATCACTGGGAATTTTAGTCATGGGTTCAATAGGTAGCTCTACAGGGAGTCGAACACGTTTACTAGCTCTCCTCATATTGTTATCAGGCCTAGGAACCATGCGACGTCCACTACTACCTAAGCTGCTTTTTTATCGAAGGGCATGAGGTTCTTTGCTTCTTCCATCTAGCTGGAGAATTTCTTTTTTGCTTCAGCAGCAGCTTCTGAAACATCCTCTGCATTCAACTGAGCTAATGTCCATGGACTGGATTCTTTTTCTTGGTTGGTTCCTCTATCTTACCAAGTGAACTGACCAATACAGTGTCAGGTGGAAGTACATCAAACTGCAGCAACCACAAAAAATTTAAAGGAAAGCTGGTAGCTTAACATTTTTTACCCATACGAAAGTGTTAAGCATATACATCCAGCTCAAGAGTTATAGCTGTTGCGTAGTGATGAAAATGGGTTTACATGAGCTTTACGTAGTGATGAAGTGCCAGCCATAACGCACCAAAGCTGGATGGTGTTAGTTCTACATGTGAATACTAAACTATGAACTGGATTAATTATCCCCATGAGAAAGTAAAACCCACACCCAAGGAATCAGGTGAAAGGAACTGTTCAAGATTTTCTATCTATCAAACTGGATTAATTATCCCCATGAGAATAAATTGGCAAGAACTAATTGTTGACAGCACATGATCCTGTTTTCTAATACACTTAGGGGTCGTTCGGTTCCTCTAGCCGTTATTCCGGGATTGTTAATCCCACCTCCTATATGGGATAGAATTATCCCATGAATGAGGTATAAAATTTATCCCATGTTAGTTAATACCACCAACCAAACATGGGATAATTATAATCCCAAATTTAATCCCGGGATAAGTAATCCAATCCCTCGTACCAAACGACCCCTTATACTTTAGCAACAAGAAAAATTTTGTTTAGCTTGCTCAACATTGAACATACTTGCTCTCAGGAATCTACTTCGTCTACTTCAAAGAGCTCTTATTCAGGACCAGGCAAAGCATTGACCACGATGCCAGGTTAACTGGAATTGAAGCTACGAAAATAGGAACTAAATTAAAAAGAGAAAAGCTAAAAAATACATTTATGAACTAGTACCTCGCAAACTCAATGGAGGGCTGCTAACGCCATGACTAACTGTTTAGTACTAATAAATACCGCAAACTTATCATAATTGGTTCCCTGATAAGCCATACCTGATCCTCAACAAAAAGGTGAGTCGCTGTGCACCATGCTGCTCGATGGAAAGTATTAAAGGAGCTTGCGCTGCTTAACCCAGTTAGGGAACAAACAGTAGACATTTGAGGACTTTGTGGACCGGCAACTCTTTGTTGCCCTTGATCTCTGAGAGCAATGATGCAGTCATAGGTGCCCGTCATCCAAGCAAACACATTGTCAGCTGATAGAAAAAACAACGAGAGATAGGATCACCAGATGATAAAAAGGCTAGTCTCCTATATGAGAAGTATGTGAAAGAAGAAAAGGTGAGCAAGTGGCAGGGTTGCTATCTAAGTTGCTCGGACACGGGTGCGGGTGTCTGACACGGGTATGGATCTAGAGGTCGGATCCGTCGAGAATTAAATTCTAAGATTCGGGGATATGGATCCTGGTACGGATACGGGTGCAGGGATTCGGCTAAAAGTAATTCCAAATAAATAAAAATAAAGTCATAATCTGATCCTACGCTTTTTGCTGGCCTTAATAAACCTTCCCCATTAGATTTCTGGTTGAAGTAATGTAGGAAGACATTATATGAGAGGTAAAGTCTTCAAATTTACCCTAGCTTTAGTTCTGATTTCAGAAATCAAATTGTATCTTCTCTTGAATTTTTCCGTCACCCGTGGTCAAAGTACCCATAAATGTTTGACCAAATCCGGTACGGATCCCACACCCACACCCTTACTAGTGTCGTGTCGACACGGGTGCGGCACCGAAAGTGCCATGTCCGAGCAACTTAGGTTGCTATCATGGCCAATATGGTGCAGACTGCCTGTAACAAAAAAACTAACTGCACACACATTTCAGAGAGGAAATTATACAATGACCAAGATGTTTTATTAAAGATGACAAAGACCAAGTTCTCTAGATTTATCAATTTCATTTTGCAACACAACTTGTTGGTATGAACCGTTGTGTTGCTTCTATTTATGTTGACAACTCCCTTTCCCAAAGTAGAACTATCATAATGGCATGAAGATATATGGGGCCTGACATAAGGGCAAAATGCAAGAATACTCACCACCACTATTACTATGAGAACAACAGAAAGTGCTTTCCTAATTTGGAGGTGATCTCCACAGAAAGTTTCTTCTTTCCAATAAAGCATCAGATCAGTACAAGAATTCCAGTTGACCACTGAAATTTAAGCTGCAATCTCAAGTCCATAGAGCACAGACCATGTATAGTCCTTGTCAATAACAAATTAAATGGAAAATGCACAAATATGAAATGCTTAGTGTCTCAGGTGAATCCGAGTGAGGGCAGGTTTTCTTCAGGAAACAAGGGGTTAGAAAAAAAAACTCAGATCCTACATGGGGATGTTCTCACTGACAGTTGTAAAGCGGGGCAAGACGAGTATACTGCTAGGTGATAACCAATGAAAAGATGAAGGAAGAAACAACTGATTTCAGATTGAAGATGCCATTTCAGTTGTCAGGTAGCAGATGCACCTTAGATGGAAAAAAATATCTTAATAGCCTATCGGACTCAGGACCTAACAAACATAGAATACTATATCTGTCTAGACAGTTAAAGCTAACAAAGAGTGCTTGATCATACCAGGAGGACAGCGGAAACCATGAGTGTAAAGAACTACTGGTAGTTCCCCCCCCCCCCCCCCCCCCCCACAAAAAAAAAAAAAAAAAAAAGAGGAGATGTTTACATATATGTAGAGACAAGCATCTATGCAATATATATTTAAATTTCAGACACTCAAGGTTGTTATATACCCTGCAATTATGATCAAACTGATCTAGCATACATTTCTCGTATACTCTACAGTGCTTACTATATTTAAATACCTGCAAGTTGTTATCCAGCATTTATTAGTAAGTTATGCACATATATTTCAGCATTCTATTTAAAAATAAGAGCAGCTTTAGCAAGCTAAGCACTACAAATATAAAATATATTCTAGTTTTAAACCTAGATAACTTATCAAAAATGCTCATAATTAGAGGGTGCTTCTGTAACCCAAAGTGCTTCCGAAGTTATGAATTATTCTTGTTATACATACGACTTTTTTCAAAAATATTCTCACTTCAGAACATAATGGTGCCACTAAATTAAAGAACTAAAATGATTGGAAGTGAAGTTACACACCTCTACTTCACAGACTGCAGTAAAGCATGACATCATCACTCATCTGTTGCTGAGAAGACTCCTCATGTCTACCAGCACCACATGTCCACCAGCACAGCTACACATAAGAGAACAAGGTAGTAAAGCCAGTAAAGCAAGATCTTTGATGAGTATTTGTAATTTTCTTGTCAATTGCATTGTGATCTGCAGCTGGTTCAGCTCCTTTATTGCTTTTCCCGGACGTATTTTCCCCTATTAAGCAGCATTAGCATCCTATATAGATGAAGATGTCTCACAACCTAATTTAGAGTCCTTAACTTGGACATGTTTTTTATTATCTAGCTTCTTCAGATATTTCTTGGACTTTAAAACTCCTGGATCAGCAGCGCACACCAAATATACAAGCCAAATGTACTAATAATCCGGAGGAAACAAAGGATCATATTATCAGACGCCTTCAAATGAAAATTTCATCGTACAACATCCAAAGGAAAAAGCAGAATATAATCTAGAAAGTACAGTGAAACACATAAAAAAAGATCTGTAACACTAGTTCACAATCAAGAATCAGTAGACAGATAAAAGATAGATCAGAGTTCTTCATTGCCAAGATTCATGCAATACCATAAATGACTTGCATCGTATAATGAGCTGAAAGTGGTCAAATCGTATGCTACTGATGCTATGTATTTTCCCCAATTGAAGCAGCATTAGCATCCTGTGTAGAAGAAGTTATCTCACAACATAAGTAAGACTCCTTAACTTGGACATACCTTTTATTATCTAGCTTCTTGAGATACTTCTTGGACTTAAAAACTTCTGGATCAGCAGGATCAACAGCAGCCACCAAATATACAAGAAAAATGTACTAATGATCTGGAGAAAACAAAGGATCATATTATCAGACGCCTTCAAATAAAAACTTTCATGTTACAACATCCAAAGTCCCGAAACAGTTCACCTATCAGGTTGTTGAGCTTTATTTAAGTTGGAAAAGGACAGGTATCTATGTCACCGATCTTATTAAATATTCTTTTGACATTATATAAAGGAATTGCAAAATATAGTACCTTCTTGAAATTTTCTTGAATAGAAATCAATATCCTGCTACATGATAATGTAAGATACATAATAATTCATTCTACTAAGCCCAATTTTCAGCTGCATAGTTCCTGAACCTTCAAAAACTACAATTGGCAGCTAAGTATGATAAAGAAGACATCTAGGATCATAATTTCTAGATTAAATAAAAACAAGGCTTTTCCCAATAGATTAGAACAACCCACTTTGGCACAAAACACAACTTTATATCTAGTTGTTCTATATCAAATAAAACTTCAGTAACTCTCCAAGATATGAATAATCTTCACAGTCATGAAGAGAGAACTACTTAAGAAAAAGAAGAGGGACTACTGAAAAAGTAAAACATAGTGAAATTTCATGGAAAGAGGAGAAGGAAAAGCAGAATATAAACTAGAAAGTACAGGGAAACACATAAAGAAAAGAGCTGTAACACTAGTTCACAATCAAGATTCATTAGACAGCTAAAAGATAGATCAGAGTTCTTCATTGCCAAGATTCATGCAGTATCATAAATGACTTGCATCGTAATGAACTGAAAGTGGTCAATTGTACATTACTGATGGTCAGAGGCATTTCCAAAATTTAAACTTAATGGTCTGAATCTTTGAGTTATTAACACCGAACAGGATACATTTTGACATTCTGGGTTTAGATTTCATATTTGTTGAAATTCTAGCTTTTTCTATTTAACATAAGAATTTATCTGTGTCAAAAGTACGAGTTTAATTGAACCCGTAAACTACAAGCTACATCTATTTCTGTTGATGTTAAAATGCTGCACTTAAGTTGCAGTCTACAAATTAAAGTTACAATACAACACTAACCATGGTTAAAGAGAATCTATTTATGTGATCATCACAAAGTATAGCCAGTCTACAATGAAAGAATATATTGGAACAATTCACAAATGATTTGCATTTTGAGGTACAGTTGATTGACTAAAAAAAAGGCATCGTAATCTGCTGCATGATTAGGACATTGCAGTTATTTTGGTAATAAAAGCTGCATCGGTATAATATGTGTAAAGAGTAGAATCTTAGTCTGCTTAGGATTACATGTTGCCGCCTTACTTGAAAAAGTCTGCCTGTAAATGAACTAGTCCTATTACTTGCCAAGATGTGTAGTTTGGTTAGGACTCCTACGCCCGATCTGTACAAGTACATAAGTTTCCAGAGCCACAAGATTGCTTTTATGGTATCAAGAGCCATACTGGTTTAACAACCATCTCCTTTAATTTTGTGATAATCACCTTTTTCCCCTGTGTCTGTGGCTTCTGAACATAGTCTTAACTGAATCTCTGCTAATTCAAAAACTGCTCCTTCTACTCAACACTATCATTCAACATGACTGAAGAAACAAAGCAGTAATTACCGTGGCTTCTTCTAACAACCCCATGGTTCGGTATTTTCCTACATTGAATCTCGCTCATCAACTACCCATCAAACTCACATCTTCAAACTCACTTATATGACATGTTGTTGAATGAAGAACGACATGAAGCCCCCTACTGTTATAGCATCTGCTCAATACACACAAAGTTCACTTCCATTAACATGAGTTCGTGGTAGAGGTCGTGAAAGTGGTCAAATTGTATGCTACTGATGGTTAAAATGTTGCATTCAAGTTAAGACGTCAATCAGCATTTACACAAAACAAGGTAATACGATTATGAACCATGGTAAAACTATTAATGCATACCAGTTTCTGCTTATAAATTTGTCCCAAGAACGAGATTCTTCTAGCCTCATTCTTTCACAAGTTAATAGAGAGGGTGGATTGTAGGTAGAGTACCATATAGTTTGGCATTTGATATTTGATTACCCCATTAGGAGTATTACGGAATAAAATCCCATTAATGTAGGACAAAACTGCAAGAAACTGGAAGCACGAATAAGGCAACAGTTACAACCGAAATAGTAAAGACAACTGCTTAAACGTAACTCATGATATGTTTCTTCTTTATGAAAAAAATAAAAAAGGGATGTGTTTTTCTTTTATTCATGAAGTAGAGTAATTCTAATTTGGACTTTTCCATAAAGTAATTCAGAATTAATCTAATCACAATTATAACAGGGCTCTTCCATCCATGCTAGAGCTCCATTAGGATTAAAGGCAAGTACTAGATGATTTTGTAACAGATAAAAAAATATTTTAAAGAAAATATTCAAAAGCTAAGTAAGTTTATCTACTATATAAGAAGGAAGCATCCTATTTTATCTATTCTAGGACGGGAGAATTCTCTATCTATTAGCATACCCATACGGCTAGCTAAATCTCTTGCCAATTAATCACTGTAACTGATGAATAGAAAGCTGACTGCATACTGCTTGTGAAATACGCAATATGTACCATATTTCCAGCCATAAAAACATAAAAGAGAAGTAAGCACAATTTGTGTCCAATATGCTAAAAACATTCCAAAATCTAAAAATTAGTTTACTGCAGTACAAAAGATAATATCCCCTTCCTTTCACAAGATGGGTAGATTGATAGTGTAACTCAGATCATCCATCCAAAATGTTATACTATCATCCTTAAGGAGTAACAACCTTGGAATTAAAATATTGTTTTGATAAGTTGGAACTAAACTAGATCGAGATCCATGCTTGCGACTCTGTCCACAGCTCTCTTAACGTTCTACTCCACAAAAGTCAGTTCCTGTGTGAGGCATAAAACAAGTAAAATCAGGTATATGTGAGCGCATTAGAAGAAACAGATATATTCATGAAATGCAATCCACTAAAGACTATAGATGTGGTAACATGATAGCAGTTTAAGAAGAATAATCATGAAAACCAGCACTATTCATTAAAAGACGACCGATTAGGCTAAAGGTGCATCCTCTAAAATAGATACTCCTGCTAAATAAAATTGCAGGTGCAGTATTTCTATACAAGGTAAATAGAACGGCTTTTGAATAATTTACAGGAAATAGAAGCCAATCAGGTACAAGCCATCCTATAGCAGCAAATAAATGAACCATAAAAATAACATATTCCAGCATCAGGAGTTCAGAAGAGCTACTTCAAGATTCTGTTATCTTAATAGTAGTATATAATATAGAGAACATGTTGAACCATTAACTAGCAGGTACCTGCTTCTTAAGCAATAATACCAAGCCAACATTGATCTTTAGCCTTTGTAGTCACAGATGTTGATAATTACACAATCAAGCAGCTGGCATCATAAATGTTAGTATTTCTGTATTTAGGCAGCTAGATAGACTTCTACTGTCAAACTGCTTAATCAGTATGCACACAAGTGACCAAAATAAATTCAGTAGTGCATTGTGAGATGCTAATTATTCAAAGAAGAGTAAAAACATCTGGAAACTTATCTTTCCAAGACAGATTATGCCCAAATGTCACATGATGGCAACTTATGAAAAATAAGAATAAATATGATAACCAGCTATATTCCTCAGAAAGCAAGGAGTTGGCTAAAGTGCATCCTTCGTAAACTGCTGAAAGAGTTAACAAAATCGCAAGCACCATTTTTCCAGGCAAAGAAAATAAAGTTTGCTAGGGAATTATAGTAAAAAGAAAAACAGCTACAAGACATCCTATAATAGCAGATAAAAGAACATGTTTCCCCATCAAAAGAGCTGCTTTTAACTATTACCATCTTATTTAAGATAGACAATAGATGAACCACTAACCAGAAAATAACAGCTTACTGTTTATGTGGAGCCTCTTAACGTGTAATACTTCCCAGTACTCAATATACACCATCTTTATAGTCATTGTAGCGGTAGATCGAACATGTAATACTACCCAATATCTAAGTCTCTTTAGTGATAGACTCGGCAATTATACAGTCAGATTACTAAGAATATGAGCTCATTGTAAAACGGTGCAAGCCACAATCGTATTCCTTTATCAAGTGATTCAGTCAAACCCCTGTATATTTTTTTCCAGGACTGAATAATTTCCATCGCAATACTCTATACAGTTTAAATTATTGAATCAGATATAGGGACCAGAATAAAACTACAATAGAGGAAAACATCAAAAATGAAAAGAAATCGTGAAAATGTTGGTGTAATACCTGAGCACAGGAGAAACAAGACTCTCTGTGAAAGCTGCAATGCTTTTAAACTTAGCAGGTTTGCCATCAACCTTCATATCTCTCCACTGATGCTCTTTCGTACTGGAGACAATCAACTTCTCTTCTCTAAACCCATCCAATACAATATCATCATCACTCCCTAAGCAAAACAAGGGTAAAGAATAATGCAATGAAGCCGGTCTTGTAACAATAAATTTGGTCCAAGACTCCTTAACCCCATAATCGCTCATCATCCAAACATCAATCTTGTCAACTCCTACATCACCAAACATACAGAAACACCCTTTAAATTTGCCAATATTATATCGCACTAGACGAGCTTTAGCAATAGCAGGTGGTGGTGGCACTTCCAAGAATGTCTCGTCACTCAAATCACAGGCAACAATTACATATGAACCATCAGAAGTCTTACAACCAGCCCAATGCAAGGCCCCATTTATGAAAACCCCTGAATCCCCTACAAGATCAACACGATCAAAGAGCGAGTCCTCAACCCTCCTCCACAAACCCTTTCTGACAGAGTAGATATGAGTGCAATAACAGTCAATTCCCAACATTTCATAGTATCTGTTATAACGAGAAAGAGTAACCACCTTATAATCATCATTAACAACATCATACCCTAGACCATTAACTCGAATGTTGTATTTCGGAGGAAGAGTCGTAATTTCTGGAATTTTAAAGTACTTTAAGGTAGTGGGGTTGATTAAAAATTGAACCAGTTGTTGATTATCAACCAAGGCCAAGCCATTACATGAGCCATGAACAGTGTCCCAGCTTTAGGGTGAGAGCTTACGAAACTTAAGATTTCTTGAAAAGCCATCATTTCCATTAGTGGGGTTAAAAGTGACAGTGTGCAGAGTGTCAGAACGAGACACGCAAATGAGTTTTGGTTGTTTATGGGCATGGATAGTGAGGTGAGCTTTGATAAATTTAGGGTCAGTAAGAAGGGAGCACCAGAGCTTTGACACGCACCTGAACTTACCAACAGACTTAGCAGGCAGCCTGGTAAGTATCTCAACTATACATTCTTGGGGTAACTTTTCAGCTTTGGTCTTTCCCATAGTTGGATGTTGGAGGAGAAAATTACTGGGAGGGTTTTCTTTTACACTTTTACTGGAGTGGCAGATGAAAGAGTAAAAACCGTAAGGCTAAGGTTTAAATCCAGAAGAGAAGGGGAAATGAGTTAAAGTTCTGTTGGACTGGTTTGTTAATTGGAGTGGGCTAGTTTATTTACATTATGGTTAGTCCAATTGATGAAACCACTTACCCATACCCACAAGTGGGATTGGGGAAACGTGAAATGTAATCAGACCTTACATCCAACAAGATGGAGAGGTTATATTTGGTAGTCCCTTGGCTAAAGACAAATACTTTGAATACATGTTTGAAAAAAAAAATAAGATACAAATATCATGATAAAGAAGGTGTTTGACCTAAATTTTCGAATAACCAAGATAAACAAAAAACAACACTAACACCGAACAATAAGATAGGAATAAGATATATAGTATGACAAAAATAACTCGGTTACTATTTAACCTTCTACCCTAGTCT
This sequence comes from Petunia axillaris subsp. axillaris, assembly GCA_029990575.1. NCBI lineage: Eukaryota > Viridiplantae > Streptophyta > Magnoliopsida > Solanales > Solanaceae > Petunia > Petunia axillaris. Next base: position 168,473,402 of record JARKNS010000008.1, read on the forward strand.
TCGACCACCACATTTTCCTAACTAGGGTCAAGTCCTCGGTAATCTGGAGATGAGTCATGTCTTGTCTAATAACCTCGTTCCAGTTCTTCTTTGATGTACCTATGCCTCTCCATCGACCCAATACTACCAACTCTCGCACCACCTCCTTATTGAGGGATCCCCGCACCTCTTTATCACATGGCCAAACCATCGATGTCTCACCTCCATCTGCCACTGAGGTCACTCCCACCTTATCCTTGTATGACTTTATTCCTAATCTTGTCTTTTTTTTGTATGCCCACATATGCATCTAAGTATGCACATTTCGACTGCATACATCTTTTGAACGTGGGCGTTCTTGACAAGCCAACACTTAGCCCCACACAGCAAAGCTAGTCTTCCAGCCACTACCCTTAAGTCTACGTGGAACTTTCTTTATTGCATAGGACATCAGAAGCGACCTTCCATTTCATCCAATTTGCTCATATATGATGTGTGATTTACACCGCACTTGATCAAAGGAAAGGCAGAATGATCAAAGTTAATTACGTTCAAAAGCAACTCCAAAAGAATAGTAGTAAAACATATTCATTGATAAAATACTTCCACCTGCAGAAATCACCTATTGCAACTGCATGGGATCAACGTTCAGTTTATCCAATTGCATTATTCAGTTAGATCTAAACAATTTGCTCCATATGTTTTTTCTCTTCCATATTCTCAATCCCGTTCATATGCTTCCAATTCTTCTTCAAGTTCATGACATTTTCCAATAACTTGGTAATCACAAACCATGACCCTGAATCAAATTTGTCTATAACTTCAATACCAAAACTTAAATGATTTTGTTCCCTGCAATAGAAAAAGTGCATGTTTAGCACTAGAATGTAATGGAACTATGATGCTCTCTCTGTTGCATAAGTAAGCCTCTGTATCTTCCCTGTTAGTTTTATTCTTGAATGTCACAACTAAATCATCATGCATTGGTAGGCTGACTAATTTGCATTACCTGTTATTTTGTCATTTTCAAGTATTTAGAATATGCCCATTAAGCTACTCTCTGGGGAAGAAGCTGCAACACAACCTGAGGTGGACAGTCCTCGGCTCATTTGGAAAATGTTTTGTGCTTCAAGCTGAAGTGGAGCTAAACTGCTTGATCTCTCAGTTAGGAGGAGGAACTAAACTGGACGCGTAATATCAAACTGCATGTGCCAGCCGTAACGCAGCAAAGCTGAGATGGTGTTTGTTCTAAATATCATTTACTTAACTATGATATAACTCCAACTCGAGCCTATAATCCCATCAACCAAACATACTATACCATAAGTAAAATAAAATAAATAAACAAAGACCAGTAGTTAATAGAGGTCCATGCAAAGATTCAGCTTTTTAACCTCATCAAACATGACATTTTATTCAGGAGATGGTATCTCCGTTTAAACCTTCAATGGAGTTGATAACACCCACACCCAAATAATCAATTAAAGAAGAACTGTTCAAGATTTTCTATCTGTCAAAGTGGATTACTATCGTAATAAGAATAAGTTGGCAAGCACTACGTGCTGACCGCACATGGCCTGCTTTGTAATATACCTGTACTTCTGACCAGTGTCGGCCCTTGCCTAAAGCAGGTAAGGCAACTGCTTTAAGTTGCCCCATTTTTTGCAATACGTAATATCGTATTAGTTAAAAAAAAGTCTGAAATTAAAAAAATTACTACAATGCGTGATTGATGATTTGGGCCTCATGTTTTAAAGTATTACGTGGCAAAGAAGAATACTATTTAACCATTTAACTGTATTTATGAATACTATTTAACCATTTAACTGTATTTTGGAAATGGAAAGAGTCATATAAAATTCTGAATATAAAAAGACCTTAATTTAAAAAAAATATATTTAAAAATTAATAATTACGTCGGAATATTTTCTTGTTCAAATATATTGACAAGCACAACTTCACTTTACAGCTTGTTGGGATGGTTGTTACATATCATTTTATAATGAATCGTATCGTACGGTATTATTTTGTTGAGTTTAATGTTTAGACAGATTGTATTGTTTTCTTTCGTTTCATGATACAATACATTAGCAAATGAAGATGAATTCACAATATTGCCAAGAAAAAAGTATGGTACAGACAAGTTACTATAGAAAATATAATGTACTCTCTCCGTTTCAAAAAGGATGAAGTTATTTCCTTTCTAATCTATTTAAAAAAGAATGACCTCTCTCTAAATTTGAAAATAAAAGTTTCACTTTACCTTTAATGAGATGATTTGTAGCCACACAAACATGTATGACTTATTTTAGACCACAAGTTTCAAAAGTCTTCCCTTCTTTATTAAACTCCGTGCAAAGTCAAATGAGTTCATTCATTTTAAAACGGATGGATTATATGGTAATTGGTCGGGTGAAGGCCCCTCATTTAAGTTTGACTTAGGGCACAAAATTCGTCGGACCGCCCTTGCTTCTGACGACAACAAAACAAATTATCCGTTTAGCTTTCTTAACATTGAACATGCTCTCAGGAATCTACGTCTACTTCAAAGAGATTGGATTCAGCACCCGGCAAAGCATTGACAACAATATCAGGTTAATTGGAATTGAATCTTAGAAATAGGGACTAAATTCAAAGCTGAGAAACCAACTGAAAGACAATTATGAACTAGCACACTGCAAACTCACTGGAGAGCTGCTAACACTAGGACTAACTGTTTAGTACTACTAATAAATTTTGCAAACTTGTAATAACGGATTCCCTGTTAAACCAAACCTGATCCTCAACAAAACAGCGAGGTAGCATGCACCATGCTGCTCGATGAGAGGTATTAAAGGAGCTTGCGCTACTTAACCCAGTAGGGAACTAACAATAGACATTTGAGGACTTGAACCTCCTTGTTGCTCTTGATCTCTGAGATCAATGATGTAGTCATAGGTGCTAATTCCCTTTCATCCAGGCAAACACATTATCAGATGATACAAAAAGCCACGAGAAATAGGATCACCAAATGACAAAAAGGCTGACCTTCTTTATGAGAAGTATGTGAAAGAAGAAAAGCTGATCAAGTGGCAGGGTTACTATCATGTCCAATATGGTGCAGACTGCCTGTTACATTAATAGCTAACTCCACACACATTTCAAAGATAAAATTATACAATGACCAAGATGTTATATTAAAGATAAAGACAAAGACCAATTCTGTAGGTTCATCAATTTCATTTTCTAACACAAGTCAGTATCGATATGAACAGTTGTGTTGCTTCTTCTAATGTTGACAACTCTCTCTGCCAAAATAGAACTATCATAATGGCATGAAGAAATATGGGGTCTGACATAAGAGCAAAATGAAAGTATACTCACTACCACAGTTACAAATGGAACAACGGAGAAACTGCTTCCCTAATTTGGAGGTGATTTCAGCAGAAATTTTCTTCTTCTCAATAAATCATCTGATCAGTACAAGAATTCCAGTTGACCACTGAAGTATAAGCTGCAATCTCAAGTCCATAGAGCACTGATGCAAGCTAAATCTGAAGACAAGCAAGCAATCAGAAACAACAAGAACACGACACAGAAACGGTAAAGATAAAGACGCGGAAGCAATAAAGTAACCAAGATAACAAGAAATAAGGGATGGGAGAGAACAAAAATAGAAGAAAGAATGGATAATCCGAATCAAAACAATGTTGATTATCAAAGGGAGAAAATGAAACTTGAACCTAACAAGGATTCATACTAGCCAAAGAAGGCATACACGAAGCCTCGGGCTTCAACAAGAATGGCTATCTCTATTCTCTCAATTCAACATCAACTTCTACTAATGAGCTATGCTAGGAGTTTATATAGACAATCTAAAGGACAAAATAGTAAAAATGGTCACAGGTGACGAATAAGATAAAGCCACGCAGGGCTAAGTAGATTTATGTGTTCGGCAGGTCAGCTCGAACATATTTGAGTCGGACGCTTGTTTGCCTCGGTCACGATTGGAATCGAACGCTCCCTTGCCTTCGGGGACATTTGTAGCCCTTCGATCGATTTACTGTTCGGCGCCGTTCCTCCTTGGTTCGGTTGCTTTTCAGCTTCGGGCTCGTGCTTGTCATTTCTTCCTTCGGGCTCAAACTTAATCGTTGAGCTTTCATAAGTTGTGGTCGGTCTCACAGCTTCCGATGTCAGCAACGCTCACTTGTCTGCTCGGTGGATTTCCATCGTTGTTTCTCGGCGAGGCAGTCTTTGATATATTCAATTCCGGCCACACTTTTTTATCGTGGGCGTCACCTGACTCCTCGGTGGACTAGCTTGATGAATCGAACAGGTGAGCCTGGTTCGTATTGCATCATCCTCCCCTTCTTGAAAGGATTTCATCCTCGAAATCAAACCGACAAGACCTGCAAGCAAGGCAAAGACAAACAAAGCTTCCTACTACAAGAGTAGGTTAGTGTTTAAAAGAGTGGAAAACACACTCTTATGATAGAGCCAAGCATCAATAACGATCAAGAAAATCATGTCTCCGAGGGAAACAACAAGTTCTTGGCACAAAAAGGATTTGTACTGAACACATGAGTAAACGAAGAGATCAATAGGACACTTAATATGGAAGATGTAGCGATCTAAGGACCTATCACCTCTAAACCCATGGTCAACACACCGAGCCCTCAATTTACTTTCATCATCATGGGGCTTATGGACTTCGGTATGCACATACTCGAGGTGTGATCAACATGTGGAATGGAGCAAGTAAAATGGTTGACTCGACAACTAACATCAAATACTCCACTCCCCTTCTTAAAAGCAATCTTATTCACACCAAGAGATAGCTTGTCACCTCCAAAATTACCTCCAAGACAATCCTTCTCATTAGACAAGCTTCCGAACAAGGTCTCATATAATGGTTATCTACGGGGTTAAGCTTTCTAAACCGAGGTGGTTCATTCTCTCCTCGAGTCGGATGCACATCACCATTTTTTTCGAACTAAGGATTAGTGAAAACAAGTTCACTACCCATCAAAGGTGCATCCGAACTAAGATCATCATCCACACTTGAGGAGTCATCGAATATAATCCGATCCAACTCATCCACTAGGGACTCCTCAAGGGTATCATCATCCTCGCTACAACACATAGATCCACCATAGGCAATAGTTTCAACATGGGTATGATCAAACAACTCATTATTCCGTTTATCAAAGATTGGTGGTGTGTCGTAACAAGGGTCACAAGCAAGGTCAACTACAACTTCATCACTAAAGAGAGGTTCGGTGAAGATCGAGCTCACACCATGATGTGTCTTATCAATCCTCTCAACTAGTGGTTCACATTCGCTCACAAGTTGACCATTCGACTCTACACTAGTTGCAAACACATTGTAATCATACAAATCATCAACTAGCATAGAGTTTTCACTAGCAATTTCACAAGATAAGGAAGTATCATGCTCACGGGAAGGAAAACGACCACTTACCTCGGAGGGGCCTTCGGTCTCTCCCACTGCCTCTGAAGTGTCATAAGTAGTTTCTTCACCGTGGAGCTCACATGAAAGATTTTCTTCACCTTGTCTATCTACTTCGGAACATGGTTGAGGCTCCTTCAATTTGCCTCCAAGAGTACCTATACAAGAATTCAAACAAGTAGAAGAAAAAGATAAAGGGTTAAGGTTAGAATAAGGGGTGTCCTCACTCTCTATGATTCTTTCTTCCTCTTTCTTTTCCCTCATTTTTCTTTCAAGGTCAGGTGTGGATTCGGGTGGTGACAACTCGCTCACATCACTCAACACAGCCTCTCCTTTTTCCACTCGAGAGTTGTCACCGGTCATTCTCTTACTCCTCTCGATCTTTTGTCTCTCATATTCGGGTGAGTTGGGTCGAGGCCCAAGAATACCCATAGCTAGAGTAGTTGGACTTTTAACATCGACCCGAAGTCTAGGACTCGAAGAATCATCAACCGAAGTCTCCTCTTTTGTTGTCGATGAACCACTTGACTTCGAAGCTTGTGTCTTCGGATTCACAGTAATGACTTCGGTCGACTCTTTTCTTGCACTTGTTGTGTTCGTAGGACTCCTCGTTGGAACTTTTTCACTCACGAAATGGAGTTCTTGCTTGTTTCATCTTTGCATAGATAAAAAAAATGTGTTCGAAGGCGGCTTGATTGTTACCTCGCAAGGTTCAAAGTCATAAGTCCTTAGTCCCTTGCGCACTTTATACCTATCCTTCGTGCTATCATACTGCACTCTCTTGCCTTGCAACCACGGATCACCTAACCAGATAGAAATATGTTTTATGGGATAAACATCACACCAAACATAACTGTTGTAATTCCCATGAGATATGAACACTCTAGCCTCACTGGTAACCCAAACACCTTGATACTCATAAGGATGTTTCAATTGATAGCATGATATCTTTACTCTATTAACCAAAGAGGGGTTAATATAATTAGCATCGGTTCCACCGATTTTGAGCATGAATTCTCCTTTTCCGTTTACCTCAACAGCGAACCTTTCTCTACCCAAGTCTTGCATCGACACATCCAAGAGAGAGCTTGAATGTCCATAAATTTTAAAATCAACTTGGGTCTTCCTTATTCCTCCACTAGTGACAACATCACCAGGATAACTTCCACTTCCTTTTCTTCTTCCAACATTCGAAGTATTGTTGAGAGTCGAGGAAGGAATTTTAGCATGGAACCCGTAAGAACTTCTCCTCGGAGAAGGAGTTCGGTAGAAACCTCCTCTACCCTCCTCGGGTCCACAACCACCAGCGCACCTCGAGCCAACCTTCCCATAGGAATTGGAAGCATTGAATCGTGTGTTACGACTCAAGGTTGCAAGTCTTCCTCCTCCTATGGAACAACCTCCACCACCTCCTCCCAACCCAATGGAAGGAGCTGTACTACTCCCTTGTGCTCCATACGAGACATCGAAGGAAGATGACATCGAATAGTTCACTCCATTATCTTCATCATCGATTTCCTCGATGTCACAATCATTGTATTCAAGATCATCACAAAGAGAATAAGTAGAATCATCATACCTCGAAGCGTCACTACCTTCGTATTCTTGACCAGAAGCATAAGGATCTTCTCGTTCATTTTCACAAGCCTCGAAGTCTTCTTCGTCTTCGTAGTTATCATAGTGATCTGCTTCACCCTCGTAAGGGCCATAGTCCCCGATGTCGTTATAGAATTCATCACCTTCGTAGGAACCATAGTCTCCATCATCTCCACATGAATCATACCCTCCATAGTCATCATCATCCAAAGACATAGCTGCAACAAATAAAGTAAAGGACCTCACAAGTTCACTCCCTTAAGTGTATCACTCGACTAATGTTCACTCAATTTTCTTTCCACTCGTGTATACACTCAAGGTCATTGGCTTTTGTGACCTCACTCTATTGTTCACACCACTCTAGCCTTTTTCCACTCAAGATGGCCTTGCCTTCTTGTTAGGAAACCGAAGTGATAAGTCACAACTAGTACTTTCCAAGTCTAGGTTCTGAAGGAGTTTATATGACTCGATGGAACGGTAGCTATTTAACTGCGCACGGGGAGTCAAAGAATTATCTACGAAATTGGACTTCGGTCACCCCACGCACGAGTTCCTATTAAGCTCAAATTCGATAATACGACCTCGAGTAGAAAGAATTACTCCAGAGATCTACTATCGAGAATATTCGGACATAAGAAAAGTGAAATCCTAAGAGAATCTACCTCCTCCTCGGTACAGATAGGGTTTAATCTTATTTGTTTTCCTTTTTCTAGCCGACAACTTTTCACCTGGGGTTTTAGATTTTAACAGTTTACCCCTTTCTTCTTCAATGGAACAGTGAACCTTTACTCCTATGTACAGACAATTTCAAGATTCGTTCACAGTCCACTAACATTAGATTAAGCTCAAGCTTTGGGTCGTCTCCGGTTTTACAACGTCGGAGAACACTTCAATTCCAAGCTGATCTAAGAATAAAGCTCGATGTCGTCCGTAAACTGTTAACAATTTAACAAGATTCCGGCGTACGGACGGTGGCTAAACAATGGAACTTCGATTTTAAGCACTAAAACTGACCCAAATCAAACAACCACCACCAGTTTTCATCGATAATCACCAAAACACAACTGGGGTTCGATTACAATAACACCACGTCAAGAACACAGTCCAAGATGAAGGAAAAACCCTAGTTATAAATTATGTACGTCGGGTACTCAATCGATTCCTTAGACAGTGGTGATTCTAAATATGTGATTGTTTATTCCAAATAATTTTTTTTGATAATTTTTCAATTTTTTTTTTATTTTCTTCTTTCCCAAGTAACATAAGAATACCAACAGAAAAATAAAGATAAGTTGAACAAGGAACGTGGATTCGTAGAAACGAAATCTAAACCTTGCTCTGATACCAAACTGATGCAAGCTAAATCCCAAGACAAGCAAGCAATCGGAAACAACAATAATACGACGCGGAAACGGTAAAGACAAAGACGCGGAAGCAATAAAGTAACCAAGATAACAAAAAATAAGGGATGGGGGAGAACAAAAATAGAAGAAATAATGGTTAATCCGAATCAAAACATGATTGATTATCCAAGGAAGAAAATGAAACTTGAACCTAACAAGGATTCATACTAGGGATGAAATCCATTCGGTTCCAAGCCAAAGAAGGCATACACGAAGCCTCGGGCTTCAACAGGAATGGCTCGGCCAATTCTATCTCTATACTCTCAATTCAACATCAACTTCTACTAATGAGCTATGCTAGGAGTTTATATAGACAATATAAAGGACAAAATAGTAAAAATGGTCACAGGTGACCAATAAGATAAAGCCATGCAGGGCTAAGCAGATTTATGTGTTTGGCAGCTCAGCTCGAACACATTTGAGTCGGACACTTGTTTGCCTCGGTCACGATTGGAATCGAACGCTCCCTTGCCTTCGGGCACATTTTTAGCCCTTCGATCGATTTACTGTTCGGCGTCGTTCCTCCTTGGTTCGGTTGCTTTTCAGCTTCGGGATCGTGCTTGTCATTTCTTCCTTCGGGCTCAAACTTGATCGTTGAGCTTTCTCGTTGAGCTTTCATAAGTTGTGGTCGGTCTCACAGCTTCCGAAGTCAGCAACACTCACTTGTCTGCTCGGTGGATTTCCATCGTTGTTGCTCGGCGAGGCAGTCTTCGATATATTCAATTTCGGCCACACTGTTTGATCGTGGGCGTCACGTGACTCCTTGGTGGACTAGCTTGATAAATGGAACAGGCCTGGTTCGAATTGCATCACACAGACCATGTATAGTCCTGTCAATAACCAATTAAATGGAAAATGCAAAAATATGAAATGCTTAGTGTCTCAGGTGACTCCGAGTGCGGGTAAGTTTTCTTGAGGAAACAAGGGGATAGGAAAACAAATCTCAGATCCAACATGGGAGGTTCTCACTGACAGTTGTAAAGTGCGGAAAGACTAGTTTATGGCTAGGCAATAACCAATGAAGAGATGAAGGAAGAACCAACTGATTTCATATTGAAGATACCATTTCAGTTTTAAGGTAGCAGATGCACCTTAGATAGAATAAAATATTTTAATAGCCTATCAGACTCATGACACAACTAACATAGAATACTATATCTGTCTAGACAGTTAAAGCTAGCAAAGAGTGCTTGATAAGCCTCAAATCGAGCTTAAAGTACTTACCATCAAGACCCGGGATTGGAGGATGCAAAGGACTAGAAGTCAAGAGTGTTGGAGGTGAATTTTAAGCCGTTCCGAAAAGATCCAGGCCGTGGCGCCCCGCCCAGACCAACCAGGCGCTCCGCCCTAGAAGGCAGGCTTTCAGGCGCCCCTCCCAGCCTTGGGGCGCTCCGCCTAAACCACTGCACAGTGGGGCACTCCGCCCACTATCCAGGCGCCACGACTAGGCCACCTCACTGATCATTTTGTGAGGCGCTCCGCCTAAGCTTGGGCGCTCCGCCCGATATGCTGAGTTGCGGGATTATTAAGTTTGTTAAGACTATTTTGACCCTATGTGGTCTTTTATCCTAAAGCCTAATGTGTGGGCTATTTAGTCATTTTACTTAGTGCCTAAAAACCTCTATAAATAGCTAGATAGCTTATTTCATTCGGAAGTTAGTTAATGTTGAATTAAAAGGATAGAAGATAGAATAGGCTTGGGCATTCTTGTTGAAGCTTGGCTTCATGTATCTCTTACGTTGAATCCATGGTGGATCACCGCTAGTGTGAGTCCCGTTTAATGGTTCAAGTCTCTTCTCCCTTTTGAATCAATCTATGTGTTTAGTTTGATTCATTCTTTTCTCCTATTTTCTGTTCTTCCCCATCCCTATTTCTTGGTTATCGTGTCTTAATTGCTTCCGCCTCTATTTTACTTGCTTCCGCGATTTTGAGTCTTATCAGTTTGGTATCAGAGCAAGGCTCGGGTTTCGTCCTTACGAATCCACGTTCCTTGTTCATCTTATCTTTACGTTAGTTTCGTGTTGTTGAAGAAAAAAACACAAAAAAAGTAGAAAAGTGAAAAATACAAAAATTGGTGTAACTTTGTGGTGTGATCGATTCATGTTATGGGTGTTATAGATTCTTTATCCTTGTTGAAAACCCGACGTTTGGGTACCACAATCTTGTGGATTGGATTGATTTGAAAATTTGAAACCCCAAATTGTTAAACCCACCCAAAACCTTTGTTCTTGATGAATTTGATTGATTCTTCGGTTGTTTGATTATGGGGTTGTGGAATTGATTACCGGAGTCTGTTCTCCAATGAAAAACAAACAAATAGAAACAAATTTCATGTGAATCGGAGTTGTATAACATCATTTTTGAAGAATCAAAACCCACTTTGAACCCTTGTTGAAAAACCCTTGTTCAAACTTTGATTGTTGATTGTTCTTGATTTGTTGGGTGTTTTGATGTGAAAATAATTGGATTTTGAAGGTTATATCAATATTCAACTTTGGGTACCTTGAATTTGTGCAAAAAACGTTGAAATCGGACCCAAAATTGGCTTGGAATTGAAGAAAATCGGAGTTGGAAAAAGCTGAACCCGACCCCCAGGCGGACCGCCCACCCCCTAGGCACCCCACCTACCCTACCTCACTGCCTACCAAGGCAGGCGGACCGCCCACCCCCTAGGCACCCCACCTACCCTACCTCACTGCCTACCAAGGCAGGCGGACCGCCTACCTACCCCAGGCGGACCGCCCAGTGTGCTGGTGGTTTCGTTTGGCTTCATTTCATGGTTTTTTGTGTTTGTTTCGATTCCGAACTTCTTAGTTAGTATTTCTAAGGTATTAGTCCTACTTTATTGACACTAATCTTTGATCATTAGGGTATTGTGTGTCTTCGAGTCTTTACTTAAAGTCGTAGAATTTGCTTGCTTCAAGTGCGCATTAAATTAGCTTCCGTACATCGAGTCCCTTAAACTCCATTCCGAACCATTACTTGGGTGCAATAGTTGATTGATCTTGCCATTTTAATTACTAAGAGACAAGAAGGTCTTGAGTGGAAAAGGCTTGAGGGGTGAGAACAATAGAGTGTGGTCACAAAAGCCAACGACCTTGAGTGTATACACAAGTGGAAAGAAAATTGAGTGTCATCTTTTGATTGATACACGTGAGGGAGTGAATTTGTGAGGTCCTTTACTCTTTTGTTACAACTATGGCATCGGATGACGATTGTGGAGGGTATGACTCATGTAGAGATGATGGAGACTATGGTTCCTACGATGGTGATGATGGGTATTGCTATGACGAATCGGGGAACCAAGGCTCATATGTTGATGAAGCGGTTCACTATGTTGATTATGAAGATGAAGAAGACTATGGGGCTTGCGAAGATGAATGTGAAGAATCTTATGCTCCAAGTCAAGAATTTGAAGATGGTGACGCTTCAAGGTATGATGATCCTACTTACTCTTCTTGTGATGAATTTGAACATGATGATAGTGACGTAGAGAGAATTTATGATGAGGTTGATTATGAGAATTGTTCATTTTCATCTTCTCTTGTATTTCTTGTGGTGTGCAAGGGAGTAGTAGAGGTCCTTCCATTAGTATGGGAGGAGGAGGTGGTTGTTCCATGGGAAATGAGAGGTTTGCATCTTCTAGTTCCCATGTGAAGGGTGGGAGGAGAAATGGTATTGCTCTTACCGGGGTACATTGCTCTAGTAGTGATGGTAGGAGTGGTGCTATGGGCTATGGAACCAAGGCGAGAGGCAATTATGGGTTCCATAGTGGTATTCCTTCCCCGACTTTCAACAACACTCCTAATGTTGGAAGAGTGACGGGAAGTGGAGGTTATTCTAGTGGTGTTGCCACTAGTGGAGAGATAAGGAGAACCCAACTTGGGGATGATGGTTTTCTTGGACTTGATCCTATACAAGACATGTGTGAATGTAGGTTCATTTTTTAGGTGAATGGTAGAGGAGGATGCTTGCTCAAGATTTGAAACCTATGCTAATTTTGTTGATGTCTCTTGGGTTAATAAACTAAAGATACCATGCTACAAATTGAAATATCCTTATGAGTATCAAGGTGTTTGGATTACTAGTGAAGCGTACTCATATCTCATGGGAGTTACAAGGAATATATTTGGTGTGATGTGTGTCTCATGGAGCATTATGGTGTTTGGCTAGGACAACCGTGGTTGCAAGGTAAGAGGGTGCGGTATGATATCGTGAAGGATGTGTACAAAGTGAGTAAGGGGCAAAGAACTTATGACATTGAACCAGGAGCAAGTATCTCAATCCAAGGATGCAAGAAAGCAAACAAGAAGTCCTACAATCACAAGCAACGGTGGGACTAGTGCAAGAAAAGAGTTGACAATTGTCAACAAGGTGAACCCCAAGCCACAAGCTCCAAAGCCAAGTAGTTCACCAACAAAGAAGAAAGAGACCTCAAGTGATGAGTCTCTTAGTCCTAGATTCTGGGTTGATGTTAAAAGTCCACCTACTCCGGCTATGGGTATTCTTGGGCCTCGTCCCAATTCACCCGAATTTGAGAGACAAAAGATTGAGAGGAGTAAGGAAGTGACCGGTGACATTCCTCGAGTGGAAAAAGGAGAGGATGTGTTGAGTAATGTGAGTGGGATGTCACCATCCGAATCTACACCAAACCTTGAAAAGAAAATGAGGGAAAAGAAAGAGGGAAAAAGAATCATTGAGAGTGAGGACACCCCTTATTCTAACCTTAACCCTTTATCTTTTTCTTCTACTTGTGTTAGCTCTTGTGTAGGTACTCTTGAAGGCCAACCAATGGTGCCTTAATCATGTCCCAAGAAGGATGGACAAGGTGAAGAAAATCTTCAATGTGAGCTTCAAGGTGAAGAAACAATTCAAGACACTTCAAGTACATTGAGTGAGCAAGATGGCCACTCAAAGGTATGTGAAAGTTCTTCCCTTGAACATATTACTTCCTTGTCATGTGATAGTGTTTGTGACAACTCTATACTAGTTGATGAATTATGTGATTACAATGTGTTTGCAACTAGTGTAGAGTCGGTCGGTCAACTTGTGCGTGATTATGAACCACTAGTTGAGAGGGATGATAAGCCACATCATGATGTGAGCTCGGTTTTCATTGAACCTCTCTTAGTGAAGATTGTGTAGTTGACCTTATTTGTGACCCTTGTTATGACACACCACCTATATTTGATAAAGGAGAAGATGAGTTAAATGAATACCCTATCCTTTCTCTTGATGAATTGCTTGGTAATAGTGGACCTATGTGTTGTAGTGAGGATGGTAGTGACCTTGAGGAGTCCCTAGTGGATGAAATGGATTGAATTGTATTCGATGACTCCTCAAGTGTGGATGATGACTCTAGTTTTGATGCCTCACCTTTGATAGGTAGTGGACTTGTTTTCACAAACCCTTTGTTTGAAGAGGATTCGCAAAGAGGTGATGGTGAATATCAAACTAGAGAAGAGTTTGGATTTAAACCTCCATAGGTTCTAAAGTTGAACTCGATGGACAATCCATTGTTTGGAACTCATAGTGAGGAAGATTGTCCTAGAGGTGGAATTGGAGGTAAGGAAGCCACTCTTGGTGTGTGTAAGAGTGCTTCCAAGAAGGGGAGTGGAGTATTTGATGTTAGTTTCCAATTGAACTACTTTGTTTACTCCACCCCACATGTTGGTCACCCCTTGGGTGTTGAGCATGCCAAAGCTTGGTGTGTTGACCATAAGCTTAGAGGTCATAAGGAACTTAGTTGCTTAATCTTGCATGTTCCATGTCTTATTGATATCTTTGCTTGTTATGGTAGTGAGTACTTGTCGTCGTTGAGCCAAGAACTTGTTGTTTCCTTTGGAGACATAAGCTTTTTGATTAGTATTGATACTTAGCTCTATCACAAAAGTGTGATTTTCTCTTCACTTGTACTCACTCTTATTGGACTTGCCTACTCTTGTAGTGGGAAGTTTTGGTTTGTTTTTATTGGGCTTAGGGATCAGAGGAATTTTGATGGCTTGATCTTGCATATTCTCTACCCTATTGATCTCTTTGATGAATCATGTATTGAGTGTGTTTTCCATACTACTTGCACTAACCTACTATTAGTAGGATATTTGGCTTGTTCTTGTCTTTGATTGTAGGTCTTGATGGTTTGATATCGAGGACGAAATCCTTTCAAGAAGGGAAGGATGATAAGCCTCAAATCGAGCTTAAAGTACTTACCATCAAGAGCCGGGATTGGAGGATGCAAAGGACTAGAAGTCAAGAGTGTTGGAGGTGAATTGAAGCCGTTCCGAAAAGATCCAGGTCGAGGCGCCCCGCCCAGACCAACCAGGCGCTCTGCCCTAGAGGCTAGAAGGCAGGCTTTCAGGCGCCCCTCCTAGCCTTGGGGCGCTCCGCCCAAACCACTGCACAGTGGGGCACTCTGCCCACTATCCAGGCGCCCCGCCTAGGCCACCCCACTGATCATTTTGTGAGGCGCTCCGCCTAAGCTTTGGCGCTCCGCCCGATATGCTGAGTTGCAGGATTATTTAAGTTTGTTAAGACTATTTTGACCCTACGTGGTCTTTTATCCTAAAGCCTAATGTGTGGGCTATTTAGTCATTTTACTTAGTGCCTAAAAACCTCTATAAATAGCTAGATAGCTTATTTCATTCGGAAGTTAGTTAATGTTGAATTAAGAGGATAGAAGATAGAATAGGCTTGGGCATTCTTGTTGAAGCTTGGCTTCATGTATCTCTTACGTTGAATCCTGGATCACCGCTAGTGTGAGTCCCGTTTAATGGTTCAAGTCTCTTCTCCCTTTTGAATCAATCTATGTGTTTAGTTTGATTCATTCTTTTCTCCTATTTTCTGTTCTTCCCCATCCCTATTTCTTGGTTATCGTGTCTTAATTGCTTCCGCCTCTATTTTACTTGCTTCCACGATTTTGAGTCTTATCAGTGCTTGATTATTCTGGGAGGGCAGCGGAAACCATGAGTGTAAAGAACTTCCAGTAGTTCCTTTTACCTATACAGTTGTTTAGCCAATACAAAACCCGGGAAGAAAAACCATTAGGAGTATTTACATAGATGTAAAACCAAGCATCTATGCAATACATACCCTGCAATGATAATCAAATTGATCTACGCATTTAAATACCTACTAGTTGTTATCCAGCATTTAGAAGTAAGCTATGCAAATATATTTCAGCATTCTATTTAAAAACAAGAGCAGCTTAACAAGCTAAGCACTGCTAATATAAACTACGTTCTAGTTTAAACCTAGATAACTTAAATGCTCATAACTAGAGGGTGCTTCTGTAACCCAAATAGTGCTTCTGAAGTCATGAATTATTCTTGCTAATACAATATTCAAAAATTGATTCTCACTTCAGAACATAATAGTGCCACTAATTTGAAGAACTAAAATGATTGGATGTAAAGTTACACACCTCTACTTCACACCGATTGCAGTAAAACATGTCATCTTCACTCATCTGTTGAAGACTCATCATGTCTACCAGTGCAGCTACACATGACATAAGAGAAGGTAGTAGAGAAAATAAGCCAGTAAAGCAAGATCTTTGAAGAGTACTTTGAATTTTGTTGTGCATTGTGAATCTGCAGCTGGTTCAGCTCCTTTATTGCTTTTCCCGGACGTATTAGCATCCTGTATAGACGAAGTTGTCTCACACCCTAATTTAGAATCCTTAACTTGGACATGCTTTTTATTATCTAGCTTCTTCAGATACTTCTTGGACTTTAAAAAATCCTGGATCAGCAGGATCGGCAGCAGCGCACACCAAAAAAACAAGCCAAATGTACTAATGATCTGGAGAAAATAAAGGATCATTTTATCAGACGCCTTCAAATGAAAATTTCATGGTACAACATCCAAAGCCCCGAAACAGTTCACCTATCAGGTTGTTGGTCTTTATTATGTTATGAAAAAGATAGGTGTCAGTGTCACCATTCTCATTAAGTATTCTTTTGACATTATATAAGGGAATAGCAAAATCTAGTTCCTTGTTGAAATTTTCTTGAATAGAAATCAATATTGTGCTATGTGATAGTGTAATAATTCACTCCACTAAGGCCAGCTTTTAGCTGCATAGTTCCTGAACATTCAAAAACATCAATTTGCAGCTAAGTATGATAAAGAAGACATCTAGGAGTGATGGTTAAAATGTTGCAGTCTACAAATTGAAGTTACAATACAGCACTAAACCATGTTTAAGCAATGGTTAAAGAGAATCTAGTTATGTGATGATCACAAAGTATAGCCAGTCTACAATGGAAGTGAATATATTGGAAAGAAAACATCCACACAGTTCACAAATGATTTGCATATTGAGGTACAGTTGATTGACTAAAAGAAGGCATCACAATATGCTGCATGATTCGGATATTGCAGTTATGTGGTAAATTAAAGCTGCACCGGTATAATCTGTGTAAAGAATAGAATCTTAGTCTATTAGGATTGACATTTTTACGCTAATTGAGCGCATTAAACATTGAAATTACAAAAAATACCGACATTATTAAGAAATTACACAACATAACGACATTTGTATGAATTTTTACAAAACATACCATTTTATCATTTTTCTTTCTCTCTCTAATCCAAAGCCCTAACTTCTCCCTCTCTCTTTCTCTCCTCTCCTCCACCCACCCACCCACCCACGTCCCGTCGTTCCCCGCCCTCCCTTGCCCATCGCCGCTGCTACTATTCCTCCGGCGAGACTAGAGCACTGCTGTTTCTCGATCTTCTCCTCTTTTTCCTTTTTTTTTTTTTGGTTTCATTTTGTATGTGTATATGTGTGTATTTTATGTGTGTATATATATATATATATATATATATATATTTTATATATTATTCAGATCTGCTTCTCCTCCTTTTTTTTTATTGTGAATATACATATTCAGATTTCAGATGCAAGTGTATGTATCTGTATGTTCGTGTATATACATGTAATGTTTTTCAGCACACAAGTGTATGAACGTGTATGTAACTGTATGAACATGTATATCTGAGCATCTATTGTATGTTTTGTATGTGTTTTTGTGTGTATGTCAAGTGTATGTGTGACATACATAAATTTGTATGTTTAATTTGTAGATCCGTAGATCCTTGTATGTATGTGTGTGTCTAGTGTAAGTAAAATATATGTTTTTTGTGTATTTACATGTATTTTTTGTTTATATGTATGTTGCAAGTATATTTTCAAAGAGAAATCAATGTTTATATGTGTATTTCATATTTTAGATACGAAAAAAAAAATCCGGTGGGTGGCCGGCGGCGACTAGGCGGCGCCGCTGCCTGGGGTGGTGGCAGTGAGGGGCAGTAGGAAGAAGGAGGAACCCTAATTTGTTAATTTTGTTGGTTTTGTATATAATGTGTAAAGAAATATTGGTATTTTTTGTAAATTGGAATAATGTTGTTATTTTTTGTAATTTTGGTGTTAGGGTTGTATATATTTGTGATTAGCCCAGTAGGATTACATGTTGCTGCCTGACTTGAAGAAGTCTATTGTACATGTACTAGTCCTATTACTTGCCAAGATGTGTAGTTTGGTTACAACTCTCATACCCCATCTGTAAAAGTACATACGTTTGTAGCTAGCCACAAGATTACTTTTATGGTATCAAGAGCCATACTGGTTTAACAACCATCTCCTTCAAAAACTGCTCCTTCTACGCAACACTATCTTTCAACATACATGAGTGAAGGAACAACAGCAGTAAGTACCGTGGCTTCTTCTAACAACCCCTATTCTCCTACAGCGAATCTAGCTCATCAACTACTCATCAAACTCACATCTTCAAATTTCCTTTTATGGAAGACGCAGTTCCTTCCCATGGTGTGTGGTTGTGGACTTAACCATAACATTGATGGAAGTGAGCCTGCAGCACCTCGACTCTTGGCTGATGATAATAATGTTGATATTTTGTATTTTAAAAGAATGACACATATGGTGGACACTTGTTAGTATTATATGATGGGTGGCATTTCATCTACTAGGTGGCTGATTTATGGTTAAGAGTGGCAATTGAATAGATTAGTGGCAAGCCATGTGTTTATTTATTAGCTTAGTTGCAAGGATATTTTGACAAATAATCATACACTTGTCAATGTCTTAGCTAACTTTGCTATCTATAAATACCCATGGAGAAGTGGCCATGTCACTCATTAAAAAACATCTTCAGCCGTTCCTCTTCTTTTATTAATATAACTTTTTCTCTAAATATAATTTTCTTTCTAGCCACTTTTAGCCACTATCCCAAATTATATAACCACTTAAAATATAGCCTACTTTCTTTTGTCACCTCTACCCTAGACTTGCTGAATTATTATTTATTTTGTTGATTCCTACACCCTCTTATATATATATAGAGAGGAAGGCTTGTTTAATGTTGGGGAAACATTTCATATTACCGAAATAGTTTCTTAGGACAGTGCCCAGCACAACTCAAGCTTTGTAATAATATTATCGGTTACTTTCTCACTTTTGTATCCACAATATTTTCATTGTTTTTAATTATATTATATTTCCTCATTGTACCTACAATCCAAGAAACTATGACAAGTAACTCTACACCCGAAAATATTATTGATACTAACAATGCTACTGATGTTCGTTCCACTACCGATACTACCAATGTCAGTACTACACCCGCTGCTTCAATACCAGTTGTACTACCCTATGCCAAACTATTCCCTGACGTGTCCAATATTGAAATTTTCGCTAATGAAAATTTCAAACGTTGGCAAGAACGTATATTTTCATTGCTCGATGTTCACGGTGTTGCTCATGCTCTGTCCGACCCACAACCCGGTCCGAACTCTGATGAAAAAATACTGGAGTCCTGGCAATATGCTAATAAGGTGTGTAGTCACACTATTTTTCAGACACTTTCTAACGAATTGTTTGACGTATATTGTAGCTGTAAGTAAGCAAAAGTCATTTGGGAGGCCTTGATTAAAAAGTTCACTGCTGAAGATGTTACAAAAAAAAAAATTGTAGTAGGAAAATTTTATCACTGGCAAATGACTGATGAAAAGGAAATAAAAGTCCAAATCAATGAGTACCAAAAATTACTTGAAGATCTTAAAGCTGAGGGTATCTCACTGCCAGAAAAGTTTGCTGCTGGAGTATTGATCGAGAAGCTGCCCGAATCATGAAATGATTACAAGAACAGTTTGAAACATAAGCAAACGAACTTTACTATTGAAGAAATAGTGACTCACATCCTAATTGAAGATACCAACAGAAAGGAGTATGTCAAAGCTAAAATGGCAGCACTAAAGGCAAATCTAGTGCAAACCAAGAACAAAAGGTACGCCAATAAGTCTAGAAGTTACAAGCCCAATAACCCCAATTTTAAGAAAAAGAAAGGCTCTTGTTTTGTTTGTGGAAAACCAGGTCATCATGCCGCACAATGCAGGAAGAGAGCGGGAAACGATAAAGAAAAGATTAATCCTCCTAAAGCTAATTTTGTTGAAGGATATGATATTATTGCAGCTGTCGTTTCTCAGGCCAATATTGTAGCAAATATGAAAAAATGGGTGGTATACTCTGGGGCTACTCGGCACATTTGTGCAAACCGAGAAGCATTTACCTCATATACTCTTATAGGGGATGACAATGAAGTAGTCTACCTGGAGATTCAAGGACTGCCAAAGTTCTTGGCAAGGGTAAAGTACTCCTGAAACTCACTTCAGGAAAGACTTTAGCCCTCATGAATGTCCTACATGTTCCTACTATTAGGGCAAACCTGATTTCCGTAGCCTTGTTACTGAAAGTGGGGTTGAAAGTGTCATTTGACTCTAATAAGATCATAATGATAAAAAATGACGTGTTTGTTGGAAAGGGCTATTGTAACCAAGGACTCTTTGTACTTAATGTTTCTAGTGTTATCAATGAAAATGCATCTATTTCTGCTTATATGATTGACTCAGTTTCTTTATGGCATGCTAGACTAGGACATGTTAATATCTCATATATAAAAAAAATGCAATCATTAGGTTTAATATCTGGTCTAGACTCAAACAAATTTGACAAATATGAAATTTGTGCGGAAACTAAAACTACTAGGAAATCTTGTTCTCCTGTAAATCGAGAAACTGAATTACTATCTCTAATTCACACTGATTTGGGTGATTTAAAACAGACTATGACTAGAGGTGGTAAAAGATATTATGTGACGTTTATTGATGATTTTTCTAGATATACTAAGTTATATTTGCTTAGAAATAAAGACGACGCCTTTGATGCTTTTATGTCTTATAAAACTGAGGTTGAAAATCAACTTAGTAGAAAAATCAAAAGAATTAGATCTGATAGAGGAGGAGAATATTTAGCCTTGAATGATTATTGTGAGAAAGAGGGAATTATTCATGAAACAACTCCTCCATATTCACCCGAGTCTAATGGAGTAGCTGAAAGGAAGAATAGAACATTAAAAGAAATGATGAACTCGATGTTAGTTTGTGCTAATGCACCTGATAATTTATGGGGTGAAGCAATTTTATTTGCATGTCACTTACAGAATAGGATTCCTCATAGAAGAACTGGCAAAACTCCCTAAGAGTTATGAAAAGGTTATACACCTAACTTGAAATATTTAAAAGTGTGGGGGTGCCTTGCCAAAGTTCTTTTGCCTGAACCTAAAAAGAGAAAAATAGGTTCTAAAACTGCAGATTACATGCTTATTGGATATGCTGAACATAGTGCTGCATATAGATTTCTTGTTTTAAAAAGTGATGTGCTTGATTACAACACTATACTTGAGACAAAAAATGCTGAATTTTTTGAACATATTTTTCCACTATCTGATAAAACTTCTCATGCACCTGTTGAAACAATAAATACCTCTGTCGAGGAAATGAGAAGGAGCAAAAGGCCTAGAAAGAAATATTTTTCTTATGGAAATGATTTACAAACTTTTACTGTAAATAATGAACCACTAAGTTATTTTGAAGCTATTACTTCTTCCGATGCTAAGTTTTGGAAAGAGGCAATTAATGTTGAACTTGATTCTATTGTGAAAAATAAAATATGGGTTTGACTGATTTACCTCCTGGTGCAAATCCTATTGGTTGCAAATGCATTTTCAAAAAGAAATTTAATCCTGATGGATCTATAGATAAATATAAAGCTCGATTAGTAGCAAAAGGCTTTTCTCAAAAATAAAATATTGATTATTTTGATACATTTGCATCAGTGACTAGAATTTCTTCAATTAGACTTTTAATTGCCCTGGCTTCAATTCATAAACTTTTTATTCATCAAATGGATGTCAAAACAGCATTTTTAAATGGTGATTTAGAAGAAGAAATTTATATGGTTCAGCCTGAGAGATGTGTTGTTCCTGGGCATGAAAATAAAGTTTGTAAATTAATTAAATCTCTTTATGGCCTTAAGCAAGCTCCTAAACAGTGGCATGTAAAATTAGATCAAGTATTAATGAAAGACGGTTTTTCCTCAATTGAGGTGGATAAATGTGTTTATACTAAAGTATTAAATGATTATTTTGTGATAATCAGTCTATATGTAGATGATATGCTTATATTTGGTACCGATTTAAATATTGTGCAAAGTACCATATTATTTTTGTCATCTAATTTTGATATGAAAGATCTGGGTGAAGCAAATATGATATTGGGAGTTAAAGTTATAAAGGGTGATGATGGTATCGTGTTGTCACAAGAACATTATGTTGAGAGACTTCTTAAGAAGTTTGATTGTTTTGATGTGACGCCTGTGGCCACTCCTTATGACGCTAGCTCTCAATTAAAAAAGAATAAAGGTGGCCCAGTTGCTCAGTCTAAATATGCTCAGATAATTGAGAGTCTGATGCATTTAATGAATTATACAAGGCCTGATATAGCCTATGTTGTGTGTAGACTGAGTAGATATACTCATAATCCCAATCAAGAGCATTGGTCTGCATTAGCAAGACTGATGAAATATTTGAAAGGAACCATGAATTATGGTATCCTGTATAGTGGATTTCCCGCTGTATTAGAAGGATACAGTGATGCTAACTGGATTTCTGATTCAGAAGTGATAAGATCTACTAGTGGATATGTGTTCACCCTTGGTGGTGGTGCAATAGCATGGAAATCAGCCAAGCAAACTATAATTGCTAAATCTACTATGGAATCAGAGTTTATAGCTCTGGAATTGGCTGGTTCTGAGGCTGAATGGCTAAGAAACTTCTTAGCTGATATTCCTTTAGCGAAGGATTTATTGCCTCCTGTATCTATTCATTGTGATAGTAAAGCAGCAATAGATGTTGCCAAGAATAAATCATATAATGAAAAATGCAGACACATTCGTCTGAGATATAAAGTTATCAAGCAGCTGTTGAGAGATGGAATAATTTCAATTGATTATGTCAAGTCAGAATTGAATTTAGCTGATCCTCTGATTAAACCTGTGGGAAGAAAATTAATTCTTCAAACATCAAAAGAGATGGGGTTAAGGCTAACATGATTGTCAATAGAGATGGTAACCCAACCTATGCGATTGGAGATCCCATGAAGTAGGTTCATATGGGTAATAACAAATCATTATAGACACTGAAGCACTGTAATGTGAAGTGCGTAGCTGCTACTATTTGGGAGGTTGAGTCACAAATCTTAATGAATTCATAGTCCTTATGGATGGTGTATTTAAAACAGTGTACACTTGATGAATTCACCTATATGAGAGTGGAGTGAGGCCGCTCCTATGAGATTCTAGCCAAGTCTCTAGAGCTCTCATGAATAACCAGGCACGTGCACGGCTTATCTGCGCAAAAACGCGTTGAAAAGCAAAATTGTGGGGGTCAAAATGTGATTGGTAAAGCCTCTGGCTTACAAAAGGAATTATTGGTTCATAGAAATATTTTATTTCACCAGTAATTCTGTAAGTCAAGTTTTCGGTCTAAGTTTGGTTCATAGTCCAGAAGACACCAAACCTATTACATTTGGACCATGCAAATTCAGCAAGTCTTAAACTCATTTATTCCTCCCATCTGTCCTTAAATTCTTTTAAAATATGTGGGGGAGTGTTGATATTTTATATTTTAAAAGAATGACACATATGGTGGACACTTGTTAATATTATATGATGGGTGGTATTTCATCTACTAGGTGGCTGATTTATGGTTAAGAGTGGCAATTGAATAGATTAGCGGCAAGCCATGTGTTTATTTATTAGCTTAGTTGCAAGGATATTTTGACAAATAATCATACACTTGTCAATGTCTTAGCTAACTTTGCTATCTATAAATACCCATGGAGAAGTGGCCATTTCACTCATTAAAAAACATCTTCAGCCATTCCTCTTAATTTACAAAACTATGACACCTTAGGCAATGGTTTGCCTTATTGACCTCGCTTAAAGTGGTTTTACAAGAATGGCCTCACTAATTTTAAGTAAGTGCTCCCTCGGGGGCAACACTTCAAGTTATAATTTGACAAGTGCACCCACCGGGGCAGCACTTCAAGTATAAAGTGCATCCACGGGGGCAACACTTCAAGTATAGAATGACAAGTGCTGCAAGTGTTCCCCCCATGGCAGCACTTTACCTTTTATCACTGTCAACATTATCTCCAGATAACTTGAAGTGCTGCCTTGCAGGCAACATTTGCAATTTACTCTTGAAGTATTTCTCCCGAGGGAACGCTTAAAAATTTTTAATGTGAAGTGTTGCCTACGGAGGCCATTTTGCTAAACCATTCTTTAGTGGGGACAAAAAACCATAACCAAGGTTAAAGGAGTACATGTAGTGAAATTTTTTGTTTTCTCTAAATATAATTTTCTTTCTAGCCACTTTTAGCCACTATCCCAAATTAACTTAACCACTTAAAATATAGTCTACTTCCTTTTGTCACCTCTACCCTAGACTTGCTGAATCATTATTTATTTTGCTGATTCATGCACCCTCTTATATATATATAGAGGAAGACTTGTTTAATCGTGGGGAAACATTTCATATTACCGAAATAGTTTCTTAGGACAGTGCCCAGCACAAATCAAGCTTTGTAATAATATTATCGGTTATTTTCTCACTTTTGTATCCACAATATTTTCATTATTTTTTATTATATTATATTTCTCCATTGTACCTACAAATAAACCTAATCCTGCCTACAAAGCTTGGGTACGTGATGTTTGGCAATATTTGCCTATTTTACCTTAATTATTCTCACATTTTAGTACTTTATGCGCTCATTATATGTGATAAATGTGTTTCTTGTGTTCACCTATCATATTTATGATGTTAGGCATGGTGCGGATGAATTCGAGGCAAGAACAAGCACATTAGAGTTAATGGACGCGTTGGAAGCTATATTGGAGCAAAGTTTCAAGAAAGCCCTGAAGCATTGGAAGCTATACTGGAGCAAAGCTTCAAGAAAGCCCTGAAAAGTTGGAGGCTATCGTGAGGCGTGGCTTCAAGAAAGCTTTGAGGCTGACGAGACAAAAGTTCTCCCAAGTAGATTAGGCTTTGGTTTAACTTATCCTAGCACTTTGTAAACAATATAAAACCTCTTTTATTTCATGTTAGAGAGGGTAGTCGATTATTGGGAGCAAATTAAGAGCACCATACTGATCACGCCCAACTACGCCCTATAAAAGGGACTAAGCAGTCGCGGCAAATATAGCTCGGTATTTAAAGCCCCGAGGTCGAATCCCACATAGAACACTCGTAATTCAGTCGTTAATCTAACTAATTTATCTAATCAACCAACTTCAAGAGTTTATATTTTAGTGATGGTTTTTAAAATAGAAACTAAATAACAATAAGGTAAATGGCAAAATAATAAAAAGTAATCAAGCAAGGATATTAAAAGCCTAGAATTGATTTACACCGACTCCTACCTATGTGATTGACTAATGATTCAACGAATTCAACTTGGTTCTTCCTATTGAACACTTGCTCCAAGTTTACAACTAACCACTTCCATGTACTAGCTATGACATTCACTAACTAATCTTCCAATTAATTAATGAAAGATGTTTAGGACTACAAGTATGGTTCACAATCGGGCTCGGTGGTCACAACTCACCCTATTGACAACCTAAGTAATTCCTTGGGTTTAGGTTGAAATATTGCTAAGCATTTTACCCTAACTCGTGAATTTATTCCTAAACGCACAAGGATAAAGGGGACAATCAATTGGAGGCCCTTCCAATCAATTAGCAAACAAATCGTAAATACTTAGATAGGAAGAATAATCAAGTTTCATTCATCAAAATCAATTAATAAATTCACATAGTATTGAAGTGGTTCAATCAACCCTAGAATGGTTAATTTAGCCACTCATAATTGTATTAAACAATAATGAATTCATAGTTAAAACAACACCCATAGGAAAGAGAATAAGAAAAGTTGAGAAAAACTCTTTGATTCTTCAGTTCCAATGGTTTTGATGCGTTTCCAAGCTCCAAAGTGCTTCAACAATGGTAGTCTTGCTCTCCCAAGTCAAGATGTGGGCTGAAAATAGGTTAGAAAACCTTTTATACCTCGTGTGAAACTCGTGGACAAGTTTGCCCCTCGCCACTTTTCGCCAGAAAATTTGTCTCATGGCTGGATCATGGCCTTACGATGCCTGGGCCATGCACTTGCGAAATTCTGCTTTCAACTTCATGGCTGAATCATGGCTTTACGATGGCTGGGCCGTGACATTTCGTCTTCAAATTCCTTTCATGGCTAATCCACGGCCTTGGCACCTTACAACGCTGTAAATTAACTTCAATTTTGCTCCAAATCATCAAACTTTAACACTTTTTCATACCATTTGATTCCTACACATTCAAACACTCAATATAAGCACAAAATACTATTGTTCACGCTAAAATACTCCACAAAAGCACCAAAATATGATGTAACTAATACTAAAATATATGCATTTTTAGCCTAACATCACCACCCCACACTTAATATTTTGCTCGTCCTCGAGCAATCTAACTCACAACCCACTTGGCCAAATCAACCACTAATACAAGACTCCAAACGATATTACCACACACCAGGCTTCATTAATGTTCAATACACAAGAGTTCTTCTTTCACATACCTTAGTCTAACTCAAAATGCTAAAGCCCTCAGCAATATCAAGATCACAAACCATCAAGCACATTTGAGAACAAGATTGATGCACTAGCTTAACTCTTGCGCAAGTACCATATATTCAAGGGTCCACAGTGTGTGTGTGCTCGTTCCCCCCTACAATTTCAATAATGAAACAGCGGACCTAAGCGGCAAGTGTTTAGAGAGTTCGCTCAATTCAACATATTTTTACTCATAATCACACGCTCAAATTACAACTTCCATCTCAAGCCTCAAGGGTCAACAATGGGATATTATTCATACATTTCACAATATTTGGATGATTGGGGCCCTAGAAATTCAACCTCACTAGGGTGCCTTTGGCGTGTTCATACTCGAGGCTTTTGTATTCACCCTTAACCGAGCATAGGAACATTGCCCCCATCATTTGTTCATCTCTACTTTTTCTTTCTTTGCACAATTTCTTTCTAAATTTTTTTTCTTTCTTTCTTTTCATCAACCCCCTTGCTTCATACCCTTTCATAGGCTCTCAAATGGTTGTTTTAAATCATTTTAGCTCACTTATCTCTCAGATTTTTTCTTAAGCTCACTCTCTTCATCTTTGCTAATCAAAAGTCATGTTTACACTACCAACATACATAGGGGAAAACAAAGTGCTCAATAATTCCATAGTGGACACCCTAAACTTAGTCAAGCGCGCTTGAGTTAATGCTAGGAATCAGGCCTTTCTCTACTCTCCTAATGGTTCGTTTTTCCATCGTACAATGTGTCATCAGGCTTTAGACACAATGAATCAAGCTAGGCAATTTATTCTTTCTTCTCTTTGTTATTACAACTAACTACTATTCAAAAATCATCAAAAGTACCCGGTTCAAAACAAAAGGCATCCTCGGGAAAGAACCGTGGTCAAAAGAAAACCCAAAGATTACGCCACTAATCTAAACAAAACAAAAAAAAACTAAAGCAGTAAAAATACAGCTATAAATCAAGATACCCCACCCCACACTTAATATCATGCATTGCCCTCAATGCATTAAAAATAAGAACTAAGGATGATAGAGAAACTCCCTGGGGCTCTAAGCCCGAAGAGTATCCTTGTAAGTTTCCTTAGGGCACGAGGTACTCAGACTTCCCCCATAGCAGGAATTCATCTTCAAGCATGGTGGGTTTGCAGACACCCCACACTTAGACTTCAACCCAGTTGAAACCTGCAATACAAAGAAACTCACCAAGTAACATCCTTCAAAAGATAACATAATTTAATTTTTTTTTTTTTACTTGTATACAATTACAATCACGGGTTGCCTCCCGAGAAGCGCCTTATTTAAAGTCGTGGCACGACTTCAATCAACTCAACCCATGGCTCATCCAGGCTCGCATGTATGCACACATGAACAATTCACATCATCACAATGTCCCTTCAGCATTTTGCCAATGTCAACATCTATTTCTTCATCATACAGCTTCAATGTCATCTTCCCCTTATCAACATCAATCACTGCTCTACCAGTAGCCAAGAATGGACGGCCTAAGATAATTGGAACATCTTTATCAACGGGGCAGTCAAGAACCACAAAATCTACTGGAAACATGAAACTACCCACATGCACAAGTACATCCTCAACTATTCCAACTGGGTGCTTTTGTCTTCTATCTGCCAGCTGGATTCGCATTGAAGTCTCTCTCATACCAGTCAAACCCAACTTATTGTATACTTCCAGCGGCATCAGATTAATGCTTGCACCAGAATCACACAAAGCCTTACCAATTGTGAGATCACCAATCGAGCACTCCACTGTAAAACTACCAGGATCTTGCTTCTTTTTAGCAACGGGCTTTGTGATGACAACACTACACACCTTATTCAACTCGACCATCTCTACCTCATTAAATTCAACCTTCTTAGACAAAAGGTCTTTTAACAATTTAGCGTATCCAGGGACCTCTCGCATAACTTCCATAAAAGGCATAGTAAGCTTCAATTGTTTCAACAAATCAAAAAGCTTATTAAATTTCAAACCTTTTTGTTGCTTTGCCAACCTTTGAGGAAAAGGAGGTGGTGGTATTTTTGCCTTAGAGTTCTGCTCCCTTGACACTTTACCTTGTTCAACCACCCTATCAGATTCTATATTAGGTTCTTTAGCAATTACCTTCTCAGTACCAGGGAAAGGTTTTGGAGTGATCTCTTTCTCAGCATGATCATTGCCAGCTAGTTTGGCAGAGTCATCAGCAGGCTCAATGTTTGGCATGGTAGGTAGTGCTCCTTTAGCTAATTCTTGCTTCTTGTCCAAGTCTCTGCCATTCCTCAAGGTGACTGCCATCACTTGATAAGGATTTGGATTCTTAGGATTCACTCGATGTCGCCCGGCAAAGCACCGTGAGGTCTATTATGTAAAGCATGGGATCATTGTCCCAACTTCGTCTCTATACCCTTTATAGCAGTGTCATGTGCTGCAACTTGGTCTTGAAGATTCTTGTTAAATCCCATCATAGCCTGCCCCATAGTCTTAATCTCAGCTATATCATCCACCTGCTGCAAGGGTAAAGTTGCTTGTTGTTGCACTGGCCTAAATTGACCCTGTTGATTGTATTGCTGGCGTTGCCCATAATTTACGAAGTTCACATCTTCAGTATCAGAGTGTAATTCAGGATAAAAAAAATTACCAGGATCGAGGACTTGAGTCTGAGCCCGTGAGTCCACTTGGTTAACAGGTTTCAGCATCTTCTCGTTTAGTTGTTTTGACACAACATCAAGTGTAGTCTGCAACTTTGACATCTGTTCTTCCATTGCAGAAGTAGTACCAATAGCTAAAGCCCCCGTACCTAGGCTAGCAGGTGCATCTCTTCTAAGCCAACCTGAGTTTTGAGCCATCACATCAAGCAGGGCCTTCTGTCACGGCCTAACTTTCAAAGTAGCACTCCGTGCGGCACTTGACGGTTTGTCTACAAAGTAGCAAACTCAAGTAAGCCTTCAACTCAACAAGATCGCTAAGAGAATGAAACAAAGAAAGACTTAGAGAGATTTGCCAAAGGAAGTATTGTATTCACTCAAACTTTTCTTGATGCCTTTACAAATGAATGCCTCCCCTATTTATACTTCTCATCGAGGGGCTAACGTGTAAATAAAAATTGTATACAAGTCCCTACTATTTACACTTAAGGACCTACTCTAGAAAATTCTATGGACCTAGAATCTTCCATGCCTTTCTTTACACATTCAAGAGGTTCTAGGTTATTCCATAGGAACTACCCACATAATTCTAGAGTATTCGATATTCCATAGGAACTACCCACATAATTCTAGAGTATTCCACTCCCTTTGGCTATGTTGGCGCCATTCGTGCGCCATGTCGCGCCCATGTGGCGTGATGACTTGGCGAGGGTGTCACACTCTCCCCCACCTGATGTTGCGACGACCGCGGCGCAATGCTACTGCATATACTCGTGGCACTTATCCTTGAATTGCCACAAGTCTTGGTATCGTTCCCACGTAGCCTCCTCCGGAGATTGTCCCTTCCAATGCACAAGGAACATGGCTGTCGGCTTCTGACCCTTCTTGCCTCTGGCCTCATAGTCAATGATGGCTTCAATGTCACGATCTTGCGAGGCAGTGACGGTGATAGGTGCGCGAGTCGTCTGGCCCCGACTCGGGTCTTCCTTGTCTTCATGGTACGGCTTCAACACGCTAGCATGGAAGACTGGATGAATCTTCAAGTGGGCAGGCAAGTCCAAGTTGTAAGAAACTTTGCCCACCTTAGCGATGATCTCGAACGGCCCTTCATACTTGCGCACTAAATTCGGGTGCATGCCTCGTAGTGCCTTGAACTGTCTCGGGTTGAACTTGACTAAGACCATGTCCCCAACTTGGTACTCCATGGGACGCCTCTTACGGTCGGCAAATTTTTTCATCTTCCGGGACGCCTTGTCCAAGTAAGACTTAGCGGTGTCAAGCTGCTCTCCAAAGCCCTTAGCCATGTGATATGCTCCCAAACTCTTGCCCTCGAACGCGGCCGGTAAAGAATGAGGAGTTTGAGGTTGTTGGCCGGTGGCTAGCTCGAACGGTGTCTTCCCTGTGGACTCGCTCCGCTGCAAGTTATATGAGAATTGGGCTACATCCAAGAGCCTCGCCCAATCCTTTTGATGTGCGCTCACGAAGTGTCTCAAGTAGCACTCAAGTAGCGCATTGACCCGTTCCGTCTGGCCGTCCGTCTGTGGGTGGAAACTGGTAGAGAAATGCAACTCCGTGCCAAGCATCTCGAACAACTCCTTCCAAAAGTTCCCACTGAAGCGAGGGTCTCGGTCACTGATGATATGCCTCGGCAAGCCCCAATACTTCACAACATTCTTAAAGAACAACTTGGCGGCTTCCTTAGCAGTGCAACTAGCTGAGGCGGGCATGAAGGTAGCATACTTAGAAAATCTGTCCACTACGACCATGATAGTACCATATCCGTCAGACTTCGGCAAGCAAGTGATGAAGTCCATGGTGACGCTCTCCCACGGACGCTCCGCAACAGGTAGTGGCTCCAATAGTCCTCCGGGTGACCGCTGCTCCACCTTGTCTTGTTGGCACACAAGACAAGTCTGCACGTATGCCTCAATATCGTCTCTCATGCGCGGCCAATAATATACCGATTCAACCAAGGCCCTGGTGCGGCGTTGGCCTGGATGACCGGCCCATAATGTGTCATGGCTCTCCTTCACAATGTGCCGCCTAAGGTTCTCATACTTAGGCACATAGACCCTCCGTCCTGTGGTGAGCAATAAGCTATATTCGACCCAAAAGCGCCTCGTCTTGCCCTGAGTGGCTAGCTCCAAAAGCTGCTTAGCGACTGGATCATGCTGCATACCCTCCTTTATGGCATCTCGGATGGCAAAACTTGCTGAAGTGATGGCAGCAAGTTCGGCTTTACGACTTAAGGCATCGGCCACAACATTGCCTTTGCCGGGCTTGTACTCAAGCACATAATCAAACTCAGCCAGGAAATCTTGCCATCTAGCTTGCTTTGGTGTGAGCTTCTTCTGTGACTGGAAGTAGCTAGTAGCCACATTATCGGTCTTGACCACGAACTTTGATCCAAGCAAGTAGTGGCGCCAAATGCGTAGGCAATGCACAATGGCCGTCATCTCTTTCTCCTGTACAGTGTAGCGCCGCTCTGTCTCATTCAGCTTGCGGCTCTCGAAGGCTATGGGGTGTTTGTCTTGCATCAACACACCTCCAATAGCAAAGTCGGACGCATTCGTGTGCACCTCGAACGTCTTGGTGAAGTCGGGCAATGCTAGAACCGGCTCCTCCGTCACGGCTCTCTTAAGACCCTCAAACGCCTTTTGACATAGCTCCGACCAAACCCACAGCTTGTTCTTCTTTAGTAACTCCGTCAAGGGTGCGGCCTTAGCGGAGTATCCACCTATGAAGCGTCGATAGTAGTTAACAAGACCAAGGAAAGATCTCAACTCCGTTACCTTGGTCGGCGGCTCCCATTCTTGTATGGCACGGACCTTGGCCTCGTCCATCCGCAACTCTCCATTGCTAATGACATGCCCCAAGAAGTGCACCTTTGATTGAGCAAACTCGCACTTCTCCCTCTTGATGAATAGCTCGTTCTCCCGCAAGACTTGGAAAACTATCTTCAAATGTTCCACATGCTCCTCCAAAGTGTGGCTATATATGACTATATCGTCCAAGTAGACTACCACGAATTGATCAAGGTAGGGGTGGAAAATCTTGTTCATAAGTGTGCAAAAGGTAGCGGGTGCGTTGGTTAAGCCGAAGGGCATCACCAACCACTCGAAAGCTCCATACCTTGTCACACACGCGGTCTTCGGCTCATCCCCTTCCGCAATGCGAACTTGGTAGTAGCCCTTTCGTAGATCCACTTTGGTGAAGTACTTTGCTTGTCCAAGCCTATCGAACAAATCGGCAATGAGAGGGATGGGGTACTTGTTCTTGACGGTTACCTTGTTGAGCGCGCGGTAGTCAATGCATAGCCTTAACGAACCATCCTTCTTCTTTTGGAATAGGACCGGCGCGCCATAGGGTGCCTTTGACGGACGAATGTGGCCGGCATCGAGCAACTCCTTCAACTGCTTGCGTAGCTCCTCTAACTCGGGTGGTGCCATACGGTATGGGGCATAGGCAGGTGGCTTAGCTCCAGGCTCCAACTCGATCTTATGATCTACCTCCCGCCTAGGTGGTAAGTGCTTCGGCAACTCTTCGGGCATCACGTCCTTATTCTCCTCGAGCACCTTCTCTATGCATGGTGGCAAGGTCTCTACGGCAACATTGTCTTCACTCAAGCTTGCAATGGTTGCCATGAACGTCGGCTCGCCCTTCTTCAATCCTTTGACAAGCTGCATGGCTGACAAGTGTGCATGACTCTGTCCTTGGGGCATCGTAGTCATAGGCACCATGCATGACCCTTCTCGTTCCACAACCAAGAGACGCTGCAAGTAAGGATCGATCATGGTGTGGCACTGTCTGAAGAACTCTTGCCCAAGGATGATGTCGAATATGTCCAGGGGCGCCACAGTGAAGTTAGTCTTGCCCTTCCAACTGCCCAAGGCAACACTAACCCCGTTGGCTATGCCTCGTACTGGTATTGCTGGGGCATTGACGGTCTTGAGGCGGGTATCGGTTGGGCTCAGCTTCAATCCAAGTCTCTTTGATGCGGCCTCGGTCATGAAATTGGCTTGAGCTCCAGTGTCAACCATGGCGCGGGTAGGCTTGTTGTTGATGGTGATGTCCACGTACTGCGTGCCGTTCTCCTCTGGTTTGCTGGCTTTCTCAGTGACAGCAGCACATAGTCCAATCATGCCTAGCTGCGTCGTGCCCGTGCTAGTCTCTGGATCCTGTGCCTCCCGTTCTTTCTTCTCACGTATCATGGCACCAAGGGTCTTCAACTCAGGACACTTTGCGAAACCATGAGGTCCCCCGCACACGTAGCATCCACTTCCTTTCTTCTCGGCCTGCGCCTTCTTCTCGGCATAATCTTGACGCCCAGATTTCTTGCCATCGGACTTGTGAGCATCGTTTGTCTTGGAATGTTGCTGCTTCTCTTTGCCTTTGCCACGATCTCCCCCACCTTTGGCCTGATTACCCTTCGAATCTTTGCCCTTGTTCTTGTCATACTTGTCATCCGTCAAAGCGTCGGCCTCGACGATAGCTTCATCAATGGTAGTGACTTGCCGACGTTGCAGCTCCTTCCTAGCCCAGCCTTGCAATCCGTCCATGAAGTGGAATAGCAAGTCTTCATCGGTAAGGTTTGGGATTTGAAGCATGAGCGTCTGGAACTTCTCTATATAGGCACTGATGCTCCCCGTCTGCTTCAGCTCCCTCAGCTTGCACCTTGCCTCATATATGACATTGTTAGGGAAGAAGGCCCTCTTGAACTCGGTCTTGAACTGCTCCCATGTGTCAATGGTGCATGAGCCTTTCTTCATGTCGGCCTCCTTCCTTCTCCACCAAAGCATGGCTTTCTCCGAGAGGTATGGGATAGCGGCAGCAATCTTCTTCTCCTCGGTCCTCACGTTTCCATGCTTGAAGTAGTTCTCCATGTGCCATAGGAAGTTGTCAACCTCTTGTGCGTCACGAACTCCCTTGAACACAGGTGGCTTAGGAATCTCGATCTTCCCCTCCTTGTTAGCGCCGGATGACACGGCCGCTCCAGCGTTAACTTCCTCCTCGAGTGCTTCGATCTTGGCCTTCATCGCCTCAATGGTGCTCAATGCCTCCATGAGTCTGCACTCCAAGGTGTTAACGGTTTCCTTCATCTCCAACTCGGCTTGCTCGCGTTCCCCAAACTTGTCCTGGATGGCGTCGAACTCGGACAAGGAATGGTTCTCAAGGGTCTCCAGCTTGCCTTCGATCCTCGACATGCGTTGGCCATGGGCTTCCACAATCAATGTCGCCTCTTCCACCTTCTTAACCCACTCACAGCCAGGGGTGAGGTCTTCCTCATCGTCGCTCACCTCCGTAGCCGATGGTTGGGTGGTATGACCTTCACTTCGAGGGGCTTCGGGCAGCACCTCGTCACCCTTCCTAGCATTCCTCTTCTTCTTGTTCTTCTTCCCGGCAGCATCCTGGACGTTGGTAAGGGTGCTAGCAGTGATGTCTTCTCCGTTGTGTGCCATTCCCTTAGAAGTAACCTCGCTCTGATACCACGTTGTCACGGCCTAACTTTCAAAGTAGCACTCCGTGCGGCACTTGACGGTTTGTCTACAAAGTAGCAAACTCAAGTAAGCCTTCAACTCAACAAGATCACTAAGAGAATGAAACAAAGAAAGACTTAGAGAGATTTGCCAAAGGAAGTATTGTATTCACTCAAACTTTTCTTGATGCCTTTACAAATGAATGCCTCCCCTATTTATACTTCTCATCGAGGGGCTAACGTGTAAATAAAAATTGTATACAAGTCCCTACTATTTACACTTAAGGACCTACTCTAGAAAATTCTATGGACCTAGAATCTTCCATGCCTTTCTTTACACATTCAAGAGGTTCTAGGTTATTCCATAGGAACTACCCACATAATTCTAGAGTATTCGATATTCCATAGGAACTACCCACATAATTCTAGAGTATTCCACTCCCTTTGGCTATGTTGGCGCCATTCGTGCGCCATGTCGCGCCCATGTGGCGTGATGACTTGGCGAGGGTGTCACACTTCGCTTCAGCAAATGTTTTACTCAAAAAAGCTCCACCAGCTGCTGCATCCAAAATGCCCTTAATTTGATCTCCCATACCCATGTAGATCCTTTGCCCCAGCATTTGGTCAGGAATACCATGATGAGGACACTTTCTCAAATAACTTTTAAATCGCTCCCAAGCTTCTGGCAAAGACTCTAGCGGGGTCTGCCTGAACATAAGTATCTCATCAACTAATCTGGCAGTCTTATTAGGAGGAAAGAACTTCTTCATGAACATTATCACCAAGTCATCCCATGACGTAATATAATTAACTGGCAACGAGTCCAACCAATCACTGGCATCTTCTGTTAGCGAGAACGGGAACAACATCAATTTCACAACCTCAGCTGGCACCCGAGCCTGTTTTTGAGTTTCACAAATCCTTACAAACTTTTTCAAGTGCTTTTGAGGATCATCAGTAGTTCTAACTGCAAATAAACCAGCATTAGCAAGCAAAGCCACCATCGTCTGGGTAATGTAAAAATTTTCTGCCTCGAACGTAGGAAGCTGAATAGCAGACGCCAGATTCCCAGCCACAGGTTGCGAGAACGCATTAAGAGCCAAATCTTGAGCCATCCTGAATTCTTCGGGATCTGAACTTTCAATTGTAAACACCAAAGAAACGAGATCAAGATGACAAGAGTGAAGTTAATAGAAAAATAAACTAGATATCTTAACAACTAAATAGCACCGTGTTCCCCGGCAACGGCGCCAAAATTTGATCACGCCCAACTACGCCCTATAAAAGGGACTAAGCGGTCGCGGCAAATATAGCTCGGTATTTAAAGCCCCGAGGTCGAATCCCACATAGAACACTCGTAATTCAGTCGTTAATCTAACTAATTTATCTAATCAACCAACTTCAAGAGTTTATATTTTAGTGATGGTTTTTAAAATAGAAACTAAATAACAATAAGGTAAATGGCAAAATAATAAAAAGTAATCAAGCAAGGATATTAAAAGCCTAGAATTGATTTACACCGACTCCTACCTATGTGATTGACTAATGATTCAACGAATTCAACTTGGTTCTTCCTATTGAACACTTGCTCCAAGTTCACAACTAACCACTTCCATGTACTAGCTATGACATTCACTAACTAATCTTCCAATTAATTAATGAAAGATGTTTAGGACTACAAGTATGGTTCACAATCGGGCTCGGTGGTCACAACTCACCCTATTGACAACCTAAGTAATTCCTTGGTTTTAGGTTGAAATATTGCTAAGCATTTAACCCTAACTCGTGAATTTATTCCTAAACGCACAAGGATAAAGGGGACAATCAATTGGGGGCCCTTCTAATCAATTAGCAAACAAATCGTAAATACTTGGAGTGGTTCAATCAACCCTAGAATGGTTAATTTAGCCACTCATAATTGTATTAAACAATAATGAATTCATAGTTAAAACAACACCCATAGGAAAGAGAATAAGAAAAGTTGAGAAAAACTCTTTGATTCTTCAGTTCCAATGGTTTTGATGCGTTTCCAAGCTCCAAAGTGCTTCAACAATGGTAGTCTTGCTCTCCCAAGTCAAGATGTGGGCTGAAAATAGGTTAGAAAACCTTTTATACCTCGTGTGAAACTCGTGGACAAGTTTGCCCCTCGCCACTTTTCGCCAGAAAATTTGTCTCATGGCTGGATCATGGCCTTACGATGCCTGGGCCATGCACTTGCGAAATTCTGCTTTCAACTTCATGGCTGAATCATGGCTTTACGATGGCTGGGCCGTGACATTTCGTCTTCAAATTCCTTTCATGGCTAATCCACGGCCTTGGCACCTTACAACGCTGTAAATTAACTTCAATTTTGCTCCAAATCATCAAACTTTAACACTTTTTCATACCATTTGATTCCTACACATTCAAACACCCAATATAAGTACAAAATACTATTGTTCACGCTAAAATACTCCACAAAAGCACCAAAATATGATGTAACTAATACTAAAATATATGCATTTTTAGCCTAACATCACATACTCCATTGAATAAGGGTTTATTCCTAATCTTTCATCTATTCTAATCATTTACATCATTATTTCATCAATCCATTGCCTTGTGATTATGAATATGCGTGGCTAACTCTTACGTTCTAGGGTTAGAGTATTACATGAAAGTTGATTGTTTGAAGATTGATTCCCATTAATAGAATCCCATAACGGGTGGCTTATTCTTTCTTGATTTCACTTGCTTAATTATTAGAGCTCGATAATTATGCATTATCTATGGTTTTTAGATTGAACTCGAAAGATGAAATTTAATTACGTAATAAAAAAGAGTAGGACTAGTTTGTGAACTCGGGCATCGGGGAACCAATTTGTGAGTAGGATAGACATATACTTGCTCGCCTAGTTTAACTAATTACAGAATTCATTAATGCGTGCACGTGATTCAACCCATAGACATATAGCGATTGAAGTAGCCTGCATAGACTGTGAAGAATCGAAAGGTTTTCAAAGGTACATTTACTCTGTTAGTTAGTGGCCCGGGATTTAAGAAGTGGAATCAATTGGAAAACACAACTGGATTGTTCGTAACTCTGACCCTGGACCTTCGTCTTAATATTGTTAACAACCAAAGTTTTGCACCATTGTTTGATTAAACTTCAATTAGTTTAATTACTGCTCTTTAGTTACTAAAACTCTCGCCATTGAAGAAAAAGATCCCTGAATAGTGTTAGAAATTTTTTATTAAGTGTTAGTCTGAATAGTCCTCGTGGGAACGATACTCCACATATCAATTTATTAGTTGTCGACCGCGTATACTTGCGTGTGCATTTGGGAGCAACAATTTTTTGGCGTTGTTGCCGGGGACTAATTATTGACTTGATTTCTTTTTGAACGATTGCTTATTATCTATTCAGGTTTAATTTTTTTTGTTGAGTTTCTTGTGCTGTTTCAGGCAACAGGTTTTGCGTGCAAAGGAATAGAAAGGACGAACCACTCGCACCTTTTGATCCCGAGCCTGAAAGAAGCTTGAGAAGGGTAAGAAGAGAAGCGAGAGACCGAAAAGCACTAGCAATTGTACTTGCTTCCTTACCCATTGAAATGGCAGAAGAACGAGCAGTAGCAGTGCGAGACGTTGCTCTTCCCAGCCTGGGGGGAGTAGCGTCAACTATTGTGAAGCCCACTATCACCGGCACTTTGAGATTAAGCCCGGCATGATTCAGTTGCTGCATGTGACTGGGCAATATGCTGGATTACTTCATGAGGATCCGCAGCAACACATTCAGAATTTCCTGGAGATCAGTGATACTTATACACCAGCGGGAGTTCCTACTGATTATGTTCGTTTGACTTTGTTCTCGTTTTCACTGATTGGGCAGCAAGGAAGTGGTTAAAGGCTGAAAAGCCTGGGTCTATCACTACTTGGGAGGATTTGGCTAAGAAATTCCTGGCTAAATTTTATCCATCTGCCAAGACAGCCCGGCTGAGGACTGAAATTATGTCCTTCAGACAGATAGAAGAAGAATCTTTGTATTCAGCCTGGGAGCGATTTAAAGCTCTATTGAGAGATTGTCCACACCACAACAAATCCAATGAGGTTATTGCACACACTTTTATTGAGGGGTTGAACCAAAACACTAAGATCGTGGTAGATGCTGCTGCTGGAGGCCAAGAACTGTCCTTAAATTTTGACCAGATCTATGATTTACTTGACAAGTTTTCGCAGAGCAATCCTGATTGTCAGGGTGTTGGTAGAGCTACTGCACAGAAATCTGCTGGGATACTTCAATTGGATGCAGTTTCAGAGCTAAGGGCGAAAATGGATGCTATTTCCAATCAAATCAGCAAGCTAACTCTGCCTCAGGCTCAACCACCAGCAGCTCCAGTGCAACAACTTCAAGTCTTTTGTGTGGTTTGTGGAGAGGATCATGCCACTGACGTCTGTCCATCTAATCCAGAGTCAGTGTATTATGTGGGTAATCAGAACAGGTCACAGGGTCAGAATCGCAACCAATATGGTAATAGCTATAACACTGGTTGGCGTAATCACCCAAATTTTTCTTGGAGGGATAATCGTGAGCAGCTTTAAGGCAATGAGAGACCCCAAAATAATCTTCAAAATTCACCACAGCAGGGGTCACAATCGCAGACTCAGCCACAGCCACAGCAGTCTAATTCAGTTGAGGATATGCTTAGGAAAATTCTTGCAGGGCAGCAAAAGCTCGTGGATGATTCAGCAGCTCAGGTACAAACAATTAAAGATTTGAGCAATGCTCAGAAAGATCTTGAGAGACAAATGGGGCAGCTAGCTGGAGCACAAAATAATAGACCTCGGGGTGCTTTGCCAAGTGATACAGAGAAAAATCCTAAAGAATTTGCGAGCAGTTACTTTGAGGAATGGAATAGCTCTAGAAGAAGTTCCCCCAAGGCCAAAGAAGCATGTTGGTGAGCTAGAGCCCAATGCTGATAGGGAAGTGGAGAAAGAAGCTGAGAAAGTGATAGAAAAGCAGCCCGAGCCTGCTATTGTGAGACCACCACCACCTTTCCCTCAGAGACTTCAGAAGCAGAAAGTTGATGCAGCATGCAAAAAATTCTTGGAGATCTTGAGTCAGATTAAGGTAAATATTCCTTTGGTGGAGCTTTTGCAGGATGTTCCCAAATATGCTAAATAAATCAAGGATACTGTTGCTAACAAGAGAAGACTGATTGAGTTCGAGACAATTGCACTCACTGAAGAGTGTAGTTCTAGAGTTAGAAGCAAGCTTCCTCAGAAATTGAAGGATCCTGGCAGTTTTACTATTCCCTTGAAAATTGGGGAACATGAGGTTGGACGAGCTTTATGCGACTTGGGTGTGAATTTAATGCCTTCATCAGTTTTTAGGAAGCTAGGCCTGGGTGAACCACGACCAACTACTGTGGCTCTGCAGCTGACTGATAGATCTTTGACATGCCCTGAGGGGATTATTAAGGATGTGCTTGTACAAGTGGGTCAGTTTATATTACATGTTGATTTTATTATTCTTGATTATGAAGCTGACCCTGAGGTTCCTCTCATATTGGAAAGAGGATTTTTGGCCACTGTTGATGCTGTTATTAGAGTTAGAGCTGGAAAGATGACCATGAAGGTAAATGGGGAAGAAGCTGTGTTTAATGTGTTCAGAGCTACTCAGCTTCTTTCACATTATGAAGAGTTGTCCATGGTAAAAGTGATAGATGACGAGTTGACCGCTGATGAGAGGTCATTCTTGGCTTCTAATGTTGATTCTCTGGAGAAGGCACTTTTATGTGATGATGATGATATCCTGAAGGATGAGGACATTGAAGAATATTTTGAGGTTCTTAATATGCAGAGTAAATTTATCCCAGGGTGGAAGAAATTTGAGGAGCTTGATAGACCGTTGACCTTAACTCCTGTTAAACCGTCTATTGAGAAGGCTCCTACTCTTGAGCTCAAACTTTTACCTGCGCATTTGCGTTATGCTTATTTGGGTGAAGGTAATACCTTGCCCGTGATCCTTTCTTCTTTGTTGTATGATGTGCAGGTTGAAAAGGTGTTGAGAGTGTTGCGAGAGCGCAAGAGAGCCATTGGCTGGACTATTGCTGATATTAGAGGGATTAGTCCTTCTTTCTGTATGCACAAAATTCTTTTGGAAGAAGACCATAAGCCATCTATAGAGCAGCAAAGGAGGCTAAATCCAATTATGAAGGAGGTGGTGAAGAAAGAAATTATCAAGTGGCTGGATGCTGGTATTATTTTTCTTATCTCTGACAGCAAGTGGGCGAGTCCAGTGGCGAATTTGCATTGATTATAGAAAGCTGAATAAGGCCACCAGGAAAGACCACTTCCCACTGCCCTTTATTGATCAAACGCTGGATAGACTTGCGGGGAACGAGTATTATTGTTTCTTGGATGGGTATTCGGCCTACAATCAGATCGTGATAGCTCCTGAAGATCAAGAGAAGACTACTTTTACTTGTCCATATGGCACCTATGCATTTAGGAGGATGCCGTTTGGGTTATGTAATGCCCCGGGGACTTTTCAGCGGTGCATGATGGCTATTTTCACC
Source organism: Petunia axillaris subsp. axillaris (assembly GCA_029990575.1). Classification (NCBI taxonomy): domain Eukaryota; kingdom Viridiplantae; phylum Streptophyta; class Magnoliopsida; order Solanales; family Solanaceae; genus Petunia; species Petunia axillaris. The sequence goes on from JARKNS010000008.1 coordinate 168,514,564, forward strand.
GACATGGTGGAAAAATTTGTGGAGGTATTCATGGATGATTTCTCAGTGGTTGGTGATTTCTTTGATGATTGCTTGAAAAATCTAGATGCTGTGCTGAGCCGTTGTGAAGAAACAAATCTGGTGCTGAATTGGGAAAAATGTCACTTTATGGTTCAAGAAGGCATAGTACTTGGGCACAAGGTGTCAAAGAAAGGGATCGAGGTTGATAAAGCGAAGATTGAGGCTATTGAGAAATTACCACCACCTATCTCTGTTAAGGGGGTGCGTAGTTTCTTGGGACATGCAGGGTTCTATAGACGTTTCATAAAGGATTTCTCCAAAATTTCCAATCCCATGTGCAAATTGTTGGAGAAGGATGTGAAATTTGAGTTTAATGATGCTTGTCTCAAGGCATTTGAAGAGTTAAAGAAAAGGTTGGTGACCACACCAATCATCATAGCTCCTGACTGGTCTTTGCCATTTGAATTGATGTGTGATGCGAGTGATAATGCTATTGGGGATGTTCTAGGCCAAAGAATAGGAAGAATCTTTCACTCCATCTATTATGCAAGCAAGACTCTTGATGCAGCCCAGTCCAATTATACCACTACTGAGAAAGAGTTGCTAGCCGTAGTGTATGCTTTTGATAAATTCCGATCTTATTTGGTTGGCACTCGTGTTGTTGTCTTCACTGATCATGCCGCAATCCGGTATTTGTTTGAGAAGGACTCCAAGCCTAGACTAATTCGATGGGTTCTCCTATTGCAAGAGTTTGATGTTGAAATTCGAGATCGCAAGGGGACTGAGAATCAAGTAGCTGATCATTTGTCAAGGCTGGAGAATAGAGATCATGTAGATGAAGGGCCTGAGATTAAAGAGGCATTCCCTGATGAGCAGCTTTTTGCTTTAGATACAGCCGAGGTGCCATGGTATGCTGATATGGTGAACTTAATTGTGAGTAATGTGGATCCTCCTGGGCTACAGCTGAGCAAAGGCGCAAACTCCTTCATGAGAGCAGATTTTATGTGTGGGATGAGCCTTATTTGTACAAGATAGGCCCTGATCAACTAGCTAGAAGATGCATTCCAAGGGAAGAAGTTGAGCCGATTCTACAGAGCTGCCATTCCTCTCCTTATGGTGGCCATCTTAGTGGAGATCGAACAGCTGCAAAGGTACTTCAGTCTGATTTCTTTTGGCCTACTTTATTTAAAGATGCTCATGCCTTGGTGAAGCAATGTGATCGTTGCCAAAGAACAGGTACTATTTCTAGGCGTCACGAGATGCCTTTGAACAATATCCTGGAGATTGAGATGTTTGATTGCTGGGGGATTGATTTTATGGGTCCATTCCTACCTTTCATAGGCCATAAATACATTCTCGTGGCGGTTGATTATGTGTCTAAATGGGTGGAGGTTGTTGCAATTCCAACAAATGATGCAAGTGTGGTGGTGAAATTTGTGAAGAAAAATATTTTCACTCGTTTTGGGACACCGCGGGCTATAATAAGTGATGAAGGTACGCATTTTTGCAATCGGTTGTTCAATAAATTGTTGGCCAAGTATGGGGTTCGCCACAAGGTGGCCACTGCTTATCATCCCCAAACTAGTGGCCAAGTGGAAGTATCTAATAGAGAGATCAAGCAAATCCTTGAGAAGACTGTGAATGCCTCGAGGAAGGACTGGGCTATGAAGTTAGATGATGCTCTCTGGGCCTATCGGACTGCATTTAAAACGCCTATTGGAACCTCTCCATATAAGCTTGTTTACGGTAAGGCCTGTCACTTGCCCGTTGAGCTAGAGCATAGAGCATATTGGGTAATTCAAAAGCTCAATCTTGATATGGCATTGGCGGGTGAGAAGAGAATGCTTCAATTGCATGAGCTTGAAGAGTTCTGTTTCCATGCTTATGAAAATGCAAAATTGTACAAGGAACGGACGAAGAGGTGGCATGACAAACACATTGAGCCTCGTCACTTTGAGCCGGGCCAGTTGGTATTGTTGTTCAATTCTAGATTGAAATTATTTACGGGAAAGCTAAAATCTAGATGGTCGGGCCCCTTTGAGGTAGTGCGTGTTACGGCACATGGAGCGGTTGAATTAAAAGCCCCGGATTCTGAGAAGTCATTCTTAGTGAACGGGCAAAGATTTAAGCGATATTGGGGAGGTTTGGTGGATCATCGTACCACCGTTTCATTGCGAGAACCGTGAATTGTAACCGTCGTGCCACGTCCCGAGCTTTGTATGTAAACGCAAAAATTCAAGGAAAAAGAAAAAAAATAGAAAAAGAATAAAAATACAAAAAGAGTCGTGCCGCGACGTTAAATCAAGCACTAATTGGGAGGCAACCCAATTTTATTGTTTTCATCATTTTATTTCATTAAGTGTTACGTAGTCTCATTGTTTTTGCAGGGGGAAGGTGGATTAATTCCGAAGATGTGCGATATGATGGTGAGTCCAAAAAGCTCCAAAAAGCTTGAAGCTGTACCAAAGCATCGCCCCAGGAAAGCTTCCAACTGCATCCAAGAAAGGTCAAGCGAGCAAAGCCAAGGCAAAGCCAGGGCGTCGCTCTCACAATCACATGGCGTACATCAGTGAACCACAAAAGCCATGATGCGATCGTGAGGCATCGCCTTGCCAAGGCTTTCAACTGAATTGCACAGTCTCAAGGCGTCGCCCCAGTATCGCCTTTGGTTGATCAGTACACCTCAAAAAGCTCAAGGCTTTACCAAGGCGTCGCCTCAAGAACGCCCTCACTGCACACAGTCTCAATTTTGAAGCGTTGCTTCACCATCGCCTCGGCTTAGGCAGTGGGTAAGAATTACTTAAAGCCTTCACGAGGCGTCGCTTCAGGTAAGTGAGCTGAGATTTTTGCGGGTCAACCCAAGATTGACCCGTTAACCCGCGAGAATTTAAACATAACACACGAAATCCTTTCCCTCTCCCAATCCCTTTCACGCTCAAAACCAACAGGAAACATAAAAATTCAGCACCTAGGGCATAAAATAACATCCTAACAACATCAATTCGGACTCCAATTCTTCTTGCATTAATCCAAAAATTGCTCAGGTATGCTCCTTACTTCTTGTTCCCCTTCACAGTGTAATTCCCCGATCAAGTATGCTCCCCATTTTTTATTTTTATTTTTTGTATCTTCACGGCTGTACTAAACTAGGAATGGTAAATTGGGCAGCGTGGTTGAGTATTTTTAATTGGAACTAGTGTTGAGATGTGCTTGGAATTTGAAAGTGATCTCCCAAAATTTGGGAGGGTTCAACACTTTCAAACATCAATGAAACTTGTAATAAATTCCAGAGCACACCACGTGTTTGATAAATTGCCTGAGTGATTAAATGCTTAAATTATGTGAAGTCTGAGTAACATAAATCTTTGTAGGCATAACGGGAACTACTTGAGGCTCTAAAAGTGTAGAATTGATCGCGATTGTATGGGATTTGAATTGATCAAAGCACGCACTAAGCTATCCACCATTGTTACACTTGCTATGAGTTGATAAAGGCTTACTCCTCGTACCACTGCCCCGTGCACTTTTAACTTGGTTAAGTTGTTGTGTAGTGTCATCAAGTAGCTTCATTGATGGTCATATAGTTAGGTGTAAGTGTGGGGTTCTTGCTCACCGTTTGCGCACATTTCTTAGGCATATACTAGCTATGGATTGAATTGTTTTATGAGTATCCTTGGGAAGTCTGAGTACCAGGGCACTAACTTGCTACTTCAAGGCGCTTAAAGCGCCTATGTGTATTGAGTTATAATGATAGAACTTTATGGTGCAGGCACTACGGCAAAAACAACACAAAAGGCCTCTTCTTCCTCTGCGACACCGGTTGCGCCAAGGCAAAAGCTAGGAGTCGCCTCGACTAATAAAGCCCCCAAGGCCAAGGCTAAGCCCAAAGCAAAGAGCAAAGCTAAACCAAAGATGCCAAAGGGTGCGGTCACTATTCCACGACCCGGGGGGAAAACACAGTTTGGATTGCCGTTTGTGAAGAAGGGGGAGAGCATGGATTGGTATTAAAATTTCAAGTTGGCCGGCCACATTCCCAAACTCGCTATTGATGAAACTAAATTGATGAGGCGATTTATAGGTATAAGAGATGCTATTCACACCATGAAATGGGGGTCCGTTTTTTAGAGTCCGGGGGATGCCAATCTTGATCTCGTGATGGAATTATATGCAAATTGGGACGTGGAACAACCGGAGGAACTAGTGAAGGTTCGAGGGAAATCTGTGAGGCTTGATGCATCGACTCTTTGCACCTTCTTAGGTGTGGAGGATCATGACCTTGAAGACTTGCGGGACTTTATTCGCAAGCCGGATTACAAGGCGTTGCGGCAGACCTTATGTGGTGGGGATGAGAGCTACAGGTGGAGCAGAAAGAAGCAAACGGGCCGCCACAAATCTATGCGATTTTGCAGGTTTCTAAAGGAAGCCCGAGTTTGGCTCAAAGTGATCAATGCACGAATGTTTCCTTCTGACCACTTCACTAATGTGACTAAAGTGAAGGCGTGCATAGTCTATTTCTTCATGACGGGGAAACCTGTCAACATTGGGTATTATATGCTCAAGGCTATGAAGGAGACACGCACAAACAAGTCAAAGAGGTTGCCGTTTGCTGGTGTACTCACACAGTATTTGATGAAAGAAGGTGTCCCTGTTGATACCGTTGGTGATAGAATTGTCCCAGCCTTGGAGAGAAAGGCAGATATTTCTTCAGTGATGAACTAGAGTGCCAATGTTTACAAAATGTCCAATGATGAGCGGCGCGATGTGTACGATAACTTGGAGGGCCGCAGATACTTAATGATAGAATATTTGGCAAAGCATGCCGGCATGGATATTGCAGCCCTTGATCGCCAGCTTCCATTGTTGGAGTCATCCAAAAGGCTATTGGGCATGACGCAGACCGTAGAGTTCCCACCTGGGGAGGATGAGAATACGGATTCTGACGTGGTTGAGGCAGATCCTAGGAGTGACGAGGAAGAGTGGACTGAAGAGGAAGATGGTGAAGAAGAGGAAGAGGAGGAGGATGCGCGCACTCCACCACATAGGCCTAGCGGTTCTTCGAGAGCTCAGGCAGTTGCCCCTACCACTACTTCTCTGGTAGCTGCTGATGTTGACACTCCCGCACATGCTGAGCGGGAGGACTCTGATGATGCAGATGACGAGACATAGGCCAGTGGGCCCTCAGGGAAGTTCTTTTTACTCTTGCACTTTAGTTTTGTTCGCACTGAGGACATTGTTTAGTTTAAGTGTGGGGTGGGGAACTACCCTTTATTTATTTTTGAGGTTAGGGATGCATGTACCGTAGGATTTTCTTTTGTCACTTGACTTTATTTTGATTTGTTTCTTGCTTTAATATATGGAAAAATTGAAAAAAAATTAGAAAACCAATGAAATATTCCAAAAAAGATTTTCCTTTTAGTTTTTATTAGTGGTACATGTCATCCACCCCGTGATTTTTCTTATGGCCTCGGTTCTTTTCCACGGGTAGACCTTTGAACTGGGTAATTTTTATTTTTAGGAGTAGTTTAGTAGTAGTAGTTAGTAGAATAGTTTAGGAAAAATTGATAGAATGCTAGGTACTTTTGATTTGTTTGATACCGGTGGACTTGAACTTGTTGCATGTCCTATTTGTGGTGTTCTTGGATTTTAAATTGTGATGCATGCCTAGAAAAAAAAATGAAACGACCCCCTTGAGATGCTTAAGTCCACTTGCTTGACTTTGTTGTGAACCTTTGTGCATTAGTGCTTAATTTTCCACAAGTTGCACTCTAAATGCTTGATTGAGAGTTGTTGATGGAGCCTTTTTGTGTGGATCGTGTGCAATGTGTGTGTGAGGCATATTTTTGTTTGCTCCATGTTTGTATATTGATGTCTAGAACTTGCCCCGTGTGTGTGCAAAGCGAAATCCTAGGTTTACTCTAGTTAGGAAATGATACAGGCCTTCTTTTGATTTGCCTACCCTTACATATACACCTTGGACTTGATTGTTGTGATTTCTTTGACCTTTTGTTGGCACCCACACCCCGAGCCTACCCACTTGTTCTAAATTGTTCTCTTTTGGACCTTTACTCCTTAAGCACTTTAATTGATAATGTTGCTATTATTTTGGAGTTGTGGTTGAATATTGGGAGGTTTTTTAGTGGAACCAATGAGGGGAATACTTGAATGAATTGTGTAGTAGTTGTTTATGAGCATTGGCAAGGTTGGAAAGTAATGAATAGGAAAAAAAAACAAATGAAATGAAAAAAAAAAAAAGAGCAAAGTTGAAAAGAAAAAATTGGAAAAAGAAATAAAGAGAGAAGAATATCCATTCCTTGCTAGTGTGTGCTCAAAAAAAAAAATTGCTACGTGTTGAGAAGGTGTGTGTAAAAGTTGTTGAAATGGGTGGCTTTGATGAGACTTGTGTTTGAATTAATTGTGATGTATTAAAATGCTTAGGGAGGTAGTCACTATTACCCATATGTATCCTACCAGCCCCTTAGCCTACATTACAACCTTTTTAAAGTCCTAGTTAATCCCGATTGGAGTGAGCTTACATTAGTGGAGTCCTATACTACGGGCAAGCCTATGGTACATCGTGTGTGACATGTGAGATTTTCATGAGAGTGAGTGAATTCTTTCTATGTTATTGTCCCCGTTCTTTTCTTGATATTCATGGTTGTGTGTGATATTTGCGGGACACTCTCTTGCTTCATTTTGGTGAGGGCACATGGTTTGCATGAAATAGGTGAAGTCGTGGCTTCTTGGTTGAGTAGATAGGTGTGATTTTGTGGGAGCATGGTTGCAATGAGTTGAGTTTGTGCATTTGAGTTGTCTTGGGGAGGTTGTTCTCATGTTTTTGAGTTTGAAAAAAAAATTGTTGGCATGTCGATTGGACCCATAATAGTCATGTATGCATTTGTTCAATGGTCGGTATCAACCATAATCATAGGTAGACCTGTTCTATTAAGTGTTAGGATTTAGTTGGGAAATTAGTCTTTGATGGTTGCTCGAGGGCGAGCAAAGGTCTAAGTGTGGGGTGGTGATGTTTGGCAATATTTCCCTATTTTACCTTAATTATTCTCACATTTTAGTGCATTATGCGCTCGTTATATGTGATAAATGTGTTTCTTGTGCTCACCTATCGTATTTATGATGTTAGGCATGGTGCGGATGAATTCGAGGCAAGAACAAGCACATTAGAGTTAATGGACGCGTTGGAAGCTATATTGGAGCAAAGCTTCAAGAAAGCCCTGAAGCGTTGGAAGCTATACTGGAGCAAAGCTTCAAGAAAGCCCTGAAAAGTTGGAGGCTATCGTGAGGCGTGGCTTCAAGAAAGCTTTGAGGCTGACGAGACAAAAGTTCTCCCAACTAGATTAGGCTTTGGTTTAACTTATCCTAGCACTTTGTAAACAATATAAAACCTCTTTTATTTCATATTAGAGAGGGTAGTCGATTATTGGGAGCAAATTAAGAGCACCATACTCCATTGAACAAGAGTTTACTCCTAATCTTTCATCTATTCTAATCATTTACATCATTATTTCATCAATCCATTGCCTTGTGATTATGAATATGCGTGGCTAATTCTTATGTTCTAGGATTAGAGTATTACATGAAAGTTGATTGTTTGAAGATTGATTTCCATTAATAGAATCCCATAACGGGTTGCTTATTCTTTCTTGATTTCACTTGCTTAATTATTAGAGCTCGATAATTATGCATTATCTATGGTTTTTAGATTGAACTCGAAAGATGGAATTTAATTACGTAATAAGAAAGAGTAGGACTAGTTTGTGAACTCGAGCATCGGGGAACCAATTTGTGAGTAGGATAGACATATACTTGCTCGCCTAGTTTAACTAATTACAGAATTTGTTAATGCGTGCACGTGATTCAACTCATAGACATATAGGAATTGAAGTAGCCTGCATAGAATGTGAAGAATCGAAAGGTTTTCACAAGTAAATTTACTCTGTTAGTTTTGTCACGACCCAACTTAGGGCCGCGACGGATGACCAACACTAAGTGTCGATCATCACTAATCCTACTGATAATATGCTAACCATTATAACTGATAAACAGAATAAGCATAAACCTAGCTGATAAGGAGTATGCAATGCAAATAGCTGACAAGGCTAACATAAGCTGACATACATAACATACTGACTGCACCACACAGGGACATATCTACAGGCCTCTAAGAGTGATGAACTGAATATACAAAGGACGAGATAAGGCCCCGTCATACCCAAGCTGGCTGATTGTATACATACCAAAAGATAAGTAACTTCGGGAGTAAGTGGAGTGACTCCAGTAGCTGATAGATGGCCTACTAACGTGGTCCAAGCATTGATCTATCTGCACCTGCGCGGCATGAAACGCAACGCCCCAGAAAAGGGCGTGAGTACGATATGTACCAAGTATGTAAGGCATGAGCATATAATATATCATAGCTGAATGAAACTGTAAGGCTGGAATATAAATATGTAAATATGAGCTGGAGCATAGCAATATAGCTAGAAATCTGAAGAACGTACTAAACATGATCTGAATATAAACTGAAGTCTAGCTGAATCTGGAACTGAAGACTGAGCTGAACTATACTGATAAATAACTGTAATATGACTGATAGCTGGTTACTAGAAACTGGAACTGATAACTGTCAACTGATACTGACGCTAAGAACTGGTGGCTGATAACTGAGAACTGATAACTGTCAACTGATACTGACTCTAAGAACTGGTGGCTGATAACTGAGAACTGATAACTGTCAACTGATACTGACGCTAAGAACTGGTGGCTGATAACTGAGAACTGATAACTGGTATCGAGCTAAAGCTGAACTGTTATCTGAACTGGTACCTGTCTAGTGTTATGGGCTATATCCCCCCAAATCATGTAACTGAACATCTGAACTAGTACCTTTCTGGCGTTATGGGCTGTATCCCCCCAAATCAGGTAACTGAAAACCGGAACTAGCCTCATGTATAATCATGCAGTGCATACTGTGGCTATATACGCGTATATAACAAACCTGGTGGGTGTTATGGACTATATCCCCCCCCCAGCCAGTAATATCTAGTCTCTCTGATCAGAGTGTGTGAATGACACCCGGTCACACTAGGTGTTTCAACTACCGCCTGAACCAGAGGGGCTGTATCCCCCAGACGGGTAGTATCACACGCGACCGGACTGTGTGTCCAATGTCCAGCCTCTATGGGGGACTCCAAATCACACATAACATGATCACAATATAAGCATAAGCATGTATGAGGCATAACACATGTGGCAACAATATATATGGACTCAAAGGAATGATAAGAAAACTCTGGATGGAATTGTAGACACAACCTGAAACTTAGAATTTGTCTAACTCTTTGATTTTTATAAAAATTTCGGCAGAGTTTCCACTGAAACTGGATGATACGCAAAAACAGAACCAGCACTATACTATACACGGGAATGGATACCCGAATAAACTGATAACATAAACAAATTAACTGGATAACAAGATGAGAGTGGCGTAACAATTCCACGGATGTACAGAATTTCTAGACAGTACCAGCGTCCTGTATTGCATCATAGTTTTGAGGGTGCAGATAAAAGTTATAGACCTCATGGTCTTCATGAAAGTTGTAGATATATGTATTAGAATTCTGGAGATTCTTAAATCATCTTAATATCAATTTTGTATAAGGAGTTATGATCAATATACTAACAACTGTCCAAAGTTCAAAACATTTTTCCAGATTTTGAAACGTTTTGTCTTTCTGATTTGGACGTCTTTCACCTTGGATTTTAGTACCAAATTAAGTATATACAAGGTTTCCTTGGTACCATACAAGTTTCTCACAAGAAAAACTAAGTTTAAAACTAATAAAAGCTTCAAAATCTAAAAGATACATGCCTTGCCAAAAGAAAGGTTTAGCCTTACATACCTTTGATGTTTCTAGCTTCTAAACTTCGTTTCCTTTGAATTCCACACCTTCTAAAGCTTAAACAAGCTATAAAATAGAATTTAGATACTTTACTTAGCTATGAAGTAATTCTAAAACTCAAACTATAGACGAAATTGAAGGTAGCGTAATGTTACCCTAATCGCGTAGAGCGTTTTGACGCAATCCGTCTTCCGTTTCGTGTCAAAATTGATGTTCTATCTTCAAAATCATAAAAAAAATGGATTCAAACTGAAAAAGCTCTGTTTATTTCGTGGGTTTACTGGAAAATGTCGAAAGAGAGAGAATGATTTCTCTTTTATAATAAAAACATTTCATTTCTAGCCCTCTTTTGCGCTTATGTCCCTTTTTCTGGTCTGAATTCTAACGCTCATATCTTTTTATCTATAAGTTATATGAGCAAACCATTAAAAGTGTTGGAAACTACACTCCAAGACCTTCAATTTGGTATATGATATGTCCCCAAAAGACTTCATATAACACATGAAATTAATTGCTGAAAAAGCTTTGTTACAAGGCAATTCCTTTGTCGGTTTTTCCGCAACTTAAATCTGATTTTTCCCAAACTTTATATTCAACATATAAACATCATATACGGTCATATTATTACTTTAAACTCACTTAAATCATTCTTAACATGTTATTATAATGATATACGTCAAATTAGATGTACGGGGTGTAACAATATTCCCCCGTTAGGAACATTCGTCCTCGAATGTTAAATGAAGTATGTAGAAGCATTAAGCAACGATCTGTTACATACTCGAAGTAATGAAGAGATCTGTATATTTGGCCTTCATGTCATTTTCAGCTTCCCAAGTTATTTCTTCTATATCATTGCTTTGATATAGCATCTTAACTAAAGGAATGTCTTTCGTCCTTACTCGACGAATCTGCCTCTTTAAATTGCAACTGGCACCTCCTTATTAGTCAACTGTTCTGTAATCTGTACATCCTCTACTGGTACAACTCTAGAAGGATCTCTGACACATTTTCTGAGCATGGAATACTGGATGTACCTCCTGAAGGTCTAACTCGTAGGCTACACGCCCAACTCGCCTGATAATCTGATATGGACTAATAAATATAGGGCTAAGCTTTCCCTTCTTTCCAAATCTCATAACGCCTTTCATAGGTGATACTTTCAGGAATACCTGATCGCCAATATGAAATTCTAAATCTCAATGTCGATTATCTGCATAGGACTTCTGTCTGCTCTGCACTGCTAATAATATTTCCCTGATCAACTTGACTTTATCAATTACTTGTTGGATTAAGTCTGGACTTATCAATTGATACTCGCCAACCTTGAACCATCCTATAGAACACCTGCATTTGTGCCCATACAAAGCTTCATATGGCACCATCTGTATGCTAGAATGATAGCTATTATTATATGCAAACCCTATCAACAGTAGGTGATCACTCCAGCTGCCTCTAAAATCTAACACGTAAGCTCTGAGCATATTTTCTAATGTCTGGATGGTCCGCTCAGCCTGTCTGTCTGTCTATGGATGAAATACTGTACTCAAATACACCTGTGTCCCTAAACCTGTCTGGAACGATCTATAGAAATTAGCTGTAAACTGGTGCGCCCCCGTCTGAAATAATAAATACTGGAATACCATGTAGGCGCACTATCTCTCTGATATAAAGTCTGGCATAATCCCCTGTTGTATAAGTAGTTCTAACAGGCAAGAAATGAGCTGATTTAGTAAGCCTGTCAACTATAACCCAAATAGAGTCACAGCTGCTCCGCGTACGGGGCAAGCCTGTAATGAAGTCCATATTTACTGTTTCCCATTTCCATACTGAAATCTCTATTTCCTATAACAAGCCACTAGGTTTTTGATGCTTGACTTTAACCTGCTGGCCGTTAGGACACTGAGCCACAAATACTGCTATGCCACGCTTCATTCCGTCCCAACAGTAAAACTGCTTAAGATCATGATACATCTTAGTCATATCTGGGTGAATAGTGTATCTGGAATAGTGTGCCTCAGTCATAATGTGTCCACGTAAATCTGCAACATCAGGAACACAAAGTTTATCTTTATACATGAGAATCACGTCACTCATAACCCTGTATGGTGACTCTGGTTTTCTTCTGGTTATCTTTCCGTATTAAACTAGAATTGGATCCTCATACTGACGCTGTTTTATTTCTGTCACTAGGCAAGTAGTGGCTGTGTTATTAAATGCAACTTCTGCATCATCTGAATCTATTAATCTGACTCCCAAGCTGCCTAACTGGTGGAGTGCATGAGCTAAGTTTCTCTTCTGTGGCTGTAATTAAGATAAATTACCTATGGACTTATGACTGAGGGAATCAGCAACAACATTCGCTTTACCCGGATGATAAATAATATGCATGTCGTAGTCTTTCAACAACTCTAGCGACCGCCTCTGTTGTAGGTTTAGCTCCTTCTTCTTAAATATATATTGGACGCACTTGTTGTTCGTATAAATATCAACATGAATACCGTACAAATAATGTCTCCAAATATTCAATGCATGAATGACTGCTGCAAGCTCTAAATTATGAGTATGGTAGTTATGCTCGTGCCTTTTCAGCTGCCTAGAAGCATAGGCAATAACTCTACCGTGCTGCATCAAAACACAACCAAGACCAATTCGAGAAGCGTCACAGTAAATGACATAGCCCTCAGATCCCTCTAGATGTGTAAGTACTGGAGCTCTTACCAACCTGTTCTTTAGTTCTTAGAACTGTGCTCGCAAGAATCAGACCACTGAAATTTAGCTATTTTCTGTGTCAATTTGGTGGAGCTGCAATGAAGGAAAAACCTTCTATGAACCTCCTGTAATAACCTTCCAAACCCAGAAAACTACGTACTTCAGTTAGCGTCGTAGGTCTGGGCAAATTCTTCACAGCCTCGATCTTCTGGTCATCTACTTTAATTCCTTCTGCTGAAACTATATGGCCAAAAAATGCCATTTGAATCTATCCAGAATTCACACTTGAGAACTTAGCATATAATTATTGGTCCCAAAATGTACCCAATATTGTGCGTAGGTGCTCTGCATGCTCTGATTCAGACTTTGAATAGATGAGAATATCATCAATAAATATAATCACAAATAAATCTAGATAAGGCCTGAATACGCTGTCCATTAGATCCATAAATACTGCAAAGGCATTACTGAGTCCAAACAACATCACTAAAAACTCATAATGGCCATTCCTAGTCCTGAATGCAGTCTTAGGTATATCAGATTTTCTAACTCTAACCTGATGGTAGCCTGATCGCAAATCTATATTCGAGAAGTACTTGGCACCCTGGAGCTTGTCAAACTAGACATCAATCCTGGGCAGAGAGTATTTATTCTTAATAATGACTTTATTCAGCTGTCTGTAATCTATGCACATGCGTAGAGAGCCATCTTTCTTTTTTTTACAAATAGTATCGAGGCTCCCCACGGGGAAATGCTGGGTCTGATGAGGCCTTTATCTAACAAATCCTTCAATTGCTCCTTAAATTCTTTCTGTTATACAGGTGCCATACTGAAGAACATGCCCCTGATGGCGTGCTGATGCTGAGCAAGCAACTGGTGATCTAGCTGGCTGGGCTGTACAACTGCCACCCCTAGGCGGACAACCTTTCATGAAATAGCTGCCTCGCGACAAATATAACAAGTATCAACTCCTAACTGACATGGACCCAAGTGGCGTCTACCACAATCCGAACATTTGGGATATATCTGACTGGCCGGTATAGAAGTACCACGACACTTTAATCTTGAAGTCAGTGATGTGTGACTAGATCTGGATTGAGGAGGTCTATCAGATCTAAAGCCATGAGACTATGTAGGTATACTAGCTGGTGGTTGTCTAACACTCTACTATCTACTCGCTCCAGACGTCTCTCCAAACAAACCAGAAAATCTGCCCCTCTTGTCTAGCCCTTTATCCCTGTCGGCTCTCTATTTCTGCTTCCTCTCCTCAAGTAACAAAGCAAATGCCTGAATGTTATGTTCATACATGACTGCATAGCAACTGTCATACGCTCGTTCACTAGGTGTGGAGCTAGTCCCACTATATACCTGTGAATTCTATCCTCCATACTCACTACCACCGTAGGGGCAAACCATGCTAAAGAACTAAAGCAATAATTATACTCTTCTACACTCAAACTTCCCTGTCTCAAGGTCAGGAACTGATTAGCACGGGCTCCCTATGTCTCTATAGGCATATACTGATAAAGGAAGGTATCTGAGAATTCCTTCCAAGTCGTGGGAGTAGCATCAGGCCGTCTAGATAGCTCCCATGTCTGATATCACCCTGCTGCTAGGTTATGCAATCTGAATGCAGCCAACTCTACTAACTCTGTGTCTGACACGTGCATAACCCTCAACACTCTGGCTATCCTCAATAGAAAATCCTGAGGGTCTTCTCCTGTACGGGATCCGGTAAAGACTGTAGGCTCTAGCCTGATAAAATCATTGATCCTGGATCCAACATCTCCCTGGGCATCTGCACTGTGTTGTCTAGTCTGAGCAACTACAACACTAGTCGATAATCTGATGGCATCCCTCATTTCCTGCCCCTGACTATCAGGCTAAGAAGGTGGAGGTATAGTAGCTGCAGTACCTCTAATATCACCCTGAACTGATAGGATCTGTGAGGCCTCGGATGGAGCCTCAGGTCTGGACTCCTCACTCTCATCCACCTTAGGTGGCACTCTACTAATACCCTGGCCGGCAATAACCTTGCCCTTCTTGGCAGCTGTTAGTTTCTTTGGCGGCATCGCTTTGCTGAAATTACTATTGTTAGAGGGCTGAATTTTATAATCATGGCTCTATCGCACGATCTAGAGAAGAAAGAAAGACAACTGTCCTGAAGTGCCTTGTAGCCTCCTGTTCAAAAGTATGGCGCGCAACATACTCCTAAACAAGACTCTACTAGACACGGCCTGTAGACACCCTAGGACTGAACTGCTCTGATACCACTTTTGTCACGACCCAACTTAGGGCCGCGACGGATGACCAACACTAAGTGTCGATCATCACTAATCCTACTGATAATATGCTAACCATTATAACTGATAAACAGAATAAGCATAAACCTAGCTGATAAGGAGTATGCAATGCAAATAGCTGACAAGGCTAACATAAGCTGACATACATAACATACTGACTGCACCACACAGGGACATATCTACAGGCCTCTAAGAGTGATGAACTGAATATACAAAGGATGAGATAAGGCCCCGCCATACCCAAGCTGGCTGATTGTACACATACCAAAAGAGAAGTAACTCCGGGAGTAAGTGGAGTGACTCCAGTAGCTGATAGATGGCCTACTAACGTGGTCCAAGCATTGATCTATCTGCACCTGCGCGGCATGAAACGCAACGCCCCAGAAAAGGGCGTGAGTACGATATGTACCAAGTATGTAAGGCATGAGCATATAATATATCATAGCTGAATGAAACTGTAAGGCTGGAATATAAATATGTAAATATGAGCTGGAGCATAACAATATAGCTGGAAATCTGAAGAACGTACTAAACATGATCTGAATATAAACTGAAGTCTAGCTGAATCTGGAACTGAAGACTGAGCTGAACTATACTGATAAATAACTGTAATATGACTGATAGCTGGTTACTAGAAACTGGAACTGATAACTGTCAACTGATACTGACGCTAAGAACTGGTGGCTGATAACTGAGAACTGATAACTGTCAACTGATACTGACGCTAAGAACTGGTGGCTGATAACTGAGAACTGATAACTGGTATCGAGCTAAAGCTGAACTGTTATCTGAACTGGTACCTGTCTGGTGTTATGGGCTATATCCCCCCAAATCATGTAACTGAACATCTGAACTAGTACCTTTCTGGCGTTATGGGCTGTATCCCCCCAAATCAGGTAACTGAAAACCGGAACTAGCCTCATGTATAATCATGCAGTGCATACTGTGGCTATATACGCGTATATAACAAACCTGGTGGGTGTTATGGACTATATCCCCCCCCCCCCCCCGCAAGTAATATCTAGTCTCTCTTGTCAGAGTGTGTGAATGACACCCGGTCACACTAGGTGTTTCAACTACCGCCTGAACCAGAGGGGCTGTATCCCCCAGACGGGTAGTATCACACGCGACCGGACTGTGTGTCCAATGTCCAGCCTCTATGGGGGACTCCAAATCACACATAACATGATCACAATATAAGCATAAGCATGTATGAGGCATAACACATGTGGCAACAATATATATGGACTCAAAGGAATGATAAGAAAACTCTGGATGGAATTGTAGACACAACCTGAAACTTAGAATTTGTCTAACTCTTTGATTTTTATAAAAATTTCGGCAGAGTTTCCACTGAAACTGGATGATACGCAAAAACAGAACCAGCACTATACTATACACGGGAATGGATACCCGGATAAACTGATAACATAAACAAATTAACTGGATAACAAGATGAGAGTGGCGTAACAATTCCACGGATGTACAGAATTTCTAGACAGTACCAGCGTCCTGTATTGCATCATAGTTTTGAGGGTGCAGATAAAAGTTATAGACCTCATGGTCTTCATGAAAGTTGTAGATATATGTATTAGGATTCTGGAGATTCTTAAATCATCTTAATATCAATTTTGTATAAGGAGTTATGATCAATATACTAACAACTGTCCAAAGTTCAAAACATTTTTCCAGATTTTGAAACGTTTTGTCTTTCTGATTTGGACGTCTTTCACCTTGGATTTTAGTACCAAATTAAGTATATACAAGGTTTCCTTGGTACCATACAAGTTTCTCACAAGAAAAACTAAGTTTAAAACTAATAAAAGCTTCAAAATCTAAAAGATACATGCCTTGCCAAAAGAAAGGTTTAGCCTTACATACCTTTGATGTTTCTAGCTTCTAAACTTCGTTTCCTTTGAATTCCACACCTTCTAAAGCTTAAACAAGCTATAAAATAGAATTTAGATACTTTACTTAGCTATGAAGTAATTCTAAAACTCAAACTATAGACGAAATTGAAGGTAGCGTAATGTTACCCTAATCGCGTAGAGCGTTTTGACGCAATCCGTCTTCCGTTTCGTGTCAAAATTGATGTTCTATCTTCAAAATCATAAAAAATGGATTCAAACTGAAAAAGCTCTGTTTATTTCGTGGGTTTACTGGAAAATGTCGAAAGAGAGAGAATGATTTCTCTTTTATAATAAAAATATTTCATTTCTAGCCCTCTTTTGCGCTTATGTCCCTTTTTCTGGTCTGAATTCTAACGCTCATATCTTTTTATCTATAAGTTATATGAGCAAACCGTTAAAAGTGTTGGAAACTACACTCCAAGACCTTCAATTTGGTATATGATATGTCCCCAAAAGACTTCATATAACACATGAAATTAATTACTGAAAAAGCTTTGTTACAAGGCAATTCCTTTGTCGGTTTTTCCGCAACTTAAATCTGATTTTTCCCAAACTTTATATTCAACATATAAACATCATATATGGTCATATTATTACTTTAAACTCACTTAAATCATTCTTAACATGATATTATAATGATATACGTCAAATTAGACGTACGGAGTGTAACAAGTTAGTAGCCCGGAATTTAAAAAATGGAATCAATTGGAAAACTCAACTGGATTGTTCGTAACTCTGACCCTGGACCTACCACTCAATACGCACAAAGTTCACTTCCATCTACACGAGGTCATGCTATGCTACGGTTAAAATGTTGCATTTAAGACATCAACCAGTCAAGGAAATACGACTATGATCCATGGTAAAACTATTAATGCATACCAGTTTCTGCTTATAAATTTGTCCCAAGAACGAGTTTCCTCTGGTAGATATATAGCCCGAAATTGAAGGTAACTTGAAATCCCATGCTCATTCTTTCATATGTTAAGAGAGGGTGGATTGTAGGTAATACCGTATAGTTTGGCATTTTGGTACAGTTGAATACCAAACTTGGAGTATTACGGAGTAAAACCCCATTAATTTAGGACAAAACTGCAAGAAACTGGACGTAAAGACAATTGCTTAAATATAACTCGTGAATCGTGATACGTTTCTTCTTTAGGAAAGAAAAAAAGGGATGTGTTTCCTTCGGTTTAATACATGAAGTAGAGAAATTCTGATTTGGACTTCTTCATAAAGCAATTCAAAATTATCCTAATCACAATGTTAGTCCATCCATGCTAGATATTCATTAAGATTAAAGGCAAGTACCAGATATTTCGTAACAGATAAATAAAAAATGTTAAGAAAATAGTCAAAAGCTAAGACAATTTATCTACTCTAGAAGAAGGTATTTAATCATGCCAATTAATCACAGCAACTGATGAACGAAAGCTGACTGCATACTATTTATGAAATAAGCAATATGTACCAAATTTTCAGCCAGAAACACATATAAGAGAAGGAAGCACAATTTGTTCCCAAGCTAAAACATTGCAAACTGCAGTACAAAAGATAGTATCCCCCCCCCCCCCCCCCCCCCCCGCTATTACAAGATGGGAACATTTGATGTAACATCCTGTTAAATGCACATAGATAGTTTTACTCAGATCATCTACCCAATACGTAATACAGTATCATAATTAAGTAGTAGTAACAACCTTGGAGTTAATACTTTTGCGATAAGTGGGAACTAAACTATATTGAGATCCATGCTTGCGACTCTGCCACAGCTCCACAGCAGGTTAGTTCCTGTGAGGCATAAAGCAAGTAGTATCTGCGGATGCATTAGAAGAAACAGATAAATTCATGAAATACCACCCCCTACAGATTATATGTTGTGAGATGGTATCAGTTTAAGAAGAATAAATATAAAGTGCCCATTAAAAATGATGGATTTGTCTAAAGGTGCATCATCTAAAATAGTTACTCCTGCTAATTAAATTTGCAGGCACAGTTTTCCTATGCAAAGAAATAATAGAATTGCCTCTGAATAATTTACAGGAAAAAAGAAGTCAATCAGGGACAAGCCATTCTACTGTAGCAAATAAATGAACTGGAAAATAACATAGTCCGGCATCAAGTGTTCAGGAGAGCTTCTTCAAGATTTTATTATAGCTTCTTCAAGATTTTGTAATCTTAATAGAATACATTTAAAAAAATATGTTGAACCATTAACTAGCAGGTATTTGCTTCTTAAGCAATAATACCAAGCCAACATTGATCTTTAGCCATTGTAGTCACAGATGTTGGTAGTTACACAATCAAGCAGGTAGCAACATAAATGTTATTTCTATATTTAGGTAGCTATGCCAAAAATGTAACATGATAGCAACTTCTGAAAAATAAGAACAATATGAAAACCAGCAATATTCCTCAGAAACCAAGGAGTTGGCTAAAGGTGCATCCATCTGAAACTGCTGAAAGAGTTAACAAAATCGCAAGCACCATTTTTCTAGGCAAAAAAATAAGTTTGCTATAAAATTATGGGAAAAAGAAGACAATCAGCTATAGGCCATCCTATTACAGCAGCTATAAGAACCAGGAAAATAAATGTTTCCCCATCAAAGAGTTGCTTTTAACTTTTGCCATCTTATTTTAAAAAAAAAAAAAAAAGATGAACCACTAACCACCAGGGACCTGCTTACTGTTAATGTTGAGCTTCTTAACCTGTAATACCACCCCGTACTCAATATACATCTATCTTTATAGACTTTGTAGTGATAGATCAAACATGTACTACTACCCAATATCTAATAAGTCTCTTTAATGATAGACTAGACAATTATACAGTCAGATCACTAAACATATGAGCTCATTGTGAAGTAGGGGTGGCAATGGGGCGGGGCGGGGCGGGGCAGGGAAAGCCTTGACCTGCTAAAAATTTGACCCGCCCTGCCCCGCCCCGTTTAGTGTTTTTTCAAATTATTGTCCTGCCCCGCCCCGCCCCGCCGAACCCTGCCCCGCGCCTGCCCCATCTCAGTTTTTTCTCTTTTCTTCTAATTTTAACTTTGCCTAGAAAATTTGCAAAGAAAGACAAAAGGAAAACATGTTATGCAAATGTGTCAAGAGCTTATCTCTATGTAAGATATGAAAACATTGCTTCTGAGTTCTTTGCTTACTATTACCTCCCAAAAATTCATGACCCAATTTAATTTGGGAAAAGTCATGAAAGTTAATTTTCAGATTTTGTTTATCCATGTTGTCAAACATAAAATCTATAAACTAAGCAAACATATAAACAAGGGAAAATGGCCAAATTTGCCCCTGTGGTTTGCGAAATTGGACAGGGATACCCTCCGTTTAAACTTGAGTCTATGTGTGCCCTCGCCGTTTATGCTTTGGCTCAATATTACCCTTCAGTGGCCAATATTCGCCAATATTGCCCTTCATCATAGACGGAAGAAAGATTATGCTTAATTAAGTGTAATTAAGGGCATTTATGTCCCTTACGTATAGCACAGGGGCATATTTGAACCTCTTTCACCGGTGTAAAACTGATACACATATGAAACTGCAACAATCCAATAAAGTGTCAATTTGACTATTAATTGATAGCACATATCCAAGTATCTCTTTCGCAGCAATGATTTCCTCTAAATACATTACAAATTTTAGATACCCTTGATGTAACATATTCAAGATTTGAAGCATGCGCTTAACTTCGACATGTCCTTTTTCCTCTTAAACTGCTTCTAACTCCAATTTATTTCCCTAGTACTAGGACTCCTCAAAATGTACACATACAAACTAGAAAATCAACCACAGATTTGACACTGAAAAACTTCACATAACTTTTCAAAAACTAACCACCCTATGTAAATTACAATCAAAATTAAGAGAAATAAAGCTAACCACTTAACAAATAGTCAGCAGATATAGAATATATGTATGATCCATGTATAATATGTTTATAGATGTGCACAATCAGCGTATAATCTATGTATATCAGTAAGGGCTGTAAACAGTAACTCTGGATGCTATATGTGTATAGTAATCAGGTACAATAAGTAAAGAGCTCAAACAAGATGTATACAATAGTACAAATTCACAATATAAGTAGGAAAGCAAAAGTATTTCACATTTATATGCTACTTTCATCAAACAAGAACTAAAAATGCAAATGATTTAATTACTCAGTTGCTAACAGGAAGAACCTTCGTGACAATCTCATCACTAAGAGCAACAATCTGAGAATTTCCTTTTGTTTGTCCAAGCTAGCCAAAGCTTCTTGCAACTCGGCTTCCATTTTCTTTCTTCCTTTAGCAATCTTTTGCTCCACTTCAAGTTAAGTTTCCTTCTTCATTTTATTCAATGCAGCAGAAATCTCAGCTCTCGCAGCTTTCATTATAGCAGCACCTTGATCTACCAATTGTTTCACTTCACTAGAAATGTATTTTACATCGTTGAGTTTCTCTTAATCGCACCATCTCTTTTATCCATGAATTTACTTAAATCGAAGTTAGGTTCAGCTAATATGAATCCCCATAGACCATGTTACTCAATTTAAGCTCAATTCATGTTATCATGATACTGCCTGTGAAATCTTGCTCACATTGCCGGTCCCAAGCCTGGGTAAAGGAGAAGGGTCGCGATAGGCCAGCTAGCCAGCGTAAAATATTGCCAATCATGATACCTAACAAAACAAACGACAATCTTAGCTAACTCGATTGTTGCAGTTTCATATGTGTATCAGTTTTACACCGGTGAAGGAGGTTCAAATATGCCCCTGTGCTATACGTAAGGGACATAAATGCCCTTAATTACACTTAATTAAGCATAATCCTTCTTCCGTCTATGATGAAGGGCAATATTGGCGAATATTGGCCACTGGAGGGTAATATTGAGCCAAAGCATAAACGGCGAGGGCACACATAGACTCAAGTTTAAACGGAGGGTATCCGTGTCCAATTTCGTAAACCACAGGGGCAAATTTAACTAACAAAGAAACGTTAAATTTGATCTTTAAAAAAAACTACAGCAAGGATAATAAGTAAGTATAAGTTCATTTTTTACCATGAATGAGTACTGAAATCAAGGCTAGCTTGAAGTTAAAGTCCTCATAATGATGGTATTTGGTCTAAAGTTGGAATCTGAAGCTTTGTAAAAAAGTTGTGCTTCTTCAGCATTCAAGGTTGAACACTGAATCAAATTTTGAATTTGATTAATTTATTGGAATTGATAAAATTAGGAGTTAATAAAGAAATTCAGTCTATATACCACGTTCAAATTACTGGCATTATATTATTATTACTGATCGATAAAATTCGATAAAATCCATATCTGTAAAATAAAGAAAGGAAAAATTCTTTTATGGTAAAAAATTCTGTGATTTCAGTTATCAGGTAAACTCCTAGGGGCTCATATAGCCTATGCTGGATTAATCGTATTATGGGCCGGAGCAATGCAACTCGGGACGGGAGGTTTTTCAACTACTATTACAGCTCGTACAAACTTGAGGAATCGAGACTAGTGGTATTGCTTGACGTAAAACGGATAATGGATTTGTTTCCGTCTTTTGTTGGGTTTATCAGCGAATGGAGTTAGGCCCATTTCCTAGCCTAGTTTTAAGCAGAACAGCACCATTGAAGAATTTGGCCAATTTACAGATTTAATTTGACTAAACGATTCGTTAATTATCTCATGTTCATTACCGTAGGAATTGGGTTCAAGCTTTCCCCAGCCCCTTCGTCAACTTTGGGCGGGAGATTGACGATTGACTGAATCCTAGATGTAGAAATAGAAGAAGGTGAACCCCTTCTCTGTCGAAAGAAATGAGGGCACTAGGCTAGGACGTGGATCGATCATGACGAGAATGGACTTCTCCGTATTCTTTTCTATCAGATAGGAAGTGATGTAGCACAAAATGTACTTCTAAGTAATTGCCCCATAGATCCATTCTTCTATAACAGCTTGCCAGAATGCCTTCAAGCCTTTGAAACTACCCGAGAATTTAAAAACCGAGACCATTTAGTCACCTGCCCTGCCCTGCCCCGTTTTGGAAATGCAAATAATTTTGACCCGCCCTGCTAAGGTGATGCCCTGCCCTGCCCCGTTAAGGATTCGCCCTACCTCCCCTGCCCCATTGCCTTCCTAATTGTGAAACGGTGCAAACCACAATTTCAAAGTATCCCTTTTTCAAGTGATTCAGTCAAAGCACTGTATATTCTTTCCAGGACTGACTAATTGCCATCACAATACTTTATACAGTTCATATGATTGAATCAGATATAGGGACCAGACTAAAACTACTATAGACATAAAAAATGAAAAGAAATTGTGAAAATGTTGGTGTAATACCTGAGTACAGGGGAAACAAGACTCTCTGTGAAAGCTGCCGTGCTTCTAAACTTAGCTTCTTTCCAATCAACCATCATATCTCTCCACTTATGCTCTTTCGTATTGGAGACAATTAACTTCTCTTCTCTAACCACATCCAGTACAACATTATCATCACTCACTAAACAAAACAAGGGTACAGAATAACGCGATGAAACCGGTCTTGTAACACTAAAATTGGTCCAACACTCCTGAACCCCATACTCTTTCATGATCCAAACATCAATCTTATGTACTCATGTATCACCGAACATACAAAAACGCCCTTTAAACCTGCCAATAATATAATGCACTAGATAAGATTTAACAATAGCAGGTGGTAGTGGCACCTCCAAGAATGTATCAAATCACGGGCAACAATTACATATGAACCAGAAACAATCTTACAACCAGCCCAATGCAAAGCCCCATTTACGAAAACCCCTGAACCCGCTATAAGATCTACACGATCAAAGAGCGAATTCTCAACCCTCCTCCACAAACCCTTTCTCATGGATTAGATATGAGTACAATAACTGTCATTCCTATTAAAACGAGAAAGAGTAACGACCTTATAATCATCATTAACAACATCATACCCTAGACCAGTAAGACAAATATTATAAGCCGGACAAAGGGTCATAACTTCTGGAATTTTTGGCTTCTGGAATTTTTGGTACTTTAAGGTAGTGGGGTTAATTAAAAATTGAATATTTTCCAGATTATCAACCAAGGCTAAGCCATTAAACGAGCCAGTAACACTTAACCAGCTTTTGGGTGAGAGCCTACGAAACTTAAGGTTTCTTGAAAAGCCATCATTTCCAATTTTGGAGCTAAAAGTGATAGTGTGAAAAGGAGAGACGCAAATGAGTTTTGCTCGTTTACGGGCATGAATGGTGAGGTGAGCTTTGATAAATTTTGGGTCAGAAAGAAGGGAACACCAGAGCTTTGACACGCACCTGAATTGACAAACAGAATTTGCAGGCAGCCGGGTAAGTATCTCAGTATCAATTCTTGGGGTAGCTTTGAAGCTTTGGTCTTTGCGATTGTTAAATTTTGGAGGAGAAAAATACTGCGAGGTTTTGTTTTACACTACAGTGGCAGATGAAAAACCCAAAGGCTGAGGTTTTAACTTTTAACGTTTGGAGGAGTAAAAGCAGACTGATCAAACTTATGTATATATTGTTCAAAAGCAACTCTAAATGTTATTAAAGGCAATTCCAAAAGAAGTATACATATTCATTGATAAAAAACTTCCATTTGCTTTGAGCTACACCACTGTTGATGGTTAAAATGTTGCATTTAAACTGCAGCATGGGATGTGGAGAAATACTTACTCTGAACTAGTGTTTTATTAAAGTAATGTATTCAACCTTACCGCTTACATATTAAAGAACCATAGTTTAGCAATGATTGCATACCAGCTTCTGCTTGTAGCTTCGTCCTAGACAATAAGTTTCTGCTACTCCGTATTTGTTTAGCCCGAAACCGAAGGCAACGTGTTAAATGAACTTTTCAAAGGCCAAGATCTTCTTCACACACAAAATCCATTTTTATTATATTTAAAACAAACAGTACCTTATTTCTGAACTCGGATGTTGAATTATAACTGCAGACTTTTCTTCCTCAAGGGATCATGAGTATGTCTTTCTATTCATCTCTCTTTCCATCTCACTTCATTATCACACCTCTCAATCTTCTTTTTTTCTTTTCTGTTCAGTTCATATAGACGGCAAAATCCTAACCTCTTCTCTGCTGGAGTTACAACACTTGCAAATAAAAATTTTGGTGCAACCATCTATTTGTTTTTGCTTCATTGTCCTCTTAGAACGGCAAACTAATTGATGAGATTGTGATATTTGTATTCTATGTTTAACCAATTTATGGAGGGATTTGCTTACTTGAATCTCTTTGTGAATATTTCTGTTGTGCTTGCACTTTCTTTCTCCTGCAAAGACCCTAAATTATTAATGCATACTTCAAAAGGTATAAGTTGTTGTGGCCGCCGGAAGTTTAGGCAGGGACATTTGGAAAGGATATCTTCCCTGTTTGGTTTTAAAATGTATTGCAGAATGAATTTGGATTATGAAGTAAATCTTGGCCTTTTAAAAAAAAATTAACACGTGGCAACATCTAAAAGTGTATTGAACAATACTTAACAAAAAAATATTGGACAAAATCTCAACCCCAAAAATTGCTTACTTCTGTCATGCTTTTCCAGTCCCTTTCACTTGCCGTGTTTGGCTATTACACGTTGCTTAAGAAACTCTCAATTAAAATGATAATTTGATTAAATTGTCCTTAGTTATTCTTTGATCTCAATTTAGTTCTACTTTTATTTTCACTATATTAATCTCTCTTCACATTTATTAGAGTAAGAGTAAATGGGGAAACACATAATAGATGCACTCTCGACAATTTAGACCAAGTATTCTTAGTAAGCATCACAACAAAAGGTACAAGAGTGAGTTATATTTTGTCAATTAAAAGCATATAATACAGAGTTATTATATTGTCCCTTTCAAAGCCAAGTATTCTATTTTTGTTCTCATGATAGATTCTCCATTTTCCATTCAGACACAAAATCAGCAATTTGCACCATTTCAAGACTGCAAAAGAAAAACTGACAGGTGATATAAACATGGAATACACAAAGAAAAAACCCCCTCATAATTTAAAGTCATACTCTAATCAATGTTTATTAGTTCCATCAATATAAACAAGAATCAATCGTCACTGTGTATCTCACTTAGCCCCCATGGGGAGAAATAATCAGTAGAAAAGGAACTGTAAAACTCCAACTTCAGAAAACTGCCTCAGCGTCGCAAACCAAAATGCTTCTCAACTCGTCTTGTCCTTCTGTCTTTTTTCATTACACGCCTTGAGCGCCTGAACTTCTGCAAGTAAGTTTTTCAAATTAATCAGAAAGCAATTGACCACTAGTTGTATGTATTCTTTGTTTAATTTCACTGGCTGTGTTAAATGTATTTTCAACAACAGAATCTCAGTACACACAGACGTATACACACATCTGAACATGAAAGTGTGCAGTTCTTCCCTTTATCTCATTGCCACTATTTCGAATGAGAGATATAAGCTTTTCACTGTTGAAAATTGAATTCATAGCAAAATCACTCTTATTAGCACTTAAATTCTCTGTATTCAAATTCGAAGCAGAAGTATCACTCTTAAAAGCACAACAAATAAACACAATGGTCCAAGTTCTTTGGAACCGGGGTTAACCCGATTAGAGCTGGATTCTTTCGGGTCCACAACTTGAGGACCCGATTGTTTCCTAACCTTCACGAGTCTCACCTTCCGTCTAGATTAACCCTCGACCTGACTACTATGTCTCAATTTCAAACAAGTTGAGTCGATTATATCATGCAGAAGCTACATATAATCAAAAAGGGCAAATGCAAGCTAATAAAAAGAAATCCTAACTTAATTTCCAATCGAAATTATGCATTTTTCCTTCTTTTGAAAAAAGGTATAATCAATTTAAATTTGGCAATAATTCCCAATAAATAACAAATATAGCGGGGAAAAATATACCCTTTTGACAAGACTTCCAATTCCTGTTAGAATTTACCAGACAATCCTGCAAAATTAATAAGTTTCATTTTTAGGGTTTAGGGTTTAAGAAAATAATACTACTACTATTATTATTATTTCCAAAAAATAAATAAATAAAAGAACCTGTAAAGATAAGTAGACAGAAGAGCACTCATTGAGCTGCTTCACTGTCTCATCATCTTCGTCGGCGTCGTTCTGGTGTACCGGCGGTGGCAACGGTGGCGCGTTGGGAGATTGTTGGTGGTCCATTTATATGTTGGCCGCGAGTCTTTTGGTCTTCAATGGTTAGCTAACTAATTTTTGGACATATATTATTTAAGTGGGCCAAGCCCAATGGAAATTCACTTTTTGTCTTTAATTTTTGTTCCCAAATTCCACCAACTAATATTCTTCAATGGCAAAAATGAAAATTAAATTAAAAAGTGTTGTTGACTCATTCATATTATGAAGTTAGAAGGGTTTCTTGGAATTATACTTTATAAACTCTTCATTATTCGTTATTTTTGTATAGTTAAGGTTGTTTAGGAATTTTGAGGTCAAATTACAACTTATTTGACCATATGCTGCAATTTGAATTAATACTTGCTTGGTAAAAAGTGGATTATGTTGTTTGCAAAACTCTAATATTGGTGAACATCGTATGCATCATAAATTTAGTTTGGATCGTAAAGGATTAGAAGATTAGATTGTGCAAAAACAGCGTAATAATCATCACGAAAATTATTCTAACCTACACGACATGATTCTGCGTGATAAGTGATTTAAATTGATCAACAAATTTTATATGAATTGACTTTCACAAGTAGATCCTTTTAAGTTTAAGGTTAAATCTACTTAAATTAATCAATTTACCACGTATTTAGAGGTAGCTTTTAAACTAAAAAAAAAAAACTTCCAACAATTTTAAAACAGAAAACAATTTCACAAGTTAATATAAGTAAAAAGTTACGTAGTGAACTCTTCCCAAGTACATGAGAAAAAGTCAACATTTGATAAAGAATTTATTGACATATCACAAAGGACATATTGTGTAAAAGCAAAAATAGTAAACATATGAATTCTAAAAATCAATGTATTTGCATGTCGTGCATATTTGTATCATCAATCAATGTATTTGCATGTCGTGCATATTTGTATCATATACTTGTGCATACGGGTGAATATAGAGCGGTTTGGTTCGGTTTTACCATTAATCAAACCAAATCAAGTATATAGGTTTTCCAAATCTTTAAATCAAACCAACCCAACATAAAGTCAATTTTTTCAATCTCGGTTTTTTCGGATTTTTTTTTTAATTTTTTTTAGATAAAGTCTCTACAACAAAAAATATACAAGTGTTGTTTTCAAATATTTCCTACAATAAACCATCTGTGTATGTTATTTATAGACAACTAGACATCAAGAAGAATTACATATACATCTTAATAAGACAATGAAATGTGATCTACATAAATTGAAAAATTAAAATTTTTTCAAGAGAGAGTACCAATGTATTACATGATAGTAATTTTTAAGTTGATATTGTTGCATATAGCAAATGAATTAATCAAAATTGTTCTTGCACCTTATTCGGTAAGCAAACAAGAACCAAATTTAGGAAATTAGTACATTTTCTTGTTCTATTTGGGCTCTTTCTAATGAACTAATATTGGTTAACTTGATGATTTGTAAAACTTAAAAGCACATGTTATAAATTAAAAAACAAGACAAATAAAGTTTAAAATTTTATATAAAAAAGTTCATAATGAATAATTTTTATGTATAAATATTTAAAAATAATATTTATAAAATGTCGGTTTGGTTTGGGTTTGGTTCGTTTTTTTTTTTCATAAAATCAAACCAAACCAAATATGTCGGTTTTGATTTTTCCAAAACCAAACCAAATCAAACCAAACTACGAGTCGATTTTTTCGGTTTGATTTGATTTATCGGTTTAGTTCGATTTACCGTTTCAATTTGTTCACGCATACTTGTGCATCACGAACTGTTATTATTCTCAAAATCTACTACTGAGGGTATGGTACTTGCGTCAATGTTTAGTGATGTTGGTGTGGGTCGAATTATATTGCTCACACAATATGCACATGTTTAAAGTTTTAAACTGTCCAACTCCTACTCTTCTACTTTTTCTTCTTTTTCCTTTTCTATCACTTTATCTACGCCAATAATTATGTCTCAATTTCAAATAAATCGAAATCAGCTTTATAAGTTGTCCCTAAATGAATAGTCATATTTCTCGATTACAAAAATCTCAGGCAACAATGTACAAATTACTATAATTAGAAAAATAAAAAAGAAATAATTTAAAATAGAAAAAATAATAAATAACTTTCCTAAAATTTGTTTTCTCATTTGCCCCACGTGGGGGTGGAGGTAGCTTAAGGTTTGGTGTTTTGGTTTGGTAAAATGTTAACCATAGTTAGTCCCAAACACCCACATGATAACTCTTTCTTAACCATGTCTAGTTTGATTACATGTGTGCATCCATAGTTAAATTAACTTGCATATACAAAAATAGAAAAAAATAGAAACAAAAGAATAAAACTTATAGTAATTTCACCCCAAAAAAATTATTTTTAGAGACAGAGAAAGAGAAAGAGACGTTCAATGTATTAAAAAGCTAAACAAAAACATAATAAAAAACAAAACAAAACAAAAACTAAGGATCTTCTCTATACTCTTTCTCTATGCTCTTAGATTTATCTTACCTTTGATTTGCTCGAAACCTTAGCTCAATAATCCGGTATGTTTATCAAATAATTATTAATTATCAAATCTTGTTAATAATTCTCACTGTCTTATATCGATCTTATCTAAATAAAAAATCAATCTTTTTTTTTTTAATTCTTGAATTTTTGATTTTGATTACTGAATTGGATTTAGATTGATCAGAGCTTAATTGGGTGTGATTTGGATTAAATCAGTATTGAAAGTTTGTTTCTTGGTAATTGTTGATAATCATTTTTCAACTTTTCTTGTTCTTGATTTAACTTAGTTGTTTAATTATATATGTTGGTTTTTGTTAATCTTGTGAAGTGACATGTGTGATTCTTGAATTGTATTGGAATTTGATTGGATTATAAGATTTTTGACTTGGACAGCATTAGATGATCATGTTTTGAAAGAACTGTTTATTAGCTTGTTTTTCTGATGTTTTTTGATAATTAAGAAGTGGGGTTTCAGTATTTTTGTTACAGTTATGTGCATTGACATGAGGTTAACACATTTGTGTTTTGTACAATTGTAAGTTTCTAAGAAAAAAGAATTGTTTTGACAGCTAAAGTTATGGCATCAATGGTTGCAAAGGCATGTACTACAACGTCGGCTGCATATTCACCGGCTTTGACAGTCTTGGAGAAAGGAAGTAGGAATAAGAGGAAATTCAGGGCAGATCCTCCTCTAGCTGACCCGAATAAATTAATTTCTTCTCCTCAGTTTGAGTGCACAAGTTTTGAATTTTCAGCTGACAAATTTGGAACGATCCCTAGTCATGAATTCTCTAATGGTTGTGATATGTGTGGCCTGAATCAAGACGGCTCAGAAAGTTTGAAACTTGACCTTGGATTGTCTTGCAGTGTAGGATCATCTGAAGTAGGTCCAAGTGAGCCTAGAGAGGAAGTTGAAACGACTGAAGGATTCCATGATGCCGATTGGAGTGATCTTACGGAATGCCAACTAGAAGAGCTTGTCTTGAGCAACTTGGATACAATTTTCAGGAGTGCAATTAAGAGGATAGCGGCCTTTGGTTACAGTGAAGAGATTGCTATAAAGGCTGTTTTAAGGTCTGGTATTTGCTATGGTTGTAAGGACATTGTGTCAAACATAGTGGAGAATACATTGGCGTTTCTTCGTAGCGGCCAAGGGATTGACTCATCCAGTGAGCATTATTTCGAGGATTTGCAGCAGATGGAGAAGTATGTGTTGGCTGAATTGGTCTGTGTTCTCCGGGAAGTTAGGCCTTTCTTTAGCACTGGTGATGCAATGTGGTGCTTGTTAATATGTGACATGAATGTATCCCATGCTTGTGCAATGGAAACTGAGCCTTTGAGTAGTTTGGTTGGTGATGGGAATGAAATTTCCTCGGTACCTGTGCAGCCTTATTTGCAATCTGAGGCCAAAACTTCTGAATCCAACACTAGAATTCCCTGCAAACCAAATCCTTCAGTTGCTTGTGCGCATTGTTCATCTGAGACTTCCAATTTTGCTCCTGTTACTTGTGGGGATAGCTTTCAGTTGGAAGCACCCGCTATGACTGGAGTTCATAACGCCAAACCCAAACCTTCATTTGCTCTGAGTGGAATTATCCCAGAGAAAGATTCTTCAAGTTCTCTGTTTGACACTGTTGATAAAACTTTTACAGCAGCAGGAACACCCAATCCCCCAACCGTCGAGGAGGAGTTTGTGAGTAGTAAAAAGGTGTCTGGGATCACCAAAAGGGAGTATATACTAAGGCAGAAATCCCTACATCTGGAGAAACATTACCGCAGTTACGGTTCTAAAGGGGTCAGTAGGAAACTCAATGGTTTTGGTGGTTTAGTTTTAGATAATAAACTTAAGTCCATGGCAGACTCTGCCGGCATGAATATTAAAAATGCTTCATTGAAGGTCAATAAGACTAGTGTTGCTGTGACTCAAGATAATGTACACCACAGTATCTCTACAAATAATGGATTTTCTTCATCAGTATTTGGGTCCAATAATGGCAATGGACCTGTTCTTTTACCTAATGCAAATATCCCTTCTACATCTCTGCAAGTCAATACTTCACTTGCACTGCCTGTTGCTGATACTGAGCTCTCGCTCTCATTCCCTACCAAGTGCAACATGACCCCGATGCCTCTTAGTTATAATGCTGAGGGTGCTATTTGTGCTTTAAATATGACTCCAAATGAAAAATCTATTGCTAAATGGGTTCCTCAAGACAAGAAAGATGAAATGATTCTAAAGTTAGTTCCAAGGGTCCAGGAATTGCAAAGTCAGCTACAAGAGTGGACAGAATGGGCCAATCAAAAGGTTATGCAAGCCGCTCGTCGACTGAGCAAGGACAAAGCTGAGCTTAAAACACTTCGGCAAGAAAAAGAAGAAGTGGAGAGGCTTAAGAAAGAGAAGCAGAGCTTGGAGGAAAATACCATGAAAAAGCTGGCCGAGATGGAGAATGCCTTGTGTAAGGCTAGCGGACAAGTCGAACGAGCTAATTCGGCTGTTCGTAGGCTTGAGATCGAGAATGCTGCACTGAGGAGGGAAATGGAAGCTGCCAAACTACGTGCAGCAGAATCAGCTGCTAGCTGTCAGGAAGTATCAAAGAGGGAAAAGAAGACTCTCATGAAGTTCCAGTCATGGGAGAAGCAGAAAGCTATATTTCAGGATGAACTTATAGCTGACAGACGAAGGGTGATGGAACTGCAACAACAATTGGAGCAGGCCAAAGATGTTCGAAACCAGATCGAGGTATGTTTATTGGGAAATAAGATTGTAAAGGCTTCACAGGACGTTTCTCACCGGAGAAGTTTATGCTTTAGCTAAGTTAAAGGCTGTGTTTTCTAGGTTGGTACTGGGACCTTTAACCTTTCATGCTCTAGTATAATAAAGAGGAATAAAATAAACTGAAAAAACTGCAAATCTGAGGTAAGAAGATACTAATGTACAAGCTTTGCGCTAATAAAATATTTTGGGGTGATATACAATGCTTAATCAAGTTTGTGAGTAAGTGGTATGGTAGCTCTTTGGCTCTCAGACATACCTATATATCAATTACTAGCGAACTGACATCTCTGTTATTGAAGCTTCATGCAATCTGACTTTTGAGATGGGGACTGGGGATTTTCTTGCTATTTTAGAGATAATCTGAAGAATGAGCCTCTTGTATGTTTTGCTTAAAAATGACTCGCCGTATTTTTTTTTTAATGTCTAAATACACACACACCATTTTCCTTGCTAATTAATTTTTCAACTTGAATAGAATCACTTCAGAAAAATCTGGCACATTCTCCAACTCCATCCTCCCCAAGAGAAGACTATGATCTCTATAATGTGCTTTTGAGGAATATGTCTTCTTACTTGTGTCTGGAAATGTCTATATATCTATAAGCAAGAGTAGGGATCAATAAGCTCTAACTAATGCAACAAAAGTTTGTCTTTTTGCTTTGATCTGTTAGTATGGGTGACTGCATATTTGTGAAGTGCACATGTTGAAGTGGATAGTTTCTTGTTCAAAGTCTAAAAGCTGTCCTGACAATGGTAATTAGGTATCTCTGCCTCTCAATGTCTTGTGGCGTTTTTTTGTGTTGAAATCAATATGTTTTGACATAGATGTCCGGCATGGACATAATGTTTCAGAAACATGTCTCCTGCTATACCTTGAAGTTATTAACCTTAAAGGAGTTCCACAAATGGATCTTGAGACGAAATGTAGGTTTAATGGTATTACATAGAGTTACAGGAGTAGGTCGTTGGCACTTGCCTCTTTTCCTGATGAAAGGTGAATTTTTCTGGTAAAGTTGTCTTCGTGTGACCTAAAGATCACGGGTTCAAGCCGTGGAAATAGCCACCGATGTCTGCATCAGGCTAGGCTGCGTACATCACACCCCTTGGGGTGCGGCCCTTCCCCGGACACTGCGTGAATGGTGCATCGGTCTGCCCTTTTTTTAGTACCAAGGAGGTACAAAATATACAAAAAATCGGTGGTATACATGTTTTTGGAAGTTACTTCCCTCTACATGCATCGTTGCGCAGGGATCTGAAATGACCGCAGATTGCAGAAACAAGACTTCAGAGAATCTTGAACAGAATTATTTGTATTTCCTGCTTAACTTGACACTTCATATTTTTTACATTGTCTTAACTCTTCAACTTGATATCTACGTTTTTGTTTCACCTTGACTTGGTTTTGGTAAAGACAGTTCGGTATCACAAAGAATAATTTCTTAATGAAGCATATTTTCGAAAAGTTTGACATTTGAGGATAGCCTAGTGGATAGGATCCTCTACGTACAACGACAGAGTTTGGTGGTTTGATCACCAAGTGAGTAAAGTGAGAAAGAGTTGCTGTTGGCTCCTGGGTTTTGGGGGGAGGGGTGGAGGAGGAGGTTACCATATAAAAGAAATTTTATGTCCTCTGATCAGAACCATATAGTTCTTGCACTTGCGGTTTTGCCTATTGGTATAAGAAATTGCTAAATGCAAACAATCAAGGGGAGTGTTTAGGTTGCCGGCTGCCGGTTTTTCTAGACCTTTTGTACCTTGAATATCTTCTTATGCTAATGTATATTCTGTTGATGAGGCAAGTGCATGCTCTTACCAACAAGCCAATGTCTTGCAGGGTAAATGGAAGCAGGAAGAGAAAGCCAACGAAAACTTACTTAGGCAGGCTAGTTCACTAAGGAAAGAAAGAGAACAGATTGAAACTTCAGCCAAATCCAAGGAGGATATGACCAAATTAAAAGCTGAAAGTAGTTTACAAAAGTATAGAGATGATATTGAAAGACTAGAAAAGGAAATATCCCAGCTCAGACTGAAGACCGACTCTTCAAAGATAGCCGCTCTTAAAAGAGGCATAGATGGAAGCTATGCAAGCAAAGTGACAGACTTTAGAAATGCTCCATTACCAAAGAACACTCAAATACCTTATACCACATTGCTGACAGATTTTGAAGAATATTCTCAGGATGGAGGGGTGAAACGAGAACGTGAGTGTGTCATGTGCTTATCAGAGGAGATGTCTGTCGTTTTTCTGCCATGTGCTCATCAGGTGGTATGCACGACATGCAACGAGCTCCATGAGAAGCAAGGAATGAAAGAATGTCCTTCTTGTAGGAGCCCAATCCAGCAGCGCATTTGTGTGCGTTATGCTCATACTTAGTATTACTTCAGGAAATGAGTGAAGCAATCAAAATAATGATTCCTGGAACTTCATAATGAATAATGCATTTGTGTGGTCCATTTTAAAGTCTGGACAATAATGTTTGCTGTATGTGACTCTGTTTCCAACAACAAAAAAGGTAACAGAAAAAAGAAAAAGAGTGTGTGTGGCCTTTGTATATCATCTATTCTCTTCTAAAATAAAACTTGAGTTTTCCTGGTTGTGTTCTCTTATATACGTCTCTTTATCCACCAAAGGAAGTGAACTCGGCCAGTTCTGTGCTGACTATTGCTTTTATTTTATCTGATTTTGTACATTAGAGTATTGAGGGTCTCTCAGCTGCGGTTTGTGAATGCACTTTCTTCCATTATGCGACTCATTGTATTCGATTTTTAGCTCTCAACAACATCATTGACAGAACTAAAAAGACAACCACCCCTCAAGTTTGTTGACACAACTTTTACCTATCTAAGTTAATCCTAAATATAAGTGATTTATAAAGTTGTGTCCAATGATAATATACCAGCTGTTGCCGTTTAAACCTTTTCCTTAGGCTAGCAATAGAAGATTGAGAAAAACTAAATACTAAAAGAACAGTCACTCTAAATTTCCACTCGATCTAAAGCTGAAATTGGTCATTTTGTCGTTTATTTGGAATTTGTTGGAACAGTTATCAAGATTCAAGACTATGACGGATCTTTGTTATATATTTAAAGGTTCCTAAAAGGATTAGATAGGCTGCTGGGAATTGACATGTTCAACTTGCACCGACTAATATGTATAACACAGAGAAGCGTAACCCAGCCTCCCTTTATTCTTACATGGTAGTGTCCAAACTAGCTCACGTGCATCTCGACTATTTTTATCATATACGTGCTGCCTTTCCACGAGCATATATATACTCCCTCCATCCCATTTTAGTTGTCACTTTAGCAAAAAATGTGTGTCCCAATTTAGTTGTCACTTTAGGATTTCAAGACTAAAATTGTTAGTTATTTCCAACTACACCCTTAATAAATTAAAAAAATCTCAATAAAACTTAATAGTCAAACATTAGTAGGGGTAACATAGTAAAATATACACTCTATTTAATGAGTTTCTTAATGGGCGTTTAAAAGCTAAACATGACAACTAATTTGGGAGTGTATATATAGGGATAACTATGCTCACCAAGGCTTAAGCAATTGGACATTAAAGATTGACATTTAAGTCGCGCAACACCATCTTCACTACTTGGTCCAGTGATGGACTTACAAACTCATACCCTATAAGGCAAAGTTTAGATTCCGAGAGTCAACGAATTTTTCTTTAATCATGATCTTCATGTCATTTCAATATTTGAATGGTTAATTGTTGTGATTTACATTACTTTTTAAGTAGTTCTCAAACATGTAAATATTATTTCAAAAAACTTAAAGATCCCATGTTCAAATACACGGTCAAAATTAACAAATTTGATTCTCGAAATCCATACCCGGCCACATAAATTGGGGCAGAGGGACTAACAATCTGTATAACTAATTGAACCCTGAAACTATTGACCAGTTTATGCGATCAAATTTGGGTTTGTGCTTACACCAGGAACTGTAGTATAGATAGAATTAACAAAGAATGATAGGAGGAGACGGTGAATTTCTCATCCAAAAGTTCAAATGATGATTATATTATACAGGGATTATACTAGGGAGACTGGCCTAACAGGAGGCCATGAGTTATATATCTGGTACACATCCGGTTGGATAAGCCAGTCTCCATATACTGGCTTCCATGGGGAGCAACATCACCATCATCTGAAGAGTGTATCACTGCAAAGTTGAAGAACGAGAGACACAGCTCATCAGGGGAAATGCTTAATAAATACTCCGTTTATGTATACTTGTCCAAATTTATCAAAGTCAAATTCTAAGTTTACTTGTCCTTTTAGCAATTCAAGATAAAATTGGCTATGTTTTTCCTAATTTACCATTGATATTAAATACCTTGTACTTTTCAAAATCCCTTCCCAATTAAATACTTTGTACTTTTCAAGTATAACTAATAAGGGTATATTTGTCAAGTTTAAGTTTTCTTATTTTTTCTTGATGGGAGTGAAAAGCTGAAAGTGGACAAGTAAACATAAACAGAGAGAGTAGAACAAGAAATTCTTTGGCAACAAAACACATATAAACAGCATGGATGACAATAATCTGCTATGTTCCGCCAGAAGGCGTGACCAGTTCACACTAACATTACAAAAGCAGAGGCCACAACAAATGAAAAGGAAGAAGAAGAACAAAAACAACAAAAAGATCGAGACAAGCACCAATAGGTTGCCTTTTACCTGTCCACATCCCTAAGCTACAGAAGTTTCTAATACTGCAGCACATAGTTGATATTTTTGTTAAGTTTTGCCCTAGGTAAATCATGAGAAAGCTCAGTTCCAGTAATTTCGGGTGGATGGAACATTTAGACTTTCCTATCAGTTAACCATGATCTTCTGTACTCCCTAAGACAGTCAAATGTTTCTCTACTAGAGATCTACTTCAGGTTCCACCCAGTGATGATCAAACAAAAGAAAGCAACTTGGTGTGTTGCTACTGCAACATTTCACACCGACCAAACCTCACAGACGGATAGACCAACCTTTTAAGAAACATTAAAGACAAAGGAATTTAGTTAGGTAAATTCAGTACCTCCATCTTGCTCATAATCTCCGGTTGTAGGAGCAGCAAAAACAATCTGCCGAGCCCAGGCTTCATGAGATCTTTTTCAAAAACAAATGGCAAACCAAACAAGCAAGCAATTTAGTATTACTCAGCATTTAGCAAACAACCTGCACGAGAGAGTGAGATAATCAATACCTTAGCAAACCAATCATGTTTTGCGGAGGTAACACTTCCATGGTTCGGTATCCCCCTCCTACACACATTAAAGGAAAAATGACATTGCTACACCAGAGCAAGAGAGCATCTGTAACACAGAAAGTATATTCTTTCAGGCATTTACCAGGAAGTCAGAAGAAGCATCAGCCTGGTGACTTAGTCCAGCTTTACATCATTAGCCAGAAAGCTTCACATCTCCAGTGCTTTCCCCAGATATCTGCCAGTGCAACTCATGTCACCGGTAAATATTACAGTTGAAACACATCACATACAGTCAGATGGAGACTCCTAAATTGGAGGATTACTTCAGGATATCAGAAAATACATGACTGATCAGTCACCAGAAATTAACTTTAAACACCAAATCAAGTCATCTCAACCGACTGAAACAGCGACCTCCAGGATTTCATCTGAGCTGGATGTGCCAACATCTACATTACTAAACGTGTCTGTATGCACATTTTTTATATTTACATGATGAACCAGCTCATTGACCAATTCTGTGTATCCTTCGCTAGGAAGGATTCCGGAATTTGAGACATCCATCAATAGAGTAAAGAGTGAAGCAGAATGGCGGGATTTATACAGGAGATTTTTCATCAACCTCAGTGTAAAAATTTCAACTTCAACATTAGCATCAACCATCTCAAGTAGAATCTCTTTAACCATGCTAGTGTCACTTCTTTTACAGAAACCTGATAGAATCAGATTATAGGTCTGTTTACTTGGGGCTACACCAATCTCCTTCATATGGCAGAACAAGGCATAAGCTTCATCAACATGACCACCAGTAAGAAGTCCACTAATGGAAATAGTGTATGAAACGTCATCTAGTTGGAACTTCTCTAAAGCAGCTTTCTTGATTAAGCTAATAGCTTTGTGAAATTTACCAGATTTTATCAGCCCATTTATTATCACGGTAATCATATGAGAATCAAGCTCAACGTGACTTCTAACAAGTCCACCATAAACCTTCACTGCCTCACCAATCCTACCTTCTCTGCATAATGCAGTCAGTAATCCAGCAAAGGTATACTTATCTGGTACGAAACCTCTATCTATCATGTCACTGTAAAATTCAATAGCACCGGTAGGATAACCAGCTTTGCAGAAATAGCTAAGCAAAGAGTTACAAGCAACTAAATCAGGTTGGATTTCGATACCAGTTATTAGTAGAGGTAATTGAATGAAATCCTTGGAGAGACAAGCAGTTGTAATGAGAGAACCAAGAGTATAAGAATCGGGTAATAGACTTTGTTCCCGCAAAAGGAAAAAAGCATCAATTGCATCTTTGTACCTCCCCATTTTAGAGAGGCAATCTATTAACACATTACAAAGAACCAAATCGGGGAAGCATCCTTTTGATTCCATGGTGTCCAAGATCCCAAATGCCTTGTTTGGCATCCGAGACTCAAAAAATCCCTTGATCAAAGACGTGCAAGTTACAACATTCGGCGAACACCCACTCTCTACCATTTTCTCAAGCAAGTGACTCGCAGCATCCATGTTTCCAGCTTTACAGTATCCATTCACTAATATTCCCCAAGCTCTCTCAGATATGGGAACACCCAAAACTATCATCAAACCTAATATTTGTTTCGCCTCGCCTATGCGCCTAACTTTACAATAACAACTCAAAATCACAAAAAATGTCTCCTCATTAGGATAATAGCTTTTCCTCAACATAATCTTAAGCACATCTTGAAGATTAACAAAATCATCAAGCTTACACAAGTTACACACAGCAATGCTATAACTTAAAAAATTCGGAACCTGAGTTTCTTTTAGAACTCTAAGTGCCACTTCGACACGCCCAATCTTGAACAATACATCCATTACAATGTTCCTAGAAAAAGTATTCGGAACATAACCACAATTAAACATCTCCTCAAACGCCTCGAAAACCATATTGTACATTCCACCAAACCAATAAATCCTCAACAAAAACAATAAAGTTTGTGGCTTTATTACACAACCAACCTCATTCAATTCAATACAAATCCCTTTCACTGTCCTAAACTTAGATGTCAACCTAGAAACAATACTAACCATATGGGTCAATGTGGCCTTATCATGAAAGTAATGGGGTTGTTTTGCACACCATAAGAAAAATGAAAAAGCAAGAATATCAGATTTGCAATTAAATATAGTTGTATGTACAATTCTTGGTGTAAGTATGATTCTAGAAGTTTCTTGAACCTGTCTAGAGACAAAATAACTTTGTGGGTCATTAGAAAAATATTGAATTTGTGAATATAAAGCAAAAGATTGAATTTTGAAAACATGGTGTGGAATAATTTTTCTAATGGAGGATAATATCCATAACATGTCCAGTAAATAATATTATGAAACATAAAATGAAGCATAAAGAATATAGGAAAGTGAGATTTAATGGGTAATATTGAGACCCTTTTGGCTAAATTGATGACCGAGCTTGGAAATTTGGTTATGTGCTGTTAACTAAAACCCTAGAAGACGACCCAAAAACCCTGAAGAGGAATACCCGATTTAAAGAAATTTCAAATTTGTGCACAAATAGCCTCAATTTTGAAGTTTTGAGTTTTGATGGGGGCTAATTGCACAAATAGCTCTTTTGTGCAAGCTCCTACGGACTTTTGGTTTGAAGTTGAGCACAACTTTAGATAATGGGTTGCAGTTTGTTTAACCTATCTACTTCAACTCCATTGGTTTGAACTCCAAAGATATGCAAAGTAGCCAGCCTATCCTAAGGTGCACTAATAAATGATAATTGTAAGGATACTTAGCTCCCGTTTGGACATAGTTTTTGGAGGGATTTTTTGAGAGTTTTTGGGCCAAAAAGTGTTTGTTTATGCTTTTTGAGCAAAACTTGTCCCAAAAACTCAAAAGTGGTCTTGAACCGTTTTTGAGCCAAAAATTAATATTTACACATCAAATTTCATTTTTATAAGAGCTCAAAGGCTCTTTTGTGCCAAAAAATTTGTTTCCAAAAAGTATGTCTAAACACTTTTTCATTTTCATATCCAACTTCACCCAAAAAGTGTTTTCCAAAAATTATTTGAGAATCTATGTCCAAACGCTAGCTTAAAAAGTGGCTTTTTTGCACTTCGCCTTGTTATTTTGGGCTTTAAGTATCAATGCCCCACTTTTAGCTAAGTGCACAGGTAGCCAATTTGAGCAGTGCCATTTAAGGAGGGCCACTTTGAGGTATCTTTGCAAAGAACAATCACTTACTATGTTACTCATAATTAGTCTCAAGAACACAAGTTGAACCCTGCCAAGCCGTCGTGAACCGCAGATTAGTCAGACAGATACCAAATGGTCATACATTAGGAAATACTTTCTTTTTTTTTCACAGAGCACATCGATAGCCCCTTAAAGTTGTCTAGACGTTTTACTTAGACACTTCATTTTAAGTTTGTTCCATTTGACCACTCCAACTACATCTCAAATGTATCATTCAGATATAAAATTAATAGTCAACCAAACACAAAAGGTGCGTTTAAGTCACACGCCAATGTGATGAATAAAACAGTGACACGTAGATTTAACTTAAAATATAATTAAAAAGAGACATTTGATAAAAAGAAAAAACCGCAATACCAGCAACAAACTGCCATGACCCGTAAACCAGTGCTTAATCAATGAATAGAAACCACCTCTCAAACTCCATCTCCATCTGCTTAATTTTCTTTCATTACAATTTTCCAAAATCCAATTATGAGAACTTTTCGTGTTGGCCTGTAAACTAAGGACATCTTTAATATTAGTATCATCAGTGCGGGGTTATATATGTCAGTAATATGTTCATGGTGTGAAAATGTTGTTTGTTGTCTGCTGTCTCGTGGAGATTTAATTGTGTAATTTTGACTAGTAGCCATTTTGTACACGGCTCAATGAGGCTCAGCCTCTATTTCAAAATTAATAGATTAATAGCCACTCCATAATAAATTGCACTAAAATACCCCTAATTAAACAAAACATATTCTTCTCCATTTCCAAAACCTATTTCGCCATATTCCAAGCATGTTGAAGACCCAACAATACCTTTCTTCTCGCCATTCACAATTCCAGCCAATAATTATGTTCATGATTCTCTATGTATGTATGTGTATCCATTTACTGATCCAATTTGTCAAACCACAGCATATAACTTAAAAATCTAATAATAACGAGTTTTAAACAGAGAAAGATAAACTAGCAGAATATACCAAAGACGTGAAATACCAATATTTTTGCCTCAAATTTCAGTTTAAAATAGTGTTTTTCTCTCGAACTCCGGAACTGTATATCTGAAAATTTCCTTATCAAGTACAAATTCTAGGAAAAAAAACTCAGATCTTGCCTTTTCAAATTCAAATCACAGGATAAAATACTGAGATTTAGGTTTTTATTTTCAAATCTCAGGATAAAATACTGGGATTTTAGGTTTTTAATTTCAGATCTCAGGATAAAATACTGTGATTTCAGGTTTTTAAGTTCAAATCTCAGGGGATAAAATCTGGGATTCAAGTAAGTTTTTATCACTGGGATTTCAAGTTTTAAGCTCAAATCTCAAGGGATAAAATACTGGAATTTTAGGTTTTAAAATTCAAATCTCATGATAAAATACTGTGATTTCGAGTTTTTAAGTTCAAATCTCGGAATAAAATACTGGGATTTGAGGTTTTTAAAGGACTTTAAAATCTCAAGATTTTCACCTTTATAAAGTTCCAGAAAAAATAAACAGAAATCCAGAAAAATTATAGATTTTCACCTTTCATTAGACAATTTCAGAGAAAAAATTGATATTTTCACCTTTTATTAGACAATCCAATGACAGAAAAAACTTTGATTTTCACCTTTAATTTTTTTTAAAAAACAAAACAGAAAAACATACTGAGATATTCACCTTTTTTTTTTATAGAAAATTTCATGAAAATAACTGAAATTTTCACTTTTTAAGTTCCAATTCCATGACAAAATCCTGAGATTATCTTTGTTATATTTGGGCAGAAGGGTGGTGCTATTCTTTGGGCAGAGGAGAGTGGATATTTAAGATGCTGCAATAACATAGATATTGAAACGAGCTAGGGCAAAGGGCAGAAATGTATATTCATTCTTTTTTAAATAAAAACGGGCTATTCTTCAAGCAATTTGTAAACACGGGTTATAAATCAAACATCGGTTATCAAAATGGCTGCATGCTTCATTTTTTACGATTTAATTAGGAATTCTTTTGTTTGGGTTTGTCTCGTGGAGGTTTTACCGGAAGCAATCGACGGATTTAATAATTCCGACAATGCAAATTATGTGCGAAAGAGTAGGAGGAAAAAGAAAGTTTAGAAAGAAGAAAATTGCCTACACTATCTGAAAATGGTGTAATATATGCACTACGCCATATCACCAAGTTGTGTATCAATGACACATTTAAAATGCAATTGGAATGTTCAAATGAAACGAACTTAAGATGAAGTGTCTAAATAAAAGTATGGACAAATTTAAGGGGTTGTCGACATGTTTCGCCTTTTTTCTTTTAATTACTTTGCACAATTTGATCACAAATATTTTCAATTAGACTAGATTAGATTAAAACATAATAAAAATATTTTTTCAAAAATCCTAACAAGCGCATATTAGTTGTATGTTCTACATTTCCTTTTAACACATTATAAATACAACGCAGTTTAAATAAATTATTTTAGAGAAATATTTATTTTTTACCCAATCAAAAAAGAGAATGTTTCTGAACCAAATTGACTTGAAAAATATATCCTCCGAAAGAAAAAAATGACCACTAAATATGGTAGTGAAGTGGTAAGTACTCCTCTATCGTTAATCAGAGATTTCATGTACTGGAATAGAATCGCTTTTGGTAGGGAAGCGTTATTCTATATAGTGGGATTTCTCGCAAAAAAATTCACCACGTGTATACCTTTTTATTCTTGGTTATGTCTTTTTTGTCCCAACATAAGAATAGTTTAGCAAAATGACCTCGGAGGTAACACTTCAAGTTATAAATCGACAAGTGCTGCATCTTCTGGAAATATCAAAGAGCAAGTGTTGCCTAGGAGAATGTTGGAAGGGATTGAAGGGGCAAATGCTGCTTAGGCAACGCTTCAAGCTATCTAGTAGAATGCGGGAAGAGATTAAAAGGCAAATGTTGCCTATGAAAGAGGGGGTCAAAGTCAAGTATTGTCAAGTGCTGCCTAAGCGAGAAAGGGAGGGTGGAATGCGCGAGTTATTATGAAATTTCGTAGGAGTATTTCCGTCCGAAATTTATTCATTAAAGTTAATGGAGGCCATTCTTGCAACCCAACTTTAAACAAGATCAATAAGGCAAATCACTGCCATAGTTTTGTAATTTATCTGTTCTTTTGGGAAAAAATTATGGGTTTTTTACACAAATATACAAATTTTCACCCTTAATTACAAGAAAATAGCAATATTTTTGAAATTACAAAGCATAGCAATATTTTTTCTAGCAAAATGGCAATGTATAAATAGTTTTTTTCAACTCTATTTTATTCATTCTACCCTTCACTAAAACCATTCTTCCTTTTCTCTCTCTATCTTTCACTTTCAATTCCCCAAATTACAACTCTCAATTTACTCTCTTCCTCCCATCTCCCACCCTAACACTTCCCATCACCCCGCCCCACCCCCACCCCCACCAGGTTCAACCCGCTGCGTCACTTGGTAAGCATTATTGCTTCTATCTCACTTGTAATCAGCTTAGTATTTATGTAACTTCTAATAAGATAACTTTATGTGATTAAGAAAGGATTAAATAAAACAGAATGTGAGAAATGTAAGTCATGTTTCGTGATCTTTTGATATACGATTAATTGATAAAACTCTTGAATTGTACAGATTGATGTAATCGCAAGCTTGTTAAGCGGCTATGCTAAGTGCAGTGCAAAGTCAGGTATGCTGCAGCATAATTGGTAGACCTGTTGAAACTGAAATTTGATTTACCTTCATTTGTAACACTTGATTTTATTGGACAGATGGGAGCTGTTGAAACTGCATATGACGAGCTCCCTAACATTTTCGATATAGGCGGGGCAAAGGGTTTGCCTGGAGATTATGTTGAAAAGATTCCCAAGATTGTGATTATGAATGATAATGATGTAGATGATTCTGGAGAGAGAGTGTCCTGTTCAATCTGCCTACAGGGTACCCAACTCTCAATTGCTTATGGTGTCTGGTTATCTAAACGAACAGAGAAGTCCAGGCAAGCGTGATGGGATTGGGTTCTGTGGGGCCATTTCTTATTTATTTTTCTTGGACTCGCTTTATCTGGTCTGATTCAGT
Organism: Petunia axillaris subsp. axillaris; assembly: GCA_029990575.1. Taxonomy (NCBI): domain Eukaryota; kingdom Viridiplantae; phylum Streptophyta; class Magnoliopsida; order Solanales; family Solanaceae; genus Petunia; species Petunia axillaris. The sequence continues at coordinate 168,559,333 of JARKNS010000008.1, forward strand.
TAAAAAGCTAAACAAAAATTAATATAATATCGTAATGTGTTCAAATAGTAATGATTTGATGGCTAGTTAATAATCAAGTCAAGTTAAAAATTTGATATGATGTAATGAAACAACCTGAACACCGTTGAAACAAACTGAAACCGCGATTAAAACAGTCTGAAACGGCATTGAAATTATTAGAAACGGTATGATACAGTCTGAAACGGCATTGAAACAATATGATACAGTTTGAAACACCGTTGAAACAATCTGATACAGTCTGATATGGTCTGAAACCGCACTGAAACTAGTTGATACAGTCTGAATATGCTGAAACAGTTTCAAATTGCGGTGATACGGTCCCGAACACAACCTGAAACGGTGCAGAAACAGTTAGATACGGTGCTGCAGAAACAGTTGAAACGGTGCAGAAACAGTTGAGATACGGTGCTGCAGAAACAGTTGAAACGGTGCAGAAACAGTTGAGATACGGTGCTGCAGAAACAGTTGAAACGGTGCAGTAACAGTTGAGATACGGTGCTGCAGAAACAGTTGAAACGGTGCAGAAATATTTGAGATACGGTGCTGCAGAAACGGTTAAAACGGTGCAGAAACAGCTGAGATACGGTGCTGCAGAAACGGTTAAAACGGTGCAGAAACAACTGAGATACGGTGCTGCAGAAACGGTTAAAACGGTGCAGAAACGGTTGAGATACGGTGAGATACAACGAGATACATCGAGGATGAGATAAGAAAAAGTGAAATTAGGGGAAATGATAGGAATAAAAGTGAAATTGGGGGAAATAGTGGTAGGAAAAGTGAAATATGGAAAAATGGGAGGAGCAAAAGTGATAGTGGGGAAATAGGAGGAAGAATGTAAGGGTTTGGTATGTTATGGGAAAATATTGCTATGTTTTTGCTATATTTGTAATTAACTTGTGTTTTCCTCTATATAGGGTTATTTTTCTAAAATATTGCTAAGTTTGGTAATTAAGCTCTAAAACTTGTACTTTTATGTAAAAAATCCAAAAATTATACCACGTGTCATTGTTGGGTACTTTTAAAACATAGCAAAATTTTACCATTTTTTCAAACTTAGCAACATTTTTGAGAATGCTATCAAACATAGCCCTCCCCCCACCCCCCCCCCCCCAAAAAAAAAGAAGAAAAGGAAACACTAACCTTTTCTCCACTTCTTCTATTTTTTCTCTCACATCCACTCATCACAGAACCACCATCGCTGTGGATCCCCTACTATTCCTCGTCATCGGATCTCTCTTACCCCTTCCCCACCTCAGGACCCTCCCCCATACCTCCTCATCGTCGGCGAGACCGTGCGCTGCTGCTGCTGGTCGATGACAGAGCTCTGGCGGCTCCGTCGTCGGTCTTTGCTGTCTGCTACGTTGTTTCTTTTATTCGCAGGCATTTCTCCTTTTCCAGTGCCGGCGAACTATATTTTTTTAAAAAAATCTATTGCTGCTTGTTCAGATTTGGCGTTTACAGCTGTTTGCATGAGCTTTTCTGGCGCTGTCACGTTTTTTTTTTTTTTGTGTGGTGTACGACGAATCCACGGTGGTTGTGGTGTATGTTTGGTGTTTGTTGGTTGTGAGAATGTATTATATGTGTATTCTCATTGTTTGCGCGGTGTATCGACTGTACATACAGTGAGTATACACCAGACATACAATGCGTATACACTTGCCATACAATAACTATATAAAATGTATTTTGAGTTATCGATTTGTATATGGTGTGTATGTCCGGTGCCTGAACATGCGTACATCGTACATACAGTAACCATATAGAGAATATAAAAATATATAATAATCATATGGGTGTATGCCTACTGTATTTTCACTGTATACATAATGTATCATTTGTTCATACAATAAAAATACACACAAATCCATAAAAAAATAAAAAATAAAACACTAAAAAACACTTTCAGGCAAACGAAGACCGGCAGCCGGAAGCAATAGCAGTCATGGGGGTGGTGGCTGGGGTGGTAGAAGGTGGATCTAAGATTTTATCACTCTTTTATGTGTATTTACTATGTATTGAAAAAAATGATGCTGTTGTTATTTTTTTTTTAAAAATGGGATAGTATCGATATTTTGTACAAAAAAAATATTAATTTGTGAAGCTATGTAAATTCCCATTTTTCGACACCAACTCGGATTAGCCCAAAAGAGAGCATGAAATACCAGGCCGGTGGGGAAAAAAATAAAATGTTATAAAGAGAGTTTTCTTTTCAAATGGAACGGGTTACCCTCCTTTTGTAGAAAGATCTAGACAAAGATGGTAAAGCATATATCTCAATCTAGTGGCTCAAAATTTTCAGCTTCAAAATTGTAGTGGTTCTTGAAATAATCTTCCCATATTAAACTCAGCCTCATGACTTTTATTTTCTATCTATCATTAAAATTTTGAACCTAAATAAGTTGTCCTACATGTTTTCTGTATGTCCAAATAAATATGCTTTCTAAAAAAAGAAAAGTCCTCCCCAATGGCAGAGAACGAAACTTCCTTTTTATTTTTATCTTTTATTGTGTTTGGAAAAATGACACGTGTCACAAATTCTTAGGGTGAAAAGTATTCCAAGAAGTCTGGATAGGGTCCCATTTTTTATGAACACATTTTGGTTCACTTGGTTATACTATTTTCATTTTTGTTGCTCCTACTTTTATTAATCAGCAATTCAGCATCATACAAATTGCTTTACATAATATTCTTCTCACCAACAAAAAAAGAAAATGAAAAAATGTATTATCGAGTTGATATGCGTGCCATAGCATGAATTGGCCCATACATAACCAACTCAAGTTGCATGGTGTAATATAGAGAAGGGTAACTCTGGAATTTCTTTATATCACAAATGTTTTTCCCTCCCAAGTCAAAATCATAGTTAACCATCTCGCAAAAAGACTTATTAACACCATTATTGATCAAGCCATTCTAATATCGTCCACACATAATTCTTTTTTTGGTTATTCATTCATATTTGTTCATACACTCCTGTGCATAATACTACCATTTTCTTTTGACTTCAGCAATAATTGAAAACTTGAATTTTCAGCTCTTCTCAAACTGAGGTATGCAACTTTTGGTGATCATACATAGTATGTTTAATTAGCTCTGTGTCTTCCTTTTCTGTATGCATGAATTAATATTTAAGTTGCAGTTCATGTTCATAGCAGGGGCTTCTTATGTGTGTGAATTAAAGAAAATTTCATCACATGCAACTTTTTGCTGATTTTACTAAGTTTATGAGCAGCTGCGTGCTTTGATCACTTCATGTTTGATCTTGAAGATTTTAAGTTACAGTTCATGTTCAAGTATTCTTGATTACCATTTGTTTGTGTGTAGGATTTGAAGAAGATGAGTTCAACTATGAAGGGGTTGTTTTTAAAGTCCAATACAAATGACATGTACATGAGAAAAATACTAAAAGAAAAATATACATCACAGCAAATTCATCTGTTGCAAGGGAAGTATCCTTCTAGCATCCATGTGAGTGGCTTGTCTAGCTCTACCATAAGGTGCCATCAAGAATCACATATTAAGGGGAATGGGTTTTCAAATTCACCCAAAAAGCAAAATAGTGGCTCATCACTTCCACCTCAGGCAATTTTGAGTCCTGTTTCAGATCCTACATCAACTACAAAAAAGGTACTCATTGACGTAGAAAATTCTATGATTTGATTTTGATGGGTTCACTATTCTTTTAAGTTTTTACTACACTTATTAAAGTTTTAAATATGATGATTGTTAAAATATTTAGTAATTTTCACACATATTCAGTTGTACCCGTAGCTAATAATGAGTTGCGTTCTTTGATTTAGAGATTTACCTTCAATTGACTATGTCGTAATTGTCATTTTAATTGTTCTAATCTGTGTGATACTAATATTCTTATGCATGAAGCAATACAACCTTCGTCCCTTTATAAATGTCAATTTTTCATTTTGTATTTGTCTCAAATAAAGTATCACTTTACAAATGCAAAAGCAATTATTTTTTTTTTCTAATCTTACTTAAATTTGACTATCAAAATTAGTAAATAAGTACAATTAGATAAAGTAATTAATATTTTTTAATGGATATGAAACGAGTAAATTGGACACTTATAATGAAATGAAAATAATATTATAGCTTAGCGCATATAAGCACATACTCCCTCCAGTCCTTTTTATGTGTCATTTAATGTACTAATATGCATAATAAAATTAATCATGAGGTATTTGACTTAATTGTTTTCTCTCTTTCTAAAATGAATAAATAGTGACTATATGCCTTCTCAAAGTATTTACATGGAAACTGAAAAACAATTAGTGTCTTTTTGTTTTTGTAAACTCAGAAGATTTTGGACTATATGTAAGACAAGTAGTAGGAGTAACATATATAAAGGAAATAGTTATGATGAAAAAGAAAATAACAATTCAGTGATTTAGTACCTGGATTTTAGGAAGTTCAATCTTGTCTTGTTTACCAAACCAAAAAAGGACCTGTTAAAATGGCGAAAGTTGGGCATAAACCTCAGACTGTGATAAAACATAACAGAGCATTTTGACTTTCAAAATGAAATCTTACACGTGTTATTAGTTTTGAGGTTGTATTTGTCATTTACTATCTTAAACTTGACACATAGATTCGGCAACACACGTGGCTATATAAGTCCTTCATTCAGCTAAGAATCTTGTATCACTCTCTGCTAAGCACTGCTACTTGAATTGTTGTTGAGTTCTTTGAATTGACAAGTAATCATGCAGGTACATATTTTGCATGTTATTACCACAAAGTGTTTTTGCTACTATTGAGTTGTTCGGTTCTTTTAGTATAGTTAGATATGAATTATGATCACTCTTGGAAGGCTCCTCTCTGTTTAACTGAATCTTTAAAACTCAATTGTTTTTGGCTTGAACTGTATTTGACTACTAATAGAGAACTTCAAAATGTTTAGTATTTTACGTAGCTCTTTTTAATACTTTGTATAAGTTGAACAATAATGATTCTTTCTCTGTTTGGTGGGCAGAGAGTATATACTTTTGGAAAAGGAAGAAGTGAAGGAAACAAGGGCATGAAGTCCTTGGTAAGTTACTTTTCATGTCAATCATTTTTCTATTTCCCCGTCGTTTGCATTTCTTTATTTAAGTGCTTTTATATTTTCTTTTCACTAAGTTTTTAACCACAGTATATTATTTTCAGCTAAGAAAATGTAATTGTCGAACTTTCATAATTAAAATTATTGATATTGATTTTAATCACAAATAAGAGTTGAATTGCATAGTGTATGAAATTTGGCATAGTTCTATCTCTTCCAGAAAGTATTAATGCAGCATTTAATGCTTTTAAATGGAATTTATTTAATAAGAAAAATCAGAATCAACATGATACATGCAATTGGAAAATGTAACAAGCCAGACCAATTAAGAAATTTTCGAGATATTGGTAAAGAGTGAACTATCATCCTCTTGAACTCAGTATAGAGGAGCAACATGTTGTCTTGGTAGAATAAGTCGGTGCTAAAACTTTAAAGGTCGAACCGTGAAGTTTAAATCGTCTCTGATCATGGACATTTCTATTTGTGTTGTAGTTGGGAGGCAAGGGTGCAAACCTTGCTGAAATGGCGAGCATCGGATTATCGGTGCCCCCTGGCCTTACAATATCTACAGAAGCATGCCAGGAGTATCAGAATGGCAAAAAGCTTCCACAAGGACTGTGGGAAGAGATACTGGAAGGTCTGGAGACTGTGCAGAAAAACATGGGAGCTTTTCTTGGGGATCCCTCCAAACCCCTCCTTTTATCAGTCCGGTCCGGTGCTGCTGTAAGTTTTCCTGTATATTTGGATAATCTTAAGCCTTCATCTATGGTGCTTGCTTATATTTCGCTATAAGAAATCATTTTACGGAGCATGGCTACTATGACAGCCACCTGAATTAGCATCTTCTGATATTTCATATTATTGAATCGATAATCGTTGAGCATGTGGTTGAATATCTATTATGTGAAATTTAGAGTGCTCAAGATGTACTTGTTTAGTTGAGCATCTCTAGCTCAAGATGTACCTCAGCTAATTTCTGCCTGATCTACATATAGATTTCTATGCCTGGGATGATGGATACTGTCCTGAACCTTGGACTCAATGATGAAGTGGTTACTGGTTTGGCTTCCAAAAGTGGAGAGAGATTCGCGTATGACTCATACAGACGATTTCTTGACATGTTTGGAGATGTGGTCAGTATTATCATCAATTTTTCTGTTCTAATTTTTCCAAGACTCGTCAACTTCCTTTGAAAAGGAAACAGACTGCTCGTCAAAATCTCTTTGTAGATTTTATCTGCTATGGTCTTCACAGTGATCTGTTTGATTGAAGGTAATGGGTATTCCACATTCATTATTTGCTGAGAAGTTGGAGAAGTTGAAGGATACCAAAGGAGTGAAGCTTGACACCGAGCTAACAGCATCTGATCTTCGACAGCTTGTGGAGCAGTACAAAAATGTTTACGTTGAAGCTAAGGGTGAAAAGTTTCCTACAGGTATTGTAAACCACAACCATCTTTCACTGATGGCTTATAACCTAAAATGGTCATAAAAGGCCTACTTTTTCATCTTTTGGTTCAAACCAAAATCCAATGTTGTGAGAATAATCTTCATGGTTATGACTCTCTATGCAGATCCCAAGAGACAGTTGGAGTTGGCTATCAAAGCAGTGTTTGATTCTTGGGATAGTCCAAGAGCCATCAAATATCGAAGTATTAACCAGATAACAGGATTGAAAGGAACTGCAGTTAACATTCAGTGCATGGTGTTCGGAAACATGGGTAACACTTCAGGAACAGGCGTTCTCTTCACTAGGAATCCAAGCACAGGCGAAAAGAAACTCTATGGAGAGTTTCTAGTCAATGCTCAGGTCTTGAATATGCAAATTTAGCTCGATCTTTAGTGCATTTGAATTTTACGAATGCAGCATGTTACTGTGAGACTGTAGCTGATAAAACTGCATTAATCAGGGAGAGGATGTCGTTGCTGGAATTAGAACACCTCAGGACTTGGACACAATGAAGGAGTGTATGCCTGAAGCCTACAAAGAGCTTGTCGAGAACTGTGAGATTTTGGAGCGGCATTACAAGGACATGATGGTACACCTCTGCATTCTATTGGAGAAGGGGATTCATTTCTTTCTTGTCTATTTCCTGTTGCCATTTTTATACGGGTTAAACATTAGATCTCCATTAAATAGCAAATCATCCAAATCATTATTATATCCATTTGTTTGAAGGAAACAAAAATTGAGAACATAATAATGGTTCTTTTTGCTGTTTACTGAGCAGGATATTGAATTCACCGTTCAAGAAAATAGACTATGGATGTTGCAATGCCGAACAGGAAAACGTACAGGTAAAGGAGCTGTAAAGATAGCAGTAGACATGGTGAATGAGGGACTTGTTGACAAGCGCACAGCTATAAAGATGGTGGAGCCACAACATCTAGACCAACTTCTTCACCCCCAGGTCTGTATATGGTGGTAAATCTTAGATGGAGTTCCATGCAACACTAATACAATGACTCCTTTTCTTCTGTGGAGTATAGACACAAAAGTGACAACTCTAGAATGCATTAACTGTTAAACCGAATGTGGGGGTGGAGGCCTGAACTTTGGATATTACTAATATGACCCAACTAATTGTGCATCAAAAGGTTTTTGCTGGATAACCATTTCCAAACAGGCAATAAGAACTACTTCACTTCACTTTCCTTTGAATTCTCTAGTTCTGGTTGCTCGTACTTGTGTTTGATATTCATAGTTGGCAGTTTTGCTTATCACTGTATTGGAAATGTAAAGATAAATACTCATTTTCTTCGTTCTTTGTCATAGTTTGAAAATCCATCGGGTTATAAGGAGAAGGTGATTGCAAAGGGCCTTCCTGCCTCTCCTGGGGCAGCAGTGGGACAGGTTGTGTTCTGTGCAGAAGATGCTGAAGCATGGCATGCACAAGGGAAGAGTGCTATTTTGGTATTTCCTCACCTTACCGTATCTCTAATTTTTGGTGATATATATGCTACCAGATTTTGCTCTCTTTATTCTGTTTTTATAAATCATCTTTATTTGTTTTCTTTTATATTGTTTCTGGGAGGGGGGAGGGGGGAGGGGGGGGGGGGGAGTGTCTACGGTGAGGTACCAAGAACTTTGTTCAGGAGTTCTTCCCTGGATTACACCCTCCTCGCCTTTGTTACCCAATTACCCAAACGCTCATCCTGAGCAATCTCTTCCAGTTCAGCAATGTCCAGATACATTGTTCATTGAATTTTTTTGATGAACCTTTTATGCATAGAATGTCAGTGTTTTGGCTTCTTGACTTCATCAAGTTTCTTAATGTTGGTGGGACATCTTGGGACATTCACAACATTCTTGTCTGGTGCAACTAAAGGTTTCTCCATTCTTGAAATAACTTTTCCTCATGGCATATAAAGGTGAGAACTGAAACAAGTCCAGAGGACGTTGGAGGCATGCATGCTGCTGCGGGGATCTTGACCGCACGAGGTGGAATGACATCTCATGCAGCTGTTGTAGCCCGTGGCTGGGGTAAATGCTGTGTGTCTGGCTGTGCTGATATTCGGGTTAATGAGTCAGAAAAGGTATGGCTAAAGCTACTTAAAGGAAACACAATTGTTGATATCAAGGAAATTGGGAGAATTGATTTGACCAGTTTAAAGCAGGTTCTCCGCATTGATAACAAAGTAATTCATGAAGGAGACTGGCTTTCATTGAACGGATCAACAGGTGAAGTAATCTTGGGCAAACAACCTCTCGCGCCTCCAGCTATGACTGGTGATTTGGAGATCTTCATGTCTTGGGCTGACAAGATAAGGCGTATCAAGGTGCTGCAGAATATACAGAAGTACTATGTTGCATGTGTAACTTTAATATTTTGATTGATCATGAAAATTTTGCGAATGGATTAGGTTATGGCAAATGCAGACACACCAGAAGATGCTCTAACAGCAAGGAATAATGGTGCACAAGGGATTGGTCTATGCAGGACTGAGCACATGGTAGTGTTCTTTTTCCTCTTTTACTATGTATACTGCCTTTCCTGTTATTCTTTGCATATACATTGCCTTACTTCGGGCAATTTCTAGTTTTCTGTGAGCTGATGTAAATCTATCTCTTTTCAGTTCTTTGCATCTGACGAGAGGCTAAAAGCTGTGAGAAAGATGATAATGGCAGTTACTCCGGAGCAGAGGAAGGAAGCATTAGACTCATTGTTGCCTTACCAGCGAGCTGACTTTGAGGGCATTTTCCGTGCAATGGATGGTATTTTCAATAGCAACTTATTACCTTTTCATTCTGAGAGTTCCCCAAGAAAATGATAGGCTTTTCTGGACATAGATGGTGGCTGATCTTGTTTTTTCACTGCCTTGCTAGGCAGAAGTTCATTTCTATATTCATAAGAATGCATCCATATTTTGAACTCAGGTCTTCCAGTGACAATTCGACTGTTGGACCCACCTCTTCATGAATTTTTGCCAGAAGGGAACTTGGACGAGATTGTCACTGAACTAACAACAGATACTGGCATGCGCGAGGAAGATGTCTATTCTAAGATTGAGAAATTATCAGAAGTCAATCCCATGCTTGGATTCCGAGGCTGCAGGTTTGATCTTTTCTTACCAGAAACAATTGATTTACTTTAGCAAGGATTGAGTATGTTGTCTAAAAGTGAGGAGATTATAGTTAGTTTCCAGTTTCTTCCTTACTACAAAAGTACATATGTGTTGTGACACATTCCATGATTAATGCATAATTTGGTCCAGGTAGAGGACTCATCTGATTTCTGAATCAGGCATTGCAGTATCTCTTTTATGTTCAAAATCAAGAACCAGGCTTTCTTGTGATGTCCTGCTTGCGATCTGCTGCTGGAAACTATATTGTTTTTGAAAGCTGTATATATACATCAAACTTTGTTCTCTCATACAACAATGTCTGTTTCTTCATTTTCTCAGGCTAGGTATATCCTACCCGGAGCTGACAGAAATGCAGGCTCGTGCAATCTTTCAGGCTGCTATATCTATGAGCAACCAGGGTGTTACAGTCTTTCCAGAGATAATGGTTCCCCTTGTTGGAACACCTCAGGTATGTCTTCCGTGGCCTATATAAAGAAACTTTTTATCCTACTCGTACCTCTTGAAAATAGTTGATAAGTAGATTTTCACCTTTGTTTCCTGTATACCAACTGCAAAATAAACTTCAAATAAACCGTGCATCTTTGATCGACAGGAATTAGGTCATCAAGTAGGTTTAATCCGTCATGTTGCCAAAAAGGTTTTCTCTGAGATGGGCACCTCATTGAATTATAAGGTGGGCACCATGATAGAGATTCCTAGAGCTGCTTTGATTGCAGATGAGGTATGCTCTTTTCCTTTTTTTTCCCCTCATTTTGAAGTTAACTACCTATCCCAATCTTGGAGCAGTAGGTGAGTTAATTTAATGATAGTTTCAAAGAGTAAGATACAAGTCACAACCATGAAATATCTGAGTTCTAACTGTAGAAAGGCATCCATTTTGCTATATTGCTTTGCTTATATGTTCCATGCTTTCTGGAAATTGGTGATAGATTGCTAAAGAAGCAGAGTTCTTTTCCTTTGGGACCAACGACCTCACACAAATGACTTTCGGATATAGTAGAGACGATGTAGGCAAGTTTCTTCCTATATACCTATCTCAAGGCATCCTCCAACATGATCCATTCGAGGTTAGCTTGCGATATCTCAACTACTTCCATGTGAACTACTGAAGAAAAGCATGTTAATATTTGAAGTTTCAATGTCATTCAGGTCCTTGATCAAAAGGGTGTTGGCCAACTCATCAAGATGGCTACAGAAAGAGGTCGGGCAGCACGGCCGAACTTGAAGGTACGTTGCGATTTTCAACAATTGAATAAGGGATTTAGCTTATACACACTAATCGTGTAAAGAATCTTTGTAATCTTTTCAGTGACCTTTCTATTACGTGTTACTATATTCTTTTTTCTAGTGGAAAGAGTAAGGCTTTTTGTGATTGATTAAAATTTGAGATTATAACAGGTTGGAATTTGTGGAGAACATGGTGGGGAGCCTTCTTCAGTTGCATTTTTTGCTGAGGCTGGATTGGACTATGTTTCTTGCTCTCCATTCAGGTCTACTTTCTCTTCAATATTACCTAATACATCACATAATCTTAGCAAAAATATATGGTGTTCTTGATTTTATTAATTATCCGCGATTAGCTAATGGTTTTGGTATAATTCATGTGTTTAAACAGGGTGCCAATTGCTAGGCTAGCTGGAGCTCAAGTTGTAGTTTGAAGGAAAGCCTCAAGAAGGAAGATCAAGTCGATCTATTAGTAGTTGTAAATAAATAATACGATTAGTACAACAAATTTGTTTAGCGAAAAGGAGAACAAGATCTATTACTTTCTTTTTAGTGACATTACAAGTGCTCTTGTGATGAGAAATAAGAAATATAATATTTATTCTTCTTTTTGCCACCTTATTCTTGTTCCAATGTCTCATCTTTAAAGTTTGCATTTCAATTATCAGTTTATGTTGGTTTTATTACCAGGCTCGAGTAGTTTGTTATACCAGTTTCAAAAGGACAATTAGCGAACATTTATTCCGTGAAAGGTTACATTTTAAAATTATCTATTTTGCATAGATCTTAAAAAAAGTTTAGGGACATTTTGAAAAAAGAACTACTAAAATACTATTTTCGTCTTAGCTTTACAAAATTTAAGAAATAAAAAAATTCAACATAGATAGAAAATATTAGTGACCATAAAAAAATTGGTATATACGAACTATCTTTAGAACTCGTGGTCATAAGTTATGAGAAAAGTTAGCTTTAATAATTATTAAAATTATATTGGACAAATAAGAAGTAACTTTTCTTTCATTCATCATTCATGTGGAAAAACAAAAAATGTAATATTCTTTTCTCAAAATTCACCATTACATAGTGAAAGAATGCAAGGGTAAAACGTTACAACTTCAAAACTTTAGGGATGTTTAATATAATTTAATAAAACTAATAGTCCATACATATATTGGGCCAGGATCCTCCATCGGCCCAACTCATTTCCGGGTCAAACTCCGCCGTCAAAAATTTCTCATTCAACCTCGCAACGGCGGCGGCGTACAGCACCAGCTCAGTTACCGGCGTTTCCCGGCGGAGAATACAAATGGAAAATGAGAAGAAGAAAATAGAGAGCTATGTATTAGTACACAACATAGCAAAAAGACACAACGTCGGAACTTTAGCGCGTAGCGCCACCGCGTTCGGCGTCTCCGAGGTGATTCTCGTCGGCCGCCGTGATTTCAACTCCTTCGGTAGCCACGGCTCCACTTCTCATGTACGGTTCCGTCACTTCCATTCCCTCGCCGATGCTAAAACTTTCCTCAAGGTACAAAAAAAAATCAAAATAAATAAATAAATAAAGTTTTTTTTTTTTTTTTTTTTTTTTTTTTTTTGTAATTTAAAGTAATTAGCTGATAAATTAAGGTTATTTATGAATGTTTATTGAACAGGAAAAAGATTGTGATATATGTGGAGTTGAAATTACGGAAAACGCGGTGGCTGTAAATGAGCATCCTTTTAACAGAAGTACTGCTTTCCTCCTGGGAAATGAGGTTGAATTTGTTGCAACTTTTCGGCGTTATTTTGAAATCGATGAAATGTTAGTGACATTTATGGAAATGTAACATAATGAAAAAGCTAATGATCCATTGATGTCGGATTATTGTTTCTTGAGCCGAGGGTCTATCGGAAACAGCCTCTCCACTTCGGTAGGGGTACGGTCTGCGTATATCTCACCCTCCCCAGACCCCACTTGTGGGATTATACTGGGTATGTTGTTGTTGTTGTAATGATCCATTGATGTGATACTTACTAATATGGAATAAGGAGTTAGGACTTAATTGTTGTTGCTACAATTACATTATTTAGGTGTCTGGTATTAGTTTCTCTAGTCCAGTAATAGATATGTTGAAATTTAGATGTCGGACAAAAAAAAAAAAAAGAATTAGAATGAAATGAGGGTGACTAGAGCTGAATGAGTACGAGGGATTGATATAGCCCGTCCCAACTAGTTTGGAGTAGAGGTATAATAGGTGTCCGTCTTTTGTTTTGTTCATACCGGTGGTGTTTGGGCCAGCTTGCGTGCACCACGACTAATTTCACCAGGTACTTGCTACTTCCCAACTAACACATATATCAGATAACTCTATCCACCAAGGCTTAGGGAAATAGGAAGAAATCACCTAGCATTTTTGTCTCTGTTGAGATGGTTTTCCTCCTACTTCAATGACCAGGCTACACCCTTGGGTGCAGGTGTAGTCAAGTGATGCTAAGTGTGATTCACATTGTAAATGCAGAGTGATGATCTTTCCTCGTCCACAAGATAGATTAGTACGAGAACTGTAGTAGCAATTTTTGTAAGTTTACTTAGAGGTGTTAGCAATTACTTGTTTATAATGTTTGGGAAATGTTACTGACTTCTAGAGGGTTTGCGATTGTTATCTGTTTTTAAAACAAATGTTAAGGCTGGACGGCAATTGGCCTATTGACTGTAGCTTCAATGAATTGGTGTTGTAGGGTACTGGCCTTTCTGCGAAGGAGTGTGAGATATGTGATTTCTTTGTATATATTCCACAATATGGGTGTGGTACTGCCTCATTGAACGTGACTGTCGCTGCTTCCATTGTTCTACATCATTTCGGAGGTAATTTTATCGGTAATCACTACTTCTCCTTTTATCTTAACCGTTATATTCTATTTTTGGTGACTCTTTCCAGTACTCATTGTTGCTACTTACTAGACAGAAACATATCATACTTCACTAATATTAGCTCTACTGCTATGCCATTCTACAAGAAAGAAAGATTAGATTTTTCTATGTGGCTAGTTAGCTTTACTGCTCTACCACTCTACAAGTAAGAAGGACTTGACTTTACGACATGGCTAATTTCTGCAATTTGTACTTCTCCTTATGTTAACTCTACTTCCATAGAAGCAAAGAAACATCAGCTTTTAGTCCTCATTCCCTTCTCTCTACTTTAAGTATATGGTAAACCCCACTCCAGAACCGTCTATCTAGTAGTCCAACAGTGGCTATTTCTCAGTTTGCTCCCATGGTGATTTGAACCCATTTATGGTCGGAGATGGAGAATCCTTATTAGGTAGACTATCCCCTCCTTGTCATTTTGTTCTCCTGCTCTGCATACTTGTGATTTTATACTGCCTTTTGTGACAAGATATTACTCATAGGTTGCAAGTCATACTAAATTCGTGAAGAGTTCTAGACTTCTGTTTTCTGTGGTGGAATGCATTGCTAGTTCCACGTATCAACCATCTAACCATTTAAGAGCATTGGAGTTTATCTTTGAGTGATAATGTGAAGAGGGTTATATCTGATCATAAATAGGAAGATAGGAACTAGTACCTGTGGCTAGTTGATAGAGCTCTGATCTCTCAAGTTCCAGTCCTTCAAGGGAAAGAAACTTCGAGTGGGAACACAAGTTGTGGATATCCTTAACTGTCTGTTAAGGTCTGATTAGACAGTCTACAACTTCTCGTTTAAGCATTTTGAAAATTCTCCAAATTTGTAGGAAACAACAGAATATTGTAATTTTACATGGACAAAGAAACTGGGTTGGCTATCTCTAAGTATCTCAATAGGAAAACTTGAATCTGCTGACGTGGCTAAGATGTATTAGCTGGTTTTGAAAAGTTACACACTTGTAGAGTGTGGTATACTTGGTCATCTCATCGGTGCAATTCCTGATCAGCAAAAGTGCAAGAATGATTCACTTTGATTAGTTGGGTAACAGGCACGCTAATGTTGCCTGCAAACTGCTTTTGCGTCAAATGATCTTGAGGATTCCACGGAAAAAGCAAGGGGTTGCAAAGATTTTGATTATGCTCTACGTCAGAAAATTGTTCTTGCTGTAAAATTCATGCAAGTATGGGATAGATGGCTTGATGGATTACTGAGACTGTTTCTGCTTGATTACGTATTCAGAGGATGATTTTTCAAAATATACGCTTAAGCTTCTTCAATAAAGAAATGTATGATTTCTTTGCTTTGATCTCTTCTACTTAATCTATAATTCTTTAATGGAACAACTCTTGTATGCTTCAATCACTTGTAATTTGATGCTAAAATACTTGTGCAGCTGACGGTGCTAAAGCCTTCTCTTACACTGCAATATTTCAGAAAAAAAAACTTCTTGTCAAGGCATCACAAACATAAACACTGGAAATTAGCAGTAAACCCTCAATCTAGTTCCAATGGACTATGAATATCCTGTATGGTTTGGCAGTCTGCTTCTGCCGTTAGTTCAGTGGAATCTTAATGATCCAATGGTTCGGCTGAACCCTGTTACTTTGGCGCAAACCCTGTATTTGTCTTAAAGAATCCACTTAATTTGTGTGAATAATCTATTCAGAACCTAGTAAGAAAGAAGACTAGTGGCGCAGAACCCATAAGCTGAGAATCGTGGATCCGCCTCTGCAAATGGCTACAAGAGATGACTGCACCATGTGGTAGCTGTATAGAAATTGAAGTCACTGATTGCTCCTGAGAGCTAAAGTTTAACTCCAACTAAATGGCTTCGTTTAGTTTATTTAGTCTAGGTTCTCTATCTTTTTATCGCACCTGTATAGATATTTATTTTTCTGAACATTTCTATACAATTATTACATTATTTGATCATGTTATATTGTGGACTGAAATAAAAAACCCAATTCTTTTCAGTTTGGGCTGGATTTTCCGAGAGAACACGTGAAGGGAACAAGTTTATTGTGGCTGAAAGGCCTTCGAAACAATCAAAGAAAAATTACTGCATGGAAACATCTGAATCTATTGCCGAGGAGCGAAGAATGAAGAGGGAAAATCTTTCAAATGGGTTCTTTGAAGATACTGGAAAGGAGCAATCACCTTCAAATCTTTTAGATACCTTGTTTGATGGTTAGTGCCAGAGGGAAATGCCTAACTTGTGTATCCTTCGATTTCATCCTCAAAGCCGTGCGGATTCATTTTTGATAGAAGAAAAGCAAGTCAACTGGCGAAGGGGGATTTTATTTATTAGTGGAGTAAACTAAGGAAGAGTTGGAATGGAATCCTAGGTAGCTCTGGCCAGCCACCATAGAGGAGAGCATTTTCACAGGACTTATTAGTTTTGCAAGTTTTATATAAGGAGAATTCAGGTTTAGCATGTTCAGTCTTCAGTTTTAGGTATTAAATTGGTAATGCTACGTGAACTAGATCACACAAGAGAGTTTCCATTGTCGGATCTTGTATCAAATCATGTTCATTTTACACTTGTGCTCTGTTTTAAAATGGTCATTGTACAATTATAATATAAGTTCAGACAAGCCAAATGATTGCTAATTTAGCTCTTATAACACTTGTGCTCTGTTTTAAAATGGTCATTGTACAATTATAATATAAGTTCAGACAAGCCAAGTGATTGCTAATTTAGCTCTTATATAATGCTACTCAGCAAATGATTGCAAATGTACAGAAGGTATCTTTTACTTCTCATCAGTATTCCATTCACAAACAATGTCAAAGCTGTTAGGTAATGCATGGAAATTGAGGCTTGATTGGCTCACCTCCACACCTATTTGACTTTGGTATAGCAGAATGTAGAAGTAGAACTAGAAATTTTGATGGCTTTAAAGCACAGAAATACCTTGTATAAGTTGCGTTTATACGCTAAAAAGAGCTGTGAGTTATGGTCATGAGCTGTGATGTTGGACATGCTGCATTTGCATTTGCCAACTCTGTTCTTTAGAGAATGAAGATGATTTGGTTAAAAAAAATCTAAAAAAGGATATAAATTTCATAGCTCATTCCACCTTTAGTAGCAAACATTTGACTAGTTGCTGCGTGTGTCATGTGCCACCTTAACTCTATACCTTTTATGTGTAGCTTCTATGAAAAGCATATTAAACTTTATGTTACAAGACTAATTAACTACTCCATTGTTAGAATATTTCATGGTTTTAGACCTGTCTCTGTTGACTAATGTGGAATTAACTGAGGTAGATGAAGGTCATCTATTATAATATAACACTTCCAGACTAGAAAAACTTGTTGCTTTCTTTTTCTATACAGTTGTTTTAGTTTCCAAGAGTGAAAGGAAGTCCTTGTTCACAGGTAGGAGTAGGTATTGTCTTGTTGTCACAAACAAGAAGATCAACCATTATGGCACCATGGTCAAATACTTAAACCCCACCTCAATTCTTGGAGCAGTTGGATATAAGTGCTTTTGTCACTTTATCTACTTTTAACTTACCCTACTCGGACTTTCATCTGTAAGACACAAAGTCCTTTTCTGAAAGGGAAACAAAACTTTCTAAAACTCTTAACATGAGTAGTATATATGTGATGCAGAACATGCACAATATAATAATTGGAAACTAAATGTTAAAGAGTCTAGTCCTTCTTTTAGAAATTATTCCTAGTATCACTTTCATACCTTCAATTAAGGCATATCAAGAAATTGGCTAACCTCAAAGTCTTTACAATCCACGAGTTATCAATTGCAAAGAATTCTCATGCAGTCAAGAGAGGTTGCAGTGCAGCTTTCATGCAGAAAACAGTTTTCCTGCATGTTGCATGGCTTCAGCCGGAGAATTAATCGGCTTTGCTCAGGGATACGGTGGTTGATATGGCGGCGTCCTATTAGGCCTAAGGTGGTGATCAAGAGGTTTGGGAAGCTGAGCTCAAGAGGACATCATGGGCAGCTCAAAGAAAAACCAAGAACAAAATCAGCATCATTTCATCTAAATGGGCAAACTAAGCCTATTCGAATAGCCACCTTCAATGCTGCATTATTTTCCCTTGCACCTGCTGTGCCTACGGCTGACAAATCTGTAATCTTTGCTCCTCATGATGATGATGATGGTTTCAAATTTCAAAACCAGGTAAAATCTGAGATTAATAGTCGTCCAAAGAGCATATTAAAACATTCCCCTCTTCATCCCGTATTAAGTGGTTCAAAACCAAAGCCAAAAGTATCAATCAACCTTCCTGAGAATGAGATTTCACTAGCTCAGAACAAGGTACTTAACATCTTGGAAGATGATTCCACGAAGATTTTGAGTTTAAACAACAACTGCCTAGGGCCTGTGAGGTCTCCGATATGTTTCCCCGCAATGGCTAATTGGATGAATAATGATTATGGAGGCTTCTGTTTGGAAGGAACAAGAACTATTCTTGATGTTTTAAAAGAAGTGGATGCTGATATATTGGCTTTACAAGATGTGAAGGCTGAGGAAGAGAAAAATATGAGCCCTTTATCTGATTTGGCGCATGCTCTTGGGATGAACTATGTGTTTGCTGAAAGTTGGGCTCCTGAATTTGGTAATGCTATATTATCCAAATGGCCTATTAAGAGATGGAGAATCCAGAAAATCTATGATGATAAAGATTTCAGGTGCCTCTCTTAGAACTCTCACTTCTGTTAGAACTTGTTTTGACAATAATATGTTTAAGGAAGTCTGTATAGTACTACAATATTTAAACTATTATAAATAGGGTCCTGGAATGAAGGGTCTTTGTTTTGTTCTTTATGTAACTGTTGTTTTGATTGATGCAGGAATGTGCTTAAGGCCACGATTGATGTACCACGGATGGGAGAATTGAACGTCTATTGTACTCAACTTGATCACTTAGATGAGAATTGGAGGATGAAGCAAATAAATGCGATAATACAATCAAATGATAATCCTTATATTTTAGCAGGAGGGTTAAATTCTCTTGATGCCTCAGATTACTCATTAGAGAGATGGACTGATATTGTGAAGGTAAAAAGAATTTTAGGCCATCCTTTCTCAGATTACTAATATCCTTTTGTAAGTTTCTTGATCACTTAATGTCATCATCATGGTAGTATTATGAAGAAAAAGGAAAGCCAACTCCAAGAGTTGAGGTTATGAAATTCTTGAAAGGGAAAGAATACATTGATGCAAAAGAGTATGCAGGGGAATGTGAGCCAGTTGTTATAATTGCTAAAGGCCAAAGTATGAATCTTTATCTCAAACCTTTCTTTGAAATCCTTCTCTATCTTACTTGGAACCATAATGTGAGTTGCTTTCAACATTTTCTCAACCATGCTTTATGTCATTTTGGCACAGATGTGCAAGGGACATGCAAGTATGGAACTCGAGTTGATTATATTTTGGGTTCACAAGACCTGCCTTATGCGTTTGTCCCTGGATCATACTCGGTTGTTTCTTCGAAAGGCACGTCCGATCACCATATAGTTAAGGTAGATATCATGAAAGTAGCAGGAAGTGGCAGGAAGAATAGCAGGAAACAGAAAAAAGTAAAACAGAAAATTGTGAGGATGACAAGTTCTAGTTCTTCAGGAGGGATTTGGCAATTGAGCACTTGAGCAACTATGTTTAGTAGTTTTTGAGTTCCTTTTCCTCTTGTTTCTGTGTCTTTTTTTTTTTTGGGCTCAGGTGGTGTATACATTATTGTGTTTTCCTATTTTGTGACTGACTACAGTTTCATAACGTGTAGAGTATATATAAGATAGTGAGGGAAGTCATGATGCAGATCTTTGTTCTCTCATTTTAATTGAAAAAGTTACCATTTACTGAGTCATCAACATTCTACTCTTACATTCATCTTTTTTAATAGTTTCTAGCTCTTAATTCAAGAATTGGTTTCAGGATAAGCGTGGCATTTAAATTTTTTAGTAAAGACAAGTAATTTACAGTTTAGAATAAAATGGACTTAATAGAACGAAATGTATATCAATGATTCATGTAATCGATTCCAACTAAATTTGCAATCATGGCATTAGTTGATTGATTAGTTCAAATTTGGTGATCATATTTTGTAGTATGTGGATCCTAAACATGTAAAATTGTCATAACTTAAAAACTAATTGTATCAACATAGGGTATTAGGTATGCCATGAGAGATGATATCTTTTCCAACTTCTAATCTAATCAAAAGTCTTTCCTACTTCTATCTTTTCCTAACCCACTCTACACGGGTTCTACCTCACCCATAAATTCTTAAAGAAAGAAAAGAATAAAAATGAGGGTCAAAAAAGATAGAAAAAGATATCATCTCTTATGTCACTCTTTAGGGATGAGCATTGTCATTTACTTGTTCAACCCTTGGTTGTGTATGTATTGGGTGTGGCGCGCATCTTGGGAATCCTATTGGTAGAGTGATATTTTTGGGTCATTCCTGTCATAATAATATCCAGAATTTTGAAATGAAAACTGAATTTCAGTAACTATCAGCCCGTAGATTGGCTACCTTGGTGTCATTTAATTTTCACCCACATATGGCGCAAGTGTGCTAATAGCCACTTTTGCCACTGTGAAGTTGTTATTGTTGGATAATTTGGATGAATCATGGATATTTTAAATAGCTTGAGGCATGCCAAAGACACCGTCCTTAAGAATATTTCACCAATATTGGTGTATCCCCAAGAATTCAACAAGCTCTTCTAGTTTTAAAACTAGGAGCAAGAACAACAAAGAATCTCAAAGGAAAAGTGAAACCCA
Source organism: Petunia axillaris subsp. axillaris (assembly GCA_029990575.1). Classification (NCBI taxonomy): domain Eukaryota; kingdom Viridiplantae; phylum Streptophyta; class Magnoliopsida; order Solanales; family Solanaceae; genus Petunia; species Petunia axillaris. The sequence goes on from JARKNS010000008.1 coordinate 168,579,886, forward strand.
GTAAAATGATGGAAGAGAGGAATATAAGTATTTGATAGCTTGTCTTTGTCCGTTTGCTGTCTTCTCTAGGAAGAAGAAATCACCTTTATATAAGTGTTTAGCCAACGTTCATATGCTGTGGTGATAAAAGCAAACAGCAAAAAATAATAATAATTAATGTCCAACAGTAACAAGATATGACCAACGGTAGGACTAATTTGACTAATAGCCAACGGTAAGGAAATGATCCCAACATAATTCTTTTGGAGACAACAACTATGTTGCTATTGATGATGCAATCAATAAGAAATGGAATAATGAAGGAATTTTTACATAAAAGTACAATTTTTAGAACTTAATTACCAAATATAGCAACATTTTAGCAAAATTACCTTATATAGAGGAAAACACAAGTTAATTACAAATATAGCAACAACATAGTAATATTTTCCCATAACATACAAACCCTTACATTCTTACTCCTATTTCCCCTACTATCACTTTTGCTCCTCCCATTTCCCCCTATTTCACTTTTTCTCCCACCATTTCCCCCAAATTTACTTTTAAACTGTATCAACTCCCATTTCAGGCTGTATCAACTCCGTTTCAGACTGTATCATAGTGTTTCAATGCCATTTTAGATTATATCAGACTGTTTTAAACTGTATCAACTCCCGTTTCAGACTGTATCAACTCCGTTTCAGAATGTTTTAAACTGTATCAACTCCCATTCAGACTGTATCAACTTCGTTTTAGAATGTATCATAGTGTTTCAATGCCGTTTCAGACTGTATCAAACTGTATCAACTCCCGTTTCAGACTGTATCACCTCTGTTTTCAGACTGTATCAGACTATTTTAAACTGTATCAAGTCCTGTTTCAGACTGTATCAACTCCGTTTCAGACTGTTTCATATTGTTTTAACTGTATCAACTCCCGTTTCAGACCGTATCAGACTGTTGCAACAGTTGTTTCAGATTGTTGCAATGCCGTTTCAGACCATATCATACTGTTTCGACATCGTTTCAGATGTATCAAACTGTTTCAACAACTGTTTTAATGTTTCAACGATGTTTTCAAACCGTATCATATTGTTTCAACGCCATTTCAAACTGTATCAGACCATTTCAATAATAAATATAACGTGACTAGGTTTTATTTACTTTTGAAGAACAAACAGGAACAGAAACAGAACAAATCTGAAGAAACATGAATAGAAACACAACAAATCTGAACAAACATGAACGGAATCGAAACAGAAACTAAAGAAACATTAGCGAGCAGGTATAGTGCGGCGGAGAGAAGGAGGAGTATGGCGGTGTAACAAATATGTATCTGCACTATCTACTGTCCCGGCAACCGCACTACCTATATAAAGGATATTTCACCAATATTGGTGTATCCCCCAGGATTCAACAAGCTCTTCTAGTTTTAAAACTAGGAGCATGAACAACAAAGAATCTCAAAGAAAAAGTGAAACCCAGTAAAATGATGGAAGAGAGGAATATAAGCATTTAATAGCTTGTCTTTGTCTGTTTGTTGTCTTCTCTAGGAAGAAGAAATCACCTTTATATAGGTGTTTAGCCAACGTTCATATGCTGTGGTGATAAAAGCAAACGGTAAAAAAAAAATATTAATGTCCTACAGTAACAAGATATGACCAACGGCAAGACTAATTTGACTAATAGCCAACGGTAAGAAAATGATCCCAACATAATTCATTTGGAGACAACAGATATGTTGCTACTGATGATGCAATCAATAAGAAATGGAATAATGAAGGAATTTTTACATAAAAGTATAATTTTTAGAACTTAATTACCAAACATAGCAACATTTTAGCAAAATTACCCTATATAGAGGAAAACACAAGTTAATTACAAATATAGCAACAACATAGCAATATCTTCCCATAACATACCGAACCCTTGCATTCTTCCTCTTATTTCCCCTACTATCACCTTTGCTCCTCACATTTCCCCTATTTCACTTTTTCTCCCACCATTTCCCCCAAATTTACTTTTAAACTGTATCAACTCCCATTTCATACTGTATCATAGTGTTTCAATGCCATTTTAGACTGTATCAGACTGTTTTAAACTGTATCAACTCCCGAATCAGATTGTATCAGAATATTTTAAATTGTATCAACTCCCATTTCAGACTGTATCAACTCTGTTTTAGACTGTATCATAGTGTTTCAATGTCGTTTCAGACTGAATCAGACTGTTTTAAACTGTATCAACTCTCATTTCAGACTGTATCACCTCTGTTTTCAGACTATATTAGACTGTTTTAAACTGTATTAAGTCTCATTTCAGACTGTATCAACTCCATTTCAGACTGTATCAGACTGTTCTAAACTGTATCAAGTCATGTTTCAGACTAAGGATGGCTAACGGCCCGGTCCGGGACCGGTACCGGATTCCGGTTCCGGACCCAAAAAAATTTAAAAACCGGGCATTAACCGGCCTACCGGTCCGGTCCTATCCGATTAAAAAAATTGGTGCCGGATCGGGACCGGTTCTGGCGATCGTTAAGCCGGTCGGTCCCGGTCCGGTCCGGCCGGTTTAACGGTTATTTTTAATTTTTTTTAGTTTTTTTTTAGGCAAAGAAAGAATTGAAAATTGAAAAACTTAACAATTTATGTAAATACCATTTGTAATAATTAGGTAAATTATATATTTTAATGAAACAAAATAATTATGTAAATTATATTTTAAATTTATTAATGTAAAGTAAACAAATAAACACTAAACAAACGTTAATTGGAAAAGAAATAACTACAAATTATTGAAAATTCGAGAAATACATAATTCAAATGACAAAAACAAACTAGAAATATAAAATTACAAAGATACTAAACAAACTAGAAATTCGAAAGTACATAATTGAAATGACATAGAAAATTTCTTAACCATTTCTTCAATTATTACACAGATATATGCCCCCCACACGAGACTCCATTCGTAATTATGTTGTCTTTCTAAGTGTTGTATAAGTTGATTATAGGTTCCACCCACTAAGCTCCATTCTCTTGCACAAATTCTACATTTAGCTTTGTGATCTTCTCTATTATACTCCATAAATTCCCAAATTTCAGAGCGACATCTTCGTTCAGGACGTTGTGGAGCAGCAGGAGCGGGATTAGCGGGAGCTTGATTTCCGGCCATTATAATTTATAATTGTTTGGACTTTGGAAGAAATTTAGAAAATAGCCTTTGAGAGTAATTTGAGAGATAAATTGATAGAAAATGCTAAATTGTGTGATATAATGATGAAATAATAGGGTATATATAGATAAAAATAGGTTGGGGAGGGGGTATGGGGGGCGTTTTGGGGGGGGGGGGGGGGAAGGGTGATAGGCAAATATAACCGTTTTTGGCCGTTGGCCAATGGCTATATTTGAAAGAGAGCCGTTGGCCCAAACTGCCGGCCCGGTCCGGCAGTTTGGGCCAAATATATATATTTTTTTGTTTTTTTTTTTTTTGTTTTTCCTTTTGTGTTTTATTTAAAGTGGTGGATAATTTGAAAAATATTACAACAAAATATTATTAAGTTTTTACTTGTACATATGTTTGGAATGTTTAGTTTATTTCAATGTTTAAAGTTTAAACTTAGAATTAAAAAACTTGTAGTATTTTTTTATACTTTAAACTTTGAAGTAATGAAATTTTTGAAGTGATGATTCAAAGTTCAAACTTTTGAATTAATTTGTTAAGTTCAAAATTCAAACTTTGAATTAATTTTAGAAAAATTAAATTTGAACTAATTTACAAACTAGTAATTAATTGTAGTATTTTTGCGCAAACTATAAATTAAAAAAAAAAGTATGAAGACAATAGTTGTGATTGAATTCCAAGACTTGGAGCAATTTTATTGAATTGTTTAAGACATAAGTAGTGCAAACAATAACTAAACTTCAAACTTGTAAATTCAAAATTCTTATTTAGAAAACTACATTCTTTTAAACATATTAGCTAGTTTCTTGAGGATAGTTGTAGGCGTTTCTTTAGGAACTGGTCGTTGTTGTTCTTGTTCATCATCTCATTCTTCTTCTTCCTTCTTCTTCTTCTTCTTCTTCTTCTTCTTCTTCTTCTTCTTTGCCGGTTTGACTCCCTTCACTTGTTCCGTCGCTCAAAATTTGATCGAGATATGCTTTGCCTTTTTCCTTAGTAAGTTCTGGTGGACCAAAGTTTCTTCGCTATGCTCTGATCCAATCCCTGAATAAAACTTCTGTCTCCATTGCCTCATCCTTCAACGAATATCTGCGATCTCCAATTTGAAATCTTCCTTGGCTAAAAGCGCTTTCCGATGCAACTGATGAAGCTTGAATTGTTAATATATCCCGGGCCATTTTTGAAATAATTGAAAATTGCGATTCTTGATTCTTCCAATAATCCAACAAATTCTTAGTTCCAAAGTTGTTAAGTTTCTTTGGATATTGAATTAAATACACTTGGAACTCGCTGTATTCCTCCCCGTACTCGTCCTGTTCTGAAAGCAACATTTCGTCAAGTCCCCCAAAAGTGCTCATCCCCGCATGTGAAGAACTTTGCCCGGTGGATTGCATTGGTTCCGTTGGTGTAGCAGTGTCTGCCCAAGCCCTATACTTTGCAAAAACAGCCACGGTATCTGAATAAACTTTAGCAATAGCCTCGTCTACACTTGGATACCAATTAGTAGCAATTTCAATAGGAGTAATTTCTAAATTTGCATATACTTCTCTAACAAGTCGTTCAGTTAACTTAATTTTAAAAGCAGGATGCAACACAGAAGCAATGTAAAAAAGAGGAGGAATTGGAAAAAAATATTTTCTAAATTTTTCAATCATTCTCTCTACAGCCGGTTTGTAAACTTCATATTGCTTATACATTTTCAATAATTTCGATATTCCAGCTATATAATATAACATGGTAGGAGTAGTTGGATAATATTGACCGAAAAATTCTAAAGTAGCTTGATAAAATTTTTGTAAAAACTAAAGAAGATGTTGAACAAGTTGCCAATCCTCATCTTTAAGGTGATAGATTTCCATAAAATGTTTATTATACATTTGATAAATAGGCACTCTATATTTATAAGCGACTTTCAATGCATCATATAAAGTGTTCCACCTAGTACAAACTTCCTTTGGGACTCTTCTAATTGGCATTCCTAATTCTATACATTTCTTTCCCATTCTCGTCTTCTTTCTTGGTTTTTATTTCTAAAAATATAAGTAATAGCTATCTGCACCTTTTTGATAATGTCGTTAAAAAAGTCAAGACCATCTCTTACTACTAAGTTGTAAATATGACATGCACACCTAACATGAAAAAATTCAGCAAAAGGGGGGTTCAAAATAGGTATCAAGTTCTTAAGTGCATCTGTGTTGTTTGTAGCATTATCTACCGTAATACTAAAAACTTTGTTAGATAAAAAGTAAGTATGACAAATTGATGAAACTTTACTACAAATATAATTTCCCGTGTGTGGTTCATCAACAACTTTATAAGCAATAATACGTTTTTGAAATACCCAATCAGGATCTATCCAATGAACAGTAACAGTAATATAATCACATCCATTAGTAGAACGACCCATATCCGTAGTAAGACATACTCTAGTGTCAAAGTTATCAAACATATATCGCAAATAATCCTGATATTCGTTCTTAAATTTAATAATATCATTTTTAACTGTAGTTCTTGGAAAACCATGAAAAGAGGGATTATATATAGACTGAACATAACGAACAAAACCAGTAGAAGAAAGAAAATTATAAGGTAAACCCTCGAGGGCAACTAGTTTAGCAATAGCTTCCCTATCCTTTTGTTTATCATAAGTAAGAAGCCCTCCTGTTGTTTGGTTAATTCTTGTTTGGGTACCCGAAGATTCATCATGCGCTACTCCCCCATGTTCAGTCCCTAAATATATACCACCCGCCCGCGTTGACCATTCTTTAGGATGTTTCTTTTGTAAGTGGGCCCTAAGTTTACCCGTCCCACCCTCATTACCCCCAGTTCTAAAAACCCACACTTTATCACAAATCCCACATGTGGTCGTCCGCGCTACAACATTCTTTGATGCAAATTCCCACACCTCAGATCTATCCTTACGTTTAGCCGGTATTCTAGTAGGAGGCTCAGGAGGCAAGTCAGACTGAACTTCGGGTGGACTAGCTTGAAATTCAGGTGTTTCTTCTAAATTAACCCCGCTTTGATTCCCATATCGTGTTTCTAACATTTCGTGATCAAGTAAATTATCAGCGCTAATATTATGATAATATTGAGAATCATCTATGTAGGTGAACTGACTAGAACTACCAGCAATTTCTTTACCCCTATTTCCCCTACGACCACGTGCTCGCCCCCCACTACTAGTTCCAATTGAACCTCTTTGAGACATAATAATAGCAAATAAAATAAATATATATGACAAAAAATATTATAAAAGAGTAGAAGTAGGAACGACCAACCAAATATAACCGTATAATTGAGGTGAAGTTGAAACCTGAGCCTCCACTTCAATTAATTAGTTGAATACTTGATAATCAAAAAATTATAAAAATAGCCAAATTGATATTTCAACCAAGTAGCGCCTCCAATTGACCCAATACTTGATATTTGTAAACTTCACCAAATAGCCAAATATAACTTTGATAGAAACTCCAAATAGAACTTGATAAAGTAGCCAAATTATAAATTTTTAACAAATAGCCAAAGTAGAATAATAGCAATATTGTAGAAAATTTGAGAGAATTGGAAGATTTGTGTGAAAAATATGATGAAATAATGGGGTATTTAGAGGAAAAAAATAGTTAGGGGTGGTTATGGGGTGGTAGATGGGTCAAAATGGCCGTTTTTGGCCGTTGGACAACGGCTAGGGGGTCAAAAGAGCCGTTGCCAACGGCTAGAAAAAACAGATTTTTTCTTTTTTTTATTTATTTTTGGACCGGACCGGTCCGGTACCGGTTCGGTCCGGCCGGTTCCGGTCCAATTTTATACAGTTTCATACGGTTTTTTTTGGCGAGGCCGTTTCGGAACCGGCTACCGGAGGCCGTTAGGGACCAACGGTCCGAGCCAGTTTTCGGCTCGAATCCGGTCCGGTCCGGTCCGGTCAAAACCGGACCGTTAGTCACCCTTATTTCAGACTGTATCAACTCCGTTTCAGACTGTTTCATATTGTTTTAAACTGTATCAGCTCCCGTTTCAGACCGTATCATACTGTTTCAACATCGTTTCAAATGTATCAAACTGTTTCAACAACTGTTTTAATGTTTCAACGATGTTTCAAACCGTATCATATTGTTTCAACGCCATTTCAAACTGTATCAGACCATTTCAATTATAAATATAATGTGACTAGGTTTTATTTACTTTTGAAGAACAAAAAGGAACAGAAACAGAACAAATCTGAAGAAACATGAATAGAAACAGAACAAATCTGAACAAACATGAACGAAAACGAAACAGAAACTAAAGAAACATTAGCGAGCAGGTATAGCGCGGCAGAGAGGAGGAGGAGGAGTATGGCGGTGTAACAAATCTGTATCTGCACTATCTACTTTCCCGGAAATCGCTCTTTCTCAACAAACCCGATCTGAGATTCGTGTCACACACAGTGAGCTGAACAAACCCGATCTAAACAAACCCGTTTCTCCAGAGAGTCAGTTCTCCTCCGCCGATGTCTCCACCATCGCAGACAGTCACACAGCGAGCTACACATGAACAAACTCGAGGTCAAAAAACTCGCCGGAAAACCAGATCTGAGATTCGTGTTTCATTTTGATGGTGAACCCTACGGTGGAACTATTAGATATGGGGGTGGGGGTGGGGGTGATGGGGCTGGGGGTGGGGTGATGGAGGAAGAGAGAGAGAGAGAGTAGGTGAGATGTTGTAATTTGGGGAAATAAAATTGAAATGTATTGATTGGTATCAAATGTGCTAAAAAAATATTGCTATGCTTTGTAATTTGAAAAGTGTTCCTATACTTTTGTATTTAAGTGGTCAAATTTGTATATTTGTGTAAAAAACCCAATAATGAATCCACAAAACCAAACATTATAGCCATTAGTTAGGATTTTGTTTTGACTTAGCTACTAACCGTTGTGGACTTTACTAATTTAAGAATGAATTTGGTAATAATTATTTATAACATTTGGTTTTCCTTTTTAAGATGTCTTATTATTTTCACATCAGTCCCCACATATCTGAAAAGGAATTAAAATAAAGAAGGACAAAATATAGAGATTTTACTGGATTTCCAGGAATGAGTATAATGCATTGTTTCTGGTGTCCGTAGACTATGAACCAGAACTAGATTAAATAAGATTAAACTTACAGAATAATTGGTGAAATTTAAAACTTCTATGAACCAATAATGAACAGGGTCTTATCTATCATATTATACTCCCACTTTGTTGTTCGTCGCAGTTTTGCGCTAATAGGCCATGCGCAGCGCCCTGTATTCATGAGTGCTCTAGAAATTTTGTCAGAATTTCATATAAGCGACCCCACTCCACACTCATGTAGGTCCAATCATCAAGTGTATTCTGCAGAGTAATACACCACCTATAAAGGATATGAATTGGATTAAGAGTTTAAACTCAGCCTCACTTTGCCTTGCAGAGCTGCACTATTTTTCACACACCATAGGAAGGAACATAAACTTAATAGTGCATATTTGAGCCAACTAATGATTTTTTATTTCCCATATGAACCTACTTCATGGGATCTCCAATCATATAGGTTGGGTTACCATCATTGTTGACATATCTCTAATTGACGTTTGTAAGTCCCATTCCTCTCGATGTTTCCAAAATCACTTTCCTTTGCAAAGGTTTAGTCAGAGGATCGGCCAAATTCAACTCTGACTTCACATAATCTATGGAAATAATTCCATCACTTAGCATATGCTTTATCACTTTATGTCTTCTGCGAATATATCTATTTTTGCCATTATAAGATTTATTCTTTGCTAAATCTATTGCAGATCGACAATCACAATGCATAGACACAGAAGGTGTTGGTTTTATTCCAAGTGGAATACTCGCTAAAAAGTTTCTCAACCACTCAGCCTCATTAGCAGCCAATTCCAAAGCCACAAACTCTGATTCTAAAGTTGATTAGTAATTAAGCTTTGCTTGGCTGACTTCCATGTTATTGCACTCCCGCCAAGGGTGAACACATAGCAACTAGTGGATTTTACTTCATCAGAATCAGAGATCCAGTTAACATCGCAGTATCCCTCTAATACAGAGGGAAATCTGTTGGGATCGAAATGACATGGCGTCATGCGGAAGCTAACACATCAATATTTGGATGACAATAAATCAGACATATAGAAAAATAAGCTAAAACCTTTTATTTAAAATGGTTCGGCAGTATGCCTACATCATTTGGGAGAAGAAGTCTCCCCTAAACAAAATTACTTTAATGACTACATTGTGGAGTTTGGTGTTGTGTGTATTGTGGAGAAAAGACCCTCAATTTATAGATGTTCAAGACTTCTCCTCTAAGTAAAGGATAAGTCCAATGAAGGAGACATATTTCAGTTAGAATTCCCTTCCTTCAAGAAAAGAGTCCTAATAGGTATAAAATTCAGGGCATAACCCTAACAATTCTCCCCTTGGCCTGAATTTTCTGGCAAAGTAAACTTGATCTTTAATTTCTTCTTCACGTGATCTTCAACATATGACTGCTGCTTGTTTCGTTGAAAGGAGCCCAACAATGGGTTAAAATAGGAGCACACGCGTTAAAAATAAACATGAGTTAAAACTGGCATTGGAGCCCATGCGTTACAAGTTGACATGAGTTAAAAGTGGCCCAAACATGGGTTAAAAATGGTTTATTTTTGAAGATATGTAGCAGCAGAATTTTTGAAGGTATGGTTGAAAAATTCTCCACATGTAGCATCACTTTTTTTTTTTTTTTTTTTTGGGATAAAAATCTTCATTATCATCAAACAGTTGCTACTAGAACTGAAACCGCCTTGATCCCGTCTTCAATCTCATTAACTTGGCTTATCGAACCATTGACTGAACCTGGCTCTGATACCACTTGTTGGGATCGAAACGACATGGCGTCATGCAGAAGCTAACACATCAATATTGGATGACAATAAATCAGACATATAGAAAAATAAGCTAAAAACTTTTATTTAAAATGGTTTGGCAGAAGGCCTACATCATTTGGGAGAAGAAGTCTCCCCTAAACAAAATTACTTTAATGACTATATTGTGGAGTTTGGTGTTGTGTGTATTGTGGAGAAAAGACCCTTAATTTATAGATGTTCAAGACTTCTCCTCTAAGTAAAAGATAAGTCCTATGAAGGAGACATATTTCAATTAGAATTCCCTTCCTTCAACAAGGAGAGTCTAATAGGTTAAAAATTCAGGACAAAATCCTAACAAAATCAACTAAATTTAATACCATATTCCATGGTACCTCTCAAATATTTCATAAATCTAGTCAATATATTCCAATGATCACTACTAGGATTATGAGTATATCTACTCATTCTACGCACAACATAAGCTATATCAGGTCTAGTAAAATTCATCAAATGCATTAGACTACCAATAATTTGAGCATACCTCTTTTGAGAAACAGCTTCCCTATGATTCTTCTTTAATCGACAATTAGCATCAAAATGAGTGCTCACAGGTACCATATCAAAATAGTCAATTTTTTTAAGAATTTTCTCCACAATGTCCTTGAGTTAAAACTAAACCATCATTATATCTAATAATTTTCATGCCTAAAATGTCATTAGCTTCTCCATGTCTTTCATTCCAAAGTTAGAAGACATTAAGTTTTTGGTTTCAAGTACTACATCAAGTTGAGAACCAAATATAAGCATGTCATCCACATAAAGGCATATAATCACACAAACACCATTAACAAGTTTTGTATAAACACATTTATCATCTTCAAGAGATGTAAAATTATTATTTAATAAAATTTCATCAAACTTCTCATGCCATTGTTTATGAGCTTGTTTTAAACCATATAGTGACTTAATTAACTTACAAACTTTATTTTCTTGCCCAGTCACTATACAGCCTTCAGGTTGCTCCATATAAATTTTTTTCTCTAAATCACCATTTAAAAAAGCAGTTTTAACATCCATTTGGTGAACAAATAATTTATGTATGGATGTCAAAGCAATTAAAATACGAATTGAGGAAATTCTAGCCACAGGAGCATAAGTATCAAAACAATCAACATTTTGCTTTTGAGTAAAACCTTTAGCAACAAGCCTCGATTTATATTTATCAATAGTACCATCAGGATGGTATTTCTTTCTAAAAATCCATTTACAACCAATGGGTTTAGCTCCCGGAGGTAAATCAACTAGTTCCCAAGTATTATTTTGTAAAATAGAATTCATCTTAGAGTCAATAGCTTCTTTCCAAAAAGATACATCAGGAGAAGATATCGCTTCAGAAAATGTTCTAGGATCATTTTCAACAAGATAAGTGTAAAAATCATTACCAAAAGATTTTGTCAATTCTTGTTCTCTTACTTCTTCTCAAATTATCATTTACAAAATCATTTTGAACTATAGGATTATGCAAAACATTTTTATTTTGAGTAATAGGGGCATGAGAAATATGATTACTCTTTAAAGGAAAAAAATGGAGTTTCAAAAAATTCAGCATCTTTAGTTTCAACAATAGTGTTGCGTTCAATCACATCACTTTTAATCACAAGAAATCTATATGCAGAACTATTTTCAGCATAACTAATAAACGTACAATCAGAGGTTTTCGATCAAATTTTCCTTTTCTTAGGTTCAGGTAACATAACCTTAGCAAGACACCCCCACACTTTTAAATATTTCAAGTTAGGTGGATAGCCTTTCCACAATTCATAATGTGTCTTACCAGTTTTCTTATAAGGTATTCTATTTTGTAAATAAAAAACAGATAAGATAGCTTCACCCCAAAGATTATCAGGCGCACAAGAACTAACAAGCATACAATTCATCATTTCTTTCAAAGTCTTATTTTTCCTTTCTGCTACTCCATTAGATTCAGGTGAGTATGGAGGAGTAATTTCATGAATTATGCCTTCCTTTTTACAATAATCATTAAGTAAAATATACTCCTCCCCTCTATCAGATCTAACTCTTTTTGATCTTCCTACTCAATTGATTTTCTACTTCAGTTTTGTATACTAGAAAGGCATCAAAAGCATCATCTTTATTTCTCAACAAATATATTTTTGTATATCTAGAATAATCATCTATAAATGTGACATAATATCTTTTTCCATCTCTAGTCATTGTTTGTTTTAAGTCTCCTAAATCCGTGTGAATTAAGTCTAGCAAATTAGTTTCTCTAGAATAAACCAAAGTATGTGATTTCTTAGTTTGCTTAGCTTCAGCACAAATCTCACATTTATCTAGACTAGAGTAATGAATATTAGAAATAAGACCTTCTGATTGCATTTTTTTTAAATATAAGCTAAACTAACGTATCCAAGTCTAGCATGCAATAAATCAAAAGAGTCAATCAAGTAAGCAGAAGTACTAGCATTTTCATTCATAACGTTGAGTACAAATAAGTCATGGTTACAATACCCCTTGCCAATAAAAATATTATTTTTGGTTAATACAACCTTATCAGATTCAAATGAAACCTTTAATCCAAATTTTCCTAACAATCCCACAGAAACCAAATTGGTTCGGTTATTAGGAACATGTAACACCTCATTTAGGGCCAGAGTTTTTCCAGATGTGAGTTTGAGAAGAACTTTTCCTTTTTCCTAGAACTAGAGTAGTTCTAGAATCACCAAGATGAACAACTTCTTCTCCTTCCTCAATTTGGGTGTAAGATGCAAACTCATATTTATTTGCACAAATATGCCTAGTGGCACCACTATCTAACACCTATTTTTTCACATTGGACACAAGATTTACTTGGGATTTGACCGCAACAATAACATCATCTGCTTCAACCAAATTTGCTTTGGTTTTAGCAGGATTGTCATTTTTCCCAACTTTTCTGTCCCTACACTGAGGTGCATGATGACCTGGTTTGTCACACACAAAGCAATTGCCTTTTTTCTTGAAGGTTTTATTGTTGACTTTGGGCTTGTAACCAGGTTTCGTTTCGTACCTGTTATTTTTGTTGCGAGACTTGTTGTCCTCAACGAGATTGGCTTTTGTAGCAATTTCCTTCCCTTTGGAAAAACTTGATTGCTTTCTGTTGGTGTCTTCTATGATGATGTGCTTGACCAAATCAGCAAGTGACAACAATTTATGTTTATGCTTTAAATTTTTCTTGTAGTCACTCCAAGATTGGGGTAGCTTTTCAATTAATATACCGACCAAACAACTGCTCTGGTAAATTAATTTTCTCCGCCTTGAGATCTTCAACTAATTTTTGAAACTCGTTGATTTGAGCCTTAATGTCTTTGTTCTCGTTCATTTCCCACTTGTAAAAATTACCAATAACAAATTTTTGTTTGCTAGCATCTTCAGCGGTATACTTAGCAACCAATGAATCCCATATTTCCTTCGCCTCCTTATAAGAACAATAAACAACGAACAATTCATTAGATAAAATACTTAAAATAGTATGTCTACATTATTTATTTGCGTTAACTCATGACTCCAATTTCTTAGAAGATGATTCATCGGGTTTTGGATCCGTGAGGGCAAAAGCAACAGAGTGCATGTCAAGAACTGAGAAAATCCTTTCATGCCATCTCCTAAAATTTTCTCCACCAAATACTTCAATTTTTGACACATCGGGAAATGGTTTGGCAAAGGTAGGTGCAGGTCCAATCGGAACACCCGTAGTAACACCATCAATATCTGTAACAATGGCTTCAGTATTTTGAGGAACAACGTTGTCACATTCGTTTCCGTGTTCCATGATAGGAAAAATTAAAATATCCTTAAGATTGTTAGATAAATTGGATGAAACGCGGATATTTTAAATAGCTTGAGGTATGTCAAAGGCACCGTCCTTAAGGATATTTCACCAATATTGGTGTATCCCCCAGGATTCAACAAGCTCTTCTAGTTTTAAAACTAGGAGCATGAACAACAAAGAATCTCAAAGGAAAAGTGAAACCCAGTAAAATGATGGAAGAGAGGAATATAAGTATTTAATAGTTTGTCTTTGTCTGTTTGTTATCTTCTCTAGGAAGAAGAAATCACCTTTATATAGGTGTTTAGCCAACGTTCATATGCTGTGGTGATAAAAGCCAACTGTAAAAAAAAATATTAATGTCCAACAGTAACAAGATATAACCAACGGTAGGACTAATTTGATTAATAGCAAATGGTAAGAAAATAATCCCAACGTAATTCTTTTGGAGACAACAGCTATGTTGCTATTGATGATGCAATCAATAAGAAATGGAATACTGAATCCACAGAACCAAACATTATAGCCATTAGTTAGGATTTTGTTTTGGCTTAGCTACTAACCGTTGTAGACTTTACTAATTTAAGAATGAATTTGGTCATAATTATTCGTAACATTTGGTTTTCCTTTTTGAGATATCTTATTATTTTCACGTCAGTTATGCAGATTGTGAAGTTGTTATACGTACAGGTCATTTGGTTCTCTAAATTGTGTCAATACGGTTGAAACTAAAACCAGGCTGACGCTACAAGATCATTTTAATAAAGTCATAGAATTGTTAGACATTAAACATTTCAGCAACTAGAGATACATGCCGAAAAGAAACAGGCTTTTCTATTTTAAGCTTTCCAACGGAATCCACTATGTCATGATAATATGTCACTAAATTTTTGAATTACGGGGAAGTAAAGAAATAGCTTCCTCTTCCTTCCAAGTATCTCTATCTCGCATTTCCTTTTCGTTTTATTTCTTTTTCCTATCTGTTTCAACAGTACTAATTTCTAAAGAAAGTTAAAAGTTAATGCTAATGGTCATGCAAAACATATTGTAATTGGGAAGCAGCTGGAATCCTCAATGCGGAGATATTCGGAATTTAGCTCGATTATCATTTTACATAAGGATATTAGTGAAATGTAAAAATCATAAAAGAAACAATAATTTTGTTAACCCAAATATATTGTATTCATTTCTTGATTTACATCAGATACACCTTATTTCATCAAATTAAAAGAATAAGTAATATTTTCACTTGAGTGAAATATAAAAACCCAAAAAAAAAAAAAAAAAAAAAAAAACTCAAGACATCACTCAATCAAATTAAATATAGTAGAAAACATTTTGACTCGTTCGAGAGTACTCCTTTTACTTTGAACTCTTATCATCTTGGTTGCTAGTTGGAGGGTACCCTATACCATGACGTTTATTAGGAAACACCATAAACACAAAACTAGAAATTGCTCCAACAGCCGGTGGCAACACCATAAGCAACATCTTTTGTGTCGATTCAAATGCCGGAAAGAAACAATCCACCGTATTCCTATCCAAAATAGTAACAACCCCAAAAACAATCATAGTGAAAAATGCATGAGCAAAATCACCAACACAAATCTTATAAGATGTTATATCCACTGATGAAGAAGATGTTGGCCAAAGTCCTTTCATAGTAGCTATACCATAATGTGTTGTTCCTTCATTATCTGTATAACTATCAGTGAAACAAGAAAATCCACAAGAAATACCACAAAGAGCAATGAGGATACCCGAAAGGTATTTGTTTACTACGGTGCAATGGCCATTGTTGGTGAGAATAGGGTTGAGGAATTGGTATATGAAAACTGTTCCAGTGGGGAGAAGTCTTATGAGATTTCCAAGGCCATTTAAGGTCTTATCTTTCATGCTAGACATTTTCTTGTGTGGTTCTTTTTAAGGGTTTACTAGTGATATTTGTTGTGTAAACGTTTGGTTTAATTTGGTCTTTTGGTGGAATTAATTGCATGAAGTTTGTAGGATTTATAGATGGAGGGAAAGTACTCCCACACACACACACACACTAATTCGGGGGTTTGGGGGGGGGGGGGGGTTGTTTGTTGCTTCAAGCTAAGCAAAATAATTTGAGCTTTAAATTTAAGTAGAATTGTTTATGTTGCTTTTACTCTTTCGGAAGATGGCCAAAACTTCAAGTAATGCATTGTCCTTAGTTCTATCGGATTGTTGAAATTAGAAATATTTGGCTAACTTTTTGTTTCTGAAAAGAAACCACCCGAACAACGAAAGATTCAATTTTTTTAATAATCATACATCCATACCCACACCAAACACTACATTAGCTGCATTAATTTTCGGAGCAAAATTTGTCATAAAAAGTTCTATATATATTCTCTTTTTTCTTGGGGACTAATTAATTCATGTATAGAATTAATTTTCTCTTTTCTCTCTCTTCCATATGGACAAGGCATATCATATATAGTATCAATGAGTTTCTGAAGGAAGCTGATGTTTGGTAATGTTAGCATATTTTACCTTAATATTTCCGCATATTTTGATACGTTATTCACCCATTGCACGAAATAATTGTGATTGTTGCGATCACTTAGTGTGTTTGTGATTTTAGGAATGATTTGGATGAATGCGAGTGCAAACGGAGTGAAGATTGATAAAATCGAGCAAGAATTGATGAACTTAGCTAATTGTGGGATATGGCATTAGAAGGCAAAGCTATGGAGCATGCTATGGAGTTGTAATAGCTTCAGACTTCCAAAAGCCATAAGCCATGTGACGCATGGGCTGTGGCGCACGACTTCCAAAAGCCATGAGACACGCGAGGCTTACCCTGTGGCTTTTAGTTCTGCGACCCCAACTTTTCCAACTTAGTTTAGACTTTGGATTAACTTATGGGAAGACTTTGTAAACACTATAAATAGTATTTAATTTCGTTTTTAGGAGGAAGTCGAATTTCTGGAGCAAGTTTTGGAGTTCTTACACATTGAACCAAGGGTTTAATTCTTTTACACCATCTATTACAATCTTTCATATTTCTACCATGAATTCTTGTTTTGTTATTATGAATATGCGTAGCTAAACATATCGTTCTAGAGTTAGAGCAAATACATGAAGGTTGATGTTTGAAAGTTGATTTCTTCCTATTGATTTACCATTACAGATTGTTTATTCTTTCTTGAGCCTAATTGTTTGGTTATTGAGGCCCGATAATTGAACACTATCTACAGTTTGCAAGTTGAATTCAACAGAGGGAACTTGTAAATGCAAATAAGAAAGAATAAGGCTTGATTGTGAACCTGGGCATCAGGGAATCGATTTGCGGGTAGGATAGACATATACCTATTCGCCTTGCTTAGCTAAATACAGAGTTCTTTAATGCATGCATGTGATTTAATTCCATAGAAATATAGGCGTTAGAGTAGCTTGCATAGACTCGTGAAGAATCGATAGGTTTTCACGAATATAATTAACCTGTTAGTTAGCAATCTAGGAAATCAAGAAGTAGAATCAACTGGAAAACTCAACTGGACTGTTTGTAGCTCTGACTCTGGACCGTTTCTCTCTTATTGATAACAACTCACGAATTGCTCTAGAATACTTGATCTCTGTTACTTGCTTTTAATTTAATTATTCCTTCTTTAATTAGTAAAAATCAATCACAATTGAAAAAGATCCCGAATAGTTTTTAGGAAATTATTTGCTAGGACTCAGTCTGAATAATAGTCCTCGTGGGAACGATATTCACTTATCACTTTATTACTTGTCGGCAACGTATATTTGCGTGTGCGTTTGGGTGCAACAGAAACATATCCCTAAATATTAATTAAATAAGCAGTATAAAGAAGAAAAGAAAGGAACTATAAGAAGATTAATGCTGGTGGCTACGATATTGTTAATTATAATGTTCTTCTAAACATAACTGAATCGAAATGATGCATATATTTTTTTTCAACAAGAAAGGAATACTGTTGTAAGTGATCAAGCATGATATAAAATAATTGAATTATGTGATCGTTCTTGAATGATTAATCGATGATGAAGCTGTTTACTTATTTTACAACGTGCTTAGAATCCTAAAATTAAAGCAGTATTACACAGAATGTTCTCAGAATAATCAAGAGATTATAAATGGATTTCAGGTTACGACAATAATCCGCATACATTAGAAATTTATTTTCCATTTTACCAAGTCTTTATATATCCAAACTTGAAGACTTATTCTCAAGGAGAACATATATTACAAACTCTAGGGATTGCTTGCTAACTGATATATAGTTACTAATATTTGGAATATACACACAAGTCTTTTTAACTCAGAAAATTTGCAAATACGTTTCATTTCCTATTAGGGTGAGGCTGGCAATGGACAAAACATGAATAAAGCAATCAAGTTTTTCTTTGAATATCTATTTTAGTTCAAATAAACATTTGATGTCTTCAGCTTGCACAACGTACCTTGCCCTTCATTTTCTAAAAAATAAAAATAAATAGTGCAGTATTCATTCACTGACTCCAATACTTAAATGGTAACTTAACTATTGGATAACAAGGTTACTTTTCTTTATTTGTATCGCTAAGGTCACTCGAATTTGTATATTTGGCTCAGATGTCATCATTCCCTGAAGTGGATATCTCCGGCTGCAAATTAATAAAGTGACTTTTTTTCGACTAAAACTTACAAAATTAATCTCATCCATTTAACCAACTATTCGACTCTTATATTCGTTTATTCTTGACTAATTTGTTTCACTTAGTGACAATGAGTGTAATAGAGTAATTTTCAAAATTATATTAGACATGGATTCATCATTTGAGACTAAATCTAATAAGAAACTATGATAAAATGTACCTTTTCAATTCAGGGAGGTGTGTTAAGATGAGGAGAAGATTTAGGCAAAAGGACACTCCAAAGTTTTGAATTAAGAAAAGCAGGACACTTTATTCAATGGCTGTAAAAGCTTTTAAACTAAATGTTACTCAATGGAATCATGCCGTCTTTGGCAATATCTTATAAAAGAGAAAACCATCTTGGCCAGATTAAGTGGCATTCAAAAATAGCTAAATTATCCTACAAGCTCTTTTTTTTTTCAAAACTTAGAAAAAATTGCAACAAGATTTTAACAAAATTATTAAGTATAAAGATGATTTTTGGAAAATGGAGTTTTATATTAACTGGCTTTGTGACGGCGTCGCAAATACGAAATTTTTTCACTTTAGTACTTTAAATTTTCGTAGAACAAATAAAATTGTCTTCTTCAAAAATAATGAGGGAAATTTGATTTTTCACCAAAATCACATTAATCAACATGTCTTAGTTCACTTTGGCGCTCTCTTCTCTACCAACCACTCTTGCTCTACTAAAATAGTCAAAACTATTTCCTATCCTGCAATATCTAATGCTGACAAACTTATTCTTTATTCAAAATTCAAGATAAGGAGATCGTTGAGGAAATTCACTCTTTTAAGCCCTACTAGTTTTCGGCACGTGCGCTGCACGTGTATGCCGAGTCATAGATATTCATTTTGATAAAATATTTTCTAACATTATTAACAAAGTGTTGAATAAAATGAGTGAAGAGTGGATACATCAAAGTTGAGTAAAGTAAGTAAAATGATTCTACCATAATAACATCAAAATAGTAAGAATATAAAACATAAATAATTCAAAAATGTAAGAACTGGTATGTGTTTTTGAAAACAAACTAAAAAAATAAGAAACTGGTTACTGTTGAACATATTATAACATCATGTGTAAGCATTAGAGTTATAGAAGCATTACTATATGCAAGGAGGAGATGCCAAATAAATATTTAGTAAACTAACATTTTGGAAAATAAAGAAGAAAGAGCAATTTCATGCACTGTATGCAAGGAGGAGATGCCAAATAAATATTTAGTAAACTAACATTTAGGAAAATAAAGAAGAAAGAGTAATTTCATGCACAACTTCAAGCAGTTAGATAACATATCTTTCCCTTTGAGACAACATCCTGATACTTGCCAATAGGTTTCTTAAACAATTCAAAAGCAAATCTTTCAATTATTGTTCTCCAAAGAAACAAGCGTCATGTCCAATTGGCTAATTTTCGTATCAGTAATAGTGGATGTTCCCTTCATGGCAACCGTCAGGAACAACCTAACGATTACACCGTGCACAAACTGTTATATCGGACCAGCAATTGTTTATCTGAATGCTGTAATATATTGAAAGGCCAAGGGTAACTTTCTTGATAAATTTGGTTTTGAAAAGTCCTTGGCTTTAATTTACATCCTTCAATAGTTTGGTTTATTTTTTATTTTTTTGTCCAATAAGGTTTAATAAGTTAATCAGACAAAATAAGAATGACACCTATTTGGAATAATTTGGACGCAAGAGAAGTGATGCCTGCATACAGTGGCAACTGTTCGGACTTATAGGCATTAATTTGTTTGTTCTTTGGTAAGGTATTTTGATTTATTTTGATTTCATGGCAACGTTTCTTAATATCATTGCATTTTTGTTCTGGTTCTCATACAAGTCTTAGAACCTATGAAGAAACGTCAATGGTGTTTTTTGAAAAAATTTTAATTTTTGTTTATTGTTTTTTCCAATTTTCCCTTTTTTATTTTATATTGTTGTTTGCTTTGTGTCTTGTGCTTCTGTATGTAGATAAAGTAATGGCAGGGCTGAATCATATCAGTACGACTACTCGAAGCGGTAAATCTAAAACGAAAGAGGCTAGTAAGCAATCTGAAGAAGATGACAGCGTTAAACAAATTCCTGAAACTGATGTTGCTGAATTGGATAAACATTCAGCAGAAGGTGACAATCAACCTCCAAATGGTGGAGGAGATGAAACTGAAGTTGCTGAACTTGATAAACATCCAAAAGCAGATGACAATCAACTCACAAGTGGTGGTGTTCTTGTAAGTGCTAATAATCCAGCAGTGGATGACAATAAATCTCCATTCGTTGAAACTTGTTTAATGGATGCTGAAGTTGGTATAAAAGAACCCCAGATTCAAAAGAACGTAAAGGATCACTCTTTAAAAGTTATTGTGGTGGAAGAGGCCCAAGTGGAACCCCAAACTGAGGATCTTTTGGCTGAAATCGACGCTTTTCAAGCGGATGAACTCTCCGATGCAGTGAAAGGTAAGGAAAGCATGGATGATAGTAGTGGTGATGACTGACAAAGTTCTGCTCCTCGTGATGAAGGAAATAGAGAGGAATCAGGAGAAGATGAAAGTGGTGAAGAAGAAGAAGAAGAAGCAATTGAAGAAGAAATTAATGAAGAAACTGATCAAGAAGGGGATGAAGCAAGGGAGCCTGAGTGTGAGTTGGACCGTTTATCAGTTCCTCGATACATAAAGGAAATCAACGTTCAAAGGTATCGATTTAAAACTTGGCTTGATGAAATTCCATCATTCCTGGCAAAGATATCTCTTCGATGTAGCATTAAAAAATTGTATTTATTTAAAAATTTGTTGAAAACCTCAGAATTAGAAAAGAAATTTAAGGAGACTGTATTTGGGAAGTTCCTTGAAATGTCCAAATTTTGGCAATTCAATGGACATATGGTCTACTCCCTACTTCTTCATAGAATAAAGGATAAAAAACGTCGGGAGGTTTGGTTCTTGGTTGATGGGAAGCCAGCTTGTGTTGGGCTTAGGGAGTTTGCTGTAATGACTGGTTTGGTGTCTGGGAAAAAATCCAGCGATAAAGCAAAGAATAAGGTTGTAAAGAAAGACGAGGGATTTTATGGAAAAGTAACTTGGAAACCATCCAGTGAGGCGAATGTTAAAGTGACATCGTCGAGGCTGTGGAGGTTGTTTAATACTAGCAGAAGATTTGACAAAGAGGAACGGTTGAAGATTTGCCTTTTGTGGTTTCTCCACACGATGTTGTGACAAAGGATACTTCAAAGTCTGTTGAGAAGGAATGGATTTGTATGGTTGATGATCTGAAGTTCTTCTCCAAGTATCCATGGGGTAGGTTGTGCTTCGAGCTTATGATTGAATATTTGAAGCCCAAACTTGACATGGCCAAGCATTATAAAACCTTTAGTGAGAAAGAAAAACCGCCTGGATATGCTCTTTTTGGTTTCCCCTGGGCATTTTTGGTAAGTCTATAATAAATCAATAGTTAGTTGATTGTGAAGTTTTCATTTTTCGTAGTCCTATTAAATCATTTATCTTAGGCCTGGGTCAATGAAGTATTTCCTGCCATTGGAAGGAGAGCTGCACTGTCAGATCAGTCTCCTATGCCATGCCCTTGGATGCTTAAATGGTACAGTAAAAGGGTGCCTAAATCCTTCAATCCATTTGTGGAAGGTGAAAATAAAATTAAGGTAACGTTACGCTATTTTCATGTCATTCAATATTTTTATTCAAACTAAGAAACTAATTTGCTCGGCTTCTATCCAGATCATGTGCCCTTACCTATTCCCTACTATTCAAGAAGTGGGATAGAGGTGGGAGGATTCATATGTGCCTATGCAGATGAAGTTAAGGATGTGTCGGTGGATGCCCTTAGGGCTGAAATTGAGGGGGCCACTGCAATAAAAAAGACTGCTCTTTATCCTGCTGGTGAAGGTGATATGGATGAAGATGGTGAAGAAGATGCAAGAGGAGATGAAGATGTTGGTGGAGATCGTACATGAATTTTTGGTGAAGTTGCAGGTCTTTCAATCGGTGGTGTCAGTGCTGCAAGTCCTTTTTTGCATGTTGTGCTCGATAGGCTGACAACAATGGAGCACAAATTGATTGATGTTCCTAAGATGCTAGCGGAACAACCAAAGAGGACAGTATGGAAATGCTTGTACCGCCCTGCTGCGTGGTTGATGAGGCACAGGAAGAGGAAGGCAATGGACCGTGGTGCCGCTGGAAGACAACTACATTCCTGAGAAAGAAGTGTAGATTTGATGAAGTGGTTGCTACTATCTGTGCCACCAGTATCTGTGCCACCAATATCAATGCAGTTGATGCAAATTCCAACAATGTCAATGCAGTTGATGCCAGTGCCAATGCAGTTGATGCCAATGCCACCAATGCCAATACAGTTGATGGCAAGGTAGTTGATGTCGATGTCATTGCCAATGCAATTGATGCCAATGCCAATGTTGTTGATGCCACCAATGTAAGTGATAATAAACTGTTGATCAAAAATGGGGAGGACGATGAGGAACAGTTTTATGAAGCGAATGATGCATCCCATGTCGAATCGGAATTGAACTTGAATGGAGATGTTGGTCAAGATCCTGAAGAAATTATATCGGGTGTATTGGAGAGTCATGACAAATAGTGTATTAAAAAAGATGAGAACAAAGTTTGATTTGTCAATCTTTAAAAGTTTGTTGTAATATATGTATTGTAATCTTGTTTGAGTGTTAAACAATTGTAGTTGACGATTATTTTTTAAATCTTGTTTGAGTGTTAAACAATTGTAGATGAGGAATTTTATTTAAATCTGTTCGGGTGTTAAAAGAGTTGACAATGTATTTTGCTACTGTTTAAAATAATCTTACATAGGAATGATCGTTGATAACTAGATAGTTTATTAAATTTTGAACTATAGCTATTGAATACATACTGAATTAGGTCGATTATCGATATGGAAATAAATATTTGTAGTGACAATTCTATTTTTTTGGACAACTAGGAATAAAACTATAAACTACTTTACATGGTCGACAGTAGACAGTTGCTGGATTTATACTTGTTCTATCAAAAATATTTTGGTATAAGTTGGAAGCTTTTCGAGCATAGACTAAAGACAAAAAAAATATTTCAACCAATCAAAAAATAGATGACGTATATTAATAGACGTGTATCTTAGCTAATACGCAAAGTAGATTGTGCAGTAGATATAGGTGTCGTGAAGTGTGGCAGAGCAGTTGGTAATGCACTGCCCAAAGCAATTCTTGTCAAGTCAGAGCCGTATTGTTTGAAACTAAAAGACTTGATTAAAGGTGCCCATTTGCTTTGTAATCATTAATTAAGAAGTGACCATTGCATTTAATTTGTGTTTCTTCACTAACCTTTGCAACTCTTCAACATTATTTCTATATAAATCCCTCAACATTGTGTGCTTTTTCCACTCCATTTTCAATACAAATTTTTTTGAATTTAAACTATCAAAAGAATATTCCAAAATGGCCGGACCATCAAGAAGCGTGATATCTACTGGGAGTTAGCCATTCTGCAATCAGAGATTACTGAACTGTGGGAGTATTTGAAGAGGCTTGAAAATAGAGTATGGGCAGAGACGCATGCAAGGGAGGACCAGGTCAGAGCGATCAACGCAAGAATTGATGCAATTGGAGCACCACCAGCGCCAGAGGCAAACGTCATAGAGGAAGATGCAAGTCCACCAGGTTCACCAGATGCATCCCCACCAAATTCACCATCCCCACCAGGTTCACCAAATGCACTGGCCTCACCAGATGAACCACTAGATATGGTTGAAGAATCTCCACCAAGTTCACCCAATGAACCAAACTAGTCGTTTGTTACTTGTTGTTTATGTTTTAGTTGTCATTTTTTTTGTTGTTGTTTATGTTTGAATGGTCTGGTTTTTGTTGTTTATATGTTTTAATGGTCCAGAACTTTTACTTATGTAATGTTGCTTCAGTTCGTAATATTAGTTTCAGTTGTGTTTTGATTATCCACCGGTGCGGTCTATTGATATTGTTATTATCCATGTTAAAGTCTGTTGTAATTTTGATTGACTACCAAGTATAGTCTATTAGATAAATTGTAGAAACACAGGAAAAGTTATGATGGTTAACAGTAATCAAACCAATAAAATAACTAAATTAGTAAATTACTAGAGAAAATTGCTATCACATTAACAAATTTAACTAGACCGAGGTACATTTAGGTATTTACAGACTAGTTTAATTGGAAGATACGCATCAACCTAAGTTCGGTCTATTATACACTTATTGAAAAGCTGAGTGTTGAAGTTCTACCATTCAGGATATTATCACGTGCGTGTTTGGCATTTAGGGATTGATGTTTAGGATTTCGGGTCTAGGGTCCACGCGCTTGAGGTTTGGGCTCTAGGGTATAAGTATATCATTTTGGCTTGTAGGTATATTATCAACGATCCGAAATTACACTGTGTTTGATTGTCAACGTTGCGTGGTTGATAATATACGCTCATGATTTTGCTTAATGTAATATAAAATTACTATGTTAAACACTAGTAAGGGGTAATTTTGTAATCTACGAACTGGAAAACCACTCACCTGACAACTTTGTTGCATAATGTACCTTAATGATGGTCAATAGCATTGATAAGGACTGCATCGGATAACAAACATAACATAATGTATACTAATGTTAAGGTTTTGTGAAAGAAAGACATCTTTATCTAAGCATGGAAGAAGATCACATTGCTTGGGAAGAAGATTATGATCATGTATCGCAAGCAATGCAATGTGAGTGATTTTTGATCATAATCTTCTTCCCAAGCAATGCGATCTTCTTCCATGCTTAGAGAAAGATGTTTTGCTTTCACAGAATCCACTAGCAAGCTAACTGTTGGAAATGATGTCTTCAGTCTATGCTGAGTTGGTCTATGTTCAAAAAGTCTACAACCAACAGTAATTACTACAAATATCAATAAAGCTAGTTAAGATTTTTTATCAACTTGTTAAAATCGAGAGTTAATATTATCAACCGCAGCAAAAAAGGATCTATTATCAACATATCTAATTCTAATAAACAACAAGACTAAAGACTAGCTAATTTTGCAAAGATACAGAAATTATTCAGTTCACAAAGTTATTACAAATGTTCATAAAATAAATTATTACACTCATAAGGAAAAAAACAATAAATAATAAATCACTGTCTATTTTGAGCCAGAGGGCAAGTTGTTTTTTTATGGCCGGGTCGCTTACAATTTGAACATTTATTCCTTCTTTTGTTGGACGTAAATGATACACCAATGGATGGAATGTGTTGAACTCTTTTCCTGCCCCTTTTGATAAATGTCTTACATGTACAGGTTCTTTTATCTCCCACGAAGGCACTACGAAGGTGGCTCGTAGCCTTCTCATCATTCTTGTACAAGAGTGATTTGCCAGTACCAATAATATTGTTGGACTCAACCATTTGATCATTAGCTACTATAGGAGATGCCGCAACAACATTTGAAGTTGTGGCGGACCTCTCGACCCGCGAAATATAAAGAATAGGCCTACTACCATTACCATCTACATCTAGGAGGTATATGCGCAGATCACTGTCATTCCTAATGAACGAATGAGCTATTTTCCCCCATCAGGCGCAATACTAAGCATATAACTAATGGATACGTCGCCGCGATCACAAGTTAATTTTCCGAGTTCAATGACACTGTCAATCAACTCGTCAAATGTATCCTTCAATTTCTATGCAATAGGTACTGTTGAACTAGTATTGGAACGCCGATACCAGCACTTAGGCATCTCTACCCATTGCCCATTGTAATATACTGATAGCACCCACTACTGCATAGCACCCCAAAACAGCTCTATTTACTGATACATGAACAAGTCAATAATATACTGAAACAAGTCGATGAACAAAAACAGGGTTCTAATGGAACTGAAGCATAGTTGTTCTAATGGAATAAAAACAATGGCGGATATGATAAAGCAGCTTACCAGCTCAGTAAAATACTTTGTATAGCACGATGAAGTTAATATCAACTCAATTCGAAGTAATTTCACCCACCACGATAGACGGATTAGAATCTTTTGAATCAAAATTTTAAAAGCTTCCCACAACCATAAATCAAGAAATGAAAGCAAACTGAAGATGGGAATTGGATTTCTAATAGCTATGGAACAAAATAGTTGTATTTGGGCCCTTAAACGAGGTTCAGCTTAAGAAGAGGGCAATGGAGGCGGCGGTAACGGGGGGGATAGCGCAACAAATTTTGAAAGGGGAAAAAATTTTCTTTTTTTGGTAATGGGCCAAAATGTAATATTTGGAACTTGGGGGGTTGGGACATGTTGGCATTTTTTTGTGTAATTAAGTCCTAATCCTGATTAAAAAAAGAGGAGGTCATCTAGCCAATTCTAAAACTTGGAGGTCATTTTTTTAATTGAAGACTTGAGGGAGGTCATGTAGCAAAAAGCCCCCCCAACTTTATGGCATGGGCTAAGCCTAGTCCACAAGAATAATCTTTATCCTATTCTGCATGATTGCATGTTATTGATGGAGCAATTTAGAGAAGCAAATGGTGTTGCTGATAAACTAGAAAAAGAAGGATTAAAGGCAAGGAGCACAAAATGACTTTTTGTTAGTGGCCCTCTAGTACTACTCTTTCCGTTTTGTTAATAATTGGGAGGGTATCCCTCATCGTAGAACAATTTCTACTACTTCATGTAATATGCTTGCCAAGTATAGCAAATATTATGCTCTCCAGAGCTCCCTATGTCCATACTTTATTTAGTATTAATATAACTCCTTGTTGCACCAAAAAAAAAAGGGGACACTTTGACCAGCTTTTCTTTTACACAAAATATTTCCTTTAAAGACTGATTAAACGCAACGAGGGAAAAATTTTAAATACAAAAAATGTAATTTCATTTGAACAATTCAAATATTCAAAAGGACCCTCCCACTTCTATTATCATATTCTTCCATTTTTTTTTTAATTAATTATTCTCTTCCTCCCCCTCTTATTTTCGTACTTCTTTTCTTCTTTGCTTCTGTTGCTTTTTTTTTTTTCTTCATCAATCTAAAAGCTCCCTAAATAAAATTCATTCTAAATCTATTTATACTCAGTAATATATGTGAACTGCATTTGTGTTTATTGAAAAGATTTGTCAATAAAAGTCAAGTAAGTGGAGTAAAATTTACTGTTGAGTCAACTAATGAAACGATCTCGGTCAGTCGTTTCGGAAGTTAGGACTCCAATTGGTGTGCTGATAATTTTAAAATCTTCGTAAGGTCCATTGGGACTTATCTATAAAATTTGAGCTAAATCAGACCTCGTTTGGTACGTATCGGAAGAAGATTTCAGTTTTTATTGTCGATAAATATTAAAAAGAGATTTTCGAGCTCGGTTTTGGGGAACGAGCTCCGATTCGAAATCTGAAAGTACCGTTAGGTTCGTATGATTATTTGTGACTTTTGTGATTTTTCAAAAGTGAATTTCGAGGTTGTTCGGTTAGCTTCCGCTAAAATGTCGAAAGTTAAATAATTTGACCTTTTTCCATTTAATTTGTATTTTGAGTTTCGGGAATCCGATTTGAGATCCGCCTTGATGAGTACGTCACGTATATTTTGTATAGCTTGTTTAAGAAATTTGGGATTATTTCGAATTTTGTAGGGTTCTATTTTAATTTGCGTCACGAAATCTAAAAGAAAAAAAAAGGAAAAGGAAGAAAAAGAAAGGTCAGTGGCGGTGGCTGCATTTCATAGCAGCATCTAAAACAATACAAGAACAGAAAACAAAAACGAAACAGAAATGAGAAGCGAAGAAGCAGAAACGAAGCAGAGAAGAAAATGCCAGAAAATGAGAAAAGAGCCGGAGAAAAGTAGAATTTTTACCCTGAAACATTCAGGTCCGGCCTACGTATTACATATGCGAATAGGGTATCAGGTTCCTAACTGGATTGCCCTAAAATGTAAGGAATGAAGCTGTTAGCCTTATGTGATATATTTTTCTACTTATTGAACACAGTGGGATCGTTTGGCAATGAATCTAAAGGACAAAACGGTCATTGAGTGGCTGTGCTAACTTTGTAACAAGGTAAGTATTTATATCTATTTCTTTGGAGGCACCTGGCCTCGTGGATTTTCTACCACGTGTTTCTTACGTGTGTAGCTGCCGATAGGCATACTCATTATGCCTTAGCTTTGGATTTACGTTGTATATTATATGTTATGTCTTGTTATTGGTATTGCATTGAAGATCTGAGCATTGTACTCTTGCTGTGAGTTGGCATCTACTTCCTGGCTGTCGATGAGAGTCTCGTGCCGGTGAAGGGTCATTATTGCATCATATTGCATTCATATGCATTATATGTCATTCATATGCATTACATTGCATATCATAATGAGGAAAGGAGGATTCCGCCCCAGGAGATGCATCATATTGAGGGGTAGGAGGATTCCGCCCCAGTAGCAGGAGGATTCCGCTCCATTGCATCATATTGAGAGGTAGGAGGATTCCACCCCAGGAGCAGGAGGATTCCGCACCATTGCATCATATTGAGGGTAGGAGAATTCCGCCTTAGGAGCATGAGGATTCCGCTCCATTCATTTGGCACATGTGACCCCATTGCATCATACTGCATTCATCCCATTTCATTACACCGTATGCTGACTATTATGTATCAATTGTATTGTGTTATGTGTATGCGGTACATATACCATGTTGTGGACATATTTTAGTTGCCTATATGTTTCTAGCTATTTTATGCCCTTAATTAGTTTATATACTTTAAATATATGGATCGGGTTTCACGCCGCAACAGTATAAATATATGGATCAGGTTGTACGTTACGACAGTATGAATATGTAGATCATGTCACACGCCGCGACAGTATGGATATATGGATCGGGTTGCACGCCGTAATAGGATGTATTTCTAACCGTTTATATGTTCGGGATACCTAGTTATTCTGGCAATCTTATGTTCCTGGTTGTTAATGAGTTTATGATTCCATACGTATTTCCAGTTATTATCTGGCTCTGCCGTTTCATAATTTAAATAAGAGGAATTTGGTTTATCTGTTTCTTTTCTCCCTGGCTAGCTATCCTATTTTTTGAGGTGGCTAGTCTGCCCCACTTTTTGAGTCCTTTTGACTCACCCTTGTTTGTTGTTTGTTTCTTGTCTATTTATTTTGTTTCGGCAGGTTCGCTCCAGGATTGAGTTCGCCACATTGTGAAGGAGCGAAGACGACTTCAGCTATCGCCTGTCAGGGTGAGCCAGCTTTTATTCAGGATGGCCACCAGTTTTGTGATTATTATTTCAGTTGTATTTTGCTCCCTTCATGAGGTATCTGTCTTCTTTCTTACTCTTAGATGTCTAGTCTGGATAGCCCTAAACCTAGTATGTTGGGCAGTCAGCTGTAATTTCTTTTGTACAGCTTGGAGGTATCAGTATGTCTGTATTTTTTTCTAAGTCTTGTTATTATTTATAAATTGAATTATATTTATTTTTCTAATTTAATTGATAAGGGTTCGCCTGACGGGTCGAAGGGAGGATATCGGGTGCCCGTACGGCCTAGCCGGATTCCGGGTCGTGTCAACTAACTTTCACGATTGTTTAATAATCTATCAAAGTTATTTAAGAAACATCAAAAATTTCTTAAGCAACATTAGTTGTTGCTTGAGCTCCTCCAATGGTTGCTTCAACAACTCCACTGTTTCTTAATTTCAGCTAATTTAACAGTGAACAACTTCAAAAGTTGCTTGAACAAGCAACAAGCAACTTGCGTAGTTGCTTGAGCAAATTCAATAGTGAGAAGCAACTGTTGAACCTAAAAAATTATCAATTAAGAAAAATTTAGAATATCAATTGAATGGACTAACTCTTTTGGAGTCGCCACCCATTTAAAAAAAAATAGGGAACCAAATTAAACAGGCTTTTATAATTCGACTTTAGCTCAATATTTCGGGATAAAATTTGATATCAACGGCAACTTCTGCAGCTGCTTGGGAAATTCTAGAAGTTGTTCATTTGTAGTTGAATGAGCAACTTCTACAATCGATTGATAAACTTCCTCAACTGTAGTAATGTACAATTTTGGTAGTTTGTTGAGCAACTTCTGTATTTTCTTGAGCAATTTCCATAGTTCCTCGAGTAAATTCAACAGTGAGCAACATTAGTAGTTGCCTGAGCAATTTCAGTAATTGCTTGAAATTTTTTTGTAGTGAGCAGCTGCCGTAGTTGCTTGAGAAAATTCAACAACGAGCAACTTCAGCAGTTGCTTGAGGATGATGTTGGTCCCGAACACTTGTCAAGTTGGAGATTATGCATAATTATGGGTAGAAGAAAATAGGGTTTAAAGGTCACACTACATCAACATTTTTAGGTGTAGTTTTCTTATGTGTGCTAATGGATGAGATAGCTCATGCATACGATAGCAACAACAAAGCTTTTGCATCATTATCACTAAAATTTACAATTGTATGCATCACCAAAATCTTCCATCCTGCTATACAAGAGGGCATAATATTGATAGAAGAAATTATTTGAATTTTATCCATCTCAAAGTATATTTTTTAAGAACAATAGGCAAGCATGAACATATTGAGTACATCCTAGATAATACTAGGTGCATCAAATGCAACCCTAATAAACCAAAACGAAACAGAAATAGAAAAAAGAAAAAGACAGTAACACTAGAGGTATTTATACTATTATAGAAAAGCCATGGTGGTCGACCAGGGCTATTATTGTCATTTCACATTTTATTTTATAAATATCAATATACATGCATACGTGTCATTCATAGACTTGAACAACCGCATCAATTGTATCATGCTGAGACGCTTCTCGAACTTCCATGGTTTCTCTTCGATTATGTGCTTTTCCTGACTAGTTTTTTTTCCATCTATTAGCTTTTCCATTTCTTTGGCCATGGTCCAAGTGCATACACACCAGAAGCTCCGATCAATTACTCATGGTCATGGAGGTTCCGTTCTCCGTCTCATTCTCTATAATTTTGCTTCTTTCATCATATTTATCCTCTTCACTGTCTCGATTTTCGGTCAAATTTTTTCCATAAGTTTCAATTTGTCTTTGGTGACTGTTATATTCTCCAATTTTTGTGAATTTTCACCACTTGTTTCTTTGAAGTTTTTCACTCTTAGAATGGCATCCATTGTGTGTATCAGTCACAAAAAAGTCGTAAAATGATCTAGACTTCCCTGCTTGCCCCTTCAAATATTTATAGGATTACTTGAAGAGAACTAAGGATATTTCTGTTAGAAAAATATACTTAGAAGATGAACACAACATCATTCTATATCGGCAATTGATTAGAGAAAAATATTAACCAGAATAAGTAATCATATCCATTTAAATGAGACTAAGGAGATTTCTGTTAGACGTTTGATGAGACTAATAACTTTGGGAAACTTAGATATGTAAGACACTTACCGCTAAAATGATTTATTGATGAAACACTCCAAGATCATGGCTTGCATATTGATTTTGAAAATTTTCATTGCTTACTATCATCTTATCATTTCAACATACATTTAACTATAAAAAGTAGAGTTCTCCGCCAAGGTTGTTCTACTGTTGACAAATGCATCATGTCTGTCATGGGACTATTAAGATTTAGTGTTTGCAAATCAATAGCTACAATTAGAAGTTCTACAGTATTGCGAATACAAAAATCACTTGTGGTTATTTGAGGTGAAAGTAAGACGTACCAATTCATGTTCCTTACAAGAATAGATCTTGTAACAGATCCATCTTGGAAGAGTGTTTTGAATTGATTATACATTTTTTAATTGGATATAATTAAATCTGGGAAGGCCTATCTTATTTCCTGGACTTTGTCATTCTTACCTTGCATATCAGCTTGCGTATCTAATGTAGTTTTTCTTATCCTTTTAACTAATGGTTTGGAGGATAGGCAACACCTATGATATGCTGCACCTGACTAAAATGTCAAGATTGGTAATATGTCCATTGCTTCTCACAAATCTGTGATTTTCATTGGATTATTTGTTAGTTCTCTAAAATTCGTTTTTTCATAATTTGCTCCTATAAAATTAGCATATTTTTTATTACAAAAATCGGATATTTTAAATAGGCATGAGGTAGTTTGGTGCTTTACCTCTAGAAGCAACTGTCCTCTGACTTCCATGTACTCTCGTATTGTTACCGGTTGTTGGTGATCGAAAAATTGCAAAATCACCGCGAATTTTTTATTTATTAGGTTGAGTTATTTATTTATTTATGTTTTGGAGTTATTTTTCTTTGCCGAATTTTTATCCAATGCTTCATAAGTTATACACAAAATTTACAAAAAAAGAATCATACTTGGAATTGGCATTTTTTCCGTTTGTTTCGCTATATTAGGTTAATATTTAGTTGTAATTGTTAATAATGCAACATTAAATGCTGGCTCATGAAGATTTGATTTGATTGTGCAGAAAGAATGAGATGTTAGTTATCAGTGGACTTTAAGCTTCGCTTTTCCAAGGTTGGTTCTGCTATTGTCGGCCTACTCTTTGAGGTATATAATCACTTTAGTACTGTTATTTTCATGTCGAGACTTTTTTTAGTGTAAATATTTGGTTAAATTTATTCTTATGGATTACTGTTGGACTATATACCTTAAAGGTTATAATATGAGAACTGTGAGTTTTATAGGTGAGATTTTATAAATGTACATAGTTTGTATATGTACTTCAAGTGATGCATGTGCTATATATATTGTCCTAGAGACAAGAGAGTGTAGTTTATTTATTTTTGTAGAGTAGTTAGTATGCGAATTGCTTTAAAGTAGAAAAATGTGACATTTTGTAACAGTCTTTTGCAATATAGTGCACAACTGGGAGAGTAATGGAACCCAATTTTTAGTTGAGGGGGATCATTTGAGGTAAAGCTATTTGAGCAGTGAATTGGGACTTAGGATCATGGCTTGCCGATTTTTTGCACTATTTCTGTTTGCTTTGGTGGTTATAGAAAAACTATAAGATTAGCTCAATATCATCCACCTGGATTGTTGAGTTCTTTGTAGGTTATTATCTTAGAAATGCTAAAGAATAATACTGTGGAAATGTCTGCTCATACTTTGGTTGGTTTGATAGTCATCTATGATACTTCATTCATAATAGAGTGCTACAAGCATGAACTTCTTTTGGTTTCTTATCCACTGCATATTATTAATAAACTATTAGCAAATATTTTAGATTTCTTCTCCATTTGAACTGTTCTACTGCAAGCAGTGACTTTATAATGTTTCCTTCTAGTTGTGGCGTCCATTTAACTATCAGCAATTCGTCTTTACTTTAATTTCACATTTTTCATAACTGGTTTTAGAAGTTGAAGGAACAAAATTTCTTTTCTTTAAATTTTTTGGAGAATCTCTTACTTTTTTTTCTTTAGTTGAGAGCTTTCTTCCATGCTATCGTATTGAACACTTATGTTACACTTTATGCACCTCCTTAAGACACTAGAAGAGGGGGGGGGGGGGGGAATTGAATAGTGTCCTCCGATTTTCGTTACAAGAACCTTGTTCTCCTAGCGAAGAACCTAGTTCTCAGATTATCTCTTCTACTGCCTGGAACACTAAATCATACAAAATCATACACACAAGAACTCAAGGGTTTTTACGTGAAAAGAACTCCTTGCTCAAGGGAGAAAAAATCACGACCCACACTCTGGGATTTTAGAACTGAATCCACTAACACAAGAGCAAAGTTTCTGATTACAAACTCTGTAACCAAGGGGCTACACTCTAGACCCTGATCACTACTCAAAGCTAAACTCTAGCTTCTCAGTAATTACACAAAAGTTCACCTAATACATACGCTTCTGAATAAGCCAATAGGTAAAACTATGAATGCTCGAATTAAAGACAACTTGCAACTTGACGAACCTAGACAAAATATCTAGACTCGATACACTGCATGCACTCAAGTTGTCTTCTCCAGGTTACTCACGTAGAAAGATGCTAGATCGCCTTTGTATGCTCTCAACTCTCCGTTTGTGAATAACTAATTTCGGCTGCCCCTACTACTTGCATATATATGGGTCTTGAAACCCTAGTTGAGTTCTACAAGGAATCATTTTAATTAAGGCAAGTCAGGATTCCCAGTAACTCCTTTCCTTGTTGAAGTCCAACTCCTTTTCACACTTCGAAGACACAGCCTGGACACAGCTTCTTTTAGTCTGACTAGGATGCATATTCAATCACGCGCCACCACTCCTAGTTCCGCAGGGATTTGCAACCCGTAATCTTTTCAATCACATGTGCCCTTCATTCTAAGGACTAGGTCCTTAGTGAGAACCTCTGAATCCTTCTCGTTTGTCATACTTCAAAACCAGCTCTCAACAACTTAATTTTTGTTGTGCTAAATCTTTTGTGCTCCTACAAGTGATTGTTATCTCTTTATTCGCTAGCATTTACTCCTTTTATTCATGTCATAATTCTAAATTCAGTGGTTCAAGGTATTGCCCATTAAGCACACCATATTAACAGAATACCAAACTGTAAAACATGAGTAGTCTTCTATTAGATATTGTAGTGTAATGCTGAATGAGAAGGATAAGACATAAATTGTCAAACCATGTATTAGCCACTCATCTGGTACACTTAAAGGTAGGAAATATAGTATTGGCTTATTGCTTGCAGACTTGGCTTATATTTTTTATGTATCTACAACTTGGTCTTTATTCTGCAGATGACTTACTTTATGTAAGTATTGCTCTATCTACTTTGTTTAACACGTTCTCCATTTGTTCTTCTCTAACCAGAACATATCTCTAATATGTGAATTTTATTTATAATTGAACATGTGATGTCAACATTACTCTTAATCTGTGGATGACTGCAATATGGTTTAAGCAATCAATATATAGCTCAGATTCATGTGATATACTAGACTTCTTAATGACAAGTGAGCTTTTGTAGGCGAGTTGGGTATTTGAAAAATTAAACTTTGAATAACACTTATATAATCTGATTTTTATTTGTTCTTTTGCGATTATTCTTGGAAATTGTAAAAGTTCCTTCTTCTTTAAATTCCAAATAACTGAGTTTTCTTAATCTGATTACATAAACAACATCAACAGACATACTACCTTACTATTCTCTATGCAATTGCAGATAAATACAACTATTAAGCAGCTGATAAGATAATACGATAAATTTATTTGTACTAAGCAATTGATATCTGAGATGTAGAAGAGATGGAGAAGCCAGCATGTAAGAGATGGGTGCTATGGTGTTGCATTTTGTCACTATAAACCAATGCCTCTCTTTACCAAATCGATTAGATCTGTAAATTTTGTAATACCGAGCTATAGAAAGCAAATATTAGTGTTTGCAACTCAGGATTAACAACATTGTGGTTTTCAACTTATCAACTGTGACTTTTTTTACTATTTTAGATCTTTTTAGTACATCTGTTTCTCAATTATTTGTACTCACTGAATGTTGGGCCCGTGTTGAGCACGGGCTATATGGTCGTCTAGTGTATATAAAGAGCTTATAAAAGATATATCAATTGCACCCTGATAAGCATGATGTTTGTTTAAGTAATATATTAATAAGATAGAAGATTCTACACCACATGACAAAGTTCCTTGATTACTTAATGATTTCTTATGACTGCAAAAATTACATAGCTTTGGCTCTATCGTTTCTGTCTCACACCAATGTTTGAAAGGTCTTAATTGCATCAACATCATTAATATTAGTATCCCTGGCCTTAAAGATAAAACGATACCACGCCCTAGCACCAAATGATGTGTTTACTCTCATAGTTTGTACAAACTCATAGTTTTTAGCCAAAAAAAAAAAGAAAGAAAAAAATCAATTACAAATAATATTAGCTTAATTAAATAATTATGTACAAAAAGAACAAGACATGCACTTACATTATGTGAATTGAAAAAATTTCAATGCACCAAGTTGCACAACTCACAGTCTATGTTGTTTATCTGGATTCTTCTGAACAGACCATAATAACACAATTGTAATATGGAAAGAAGCAACAGGATGGACATAGATTTTGAAATCCTATTGCACAAACCAAACAATTAGCAAACAATAAGGAAGAAACCGTACACTACTAATGATCACATCTAACTACGCCCTATAAAAGAACAAAGTGATCGAGGCTAATATAGCTCGGTATTTAAAGCCCCGAGGTCAAATCCCATAGAAAACAATCGAAATTCAGTTGCTAATCTAAAAAATTAACTATGCGATTAATATTTAAAGGTTGTATCTTTATGGTGCTTTTAACGTAACAACTAAATGACAAGAAAATAAGTAGCAAAGTACTAATAAATAAGATTAATTCAAGGGATTAAAAACCTAGGATTGATCTACCCACTCATATTCATGTGTTAGAACAATGCATTACTGAATTCAACTTGCTTCTTTCTATTGAAAATTGCTCTGAATTCACAACTACTTACTTTCGTCAACTTCTAGTTGCTAATCTAATTAACCAATGAAGATAGGTAGAATTGTGGTTCACAATAAGGTTTATTTGTCACAGTTCACCTTTTTGTGAACCTAAGTAATGCCTTTGTTTTAGGTTAAAATATTGTTAGAATTGTGGTTCACAATAAGGTTTATTTGTCACAGTTCACATTTTTGTGAACCTAAGTAATGTCTTTGCTTTAGGTTAAAATATTGTTAAGTGTTTAATCCTAGCTTATGAATCTATCCCTAGACGCACAAGAATAAAGGATGATTTAGCCACTCATAGTCATGTTCAAATCAATAAAATAACTATAAGCATACAAAACCATAATAAGATGGACAGATGAATGAAATAGAGCCTTGAAACTTAATCTTCTCTCTTCCTTGCCTCCTATGGATGTTAAAATAGTCTCGTCCAATTGGGTTTAATGATGTTTTATAGTGTAGGAACCAACATCAGACCAAATTATCCTTCTAAAATCCATGTAAAATTCGGTTTGACTAGGGCAGGATTTTTCTTTAATCCGAAACTTTTAATGAAAACAAACCTGAAGGATTTTTCATAGATGATGTACGCCATGCAGCCATACGGCACGCTACACAATGTGTAGCACAGCGTGCAGTCCCCTGATTTCATCATTTCGCCCTTCTTTTTTCTGGCCTTCGTTCGCACAACCCTTGTGCTTCCTTTCATATTTCAAAATCTTTTATTTCAATCATATACGCTCCAAGAACAGCCCGTCTCATCAATGTAATTTCTACAATGTAAGACAAACCAAATGAGAGAAATTCTATTAAAAGTGCTATAAAATAACACAAGTTAAAACATAAATACGAGGCGAAAGTATGTGAAATATAATAATATCTAGCCTTGTGTCAACAACCCACACTCGAACTTTTGATGGTCCTCGAGCAACTTATACCTTGAACTCAAGAGTCACCAAAACAATTCTCATCAATTACTTGGGTTTATATAAACACTTAACAAGTTGCATATGAACTAACCATACTTTATTCGCATAAATCAATGCCAATAATATTTAAAAACTATCAAGTACATTATATTAACCTCTGAATCTTACAAACTGAGTCCAAAGGTACCCAAAAGCCATATAAGGACACACCTTACTCGAGAGATAATAAAAGAGCTCGTTTCTTGCAAATCATGTGCCCTCACAAGAGAATGAACATGAACTAAAAGTTCATTTGTGAGTGAGTACTCTAACAAGGGTGGGACACAAACATATTTCTATTGACGTTATTTATTGCAAGGAATTAAAAAAAAAAAGAATTCTATAAATTTATGAGTGATCGTTCTAATTGATAAAGACATGTTCTCAAGTAGCTTTTAAATCTCTCACAAGCCTATGGCAAAGTTTGGTGGAATTATTTTTTTGTGAACTTGATCACCAAATCATCCCACAGAGTTATAGAACTGACCAATAGTGAATTGAACCAGTCACTAACATCGTTTGTCAAAGAGAACAGAAACAATATTAGACGCATCATCTCTGCTGGGACACGAGCCTGCTTTTGAGTTTCACACTCCCTCATAAATTTTTCAAGTGCTTATTGGGATCATCAGTAGTTCTACCTGCAAATAAACCCACATTAGCAAGCAACCCCACCATCGTCTGAGTGATGTGAAATTTTTCTACCTCAAATGTCAAAAGCTGAATAGCAGATGCCAATTCCTCACCACAGGTTGTGCGAAAGCATTAAGAGCCATATCTTGAGCCATCTTGAATTCTTCGGTATCTGATCTTTCAACTGTAAACACCAAAGAAACGAGATCAAGATGACAAGAGTGAAGTCAATGAAAAAATAAATTTAGCTATCTTAACAACAAAAATAACATTGTGTTCCCCGTAAACGACGCCAAAATTAGATCACGCCTAACTACGCCATATAAAAGGGACTAAGTGGTTGCGAAAAATATAGCGTGAGATTTAAAGTACGAGGTCGAATCCCACAGAGAACACTCAAAATTCAGTCATTGTCTATTCGATTTACTTCTAAAACTTTAATCTCTATGGCGGTTCTAACGTAACAACTAATTGGCAAGAAATTAAGTAGCAACGTAGTAAATAATAAGATTAACTCAAGGGATTAAAAGCCTAAGATTGATCTATCCAATTCCTACTCATGTGTTAAAATAATAAATTCAACTTGCTTCTTCCTATTGAACAATTGCTCAAAATTCACAACTACTTACTTTCGTATATCAATTTCTACTTCCACTGACTAGTTTTTTAATTGATTAATGAAGATAGGTAGGACTATAATTATTATTCACAATAGGGATCAATGGTCACAATTGACCTTTTTGACAGCCTAAGAAATGCCTTTATTTTAGGTAGAAATATTG
Organism: Petunia axillaris subsp. axillaris; assembly: GCA_029990575.1. Taxonomy (NCBI): domain Eukaryota; kingdom Viridiplantae; phylum Streptophyta; class Magnoliopsida; order Solanales; family Solanaceae; genus Petunia; species Petunia axillaris. Next base: position 168,619,208 of record JARKNS010000008.1, read on the forward strand.
CCAAGTGTTTAGCTGTAACTTATGAATCTATCCCTAGATACACAAGAATAAATGGCACAATCAATTGGGATCTCTACCAATCACTAGCATACAAATCATAAACACTTAGATAGGAAGATTCCACAAGTTTCATGCAGTAAAGCACATGTTCACAACACAAAAGCATTGGAGTGGTTCAATCAACCCTAGAATGAGTGATTAGCCACTCGTAGTCATGTTCAAATCAATGAAATAACTTTAAGCATGCTCCACAATAAGATGGATAGATAGATTGAATCTTGATCTCCTCTCTTCCATACCTCTTGTGTATGTTAATTATGCTAAACGTCCCGTCCAATTGGGTTTTATGATATATTTATAGTGTAGGAACCAATATAGAACCAAACTATCCTTATAAAATCCGTGTAACACTCGATTTGGGTCAGGTCAGGACGTGTACGGCATGCTGCACGACGTGCCTTCCTTAATCTAGAACTTCTGATGAAAATAAAGTTGCAGGATTTTCCAGAGATGTTGCACGCCATGCAGTCATACAGCATGCTAGACGGTGTACAGTCTCCTGATTTCATCGGTTCATTTTTATTTCTTCCGGCCTTCGTTCGTACGACCCTCGAGCTTACACTAAGACTTTAAAACCCATGAGTTCAATCATGTATGCTCACAGAACGCCTCATATCATCAATGTAATCCCTACAGCATAACGCCCAAATTTAATACTATACCAATAACATTCATATATATTTCAATTTAGAGTTTATTTTGATAATGTGCTAAATATTCTTTCTAAGGTTTTAAGTTTTCTTCTTTATAATTTTTAAAAAATTTCATAGTTGAATTTTATCTAATATTTTAGAACTTTGAATAAAAGTCAATTTTTTTTGGTAAAATTTTTGAAAACTAGAACTAACATAGTGTACTGAAACGAGTGGCTCAGATTTTGTTTATGTGAAACAACCCTTATCGATATAAATAAATATAACTAATAGCAAAATTTAGGGGTCTTACACTCTTGGGAACTAAAGCAGAAGCTTTAGTGGATTTACTCTTAAGACACCCATTAATACTAGTAGAAGTATTAGTAGCTATTTCGCTCTCATCCCACTGCTTGTAATAACTTGCAATGATAAGACTTTACAAAAATTTAAGCTAATATAATAAGATAATTGTAATAGTTATAATTAGTTATCTAGAACATGCCTATAAAGACTCAACATCCAATCTCAGAACATGCCTTGAAATTTGTTTTACTCGGAAAAACAACGATTCATATTCACTTCTAAATTTGGGACATCATCGGGTACAGGACGAATATCTTTTACTTCTCTTGTTATTTGTTTGGGTAATCCTCATTTTTTAACAAACACACAGGCTATGCATATGACAAAACATCTATATGGGTGCTACAGTAGCCATATATATCTTTACAAACTCCCATTATTTTCATAATTAAAAGTATTTGGTACATGGTCCACAATCTGCTGAGTTGATAGCTCAGATAGTGGTTTACTCTAAATTTGAGCATAATGAGCTGAAATTGTCTCACCAAAGCTAAAAAAACTAAAAAAAAGTCGTGTGACACAATTATAAATATATGACCATATAAGTTCTTCAGTTCGAATTTGTTTTGATAAAGGGTCGTATAGTTGGTTAAATTGGTGTGTTTAACTTTTTTATATTTTAGTTTTAGAAAAAAATATGTCATGTCATTAAATTTTCAGCACAGAGATATCCACTCTCAACAATAATGATCATTTGAGTCAAATATGCAGCTGAGTGACTTCTGTGATACAAAATATAGAAGAGTAAGTTTGTTAGCTTATTTCCAATAATTGTGTGACCATCTAGTAGTGAACTCTTTATTCTCTTCCTTCACTCTTCTTAATAGTTTATGATCTTTTTCCTAACTCCTATAAAGAAACCTAAAATGTTGAGTGATCACCTAGGAGTGTGATGTGTATTGGTATAATTGGGCACAGACACGTGTCATGTGGATACTGTGACATGGAAGAGAGGGCGAAGGATCATAGCTCCAAATGGGTCTCGGGCTGAAAGTCACATGGTCTTATATATGGAAAGTCTCATGTAACTACACTTCGAACATATGAGGTACTTAGCTTTTGAAGATGCGAAGCTCACAAACCCTATACCTTCAACTACTCACGATACCTCCAACACACACTTCACGCTTGATCAGTTTGTTGAAAACATGTGTCCGAGGGAACATAACGTAGGGAACATGTTTAATGTAACGTTGGAGGCCAACTAAGCTTTCTTGCTACTAAAAGTATTCACTTTCCTCATTTGAAAAGATCATCAGAAACATATTATCGAAACTTTGTCAAATTATTCTGTCGCTATATAAAGATCTCTTTTACTTTCGTTGTTGCTTGTTGACTGATCAATATTAGCATTCAATTCTATAATAATTAACCCTTGATCTTGATATAATTGATTATTTGTAACCTCGAAAATAAAAATTCAATTGTTTGTCTAAGTATTCGAATTTAGGCAGTACAATTTGGCGCCCACTATGGGGCTAAAGAAAATGCGTTATTCCAAGGTACACGGTATCTACTGTTGATTTTATTGATTTTGCTCTTGTGAAAAATGGTTGAAGAAACCCAACTTCCTGAAGGAACTCTTATTATTGTGGCCAATCCAGGGGTTGGAGATGCGGTCACAGATGACGCCCAATATGTTCATACTCCCATCGATCAGCACCGACTACCAGAGGGTTTAAGGGAAAATTCACCCTCGAGAGGTCAAAGAAGTGGAAATTGAGTGGATGAAACGGGATCTAGCTCCTGGCATGTCTTCTTAAGGATTTCATGACTCATCAATGCCAAGGTTTGAGGGAGCAAGATAAACGCATAGAGTTACAAAACAAGTTTGTTGACTAAGCGAAGATGAATGAGTAGATGAGTAACACGTTCCATATCCTATCTGAAGGTATTAGAGATTCGGTTACACCACCTGTGGTTCCTGTTGGAAGCACTCCAACTTCAGTTCCTCAGGGCCCGTTAGGGGAACCTCAAGGAAAAATCGATTTGGGGGTTCGGGAACTGCAGATTTCGTGGCTGAGACTGTTGGAGTGGTTCCACAAAGAGCACCCGTGGATACACTTGAAGAATGGAAGAAATATTTTGAAGCTAAGTTAAAAGAGAAGCTGTAGCGAGTCCTGGGACTCTGAAATCTATCAAGACAGTAGATATTTTCAGGGATTTTTACACTAAAAACAAGAAACACACGAATATTACTAAAAACGGCTCTTATTTGCGAATCTTACTCAAAATGTCACCCTTTTCCTGAGATAGCAGCCTGTCGCAAGTTTATACAACTTTATACAATATTACACAAGTTTATACACGTGTATAAAATTGTATAAATTTGTATAAGTGTGTATATGCGAGTGAATAAATATGTATAAATTTTCAGATTTTTTTTAGTATTAAGGACGTTTATATGAGTTTTTACTTTTTTATGTATATTTTTGTATTTCTCTCATTGCCTATGCATCTATCTATGTATATTCATGTATAATTTATTTTTTGGGAGAGATTTGTGTGTATAAACTTGTCCAAAACAATGATATAGATAAAACCAACAACATAACTTTAGCGAAATACAAAAAGTAACGACACCGCCAGTGGGGAGGGTATCTGACGGCGGCTCAGTGGTAGGGGAGGGGGAGATTTGGTAACTAGGGTTTTTTATTTTGAAGAAGTGTTTGTAATGTTAGGGATGGGTGCTATGCATGAAAAAAAAGTATGGCCTGCTGTTTGTAATTTTGGGTAGTGGGCTACCTATTTCTAAATATTTTCCTTAAAAAAATTCAAGCAACAAGCTTTCAAGCCTGAAGCTGCTTCGACGGCTATACAAAAGAAATTCAAGCTGGTGATACGTAAAAAATATGATGGAATGTCGGATCCTTCTCTGATCACATTACCGAGTATATTACTATGGTGAAAGGGAACTATTTGATGGATTTAGAGCTTGAGTCAGTGTAGTTGAAGAAGTTCGGAGAGACGTTAGAAAAGGAAGCTCTAATATGGTATATACGCTTACCTTAGAAGTCTATCGGGTCGTTTGAGGAGTTGGCATATTTGTTCATTAAAGCCCACACTGGGGCTCAAAATATTCAGAAGAGAAAGTAAGATATATTTGAAGTCAAGCAGAGATTGAATGAACCCCTCAAAGACTTCATGGATCGGTTCCAAAAGAAGATGATACTTATGCCTGTAGTGGAAGATGCCATGGCGAGCATAGAAAAAATAGCTCAGACACATGCATGAGATTGAAAAATGACCTATGCAAGTGGCCGGCTCTAACATGGGACGACATGCACACCAGGTGCAGTTCCAGGATCAGAGTAGAGGAAAAAGAGCGAAGGTTTCCATATCGTGGTATCGGATGTAGTAGATGCCCTAAATCTTCAAGGCAAATGAACTGCCACAGAGAAACTTGACGTCTCAATTTAAGCGATATGATTTCCCCACAGTCCAAGAATCAGAGGCCAGATGCAAGGTACCACAAACATTATGCAAGGAGGGATGTTTCTGGGCTGTCGTCTGCGTCCAAAGAGCCAACTCTGCCCTAGATATATGAATACAATTTCAATGTCTCCGACGCAGAACTTGGGAATGTTTTGAAAGGAGTGAGAGACAAGTTGGTGAGGCTCCCGAAAGATATAATAACTGGTCCGAATAATAGAGATCACAACTTATGGTGTGACTTTGATGGGGATCATGGCCAACTTACCGAGGATTGAAAAGCGTTATGATACGAAGTGGCCCATTTATTGAAGAAGGGTATGTTGAAAAATTTGTTGACAAACAAAGGGAAGCAAACCTTTGCAAAGAACCGAAACGGAGGATAACTGCCAAGGTCTCCTTCTCCCAAGAGAACGGTAATGTTATCTCTAAAAGGTCGGAGATAAATTTTATCGCATACACTTCGGCAAAATAATACGCTGAGGTGTCAGTAACATATGAGAAGAGAATCCGTGATCATGGTTTCGAATATGAAATATTTTTTGGCGAAAAAGACATGGATGGGAAAATGTTTCCCCATCATTCTGCACTGGTAATTATGGTGCGGATTCATGACTAGGATATCAAACGAGTGCTTGTGGACGCTGGCAGCTTTGTTAATAGCATTCGATATGGAGTAGTGAAGCAAATGTAGTTGAGGGACAAAATCGTCTCGAAATCAACCGTGCTCACCGGGTTCAACAACTCCACCAAAAAAACTCCTAGAGAAATAATGCTCACTACTTTTGTCAAGGGAGTTCCAAAAAAGACCGTGTTTCAATTCATGTCCAGAGACATGGCTTATAATGTTATTCTTGGGCGTCCGTGGATTCATGTCATGGAAGCGGTGCCATCAACTGAATATCAAGTGGTCAGGTTCCCGACCACATAAGGAGTTAGAAGCATCACGGGAGAGCAAAGGATTTCTTGGGAGTGTTACTCAATAGCACTCAAAAGTGGAGTCGTCCCATCAGGAAATAGCAATCACAACGTTCAGGATCTTCGAGCGAATTGGCTCTGGAAGTTGCAATAGAGCTGAAAGAGGATGAGTTCACTAAGATCCCAACATGCGTACATGAGCTTTAGAAATAAAAGGCTGAAGATTCAACAACTAAAGAGCTAGATGCAGATGTATCATTCAAGGAGCTTTTGGAGAGAAAGGTGTTTGTTGGTTCTGAGTTGGACCCCGAGTCTAGGGGAAGAATTGTTGAGTTTTTTAGGTCCAATGCAAACTGTTTTACTTGTCCCTACAAAGACATGGCTGGGATTGATCTTCAGTTCACTACTCATAAACTAAATGTTGATCCTTACTACCCTCTGGTGAAACAAAAGAAGAGGCTAAATACTGGGATCAAGAAAGGGTGATAGACGAGGAGGTAAAAAAGTTGCTCGATAATGAATTCATTCGAGAGGTGAAGTATCCGAAATGGCTCTCTAACACAATAGTTGTACCGAAAAAGAACGAGAAGTGGCGGATATGTACAGACCATACAAATCTGAACAAAGTTTGTCTAAAGGATTTGTTTCTTTTGCCACACATTGACAGGTTGATTGATTTTAAGGTCAAACATGAGTATTTGAGTTCTTAGATGCATATTCTAGGTACAATCAAATCTTGTGGAGCCAAAGATCACGAAAAGACCTTGTTTATCACAAATTGAGGAACCAATTGTTACAAAGTGATGTCTGTTTATGCCTAAATTTGCATGTGTAGGTTAAACAATTAATTATGAATGAGGTCACAAGCAATACGGTAAATTATGAAGGAAAAGTAAGTAAATACGATGAAAATAAAGACAGGTAATTAAGCAAGAGAATAATGGAGAAAGAAAAGTAAATCTTATTCCTTGAGAGTAGCCGAAGTTGATGGCAAATCGTGTATTATGTAAAATACAATGTAAGGAGGGGTATTTCTGGACGTTTTACACGGATGGAGCTTCAAATGTCAAGGGGTCCGGACTTGAGTTAGTTTTAGTAGCTCAAACAGGCAAGAGGATCTGACACTCTATAAAGCTTCATTATGTCACAAATAATGAAGTCGTGTATAAGGCTGTGATCGCGCTTCTGAACCTGGAAAAAGAGTTGGGGGTTGAAAAATTTGAACTGAAGAGCAACTCTCATTTGGTAATGAATCAAGTACTTGGGGACTTGACGGCTCGCAACCACGAATGCAAAAACTCCTTGCTAAGGTGAAAACAATGCTGGCTCAGTTTCAAGAGTGAAAGGTTGAGCAGATTCTACGGGAAGAGAATGCAGAAGTGGATGCCCTAACCAGCTTAGGGTTCGCTACTGAGATTATAGAATCTGAAGAGAGTTCAATAGTTCACCTCTTCAGCTCCATAGTTGACCGCGTAAGGAATTATGTAAACTTAGTGCATCTCATTTGGGATAGGCTCACTAAATTTATCTCATATCTAGAGTCAGGAACCTCACCCCGAAGACAAAAAAGAGGTGCGAAAGCTCAGAGTCCAAGTGACCTGATATTTCTCAATCTACGGGGAACTCTATAGAAAATTACATAACGACTTGTTGGCCAAGTGTTTGGGTCCATGGCAGATTGATTATATCATGAGAGAGGTGCATGAAGGGGAGTATGGCAACCATCAGGTGGAAAGCCACTTGTTCAAAAGCTCCTCCGAGCCAGATACTTTTGGCTAGAAATAGGCACGAATGCCAAGGCCTTTGTTCAAACATGTGATAGATGCCAACGTCAAGCTTGTCCCCGTGGCCTTTTATGAAATGGGAAATTGATATTGTGGGACCAGTCCTATTAGGGACTGAAAGGGTAAGGTTCATGAATATTCATAGCTGAGTCTACTAAAAGAGGGACTAGCCTCGTCGTGGTGCAATCAAAGGATTTCTCCCCAAAAAAGAGAAGAATTCTGTATTTTCTTGTCTTTATAGATTTTTCCAAATGGATTGAAGCGTGAGCTTTTTCCAAGGTTCGTGAAAAGGAAGTTATTGATTTCATTTATAAAACAGTATTTGCCAATTGGGATTTCCAAGAGACATTACGTGTGATAACGGTCTGTAACTCATCGGATCCAAAGTCACACATATCCTTGGAAAGCGGGGGATAAAGTGGGTGGTATCGACGCCGTATCACCAAAGTGAAAATGGAAAAGTCAAGTCTTCGAACAGAGTTATACTTGAGAATTTGAAGAAAAGGCTTGAGTAATGAAAGATCTATGGCAAGACGAACTGCCTGGAGTGTTGCGGGTTAAAAGAATGACGCAGAAAAATAGAATGGGAGAAACTCCTTTTCCTCTCATCTGTGGGATGGATGCTTTAATTTTGGTCGAAGTGGGGGAGCCGAGCTTGAGGTACACTCATACTACCGAAGAGTCAAACGAAGAAGCTATGCAAGTGGAGTTTGATTTGTTGGAAGGTTTGAGAGAGTCGGCTTTGATTACGGGCAATAGTAGCAAGAGCCTCTGTCTTAGCAATCTTGGAGGGAAGATCTAAGCCCTCAAATAAAACTCCTTAAGTGAGTTCAAGTGAGTTTGGATGGCCACCCAATTTTGGTAAACGAAAGCTTCTTTCTTCTTGGCCTCCAACTTCCCTCACAAGGCCGCCTTTTCTCCCCGTAGATACTCCACCTCCTCTCGAAGTTGCATCAACTCACCGATAACAGAAGGGACTTATTGTATCCGCTCCTCCTAGTCCTTTACTTTCATTTATTGAATGGCACAAGCAGACACAGTGTCCCCATGGTCTTTAACCGGCTTCAAAAATTGGGAGTTGTTGCGCTCATTTACAGCCTTGAGCTCTCGGATCTCCTCTGTTGCCTTGGATATGAGCTTCTTCGCTGGCAGCAAGTTCTCTTTTAAAGCTCTCAGAGGAGGTTATGGCTTTACTTAGCTCCACAATGTTTTGGACGAAGCCCTTCTTAATTTTGTCACGCTCCTCCGTCAACTTCTTGTTGGATTCCTCCAACTTCTTCATTTTAGGAACCCGGTCTTGCTCCCGCTCCAGAGCCTCGATCGAATACATCAGGCCCTACAAAAAGGGAATGTCCAGACAAAGATAACGGAGTCAAAATAATAAAGAGGTGCCGAGAAGAAAACTTACCCAAATCCCACCATAGGCGCTTTGGCTCAGCGCCCCTCCATGCTACACTTGCTGAATTAATCCCTTTCATTGGGGCCAACCAACTCGTGAAAGTACTTAGCTACCTAGCGAGGAGTCATGATGAGGTTCGCTTCATGAGGAATAGATATCAAAATCTTCCTAATAGAAGCCTCCGCCGAGTCCCTCAACAACTCTACTGCTACCCTTGCAGCCTTATCCTTTGCCCTTGCGCTTGCTGAGGTGCGGTGAGATAGCTTCAATGATTTTTTCTTTTGAAGTTCCTTCAACGTCCCTCAATGAGACTCTCCAGACCCGTCAATTTCAATAATTTCATGAGGGGCGGAGGCTTTCTAAGCTTCACCACTTGACTCGTCCCTCAATGAAAGTATTTGCGTTGGGGGCTCGGCTATAGATTCAGTTGCGGCTTTGGTTGCGTCTACACGCCAGATGTGCACAACTCGCTTTGTTGTCTTTGGAGCACTCTTCTTTCTCATCTTCTTCGCCTCAGGTTGGGCGGAAGGTCCAGCTACTGGATGTTCATTCGTAGAAGTGCGCCTGTATGCACAGGAGCAGCCGTAGCAGGCTTTCAAAAAATTTGAAGCTTTTTGGCGGTTTCCTCAGCATTTGGGACCTCTTTCTGCTTCTTCTTCTTTATTTTGGACTTGATGGGAATTCTTAAACATGAACAAGAGTTTATTTTGAGATAATTAAAAAGACGTGTGTAACAAAGTACAGGAACAGACTTGCCAAGTCTTTACAACCCATCCTTTTTAGGATGACGCGAATCTCCAAGTCCTTTACTTGCCAATTATTGCATCAACCCATCCCTCTATGCTGGGGAGGGATTGGATTTTCACACAGACAGCTGCAAAGGATGAAGAATATATTAGTCGAATGGAAAGTATGCCCTGAAAAACATAAAGAAGAATGTCTTACGTTTGGGATTCCACTTCTCCGAAAATCTTGAAGAAGATGAGATATGGGAAGTGGACATAAGAAAAAAAAACGTACCAATCAACCACGCTCTTTTGAGTCCTCACTATTACTAACCAGCGCAAAATTGCCACAGTTAGTCACCTGAAAGATTCCGCCATTGTAAACCTTAGGTGAGTAAAGAGAAATTAAATGGTGGAAGGTAAACGGTTCGCCAGTCTCATGGGCCATGTAGGTGAGGGTACCAATCACGCTCCACACATTGGGTCTGAGCTGCGCCAGACAGACGTTGTACGTCTGGCAAAATTCATCCACGACCCCGTGCACTAGAAGAGTGATCCAATGATGAATGGGTATGTGTATACCAATGAGTGGCCCTTCACATAATCAATTATCATTCTATTTGAGGCTCGCGAAACAACGGTGATATCTTTGCCCCAGTTGTAGTCAGTACAGAGGCAAGACAAGTGTTTGGTTTCAACTAAGGTAGGAATTGTTTCAGCGGAGAAGTTCCATCCCTTGCCCTCTTGATTTAAGGTTTGTTCACAGATGAGGAAATATTTATCAACCCTAAATTCCGCGAGAACGATGTCGACAACGGCTACTGCAACTTCATCATGCTCAAACCCTTCGTCTTCCACAAAAAGGGCGGTGGGGGCTTTCTTTGCCCTTGATTTCATCCTCTTTAATTTAGGGGCTCAAGAAACATCCTCCGGTTCGAAGGCTACTTCCACAATCCTAAGCAACGTCATACAGTGCTGGTGGAATCGCCCGACGACTGTCGCGGCACTATCAATGACGTCCTAATTGGGTGGCATTCTCAGAATACATGATGGTTCGCTAAAAATAAAAGATTTGTTGTGATCAAAGATTGGAAGTTAATCGGAATTTCTTAGAATCAGAAAAGGGTCACGACAACAGTGCTTAGGAAAAGGTTGGAGAAAGCAAAGTTTGGAAAGAGGCGAATAAATCTTTTATAAGGAAGATTAATCACGACCTCGTGAACCGGTGATGATGTCAGCACCATTCGTTGGACGCCACATGCACGGATGGGAAAACAAAGTGATAACCGCCTTTTCAAATTATTTGGTGTAAGGAAGGTCACGTCTATTTCCTGCCTAAAATATTCCACTCTCCGAGCACTATTGTCAATTACTTGGGATGTGGGGGGACTATCTGTATTGGTAGAATTTGGCACGGATACGTGTCATGTGGATACTATGACACAGAAGAGAGAATGAAGGATCATAGCTCCAAAGGAATCCCAAGCTGAAAGTCAGATGGTCTTACATACAGAAGATCTCATGTGAACGACTCTAATGTTGTCTCTCCATAACTACACTCCGAGCATATGAGGTACTAAGCATCCGAAGATGCGAAGGTGATAGATCTTATACCTTCAACTGCTCACAATATTTGGGAAACCACCTTCAACACACACTTTACTCACTGTCAGTTTGTTGGAAACGAGTGTCCGGAGGAGCATAACATGGGAAACGTGTTTGATGTAACGTGGGAGCCAACTAAGCTTTCCTACTACTAATAGTAACTTTCCCCAATTGAAAATATCATCAAAAATATATTACCGAAACTCTGTCAAATTGTTCTCTTGCTATATAAAGATCTTTTTTACTTCGTTGTTGCTTGTTGACTGATCAATACTAGCATTCAATTTCATACTAATTAACCCTTGATTTTGATATAATTGATTACTTGTAATCTCGCAAATACAAATTCAATTGTTAGTCTAACTATGCGGATTAAGGCAATACACAATAGAATCATTTTGTTCATTCTTCCTTAGTCCAAAGATCTCAACTGGTTTGAGCTCTGGAAAGAACATTTAGGTTAGGGAAGGATAATCCTCTTAATATACATATCTAGCATGAATTCAAATTAATGGAGCTGATAAATTTCGAAACAGATAGTTAAAGTGAAGAAAAAAACATTGAGTGATTCATGGACAATCTACTCAATAGTTTTAGAAACTCCTAGCCCAAACCGACCAAAATGAGAGGAAAACTGAAATGATAAAAGTTACTAGAAATGATTAAGAAAGACAGATAATTTCTTAGAGCCTTGAACCTTTTTGTAGAACTTTACTAAAATTTGTCAAAAGTCTGATTGACGTGTAACAAAGTTTAATCAAAATGATAAAGTTGTTTGGTTAGCTGCTTTACTCTTTAGGTCAAGCTAAAAATTGCGACATTACGAGTAAAGCATTAACTACGAGAGTAGAAAATGCAACAGTAATGCATGAACTAAGGACGTACCATAAAGCTAATTATGTTACAATTGATTGATATGTGGAGAAACTGTCCTCAATTACTTGGATCATTGACTAACTAACGGTTCAATAAGTTCTTCTATTAGTTCAACACGAAAATATATATGTAGTACTCCTATTAAAAATAATTAAAATCGCATTTGTAAGCATTAACAAGTACATCGTCATCTCCCATGTTTAGATCATTAATCCACCTCTAATATAGAGTTGTGACACTATTTAAGCAGAAGAGTTTTTCTATATGATGGTTGATTATATCTTTAAAGTAGGTTTTGCGAACATCAAGAACTGAAATTTGATCAACAACTATTATGAAGAATAAAGAATTTTCCCACAATTCCCAATAAACTTGATTGAAGAGTGACTGTTGAAAAGGAATAGAAGAAAAAAAAGGATTATTTCCATAGCGATCAAGTTGACTCATCGCGACTTTTAACTTCAAGAAGTTTAGTTCGTATAAAACGCCAATTACCATAAATTGTATCAACATTACAATTGCTATTTGAAGTTTTTTTCTAGCCCCTTTAATTTACCATAAAAATTTTCAGCGGGTGCTCTCTGTAAGCCCTGGTTTAGCCCCCACTTTGAAATGTTTTACTTACTAACTGGCCTTCACGTTATTAATTAGTACGTGAAATGATTATTTTTCTCATGTCTAAATCTAGTTCATATTGTGTCATTTCCTTCTTCCTAACTGCTCTCCCGCTTCTTTCCTCCTTCACCTTCTTTCTTCTTTGTGTTCTGCAGATTTAAGATATGTTCTTCTCTCTTTTCGTGTGTTTATTTTAAATTTATGTTATCATTTTTGTTTAAATTGTGTTATAATGCAATTTCTATTTCACGTAATCGTTTATCTGTATTTTTTTTCTTTTGTCTGTATTTTTTGGTAATTATGTCTGCTAGTTTTTTTTATATGGATTGATGATCGTTGTATAAATTTTGAGGTTCATGTGAACTTTTTTTGCTTGTTTGCTTGATTAAGCTAATTTTAAGGTTCTTCTTGGCTATAGCCATTAGATCTTCGTGTTGCCCATTGCATAGAGTTTAAAATCTTGACGATTGTCATTATTTGTAGAGACTTTCTCTGCCAAGTTGCCTATTGCACTAGAGCTTCAAGTCTTGGTTATAGCCAAGACTTACAGAGACTTTTTCTGCAAGTTGCTCATTGCACCAAAGCTTAAAGTATTGGCTATTGCCAATACTTGCAGAGATTTTTCCTGCAAGTTGTCTTTCCACCAGAGCTTCAAGTCTTGGTTATAGCCAAGAGTTGCAGAGATTCTCTGTAAGTTTCTCTTTTCACCTGATATGAGTTTGTTTAGTAAAGTATTGTCTATCAAGTAAGTTTGTTTATTGTTTAGTAGTAGTTATTGTGCGTTTTATTTCTCTTTGTTTTGTCCTGTTGACTTTGTATTTTGGTGATTGTACATGAATATTTCTGCATATTAATTGTGAGTTCATTATGGCATGTCGTAATATATGTTTTCTTGTCTTTACTTGTTGTTTTATTATTTTTTAATTTTATTTGTTGAATAAGTATAGTTTGTTTTTTATTCCCATAGGAAGGAGATCAAAATTTTAAGTTTACGTATTGGTTTGATGCCAAAGGTTATTGGGGTGGTGATGCAAAGTATAGTAGTTTGGTTAGTCCATTTTTGATGGAGAGTCAGATGATGTTGCTGAAAGGTAGAGTTTTTTGACAAATACCCCAACTAAGCAACCAGTAGGCATTCTTGACATAACTTTTAGTAATTAGTAGATTATTTTATTTCCTTTTTTGTACTTTTCTATTTTGTTTTCATTTCATATTCAGGTTTTGTGTTTAATTTGTATAGCATTAATTGTGGTAATTATGCGATAAAATTTGTTGACTTGCTAATGAATGAGAGTGAGGCTCAAGGTATAGGTTTACCCAGCTTAGGTCATATCGGCTTGATTTGGCCGTCAATCTGTGGTGTCATGCAAACTTCAAGGCAACTGATGGGTATGAGATTCCACCGGAGATGATAAGAGATGATTATCATGAATATAATTATTTGTCATGTGAACGAGAACTTGGTGTACTATTTTCTATTGGAAGAAACAACTAAACATGTATTCGTGAATGATTGGATGTATTTTTATTTTTATTTTTGGAATGTTAATTGTGATGATTACTTCATGTGAATTTGGTAATAGTATTTTTTAGTTTAGAATGTATGAATATGTGTAAGAAACTAATGGTATAAGGTGTATTCTTATAACTCTTAATATTTTGGTTAATGTATTATTTCTCGTTTTATATATATGATTGTTTTAATTGCTCGTTAGTGCTGCAAAATATATTTTTTTGCTCTTTCATTCACTTAGAATATTTTGTATTTGTATTTTTGAAAGCGAAAAAATATCATTCAGTTGGTAAGGAAGTGGTCGAGTGCAAATATCAATTTTGCGAAGAATTCAAAGCAAGTTAGATGTGCGAAGGTAGGAAGGATTGGGGTGAGGAGAGTATTTCCCTTTTGCCAAGTCTGTGGTCATAGTTGGAATCGTGATTGAAGAGTTCGAGGACAAACGTTGTCTTACCAACACTTAACGGCACGTTGGCTCGGAGAAGGGGGAAGGGGTCGAGGAAACTGTTGTCTGTTTACCAAGAACTCAAGGCAATTGTTAAATTTAGAGAAGTTAGGGTTCCAGGATAAATATTGCCCCGCCATAACTTTAAGGAAATTCAGCCCGGAGAAGAGGGGAAGGATCGAGGAAAGTGTTGGCCGATTTCCAAGCGAGGCTAAGTGGTTATGAGTTGTTACTTGTTTAAGTGGGTTAACAAAAAGGGAAACACAATTTTTTTTTAGGATATAAAGTTCATTAATAGTGCATAATAAGTATCATTAACAATATAAATTTAAGTTCATAAGAGTAACTAAAATAAATTATGGAGTAATTTTCTTCTTATAAAGTCAATCAGTTTCCCTTCTTGTTGACACAACACAATACTATGGTCTGCTTCATTCACAACGAATTCCCTTGTGCTGGCAGATCTGCTGTTATTGGATGATGTGTTATTTCTTTTAACAACTTCTCCTATGAAACGAGATTTTTCTGAAATTCTCATCATTCTTCAGAAAATACATGCAAGTGATAAATTCTTGAGCGATTGCTATGATAATGCCCTTGCACGTTTCCAGATTGGTGTCAACCCATATCTTTCCTTCACTCTCATCGTTGGTGATGCTTAAAGCGTTATAAATTTCTTATTCAAATGCCTGGTAGGTAATACCATCTTTCAGAAGTATCAACATTATCTCATGGTTCATATATTTATTGATTGCATCCCTTTTCTGTTGTAAGAGATGTATATGTAATTTGTTACCATAGTACTAATCCTGCACACAATGAGGATGAACGATATGCTCAGATTTTGATGGATAGATCACCAAGATAGAAGCAAGATCTTGGTATATATGAAGGGAATGTTAGGTAAACTCTTGCCCTTGAATGTTGGACTAAAGCTTAAAGTATTGACTATTGCCAAGACTTGTAGAGACTTTCTCGGTAAGTTGCCCAAAGCACAGAGTTTAAAGTTTTGGCTATTACCAATACTTACAGAGACTTTCTCTGCAAGTTATCATATTCAATTTGTTATGCAATTTGTTATCATAGTACTAATCCTGCGCATAATAAAGATGAACGATATGCTCAGATTTTGGTGGATAGATCACCAAGATAGAAGCAGGATCTTGGTATATATGAAGGGAATGTTAGGTAAACTCTTTTCCTAGTTGTTGAACCAGAGCTTAAAGTATTGGCTATTGCCAAGACTTGTAGAGACTTTCTCGGTAAGTTGTCCATTGCAGAGTTTAAAGTCATGGATATTGCCAAGACTCGCAGAATTGCCATTTGCACCAGAGCTTAAAGTATTGGCTATTGCCAAGACTTGCAGAGACTTTCTCTGCAAGTTGCCCATTACACTAGAGCTTAAATGGTTGGCAATAATAAAGACTTGTAGAGACTTTATCTGCAAGGTGTCCTTTGCACCAGAGCTTAAAGTCTTGGCCATAGCTAACTTGCAAAGAATTTCTCTGCAAGCTGCCCTTGCACAAGAGCTTAAAGTCTTAGCCATAAAGTCTTGACCATAGCCAAGATTGCAGAGACTTTCTCTGCAAGTTTACCCATTGCACCAGAGCTTAAAGTCTTGGCCATAGTCAAGACTTGTAGAGACTTTTTCTGTAGTTTGCCCATTGCACTAGAGCTTAAAGTCTTGGTAATAGCCAAGAAGTCTATGTCAGGTGCCCATTGTAAAACAGAAGAAGAAGTGCTTTAGCTTTTTCTTCTTCTGTTATGGAGGCGTTTCATAACAGAATTATGGATGAAATTATTGAGAATTGTGGTCATATATGAGTGGCTTTACATAATTTTTCGTGATGGATTTTTAATATATAATTTTTGGACGAGTGATTTTTTTAATTATTTTTTATTGATGTATTTTGATAATCATCTTGTCAAAAGTAAGTAATTAACACCCAAATATAAAAAAATAATAATAATAATAAAAAATCTTCGTATCCTTTTTCGTAATTTGACACTCAAAATTACTTTCAATAAGATTGGCCAAATACAACATGCTTATAAAATACAGAAAAACACACTTTTCTATTGAATATCTCAAACACAAACTGCTTATTCTTTAAAAATACTTCCTTGAAAAGTACTTTCGAACTTTTGTTCAAAATAAGCAGTTATTGACCGCTTGGCCAAAGAGCCCTAAATCCAACAGCCTGTTTGTCCAAGCTTCTGGGAAGCCAAAAGTGTTTATTTTTCTCAGAAAGTGCTTATTTTGAAAATTTAGGGTGTTTGGCCAAGCTTATAAGGGAGAAATAAATGCTTTTGAATGGAAGCAGAAGCTATTTTTCTCGATCTTTTTGCAGAAATATGACACCATAAGCAATGGATTACTTTTTTGTCCGGGCTTAACAGGGTTTCAAAAATGCCCCCATTAAGTTAAATGAAAAAAATCTGGACAGAAATACCCTGGTCAATCTCTTGGCACAGGGCCAAGACTTGTCCTTTGACACCTTTCTATTTGCCAACACTTGCCTCTTGAGCCCATTAAATCTCACATTCTCTAAAAAAAAGTGTTGCTCGAGAAACACTTGGTCGTAAGTGTTGGCAAAAGGTAGCACTTGCCCCTTCCAATCTCTTCGTGCATTCTCCCCAGATAACTTGAAGTGTTAGCAAGGCAACATTTGCCCTTGACCTCTTTCTTAAAAGGCAGCACTTGCAAATTGGTGCCTTGAACTCTTGGCCCCGTTCCAACATAAGGGTACAAAAACAACGAAAACAACAACAACAACAACAACAACAACAACAACAACAACAACAACAACAACAACAACAACAACAACAACAACAGCAACAACAACAAAAAAAAAAAACCCAGCGTAATCCCACAAATGGGGTCTGGGGACAGTGAGATTTACGCAAACCTTAACCCCCACCAAGGTGGAGAGACATTTTTCGAAAAATCCTCGGCTTGAGAGAAACAATTTGTAAACATGCACAATAAGAGACAACAAAATGAAAACATAATAGCAGCTACTAACACAAAAATAAGCGCGCAATACCGAAAAGGAATAAAGATAGAAACAGCAAATATATATGAATCATACTCATGCCAATATGAATCCTTGACCTCCATACTTTCCTATCTAAGGTCACGTCCTCTGTGATCTGGAGGTGAGCCATATCCTTTCTAATTACCTCGTCACAATTCTTCTTCGGTCTACCTCTGCCCCTCCGTAGACTTAGCACAGCCAACCCCTCGCATCTCCTCACTGGGGCATCTGTGCTCCTCCTCTTCACATGTCCAAACCATCGTAGCCTTGCTTCGCGCATCTTATCTACTATTGATGCCACGTCCACCTTATCACGAATGACCTCATTCTTAATCTTATCCATCCTAGTATGTCCATACATCTATCTCAGCATCCTCATCTCTACTACACTTATCTTCTGAATATGCGTGTTCTTGACGGGCCAACACTCCACCCCGTACAACAACGCTGGTCTAATGACCACTCTAAGAGCTTCTGTGCCAACATAAGGGTATTTTGCTAAAATATTGTTAAACAGGGCAAACTTGCAAAAACTACTCGTGAAATTGTTTGATCTTTTTTATTGTGGGAAAGAAGCTAAAAAAAAAAGGTGGTTTCTCCTAAAAGCGAAAGCAGAAATTGTTTTTTGTTTTTTTTTTTAATTACAAAAATATTCTTACCAAAAATATATATTTAAGAAATTACCCATATTTATTTAATCTAAAGATTATCTATAAATAGCACCTCCTTATTTTTTTTCCTTGTCTTTACTCATAATTTAACACTCGAAAGCACTTTTTGAAAAATTTGGTCAAACATAAATTATTACTCATCTATTGACAAAAATGCTTCACAAATGAATTGGCCAAACACAAACTGCTACTCTCCAAAAATACTTTTTACTAAAAGCATTTTGAAAAAAATCACTTCCCAAAATAAGCAGTTTTTAGAAGTTTGGCCAAGCACACTCTAAGTTCATGTATCTTTAATACTTACTTAATATTTGTAAACTATATAAATAATTGAAAGAAATATTTAAAAATGTGTAAAAATTATTGAAGTTATAAATGAATCCATTGATTCCTAAACTCAAAATTTTCGGACTTACTATTCCTAGTTACTATATGAACATGTTGCATTGGTCAGCTAAGATGTTTCAAGCAGTAACATTACAGTCTCAAATTGAAGACAGGACTTTCATATTTAGCACATATTCTGTTCTTTCAATGTGCGACTATAATTAAAAACAAATTTCCAATATTTGTTAAGATACGCAATATCATTTATTCCCAATTTTAGTACTCTTATTGCTACTCCAAGAAACATATAAACATTAACTACCCATTTTTAGCAAAAAATATGACATAATTTTATTTTATATGGACAACACCGATTAATTGAGATATGAACTCATGTTAGTATGTCTTAGGTTGTAGACTTTCTTGGATTCTATTAGCTCTTTTTGCTATTCCAATATACTAGTAGAAAACATAGAGAATTTTTACTAGTTACTACTACTTTTTTGTTTAGTATAAGGTTGACGTGAGATGAATCTAAATGATTAAGTATATTAAATGAGAATTCATAGTAAATTGCAAATTATTTAAGATTAATGAAGGCGTAATAATTACTTTGATGTACTTTACACAAATCTTCTTATGCTATCAAAGGTAGGTTTATTTAATGAAAGTATCAAAACTTTAAATGGCATGAAAAGGAGGGTATAATTTCTTGGGGTAGGAACTAGGAAGGCATGTCAAGGAAATTAAGGAAGGTGTGGGCCTAAGAATAATGGACATTTCATGTTCATATATAATTGAGCCATGGTCAATACCTACCGATCATCAAGCACCGGCCTTACCCCACTACTGCCCACCCCATTGCTATATTAGTAATATACATCCACACATTACTTTTACTAATTATTCTGGTGCACATTATCAAGTGCATATGTATTAGTACTTTCAAAATATTCACAAATGTAATTAAATAATTAAAATACTATTTATGGAAGCTTGTATCACTGTTACAATACAATTGATACTATACGTAAAACAATAGAAAATATGAAAAGGTAAAACCTTATATTGTTGCACGCAGACTTTTCTAATTTAATCATAGTTATACAACACTTATTTTCACTGTTAAATAAATTAATTAATTAATATAAATCTGCATAATTTAAATAAACACATAATGCGAATAAGTATTTATCAAAAATGCTTAACATAACATCTTGATTTTTGCCTGTGTCGAAACTACTGTAATGCAAGTGAGCATCCAAATTGGAACAAAGTTTTAGTACTTTTTAGTAGCTGACAACTTTTTTCGCTCAAATCATAAAATCGGAGAAACTCATTTATCGGATCGGAAGTTATAAGCTTATTCACATTAGATCGTTACACAAGCTAAAGTGTCTGTAATATGTTAACAAACACACTAATCTTTCTTAACAATGATTAGTTAATACTTCCTCCGATCCATATTATTTGATGTTTTGGGAGTTTTTACGGATATTAAGAAAATCACCTTTTTAACACTAATTAGCGATGTAATTGACTATATTAACCCTTATTCAAACTATTATTACTTATTATTTTGTTTAAAGTCATTTATTAGCAAGGATCACGACATTGTAAAATTCCGTCTTGATTTCCGAAAAAATCAAATATTGTGGACCAAAAAAAAGAAGCTAAAACATCAAATAAAGTGGATCAGATGGAGTATATAATTTCATCTATTAAATCATTTAGTATATAATTTCATCTATTAAATCATTTAATCATGATATATTGGTTTGGTGTCCAGGCAAGTATTACCCTACACCCAATGCCTGCCTACCTGACATAGAACTTCTCTGCTACCTGATATTGGGTGCAGCATAAGCCCCAAACATATATTAATATTATTGATATAAATATTTTTTAACAATATAAATCATACAAAATGATAAAATTACGTAGAAATTCTAAAATTAAAATATTATGTAAGGTTAAGTGTAAAAAATTTATGTTTGACTAAGAAATACAAAATAAGTTATAGAATTTAATTGGCAAGTTGTAGGCTCCAAAACTCGCCCAGCACCTAAGCTTATGCCCAAATACTCCCCAAAATTGTGGGCTTTTATACGCCTTGTCTCGATGGTCATCCCGAAAACACCTTTTAGAATACTAATTGCAAGAAATTTGAAGTAGTACACGATATATCAGCTACACCTAATTATACAAAGTTGAAAACAAACAACTTTAAACAGAAGAAGAAATAAACAAAACAAGCTAAACAACAAAGATAATTTAGCCCTTAATCATACTTCTGATTGCTAATCATTAACATTCAAAATAAAGCTTTACAAGCTATTCAATATTCCATCATCATCATTACCATCCTTCAACCTCCTCCCCTTTATCTCCCATCTTTAATCCCATTTTCCCATATTACAATCATTACCCTTCCAACACTTAATTACATAACCATATGTTACACAAGTCCTAGTAAAATAAAATAAATTAAAAAGGAGAACAGAAATTATTCGCATATTTCTTCTAATTTTCTCAAATTTCAGAATTTTTCATTTCTCCATGTCCAAAAAATTCATGGAAGAAATTGAAAATCCCAAAACTTGAGAATTTAGTAGCGAATATTAAAAAAAGATAAATAATAATAATAATATTAATATAGTCAACTTAAACTAATTAGAGACTGATGATTCATATATATATAATCAATCCCCCCCAAACTAGTTTAGAATAAAAAGATAAACCGGGCCAAACATGGATCGGGTCGGGTCAACTATTCAAGTCGGAGCAACCGCCTTAAATCTCTGGTAGCAGAATCATCAAAAGACTTTTTGTTAAAAAAAGAAGGTAAAGGAACTGATCTCGGCGACGGTGAATTTGAAAACGCTGCTGATCCGGCGTACATATCAGCGGGTGAAAACCCGACCCGGATTTGCTTCGGAGACATGTCGGGTTGATCCGGACCCGAAGTTTTCACCTCCTTTCTGATTTTTGGGTTAAGAGAGTCCAACGACTCCCCCCTTCTCAAAATCGTCACGTGACCCGTCACGTGCCTGGCATCGGTCGCCGGAATAACTTTTCCGGCGGTTTCGGTAACTGATCTCCTCGAAATCAACGGCTCAGATTGATTCTGATTTTTGTAGTTGTTTGACTTTTTCTTCTCTGTTTTGACCACCGGCTTGCGGTTGTTATAATACCCATTTCCGTTTCTCCGGCGATGAAAAACCGCCGCTGACGACGGTGGTTCTCTGAATCTTTCAATCAAACAATTTTGTGGCCGTAAAACTTCTGTTCCCATATTTTTAATAAATAGAAATCAAATCTTTACAAATAAATACCCAGAAAAGGAAAGAATAAATATTCTAAGGTTGTTAAAAAATGGAAATAAAGAACAAAAAATGGTTCTTCTTCCTGGGTTTTGTGATACCTTATGGGAAAACAAAGAGAGAAAATTTTCTCTCTTTTTGTTGTATATTTTGTGCTATGTAATTGAGAGAAATTTTTTTTTCAATGTGAAATGAGAAGGGAAGATATGGAGATTTATATAACTAAAGGAGGTGAAGAAAAGGAAAAGCTGATGTAGATAATTTAGAAAAATTTTCATTTTTAGTCCCTGAGATATTAAGAAATTCTGATTTTAAGTCCCTAAGTTTTTATAATTAGTTGAAATTTGCACTCTTTATCTTTCTACTTTTGAGGTATTAATTTTTTTTTTTTTTTTTGTATAGTAAAAATGATTAAGAGCCCGTTTGGGTGAGCTTAAAATATAAGTTTATTACTCCCTCTGTTTCAGAATGGATGAACCTTTTTGCTTTTCGAGAGTCAAACTGGATGAACTTTGACCAACAATTTAAGATGATTTTTTTCATCATATTAATATGTGAAGAGTTGCATGCTATAGTACTTTTCGTATAGTTTTTTAATATGCAAATTTTTATTTAAAAATATTAATTTAATATAGTTTAATTTAGATTCAAAGATTAGTCAAATTGACTTTCAAAAAGTGAAAGGGTTCATCCTTTTTGAAACGGAAGGAGTAGTAAATATTTGGTAACTTAAAAATTGATGGGCTTATAAGCCTTTAAGTGACTTATAAATCACTTTTGACTTATAAGCTACTTATAAGCCCAGCCAAACAGGCTCTAAATAAAGAACTTATCTGAAAAATAAATTGACGTCGTTAGGCGAATGTGTATCAACCTAGATTATCAAATCTTCTTCATGATTGTGTAATGGATTTGCTAGAACATTGGCATACTAATTTATTGTACCTCTAAATATTTTTAATTATATTCTTGTTGAGATTCAACAAATATCTACAGTCTGCAATAGTAAGGCTAAATAGATTATTCTGTATGTTTTCTTTATTAATAAGTTTGGCGATAGATTATTTATTTTTACTTTAACTATTTCATAAGAATGTAAAGTATGTTTCATCTTACTTGAGTATCTCAAAAGCCACTTGCCTTGATCATTCTACGAATTCTTCCAAAAGCATCATTTTTTGTTGGGTCTTTACGCTGCCATCTAATTCTTTATGCAAAATTATACGATCATATTATAATTAGTATTAACTTTAACATCATTAATTTTGTGTTATGTTAAATTTGTATAATTACTCCGTACGTCTGTATAAGATGGTAATACAATTCTAAAAATATAATCGGAGTGTATCTTATTTCCTATATAAAGAGAGAAACACATGTTAATTATGTAAAGTTAAATGTGCTTAATTATATAGTAGCAGGACCAACATGACATTACAAAAATTGAGGGACCAAAGTGTTATTATGTATCTGTGTTAGACAGTACTACTAGTGTTTAATAATTTAAATATATGGTGGTTTCCCAGGTACTTACTATTTCTCTATGAGAGGCACGTGAATAACACGCGATTCAAGGGAAAGTTTGGTTGGGCCGTCTAGTTTGATTTCACATTTTTATGAGTGGCTGACCAAAAGACTGGGTCATTCACGTGTGGGGTCCACATTTTATAATTTTGATTTCGTTTTAACGGCGACTTGTACAATCTGTTAGTCTAGCTTTGTCGTTTTGGGATCATGATTGTGACGGCGTTAAGTATTTGACGGTGAGATGTTTTGTCCTGTTAATAGGGGAATTATTTGAGGGGACCATGTGTTTGATTGTGGGCGTGGCTTCTTCATGTCTCTTTCCTTTTCTACTACACAGTGGACTACTAACTTTTTAGTTAATTTTTTTAGAAGTGAATTGGATTGGTTTTCTTGATTATATCTTCCACGTCACTTAAAGTAAATTATAATATTTGGTCTCTGAATGTTGGACTTAAAATTTCAAATGGTCACCAAAGTCACTTTGCTTTGGTTGGTTGGTCTCAAAAAGATCACTCAATTTAAAAAAAATATCTTCAAAAGTAATTCTTGCCGGTTTTTTGCACCATCACCACCTAAAATCTGACGTGGCTTTATAATATTTTTATATAACCAAGGTCTCACTTTCTTTGCAATGTAGGACTTTTTTATTAGTTACTTACTAGTTTTCTGACAAGTATAATGCACGTGTACAGGGGCGAAACTACATTGATGCTAGGGGTATCACGGGACACTGCTCCGTCAAAAATTTTTACTAGGTATTTATATATATTTTTTATGAAAATATCATAATAATATGTATAGAAATATATATTGTGACACTACTTGATCATATAAAGGGTTAGTGGTCTGGTGGTTTAGCACTCAGCATTGAGCATTAATGTCCTTGGTTCGAATCTCGTGTTAGACTCAAAATTTTGTTTTAAATCTTCAAATTTTTAATATCTAATCAAATGATACTAGTTGTTTCATTTATTCATTTTTTAAATGTGACACTGCTGGCAAAAAATCCTGCGTACGCCATTGCACGTGTATTCCTAATAACTAGTATAAAAACTATAAATATTGTGTAATAAACGTGTATCGTTGCTAGTAAATTAAAGGAAAAAATATAAATTAAAAGTACTGATATATCAAATTCTTTCCGTTCAATATTTTTTGTTATCGTAATACATAATCATACTAAACATTACTATTGTACAAAGGCCAGTAATTAATATTTGAACGATTATAATCATGCAAATTTTATAATATATCAAGTTTGAAGGTCAAATAGTTGTTTGCCGTACTCCTAATTTCTAGTGCATAATAACAATTTGTCATTAGCACAAGAAAACAAAAACCAAGAAAAGGTATTGATATCAAGTGAAATAATTGATATTATAAAACTTGCATGATTAAAATTGTTCAAATATTAATTACTGGCCTTCGTACAATAGTAATGTTTAATTAATATAATTATGTATTGCGAAAATAAAAAATATCAATTGTAAAAGATTCAATATATCAGTACTTTTAATTTATATTTTTTTCCTTTAATTTACTAGCAATTATACACGCTTATTACTAAATTTTTATAATTTTTGTACTAGTTATTAGGAATATAAGTATATTGCATTTGTCAGAGAACTAGTAAGTAATTATTAAAAAAGTCCTACATGGCAAAGAAAGTGGGACCTACGGTTATATAAAAAAAAATTTAAATTCACGTCAGATTTTCGGTAGGTGACGGTGCAAAAAACCTGTAAGAATTACTTTTGGAGATATTTTCCCTAAGTTGAGTGACTTTTTTGGGACCAACTAAAGCAAAATGACTTTGGTGGTTAATTTCCTAAAGTTGAGTGACCATTTGAGATTTTAACTCCTGAATGTTGTCATTTATGAGATGTTGGTCTTCTTATCTCTGCTGTTCAAAAGTTTTATTTCTTCAAGTATAAAATTGGCTAAATACATCGCCAGCCCCTTGAACTTGATACTATATTTTACTTAGACACTCTAACTAAGGCCCTTCCCAGTTAAGCACCTGCACCTTTTTTAAGAGTGTCCATTTAGACACTTTCCGCCCACTTTTATGAAAAATCCATACACGTGTTTGCACACAAGTCCTACATGAATATGAATAAGTAATCCATTTATAATCTGTCACGTGTCATAATTGGACACATCATATGGCACAAATACATCCAAATGATAAATTAATTACTCGACCCGCTTCAAAAATTGACCTAATCTCCTAATAAGGTAACCCGTTCGTGTGGGAGTTTTGGGGGAAAATAGTTGTGGGTTACCTTATTAGGAGATCGGGTCAACTATTGAAGCGGGTCGGATAATTAATTTAACACTTGGATGTATTGTGTGTAATATGATATATCCAATTATGACATGTAGCGGATTATAAATGAATCACTTATCTACGTAGGACTCGTGTGCAAATACGCGCATGAGTTTTTCATCAAAGTGGGCGGAAAGTATCTAAATGGATACTCTTAAAAAAGGTTCAAGTGCTTAACTGGGAAGGATCTTAGTTGGAGTGTTTAAGTGAAATATAGTGTCAAATTCAAGTGATCGGCAATGTATTTGGCCTATTAAATTTGTTTTACCTTACCAATAATCACTTAAAAAATAATTTTCAACTTAGAGAGTTTTAAGAAAGATAAATAGCCGCAACTTGAGTGCCGAATTTGTTAAATAAGCCTCAAAATCATTTTTTCACAAAGTAGGAAATTGGCAGTAATTTAATAGTAACAGTGTCAAGTTGCTAGTGTATTAAATTAATACTTTGTGGCTATTGATAATAGTATGTATGGCGCATAATAAAGATTTTTACACTCATATACAATCTTACAACTTTTTATTATAAAAAAATAGCAATATTACTAATATTTACAAAGTGCAGTAATATTCAAGTTACACTTATATACAAGTTGCTAGAAACAACTACGAAAAGAAATTCTAACCTCCATTTCTCATCCCTTCCCCTACTGCCCTCTGTCGTCCTCTGTTTTAAAAGGCAGTTTTGGGACTCACCCCGGGGCGGGGCACTTGCAAAAGGCCCTGAGACTCTCGGCCGGGGCATAGATTTGTGAGGCTTACGCCTCAAGCGCCCGACGGTGCGCCCAGAGCACGCCCAACGGTCAACGCTTGGGACTCGCCTTAAGATTGTTCATCCTCAATTTTCTTTAAAAATAAAGTTATATTCATCGAAATTCAGAAATTGAATGTAGCTCAATTAACGAGGCATAATATTGCATGTATTATAATTTAGAATATCATGAGAGTGAATATCATATGTATACTAAATCTGAAAATGTGTAGTCGATATTTATATCGTCACTTGTTATTAGTCTTCATATCTTATTTCTGTCACTGAAATTGTTAGACTTCAATTATTTTACAATTTAGAAGTAATATTATATATATCAATGAAGAGTAATGTTTTGAATTATAATAGTAATAAATTATATTTTTTATTCACTTTTTATAGTAACAAATTTTTATTTGTAATTGTTTGAAAGTTACGGCCTTATAGTTTATTTGTATCTCATAAAAACTGTAATATTATTCAATTTCTTACAATTGTAAAAAAAGGTTAGATCTTTTGTTTCTATAATTTTTTTTAACCTTTTTAAGTATTTTCTATATTTTTTTGCCCCATTATGTTATTTTATTAATTTTAAATTAATTAAAAAATAAGATGCATGGGGCTTTCGCCCCATGTCTCGGAACTTATGCCTAGTCCCATTGTAAGTAAAACGCCTTGCCTTATGCCCCCGTCTTTTAAAACATTGCTGCTGTCTGCTGCCCCTCTGTTGTCGTCGATTTGCAGAAATAGTCAAAATAGTGCAGAAAAGTACAAATATACAGAAACACATAATAATGCATAAACAATAAAAATAGTGTAGATACAAGCAGAAACAGTGTAATAAAGTGCATAAAGTGTGTAGAAGTTGCGCAGAAACAATGTAGACACATTGAAATAGTGTAGAAACGCAGAAAAATAGCGTAAAAACGCAGAAACAGAAAAGAAACATTATAGAAAAAGTACAAAAACAGTACTGCATAAGATAGTGTAAAACACATAAGTAGTGCAAAAATAATACAAAAATTGTGTTTGTAGAAAATGAAACGGTAGAAATAATATAGATACATGGAGAAATATTATGAAAACGGTGCAAAAACAGTTAAAATGATGTCGAACATCGAGATATAGAGAAAATATAACAAAATATAAATATAAAAAAATACCAGATTTGGCTAGAAAAGAATCAAATATGACAAGAAAACATCATATCTTGCTAAAAAAATATCAGATTTGGCCAGAAAATACCAAATTTTCGTCAAAAGACACCATATTTGAACGAAAAACTCTAAACACATACGGAAGAATACCAAATCTTAATCGAAAGACATCCAAATGAATGAAACACGCCAAATCATACGTAATTTTTGTAACAAATTCAATTTCTTACCGATCTGGCCAGATTCTCGTAGTTCTCTTACTCCTTGGTTTGTATTTATTCATTTTTGCTTTTCCTTTTGCTAAATATGTATTTTTGAAATGAATTTTCCTTGGTGACGCCTCTGCTCCATTCCTACGGTGGGATTGTGAGGGGAAAGATATTAGAGGGGTTGTTGTGGAGAGAGAGAGAGAGAGAGAGAGAGAGAGAGAGAGAGAGAGAGAGAGAGAGAGAGAGAGAGAGAGAGAGAGAGAGAGAGAGAGAGAGAGAGAGAGAGAGAGAGAGAGAGAGAGAGAGAGAGAGAGAGAGAGAGCCCGCGAGTATGTGTCTATGTCTGTGTGAAGAAGGATAAAGTGAGAGAAGTAGTCTAGGGATTTTGCTATATTTTATGTTTAGGGTTTTTGTCTACCGAAAACAGCTTCTCCACCTCGGCGGGAGTAAGGTCTGCGTATATCTCACTCTCTCCAGACTTCACTTGTCGGATATCACTGAAAATGTTGTTGTTGTTGTTTGTAATTAGGTCCTCAATTCCTCTATATTTTGTAATTAGGATACGATGTGTATATATTTTATAAAAAATGTCTCCAAATTGTACGTTTGTGTACTTCTCTCACCATTTTAATAGGTAGTAACTTAAATGCAAAATAGCCAACTCGATAATGAGTGAGTTTCTAGTTATGAATAACGTAGTAGCTTCACTAACCCAAATGTAGCCTTACTAACATTTATGTAAAATCAATTGAGTTGATAAAGAGTTTGTCTCACTTTTTCTATACGTGATTATAAAAATATCCACTTGCATAATTACTTTTACAATTTATAAATCAAGCCAATAATCTAATGCCACTATTAGAATGTCTAAGATAATTAAATAATAATGATCTGATAATGACAGCTATCTAGTAGGCCATAGTCTGAATAGAACCTCCACATTTTCTATTAGAGGCTAATATTCGCTTAGATCTTACCAAGTGGAATTTTTGTACCTGAATTTTCTATATGACCAATTAGAATAAAGAAAAAGAGATTATTTATCCTAATAATTACCATTCCAAAAAGAATGGTGAAATTTGAAGCAGTAGGGTTTACTTTTTTTTTTTTTTTTTGGTATGAATTTGGAACATTAGTTTCTTTAAGATTTATATTTACAAGTTACATAAAAATACTAGCGATACAATATCTTATGGTTATAAACACTCTAAAAGAATGTCTCTTCGTACTACTCCGCCAAACCAAAAAAAGGAAACAACAAATAGAGAAACAATTTGATTTTTCAAATTGTAATAGCATGATTTATGACATATTATATATATAGTGCCTGTCTAGACCAAAATTTGATTCTTTTTTCAAATAATAAGGTCAATTAATTTTGCAAAATTTGTATCATATACCCACAGTTAGTTTTTAGAAACGTATTTAATTTTAAGCCAAAGTGGGAAGCCTGAAGCAAAGAACAAGTCTATCTTTAGTAATATCAAACTCAAAAAAAAAAAAAAAAAAAATACAAAGTCACTTTAGTTTGGCTTGAGAGTGATTCAAATAAGCTTTATGAGCTTCATAAAAATAATATAAATTCTCTTAAAAAGATAGATCCTCTAAATATCATGCCTACCACTTCATGATTAAAAATATATGTCTATTACTTCTACTTTTGAATTATTGATAAGAAGCACAAACTTTATGCTTTGTGATGAGAGGTGGACTTATAACATGTTTGGCCAAGCTAATGGAAAGCCAAAAGCATTTTGTTTTTTCCAGAAAAAACACTTTTGAGGAAATTTGATCTGTTTGGCCAATAAAAAAAAGTACTTTTGAGGAGAAGCAGAAACAGTTTTTCTGCTGTTGGGGAGAAATTATAAATTTCTGCTTCTTCGCCGAAGCAGAAGCAGAAGCAGTTTATTAATTTTTCAAGACAAAAATATCCTTACCAAAATTATTTATTTACCATATAATTTCTTATTAGTTTAACCAATATAGCTTTCAGATATAAATAAAACTTTGTTCTCCACTTCTCTCTTTTAGTTTAACTTTATTCATATTGATTAAATATACAAGTATATATTTTTATTTTATATTTTAAATTTAAACTAAATGCAAATAAAAAATTAAATTAGGCCTTTTATACCAAATATTAAAATCTTTTCCATGGTTTAAATAATATGAGTCACAAAATGAATTCTAATACTGTTTTTTTTCGTAATTTGACACCCAAAAGTACTTTTCCTAAAGATTATCCAAATATTTATTCAAAAAAATACTTCTAAAATGAGTTTGCCAAACACAAACTGCCTGTTTTCTAAAAGTACTTATTTAAAAAGTATTTTTGATAAAAATACTTTTCAAAATAAGCAGTTTTTGGCAGCTTGGCCAAACAGGCTCTTAGCCTAACTTTATAGGTTCCCGATACCTGTAACATCAGATAATACTATAGATGAGTATACCTTCAAAACTTACTATATTTAATATATTTTACTGACATATATATGGTTAATTAGTGGTGCCTTTGCCGCGTTAGAGTCCTGGATTCACATTGTGATTCATAAACTTTATTCTATTTATGAATAAAATATGATTCCAAATTATTTTCTCTTAAATCAATGAGGATATAGATAGTATTGTTGAACCGCACAAACTTTAGACCTTGAACAGATAAGTCCCTAATAATTTTCACCTATAAAGATGAGAAACATAAGAAAATGATGAACTCATTTGACTTTGCACGGAGTATAATAAAAAAATAAATTGAAATTTATGGTCTAAAATAAGTCATAGACATTTGTGTGGATACAAATCATTCCAGTAAAGCTAAAAGAAAAAGTTTATTTTAAATTTAGAAAATATAATTCTTTTTTAAACCGACCAAAAAAAATAACTTCATCATTTTCAAAGCGACGCGAGTATTATATAAGGAGCACATCTAGGAAATCTTCAATAGACATGTGGGATCCATTAAATTCTTTGAATTATTGTAAGAAGTGAATTGTAAGGAACCAAACAGGTATGGTTTATATGTCTCCTACCACATATATAAAACAACAAAATAAAAGGGGAGAAGTTTTCATATTTTATAAAGGAAGAAAGAATGATTGAAAGCTCTCCTTCGAGAGCCTCGCTTACAGTAAAAATTTGTTCATATTAGTGGTCTTACCAACCCATCAGCGCAAGCCACATGTCTTTAATATGTATTTTATTACTTAACCAGGTTAAAATGCTAGAGTATGTATTTTCACTTTAAATTTTAATTATTAAGATTAATTTTATTAATCTAATATAAATCCTCTTTCGTTGGGTTCAGTAGCTGCAATTGCAAGGTTAAATGCAGATCTGCATATCCACGGATTATGAGTTGTCTTTTCATTTACTCGATCAGCTGTATCCTACCGCTACACCTGTTCACTACCAAATTCGGTGACATCAGAGTTTCTGAATCCAATTTCATTCCCTGCACGAGCCGTATTTGCTCGTGACTCTTCACGTCCACTCGACGACGCTGTCTCGACTACACGACCCATTCTCATTTCACGGGTCAAATTTCCACCACTTTGGATACCCGATGACTTCATAGAAATATTTTGTGTTATGCCCCGAACGATCACAATTTAGACACTTAACCTATTCCACTTGTTCTTCACACTTCTCCGGGAGAATGTTGCTCTATTCACGGCAAAAGTTACAACTCTCTCCCTGTCGCTCTGTCCCTGAGCTTTACTTCTCACTTGTTCATTCAACAAATCCGTTGAACCCTCTCCGGTCTCTTAATGGTTTCGTCCCCGAAACCTCTCTTCCTTAGAGGCATGCATGACTGTTTGAAACAATCTCGTCCTTTCATCATGAGCTTCATGTCACACGACGACCTCGTCTGCCACAAACCATTTCCTCCGTCGACATAAATACTGGCGACGGCGACACCAGATCCTTCTCGTCGAACGACCATCACTACACTCTTTCTTCACACGTTTATGGATAAGGTTTCACTAGTTCGATCACTTTTGTCGGTCAATAGCGCGGTGGCTCTGATATCTTGATAAAATCAACACAACAAGATACGAATTTTGGGGTGAAGAACTTCTTACTTTTCTCATTTACTATTAATAATGTTTATATACAAGTATAAAATCTAGCTAATGAGTTTGGCCTAATAATAAAACCTAGCTAACTAATTATAACTTAATCCCTAATACCTATACTATTTACATATATGTCATTATTGTTTTTCAAGATTGAATTGGTATGTCGATAGGTGAAGAGAAGTGTAAGCAGCACCGAGTATAAACTATAAAGCCATACAATTGGAGTACACTTTTTTTTTGGTAAAACTGTGAATATTACCATTAACCATCAAAGAGTTTACATACTAAGAGCATTTATAGCCTCGGCATATAAACCTCAGAAAGCACTACAATATACAAGAACCTTAACTAAGTATAACATGTGCATCTAAGTAAGAATTCTAAATTCTATTCACTAAAAAACTACATCTACGTGCTTTTTTGGATCCTTTCAGCATTTCTACTCTCTCTTTTATTTCAGTCTTTATTTGATGTACTCTCTCTCACTCTGTATTGTATGCCCTGTGAAGATTTTCCTATTTCTGGCTAACCAAGTGTGATATATATAAGCTCCATAAATTGCCACCATTGTTTCTTTTTTGAACTTTCCCCGGTGCTTTTTCTGAACCCTGTCAATATACTGTTGAGCTTCAAGTCTTTGTACTCCCTGCCCTACCCAGCTGAGAATGATGCCCCAAACATCTGCAGACCAAGCACATTCTTTGAATAAATGAGAAGCTGTTTCCAGACTATCCTCTCCACACAGTGCACATCCTAAATGCTCACATGCTATGCCCATCTTTCTCATTCTTTCCTTAGTGAGTAGCCTCCCTTGCACAGCCAACCATAGAATGAATCTGTGCTTTGGCATTAAGACTGAGTTCCACACTAAATCCGCGTGTGCTAGCACAGGCTGAACCTCTTTCAAGGCCAAGTAGCTAGCATTCACAGAGTATTTTCCATGTGAAGTCAATATATACTTTCCATTCCTATACCACTGTGCCATAGACAATTTCAGCTTGTGCAACTTCTTCAAATACCAACTACAGCCCACAGGAGGGCTTAGTTCCCAGAAGTTGTTATCCCTTCTCATATATAGTCCATGCACCCATTTTACCCATAGTATGTCTTTCTTCTCAGCTATCAGCCATATTAGTTTCCCCACAGATGCTATATTCCAAGTTTTGCAATCTCTAATGCTTAGCCCCCCCATTCTTCTTTGGCACACACACCTTCTCCCAGGCTACAAGTGCATGCTTCCTTTTCTCTTCTGAGCTCCCCCATAAGTACTCTCTACACTTCCTATCCACAGCCCTGACTACACTCTGAGGTAGCACAAACACAGCCCCCCAGAAGTTATGCATAGCAAACAATACATAATTGATTACCTGCAATCTCCCTGCATATGATAGGTGCCTTGCTGCAGCAGCTGTAATTTTGTTTGTGATCTTCTCCACCAGCTGGTAACATTCTATCTTGGTCCACTTTTTAGGGGATAGAGGCATGCCTAGGTATCTTATTGGAAAAGTACCTTCAGCAAATCCAGTAATCTCTAGTAGTCTATCTTTCAATCTCTCATAATTCCCTGCAAGGAAAATATTAGATTTCTCCATGTTTGCCACCAGTCCAGTTACATTAGTGAAATGCTCAATCCCTTCCATCACTCTTTTGATTGACTATTCATTTGCTTTGCAGAAGATCATGAGATCATATGCAAAGATAAGGTGAGTAAGCTCAGCTCTCTTGCACATAGGATGAAATCTGAAGTCTTCAAACAGTGTCACTTGCTTCATTGTTCTGGAAAAATACTCCATTGTGAGGACAAAAAGCAGGGGGGAAATGTGATCACCCTGCTTAAGCCTCTTCTCCCTTGCAAATATCCATGGATTACTCCATTCACCTTAACAGAGAACTTGGTAGATGTTATACATGTCATAATCCAGTGTACAAAAGTCTGAGGAAAGCCCATACCATTCAACATCTCCTCCACAAAGTCCCACCTTACCATGTCATATGCTTTCTTCAGATCAATTTTCATCATACACCTTGGAGTATTCTTCCTCTTATAATGTCTGAGTAGATCATGGCATATAAGGACATTATGCACCAATGATCTTTCTTTTACAAAAGCTGCTTGAGTCTCATTTACCAGATAAGGCAAAACTACTTTCAGTCTTGAGCATAGGATCTTAGATATACATTTATGAATGACATTACAACATGAAATAGGTCTAAACTGACTGGAATTCTCAGGGTCCTTCACTTTTGGGATGAGAGTAATTAGTGTAGCATTAAGTTGCCCCAGCAGTTTACCTGTTCTGAAAAATTCCAGCACAACATCAGTTACCTCATTCCCCACTATGCTCCATGCTGATTTATAGAATCCACTCCCATATCCATCTGGTCCAGGACTCTTTGTACTACATATGCTGAATATTGCATCCTTAACCTCTTTTCTGGTTACTGCTTTTAGCATTGTCATCTGTTGTTCAGTGGACAATTTTGGTCCATTACTCAGTATCTCATCTGAAACTGTGTGCCTTGGGCCCCGACATTTACCTAGTAGCCCCTGGTAGTATTTGACAAATATTTGTGCAATCCGTTCTGGTTCATGCTGCATCTGATTCTGCTCATCTCTTAGTTGAAGTATTCCTTGAGCCAGTTTCCTTTATTTCAGTATAGAGAAGAAGTACCTTGGATTGTCATCCCCCATTCTGATCCATTTTGCTTTACTTCTCTGAACCAAGAAACTCTCAGCCAGAAATGAAGAGCTTCTGTGTTTGGCATATAATTCTCTTTCCTCTTGTTGTATCACTACATTCATAGGTTGTTGATGCAGTTCTTTTTGCTTTTTGTATAGTTTCTCCCTGTTTTCCTTTGCTTCATTCAGAATGTTTCTAAAGTATTGGCCATGCAGTTCCTTTAGATGTTTCTTTAAATGCTTCAGTTTATTCACCACCTGGAACATATAACACCCATCAACAGGTACTGACCAGCCCCTTTCCACTACCTCCAGAAATCTGGGATGCTCACTCCACATATTACAGTATTTGAAAGCTGGTTTGACCCTCCTCCTATCTGTTTGCATAGTCACCAGAGCTGGGCAATGATCACTAATGCCTTATGGTAAAAAGGTAGTGTTACACACTGGCACTGTATCCACCCATTCCCTATTTGTAACAACCCAATCAATCTTAGTGAAGACTCTATTGTCCTCTTGTTTGTCACTCCATGTGTACTTACTGCCATTATGTGGTACTTCAATCAGTCCACATCTGTCAATGCATTCATGAAAATCCTGCACTTCTGAATAAACAACTGGATTTCCACCAAGCATGTCCTCCATGTGTAGCACTGCATTAAAGTCCCCTAGGACAATCCATGGGGCTTGCCCATCACTAGCAATCTCCTTTAGGTGATCCCATAGGAGTCTCCTCTCTTCTTTGGTATTGAAACCATACACAAATGTAGCTAGGAAAGTATCTTGCATTGTCTTTGGTGAGACCAAGCAGGTGACTGCCTGAGCTGAGCTTTGTTTCACCTGAATGTCATACAAATCTGGTCTCCAGATTACCATGATTCTACTATTATAATGATGTTCATAGTTTGTGATATATTTCCATCCCTGAAACATCTTTTTTATTATCTTTTCCACCTTATTACACTTTATTTTTGTTTCCACCAACCCAACTAGTCCTATATTCTTATTGTTGCAGAGAAGTATAACCTCCTTCTGCTTATTAAGGCCATTTAGGCTTCTTATATTCCAGCAGAGGAGATTATCCATAGCCTGAGGAAGGATGACAAGGCTTCCCCTCTATGGAACTGATTGAAACAGTCCCCTGGACCATAGCTAATGAAACACCTTCTTTTCCCCCCTCCAAGGCTGCATACTGATTCCCCATAGTCACACTTCCCAACTTCACACTCTTTTGATTTGATTTTGCTACTTTCTCAGTCCTATGTGGGTGAACCCATCCCTCTCCATCTACTCTCTCGGTGCGTCTCCTGTTTGGTGTAACAATTATCTTCCTGTTGCCTTCAATTTGCACCTCTTTTTCAGGCCCATTTCCCTGCTTTTCCCCAACCTGATTGTGCTCATGTCCTTCAGGTACTATCTCCTCTCCCTGCTTATTTTCCTTTTTGTTCTCTTTTCTCTTCCTACAGACCTATAGAGCATGCCCATATTTGTGACAATGTATACATAGAATAGGTTTCCAATCATATGTGATCACTTGCTCTACAACAATTCCTTTTTCATTCCTAAAGTATATCTTCTCTGGTAGCTTGTTGCTCCCAACGCACACGCAAGTATACGCGGTCGACAAGTAATAAAATGATAAGTAGAGTATCGTTCCCACGAGGACTATTCAGACTAACGCTTAACAAACAATTTCTAACTACTATTCAGGGATCTTTTTCCAATAGTGAGAGTTTTTATTAACTAAAGAGCAATAATTAAAATGGTGGAAATTCAGTCCAACAATGGAGCAAACGTTGGTTGTAAACAATATTAAGGAGACGGTCCAGGGTCAGAGTTACAAACAATCCAGCTGAGTTTTCCAATTGATTCCACTTCTCAAATCCCAGATTACTAACTAACAGATTAAATGTGCCCGTGAAAACCTTTCGATTCTTCACAGTCTATGCAGGCTACTCCAATTCCTATATGTCTATGGGTAGAATCACGTGCACGCATTAACGAATTCTGTAATTAGTTAAGCTAGGCGAGCAAGTATATGTCTATCCTACTCACAAATTGGTTCCCCGATGCCCGGGTTCACAATCTAGCCCTACTCTTTCTTATTGCGTTCATAAATTTCCTCTTTCGAGTTCAATCTAAAAACCATAGATAATGCCTAATTATCGGGCCCTGATAATTAAACAAGTGAAATCAAGAAAGAATAAGCAATCCGTTATGAGATTCAATATATGGAATTCAATCTTCAAACATCAACTTTCATGAAATACTCTAATCCTAGAACGTAAGATTTAGCCACGCATACTCACAAACACAAGGCAATGAATTAATGAAATAATGATGAAATAGATTAATAGATGAAAGAATAAGAATTAAACCCTTGTTCAATGAAGTATGGTGCTCTCAAATTTGCTCCAAAGTCTGAACTCTTTTCAAAAACTAAGTAAAAGAGTATTTATAGTATTTACAAAAGCCTAGTAATAAGTTACGCCTAAGCCTAGACGAAATAGGAAGTCCAAAAACGCTCCAGGGGCGCTATAGCTGGCGCCCCGCGCCTCGAAATGCGCACAACTAGGCAGAACCCGTCAAATTCCACGCGCAATAGCCACGCTCCGCGCTGAAAATCGCGCCAGAAGCTGGGCGCCATAGGGGCGCGGCGCGCCAGCCACCGCGCCAAGCTAATTTCGGCCTTTTCTTGCTCCGCAGCTCGCTTCGTGTCATGCCTTCGTGTGCTCGATCCAATCCTAAATCAAATTCCAACCTTTTCTTGCTCGATCATGCTCTTTAAAGCTCCAATTGCACTTCATAACAACCTACAATCATACGACACAAAATCAGTGCAAAATCACATTCATTAACTAGAAAACGTGCGAATAAAGTATCCAAACGTGAGGAAATATTAAGGAATTATAGGCATAAAATGCCAAACATCATAGCTCAGCCCCCAATTCCACTTCAACTAACATTCTCGCAAACTGTAATCCCATCTTCTTCTCTGTGTTTTATCCACCATCATAGGCTTCCCCACTAAGCTTCCTAATTTACTCAGCCCTTTTGGACTCCAGTACTTGAAATCCAATCCAGGCATCCTAATCCACACAGGCACATATTTCAGCTCCTCCCTAGAGAAAACTATGTCAGGGTTCCATACTTTAACAATTAGAGGTTTGTTATCAAAGTGATACACACCCCCTGCACTGCTTCATTCTTCCCTATTATTGTATCAAACCTCACGAGTAGGATTCCATTTTTTAACATACTGATCTTATTAATGTCGTGTTTCCCCCATGTTCTCTGTACGAATCCATTCAGTACTGCAAAAGGTGGATGCGCCCCAAGGATATAGCATACCACAATATTTTGCCAGTACTCAATCTCATTCACAATGTCTTCTAGTTCAATTTCCCCCACATTTTCCCCCCAATTTCCTTCGAGTCGACATATTCTAGCTTAAAACCAGCATTCATGACTTTTGAAATATCAAAATTGTCCCAAACAGTATGTTTTGGTTCAGCTAGCTTACCCGTGTTGTTATGTGAGCTTGCATCTTCTTCCACTTCTTCCGCCCATGATTTCAGCTTCCCAGTATGTGCGCTATGACTTGCTTCTACCCATTCACACAGCCTTGCTTTGCCATTATTTTGTTGCTTTGCCAGCGAGTTTGGTTCTGTTTGTACTTCCTGTTCATCACTCGTTTCCTCACCATTTGATTTTTTATTAGCCTGTTCTTTGTTGTACAATTTCTCTAATGTAGATCTAGTTGCATTTCCCCTTCTAGTGTAAATTTGCGGTTGATTTCTGGTCTGAGTTACTGATTTCGCCTTCTTTCCCATGGTGTGCGCACGTTAGCAGTGTGCACCTAGAGAGAGAAATCAGTTAGCTCATTTTATAATTGGAGTACACTTACTAAAATACCTTTTGAAACTCTTTGACCAGTCGACGGCTCCTATAGAACAGTTAGACTTTCTTTATCAGAAACGACTTAAATGTCATGGAGTAATGATCTCGAGAAATTCTAAAGCGCTTTTGTATAAGTTAACAGAGAGATGTCAATTATATTTCCACTTGCTCCTTCCCTCCTTTTAGTTTTGACTGGGTGCAAGGAGAGCTTGGAAATACATCATAATGTTATGTCATAGTCTAAATAGTTCATGTGCATCTTTCTTGACCAGAAAGAGTGCAACTTCTCATCAAACTTAAGTGTAGCTTTTGCTTTTAAGAATATTCCTTTTGTTGTGTTCTCATAAGATAGGATCACTAAGACCACTACTATGGTTGTATCTGAATATTTAAAATACTTCTATTAGGAAGTCTTTTTTTTTTTTTTAAAAAAAAAATGAAAGTTGATGTGGAAAACTAATGCTGTCATTTGAGAGCTCCAAAAGTGCAAGGTTGACCAATCAGAAAATATTTGAAAAGGCAAAATATAAAATTTTGTATCCATCAGATACCATTAACACAATTTTCAAAGAGCTTTTACTCCTTGTAGAAGTAGAACTGGGGCTCAAAAAATGTTTGATTCTAAGCCAGCGTTTGGACATAGATTC
The DNA here is from genome assembly GCA_029990575.1 of Petunia axillaris subsp. axillaris. NCBI lineage: Eukaryota > Viridiplantae > Streptophyta > Magnoliopsida > Solanales > Solanaceae > Petunia > Petunia axillaris. Next base: position 168,658,215 of record JARKNS010000008.1, read on the forward strand.
CCAAATATTTTTTGAAAAATATTTTTTTGGGTGAAATTTGATATGAAAATAAAAAAGTGTTTGTACATACTTTTTAGGAAAAAATTTTTTGGCATTGCCATATCCTTGAGCTCTTATGCAAAGCTAGTTTGTACAGTTTTTGATTCAAAAACAACTCAAGACCACTTTTTGAGTTTTTGGGAAAAATTTTGCTTAAATATCATAAACAAATACTTTTTCAACCAAAAATTCCCCCAAAAATTATGTCCAGACGGGAGCTAAATAAAGGGATAACTTATGGTTTATGAAATAGGTGCTTTAAAATTTTACTAGTAATAGAACGAAACTATCTAAAAGAGAAAATTTACTTTGAGAAAACAACAGAATAATTGAAAGAAGAAAGCACATGTTAGTGGACTAGAGAAGTATACCCCGAAAGTAGTTGAATGGAGAATAAAGTATACGAACAAAAGCAGTTGGCATTTTTTTGCCTAAATAGTTTTATATTATTTGTGAAAACCTTACTCTATAATCAGGTGGCTGGGAATGAGTCATCATCTATAAGGATAGAGTGGAACTTGACCACACAATATTTTACTAGTAGGCCAAGGAGCATAATTTCTTCACTTCTATTTAAAGTTCCAAGCTGACTCACCTCCCTACGATATTTCCTTTTTCATAATGATGGTGTTTTACGTTAATTTACTTATACTTTTAACTATATTTTGTCCATTGTCCACCTTACTATATATATCGACTAATTCCATGCATTACTGTTTGGACTGTTTGGGTTGTGGGTCTTTTGAAAATAATTTTTTAATCTCACTCGAGATAGGAGTAAGATTTGAGTTTTTTTTTTTTTTTTTTGCCAAGACTCAACTTCTGGCAACCTACGTGATATGTTGTTGTTGTTGTTGTTGTTGTTGTTGTTGTTGTTGTAAAGTATAGATTGGTTGAAAGAAATCCCACTTCTTAATTAGCTTGTTTCCGAGGTTCTATCGGAAACAACCTCTCTACTTTGGTGAGAGTAAGGTCTGCGTACATCTCACCCTCATGTGGAATAACATTGATTATATTGTTGTTGTAGTTGTCATATTTGAATTTTTTTTTATTTAATAAAATATAACATAATAGCAATAATGAGTAAGTAAATGTGGCTCTTTCTAGGAAAAATTATCATGCACAACCATCTAACCCCTTTAATTTTTTAATATTTTTTTTAAATATTCCTAAATAAATACCCAACCACACCCCCTAACTTTTTGTAGCCGCTCCCTTACTAGGGTTTGTTTCTTCTTCTTCTTCTTCTTCTTCTTCTTCTTCTTCTTCTTCCGACCCTCTTCCCTCCGGTCACTACTGCCTCTAACTTCGTCCGACCACCGCCTGCTGCAGCGAGCTTCAGCACTGTTTGCTTCGCTGCTCGTCTGCTTTGCTGCTTCGTCTCAGATTTGTTGTTGCCCGCCGGAGCTCCGACCATCGCTGCTTCGCTACTCCATCGCTACAAATTTGTTGTTGCTTTGTCGCTGTAGATCTGCTGCTGACTGGAACTGCTGCAGTAGCCCGTTGGAGCTGCTGGCTAGAGCTGCTACTCCGTTGAGCCTTCCTTTTTTCTTCAACTTTTTTTTTGATAGATGGATGCATACACAATCTATTATATTAAAATTTATACAAATTGAATATAACTAAAAAAATTGAGTGTATACATTGTATAATTAATGAATCAGTTTGTATACGTTGTATAATTGGGTGTACACACTATGTATACATGAGGAGACCATTTGTATAAATTGTGACATTGTTTGTGCACGTTGTGTATTAATTTAATGTATATTGGCTACATAAAGTAAGGGCTATTAAAAAAAAAGGAAGAAGTTGGCCGACTGTTTTAATAACTATCCTTTTTTTCTACGGTCTTGGAGGCAGAGTTGGGCTGAAATACAGGGGTAAATTACGGAACTATGATATCTTAGGCATTGGTTTGCCTAAATAACCTCATTTAAAATGGTCTGAAAGAATGATCTTGCCTAACTTAAATAAAAAAATTTCGGACGAAAATATCCCTGAACAAAACATAAAAGGACATGATATCTCCCTTTCCCTTCCTTTAAAATTTTGTGAATTATTTCCAGAAAAAAAGAAGCTTTTGCAACTGATTCAAATACTAATAACTTCAGATTTTCAGAAAAAAGAAGATTCAAAGGTAAATATCTATAATATTATATTGATTATACGTAATTTTTGAATTAAATTTTGTATAATTATGTTATAAATTTGTATAATTTATTTAAATTTAGTATAATAATATATTCGCTAAACCGAGATGTACATTTTGCTGATACCGATCAAAAACTACAGCCGGATATCCAACAATTAACGTTACATTAATCATCTCTAACTGAAAAAAGTTTGTATTACTTCCACTCTGTATTTGATGTAGAATTTACGGATTTGCGATTACTCTTATCTAGTTGCAACGACATTGCTTTCCCCTAAATTAACTTGAAATAACTTGTAGATAATCTCTATAAATTATCATTAACAGGCAACACTTTTCAAGCTCTCATCCATGAGAAAATGTTTTGCGCTGCACTCAGTTTCTTATGGGCAGCACTTGCAGCTGTGCTACAATAATCACTTGAAGAGAACCTCTATATGTGATGCTTATTATGCTGCACTTTTGATCGCATGAAGTGGTGCCTTGTAAGTATTGCATTGTGGGCAGCAGTTGGAGGTTTGATGCAAAGTAGCATGTAGAGTAACTCTACATGTGCTGCCTAATAGACACCACTTTTAATCGCATGAATCGGTGCCTTGTAAGTGTTGTCTTTTGGGTAGCACTTGGAGGTTTGGTGCAAAACAGTGTGTGGAGAAATCTCTATATGTGATGCCTAATAGACAACATTTTAGTTATGTGCAAAATCTTTGCATGCACCTGCTATAACTTGTAGGGAATTCCCTATAAGTTGTGGCTGAAGGCCAAAACTTTAAGTAAAAAAGTAATGAGAAGTTTTTACAACTTGTTGCAAGTCGACCTCCATAGCCTATGCATAGCCCTAAACAAAGCAAAATTTGGATGTTTCTTCTATCTTGTTAATCTATTCACTGAATTCTAAACTCGTGTTTCTATTTTATTGCGTGCAGTATTTGAGTGGATACAAATTGCATCTACATTACTTACAATGGAATATGGAGAGTTATTTTGAAGAGCGACATAGAAAGTCTAAATGACGAAATGAAAAAAATTAGATGTAGAATTTTGAGTTTGAATCACACTGTCCATAAAAGTACTCAAATAAATCAGATAGATAGTGGTTACGGTGACATATAAACGAGGATGACAGACCAAATATCATCGATGAATCTACTCCCTCGGCTTAACCAAATTAATACTTATTTGTCATGTCATTATGTTTTTAATATTATATTTTTATTTTATATATTTTGAAGGACATTTTAAAGAACAATATATTTTCTTTTGTATTTTGATTCAATATGTCTTGGCTCCATTTCTCTCTTAACCCTTTATCATTTTTTTTTTGCTGGAAAGTGTTGATAAATAGGCAACAGTTGCCCGCCAACTCTACCAAATCCTCACAGACAATTGCTTTGAGTTGCTGCTAAGGCAGCACTTGGCTTCTCCCCTCAACAAATTTCCCTAGTCAATTCCATTAAGTTGCTGCCTAGGCAACCCTTATCCTCCACCCTCTCACCAAATTCCCCAAGCCAATACCCTTGAATGCTGCCTATGCAGCACTTAACCCCCACCACTCACAAAATTCTCCCAGCCAATTCTCTTGAAATGCTTGCCTAGGCAGCACTTGACCTCCACCCCTCACCATATTCCCCAAATCAATTGCCTTGAGCTGCTGCCTAGGAAGCAACTCACATCATAAGCTTAAAAAATAAAAACAATAACATTAAAACAAGTCATGACGCACATGACACAAAAACCCGAACATGCACATTCAAGACTAAACCAATCAAACTTTACAAATCACAAGCATTCACATTACATAAATATTTCAATTCCGAGCGAAGCAATATCTGTTACTTACAGACGATTCAGGCAAAAGTTACATATCAAAGAACTATACAAAAAAGTATAATCACAGTCACATCAACTAAGCACAAGCATTCATGTTACAAAAACATCACGCTGTAACAAATCACTCATGTTCATTTATTTTTACAGAAGAGAATGACTTTCCAAGTTCTCCTTCACAAAGAAGAGTAATATGCTTGTTTGTAATCATCTCCTATCTTCTCAGGAGGAGTCTCATATCTATTGACTTTCACCTAGCATGATTACAGCTGCGTAAACTTCATCTTCGAAACATCCTTTAATTTATTATCGAGTCAGCAAACTTAAGCAGATAAGCACCACAATCATACCTGCACAAAATTTAACAGAAGGCTTAATGCAAAAAATAAAATAAAAAAGACAAACAAACAAAAAATAGAATCAACAAAAATAATGTCACACCATAATTAACTCAAACTTAATAGGTAACAAATATCTTTGTACAATCAACAAATACAATATCAACATCACCCAAAAAAATAATACCTATTACTAAACAGTAAGCAAAGTACAGCCTGACAGACAACACTTTCTCTACAAACAGAACTTATGCTTGAATGGTAACAGTTGCTACAACAATAGAAAAATAAAAAATGCAACGACCAACAGAATTTATGCTTGAATGTAATCTCAATTGATACATTGTGGGCAACAATTTCTACAATAAAAAGAAAATAAAATGTAACACCAACACTTTGCTAAAAAATTACATCAACTACGTAATTAATATAATTTTATATAACATATTCAACAATATTAAACAAACATTATCGATTAACAATAAAATTTAATAATTTAGGAAATCAAAAATTATAAAAAGAAAACAAAATGCAACACCAATACCTTACTAAAAATTTACATCAACTACGTAATTAATATAATTTCAAATATGAAATTCAATAATATTAAACAAACTTTATCGATTAACAATAAAATTTAACGAGTCAGGAAACCAAAATTTAGATTATTAATAAAAATCAATAAAAGAAAAAAATAAAACTAAAAAAAGAAGAAGAGAGAAACTAACTCAGATGAAGAACCCTAAGATGAAAAACCTTAACTCATAAGGGAAAGGAAGGGAAGACAGAGAGAGAAGAGAAGGGGGCGCCCCTTAATTAGGGACTTATATTAGTCAGGGGCAAAAGGGTCTTTTTATATGTTTAAAAATAAGTAGGAGACCATTTTGCTAAAATATTTCTAAGTGGGGACAAAAAAATATAGGGACAATTACATTGAGAGACACCCCACTCATGAAAATTATCAAAAAAGACCCCTATTTTGCTACCTTACATGACATAGCACCCCCTCCATTTTTTTTATTTTTTCTTTCACTCCATAGCACCCCTTTATAAAGAAAAAAAATCCTAGCCCCCATTTTTTTCCCTCTTCTCTTACTATCTTTCCCATTTTTCCTCTCTTCTCTCCACCCTAACAAGTCCACCACCGCCCCCCACCCACCACTGTCTCACCTTCACTCCCCCTCCTCCAAGCTGCCGCCGCCGCCGCCACCACCGTCACCATCGCCGTCGCTGCTTCTTCTTTTCTTTTTTCTTTTTTTTTCTTTTTGAATAACAACATTGATTTTCGTTGTATATTCCGATCAAAACTCCGGTGAGGAGTTTATTTATCAAGTTTCTTCTTTTTCTTCACTTTTTTCATAAAAATTCGTTGAGATCTACTAGTTTTTTGTTGCAACTTTTGTGTAATGTTTAAATCTAGTGTTTTTCTTGAATAAAACTGTATAGATCTTGGATTTTTGTTAAGCTTTTGTGTAAAATCTGCTTAGGGCACTGTTTAACATTATTTTTGTGAGTTTATACATTTTTTTAAAAGTTTATACAATTCTGTAAACGTGTATAAAAATGTATAAATCTGTATATGTACGCATTAACAGTGTATAAAATACATTCTATGCATTGTAAATTTTGTATAAAGCTGTATATGCGTGTGAACAATGAATAAAATAGTATAAATTTCAGATTTGTGCACTTTTTATGGATGTTTTGTATAAAACTTATGTTTTTTGTGTATATTTTTGTATTTCTCTTCTTCCATACACATTTTTCTATGTATTTACATGTATAATTTATTATTTTGATAGATTTAGGTGTATAAATTTATCAAAAAATAATTATTTAAACAAATCCACAAATAAAATAAGCAAATCCGGTGAAATTTTTATTTTCCAGCCACCAGCCACCGCCGGCCGGCGGCGGCAGCGGTGGCAGCTCAATTTCTGGTGGTGGGGCAGTGATGGGGGAGGGTGAGGGAGTGATTCCTAGGGTTTTAATTTAAATGGGTGCTATGTTGTGTAAATTTGAAAATAAGGGGGGTGATATTTTGTGTAATGTAAAAATAAATGGGTGCTATGGATGAAATGTGGCCCCTCATTGTAATTTTATTTTGTGGGCTGCCTAGTTTTGAAAATTTCCCTAAAATATAACCAGGGATAAAGGGGTACACTACATGAAATTTTTTGCTTGAGACCTCATTAGCTTTTTGGGTGATTTACATAAAATAGGATACCTTTTGATGCCCCATAGGAAAATTAACCTCTGTAACGGAAGTTTGAGAACAATAGCCTCGTAGAAAGTTTTCGGTGATTACCAAAAGCTTTCCTCTGGCAGTTGCCAACAACTTTTCCTGATGAGGGCTATTTTTATAAAACTATTCTAATAAGGGTCAACATTGTAGTAGTGGCTCCAAAAGTATCTATTTCATGCAAAACTTTCTTTATTGGCGGGAATAGTGGGGGAATTTTGATGCGTAGCCATTTTTGGATGCGTTCAATGAGTTTTATTCACCATTTCAAAATTAATTGAGAAAGGCCAAAAATTCGCGCGCACACTTACGCTCCATTAGCGTTGGAAAACACCCCAGACTAGTCTCGGTATTTTATACTGGGAATTTAAGTTCAGAGGTCCCATTATTTTGTTATGGGACTGAAGCTTTATATATAAAGTCCCATAACAAAATAATGGGGCCTTGAACTAACATGTTCAATGGTCACATTATTTTGTTATGAGACTTTATCCCATAACAAAATAATGAGACCTTGACATAGTTCAAGGTCTCATTATTTTGTTATGGGACTAAAGCTTTATATATAAAATCCCATAACAGAATAATGGGACTTTGAACTAACATGTTCAAAGGTCCAATTTTTTTTCTTATGAGACTAAAGCTTTATAATATAAAGTCTCATAATAAATAAGTGGGCTTTGAACAAGTTTTATTCAAAGCACCAATATTTTATATTGGAGTTAGTTTACTGAAGTTTTATATAAAGTCCCATAATAAAATATTGGGGCTTTGAACAAAAAAACTTGTTCAAAGACCCAGTATTTTATACTGGAACTAGTCCGGAGGTGGCTATTTCTCAGCGAATTTATTTTTGACGGCTACAAATCAATTAGCACGCATCAAACAGGCCCCTACGCAAAAATTTTACGGAATAGTGCACGACTATCCTCTTTCTCCGTAAAATTTTCACCCACAGGCCACTTTTGTCACTGGTATTTAGTTTGAAGCTATTTTTTTTATTGGTCTTACATGAGAGGCCACTTTTTGGAACTTCAATCTTTGTGGGTTGAAGTTCAAACCTTGTGGGTTGAACTTCATGCCTAAATTATGAGGTTTCAACTTCAATCTGTAAGAGCCGAACTTTTAGGTATAGATGCGTAATCCTTGTGGTGGGCTGAAGTTGAACTTCAATCCTTATGGGCTGAACTTGTGTGAAGTTCAACTCAAAAGAATTTAAGTTCTAAAAAATGGCCTCAAATCAAAGACCACGGCCAAAAGTGGCCTTTGTGCACTTCACCCTCTTTCTCCATTACTATTTGGATAACAAAATTTTATAAAAATATACTATTAAGTTTTGACCTAGTGGCGTGAACTTAAGTGACTATGTTTGCAAAGTTTATATGAAGTGATTATGCCTTAAATGACACCTGTCCAACTAGATTGATTTACCGAAATAAGACACTCCAACGTCATTATTTCGAAAATCCTGAAGCGTCACCATAAAAGACTAAAAATTAAGTATTCTCGGCCGCCTAGGCCACTCAGCCAATTTTTTATTTTTATTTTTTTTGGGTGAAAATAGAATATCTCATGAAAACTTTATTATATAAATTAAGGGATTATTATACTACCTAAACAATGGCTAGATCTCTATATAAATTAAGAGATTGTCACATAATATAATGATATCGGCGTAAGGTTTGGCAATAAGTATCTATTACTACCTCCGATCTATTTGAAGGGTTCATCACCAGCTGTAAAGCCAAGAATTTGCAATATACTTTGTTTATCTCCCAGTGACACCCATCCAAAATATATGCAGCTCTTTATAGGATTTGCGACTAGCCTAGATGCTAGAGAAAAACACAGTAAATCACTCATACATCAGTTTTACAGAAATACGATCACCTCTGCAAAATAATAAGAGATCTTTGTTAACCCAAGTTGCACAATATTCAGCTTCCTGCATTTAGGATAGTAGTTGAAGTTTCGTTGATGCTTAAGAGCCTTCAGTTGCGTGCTGATGTACTCCATTGTCATGACAAACAAGAAATGAGAGAGAGGGTCACCCCTGTCTCAGCTCTCTCTTCGCTTGGATCAATCCACACAATGCAAATTAATTAGAAAGATCTCACAATCGCTAAGAATTTTCTTACGTTGGCCATTTCTCTAAGACATTTCTTACGGGGTAGTTCTATGATGAGACGACAAAAGGTGTTCTATTTATGTAAATCACCCAATTAGTTATTGGTGATTCATTGACCATATGTATATGTATCAAGTTTGCTATGCTTAGGTCCATGTGAATCAGATTCTAAATACTCTATTTGTGTTAATTTATGTGGCGCTCACTTTTATTTTTAGTATGTTTTTATTTTAAATTCGTGTCAAGTTAAATTTCACCGCATAAAATGGAGCGGAGGAAATAATGCTTAAGCTAATAAGGAGTTCTTTATTACAACAACTTTCTAAATATCACTGCTTACTCCTACAATATCAAACAAGTTTCGAACTAGACCAAAAAAACATTAAGGAAAAGACAAATCTAATGTAAGTTTAAAAATAAAATAACTAAACATCATTTCTAACCATATAAAAACTGACTTCTATTCTTAGTTAAGTTTGTATGACCTTTTAATCAGTTTTAAAAGATGACAAATATTCCAAATCACCATCCTTCGTTGCCTTGAAACAAAGACACCATTAGTCATAAAGCAAACAACAAAATCTTGCTAGAAAGAAGAGAAGCAAACCACACATGAACATGTCCAAATAAGTCCAAAAAACAACCTTATCCTCCTTAAGCTTCCTCATGTGGACACACTATTTTCCAATAAACAAAGACAAAAAACATAGGAATTGTGATAAAAACAAATTATTACAAACTTTAATATAATATAGTAGTACTAGTATAGAAAAAACTACAGTAAAGTAAAAAAAAATGTTGGGAAATGAATTCGAGCTTCCCGAGGAAGTATTGGAAATACTACCATCGGATCCATTTGAACAACTTGATGTGGCGCGTAAGATCACCTCCATTGCCCTCTCCACCCGCATCTCCGCCTTGGAATCTGAAGCCGCCGCACTCCGCCGCCAGCTGGCGGAGAGGGATGACGTCATCTCCGACCTCCACTCCCAGCTCGAGTACCTCGATTCCTCCCTCTCCGACGCCTCCGATAAGCTTTCACGCTCCGAGGATGAGAAGGTCCGACCCGACCCTGTTTGACTTGTTGTTGGACTATGGGCGTTGACTTTGATTAAATGGTTGAATATTTTTGCAGGAGAATTTGGTGAAAGAGAATGCAATGCTGTCTAATACTGTAAAGAAGCTCAATCGTGATGTTGCTAAGGTATTAATTAACTTATATAACCGTAGTATTTAAGTCGAGAAGGATAAAGGGACTGGTTCATTATCCGCCGAGTTTAGAACCGTGCACTACTACTAAGCTTTAGGCAAATTTTCAGTTATATAAGAATAAAGAAGATTGAAGAGTAATGTATAAAGAGGAAGGCGGAAAAAGGGTGGGAATTGATAAAGTTGACCTATAGGTCACGAGTTCGGTCTTTCCCTGGCCCTGCCTGAAGAGGGATGCTTGTAGTTACCTACATTACATATTGCTATTGTATAGGTCATCGTCTTTGCAAGCTCTCCAAGTATTATGAGATACTACTGTCTATTCAAGTACACTATTTACTTGACTATATCGAAGGAGCTTAGTTCATATACATCACCCCAGTTCACTACCAGTAGCTATTCTGAATAGCCTATTCATGCCTCATTACCCACTATCCTAGTATTTAATGGCTTTTAAAGAAGTCCGATACCAGCATTTATGTTTATTCATATCATATCGCCATTGGACTTGTACGGTCATACTGACTACATAAGTAGTTGGAACTAATGATAATCTTCTCCTTTCTCTATTAGCCTGTGGCACATGCATGCGTGTGTGTGTGTCTGAGTATTATACTCGTTCCGAATCTCTGACGTGATGTATTCGCTATGGTATTAGACTATTTGCTTTTGGATTTATTTGTCGTAAAAGGTTCACTGTCTTGAAATTTACAGTTGGAAGCCTTCAGAAAGACACTTATGAGATCGCTTAATGAGGAAGAAGACAGCCCGGTAAGTCAATAAGGATGTTTCCATCTTCCTGTTGTTTATTAACTGCAAAAAATATCATTTATGGTACTAAAATAAGCTTGTGAGGGTGCTATCCTATTACATGGAGATGGGCTTGAATTTCTGGGTGCTGAAACTTTTTCGGGATGAACAGGAACAATAATTACCTCCTAATCTTGCTATGTCGAGGATGTATCGTCCTCTTTAATAACCCATTGCTTTTGGTGTTTGACAGGCTGGAGCTCCAGATTTTGCTAAAAATGGACAAAACCGATCAGGTATATCTTTTTGGTCATTGCTTGATGTCTACCACGTGATATACTAAGTTTACTTTGTGACATATATTCCAAATTTTACTAAGACAAATATGTTCCAGAGTTTGCTATGTGAAATATGTTTATTAGAGTGGAGTTTCTCTTCTCATGAGAATATATTTACACATGAAGTTGCCTGTTAATGGTTCTAATTTGAGAATGTTCTGTGCATCTTTTGTCATACACAGCGATGTAGTTTAATATACTTGAGTCATTTCCTCTTCCCTGTTCACTTTCTCTTGTTAGCATATGTTTTGGGCACTTGTTTTTCTGTTTGGAGTAAATGGGAGTAAGAGGAAACAAGTAGCTCCGCTAATTCTTTAAATTGAAAAAGTACTTTATCTCCAAGCATTTTAAAGCAAGGTTTCAACATACAAGTATCACTTAACCAAGCTAGTTCAAATTTTTCAGAAGAACCTCCTCAGCAAAGCCAATCAACAGAAAGTGGACATTCACATTCAGAGGATGCTGAGTCAGAAAGTATGCTCCAAAAACCAAATTATTGTATTGTGACATTGGCAATGACCTCTGGGCAAGCAACTTTTATCTATGAAACACTTTACATTGTGTAACTTAACCATAAATTTTCTTTACTGAATGGTTGCAGCTTCTAGGCCTCGCATATCACCTGGCTTGTTGTTGGCATCACAGACTAGCACGCCTCGTCTTACTCCTCCTGGTTCCCCTCCAAGTCTTTCAGCATCTGCGTCTCCTTCAAGATCACCAAGACCACTATCTCCAAGGAGACATTCCGTTTCATTCTCAACAACAAGAGGAATGTTTGATGATAGATCTTCAGTATTTTCTACAACCTCAAGTCAGTATGGCTCAATGTCAGGCCTTGAAACGGGATCACAAACTGGTTTGTACTTCTTCTTGCGAAATCAAATTGGGTTCTTCTCTTTGCTAAATTTTGGCATGCATAAATATCTCTGAAATATGTTCATTCTATTTGAGGGTCTGACTTGAGTTAGTAATGCAAGGATAAAGGACGGCTTTGTAGTCTACCACCTTCTATTGGATGCCATGCAGTTTAAGTACCAACAATTTTACTTTTTTTGATCCATATGTAGTGCATCAATGCATACCCTGTCTCTACTTCCTCCTTAATTTAATTAAAAAACCTTATGTTGTTTTGAGGTCTGACATGAGTGTAACCATTTTCACATGTACTATCTCAGCACGAGCTCGAGTGGATGGGAAAGAGTTCTTCCGACAAGTCAGGTAAGCTATTGCTGCTGAAAGTAAAGTTATGAAACTATTTCTTACTGACTGATCTACTGCATTTCGTTGGACAAAAGTACTTCTATTATCCTAGTGTACCCTGATGGTCTAAAAGAAAGCTCATCTTTACAATTCACTACAGCCCCCTCCGCTTTGGGTCAAAACATTATATCCCAATCTTCTTTTCTTTTTATTTTTTTGATACGAAATGGTTTAAAGGATCTATATGGATTTACTGAGGGAGAAAATAATGCCTAAGCTGAAGATCTCTTGTGCCAAATGTGATTTGGGTATCGATTACCTCTTTAAAGTAAGGCTCTTGTTAGCACCTCCTGGGATATTCACTGATTAAAAAGTTGTCCAAAAACTCGAAGTAGTGTACCAAGGGACTTCTGTCACTAGCTCTTTTCATTCTCCGCTTTAAGGTCGGTGCTCAATGTTTTTCCCATTGTTTCTATAAGCATGTCGGAAACATTTTGATGGTTCACTCAGGAAGTCATTTATTTCGAGGGAAGTACTAAAAGATTATACTCTACAACAGTAAGATGTCTTTATTAGACCTATTAATTCATGTGGAATGAAACTTGATGTTCCATAACTCTGGTAATTATCACAACCTTCTTATGGTCATTAAGGGAGAACCAAATTTGCTGTGTGCTTTGTGATACGCTCTGCTGTTGATCTCTGTATGTTGTAAATGTTTCCCTTTTGAGCTTTTACTTATTTCATTACCATGGATGGCTTGTGTAATCGTAGGAGTCGGCTATCATATGAGCAGTTTGGTGCCTTTCTAACAAATGTTAAGGATTTAAACTCGCACAAACAAACAAAAGAGGTATGTTTTCCCTAAATATCAGATGATCTTATGACATTAACAACTACATATTGCTCTGTACAGATATAGTAACAGTTTATTTGTTTTGGACATTTTTTAGGAAACTTTGCGGAAAGCATCTGAAATTTTTGGTGAAGAAAACAAGGACCTCTTTACCATCTTTGAAGGGTTGATTACTCGTAATGTGCACGGAAATGTCTAAAGCTTGAAATAATGATCTTCCAAAATTGGAGGCTGTTGCATGTATTTTTACTGTAAAGAAAATGAAAACTAAATGTACCATAATTTTGTAATTATGGTTCCACTACGTTGGAGCTTCTTCTTTTGTAACCTATGTGCTGTACCTTGAATTATATCTTCGGTAGCAAAATCAATTTCTTGTACTCCATTTTATTCAACTCAATTATTTTGAGTTTTGAAAATTGAGTAATACTGCAATGTTCCTGTTTGGTGTAACACTTCAGTTCTCATCGAGTCCTCTCACTTCCCTTACTTGGGATTCATCTTCCCTCGAAAGAAAGTTTGAAAAGAAAGAAGAAAAAAACAACCATTTGAAGTTGGACCTTAGAGAATCTGAACCCGAATAGGTAGGTGGCAGATATTTGATAGAATGGTTGAGCCACATGCAAGTTGATTGATACACCAATTTTATGTCCTATTTGGAGTATATATACATACATGACATAAATGATTCTAAAAAACATGCATATATTAAGATATTTTTCTACCTTTAAATCATTTCCTCACTATTAAACTAATTAGTTTATGCACATTGCCAAATAGTAAAATTATCTTTTGAATGCCCTTAATTATTTTACACGTTACGTTCCACAATTTTGGGGGTATAGGTGCATGGCAATGCAAGTTGACAACCGCTATTTTTTCCATTTTCATTTTCCTCATCATCTCCTCTACTTCTCTCTTTCTCTCATTCATTCTGCAACAATTCTCCCATTCTTGGTGTCTCTGGAGGAAGCTCTATTGTGATTTGGTTTATTTGGCTTTTGGGTTCTTTCTGTGAGAAGATCCATGGAAACTATTCTTGAACATTCAGCTAATTCTCCTAATTGGTATTTATTCTTTTTCTCTTTCTCAACTTCACTTTTATGATTATGATGATATTCAATTTGTTGCCTAAATAGGGAATAGGCAGCTCCATTGTTTCTGGCTATTGGTTTTTGTTTTTCATTTTTCTCTGTGTTTGCAAAATGTTGTAGCTAATTAGTATTGTTAACCAGATATAATTGCTAACGGATGTCTTTGTACTGCCACATCCTTATATATATCATGTGATCACATCTGGGGCATTGTATATCTTCTCATATCGACCGATCCCAAATTCAGATGGTCCTGTATATGAATCTTTACATAGAGGATTCATTAAGGAGTAGTTATGATTTTTAGTCACATTGATCATCAGGGGACCGCAACTTTTCTCCTTTATCGGATTATTGTCATGTGAAAAAAATTCATGCAAGGATAATAAAGCTTGAAACACATTGACATTTGATATGTTGGGGTAAACTTAGAAGAAGAAATAATGTTAGCAGTTTGTTTTGACAACAATTGAATATCTAGCCATGACAACTCAACTAGTGATTTTTGTATCGTTTCCTAAATCGGGCTGCAGGTATATCAGATAATATAGTTTTATAACAACTTAGGGGCGTTTTATTTGGATGAAGCTGGCCTATAAAATCTTAATGGAAAATTTGCTTGATTTTCTAAAACTGAATAAGATCAATGCTTTTTAAGAAATGATCTTATTTATATTTATGATTTCCCATATTATGTTAACAGTGAGAATACCTGCAATGCTGATGAAGAAGAGTCAGATGAGGAGCTTTTCAAGATCGGACACAAGCTACTATTTTGTGCTTCCTCCATTTCTCTCACTGCTCAAGGTAAAGATCCTTAAGACACGCATAGTCTCTTCATCATATTATTTTCCCAAGTAGAATTATGTGTGCTTGTATATCCATTTTATCTGTGCCATATTTTAACTTTTTATCATTTTACTAGAGTTGCGAACTCTAAGCATGGGGGAAGATCACATGGATGAGGATTCAACTAGAGAAGTTATCGAGGAGGATAAAGTATATGAGGAGTCGATAAGAGAAGCTTCGGAGGATCAGGCAGAGTCTGAAACAACTACTTCCAAGCCTAGCACTTCTGATTCAGATGGTTGGCAAGGATTCATTAAAAGAATAAAGAAAGGACCGTCCATACATTTGCATACGTTCCATCCTAGCATGCCTACGCTACCTTCACTACCTTCCATAAAGATGCTTTCCAAAAGAAAAAGTAGGAGTGCACGACGGAGCATGCCAATGCTACCTGCTCCTAATCTAGATCCTGATCTGCAATACTGCTTTGAAGCGAACTGGAAGAATTTCTCCCTAGCAGAACTTCAACAAGTTACCAACAAATTTAGCCCTGGTACCAGTTTCTTTATATCTCATGGCTTTCGTCTTTAGTAGATTTTTCATTTTAATAATCTAAGTAGTTGGCTCGGGATGTATCCAGCTTTAAAAGGAAATAGGATATTGAGTGAACTAGTTTGTCTATCTCAAATGGGAAGTGTATATAGTAGTAGTATTTTTGGAATCACATTCACCTAATTTTTTTGTTGTCATTTCCAAAGAAAACTTGATTGGAGAAGGAGGTTATTCTGAGGTATACAAGGGAAAACTCAAGGATGGCCAACCTGTTGCTGTGAAAAGGTTGACCAGAGGAACTCAAGAGGAAATGACAGCTGACTACTTATCTGAGCTGGGAATTCTGGTACATGTCAAACATCCAAATATTGCCAATGTAATTGGCTACGGAGTCGATGGGGGGATGCACCTTGTTCTTCCTTTATCTCCTCATGGGAGCTTAGCTAATATGCTTAGTGGTACATTCACTAATCTTCTTTATATAAAATTATTCCCTTTGTAATTTTTAACTGTATTACTTTATGTGATTATGAATTCACATTTTCAGGTGACAGGGGTAAATTGACTTGGCACATAAGGTACAATATTGCTCTAGGCACTGCAGCAGGCCTTACATATCTTCACGAGGGGTGCCAGAGGAGGATTATCCATAGAGATATCAAGGCTGCTAATGTATTGTTGACAGAAGATTTCGAAGCTCAGGTATTTCTTTGAACCAGTCATCGTGAGTTAGACAATATGTGGTGTTCCTCAGTTGTCTTCACAATTAACATGCAACTGAGTACCTTTTAGTGATTTGACTATCATCTGTCATAATACATATAATACTTACAGTCTCAATCTTATGTGTTTTATTACATGTTGCTGAAGTGAAGTTTTCGTCAAGTTTCCGAGCTCGATCACTTATTACTTTAGGATATAAATTAATGCATACTAATGAGGTGATTTGGGCCTAAAAATTTGGAGTCACAAGTTCTATAAGGAAACTGTAGGGCTTCTATCTTGTTTACATCAAGCTGCAGAATTTGATGCTCATCTTTTAGTTTTCTGTAGATATCTGATTTTGGACTTGCGAAATGGCTCCCTGATAAGTGGACTCACCTCACTGTATCGCAGTTTGAAGGCACCTTTGGGTTTGTGGAAACATATGCTTTACCTATTGTAAATATTACATAAGGATGTCTTATAGTAACTTTCATTTGCATGTTCATGGCAGATATCTCCCTCCTGAGTTCTTTATGCATGGCATTGTGGATGAAAAAACTGATGTCTACGCTTTTGGGGTGTTGCTGTTGGAGATCGTTTCCGGACGCCCAGCTTTGGATGAATCTAGTAATAGTGTTGTGATGTGGGTATGTAATCATCTAAACCCCCTTCAATTAGTTGATTGAAGAATATGAATTTCCAAGTATCAATCAGATTTGTAGGATAGCCGAAACTGATCAAATTTTTCCAAGTATTAATCAGATTTGTAAGATAAACTGAAACTAATAAACTGTTTGTAGGCTAAACCTTTGCTCCTCGGCAAGAGAAATAGTGAGATAGTCGATCCATCACTTGGAGATGCCTATGACTCAGATCAGGTTGATCAGATTCTTATGGTTGCCTCGTTATGCATACAACAGTCTTCAACAGATCGGCCTTCAATGAGCCAGGCAAGTAACTTGACTTTTGGTCAGAAATAGCCCATATTAATCATAATCACAGAAATGTTGATAATTACCACTTAAAAGAAGAGTATGGGCTCTTTCTGCAAGTTTTGCCTTCTTCTGGTATCTTCTGTCTTCATGCTTCACTTATTTCTAGGAGCTAAGACTGATGAACAATCAGAATGCTTAAAAATTTACTGATTATGGAATATTGATTGTGATCATTCAAATAAAATCTAATGATAGACGTAAGGATCAGTGTGTTCACTTCTCCTATTTCTTCCATTCTGCATTTTCATAACTAAGACAGTTGCTTCTGCTGAAGACAGTGCTAGACCTCGGCTGACCAAGCAGCCTTTAAGCTTGTTAGTTCTTTATTTGTTGATTTGTTCTCACCCTAGGCCAATGGCATGTCTGTTATGTGAATTATACCATAAATGGTTAGGGGATATATCATACAAACACTACAACTTCAAAGGAACTTTCTTCTTAGTTTATTGGTCCTTCTTGATTCTCAAGCAATAAAGCTTCTTCTGAGTGTGGTTAGAGATGTTAAGCTTAATTGAAGAGGATTTGGTGCTCTATTTAGCCAGGTGAGAAGCCCAGACATCATATTTTTCCATTTTGATGGTTGTCATGCAGGTTGAACAAATGTTGGGTGGTGATGGCGGCATTCTGCAGAGAAAGAAGAAGTTTGAAAAATGGCCTCCTCTCAAGCGAAGATGTGCCATAGAATTGGATTCGCTACTTGAGTCACCCTAAACAAAGTTTACATATAATGCAGAGCAGTTAAATCAGGATAGAACTAGAGATATTTTCCCTTCTTTGCAGTGAGGATGTTTGATGTGATTGCGTACTATGAATTTTTGAAACATGTAGCTGCTGGGATTCACAGCAAGCTTGTTAGGTGATTAAAGTTCTTTACTACCTTAACAGATTGAATCGAAGCAACCCGATAAAAATACAACGGAACGAGAATCAAAAAAAGAAGTTTAATGTTCAAGAATTTCAAGTTTTGATAGGTGTAGCAGCTTCTTCAGCAAATATATTCAGCTACTATATTGAGGATGAAAAGAGATGCCAACATCTTTAGAGTGCATGTGTGAATTCATCTCTATTTTAAGCCATTTTTGTTGAAATACATCCACAAGCCTCTCAACTTGCTGGATATTGAAACTGAAATCAGTTTTTCCTTTTTTTTTTTTTTTTTTTTTTTTTTTTTTTTTTTTGCATAGAACTGTGAACTGTAGATATTATGTAGGTGAAATCTTATATATTAGGTTTGCATGTAAGTAAGCTTGACATGATTTGACATGGCCAGCAAATAAATTCACACAGTACATTCTTTTTCCTCAGAAATTGCATATAGTCTAATGAGTGTTGGTTTGCTTTCTTATTAAGCATAAAAAATACGGAAAAAGGGCCAAAAATACCCATCAACTATTGATTGGGCAATTATACCATCCGTTTGAGTTTTGTCTCAAAATACTCCTTTTTGTTAAATATTGGCTCACTTTTACCCCCCTCAAAACTAACAGATATCATGTTATATTAAAACTCACATAAAAATAATTTTTTTTGCTGATTGGAAATACAAGTGGATAAAGAAAAAGAAAAAGAAATGACCCTCTTCTCTCCCACAGCAATAACTCAACCATGACTTGGTCCACACTTGAGCTTATCCTTTAGAGAAGGGTGTGCTTTTCTACTCCTTTTCTTTAATCACTATTTATAGTAAATTTTAATCTGAATATTTATGGATATGTTGCAAAATGGAAAAGCGGAAAAAATCGGGTGTTACATGAAAGGAGCTGGTCCTTGGCTATGCTTCTCCAATTGAAGCCATGACTTGCCGTAAAGAAATCTCAATTTACGTCACTAAAATTTGCTTCTTTTTTCCTTTCTTGAATTTTGTTCAGAGAAATCGATAAATGCTGGGTGATATTAAAATGAGATAAGTTTAGGTACTTCCACTTTGTCCGTTTTATTTTTATACTAAAAGTAGCTTATTTTCTCCTTTATAGAAATAGCTTAAATGTGCTCAAGCAGGCAGGTGTTGGATGTCCTGCTTACTTTTTTGCTTGGGGCACTTTAGTCATTCAACAAGAAATCAAGAGTTCCCATTAGATAAGACAGAATCTTACTGTAGCTTGTTTGTAAATTACTTTACAGTTTGATTGTTTTGCCCTTCTTCTCATTTAGAAGCCACAACAGATGTTAAGAAATCTTGAAAAAGAGTTACTCTTATTAAACATCATAAAATCAAGAAAATTACAAAACAAATGTCCGCCAGGTTGCAAAAATTTTATTAAAAAAACCACAAATTCAAGACTAAACTACTAGAAATATAGCAAAGACTAAACTACCAGAAAGCTGAAGCCCTTCATTGTTTTTATATGTTATCGCAAGGGTTCCTGTAGATAGGAACTACATAGGTAGGATTTAAAATTTATTTTCGGAGATTTTTTTTGTTATATCTGACTTTTTATAAAAATTAAAATGTTGGAGTAATCTTTCTTTGAGGCGGGGGGGGGGGGGGGGGGGGGTGGGCAGCTGGATTTGAAGAATGGGTTTAAAATCTATATTCTCCAAAAGACTGAAATAGAGATGACGATAAAAGAAAAGGCGTAGCAGGCAAATTAATGGAGATAATTCAAAATAGAGAGACGAAAGGATTATGAAAAATATATATGAAAAGAAAAGGTAAGTAGAAGTTACCTGTGAAGAAAGAGGTGAAGGGGCCTCTCAAGTCTTTAAAGAATAAAGGGGGACACAAATTTCTTTTCCACTTTCTTTTATTGTCTTGGCATCATTAAGGGGCTGATTAAGAGAGGGAGGGACTATTTTGCAAATATTAAAACTTGATAATCACACAAGTGGGGCAAACAGCTGGCCGAGAAGTACAAGAGTGGGGCAACAGGTGGGGCAAACACGTACAATATACACACACACTCTCTCTCTTCTGCAAAAGCCCATTTCCCCATTTCTCACAAAAGCTCTTCAACTACACCCATTTCTCTCTCTTCAGTTTTCAAAAAACCAACTGTTCATCGTCAAAATTTGTTCGTTTTTTCTTTGATTCCGTCAAATTTATGGTGGAACTAAACCGATTGTTGCATATTTCCGTTCATCAAGTAAAAACAGGTAGTTTTCAACTTTTTTAAAGAAAAAATAAGAAAATAGTTCGTTTAAAAAATTTTGTTTCGTTTTCTGGTCTGAGTTCATTTTCTAGTGCATTTTCTGAGTTTGTATATGGATTTTCTGGTGCAAGTTCGTTTTGAAAACCAAGAATACACTGAATTATATCGCGACTTCGATTCGAAAGAAAAAATTATGTGTACATCAAAAATATGTGTAAATATATTTGCAAATGTGTACACATCTTTGCTTATGTGTAAACAAAAGATGAGTATATATCTGGAAAAATGGGCATAGATCTGCAAGATCTGTACACATATTCTTGATGTGTACACATATTGTTTATGTGTACACATATTCTTGATGTGTGTCACAGAAGAAGTTAAAAAAAGGGTTTATTACATATTCTAAATGTGTACACATAATGTTATATGTGTATACATATTATTTTATGTGTACACATATTCTTGACGTGTGAACACAAGTTTAAAAAATGCACTACTATTTTTACACATATTCTTGATGTGTACACGTATTATTGTATGTGTACACATATTGTACACATATAACAATGTATCTGCACCTTTCCATGTGTAATTCTCTTAGAAGCTGTTTTCATTTAACCTAACTATGTTATTCCTTTTATTTGCTATGTAGATACAATGGTTAGCACACGTCGTGGGGGGGGGGGGGGGGCTAGTGGTATCAGTAGGGTGGCAAGAGGAAGGCTGATGGAAGAAGCGAGACGTCTGAAAATGCTAGCAAAAGAACTAGAACTGCTAGCAGTAAAGTACGATCAAATGAGGCCCAATCAGAGAGCCAAGCCAGCATAGATATGTGTGCACCTGTAGATGTTAATCAAATCATAAAAGAAGTTAATCAACAAACGGCACTCATAGATAGTGGATCAAAAAATGAGGGCTCTGCAACTCAGGTAGGTGAAAATAAGGAGGGCGATGTAGAATGCAACAAGGGAGAGAAGAATGCAGTGGAGAAAGAAAATGATAGAGTTACTGGTGATAGAGAAGAAGAGGCTGCTGAAAAAGTTGTTAGTGAGGTTATTGAAAAAGAAGGTGCTGTTAGTGGAAGGGATGTAGTAGAAGAAGGAGCTGCTAGTGGAAGGCATGGAGTAGAAAAAGATGTTGTTGTTGGTGTTAGTGGAAGGGAAGAAGAAGTAGAAGGTGTTGGTAGTGTTAGTGAAAGGGAAGAAGAAGTAGATGTTGTTGCTAGTGTTGGTTGAAGGGAAGAGCAAGTAGAAGGTGTTAGTGTTAGTGGAAGGGAACAAGTAGAAGAACAAGAATGTGGAAGACAACAAGAAAGTGGTGAAAGTGGAGAACGTGTTGGTACTGCTTGTGGAGTACAAGAAGAAGGTGGAGAACTTGTTGGTACTGCTGCTGGAGAAAAAGAAAAATTGGCAAAACGTGCTGCCTTGAGAAATTGGAGGTCGTCATTAAGAAAGATAATACAGGATGATGACAATGCTGAGAAGGAGTTGGATAATGCTGAGAAGGATGCGGAGAACTTGGATAACAATGATGATGATGATGATGATGAGGAGACATTTGAAGAAGAAAGTGTTGGTGCAAAATCAGTAGAGGCAGCCCCAGAAGTGGTATGTGTTTATGTGCACACATATAAATAATGTGTACACACAGATATTTCGTGTACACATAAGATATATCTGTACACATATAACTTATGTGTATACATATAACTTATGTGTACACAAAAAAATTATGTTTGAAAAAGACTAACTGATCAGTATCTCTTAATCATTTGCAGGTTGAGGAGGGCACAATGACTTTCCATCCTGATATGAATCTCAGGACCTTTATGGAGGAACATGGAGAGTTCACCGTGGCTAAGGTCACACAAAGATCCTCCCTTTCCGAGGATATGAAGAAATTTAGAGAGGCTTTGCCTAATCTGGACGTGTTGGATGATTTTAAAAGTTCGGTGTTTGGGCACTTGTTGGGTTTGAGTGATAAAGCAATTTTTCCTCCAAAACTAGTCCATGAGCTCCGATTGCGGACCATATAATGCAAGAAGACAAAGGAGGTATGGGTCAAATTTAATAACCTTTCTGCTCAGTTTGGACTAAAGGAATTTGCATTAATGACGGGACTGTCCTGCCATGATTACCCTAGTGATGTTTTTCTGGATGATGTGAAAGCGAATGGGCAACAGATGTGGGACACGTTAATCGAGGAGAATGGAGGAAAAAAGGTTGTTTCTGGAAGTGAGCTCTTGAGAGTGATCAGTGAAGGTGATCTAGATGCCAGGACGAAGTTTCGTCTTTCCCTTGCTTGGTTTGCGCACTCAATCTTATGTTCGAAGGATGCGCGCACAAGTGTTGATCCTTTATTTGTAATGTTCGCTCATAGGCCTACCACATTCTTCGCCAAGTATCCTTGGGGGAGAAAAAGCTTTGAGATGACAATTCAGAGCCTAGTCAAGCCAATGTCTGTTGAAATGAAAGGATACAACCTGTATGGCTTCCCATGGGCATTCGTTGCATGGGCATATGAAGCCATTCCATCCCTTCGGCACCCAAAATTTGATGACAAACCCACAAAACCAAGGATGATAAGATGGATCCCTACCAAGCAGGAGAGAGAATGTGATCACATCCTTTGCCATGTTGATAACCCGGTTAGTGATTTTTTCAGTTATCTTCCATTTGGTTTTCACACATATACATATAGTTCTTTATGTATACACATAACTTATATGTGTACACACAACTTTGATGTGTACACACAAGTAAAAAGTAAGAATATATTACACACAGTTCTTTATGCGTACACATAACATATATGTGTACACATAATATTATATGTGTACACGTATGTTTTATTTCCTGATCTTTTTTTTTCTTTTCTAATACAACTTTTTTTATGGGGTTGCAGGTGGTAAGCCCATTCCTTATGCCTACTCCAAGGGAGAAGAGAAAGGTGTTCATGAAAAATTTGTTGCCGTTTGTGGATGAGGAGGATGAGTTGATCGATCAAATGACCGAAAGACTTAAAGGTGCGCAAAATTTGAGGCTGGGGGATGTTGTTAGTGGTGGCAGAGCACTTGCAATTGTTGGTGTTGATGCAGAGGTTGTTCCAAAGCATGTTAATACAAGAATGGATGATGTTCCAGAGCATAGTCATAGGAGAATGGATATTGTACCAGAGCAAAGCGATAGAAGAATGGAGTTTGGTCGAGAGCCAAGTGGTGATGGAGGAGGAGCTGTTGGAGATAATGTTGTTAGAGATATACTTGTTGGCATGAGTGCTGACTTTATTGATGCGAGAGTTAGAGAGAATGTTGACTGTAGTGGTGGTGGTCGTAGGCTGTTTGAACAATCTGGTGGATATGGAGGTGAGGCTGGTGAGAGCACCTCTAGATTACATGGATGTATCAGATGCTCATTACGTGAAGCATGTAAGGAGGAAAAGGAAAATGAAGTGAAATTGTTGAAAGATTTGAAGGAATCTGTGGAATTCCTAAAAAGGTTGTGCTGAGGAGAAGCCCAAGAGGACTGTGTACCCTTCTAGGGCTCAGATGTCTCTATTTGTTGCATCATTGAAGAAGGCGAGGGCAGCGAAGGCGACAAGGGCTAGGGGAACCAGGGCAAGGGCTGCAGATGTTCAAGAGCAAGAGAGGCTGCTTGTTGATCTTTATAGACCAGTTGATCCAGCTAAGGAGGCCATTTTTAATGCATACATGAAGGAGAAAAACAGGAAAAAACGTCTTTTTCTGGGTCACGAGTACAACTACCTCGACTTCCAAGATGTAATCCGCATGAAAAAGTGGATGGAGAGTCAGGTACACTTTTCTCTATCTATGTACCTTTTTTGTGTACACGTATGATTTATGTGTACATATATTATTTATGTGTGTACATATACTGGTATTTGTACACATCAAGAATATGTGTACACAACAAGATTATGTGTACGCATAAATAATCAGCTTGTGATTGTTCTTTATATTAATTACCATCTTACATGTTTATATTCATTTTTGTTTTATTTTTCTATTATCATACAACATGTTGATGAAATTTTAAACTTGATGCGGATAAGGCATAAGGAATTCCACAGGCACTACAACAAGACCGATGTCATCTTGGACATGAACTTCTGTACTAAATTGACTGCAGCGCACCAAGAATTTTTAAAGGATGCTGAAAAAAGTGGGGTTTCATTTGATGAATGTATGAAGGTGAAGAAGTGTGAGGAGGGTCTCCTATATTATGCTATTGGAAAGCTGCCTTACCTTGGTGGACGCAAGTGGGATGGTTCCAAGAGGATATTTACTGTCCTTAACATTGATAAAAGGCATTTTCTCACATGTGTCTTCTTACTTGAGCAGGGAAAGATTGAGCTTTATGACTGCAACATGGGGGTTTATAGTGAAGATGAATTAGCTCCATATGTCTTGCCCATTACAAATATATTCCCAAAGTTCTTGTGTGATTGTAGTAAATTCAAACATTTACCAGAAGCCATCTTGAATGCATACTTGTGGGGTTATGAACGAGTGAAGAATCTTCCAAGGAACGAAACAGCTACTGCGTGTGGGGGGTATTGAGCATCTCTTGACAGATACCCCAATGACGTTGCTGCATGATAGTTCAATGGAAGATATGAGAAAGAAGTGGGCTGTAGACATATTCTATGAGGAAATGGAGCCTTAAGTGGTGTTGGATGAACTACTTTTATTGGTCTGTATGGATAATCTTAATCCTTTTATTTTCATTGGTCTGTATGGATGATAATGTTAATCTTTTTTTTTTTTAATTTTAGTTTTTGATGTCGTGGACTAGTATATTGCATGATGTACATGATCAGCTTTCTTTTATTTGCACACCTGTTGTGGATGTGTTGAAATGACTTGCCTATTTCCTCCTATCTTTCAAACTTATATAAAATATGTGTACACGTAAGAAATACGTGTAGGAAATTACTTGCTAAATTTACACAAAGTATTTCCTACACATATTAATTATGTGTAAACGTAGTTAATATGTGTAGATAAATTTCTAGCTAATTTGCACGTGTCTGACCTACGCAATTATGTCTTGCTAAATTTGCACAAGTATTTCATACACATCAAAATTATGTGTACACGTAAAAAATATGTGTAGGTAATTACTTGTGTAATTTGCACAAGTTCATAATACACGTCAAACATATGTGTACACGTAATAAATATGTGTGGATAATTACTAAGTCCACCATACACGTCAAAATATGTGTACACGTAAACAATATGTGTAGGTAATTACTTGTATGCAGATGGTTATCATTGATAAAAGGCGGATAGTAAAACTAGGGCAGTTATAAAAATAGCCTAATGCAACCCTTCAATAAACCGTCCATAACACATAAAGATGAAAGGACACAATCCTTCACATCCTAGCTCTATAAATAGTCAAAAATACTATCTCATAATCACACAAGCAAAAACAATTCCAGTATCTATAGCAAACACACAAAGAAATCATGGCAAGACGTCCTATTATAAAGATGGAAGACTTGAAGAAAGATCTTGATGAAATGAAAGAAGCCCTAATTGAAGCAAGAGACCGCCAATTTATGGATATAAGGAGGATTAAAAGGATCTTCGAACTACTCCTAGCACCTTTGGGCAAGTCCTTGAAGGACATCTACTCCACTCCACCCAACTCTCCACCTCGCTCCGGCTTTGAAAATTAGAATCTATAATGTTAAGTTCCCTTTTTATTGTGAAATCTGAGTTATGTCTTAATTTTAGTATTTGTGAAGTCTATGATTATATGTATTTGAATAAATCTTAAAGTATTTGTATTTGTGAAGTCTATTATTATCATGTTTCTATGTTTATAATGATTGGATGTACTCACACATAACTTTACGTGTACACATAAAGTTTATATGTGTACACATATTGTCATATTGATTCTCAAATATCTCAAATCTTGGGTGTTTGAGTGCCAACAACGGTGAATCCGTGTTCCTACATTAAAATGGAAGTTATTTGAGTGTTCATACGAGTTCACATGCATTCCCTACTATTGGAGTATTAGAATCTAAAGATTTGGCCTTATCATTAGACAGTAGTTGTCATATTGATTCTCAAATATCTCAAATCTTGGGTGTTTGAGTGCCAACAACGGTGAATCCATGTTCCTACATTAAAATGGAAGTTATTTGAGTGTTCATACGAGTTCTCATGCATTCCCTACTATTGGAGCATTAGAATCTAAGGATTTGGCCTTATCATTAGACAGTAGTTGTCATATTGATTCTCAAATATCTCAAATCTTGGGTGTTTGAGTGCAAACAATGGTGAATCTATGTTCCTACATTCAAATGGATGTTATTTGAGTGTTCATACGAGTTCTCATGCATTTCCTACTATTGGAGCATTAGAATCTAAGGATTTTGCCTTATCATTAGACAGTAGTTGTCATATTGATTCTCAAATATCTCAAATCTTGGTTGTTTGAGTGCCAACAACGGTGAATCCATGTTCCTACATTAAAATGGAAGTTATTTGAGTGTTCATACAAGTTCTCATGCATTCCCTACTATTGGAGCATTAGAATCTAAGGATTTGGCCTTATCATTAGACAGTAGTTGTCATATTGATTCTCAAATATCTCAAATATTGGTTGTTTGAGTGCCAATAACGGTGAATCCATGTTCCTACAATAAAATAAAAGTTACTTGAGTGTTCATACGAGTTCTCATGTATTCCCTACTATTGGAGCATTAGAATCTAAGGATTTGGCCTTATCATTAGACAGTAGTTGTCATATTGATTCTCAAATATCTCAAATATTGGTTGTTTGAGTGCCGACAATGGTGAATCCATGTTCCTACATTAAAATGGAAGTTATTTGAGTGTTCATACGAGTTGGATAACAATTCCCTACTATACTTTTGGCTGTTGATAATGATTGAATGTACCCACACATAAATATTATATGTGTACACGTAATAATCACATAATAATTACGTGTACACATATAATATTATGTTAATATGTGTACACGTATATAATATGTGTACATATATAAAGTTTACGTGTACACATAATTAATACTCCATGTGTAAAAGACTTTGAATTTTTTTTGTAATCTACCCACACATCGGCAAGATGTGTACATGTCAAACGAGATGTGTACACATATTATATTATGTGTACACATAAGTTATATATACACAGTACATTAATTTGTTTAGTATTTCTATCTATCATGTTATGATCTTGTTTGTTCGTTTTACATTGAAGGATAAAGAAAGTAAAGGTAATGTCTGCACAAAAGACATATTAAACAGAGAAGACATAACATGCACGAATGCTTGTTCCTGTACACAGTAATGATGAACCTATCACTGTCTACGTACTTTATGGCCCGGATCCACCACTTGCAGCTCTGATGTACACATCTCACACATTTTTTTTTTTTGTATTCTTCACTTTCTTGAAACTATAATGCTTCTTCACTGCAGCAAGTTGCAAGGCATTTATTAAGACGCGCTTGTTTTTGAAGGTTAAACTCTTATAAAAATCAGTGTCGTCGTCGTCCCCGTCCCTTTGAACGCTGCAGCCTGCTTCAGAACCTCCAACCATAACCGTATTGCTCTCAACTACAGGAGTCAGACTGAATTCTATTTCTTGTTCTTCTTCTTCTTCTTCTTCTTCTTCTTCTTCTTCTTCTTCTTCTTCTTCTTCTTCTTCTTCTTCTTCTTCTTCTGCTCCTACTCCTCCACCTCCTTCGTGTGAAGCACCAACATTTTCTTCTTCTTCTTCTTCTCATTGAGTTAGTGGAATTTCCATATTCAACGGGTCTGGTAGATCCATGTCATCCCATCCACTAGCAGAAAAATCATCACGCATCCCATCATTACGCACAGGTTGTTCATTTGAAACCTCTAACGACCTATCAGCCAAACATACCCTTAAAGTAGGCCTATTTCCAGATCCGTCGACATCGGCAAGGTAAACAAGGAGATCCTCATCGTTCTTTATTTTACAAGGATGACTCTTTTGCTTTGAACAGATGCTAAGCATGTATGTAATGCAAAGATCATTTGGATCATGACTTCCCCCACATCTACTAACGATCTTGTTAACCAACTCAGAATACATAACATCATTATTCAAAATAACTGGTACCGTCTCCTTTGACATAGAAATCCACGTGAAACATTTTGGAGTCTCAACCCATTCACCAAGAAAATCAACTGCTAACAGTAGTACATCCATTTATGGTGCAAAAGTACCTGGATGCATCAGAAATTGATATGCATTAGAAGCTGAAAACACAATTGAGATGTTTTCACGTATAAAGTAAAAGATGTGTACACATATGTTTTTGACGTGTACACATACTTTGAATGTGAAGTAAGAAAAAGATGCTACGTCGTCTTATGTGTACACGCATATGTTGATGTGTACACATATTTATTATGTGTACACGTCAATATAATATGTGTACACATACTCGTTTATTTGATGTGTACGAACAAAAAGGATGCAACGTCAGCTGATGTGTACACATAAGTTTTATGTGTACACATATATTTGATGTACAGGGTGCATCTTAATATGATGTGTACACTTCTCTCATTATGTGTACACATTCTTACATAAGTGTACACTTATTATATATGTGTACACATAATCTTCGCATCCGTACACATCAGCTGCCCAGAATTTGTATTTTTCATAAAATGCAGAAACGAAACCCATAAATCACAAAACAAGCTGCATTATACAGTGTACAACACAGAACACTTACCAGAGCTCCTTTCAAGCGAAAAAATCACAGATCTTCAAGAAGGGTTGAAATTGCGGAACAGAATATTTGGGAAAAGCTTTTCGATTTGTATTGGAATGGGTTTAAATCGGGTTTGGGATTAAGAAAAGCTTAAAATACCCTTCAATTGAGCTGTTGATTTGAAGAAAAATTGAAACGAGGGGGGGGGGGGGGGTGCGGGAACCACAGCAGCGGCTGCTGCAAAAGAAATGGGAAAGAAGAAGAAGAAGGGAGGAGAGATAAATGTAGGTTTTTTGCCTTTTTTGGATATTGAATTTTTATATATATGGTGGGCCATTTTGCACTTAATGAAACTTTGAGGGTTGTTTTAGTGAGACCACATATCTATCATTAAGTATGAATTAGAGGGGTGTCCCCCTCACCCAATTCTTTAGAACTTTGTCCCTTTTTTTTTTTTTTTTCTTTTGGGGACTTAAAAGTCCCCCTCACCCAAAGGACCCAAGTTACCTTTGTGGATGTAGTAGAAAAATAAGTGTATACAGATGGATTCAATTTAGGGGCACGTGGACGAGATCACATTTACTTCAGAATATTCTAGAAGTGCAAGGTCAAATTGTTCAAGTTGCATAGGTTGCTTTTCCTACAGTATTATAGGGAGTAGTAAATAGTACTCCCCATTTCAAAATGGTTGTTTTAGTTTGATTTGGAGCGGAGTTTAAGAAATATGGTAAAATTTTTGAAACTTATGATCTAAAATAAGCCCTATATAAATATGTAGTTATAACGCATTTCATTAAGGGTAAGTAGTAGTTGCAACTCAAAAATATTTTCAAATTTAAAATTGTGTTTTTTGGAACGAAATAATAAGAAAATACTGTCATCTATTTTGGAATGAAGGGAGCAATTCATTGCTTAATTGAAAGTTAGATTAGTTCTTGTGTATAAAAGCCAATAGGCAAAACAGACATATTTTTAGAGTAGTATCTACTTTACACAAATAATAGGCCTCATACAAGTTATTTCAAGAAATAAGCATTTAATATAATCATGTACAATTCACTAAACGAGCAAATATTTCTTAGAAATCTCTGTGACACTTGGGGCCGGGCTAGCCCAGCATACTGTATACTTTTTTTGAATACTATGTATTAAAAAGCTCTCACAGATTTTTATGAATAAATTTGAAAGAAATAAAAATTAATATAGTAACTAATCTGCTTAATAAATGTTAAAAGGTGAATTTCTTAATCTGTAAAAATTATTGAAAAAAATCAAATAAAATAGATCGAAGAGAGGTTTTGTGTTTTACCAAAATGGGAAGGTTAAAAAAATTAAATAAAGTGGAGTAGAAGGATTACACTTGCAAGGTAGGACCAACGTGTATAGTGTATACCTCACCTTTTCAGAGTCCACATGTGCTCACGTTAGTTACCTGTTGTTGATACACTAGAAGGAACACAAAATAAAGAATAGAACACGTTTATTGGGCCTGTGCTCAGCACAGATGCTCTCCTGCTAGTACTTTGATATATGAGAATTAAGAAAAAGATCATATACTTATAGTAGGAAAATTAAGATTGCGGGAACTGGGTTGTGGTTGGTGTTTAAAAAGGGAAATTAACACCAAACACCTGCTATGAAGATTTATTCTCTTCTTTTACCCAATAATGTAATTAATTCACAAGAATACAATTTTTTAAAATTTTATACCATATTTCTATATCTTAATTTCAATAGTACCACATTTAAATATTCTTCTAAATCTAAGTTTTTTAGTTATACTAAATAACTCTTCTAAAAGAGAATAGTTATACTAAATCTTTATCTCCTAAAAATAGGAATTGTACCAATTAAAACATATCTCTATCAAATTCATATTAATCACACTTTCTTCCTCATCAAACTCCAGCACGCCTCTCCCCCTACAAAGTTTTGAATCCCTGCTTCCTATCTCTCTCATATAGCTTGCAAAATCCCCTCCCAAGCATTTTCCTCCATTGGTGTATTTATTCTCCATTATTACGCAAAATATACATAGAATACATACTACATAAGTATAATATATTATGTAATACTCTAAGTATATAATAAGTAATACTTATATACCAATATACAGTATATTGTATGATTTCCTTATAAAACAATATTTTAAGTTCATAGTGAGATATATGTTATATGAATATATTAATGATATAATATATACATTATACCAATATATAGTGTATAGTACTTATAGTACACAAATATACAATATATCCGTATGATTTACTTATAAAATAATATTTTATATTAATAGTAGAATATATGTTATATGAATATAGGAGTGATATACTATATGCATTATACCAATATATAATATACCCATAATATACTTATTCATGTTGCTAAATATATGAACATGGAATTGATGAACGTGGGAGAAATAAGAGGCACTGATTCGTAGTTATATTGTTAGGCTCTTTGGATTAGAAACACATGCTTAGACATAATCCTATAGATTTAATATATTCAAATAGATGGGAATTAGTAGATAATTACATGAATAAGATTAGAAGAGTATTGGTATATTTGTAATTTTATTTGTGGTACCATATTAATGTGGTAGTCAATGCAAATAATTCTTCTATAGTAGATAGATATAAAATTATCCCGTTTAAAAATGCCATATGTTAATTACTAAACTTTCATTTTCCACTCTATTGTTTAAGTGCTTTATAATGAGGGAGAGGAGATGGTAAAGTGTGGTGGAGGCGGCTATGATGGAGATATGGCAGTGGAAGGTAGAGACAACAGAGTTATTTTTTTTTCTTTTTCTTTATTCACTCTGTATTTCCAACTTAGCAAAAAAGTTATTTTTATGTGAGTTTAATATGACATGCCATCGGTTAGTTTTGAAGGGTAAAAATGAGTCAATTCTTAACGAAGAGAAGGTATTTTTGAGACCAAACTCAAACGGATGGTATAATTACTCCATTTTCAATAATTAAGGGGTATTTTTGACCCTTTTCTGTAAAAAAATAAAAGCAAAGGGAATGACTTTGGATGATAGACCTTGTTGCAATTTGAATGGCCATTGGTTTCTGAAACGACCTCGGTCAGTCGTTTCGGAAGTTAGGACTCTGATTGGTGTGTCGATAATTTTAAAATATTCGTAAGGTCTATTAGGACCTTTCTGTAAAATTTAAGTTAAATCAGACCTTGTTTGATAGGTGTTGGAAGAAGATTTCAGTTTTTATTATCGATAAATATTAAAAAGAGGTTTTCGAGCTCAATTTTGGCGAACGAACTCCGATCGAAATTCGAAAGTGTCGTTTGGTTCGTATGATTATTTGTGACTTTTATGAACTTTTCTAAGTGAATTTCGATGTTGTTCGGCTAGTTTCCGCTAAAATGTCGAAAGTTAAATAATTTGACCTTTTTCCATTTAATTTACATATTGAGTTTCGGGATTGCGATTAGAGATCCGCCTTAGCATGCTTATTACATATATTTTGTATAACTTATATGCAAAAGTTAGAATTATTTCGAATATCGTAGGGTTCCGTTTTAATTTTCATCGCGAAAAGAAAAGAAATTATAAAAGAAAATAAAATGAAAAAGGAAAAGACAAAAGAAAAGAGAAAAGGACAAAATGAAAGAAAAGAATAAATACAAAGGCGGTGTGAGGTGTTAGTAAGCTTCATTTCGAAGCAGCAAATGAAATAGAATCAGAAACGATACAGAAGCAAAAAAGAGAAGACGCATGAGAAAAAGAAAATGCCAGAAAATGCGAAAAGAGCAGGAGAAAAATAGTATTTTCACCCCGAAACATTCAGATAATGATCTTAATGCATTTTTGAGTTTATTACGTGTGTTTGAATATATTTTAACGGTAAAAGTTGGAATATTAGATATCGTTTTAATAAGTTCAATTAATAGTTTAAAGGGTTAATTGGACCCTGATAATGGAGTTGAGTATATATTCGTACTCAGTAAGCTATGTGCAACGTATAAATATAATTTATTTAGGGTTTGGTTATGTGACGTTAAACCCTGTACATAGGCTTGGATGCGTATTGGGTATATGAATAGGGTATCAGGTTCCTAACCGGATTGCCCTAAGATGTGAGGAATGAAACCTTTAGCCTAATTTGATATATTTTTCTGCTTATTGAATAGAGTGGGATCGTTTGGCAATAAAACCAAAGGATAAAGCGGTTTTTGATTAGCAATAGTAACTTTTGGAAGAGGTAAGTGTTTATATCCATTTCTTTGGAGGCACCTGGCCTCGTGGATTTTCTACCACGTGTTCGTTACGTGTGTAGCTGCCGATAGGCGTACTCATTACGCCCTAGCTTTGGATTTACATTATATATTATATGTTATGTCCTGTTGTTAGTATTGCATTGAGGATATGAGCATTGTACTCTGGCTGTGAGTTGGGATCTACTTCCCGGCTGTCGATGAGAGTCCCGCGCCGGTGAAGGGTTATTATTGCATCATATTGCATTCATATGCATTACATTGCATATCATATCGGGTGCAGGAGTATTTCACCCCAGGAGAGTGCAGGAGTATTCCGCCTCTGGTTTATATTTTATCGGGTGCAGGAGTATTCCGCTCCAGGAGCAGGAGTATTCCGCCTCAGTTTTACATTATATCGGGTGCAGGAGTATTCCGCCCCAGGAGATGGAGTATTCCGCTTTTATGTCAGATACTGAGTGCAGGAATATTCCGCCTCAGCTTTACATTATATCGGGTGCAGGAGTATTATGCCCCAGGAGAGTGCAGGAGTATTCCACAGCAGGAGCAGGAGTATTTCGCTCTTATGTCAGATACTGAGTGCAGGGGTATTCCGCCTCAGCTTTACATTATATCGGGTGCAGAAGTATTCCACCCCAGGATCAGGATTATTCCGCTCTTATGTCAAATACTGAGTGCAGGAGTATTCCGCCTCAGCTTTACATTATATCGGGTGCAGGAGTATTCCGCCTCTGATGTTTATCATATCGGGTGCATGAGTATTCCGCCCCAGGAGCAGGAGTATTCCACTCCTGTCGGTTATCAGATTGGATTCCCCTCGAATGCATGAGTATTCCGCTTCGGAATGGGATGACGGGCACATGTGACCCTTTGCATCATATTTCATTTCATCTCATTTCCTTTCATATCATTGTGTAGACTTGTGGTACATAACTACTGTTCTGCTTATACGTGCATTACTTATTTGTTGATATGTTTCTGGCTTGATTCCTTGTTGAGTTTATGATTCCATACATGTTTCTGGTTTTTATCTGGCTCTGCTTTTTTATAATTTAAATAAGAGGAAATTGGTTTATCTGTTTCTTTTCTCCCTGGCTAACTATCCTATTCTTTGAGGTGGCTAGTCTGCCCCACTTATTGAGTCCTTTTGACTTACCCTTGTTTGTTATTTGTTTATTTTTTATCTATTTCATTTCGGCAGGTTCGCTCCAGGATTGAGTTCGCCACGTTGTGAAGGAGTGAAGACGACTTCAGTTGTCAGGGAGAGCCAGCTTTTATTCTGGATAGCCATCAGTTTATTGTTTATTATTTTAGTTGTATTTTGCTCCCTTCAGGAGGTATCTGTCTTCTTTCATACTCTTAGATGTCTAGTCTGGATAGCCCTAAACCTAGTATATTGGGTAGTGAGCTGCAATTTCTTTTGTACAACTTAGAGGTATCAATATGTCTGTGTTTTTTTTCTAAGTCTTGTTCTTAGTTATAAATTAAATTATATTTATTTTCCTAACTTAATTAGTAAGGGTTCGCCCGACGGGTCTAGGGGAGGATGTCGGGTGCCCGCACGGCCTAGCCGGATTTCGGGTCGTGTCAGTTAGTATCAGAGCCCGGGTACGTAGACGTCCGTACTTATCTACGAGAGGCTATGATGGCATTTAAGAAGTTTCTCTTCCTTCTTTTTTCTGATCGTGCGTCAGTCTAGGATGCAAAAGTATATTTGTTAATTCCTTCGTAGTAATTGTGAACCCTCGTGAGATAAATCAGCAAACAGTAGGAGTTCAGGACGAAGTAGTCTAGCCTGGGGCTAGAGCTACTCAAGCCCCAAGAGTTGTGGGTTGTGGTGACGATCCAGTCACGCAGTCCCCAGTTGTACGAGCTCGCGATAGGCAAGGGAGCAGGGTTTTGTGGTTCCCTTGGCTCTATATGATGCTTTCACGAGAATCTTGGTGATGCAGATACCGCAAAATCCTATTATTCGCTAGGCCGCTTATCAGGTTGCCGCAGATGCAGACGTTCGGTCTCAGGGAGCTCCTATTCCAGTTCTTAATATTGCCGCAAAAAATTATGTTCCGGAGGCAGCATGTGTTGTGCCTCTAGTTATTCTGGCTGGTTAGCTAGTTCCGAAGAGGTTGCATTATTTTACGCGGTTGAACCTTCCGATATTCTTAAGCAATGCATCAGATAAACCTCGTGATTTTTTTTTAAAATAAAATAATGTCAGCGTATCCTTTAGGCTCTTAATTATATCGAGCGGTATTGTGTTGATTATTCTGCTTTTTCAGTTTCAGGGGTCCAGCTTTGAATTGGTGGGTCACTCTCTTATTAGCTAACTTGGTTCGGTTTTACTTCTAGATTCGTGGAAAAGTTCCTTTCGAATAGCGAGCGAGATGAAAAGTGTTGCCAGTTTGAGTGGATTGGATGGGTAGCTTGTCGGATTTTAGAATATGAGATTAAATTCTTTAGGATGTCAGGATATGCATTAGAACTAGTTCATAAACATTCGGAGAATGTTTAAAGATTTATTGGTGACCTTTCTCCTTCTTTGAGATCCCAGATGACTCGAGGAATTGAGGTTGAGACTTTATTTGATGTCGTTGTTGATATTGCTCAGAGGTATTAAGCATACCATAAGTTAGAGCAGGAAGATTTAGAGTGGAAGAGCAAGAGATCTCGTGGCCCCAGTGGGCAACCATGGTACCTCATTTGGAGGTAAGAGTTCTGATTATTTTGGGAGGTCACCTTCCAGTTATCTCAGCTAGTGTCACGTTGTTGACACCCAATTTAGTCCCAAAAATTTTCTAAAATTAATAAATTGTTGTAATATTTTATAATTAATGGTAAACTTTGAAAATAAATAAAATAACAATGATAATTGAAAATTAATTGAAATTCAAAAGAAAAGGGCTAAAATCACAAGACGTAGCCTAATTTCTTGCCCACCTGCGCACCCCCCTCAATTAATCTTAAAAACAAGGCTAAATTCGTTCCTAACCTAAATGCTAGCCTACTTGTGCAATCCCACTTCCTAATTTATTTTTCCTAAGAAGGAGGTTAAAATCGTTTTATGTCTAAAATGCAGCCTACGCGCGCAAAGCCTATAGATTACATACATATCATTTTCCTTTTCCCTAATTCAGTTCTACCCGTTAACCCATTTCCCTTTCCCCAATTATCAGAATCCCTAACCCATTTTTCCCTCATCCATAATCCCCAATCAAAATCCTCTACAAAATTCCAAATCCTCAGCTGGTCCCCATTCCTTTTCCTTCTCACTAGTACAACAAGCATTTGATCTCATCCGTACATTTTGAATGCAAATCAATTCGAGCTGTAAGTCATTTCCAACGGATATTTCCTAGGGATAGAGAGTGAAAGTGGTACAATCCTTGACTGATTAGACCATTTCCACCCTCCTTCCTTAAAGGAAAGGTCAAAAACTGAGGGTCGCTTGTGGGAATTCAAAGAGATCCGAAAACCCTAAAGTTGAGGTATAAATTCATCCTTTTGCTCATTTTTTAAAAGGGGGAGAGAGGTTCATATAGCAGCAGCATCAGCATATACAAAGGGGAAAAAATTTTATTTTCTCTTCAATTTTGAGTTCATAAAAACCCTGTTATTGTTTCTCGTTTTTCTTGGTGTTTTGCTTTATCACTTCTCATTTTCGAGTCGCTTCTTCATTGCTCAAGTCATCGTCTTGTTCGAGTGACATCGCTTCAGTTCATAGCCCCTCGTTCACTGCCCTGCAAAAGGTAATAAGTTACCTTAACTTATTTCTTGCTTTGAACTGCCTGGAGTACTTAGTTGATTAGTGTACAAATAGGTTCCTTGTTAACATATGAATCTGTTGGCTGATAACCTTGGGTATGAAACTGTTTCAAGTTAGTTTTTATTTACATGAAGTTTTAGTCTTTCATTGTGTTTTCATGTGAAGTTCTATTTTTGGTCGTTTGAATATGTATTTAATGGTAAAAACAAGTTAAGATAACTGATTTGAAGTGATATGTAGTTGGTTAAAGTGTTTTGCTCTTTAAAGAAAAAGATTGAAATTCAGTTCTTTATCCTGAACAAAAGGCTGTTCCGGGCTCCCTGTTGCTTGAAAGTTCTGGTTGCATTGCATCTGTCCTGGTTCTGCTTGTAAAATGTGTTAGTTTGAGGGCGCGTAGGTGTTTTGTATGTCTGTGTGCAGAGAGAGTTTTGGTGGATGATTTAGGATAGGGGCTGGTCCCTGGTTGTTGCAGGTTTTGGAGTTGAGAGGGCTGTTTCTCTTTGGTATTTGGTTCAGGATAGGAGTAGGGGTTCAGGGATTATTATTCCTGGTAGTTTGTTTGAAGTTTAGGAGGATGAGAGATTTTTATGAAGGATTTCATAGTGGCTTATGTTATGAGTTCGAGAGGAGGGTGTTCAGGTGGTTTGGTTTGTTCTGCAGGGCATTTGTGTGTCTGGTTCAATTATTGCATTTGTGTGAGAGTATAAAAGGGCCTAGCTCTGCTTATAGAGAGTTCAATAAGCTGTTTAGGGATCTGTTTCTAATGATGTGTTGTAGCAGGAAGTATAGCGGCTGGTTCTGTTTGTTAAAGTTAGTTCAGGGTAGTAGCAGTTTGTTTGGAGAGTTTAAAAGAGGGGTATAGTGATGTTGCAGGTTTAGAAGTGCAGGGGTCCAAAGGGAGGTGCTCTTGGTTATCCAGGGGGTTGCCAAAGGGGAGTTTTTAGAAGAAGTTCAGGGCTTTGGTAAGGGTGTTCAGGGAGTATGTAGTATGTCCTGTAGTTTATCCTCAAGGTGCTACAGTTGGTTCGGTATTCTGGTAGGTTGCTTCCTGTCTTCTCTTGATTTCTTTCTGTATTAGCTAATCCTTTTGCATCTTTTCCTATCCTAGTTCATTAGAATCTTCTAATCTCCCTTTCTATGTGAGTTTGCATGTTTTAGCTATCAGTTTGCTTTTTTTCCTTTTGCCTTGGTATTTGTTCTCTGATCTGATTCCTGATTAGCCATATGAAGTTGTTTTTGGTTGAGTTATGGAGATAGTGTAAGCTGTGAGGAGTAGAAGTTTAGGATGAGAGGTGGCTGTGTTTTGTTTTCTCTGATTGCTGCAGCAGTTATGATAATGTATTGCAGCTGGGTTGAATTGTTTAGCAAGATTAGAAGTGGTCAGTGTGAGGGTTTTGCATAGCTTAGTTGTTATCCAGGGGCTGTTTTAGGTCTGTGGTGATAGTAGTAGGGTGTTAGAAGGGTTCAGGGTGTTTAATTATTATCTGTGAGTTTGTGAGTTTGTTGCAAGCATAGCAGGTGTTGCAGGGGGTGTTGTTTTTTAGGAGCTGCAGTTGTTTAGGGTTTGTTAAGTAGGTTGCGTGGGGTCTTTTGATGCAGGTTTGTTTTCAGGTTGAAAGTAGGGGGGTGTAGCAGGCGTTTAGAAAGAGGTTGATTTATGCTGCCAATATTCTGTTTAGGATAAAAGGGGTTTTGTCATGAGATTTGGTTTTGAAAGGAGTTGTTTCAGTGTTTGTGAGGGGAGGAGGCCTGGTAATATTCAGGGAGGTATTGGTCCGTTTTAGTTGTGTGTGATGGAGTACTTGGTAGCAGGGAGTAGTAGTAGAGTATATTAGGTTCAGGTCTGTTATTGTTTCTGCAGCTACAAGAGGGCCAGCGATGGTGTTTGTGTAGGTAATTTGGTCAGGGATCAGGAGTCTGTGTAAGTGAGTTGTTAGAAGAAGGAATAGAGCTTGTCCTTCTTGGTCCAGTTGCTTGTCTCGGTTCAGTTTCTGGGTTCTTGTAATTTAAGGGAAGGCATTTGGTTGGAATTTTGGTGTAATGCTCTTCTATTTTCCCCTTGTTTTGAAGTGCTTTTATCCAGGTAATTTCAAAGTTTTGGCATCTGTCTAAAGGTTTAGCTTTCCCTGTCAAAGTCTCTAGTATCCTATCAAAATAAGGTTATAGTTTTGTTCTATCTTAAGAGGTTGCCGGTAGTCTGTAAGAGTAAGCTGTCCTATGATTTTTTTTTTTTTTTGAAAAAAACAAAACTTCTTTTACTCATTCCCAGTTCCCGATCTTATTTTCAGTTTCTTTCCTCATCTTGGAATTAATATTTGAGCATGTTAATTGTTGGATCATGGAGAGGCTATGTCAGATGTGGTTTGTGTTGTTAAAATTCTTTTCATTTCCTGGATGTTGATCATCTTCATTGGTTTGCTGGTTCATCAAAATGATGAACCCACTACTGTTTGCATATTAAAGGGAGTCATGAGGCTAGAACTATAACAATCATTGTCTGCACATTCTTCTAGTACCTGAGGCTGAAAATGATATCTAATCTAGCAAAGTAAAGGAGTCCTGTTACCTGAATCAGTTAATTTAAGGCAATAGAAACCTCTCGTCAATTATTGAGTGCAAAAGAATTAAAATTTATTTAAAATTATACAATCTTCATTTATTATTTACATTTAAATTAATTATTTATCTATCTATCATTTATTATTTACTTATTTATTTATTCATTCATTAATTAAATTAAGTAAGTGGTATTTATTATTCATTTATTTAATTAATCAATTATAATTATTTTGTTAATTAACTAATCAGTTATTATTCACCTATTCATTATCTAACTGAATTTATATAAATATTTATTTATTTGATTAAGTTATTATCTTTTCATTATTTATCTATCCAATTAATCAATTAATCAATAATTATTATTTGCCTAATCATTTATTTTATTTATTTACTCAAATTTTATTTAGTCTTTATTTATTTAATTAACTAGTTAATCAACCAACCATTAATTAATTATCCATTTAATTAATCTTAAATTTGGTCATTTATTTATCTAAGCATCGGCATAACTAAAATCTTATCTTATTTCTATTATCCTTATTTAAAATTAACTTTATACTTATTATCCTTAACAAATTCGTGAAAACCGCCGGATTAACCGCATTAAAGGATTTTCGAAAGTGCTCCTGCAAGGGACCTTCTTTCGAATTTAATAGAACCACTTACTCAGAATCTCTGATTTTAATAAATTTCTTTTAAGTAAAGGGAATAATTACACTCTTTAATTAACGTTAGGTTCCTAATAATCCTTAAATTAGGTGGCGACTCCAAAGAAAACCCTATGGAGTCCCATATTGATGAAAATAATTCCCGATGCATACTTGTGTGCATCTTTTTTGGGAGGGTTCAACACACGTGATTTTCAGAGTGCGCTAGTAGTTCGTCAAGATCAGACCCAGTTTTCTCTTTGTAGCTATCAACAGTCTGTCCAGCTTCCATTTTCATTGAAAAGGTGTTATCATTGTCGTGAGCCTGTCATCTTTGGTGGAGTTTTCCTTGCTCCGGCAAGTAGGCATTCGTTCTTTTTTTCACCATCAGACTAGCATCAGACACCTGCCAGTCACAGGGGTTTTCATTCAAGGATCAGTTATCCAGCGAAATGCCACCATCTAGTAGAGGTTGAGAGCGTAGTGACAGTGGTTCTTCCGAAGGTGATTATCAGGGTAGTGGCTCAAATCAGCTGTAGAGGCAGTTCTATGAATTGCCAGTCTGGCAGAATGCTGAGGCATCCGATGTAGTAGACCCATGTATTTCTTCTTCCCTTATATGTGAGTAAAATTTGATTCTTCCAATCGATCTGGAAATGATTTTTCTTATCATGTTTCCATGGTTTCCTTGGATATCGTTTCAATTGAGAATCTGATGCAGTAGAAGGGTGAGCTTCTGATATGATTTATTCCTGGCATTTGTAATGACCCTAATAGTTTGTGTGGTTTAAAAGTGAGAGATTTGTGAGTGAGTATCGGTATTGTTTTCTTGGCATCTTGTTGTGCCTCATTCTATTATAATGTCAAGTCAGTCTACCTCTCTTTGGAATTCAGTGTCGGTAGGATGATGAGATTCTTATTCGTCACCATCAGAAAGTATCATTGTTTCTTCTGGTGTAAAGTGATTAGTAAGTAATATTCAATCTACATGTCTCCTATTGGTTCGAAACGCTAGTAAAGTCATGTTATTCCATGAGCTTATCTGGGTTATAAAAGGGTTTTTAGTAAATTGTCAGAGTTTTCTTTTTATAGGGAGGTTAAATTGACATAGATTTTGTTCCATAAAGCTCATTTAATGTCTATTTCTTCAATTGCGATTCTTCGGGTAGCCTGACTCGTAAGTAGTCTAGCTCTGGTAGCCAAATAAATAAGAAGAAGAGCTTTCTAAAGCTCTAATTATTTCTATCCTCAGTCTTCTTTATTCGGCACTGGTGAGCTTAGGCGGTCAGTAACCTATTGTGAGGTTCCCTGTGTTGAGCCAGAGTGCGTGTCAAGTTAGCCGGGTAAGCACATTATTGTTTTTCAAGGCTACTAAGGGTAATGAGAGGCATCATTTGACCTTTGATTTGATCTATCAGGCGGTGGTGCTTATAGAAAATGTATGAAGTTGTGACTCGAGAGCTGCAGCTGTTTGGCAATTCGAAAGGGTAGTTGGTAGCTTAGGTCTGCCTACGTTCAGCTTTTAGCTAAATCTTCTTTAGTCCAGCAGACTGTGCGGGGATGGGTATTCTAATTCAAATAGCTGCATGAGTTTGTGCTTTAAGTGGAGGAGTCTTCCTCCAAATACTGAATGGTAATACTAAATCTCTAAGGCGTTGATACCATATTTGTCATGACCCAACCTAGGGCCACGACAGAAACCTACAATGAGTATCGATCATTGCTAAACCCACTAATAATCTATTAACAAAAGAGATAAGCTGGTAACCTGATGAAAGCGTAAAATCTGGAAAGATGACACACCTTTAAGTTGCTGGAAATTAGAACACTAAGCCATAAATTCTGCTATATCACACTTCATTTCGTCCCACCAATAAATTTGCTTAAGATTATGGTACACCTTGGTTGAACCTGGATGAACAGTGTATTTGGAATAATGTGCCTCTATTGTAATCTGTCCACGTAAATCTGCAACATCAGGAACACAAAGTCTATCTTTATACATGAGAACACCGTCAGTAGTAACCCTGTATGGTGACTCCAGTTTCTTCGTGCTATCTGTCTGTATTCAACTAAAACTGGATCCTCATATTGACGTTGTTTTACTTCATAAAAATTTAGAGTTAAAGGTCTAGTGCAGCTTATCGTCCATCCATCATTGACATATAAGTGCACATGTAATCAACTTTGTTGTTGGTATTCTGTCTCAGCTCATGGTCCAACTACATGTCTCTTTTATTTTTACTTTTTCAAGTCATAATATTTCCAATTCAAAGATAATACTCTGAAGTAGATGTTCAGTCTGAAGATCATTCTTGGTCTGCATCATACTATCCAGTAGTATATGCATGATCTTTATCCTTATTTGATAGACCTTGTTCAGATGAAACTTTGACATACATTAGGATATGAGTATCTACATTCCCACAAGGAGCTTGCGGAACAACACGAACATCAACTGAGATGTTGCATAGTGCATTCGTTAAAATAATATAGCTTGCATCAAATCTGCTATAGTGTGTAGTGACAAGGTACTTCAAAAGCTTCCCCTATTGCATCAAGAGTGAGCTAATTCTTAGTTCTATCGACCTGTTTTATATCGAAAGGTATATCGAAGAGGTGATTATCGGCTGAATCAAGTTAATCCATTCAAAGTTCCGTATATTGTTTCGAAAATGTAGAATTCTTCTCTCATGATCGAGGAAGGGTCAGCTTAATCACAATAAGTTGGGCAATGAAGTGATGATATTATCCAGATATGTTTTATTCCAAGAATTCGATGTGCATTATAATTTGGATTCTATACTTATGAGACAATGTCCATGGAATAGTTTATGAAGGTTGCACAAGTTCTTTTATAATCTGTATGAATGTTGCTTTAGACGGAAGC
Source organism: Petunia axillaris subsp. axillaris (assembly GCA_029990575.1). Classification (NCBI taxonomy): domain Eukaryota; kingdom Viridiplantae; phylum Streptophyta; class Magnoliopsida; order Solanales; family Solanaceae; genus Petunia; species Petunia axillaris. Next base: position 168,701,387 of record JARKNS010000008.1, read on the forward strand.
TCGTTTGAGGACAAACAAGAGTATAAGTGGAGGAGAATGAAACGACCTCGGTCAGTCGTTTCGGAAGTTAAGACTTCAATAGGTGTGCCAATAATTTTAAAATATTCGTAAGGTCCATTAGGACCTGTCTGTAAAATTTGAGTTAAATCAGACCTCGTTTGATACGTGTCGGAAGAAGATTTCAGTTTTTATTATCGATAAATATTAAAAAGGGGTTTTCGAGCTGGCGAACGAACTCTGATTCGAAATCCGAAAGCGCCGTTAGGTTCGTATGATTATTTGTGACTTTTATGAACTTTCGAAAGTGAATTTCGATGTTGTTCGGCTAGTTTCCTCTAAAATGCCGAAAGTTAAATAATTTGACCTTTTTTCCATTTAATTTGCATATTGAGTTTCGGGAGTCCGTTTGGAGATCCGCCTTAGGATGTGTATTACATATATTTTGTATAAATTATATGCAAAATTTGGAATTATTACGAATATCATAGGGTTCCGTTTTAATTTTCATCGCGAAAAGAAAAGAAATTATAAAAGAAAATAAAATGGAAAAGGAAAAGACAAAAGAAAAGAGAAAAGGACAAAATGAAAGAAAAGAACAAAGACAAAGGCGGTGGGGGGGGGGGGGGGGTTAGTAAGCTTTATTTCGAAGCAGCAAATGAAATAGAATCAGAAACGATACAGAAGCAAAAAAGAGAAGACGCAGGAAAAAAAGAAAATGCTAGAAAATGCGAAGAGAGCCGGAGAAAAATAGTATTTTCACCCCGAAACATTCAGGTAATGATCTTAATGCATTATTTGAGTTTATTACGTGTGTTTGAATATATTTTAACGGTAAAAGTTGGAATATTAGACATCATTTTAAAAAGTTCAATTAATAGTTTAAAGGGTTAATTGGACCCTAATAATGGAATTGAGTATATATTCGTACTCAGTAAGTTATGAGCAACATATAAATGTAATTTATTTAGGGTTTGGTTATGTGACCTTAAACCCTGTACATAGGCCTGGATGCGTATTGGGTATACGAATAGGGTATCAGGTTCCTAACCGGATTGCCCTAAGATGTGAGGAATGAAGCCTTTAGCCTAATTTGATATATTTTTCTACTTATTGAATAGAGTGGGATCGTTTGGCAATAAAACCAAAGGATAAAGCGGTTGTTGATTAGCAATAGTAACTTTTGGAAGAGGTAAGTGTTCATATCCATTTCTTTGGAGGCACCTGGCCTCGTGGATTTTCTACCACGTGTTCCTTACGTGTGTAGCTGCCGATAGGCGTACTCATTACACCTTAGCTTTGGATTTACATTATATATTATATGTTATGTCCTGTTATTGGTATTGCATTGAGGATCTGAGCATTGTACTCTGGCTGTGAGTTGGCATCTACTTCCCGGCTGTCGATGAGAGTCCCGCACCGGTGAGGGTTATTATTGCATCATATTGCATTCATATGCATTACATTGCATATCATATCGGGTGCAGGAGTATTTCGCCTCTGGTTTACATTTTATCGGGTGCAGGAGTATTCCGCCCCAGGAGCGGGAGTATTCCGCTCTTATGTCAGATACTGAGTGCAGGAGTATTCCGCCTCAGCTTTACATTATATCGGGTGCAGGAGTATTCCGCCCCAGGAGCAGGAGTATTCCGCTCTTATGGAAGATACTGAGTGCAGGAGTATTCCGCCTCAGCTTTACATTATATCGGGTGCAGGAATCACTACTAAAAAGACCGAAAAACGGTCGAACACCTATTTCGACCGATTTTCGGTCGAACAGTACACTAGGTGAAAATGTTCGACCGAAAATCGGTCGAAATAGGTGTTCGACCGATTTTCGGTCGAACAAAAAATTTTGTCTTGTAGCTGTCGACCGAATTTCGGTCGAAATATCGGTCGACCCACGCGTTATTTTGTTCAGCAGAGCGCAACCCCTTCTTCATTTTCTCCTTCTTCTCCAATTATCCCCTCTCTCTCTAAACACCATAACCCACCCCCAAACGTGAAAAAACACAAAATCCACCATAACCCACCCCCAAAATCAACACTTAAACACAATCTACCCTCCTAATCACTACCCATAACATCAAATTCAAGGTAAATTCTTAATTTTAGGGTTATTTTAATTACTTTGTAAAACTTGAACCCTAACTTTTTAACTCAATTTTTTTGTAGTTTTGAAGCATATAACCAGTGGGGAATCAATTGTAGGTGCTATAGGAGCATAAATCAACGTCGAGGTACGATTTTTATTTTTTATTTTTAATTAATCCGAATTTAATTAATATTTTAGTTAATTTTTAACTTTGGCCTATAATGTTGCATATTTAGTTAATTATTAGTTAGCAAACTTTATTGTAGTTATTGTTGATGTTGAACAACTTGTTTGGTGTTGTTAGCTATTATCAAAGTTAGGTTTGTGTTGTTTGGGATTGTTGTAGTTGTTGGTATTGTTTGGTAGTGTTGTTTGCAATGTGTTGTTGCCTTGGTATTGTTGAGAAGATGAACATGTTATGCCTAAAACGAATAATCTTTTGTTTGTTTGAATTGCTTTGATAATATTAATTAATAGGGTGTTATTAGATAATATTATTTCTTTGGGGCATTTCATGTAATATTACTATTATTACATAATTAATAGGCTAGTTTAATGTAATTATATAATTATAAACATAAGAAGATATTTGTATTCTTATTTTATTTTTCAATGAATGTGTGTATTTAATCTATTTAACTGGACTATTTTTTTTTCAATGAATGTGTGTATTTAATCTATTTAACCCGCCTATTTTTTTTCAATGAATGTGTGTATTTAATCTATTTAACCCGCCTATTGTTTTTTGCAATGAATGTGTTTATTTAATCTATTTAACCCGTCTAATTTTTGTGCAATGAATGTGTCAACAGGAATAAAGAATTTTTTTTTCAGGAAAGAAGGGGCCTAAAAAGGTAGGTGAGCCTTCACGTGAGCCGGCACAGGACACTCCTCTCCCTCGGGTGTTTGCAAGAAGGAAGGGGAAAGGAAAGGCAGGTGAGCCTTCAGGTGAGCCGGCACAGGACACTCCTACATCTCAGGTGCTGCATCACCTTCCTACAGGAGCACCAGCAGCAAACAGTCCAGATTTTTTCCGGCCGCACCGCATGTCCCAGGTGCCGCATTCGCTTCCTACAGGAGCACCTGCCGGATACAGTCCGGATTTTTTCAGGCCACCTGGCATGCCTCAGAGCCATACTGGTTGGAGGCATCACTTCAGTAGTTATGACATGACTGAGAGCCAGGACGGTCCATCCCAGGGCGTTCCCGGACTAGGCGATCCCACACAGTCCACTAGTCCGTCTGGGTCGACTCAGCCGCCTTCCGACCCATCTAGCCCTACCTGCCCTTCGGTACAGCAGGAGATTCCTTACTATGATCCCAGATCGCCATATTACATCGGTGAGCCTGGCACTTGGGAAGACGGGCGTTTGATTATTTATCCCGAGGGGGATAAGAGGTAAGTATAGTATTTATGAAGTTCTTATCTATTTAGCAGTAAGCTTTTAAATATTAGTATTTCTATTAACCCGTCCGTTTTTTTACGTAGCTTTTGCCCCAACACTGATGCTACTCCTGTGCTGACGAAATGCATGAAATCTCAATGGAAGGAATCATGGCCATCCTGGGGCGCTGTGCCCCCTCAAGTAAAGCAACAAATAATGCAAGCTTTTGAGGTGATAAATATGCATACGGTTTTTCACTAATTGCATGTTTTCTTAATGATTATGTTTAAATAAAATATTTTGATGAATATTGCAGGTTCAGTGTAAGTGGCATCCGGCTCTGGACTATAAAGTCCGTTCTAACTTCCCTAAGAAATGCGCGGATGTGTACAAGAACGCAATGTACAATGCGCGCAAAAATGGGAAAATGCCCGGCTTCCTCTATGATCATCAATGGAGAGAGCTGCTGCAGTATTGGGGTACTCCCGAATTTCAGAAGAAGAGCAAACAAGGGAAGAAAGCTCGGGCATCTACTAAGGGTGGATCGCTGCATACCGGTGGCGCAGTTAGCACTGCGACGCAGAAGATGCGCTTGGTAAAGTAATTAATTTATAAGACTTCCTCTATAATAGTTTATTTTCTATCTAACTTGTTCTCTTCTTTAATTTGTAGGAAAAGCAACAAAATCGGACTATTCCACTCTCTGAAATGCACAAGATCCGCCATATCAAGAAAGATAAAAAGGGCGGAGAAACATGGGTCGAGCCCCGAGCACAAGAGGCCTGGGTAAGTACTTAAATTTAAACTAAAGTCGCGCCAATCCTTCAAGTTTAAAACTTCATAGTTGTACCGTTGATATATTTATGTTTTTCAGGAAAAAGCTACAAAGGCCCTTGAGGACTGGACCGCGACTCAGCAATCTGAATGCGGAAGCAGTACCCCAGTACCGTTAACGCTCGAGCAAGAAACCAACTTATGGTTGGAAGCGGTCGGAGGGGTGAAGAAGGGGTTAGCTTATGGCATTGGAACTCTGTATTCATCTGCCAAGCATAAATCGAACTATTTGGGCTCGTGTTCAAGTGCTCCTCCAAGCTCTGCTCCCGCTCCAGAAATGACTCGGATGCAAGCGGAGATCGAAGAACTGAGAAAACAAAATGAAGCTATGCGCTTAGAACAGGAGGCGCATCAGAGAGAAGTGCATGAAATGATGCGCGCATCACAGGAGGCGCATCAGAGAGAAATGCATGAAATGATGCAAGAGCTCCTCAAGAACCAAAAAAAAGGCAAAGGAAAGCGTGATAGCTCGGGAAAGGGAAAGAGCAAGAGCAGACATCGCCACCATTCACCCTCTCAGTCTGATGACGGGTCTAGCCATTAGTAGTGAAAGTTGAACTTTAAACTGTTTGTTTAGTTTGTTTGAATATTGTAAAACTTGAACGAATGTTGAAAGACTCCTTTCTATTGTTTGGCTTTGTTAGCCTTGTTTGAATAGCGTTTATGAATGTCTTGTGACTGGTTTTTCTGCGTGTTTACAGGTGGTGTAGGGCTAATTTCAGCTTTTATGTTGCAGGTTTTTACAGGTTTTCGACCGACTTTCGGTCGAAAGTTGGTCAAAAAATAATACCAGCCTTTCGACCGAATTTCAGTCGAAATACTGTTCGACCAAATTTCAGTCGAAATCCTGTTCGACCGACTTTCGGTCGAATGTCGGTCGACGTTCGACCGAAAGTCGGTCGAAGGTTGAATTTCGACCTTAATTTGGTCGACCACCACAATCGGTCGAAATACGGTCGACAGTTCGACCGAATTTCGACCGATTGGGCGGTCGAAAATCCCGGTTTTTTTAGTAGTGAATATTCCGCCTCAGGAGAGTACATGAGTATTCCGCCTCTGGTTTTTATCATATCGGGTGCAGGAGTATTCCGCCCCAGGAGCAGGAGCATTCCGCTCCAGTTGGTTATCAGATTGGATTCCCCTCGAATGCAGGAGTATTCAGCTTTGGGTTGGGATGGGATGACGGGCACATGTGACCCTTTGCATCATATTTTATTTCATACTATTGTGTAAACTTGTGGTACATAACTGCTGTTCTGCTTATACGTGCATTGCTTATTTGTTGATATGTTTCTGGCTCGTATTCCTGGTTGAGTTTATGATTCCATACATGTTTCTGGTTATTTTCTGGCTATTTTCTGGCTTTGCCTTTTTATTATTTAAATTAGAGGAATTCGGTTTATGTGTTTGTTTTCTCCCTGGCTAGCTATCCTATTCTTTGAGGTGGCTAGTCTACCCTACTTATTGAGTCCTTTTGACTCACCCTTGTTTGTTGTTTGTTTCTTGTCTATCTATTTCGTTTTGGCAGGTTCGCTCCAGGATTGAGTTCGCCACGTTGTGAAGGAGTGAAGACGACTTTAACTGTCAGGGTGAGCGAGCTTTTATTCCGGATGGCCACCAATTTATTGTTTATTATTTCAGTTGTATTTTGCTCCCTTCAGGAGGTATCTGTCTTCTTTCGTACTCTTAGATGTCTAGTCTGGATAGCCCTAAACCTAGTATGTTGGGTAGTCAGCTGTAATTTTTTTTTGTACAGCTTAGAGGTATCAGTATGTCTGACTTTTTTTCTAAGTCTTGTTCTTATTTATGAATTGAATTATATTTATTTTCCTAACTTAATTAGTAAGGGTTCGCAGACGGGTCTAGGGGAGGATGTCGGGTGCCCGCACGGCGTAGCCGGATTTCGGGTCGTGTCATTTTCAAATCCAAACCATATATATATATATATATATATATATATATATATCGTACAAAAAGATGTTCTAGTAGCACAATTAGCATATGCCACGGTAGCACTGGCATCATTAGACAAGATTACTTGCACATTACCATAACTAGCCAACAAGTTGCAAATATTTTTACTAACAGACCTAGTAATTAGAATAGGCTTTTGATCAGATAGGATTGCATCAATAACAAACTCCATTGGCTGTGCATAAGTCTACAGTTGATTTGGTGCAGGAAGGAGGAGATCTTGTTTTGCCAAAAAATGTGCAACCCCATTGGATTACCTGCAACTATGGCACACGACTGGATTCACCAAATTCCAGAGCACGCATCTGCATTCAGTATTAATGTTAGCATAAGAAACATTATCACTATAGAGCAATTGAAGAACTTCTAGGGAATCAGTATCAATTTCAAGTGAAAGGAAGTTTTTTTCAACAACCAAACGATGGCCTATATTCAAATCCATTAGTTTCATGAAGGTATGGGATAAACCTGCTAGGTTCATGGAAAATCCTAGTATCCAGTCACCATGATGGTTCCTGAACACTCCTCCCACCCCTCCTTTCATTGTGAGGGGATCACATGCTCCATCAACATTTAATTTCAATTTGACCGGGGAAGGAGGCAACAATGTAAAAGAGAGTTTTAATTTTTCATGGGAGGAGAGAAATTGTTAGTTGAAAGTTTAAATTCTTAGGAAAGGCTTATGACCTGATTTGTGGATGGTGGTTTGAAAACCTGTTTGTAAATATTATTCTTTCGTGTAATCCACAAATGCCAAATAGCAAAAGGGAGGAAATCTACCCATTTAAGATGTTGATTTGTGAAAGTGTGTGTTGAATGTAATTTCCATGGAGCATGAAGCCGACGAGGGGCATCAAATGTAGTATTTATGTTATTCCAGAAGGTTGTAGCTAGAGGGCAGGATAGAAAAATATGGGAAGCAGTCTCAATACTATGGCAGTTATAACAATAAGGATCAAGGTGAACTCCTAAGTTAAAAAGATAGCCTTTTGTAGGAAGTTTACTATGTTGTATTTTCCAGAATAACATTTTAATCTTATGAAGAGTTTTTAGACTCCAGATCTAGTTAAAGTCCACTTTTCGAGGGGGATGATATTGAACTAGTTGATAAACTGATTGTGTAGTGAAAAGTCCATTTGAGGAAAGGGACCAGAATGGAGTATCATTAGTGTAGATTGAAATTGGAGTCTGATGAATGAGGTCGCTAATAGAAAATGGTAAACTAAAAGATAATAAGTGAAAATGCCATGATGAATTTTCTTTAAGTTGGGACACTGTGACTCTGTGAGGTTATTTTCTGTTTTTGCTAGAGGTCCATGAATAAGGGACCTTAGAGAAGTATGGTTTAGTAGCCATCTATCATACCAAAAGTTAACTGAATCACCTTATCTAAATTCTATGCCAGTCCATGTTTACATATATTCCAACCTCTCATAACATTCTTCCAAATGAATGATGGTGGTGAGGGCCTCCTATTAAGTTTATATTTTTTAGAAAGATTAGAGACCCAAAGATGAGCAGGATTCTGGAACATTCTCCAAGCTAAGCTGGCAAACATTACCATGTATTTTGTGGTGTGATTGTCTTAGATCTAACCCACCAAGTTGCTTTGGTAATGTAATGGTATCCCATCCTACATAATGCATTTTCCTATGAGGGGTGGTAGAACCCCAAATAAAATCTCTTTGAATTTTGTCTATTAAGTTTAGAACTTTATTTGGGAGAAGATGATGTTGCATGGTATGGGTGGGGATTGCATTTAGGGTAGCATTTGCCAAAGTAACTCGACCAGCTAGGGTTAGAAAGTTGGATTTCCTTGCAGATAGTTTAGTTGATAAGTTATCTATTACATATTGAAAATTGTTGGGTTTTTTGGAATGTGAAGAGTGTGAATGGGAAATGGGTGGAAAGGTGAAAAAATTCCTTTTACTAGGGAAATGCACTTTCTCCCACATTGGTAGAGGAAAAGGCTTTTGTTGGGTTTAAATAGAGATTTACTTCTCTTGGCTCTTAAAAGGGTTGAGAAGAAGGGAAGCCTCGCGCCGTCGTCGTCCCTCGCTCGTCTCGGCTTCGGCTTTGGCTTCGGATTCAGATTCGGTCAATTGATATGATTGATTGACTTAATTTTTTGGACCAACAAAAACTAAAAATATTAATTAATTAATAATAAAATATTTAATATTAATCCATTTGTGTAACGGGAATCTGAATGATTAAATCGAATTCAGATTCATTCCTCCTCCACGTTTTTCCATTATTAAATTCAGCCATTAGTGGTGGTTGTTTGTAACAGCCACAACTGAAAGGTTGTATCTCTTCATATTCTGCCTTTCCCTTGGCTATATATACACACTGATACACTGAAACACTGAATACATTAAGCATACATAATACACAGACGCTGATTATCCCCTCTCTTTCTGCATACTAAAGTAAGTCGTGTGATTTGCACCGCTTCTTTGTGTTCGCAGTGTTCTACCGTTTGAAGTGCCGCTACGGTAGAACTGTTATCTCGTTCCATCCTGGGAGAAATTAACCCGTGAACCTTGGGCAACTGTGATGGGGTTAGATTTCTTAAGGAGACACAAGTAACTTGTGGGCTCGGGATCGTCCCATAAACGTTGATTATACATATCTGTTTGTATTTTTCTGATTTATTTGAACGCAGGAACAACAAGCTTAAGAAATATATGTTATTTATTTTCTGCGCTTAAATAAATATTGTTTAAGGAGACTGGTTAAGGAGACTAAAACCTTTGTGGTTTTCTACTCCTATTTACTGTAAATTGATCTGTTTGTGGAGACTAAAACCTTTGTGGTTTTCTACTCCTAATTACTGTTAACTAATCTGTTTGTGGAGACTAAAAGCCTTCGTGGTTTTTCTACACCAACTGTTTAAATAGTTTGTTGATATTGTTTCTGCTTGTGTCATTTTGACAGAGATGACAAACGGAGTGGATCCAACTGTCCCTGTTGTAAGTACTAATGTTACCACAGTTTCTGGTGCTGCAGGGCCTAGCCGTGCTGCTACTGCAACGGTTATGCCACCTGCAGAAAAGCCGGAGAAGCTTTCTAGTGTGGACTTTAAAAGATGGCAGCAAAAGATATTCTTTTATCTGACCACTTTAAGCCTGCAAAGGTTTATTAAGGAGGATGCTCCTGTCCTGACTGATGAAACACCTGAAAACGAACGCTTCCTTGTGATTGAGGCTTGGAAGCATTTTGACTTCCTATGCAAGAATTAAACTCTAAGTGGGTTGGAAGATGACTTGTACAACATTTATAGTAATGTTGAAACGTCAAAGAAACTGTGGAATGCATTGGAAAAGAAATATAAGACTGAAGATGCTGGACTGAAGAAATTTGTGGCTGCCAAATTTCTGGATTATAAAATGGTGGATAACAAATGTGTTGTATCCCAAGTCCAAGAACTTCAAGTCATTATCCATGATCTCCTTGCTGAAGGTTTGATCCTGATTAATACTTATGTTAAAAGTATTAATTATATTGTTTCTAACAAACTTTTCTTTGAAGGTTTGATGATTAATGAGACGTTTCAAGTTGCAGCAATGATTGAAAAGTTGCCCCCGTTATGGAAGGACTTTAAAAATTGCTTGAAACATAAGCGCAAGGAGATGACCTTTGCAGATTTGATTGTACGCTTAAGAATTGAAGAAGACAACAAATCTGCTGAAAAAAAGGCTCGTGGAAATGCTGCAATAGCGGGAGCAAATATTGTTGAGTATAATCCAAATCAAAATAAGAGAAAGAAGCCTTCTGGAGGGAAGACCAACCCTAGCAAGAAAAAATTCAAGGGAAATTGCTACAACTGTGGCAAGAGTGGACATAAGTCCGCAAACTGTCATGCTGCAAAGAAGGACAGGAAAAAGGTCAAGCAAACATGGTTGAAAAGAATAAATTGGCCCAAGGAGTGCAAGACATTGATTTGTGTGCTATGATTTCTGAATGCAACTTAGTTGGAAATCCTAAAGAATGGTGGATTGATTCAGGAGCCACCCGCCATGTTTGTGCTGTGAAGGAAGCCTTTGCTTCATATGCTCCCGCTGGACCTGATGAGACACTCTCTATGGGCAATTCTGCAATGGCCAAAATTGAAGGATATGGAAAGATATTCCTCAAGATGACGTCTGGCAAGGTTGTGACTCTGAACAATGTTCTTCACGTTCCTGAAATAAGGAAGAACTTGGTGTCTACGACACTTTTCGTTAAAAATGGGTTTAAGTGTGTGTTTGTTCCTGACAAAGTTGTAATAACTAAGAATGAGCTGTATGTAGGAAAAGGTTACCTGACTGAGGGCCTTTTCAAACTCAATGTAATGGTCGTTGACACTAAATTGCAGCTTCTTCTTACTTACTTGAGTCAAATAATTTATGGCATTCTCATTTGGGACATATCAATTATAAAACCTTGCAAAAAATGATCAATTTGGAAGTATTGCCTAAATTTGATTGCGAAAAGTCAAAATGTCAAATATGTATTGAGTCTAAATATACTAAGCACCCTTACAAGTCAATTGAAAGGGATTCTGAACCATTAGACTTAATTCATACGGACATTTGTGACATGAAGTCAATACCATCTCGCGGTGGAAAGAAGTATTTCATAACTTTTATTGACGATAGCACTCGTTACTGCTATGTTTATTTACTTAGTAGTAAAGATGAGGCAATTGACGCATTCAAGCAATACAAAAATGAAGTTGAAACGCAACTTAACAAAAAGATCAAAATGATAAGAAGTGATAGGGGTGGCGAATATGAATCTTCTTTTGAACAAATATGTTTGGAATATGGCATTATTCATCAAACAACTGCCCCATACACGCCTCAATCTAATGGGATTGTGGAAAGGAAAAATCGAATATTAAAGGAGATGATGAATGCCTTGTTAATAAGTTCGGGTCTACCTCAGAACTTGTGGGGGGAAGCTATATTCACGGCTAATCAAATACTCAATCAAGTTCCCCATAGCAAAACACTTTCCATTCCATATGAAAAGTGGAAAGGAAGGAAGCCCAACTTGAATTACTTCAAAGTGTGGGGGTGTTTGGCAAAAGTGCAAGTCCCAAAACCCAAAAGGGTTAAGATTGGACCGAAAACAGTTGATTGTGTTTTCATTGGATATGCTATAAACAGTAAAGCATATCGATTTCTGGTTTATAAATCAGAAAATCCCGACATTCATGTCAATACGGTGATGGAATCTGATAGTGCTGAATTCTTTGAAACTATATATCCGTATAAGAAGGAATGTGAGTCAGTTGGTGAAAGATCCAAACAACCTCGGGAAGGAACCAAAGGAAATTCACAAAATGAGGAAGAACCAAGACGGAGCAAGCATCCAAGAACTTCTACTTCATTTGAAGACGACTTTGTCACTTTTTTTTTTTGGAAAATGAGCATCGGACGTTTAAAGAAGCCATGTCTTCCTCAGACTCTCTATTTTGGAAAAAGGCAGTCAATAGTGAAATAGAATCTACTTTGAGCAACCATACTTGGGAGTTGGTTGATCTTCCTCCTGGAAACAAACCATTAGGTTCTAAGTGGATTTTCAAAAGGAAAATGAAAGCTGATAGCACTATTGACAAGTACAAGGCAAGGCTTATTGTCAAAGGGTATAGACAACAAGAAGGTCTTGACTACTTTGACACATACTCGCCGGTAACCAGAATTACATCCATACGTATGTTAATAGCGTTAGCCACCGTGTATGGTCTTGAAATCCATCAAATGGACGTTAAGACAACGTTCTTAAACGGGGATTTGGAGGAAGAAATTTACATGGAACAACCTGAAGGGTTTGTGGTTCCAGGTAAAGAAAAGATGGTGTGTAAACTTGTTAAGTCACTTTATGGACTAAAACAAGCACCTAAACAATGAAATGCGAAATTTGATCATACAATGTTGTCAAATGGATTTAAAATTAACGAGTGTGATAAATGTGTTTACATTAAGAACACTCCTAATTATGTAGTCATTGTTTGTTTATAAGTGGATGACATGTTGATAATGAGTAATGACATTGCCAATATAAATTCTACAAAACGCATGCTAACTAGCAAATTTGATATGAAAGACTTAAGAGTTGCCGACTTAATTCTGGGTGTTAAGATCCATAGGACTCCTCAAGGTCTGGCTTTGTCTCAATCTCATTACATCAATAGTGTGCTTCAAAAATTTAAATATTTGGACTTTAATGTTTCAAAGACTCCTATTGATGTAAACCTTGCTCTTAAGAAGAACAAAGGTCAAAGCACGTCGCAACGGGATTATGCTCGTGTTTTGGGAAGTTTGATGTACATCATGAATTGTACTTGTCCAGATATAGCTTGTGCTATAAGTAAACTAAGTCGATACACGAGTAAGCCCAATCAAACTCATTGGATGGCAATGAAACGTGTTTTGGGATATTTAAAATACACCCAAGACTTGGCATTGCATTATAACAAGTATCCTACGGTCATTGAAGGATATTGTGATGCCAATTGGATCACCGACACAACTGATTCTAAGTCAAGTGGGTATATTTTCGCACTTGGTGGAGGAGCGGTATCTTGGAAATCATCCAAACAAACGTGTATTGTCCGCTCTACAATGGAAGCTGAATTCATAGCTTTAGAAAAAGCCGGTGAAGAAGCTGAGTGGCTTCGGAACTTTTTGGAAGACATTCCGTTCTGGCCTAAGCCGTTGACACCAATTTGTATACATTGTGATAGTCAATCGGCTATAGGACGAGCAAGGAATGTCATGTATAACGGTAAGAATCGTCATATACGATTAGGCATAAAACCGTTAGGGACCTACTCTCTAGAGGAATTATCACTATTGACTACGTGAAGTCAAGGGATAATGTGTCGGATCCGCTTACAAAAGGCCTAACTAGAGAGGCGGTTGAGTGTTGACCGAAGGGAATGGGACTATGGCTAAGGACAAGTCATCACGGCGGTAACTCTACCTAGGAGACTGGAGATCCCAAGAACTAGGTTCACAGAGAATACAAAGTTGTATATGACGGTCCAACATTGTCAATTAAATGTTTGGTCCATTCTCGTGATGAGACAATGTTCAAGTACCAAGGATAAAATGCTAGAGGAATTTTTTAATGATTATCTAAGTTTGATATTGTAATTATCAAACAATGTAAATCTATAGGATTACACGTTTAGAAATCACCTATGTAAGTGTGAAGTGGAAGCCGCTTCAAGGAGAATTCGGTATGGCTAGTTCTCTAAGTACTTATGAAACCAGGCGGTGTTCATGGATGAAACGAACACAACAGCGAGAACCAAAGACGGTTAATGGTTAGTTGTGTGACTTATGTTGTCTAGGTATACACCAAAGCTCAACGGTTCAAAGATATTAAATCTACCGATTGACCGAGTATATCCGATGTATGTTCACTACGGAAAGTTCAAAGAGAAACCTACTTATCCCGATACAACTAATTGTTTCTTGCAAATCACACAAGTCTGTCATGCATATTTCCAATATAGCCATTCCCCATTCATGTGGGGGATTGTTGGGTTTTTTGGAATGTGAAGAGTGTGAATGGGAAATGGGTGGAAAGGTGAAAAAATTCCTTTTACTAGGGAAATGCACTTTCTCCCACATTGGTAGAGGAAAAGGCTTTTGTTGGGTTTAAATAGAGATTTACTTCTCTTGGCTCTTAAAAGGGTTGAGAAGAAGGGAAGCCTCGCGCCGTCGTCGTCCCTCGCTCGTCTCGGCTTCGGCTTTGGCTTCGGATTCAGATTCGGTCAATTGATATGATTGATTGACTTAATTTTTTGGACCAACAAAAACTAAAAATATTAATTAATTAATAATAAAATATTTAATATTAATCCATTTGTGTAACGGGAATCTGAATGATTAAATCGAATTCAGATTCATTCCTCCTCCACGTTTTTCCATTATTAAATTCAGCCATTAGTGGTGGTTGTTTGTAACAGCCACAACTGAAAGGTTGTATCTCTTCATATTCTGCCTTTCCCTTGGCTATATATACACACTGATACACTGAAACACTGAATACATTAAGCATACATAATACACAGACGCTGATTATCCCCTCTCTTTCTGCATACTAAAGTAAGTCGTGTGATTTGCACCGCTTCTTTGTGTTCGCAGTGTTCTACCGTTTGAAGTGCCGCTACGGTAGAACTGTTATCCCGTTCCATCCTGGGAGAAATTAACCCGTGAACCTTGGGCAACTGTGAGGGGATTAGATTTCTTAAGGAGACACAAGTAACTTGTGGGCTCGGGATCGTCCCATAAATGCTGATTATACATATCTGTTTGTATTTTTCTGATTTATTTGAACGCAGGAACAACAAAAATAAGTAGACCTAGAGTGTTTATTTATTGGGAACTAAGTATTTACCAAAATTTCTAATATTGGTATAACAATGAACTGCATTAGTAGATTGTTTAGTAAGTAAGCAGTTGTTTGAGTAAATTAATCTTGTCTTATTTATATTAACTCTTTGGCCTGAAAATTTGCAATATAGGGTAAGACATTGGTTAATGGAGGAGGCTGACTTATGATTTGCTTCAATCATTAGAGTTAAGTCATCGGCATAAATATGTGGGTAATGGGAGGCCCATTAAGGCATATTTGAATAGGGTCCCATAGATTATACTCCAGATAATGATTTATAAGATTTGACAATAACTTCATACAAAGTATGAAGATATTAGGGGTAAGGGGATCCCCTTGTCTAATACCTCTTGAAGGTGAAAAGTATTGAGTTAAAGTACCGTTTACCATGATGGCAATTTTACTAATAGATATACAAGAGAGAATCAAATTAATAGTTCTAGGAGGAAATTTGAAATATAATAAAGTTCTATGGATAAAAGACCATTCCAACCTATTAAATGCTTTCTCCAAATCAATTTTGAATATCATTTTAGATTTGGATCCTTTAAGTCTTTGGAAATGGTTAATAATTTCTTGAATAATTATAGCATTATCAGATGTACGCCTGCCTTATAGGAAACTTGTTTGGTAAGGACTAATAAGTTTAGTTACGTAAGGTTTAATTCTATTAAATATTATTTTAGAAACAATTTTATAGATATAACAACAACATAATACCCAGTATATCCCACAAGTGGGGTTTGTAAACCAATAGGCCTAAAATTCTTCAGATGATTGGCATTAGAGAATTTTGGAATTAGGCATAGATGAGTTCTATTAATGTTTGGTGGAATTGAACATGAAGAGAACACTTCATGGCAGAATTGAGTAATAGTAGGATCAACTCTTTGATCAATGTTTTTGATAAAAGAATGTGGAAACCAGCAGGCCCTGGTGCTTTGGGTGGTTTAAAAGAAAAGATTGTCTTAGTGACCTCAATATCCCTCAATGGAGAATATATGATAGTTAAATCAATATGGTGGAAACTTGTAGTAGAAAGAAGAATATTATGAAGGTTATATCACTTGTAAAGATATTAGTGAAATAGTTGAAGGTGTGGAGCAACAATTGGTCATGAGCAACAATACAGAGTAATGGCAGTATTGGATGTGAATTGACCGATAATTGTGGTTAATTATGAAGATGGTGGCGATAATGATAACTTAAAGGGAGGTTATGTTTACATGGGAAAGGGGGAGCTGTATTTATAGCTAAGAGCCCAACCCTAAATGGACTCCACTACTCACACGTTCCTCCATGATCTGATAAGGTCATTATCCACGTCCAACGGCTTCCGAAAATGAAGGAATTTAATTAAACACGTTTATCTGTTTTTCATCTATGTCTTCGGAGAAATCGACCTCGATTGATGAAAAACTAACAGTATTCCTCGATTGTCAATTCTTCTAAGCGATGGCTGACTTGTCACCGATTTTAACGCTGAGCTTGCCACGTCAACGAACACGTGTCGCTACCTGTTCGGACGATTTTCGACCAGAACATCACCGCACTTTAATGAAGCGGTAATTACATAAATGCCACCACACCTTAATGAAATCATAATTGTAAAAACGCCTCTGTTCCCTACAAAGCAGAAAACAATGTCAATCCGTCTGTGGTTATGCATATATTGAACCAAAAATCATGGGATAAATTATAGATTGAGCACAAATGCACCCGGTCTTGAAAACATAAGTAGTTTTTTGGTGATCTTTAAAATATAAGTATTTTACTATTAAATGAAGCTGAAAGTACAAAAATACCCTTACTAATAGAGAACCTCCCGTAATTACAAAAATGCCACTACACATTTTTACATCCGAAATTATAAAAAAGGCCACCGCTTCCTACATAACAGAAAATAATGCCAACCTGGTCGTGTTTCGCGTCCATTTTGTGAATAAATAAGGCCAAATAGACATTGTATAGCTCATATACAAGGCAGTCAATTCGTCTGTATTTCACGTCTATTTTTGTGAATAAATGAAGTCAAATCGTCATCGTTTCTCTTATAAATAAATAAAAAAAAACATAATATAAGACCAATCCGGCGTCATTTCTTCATACAATAAGCAAAAAATCATGTTTGTTTTGTGAAGAAATGATGGAAAATCGGCCTTACTTTATTTATTATCTTCAAGTGCTTATATATTTTGAAATAATGACAATCTGCCATCATATATTCATAATGTGAGCTAAATATTAAGGATATTTTACAAACAAATAAGTCCAACTCGCCTTCACTTTATTCATCTATAAAAATACATATGAAAAATATAAAATGAAGACAATCCGGTCGTATTTATTCATGATTAAGTGAAATGACTATGTCTATTATACAATCGAATGACACCAAATCGTCATCACTTTGCCTATATACAAATATCCAAAGAAAAAATAAAATAGGGCCAATTCGACATTATTTATTCACGGTGTGAACCATACAATATGTACGTTTTGCAAATAACTAAGGCCACTTTCAATATAACTTTGAATACAAATTGTTATCACTTTCAATACTAATTGTCATCACCTTCAACACAACATTGAATACAATTCGTCATCACTTTCAATACAAATCTTCACCACTTTTCCAATGACTCCATATCTTTATCCACCATTTCCACCACATAATATTTACATGATTAAGAAATAAGAAAAAAAGATGAGAAAAATTATTAAAAATTACAACTACCAGTTTCTTTGGTTGACTGTAGAAGAAGCATCCCGACTTATTTAAGAAGTACAACTCTTAATCCAATCCTTTGTGTTCGAAGAAGTACAACTCTTAATCCAATCTTTCATTTTTGCATGGTGATCTTCACGAGGAAGTATATATGAAATTGCCTCCGGGACATCGCATGACGGGGAGAGGAGCTGTGTGTCGCCTTCGAAAATCATTGTATGGATTAAAACAAGCTCCCCGATGTTGGTTTGCGAAGTTGTCTGCTGCACTTAAGCAATATGGGTTTCGACAATCATATTCGGATTACTCATTATTTACGATGAAGAAGGGAAATGTGCATTTAAATGTGCTTGTTTATGTGGATGATCTGATTATATCTGGTAATGATTCGAAGGCAATTTGAATTTTTAAGTTATATCTCTCGAAATGTTTCCATATGAAGGATTTAGGTGCCTTGAAATACTTCTTGGGAGTTGAAGTGGCAAGGGCTCCGAAAGGAATCTTCCTGTGTCAGAGGAAGTATGCATTGGATATCATATCGGAAACAGGCTTGTTGGGGGCAAAACCGGTTGGTACACCGACAGAACAAAACCATCGCTTGGCACTTGCGACTGGTCGTTTTATCAAAGATCCTGAACGCTATCGGCGACTGGTTGGAAGATTGATTTACTTGTGTTTTACACGACCGGATTTGTCCTATAGTGTGCATGTGTTGTCGCAATTCATGCAGAGTCCCCGTATTGAGCATATGGAAGCGGCAGTTAGGGTTGTTCGATATTTGAAAGGCTGTCCGGGACAAGGCATTGTATTTCATTCTCAGTGTGATCTGAGATTGCACGGGTGGTGTGACTCTGATTGGGCAGGCTGTCCGTTGACACGTCGATCGTTAACAGGTTGGTATGTGTCGTTAGGGGACTCACCGATATCTTGGAGAACGAAGAAGCAACAGATCGTGTCGAGGTCCTCCGCTTAGGCAGAATATAGATCGATGGCGATGACTGTGTGTGAATTGAAGTGGTTGAAAGGGATTTTATGGAACCTTGGAATTGATCACGATTCTCCGATAAATTTGAAGTGTGACAGTCAAGCTGCATTACATATTTCTCGGAATCCAGTCTTTCACGAACGCACTAAACATATCGAAGTTGACTGTCATTTTGTTCGGAATGAAATCATCGGAGGAGTCATTCGTCCCAGCTATGTGCCTACGACCACACAACTTGCTGATATTTTTACGAAGGCGCTGGGACGCGCCCAGTTCGAATTCTTCCTTAACAAGTTGGGCATAAGGAACCCTCACGCTCCAACTTGAGGGGGGGGGGTATTGTAAATAGATTATGGTAAATAGATTAGTTATGTAAATTGTATAGTGGGCCAAGCCCGTTAGGTTTACTTGGTCCCTAAGTTAGGTTTAGGGTTAGGTTTTCTCTAGGTTTCTTTTGTATAAATAGGGGACTCCCCCCATCAATGAAAGCAAGAGTTTTCACCCAAATATTATTTCTCTCGTGTGAGTGTGTTCGGTTTTACATGGTATCAGAGCCATCGTGAAACTCTTCAAGTAGAAAAGTAATGGAGGCTCCAAAAGGTGATGTTGCAGCCGTACGGAAGACAATCTCTCCGTACGATATCACTTCGAATGATAATCCTGGTTTGATTATCACACAGGTACAGTTGACCAGTGAAAACTATGAGGAATGGGCGCGGTCGGTTAGAACGGCGCTGCGTGCAAGGAAGAAGTTTGGTTTTGTTGACGGATCGATCAAGATGCCCGATGAAAAGTCGATTGATTATGAGGATTGGTGGACTATCAATTCTCTTCTAGTGTCATGGATTAGGAATTCGATCGAGCCTACTCTTCGGACCACCATATCGCACATGGAAGTAGCGAAAGATCTGTGGGAGAGTATTCGAGAACGTTTCTCCGTGGGAAACGGACCTCGGATTCAGGAATTAAAAGCGGCTTTGGCCGGTTGTAAGCAAAAGGGATTAACTGTTGCTGCTTACTATGGAAAACTGGCTATGTTGTGGGAAGAACTAGGAAATTGTGATAAGTTTCCAACTTGCTCGTGTGGAAACTGCACTTGCAATCTAACGGTTGCACTGGAGAAGAAAAGGGAAGAAGATAGGGTTCACTTATTCCTTATGGGCCTGGATGAAAGTCTTTATGGAACTGTCCGTTCCAATCTCTTGGCTCAGGAGCCGTTGCCATCGATGAATCAAGTCTACCAAAAGGTAATCCAAGATGAACGGGTCAAAGGGATGGCACGAACTCAGGAAGAACGAGGGGAGGTGACGGCATTTGCTGCACAACGATCACAACCGCCGAAGACAGGCTATAAGGAGTGTCACTTGTGTGATCGAGGAGGACATCCTCCGGAACGCTGCTATGATGTCATTGGCTATCCGGAGGGGTGGGTGCATTATCCGAAGCAAGGCACTTCGAATGGAGGACGTGGTAGAGGAAGAGCTGAAGGTAATAAAGGTGGAAGAGGTCGTGGACATCAACCGTTTGGTTCAAATGCTGGTCGGGGACGTGGCAATAATCGAGCAAATGCTGCTCAAGCTGAGCTCGAGAATGGAGAAAACGGACACATGAGTGTGCCCGGACAGACTAACCTGTCCGGAATAACAGGTGATCAGTTGCAGATGCTGTTCGATTTGCTGAAAAAGGAGAAGGCAAGCACAAGTGAACCATCGATCGGTAAGAAAACTCATCCTTCGTGGATTATTGACACGGGGGCGTCAAATCACATGACCGGTCAGATAAGTATTTTGGAGAATTTACGAACAATACCAAAGTGTCCGGTAGGCTTACCGAACGGAAGCAGTACGATGGCGACTCAAGAAGGATCCATCAGATTTAACGAAGACATGGTTCTTCACGGAGTGTTATATGTGCCCGAAATGACTTGCAACTTGATTTCTGTGTCTCAATTAATTAATCAAGTTGGTTGCAATGTAAATTTCACTAATGATTTGTGTGTTATGCAGGACCGGGCTACGGGGAAGTTGATTGGAGCGGGTGAACAAAAGAACGGACTCTACTACTTTCGGACGATACCCGTGGTGAAAGCTGTGAAGGTTGATGTGGTAGACTTATGGCATCAAAGGTTGGGACATCCTTCGATGCAAGTGACAAAATCTCTTTCAGTCTTAGAAGATAGTGGGAAAGGTAGCTTAGAAGAAAAAGCATGTGATGTATGCCTTAGAGCAAAACAAACTAAAAATGTATTTCCTTCGAGTAATAATAAAGCTGCTGAACCTTTTGATTTAGTTCACTGTGACTTGTGGGGTCCTTATAGAACTGAGTCTTCGTGTGGTGCATCATATTTTTTGACTGTTGTTGATGATTGTTCACGAGGAGTATGGGTGTTCCTGTTAGTTGATAAGAAAGAGGTCGGACAAAAATTGAAGGGTTTCTTTGCAATGGTGGAGAGACAATTCAATAAACGGGTTAAGTGCGTTCGGAGTGATAATGGAACCGAATTTGTAAGTCTGAAAGGGTATTTTCTCGAACAAAACTTCGTGTGTGGGGACACCCCAGCAAAACGGTAGAGTTGAACGGAAACATAGACATATCTTAAACGTGGCACGGGCGCTACGTTTTCAAGCTAATTTACCGATTGACTTCTGGGGAGAATGTGTGATGACGGCATGTTATTTGATTAACCGGACACCCACTAAGTTGTTGAATGGGAAGACACCTTACAATATCTTGATGGGTGTGACACCGAATTATGATCATTTGAGGGTGTTCGGTTGCTTATGTTATGCTCGCAATCAAGGACGAACAAGTGACAAGTTTGAAAGTAGGAGTCGTCGATGTGTGTTTTTGGGTTATCCAAATGGGAAGAAAGCGTGGAAAATGTATGATTTGGAGACAAAGGAGTTTGTGTTCTCGAGGGATGTGGTGTTTTACGAAAAGGAATTTCCATTCGCCTCCAAGGAGACTGATGCCGAAAAACGGACACAAGATACGGCTTCTGTCACCGTTGCATTGGAGGAGGAAGAGGAGAGTGTGCAAGGAAGGGGGGGTGTTGAACCCGAAGTGGTGACTCCGGTGATTGAACCCGAAGTGGTGACTCCAGAAGCTGAACCTGAGATTGTTCCCGAAGTTGAACCCGAAGAGTTGGGTCGGGGAAAACGAACTAAGAAAGAGAATATCTTGCTGAGAGACTTTGTTACTAATACGGTCCAAAAGATGAGTCACCGGGTATCGTCCTGTGTTCGAAAGTCTGCTTGTTCATCTGTTTCTCAACAACCCTCTGGTAAGCCCTATCCTCTAGCACACTATGTCAATTGTGATAATTTCTCTTCGAAACATGTGAGTTTTCTTGCAGCTATAACGCAAGGACATGAGCCTACCTCATATTCGGAGGCGGTAAAAAGTGACAAATGGAGAACAGCCATGGGGGAAGAATTGAAGGCATTGGAAGCGAACAGAACCTGGGAGATAGTTCGCTTGCCTACCGGGAAGAAAGCCCTCGGATGTCGATGGGTATACAAGATAAAGTACAACTCGGATGGAACTATTGAAAGGTACAAAGCAAGATTGGTGATTTTTGGAAATCACCAAATCGAAGGGGTTGATTATACGGAGACATTTGCACCGGTTGCAAAGATGGTGACTGTCCGAGTTTTTCTGGCCGTAGCAGCTGCCAAAAATTGGGAATTGCATCAGATGGATGTGCACAATGCATTTTTGCATGGTGATCTTCACGAGGAAGTATATATGAAATTGCCTCCGGGACATCGCATGACGGGGAGAGGAGCTGTGTGTCGCCTTCGAAAATCATTGTATGGATTAAAACAAGCTCCCCGATGTTGGTTTGCGAAGTTGTCTGCTGCACTTAAGCAATATGGGTTTCGACAATCATATTCGGATTACTCATTATTTACGATGAAGAAGGGAAATGTGCATTTAAATGTGCTTGTTTATGTGGATGATCTGATTATATCTGGTAATGATTCGAAGGCAATTTGAATTTTTAAGTTATATCTCTCGAAATGTTTCCATATGAAGGATTTAGGTGCCTTGAAATACTTCTTGGGAGTTGAAGTGGCAAGGGCTCCGAAAGGAATCTTCCTGTGTCAGAGGAAGTATGCATTGGATATCATATCGGAAACAGGCTTGTTGGGGGCAAAACCGGTTGGTACACCGACAGAACAAAACCATCGCTTGGCACTTGCGACTGGTCGTTTTATCAAAGATCCTGAACGCTATCGGCGACTGGTTGGAAGATTGATTTACTTGTGTTTTACACGACCGGATTTGTCCTATAGTGTGCATGTGTTGTCGCAATTCATGCAGAGTCCCCGTATTGAGCATATGGAAGCGGCAGTTAGGGTTGTTCGATATTTGAAAGGCTGTCCGGGACAAGGCATTGTATTTCATTCTCAGTGTGATCTGAGATTGCACGGGTGGTGTGACTCTGATTGGGCAGGCTGTCCGTTGACACGTCGATCGTTAACAGGTTGGTATGTGTCGTTAGGGGACTCACCGATATCTTGGAGAACGAAGAAGCAACAGATCGTGTCGAGGTCCTCCGCTTAGGCAGAATATAGATCGATGGCGATGACTGTGTGTGAATTGAAGTGGTTGAAAGGGATTTTATGGAACCTTGGAATTGATCACGATTCTCCGATAAATTTGAAGTGTGACAGTCAAGCTGCATTACATATTGCTCGGAATCCAGTCTTTCACGAACGCACTAAACATATCGAAGTTGACTGTCATTTTGTTCGGAATGAAATCATCGGAGGAGTCATTCGTCCCAGCTATGTGCCTACGACCACACAACTTGCTGATATTTTTACGAAGGCGCTGGGACGCGCCCAGTTCGAATTCTTCCTTAACAAGTTGGGCATAAGGAACCCTCACGCTCCAACTTGAGGGGGGGGGGGGGTATTGTAAATAGATTATGGTAAATAGATTAGTTATGTAAATTGTATAGTGGGCCAAGCCCGTTAGGTTTACTTGGTCCCTAAGTTAGGTTTAGGGTTAGGTTTTCTCTAGGTTTCTTTTGTATAAATAGGGGACTCCCCCCATCAATGAAAGCAAGAGTTTTCACCCAAATATTATTTCTCTCGTGTGAGTGTGTTCGGTTTTACAAGACATTCCGGTAGCATTCGTTGATAAATGATTCAAAATACTTTGTCTATTTTATTAATACTTGAGACCAAATTGTTATCACTTCACTCATATACAAAAAATCAAAGAAAAATATAACATAATACCAATCCAGCATCATTTATTCATAGTATTAAGTAAAATACTATTCCATTTTATAAATACAGGAGGACAAATCATCGTCACTTCATTCATCCATAAAATTACATATGAAACATAAAATCAAGACAACCCTGTAGCATTTATTAATAAGTAATCCAAATACTCCGTCTACTTTACAAATAAATAAGACAAAATTATCATCACATCATTCATATACAATAATCTAATGGATAATCTAAGGCCAATCCGATATCATTTATTCATAATGTTAACTAAATATAATATACATTTTACAAACAAATGAGTCTAAATCATTAGCACTTTTCATAAATACAAGTCGTAAAACAATGGAGTGAAAATTCATTTTGCGAGTTCACTTTTTCTAAGAATTTTGTAATCCTTGTTCTATAAACTCGCTTGTTATAACTTTTAAGGCCATATAATTTCTATATGCAATGGGTTGTTAGAGCTATCTGAAGGCTGAAGCTTTTAGTGTAGCCTCAAAGCTATAAATTTCTACTAATTAGGCTAGCTAAAAGAAATTCAAATAAAAAATGCTCTAATTTCTTTCAACAATAGAGGTTGTGGAGGATTTGGCCGGAGATGTTGGAGTTAGGATTTTGGCCCTCTCTTGAACTAAGATCTACGACGATTGGTGGGATATGTGAAGAAATAAGGTGGGGAGCGGAATGAGAGGTGGAAAGGAGTTCAATAAGGTATATTATTTGGTGGTAGGTGGTGGTCAGCAACCGTTGACCCGTGGTCAAATGGCGGCTCAGGCGAGAAAATACTCAGATGATACTCCGACTAGTAGCCTCCGTGAAGCCATGATGGGATTAGGGTTTGGTCTATAGAGAAAGATGAGTCCGCTAGAGAGAAATGAAAATTAAAAGTTGCTAGGTAATTGGAAAAAGTGCTTTAAAATTCAATACCATGAAAAAAGTGCTCAATATTTTAAGAACCAAATACAAATAGGGAGATTTACACAAATATACAACCCTAACTCTATATTTTTTAAAAATAGCGATACTTTGCCACTTTACAAATCATAACAATAGTTTTTTTATATAACATATACAAGTTTCAACAAATACCTACAATTTAGGGTTTTCTCATCCTCCTTCTTCCTACCTTCTCATCCCATCATTGCCCTGAGGCTACTGCCACATGTCACAGCCACCAGCCAGCTACCTCCGGCCGCTGGACTGCCACCGCCGGCCGCCACCACCACCACCAGATTTTTTTTAAAATTTTTTTCGACATTCAAAAAGGAACATACAAAAACTACACAAATATACACTAAATATAACCAAACATACAAACACATTCAGAAATATACACAAACATACAAAGTTATACAAAAAAAAAAAACATAAAATCAACTTTTCTACTCTAGACATACATAAACACAATCATACAAACATATACACATATATGCATACATATACACATAAAAAAATAAAAAATAGACATTCATATACAAAAAACAAAATGTATATGTATTTATATATACAAAATACAAAAATATACTACACATACATATATATACCCATACAAAAAGGGGAAAAAAGTAGCAGATCGGAGATGAAAAAAAGCAGATCTGAAAACCTCACTGAAAAATCCACAGGAAAAATGTAGATCGGGGGGCCGCCCACTGCTGCAATGCAACAGCAACGCCGCGAGGAGCAGCAACTGCTCCTCGGCGATAGTAGCACCAGCAACGCCGGGTAGTAACAGGGGGACGGGGGGAGGGGTGCTGATGGATGGAGGAGGAGAGAGAAGGAGAGGGGGAATAAATTAGGGCTTTAATTATGTTTAGGGAAGGAGAAATGAGAAACTATTGTTATGTATTATAAATATGGTAAAACTATTGTTATTTTTTATAATAAGCTATTAGGGTAGTTATGTGGATACAAGTATGCTCTATTAACACAAAAACTTCATATATGATTACTCAATATAAAGGGACAAAAACCTAATGCCTATGATTACAGTTGCTCTCCCGCGAATAGTTTCTAGTTTAGGTAGGCAACCCTTCTATACCATGTACACTCGCTTCCTCATCCTGTGCAATTTTCTTGCTCTGCTCCTAAAATATTTTCAGTTACTTTCAAACTGGATTCTGCATATTGACGTGAGTTTTTCTTTCTTTGTTCTTTATTCGTAGCTCTATGTATGTGTTAGTTTTCATGTTCTTTTATATATGCTGATTTATTTGTAGATTTTTTTAGATGCATTACTGTTTCTTTCCCTGGCCTATTTAAATGTTTGCCTCGTAATGTCAAGCACAAGAAAGAAGAACACAATTAGCGTTTTTCGAACACAACTTTCTCCATGCATCTGATTAGTACCGTGAGTTCTAACAATAGGAAAAACTCAACTTCTCATGAAAGTAACTAAGTAACTACCACAGAGTTCTTCGAAAAGTAAAACTTGTCTTCGTATTCTATTTGCTCTATTTGATTCGTCGTTTTGGGGTTCAAGAGCATGCATATATTCACACTATGTTTCAGTTTTATGTCTTCAGCATGATAAAAGCTTAGGAGTTAGGAGTACATATTCTTAATATTGTGTATTTTGACAGTACTTTCCCTTACCGGTTATGTCCATTTCGTAAATTTTAATTGGCACTAAATAATTGGGTACTAGAAATTATTACTACTATTTGACTGCCATGTTTGCTAAATCAAGAATGTGGCACCCCGTGCCAATTGATACTATGTAAATGTGTGCAAAGCTCTTTTTTTCTTTTCCTTACAGAACTAGGGATATATTCATTCATAATCAACTCTATATTAGTTATTTATAAATTTCTGATAGAAAGATTTAGAAGGTAGTTAGAGTATGTTTTAAGCTTTTCTTGTGCGTCACCTGAACCTGTATGCTAAAGATTAAAGAGAGGCTCTATAGCTAAAGCCGCAGTGGCAGAGCCACCCTTATACCGGGTAAAATTAATTACATATCATAAGTTGAACCCCTTAACATAAGTTTAAGCTTTATTTTTTAATTTTTGAACTTTTTTGTTAGAAATTCTGCTTCCGCCCCAACTCAAGAAAGGTCCTTAGTGTAATTGATTAACAAGTACCCTCTCTCATGTATATTTTAGACCTTTTCTATGTATTGAGAGCTTGTTGCCTTACTATTCTGCCAAAGGTGTGGTTTTTCCTTTTACAAGTTCCTTATTGAAGCAGGTAAACTCCAAGCATGCATATTATATAATTCTATTTAGTTAGATTTTCTTTGTAGAGTTAGATAATATCGTATCATTTTGATTTCGACAAACAAATTATTATATGACAATCCATATTGATCATTTATAAGAACTTATACTTCATTAATTTATATATAACTATTTACTTAAAACAACTTTAATAAGATTATGAACTCCTCACGTTCTAATTTATATGACAATTTTTTCGTTATAGTCCGTTCCCAAAAAGGTGACAGTTTTTTTTCTTAAAAAGAAACAATTTAAATTAATTTTTCTATATATTTTTGTGAGAAGCTTTTATTATCACATAAATACTATGAAACGTTTAAGACCACCATTTTTACAAGTTGGTTTCCCACATGCGAGACTTGCGTTCAAAGCCTCTTGACAACAATCTTCTCAGTTTGAGCCTGTCGTACATGACTTGCCTAGTACGAGTTACCTCTCATGTGTGGTTATTGCATCAGAAGTGAGGTTAACCTAAAGTGCACCCAAAGAGTAGCGCCTGCAGATTTCCTTGTCATAAAGAAAAAACGACCACAAAAATGTTTTAACATTTTAAGACCACTTTTTTTTTTTTTTTTAAAAAAAATTCCTGCCAGTTTAAACTTTGATACATAAACTAAACAAAAGGAGTAT
This sequence comes from Petunia axillaris subsp. axillaris, assembly GCA_029990575.1. Classification (NCBI taxonomy): domain Eukaryota; kingdom Viridiplantae; phylum Streptophyta; class Magnoliopsida; order Solanales; family Solanaceae; genus Petunia; species Petunia axillaris. Next base: position 168,728,879 of record JARKNS010000008.1, read on the forward strand.
ATTTATCTACATGTACTAGAACAAGACTCGAACATGCTGAGAAATTAGTTATTTATAGAAAAGTAGTAAAAATAAAATTACAAAATTAGCACATCGTTACAACTAGAAAGAACACGTATACACCACTACTACTATGGTACTAGTATTTCATTTTCATATGATGTGCTTGAATATTCAAGTGACAGTTCACGCCAATTAGATTCAAAATTTTGGCCAACAAAATCCCAATGTATAGTTTTTTGCAGATCGCCAGCTTCTTATTCCTCTTGATCGGCACATTTGTTTATAAATCAGCAGGCTCCCCCATCATCAACCCATCTAAAGTCAAGCAAATTTCATGGAAACCTAGGTATATAATTCAACAAAACTTCAATTTTGAAGTTTTTTTATTTGTTCTGTAATGTTATTTTGTTTATTTTTCGGTTCCGGAGCTAACAAATTGTATATTATTAGAAGGAAAAGTCCATTTAAAGTTTTTTTCCTGTAATGTTGTTGTGTTTCACTGATTTAGCTGCGGTTAATTGTAATTCAGAATTTTCTGGTTTCGAACTTCGAAAGATGCCAATATAAATACCCGCCCACCCGACTTAAAAAAAATAGTTGGCAGATGTATAATATATGAATAATTTGAGTCTAATATGTGTGTAACCGTGTATAATCAGTGTATAATTTATGTATACTGGTTAGGTAATGTAAACAATGATTCCGACAGGCTATTTGTGTAAAGATCCAGAGACAAAATCAGTTTATAAAGTTGCAATTTTTAGGGGGAATGTCAAGTTTTTGAAGTGTTTATCTAATGCTGTGGTGTTCTGCAGAGCTTTTGTATATGAAGGTTTCCTTACGGATGAAGAATGTAATCATTTGATATCCCTTGTGAGTGTTTAAATTCGGTTTTATTTTTGGAGAATGTGAGTTTAGATTTGGTTAAATCAGTTTGTTGAGATCTGTTTGTGTTGGAAGCTAATTTGACAATTGTGTGATGTAGGCGAAAAAGGAGTTGAAAAGATCAGCTGTGGCAGATAATGAGTCTGGGGAGAGTAAGCTTAGTGAGGTTAGGACTAGCTCCGGAATGTTCATCAGCAAAGCAAAGGTTAGTTTTTTCGACTTTTATTGCTAAATACAACAGTTTTATTTATTTTGTTTATCTAAGTTGCATAGTTGAGGTCGTATGAAGGTTTGTAATTTAGAAATATGACATGTATTATAGTTTAACGAATTTCTGTCACTTTAGTATGGTAGAGATCAAGCTAGTGTCAAAAGATCCTTTTTTTGATAAATCTCTAACGCTATTGTGTGCTCGTGGATGGTGGTTCTTTTAAGAGACTTATGCCCCCCCAAAAAAGGGCATACTTTTATGTAGAGCATTGAGCTCTTCCAAGTGCACCTGGGAGAAAGAAAAGCGAGCTGCTCCCAAGGGGCATCTACCACATTCTTTTCTCCTAAACCGTTGAGATGCAAAGGATCAATCATTATGTGATTAAACAGATCAGTCAGTGGCTAGTTAAGTTTGCCAAATTCTTGCAACATCAGAACCCAAAAGTCCTGCTCAGTAGGTGTATAGTAATGCAAGAATTTAAACTACGCCTTGACTATGGACCCATCTGCTGCATTTGAAATGTTCTTACCATCTCTCCACGTTTTCTTTGCTGACTTTTCATGCATTTTGATTCATTTATTAAGAGATAATAATGTTTGTAAGATTAGGAGGATGTCATTGATGTGATCTTGGGCACAATGAGCAGTTGTTAAGTGTTGAAACCTTAAAATGAAGCATGCTTAGGAAAAGCTTGAAATTCTGGTCATGTGGTAAATAATTGTTATTAATTATCTCTACTTCTACTATGCTTACTTTGGTGTATGATGTCTTTTTAAGCTGGATGAACCTGCAATCATCAATAGTTAGGTCATTATTAGCTGATAGGTGGAGTGTTAATTATTTCACCTAGTTAGGAAAACCTACAGTTCCATTAATGTATCTGTTGCAATTTGATTATGAGTCCTTGCTAACCTAGTAGAAATTTTCACCTGGTAAGAGTAAATTAAACCTATCTGCTACACTCACAAATAGGTTGTTAACGTTGTAATCTTGTCAATATGTTCATCCAAATAAAAGCGCTAATCTAAGTAAAAATTTATCAACTATTTGTAAGAATCAAACGGGACTTGGGATCTATTAATTTGTTTTCCTAAAAACTATAAATTATGTGTCAAATAAAGGGCCGGTTCTTGCCAAGAATAACTAAAGCAAAATTTTCTGCTTTTTACCTATAATTGCTGCTGGTTTGAATGAGAGATCACTGTTGATTTTTACCTAATGTGCTTTAGAGAATTTAACATGCTTTGAGGAACAGAAAGCCACTGAGAGTGAATAGTCGACTTTCACAAAGAAAAAGTTCTTTGAGAAACCAGATTTAGGGTCTGCTGGGTTTGGAACTTCTACCTGATTCAATGACTTTTTTTCTGATAAAATTACTTTTGTGAATGAGAATAACTAACACCCACATCTAACTTTTTTTTAAAAAAAAAAAAATTTAATGTAACAGAGATTATTTAATGACCTTTTAGCTAAATAACCATAAACATTTCTATAATCCACTTATCCAGTGTCTGTAGCAAGGCTTATCAAAAAATCTGAGTACTTAGCATGTTTTTTTTATTTTTCCTTTTTTCTTTTTAGATATTGGTGCTTCCTTTAGCAATTAGCTTGAAGCATGTTGGGCAGCACATGGTGTCCATTGTTTTAAGACTAACCATTTTCTTACTCAATAATACGAAATTTCCATTTCTGTATCTTCGATTGTGTCAACTCTTTCATGTTCATTTTTTTGTTGGTTGCTGCAGGATCCTATTGTCAATGGGATAGAGGAGAAGATAGCGACTTGGACTTTTCTACCTAAAGGTTTGCCTCTTTCTGAAGGATATCGTAGTCTAGGATAGTGAATCCACCCATAAGTAGATGCAAATTTGATAACTCTCCTTAATTCCCACTTAAAGTATGTCCGACACAAACAAAATTGACTTGATTGTTATTCTTTACTGGCTTCCCAGAAAAGTTTTGGTGGTAATTGTCCAACATCACAAATTGATCAATCCACTTATATTGTGTCATCAATCCTTCAACAAACCGAGTATTAAAATTTTGTTAAGCTTAGCGAAAGTTTTGGAAAAGCTTAGAAGGAAAAATTGCACAATTTGGTGATGTTAAAAGAGCGCCACCAGGTAGAAGAAGAAAAAAAGAAGTAAGATATCATAATTTTCCAAGCTATCCCTTCTGTTTCTCTATTCATTTGGTTATATAATTGGTTGTTTTGCTTTATCCAAAAAAAATGTTATTGGTAGTTCTAGTTTTGCTAGACTTTTTACACTTCTTATCTGCCTTCTGCTTTGGGAGATGTGGAGTATTCATTTTAGTAACTTATTAACTTATATACTGTTTATTTCTTGTAGAATAATGTTTAATTATCCATCTTAAACTTCTGACTTTTTGTCCTACCGCATTAAAGTGAGCGGAACAAATATATGTTACGTGTGATTCTCTGGTTGAAAAAGGAGGTAAACTGAAGATTGAACTATCCATGGTGTCAGTAAGAAATACTCCCTCCGTCCCAATTTGTTTGTCGTAGTTTGAATTGGCACAAAGTTTAATAAAGTAAGGAAGACTTTTGAAACTTGTGGTCTAAAATAAGCCATGGATATTTGTGTGGCTATAAATGAGTCAAAAAGCAACTTTAGAGTTGAATTATTGCCAAATTTAGAAATATGACAATCTTTTTGGGACCGACAAATAAGGAAAGTATGACAAACAAAGTGGGATAGAGGGAGTAACATGTTAGAAGGTTGGTAGTCAAAGTATGAAAACACTTTTCGAAGGACTTGGTATTTTTGCCTGTGGATTTGTGAAATATGTATTCCAAAATTCACTGTTATATAGTTTAGGTACTTACTTCATTCTCGTTAAGGTCCATGCTTTGTGTGGGTTCTCTTTTGATGGATATTCCTTTTTCTATTTCCCAGAGAATGGAGAAGACATACAAGTTCTAAGATATGAGGAAGGGCAGAAATATGAGCCACACTATGATTATTTCTCCGACAAGGTTAATATTGTTCGTGGTGGACACCGCTTAGCCACTGTTCTCATGTATCTCAGTGATGTTGAGAAAGGAGGTGAAACAGTCTTCCCTAATGCAGAGGTTGGTTCAATTTTATCCCGTTTTTATTCCATTGCATTGATACAATCATGAATCTTATCCCACGTGCCGTCTCCACTTCATTCCTTTTGCTTATTAGGTTCCACGTATGAGTTCCTCTTATGCTACTTTGCCCCCTGAATATTTTGTTTCCTAATTTTGCCTTTTCATTTGGATCACCATTGTGAGATAGGTTTCAAAGTAGAGATTAATCTAGAAATTCATATAATTTTTTGGAAAAAAAGGTGAATTGATTCTTTTTGTAGCACATCTAGTTTCGACAATGGGGAGTGGAAGGTCAAAGGAGGAGAAGCTCATTGCTTCATTTCCCTTTGGTGGGTGTCATCATTTGCTTTTTTTTTTTTTGTTTTTTTTAAGGATTGGAAAGGAAGTAAAGATAGAAAAGGTTCAAATCTACCTCCAATGTATCCACTATGTCTCACATGTACCCTTCGTCAACCTTTCGAGCCATAAATCCCCTTACCTTTTTTTTTTTTTGGGGACCATTCTCGACCCTAAAACTAATGGAAGTTTGAGCTGGCTATTTTGTGGGGTCTATTTGCTGAGTTGGCATCCCCTAATTGGTCCACCATGTCACTCCTTATTTAAAAATTATAATTAAAAAAAAAAAAAAAAACTCTAAACCAACCCGCCTATCGGATCCTAAACTATGTCTGAGCGGACTTCTATAAAATTCACACACCCAACCCCTCCTTTTATTTTTACTCTTTTCTTTCTTCATTCTTCTTTTACTTCTGCAATTTCCAACTTTGTTCCCATAACAGTGTTTATCAACAAATAGCATAGGACCATAAAGACTTTATTCTATTTTCGTCTCTTTCTTCCTTTTTTCCTCCTTTTATTTCCTTTTTTTATATTAAAAATAGATGTGAACCCTGAATCAGAAAAAACGTTGTCTGCTTATGACTTTTAATAATCATGTAAATAGATTTGGTCTCTGTTTAGGTCTGATAATTGCATTTGATTACTGACACAACTTTCTGATAGATTAATACCTCTAGGAGTGGCTGAGTACTGCAGGACAGCAGTATATAAAGCTTACTTGATGCAAAATAACCTACAGAAGAAAGGTTTAAAATTATGCAGAAGGTATTATATGTTTAGATAATCTACAGAGAAAATTAATCATCTCTTGATACACTATAGAGTGGCTTCGCAATATCATCTTGAGTATGATTTCACTAGGGGATGCCTTTGACTGTTAATAAACCTGGCTGCATATGATTTTTATTAAACATGTAAATCAAAGTGGTCATAGTTTAGGTCTGATAATGGGATTTGCAGTCGTTAAGAAGGATAAAGGAAGAAAAATGAGTTGAATGTATCTTTATAAAACTTGGGTTTGGGTCAGACAGTGTTTAGGATTGGGTGGGTTGGTTTGGGTTTGGGTTGGTTTATTTTTTATTAAGGGTGGCACGGTGGACCAATTAGGGGATGCCAACTCAACAAATAGACCCTCACAAAATAGCCAGCTCAAACTTCCGTTAGTTTTAGGGTCAAGAATGGTCCAAAAGAAAACGTTAAGGGCATTTATGGCCCGAAAGGTTAACGAAGGTTAATTGTGAGACATAGCGGGTATATCTATATAATATTCCTCTTCAGTGCTGGGTCTACGGAGAGGCAGAAGTAGACCGAAGAAGAATTGGGGCGAGGTAATTAGACAGAATATGGCTCACCTCCAGATCACCGAGGACATGATCTTAAATAGGAAAACATGGATGTCAAGAATTAGGGTAGAAGGTTAGATTGTAGTCGAAAGATATCTGTTATATTGGCTTTAGGATGATTCGTATATATTTGCTATATTGGCTTTAGGATGATTCATATATATTTGCTATTCATATCTTATTGTTTATTTATAGTCTTCGTATTTTCTATTCACTTAGGTTATCTTTAGTTTTTATGTCAATATCTGCTCTATCATTGTGTTTTCATCTTGTTGTCTTAATTTACACATGTTTACAAAATTATTTTTCTTTAGCTGAAGGTCTACCGGAAGCAACCTCTCCACCTTGGTGGGGGTAAGGTCTGCGTACATCTCACCCTCCCTAAACCCCACTTGGAACAACACTGGGTTGTTTTTTGTTGTTGTATATATATCCTCCTTGTGAACCCGTTCGAGATAGACTGAAAAAGCTAAAATACCTTTTTACTTTTGCTTTGGGTTCTCTTTTACTTATCAATAAATGAAATAACCCTTGACTCGCTGTTTCTCTTTCTCCACCCTTCCTCCTTTCACCTAAACAAATCATATGATTTAAGGATTCGTCATTTACTTACCATAAAGAAAATTAAACATAACATTAGGGAAAATCGTACCTTTCATCCAGCTAAGTTTTCACAGGAATAAGGAAGAGGCCGGAAGTGTGGGGCACATGGGTGACGTGGTGGCGTATAGCTGTCTTAAATAGGGTGATCTTTAGAAAAATAATACTGCATTTTTGCTTTTGTTGGACTTTTTAGCCCCAGCAAGATATGCTATAAAAGCAGGGGAGTTCATGAATTGTGGGGAATGCTGCCCTTTTTGGGAAACAGCCACTCCACCTTGGTGGGGTAAGGTTTGCGTACATCTCACCTTCCCCGGCCCCACTTGTGGGATATCACTGGGTATGTTGTTGTTGTTGCTGCTGCCTTTTTTCTTTCATTTCTTGGTTTCTTTTCTCTTTGCTCTTTATTCGTACGTCTAGGATTAATTTCCTGGTGGCATGACTTTTGATTCACCGGGGGTACATTAGTTTTGCTACTTGCTTCTTTTTTGTCTCGTTTCCAGATTCGGTTTCAATTTTCATAAATCTTTGTTTTTCAATTATATGTTTCTGTATAAAAGCTGGGATCTTTACAGGAAACAACTCGACGTAGATCTATAGCAGCTGACAACAGTTATTCTGAGTGTGCAAGGAAGGGTATAGCTGGTGAGACTACAATATATAGTTGCCTGAGACTGTCTCATTTTTCCAGTTGCTTCACCTAATCTGCATTTGTTTCTGATGTTCTTTTTTCTGGAATGTTTCAGTAAAACCAAGGAAAGGAGATGCTCTTCTTTTTTTCAGTCTCCATCCAAATGCCGTTCCTGATCCTATGAGCCTCCACGGTGGATGCCCCGTTATTGAGGGTGAGAAGTGGTCCGCAACAAAGTGGATTCATGTGGATTCATTTGACAAAATTGTGGGATCTGAAGGAAGTTGTGCCGATCAGAACGATAATTGTGAGAGATGGGCTGCACTCGGGGAATGCACCAAGAATCCAGAATACATGGTTGGAAGTTCAGACCTCCCAGGAAGCTGTAGGAAGAGCTGCAAAGTTTGTTAACTTACTCATTACTTCCACTAAAACATTTCAAAATCAGTGACATTATTTTATCAGTTGTTTGTCTTCTGTTTTCACAGCTATCAATATCGATTAGTCGTGTTCTTGCTGTTTTGTCAATTTCTGCAAGTAATTAACCTCTTGTTTTCTTTTCTTCCAGAGCAAAGTTCGGTTTTCCCTCTCCACCTTGCTCTTACACACAGCATAGTATACTGCATATATTTACGTACACATTACTGAGTATGCACCAACCCTGATTGGGTTTTGTCACTCATCATGTATTGTCTGCTACAAAATGATAGTTTGCTTATACACTAATTTTAAGATTGTTATTGAGCGAGTGATATGCAATTAATGGTCATTATGGACCATAATTAATGGTGTATCCACTAGCTCACAAAGTTAATCGGACTTGAAAGACTGATGTGTTCGGATTAAGACGTTTGCAGATTTTTTATTGGCTTAGCATAATATATAGATGAGAAAAGGGACAACTTCCACTCATTTTCCTAGATTTCCTCTCCTCAAGTTTCTGCTATTTTAAGTTTCATTCACAAACAATAAAAAGAAGTTAACACGCCTTGTATTGACCAACTTCAATTCAATAGGTTATTTTCGTATTCTTTTCATGCACTTATATGTGCTTAATTTAGACAATTTTCAAGAGTTGATTTTGAAGTGTTTGCACGTACCGCACATGTAACACTTTCTATGCTATTGAGCAAAACATATGTGTATTTTCAATCTAGTGTCATTTTGTCTTCCTCCAAGTTTATCATATGTTTATACCATGTATTATGCACTAAGCAGATATCATAACAAATGTTGGTGGAGCAGAATGAGATTCCCATCACATCACTGATGGAACCAAAAACTTTAAAAAGTAGAGAAAAAGAAAAGAAAGCGCACTGCTGCTCCATCTCTACCTCGTTATCGTTGTGCATTCATTTAAAAAAAATTCTGTTATTGTTATTATTATCTGTTCAAAGTTTTTAAAAATAGTCTTGCAGTTGTGTTGTCATGTTATGTAGTAGAGTAGTAACAAACAATACATGTATTTAAATGTAAAGTAATAGTTGAGAAGATCAAGCAGATCTTTAAGCAATCTCATTAAAAACAAACTCTTGGCTGACTTCTGATACTATTAGATTAAGAAATAGTGAAAGGCAAGGCATGATTATTAGTCTAACATTTTTTCTTTTTAAGTTTCAATTAAGCATTACCATCACCACCAATTTCTACCTCTACAAAACTATCCTTAATAGACGTTAAAAAGTTGGCCAAGATTTGGTCGTTTATGTCTTAGACAGAGACATTTTTTGTTAAAATATATACAGGATATTAATTCCCGCAGCTACTACTGATCACGAATATCACTCCCCTTCATTTGTAATTTGTTCTTCCTATTCCTTTGGTGTTTTCGTGTTCTAATAATTTTCTTACTGCTCTAAGCAACAAGGAGACAACTGGACAAGTGTCTCAAAAGGAAGATGGATTATTCGTTCATGTCACATATTCCATTTTGATAAGATTCAAGATAGTGGACAGAGGGAGTCGTTGAATTAGCATCTTCACACCACATAAACAAAGGGATAATTTATTTAAGAGATTGTCACAAGTATTATGTGCATTTAACCAAAAGAAGTAAAAGAGCTTTGCAAAAACAGAATAAATTGTTTACGATTGGGAAAGTTATGTACTCATTCATTGCATTTCATTTTCTTAGTGTAAACAGGTAGACAAAGATGAGATAGTGAGGTTGTCTTTTTTATATTTAATATTGCTAGGAAGTCAAGGGTGACCAGATTCTAAACTAAACGTGTTTCGTGTTATTTAATTCATTTTCAATATTTATAATTTAATTAATCAATTACAGCTCAATTTCAAATTAATTAAAGTTAAATATATGAATTCTCTATATTTATGCCATAAAATTCAAGTTTTTCGATTTTTCAAATATTAATCATAAATTGAATATTTTTATGCCAAGTGCTTAAATAACACAACCGGATTAACAGTTATTTATTTATTTAAAGACTCCTATTAAATAAAATTAAAAAAATGCGAGGAAATGGAGAAGTGATGGCACTTGTGATTTGAGTATGTATATGTTTGACATCTTAGATGTGACAGTGCTTATTTGTCAAGTTTATTTTCTGTGACAACTTAGTTGTAATTATCAACAACAAACTGATAAATATTTTTTAGTGTTTTCCAATTTAGCCAATATAGTGATATTGATGTATTTTCAATTACGAAGCTGAGTTTTAATGACTTTGCTACCCACAATTAAAATCCTAATTTCTTTGGTATTTTTAACTTATTTATTCAACAATAATGACATATTCAGTGTTATCACACAAATAGAATTCGAAGAGGATGACATGTGGGAAGACATTAGATAGACTCTTGGCTAGAGAAAAATATATCAACTTATCTTTGCACTTTTGAATTTTTCAAACTTACTTTTAAAATATTTTTCTTGAGTCGAGGGCACAGTGCTTATCGGAAACGTCTTTCTCTACCTAGTGCTTATCGAAAACCGTCTCTCTACTTTACTCAAGAAATAGATAAGGTATGTGCCTACTCTCTCCAAACTCCACTTATAAAATTACACCGCACATTTATTGTCGTCATTTGTGCCAAAATGCCTAAAAATAGTAAAAATGACTCTTAAGGCGTGCAAAGGGGAAGAAAAAAAACAATAATTGGAGGGATGAAGGCATGAATAAATATAAAACCATAGTGGGACAAAATCAAATGATGGTATTGGTAGGGACTACAAGTCTGGGACAAGAAGAATCACAAATTAATAGGAGCAAATCCAAAGCTAGCTAAAAAGGTTACAAATATATATCACAGTACTTACAATCCATTGACTCCTACTCTACCCCACACCCCACCCCCCACCCCTTCTCCCAATACCAGGTTGTTCTTTAGATCTTTGCTCTATGTACTGTTCTTTTAATTTCACAAATTCCAATTGTTCTTGCATTTATTCTATAAGATCTGCATAATTGTATCTCATAAGTAGCAAATTTTCTTGCAGTGTAGGATTGAGGACATAATCAAAAATCAAAGAAATGGAAGTTGGTCAATTGCAAAGGAGCTTTGTTGAATACATGGCCTCTTTGTTTCGTGAGGTAAACTAATAAAGGAGAAACCTTTATGTGGAATTTTGTACTTTTGCTTATGTTATTCTTGTTTTTTTATTAACTTCTGCCTTTTGGGTTGTTTTTGTTTTGGCTATTTTGACTTAAAAGTGAATTCTTGGATTTTCTGCTTTGTTCTTTTCTTGTTAATCATTACCTTCTGCTTTTTGAGCTGTTGTACTTTGCTGTATTTTGTCTGTTCTTGTCCCTTTGATTGAAATGTCTCTGCAATAGGAGTTCTTGTAGTCACCTTATGCTTTGTTTTTGTTGGAGTGGGTTAGAGTTACACGTTGGTTGGGGAACGAGATGGTTGTTTGCTTATAAGGACTTGGACAAGCCTCCCTTGAGCTAGTTTTTGTGGTTGAGTCCGGCTCAATGTCCATTTCTCGACAGTTTTCCTTGTTATTCTTGACATTCAGCTTTTCAGTTGATGTATTTTGCTGATTTTGTTTTCTTTGGTTCGGATAAAGGGATTCCTGGATTCTCAGTTTAGTCAGCTTCAGCAACTACAAGATGAAAGTAACCCTGATTTTGTAGTTGAAGTTGTGTCCCTCTTCTTTGAAGATTCGGAAAGACTTCTCAATGATCTTACCATGGCTTTGTGAGTACTGCCCGTTATAGCTTACCAGCTTGTTGTTTATCCAAGGAATCATATTCTCCCTTTTTAATTTTCTCAAGGATTAATTTGTAGCATATTTTTCCAGAAATCAACCCAATGTGGACTTTAAGCAGGTTGATGCTCATGTTCATCAGCTCAAAGGTAGCAGCTCTAGGTATGTTTAAGACCTTGGAGCTTTCTTGCACTACTACAAATTTTATGAATTTTCATGAGAAAAAAGGCTCAAATTTTGAATCTGCTATCATTGTCTTTTAGATATGTACTCTTCTGATAAGAAAAAAATTGTTTTTCTGGCCTGGTAAACAGTGTTGGTGCTCAGAGAGTGAAGAATTGCTGCGTTGCTTTCCGCAACGTTTGCGAAGAACAGAACTCTGAAGGGTAAGTTTCATTGCTTGCTGGTCTTTCTAGATGCAAAGCTTGCGCTTGTAACTTGAAACGTATTTGGAAGTTGAAAGTTTGAGATCATGTACTATAATTGGTTAGTTATCTTGTTTAGAATAATATTGATTTTTTTTAAGGCTCTTAAGGTTTTTGATTAGCTTATTCTGGTAAGGTGAGGAAATACAATAAGTACACTCATATAGGCTATTTGTACAATGGCATCCTGCTGTTTAGTTTGCTAAGCTACTGGGTTAAAGCTACAAACTGTTGTTGACTTTTTCCTTCGGTGGGTATATCGGTGTGTCAATCAGTTAGCCACTAGAAAATTAATAGTATATCGGTGTTGGATCGTAACCAATAAGTGATAATATAGGTCCTAAGTGTACCTAAAATCATGATGCATCTTTTTCTTTTCATCGTGGATGCAAGTTATTTACATTATTGCTTCTCATCTTCTGGTTGGTGGGGGTCTTTTAGGTGCTTGAGATGCTTGCAACAAATAAAACAAGAGTACTTGCTTGTGAAGAACAAGCTTCAAACTTTATTTGAGGTAAGGATGAGACTTTTACCACTTTGTTCGTTAGCTCCTTCTATTAGGATATATAAAGGTTTCTTCCTGATTGTGGTATGGAAATTTTGAATTTAAGCTTCTAAATTTTCTATATTCCTATGTAACTTACCTCTTCTTTGGTAACAGTTGGAGCAACAGATTGTAGCAGCTGGAGGAGCAATTCCCATGGTGCAATAATTCAATGGTTATGGATTAGCTCTAGTGCAGGAAGAAACATACTGAATTCCGTTTGTGGATATCTTTGCATGATTTCCTTGTGGATCACAGTATAACTTTATCAGGTTCTCTGAGTTGTTTATGCTTGCTGTAATTATTGATGAAACAGTGTCAAGATGTGCCTCTTTTTATCCTCTGCTATTTATCACTGTTTTACAATGACAAATCTTGCTATATATTCTATGACCTGAGTTCTACCAATATATTGGCCTCTTTAGCATTCTGATGTGATGGAATTGTGTGTGGTTTTGGAACTAGAAAGGTTGCATTTACACATGTCCCAGTTGCTACTAGTGACTATAGCTTGAGGACACATTCATTTCTTGTAATAACCAATTTAGTTGCCACATATATTTTTGTTACTAGTTACCACCCTATAGTATGGAAATGATGCGCTGAAAGAGGCATGATGCATTTCATCAACTCATTACTGTAGATAAACAAATTTGAAAGCTCAAGTACACTCAGCATATTAAGCACACATAAATACGGTAGCCCAAGAATCTGTGCAAGGAAAACGAGATTGATCAAGGTAGCATTATCCGCAAAATACTGCCAATTGCTGACAGAAGAGAGATAAAGTTGTTTGCACTCCATCTGCTACCAACATGTTCACATCGAAAAATACGATCCACAAAATATGATTAACCACAATAAACAAACGCATGCTGTCCAAGTAGTTTTTGACAAATTCCCAATTGCATCAACTTGGACTGCACAATGACCACGTTTCAATACGATACTCATACTATAAGATTCAATCATAATACAGCAATATACGGATCTGTGTTAAAGATACGGTTTAACCAAGTCAAAGGGATTGCCGTTACCCACCTCATCCTTTTCTATTAAAATACTTGATATGACCATATATGTGGGGAAAAACAGAAAAAGAAAGATCTAATCATGTCATCTCAAAGACAACGAAAAATATACTACATGTTCAGATTGAATTTCTCCTAAAAAATTTTAGTAATTGAATGGTGGTTCAGTGTGAAAGTTAGCCCAAAAAAACATAGTATATTATGCATTTATTGATTTGGATTACAATGGTTGGTGATATCAAGACCAAATATGTTCGATATGGAGCATAAATATATATGTAAAATTATTAAAATACTACTCCTATTAAATAATTTCAGAAGTGCTGTTCTTCCTACTGTGGGACGAAAGGCCACGAGGGAAATAGAACTTTATTTTCTTCTCATTGCAATTACCACTTCAAAACGGCACAGTACAATTATGTACTTATTGCTTCATCACTCCAACTGTTAGAAAGTGACAATTATTTTCAAGAATTAGAATATGCGAAAGAGCAATTAAGTGGTAGCGTTGGTTCTATTAAATGGTCTATTCCAAATTCTTCTCTGCTCATCAAAGCTTCCAATTACAGCAGACTGTTTTTCATCACCTAGTCGATTTGCAAAAACAGCGTAATAAGCTAATGGATCCAGATTCTCCAATACTTTCACTTGTTTTCCTTGCTTTTCGTCGATAACTATCTGTCCATCTTCTGATTCATATCCCGAGGCAGTGACTTTTATGTTCTTGACATCGAAGGTTGATTTTAGTTCACCAGCCAAAACTACAGCTCCAAGGATTTCTCCAAGAAATGTATCCTGAAATGTTACAAATGATAAGAGTAGGACCTAGCATAACTGAATATGTACATTACACAATAGATCATGTAATAGAGCAAATATGTTAATAACATATTCAGTATTATGAAAAAAGATGGATAAACTTAGTTGAGGTATATGTACCATATGCTGATATTTAGGATGTATCTTTTGCAGGTGGTGTAACCGTGACAGTAAGCGCCTTGCAAACATTGCTTCAGGTGTCCTTTTAGTCAGGTGTAGTCTTTTAAGAAGCTTAGGAAATATACTGACTTTACGCTGTATGCTAAGTGGAATGAGAGTGATATTAAGTGCTGAACTCAAAACTGTCTTTGCTGCCAGAGGGTCAAGAAACATGTTCAATTCTGCGAATCTATTTGATGGAACATTGATCACATTTCCTTTCTCTGTGTTGTCACGATTGATGTGCCCCCCAACAATTAGTATATCCTGCATCCAAATTCAAAAAGATTGTGCTTTCTCATATGTCTATTCTAGAATGTCAAGCAGTAAACTCAAACCACACTCGCTCTCAGAGATGAAACACTTGCCTGTATGGCGTTGGTCTTATTTTTGCCCGCGAGAACAATCTTTGCTACATTCGTCAATGGGCCACTGGTTAAAATGGTAATCTTTGATCCTGGGTTGAGTGATTTCACCACTGACTCCCATACTTCTAGTGCTAGAGGTTGTCTGAGTTCAGGATGATCTGTGTCTCTGGGAGCACCAAACTTCACAGAATTCTCAGCTGTATATCTGAAATTATTTAGTCAAGCTGGTATATCAGCAAAATTCCACAGTTCACAAATGAATACGTGGAAGTAAATTGCTATGATGAATAACATGAAATGCCAATGCTTGAAAGACTACATTTTTCTACATGGATATACAACATACCTGCGAGGACTTCGAGGCAAAGAACGAGATAAACCATAAAGAGTGTCGGAGTCTAGAAATCCACCACTACCTTGTGGGATAACCTTGTTGTACTTGCAGTCACCCACTGCAGGTAAAATAGAATCAGACTGGTTCATCGCAAACACATCTCCAAGGCCCACGAGAATGTCATCACGACCCATCATATGAAGCAAATCATACACCGAATCAATTGTTGCAGCATTTGCCCAGCCAGTTGGACTCACAATTATAGCCTGAATGGAACAAGATATAGTCTATTGTTCTAAGATGAGTTAATGGAATAATATAGTAGTGGGGATTCATATAGCCGACCCTAACTTGTTTGAAATTGAGGCGTAGTTGTAGTTGTTGTCGTACAAAATTTAGTCCTTTAATAATATTACACGTGGTAAGCCAAGAATAAGTTGTTGGCCATTTTACCTTAAGATTGATTTCTTCTACCGGTAACTTAAGTAGATAAAAGAGAGCTAGAAAGTCTCCAGCACTCATATCCATATCAAACACAACATTTTTCCCAAGATGCTTGCCCTTGAAATCTGGTATGTGGAGTTTTTCTCTGTAATAAGGAAATTGTGTAGAAAAATTGAATCTTCCAGTGTTTCCTCTTTGGTTTAAGACCTGCAACCATGAAAAATATAGCAATAAGCTCGTCCTTCAAATTTTTCATATGCACTGAAAAAGGTCACAAGCGTTAGGAGGTCCAATTCAAACTGAGAAAGTAGTTATGAAACTTACATCCAGAAAGCTAATATAAAACTCTCTGTCTAATACACTGCTAGCATTTCGATTAGGTTTTGCTCTTACAGCATGAAGAACTTGCACTCCTCCTGGCCCAACCACTTCTTTTGTATAACCATCCTGATAAACAGCACCGGTTCAGAACATATAGATTGAAGTGCTTAAAACGTTAACAAGAAGCATAATTTATGTTCTAGACATGAATCAATTCTTCACCTGGCATCTGCCTCTACCATTCTTGACTATGCAAAATGGATCACGAAGTCTAGTCTGAACATGACCACTGTGAACTCCATTTCTTTCTAAGTTGAACTTTGGAGTTTTCTGACCATCAAAAAACGGATTTGATCCATCAGATATCCCATATGGCATATTTGAAGTAACAACTGTAATATTGATATACTTCATTTCTGCAAATTCATTTTCTCCTTGGTGGTTGTTCCGTTTCCTCATGATTGAAGCAGCTACTCCAGACATAAACGAGTCCCACATAAAGAAACTCTGCATCCAACAACACTATCATCAGTAAACGATAATTGCCCAGACGTTTTCTTGTAGAGAAGTATTGTATATATATCATAAATGTTACCGTGTAGAATTGGTCATCAAACCAAGTATCGCGAGTAATTTTGAGGGAGTTGAAACTGTACTGTGCCTCATAGGTGTGCTGATTCTTCTCAAAAGTCTCGAAAAACTTTTCAGATATAGGAATGGTGTTTGTGGCATCCAATGGGACAAGAGTAACTGGAATACCAGAATGAATCACCTACAGAATAAGGGAATGATGACAGTCGCTGATCATTAAGATGAGCAAGAAAGCCTAACACACATGATTAGAACAGAACTGAAAATAAATGATCGCGCCAAAAAAAATGTTTATTGATTACTGTATAATACCTGATAAGCAGCAAAAGGATCCATAAACAAGTTGAATTCAGCATAAGGGTTGCTTGTGTAGTCTGTGAATAAATTGCCACGGTCACCACACTGTCTTGGTATGCAAGAAGAGCTGGAATTCTTTGGACAGCAACCTGTAGGATTTTGCGACCTTACACCACCTCCCATTATGTAAATGTGCTCGACGTTTTTCTTCAAATGTGGATTACTTAGCAGAAAAGTGCAAAGTTTGTATGTGATCCGATGAGAAAAACTACTGTAGGCCCTGAAGAAATTGTTTTGATCATTACTTCCTGAGCTGTTGGCTGTTGAAGAGGTGAATAATGTCTCTTGCCCTGTTTACAAGTTCCACCTTATCAAGTTGTGCACACATTTTAACTGATGGAAACTAAGAGATTCACATTAAACACCTATACGAGTAAGGAACTTAAAACTTCACACAAGAACGATTATATAATACTTGCAACACATTGATACTCTCTACTTCTCCATGCTATATCATTATGACAGGCTAACAGCAGATACATTGGAGTATAACAACATAATAACAGAAAATGAAATCCTACCACCTAGATTTGGAGCAAAAGCTTGTATCAATCGGGCTAAAGAGTTCTTGTGCTTTACACGCGTGCATAAGAGAAGTGAATATTGTATTAATCAAATGAAAGAAAAGTAGGAGCAACAATTTCATGGATGTGATTAATATAGCAAGACAAGTTAGAACTTATCCTCTATTCAGAAATACTGCAGAATGGTACCTGTGGAAGGAAGCTCTTTCGGAACCCAAAATTTGAGTCGATGTCCAAACGTCCTCCGAGACCCATAGGAATAGCTTGTCTATATCTACAATATCCAGCCGTACCATTTGCCTAACAAATTAGTTGAAACATCAGAAACACATTCAAGAAAAGTGACATAATAGAAATGCATAACTTCACCAGCTTTTTACATCAAAACACATTATTTTTGTTCACCTGATCAATTATAGGGAGATATCCGCCAACATTTGGCAGGATGGTACCATTGGGAAGTATTCCACCTTCACCTCCCACACCAACATCAATATCATCACGCCCCATCATGTAAAGCAGGTCATACATTTGATTTACAGCATGTCCAGCTGATGTCCATCCATTTGTGCTAATAGTTACTGCCTGCAGCAACATAAAAGATTTCTCTAGTTGTTATGAGTAGGACAACTTATCTTATGAACATGTCGAATACGTTCATAAACACAAATAGTTCTAGTATTGTCCATCAGTTGCTTTCACCAAATAGCCAAGCTACTAAATTTGTCATGCACATTCATACCCAATTGCTCCTCATTTATCCTTCTTGGCTTCGGCCTTGCAAGATCTCTGCTCTGGCTCCAAAATATATTGGATGTAAATAATAAAATTTAATTCGTCCATTTTTAAGTTCTCTTACATAAAATACTTTGCTCTTATTTGTGATAAATGTTCCATAATTTTTCCGCGTTTATTTACTTGAAATAAGCTAATTATATTTCATTAACAGCTATACTGTTGAAAAGGAATATTGAAAAGCAGTGGTGGAGAGGCGATCACCCTTCACCGAAAAATAATATTATGTATATAAGCCAAATACTAATTTGTATGTTTATATATCATATGTTAAACACTCTTGTAACAGAAGAGATGCTTGCCGGTTAAGGGTGCTTAGACTAAGCTAGAGAGCTTAGGTTCAAATCTCATTACAAATGTTTTTTAGCTCTTTAATGTTTAAACATCCTTTGTGAAAATCCGGAGTATGTTCTATGTTGACTTTTCTTCCCTTCTAATCTAAATTATTGAATGCTCATGCATAATAAAAGTTTTATTCTCTGTTATAAGAATGCGAAGAAGGAAGCGAAGTTAACGGCGTCAGATGCTAAAACAACAACTTTTGAACGCTTGTATATCTAAATTATTGAATGCTCGCACATAATAAAAGTTTATATTCGAGTGTTTTGTTACAAGAATGCGAAGAAGGAAGTAAAGTTAGCGGCGCCAGACGCTAAAACGGCAACTTTTGAACGCTTGTATCAAGACATAGCTGACAAAGGTAGAGAAAAGAAGCTGTATAGGCTTGCCAAGGTGAGGGAGATGCGGGCACACAACCTAGACCAAGTAAAGTGCATTAAAAACGAGGATGACACGGTCTTAGTGGAAGAGGTTCACATAAGACGGAGATGGCAAGAGTACTTTCATAGACTTCTAAATGAAGAGGGAGACATGAGTATTGTGCTTGGTCATCAAGAGCACTCAGGGAGCTGTCGTGATTTAGGGCACGACAGGTGCATTGGATTTGAGGAGGTTCATGAAACAATTCGCAAAATGAGAGGGGAAGAGCGACTGGGCCTGATGAGATCCCAGTGGAGCTTTGGAAAAGTACAAGTGAAGCAGGTTTAACCTGGCTGACTCGGTTGTTTGATATCATCCTGAAGACGGCAAATGTGTCTGAATTTGAGGGTCTATCAGAAACAATCTTTTCATTTTGGTGGGGATAAGGTCTGTGTATAACTCACCTTCTCCAGATCTCACTTATAGAATACATTGGATATGTTATTGTTGTTGTGGTGTTATACTCCCTCCGTTCCAAAATGGTTGTCATAGTTTGACTTGGAGCGGAGTTTAAGAAATGTGGTAAGACTTTTGGAACTAGTGGTCCAAAATAAGTCATAGATAAATATGTGGCTATAAAGCATTTTATTAAGAGTAAAGTAGTAGTTTCAACTCAAAAATGTTTCCAAATTTAAAATTGTGTCATTTTTTTTAGAACGGACTAATAAGGAAATAGTGACAACCATTTTGGAACAGAGGGGAGTACTATGTGTAGCTAATACTTGGCTCTTATTTTCCTCGGCGTATTTGGGAGTGGATCGGGTTGGGATTGGGTCGATTTGGGTTCTATTGACTTGCCACGTAATTAGAAATTGCCGGAGATATCATCTTTCGGTTAGGATGATTTTGTGATTTGAAATTATGAAATTAACAATAGTAGAATGACTTTTTTATTGCAAAATAAAGAAAATTAACTTTGTTACCCATTTGCTACGAAGAATAAAGTATATAATTTTTACACCATCATATAATAGTACCATTTACCTTTTATTCTTGGTAAGCTAGGTTATTTTTCTAAATCTTCAAATTTCATTTTTTATGGAGGATTATTATAAATATCTCCTCAATAATTTACTAGTATACAATATTATATTCATTAACAGTGCACAAACTTTATAGCCTGCAACTTAGGCCAAACTTTTGGGAGATCAAAAGTGATTTTTTTTAAAATACTTATTTTAGAAAATAAAGGTATTTGATCAATCATTTGATTAAAAAAAATAAGTGCTTTTGAGTAGCAGCAAAAGTTGTCTTTTTTATTTTTAATATAAGCTAAAAAAAATAGTTTCTCCAAAGTGTAATTACTTTTCATATTTGAGACAAAAATGTCCATATCAAGCTTACATTTGTAATTCAAATATAAGTATTAATAAATAACGAATAAGTATAGTAATAAATAACGATTTTCATAAATAAGTACATTTTTCAAATATTAGTCAAATATAGATCTTCCTCCATCCCATTTTATGCGACACTCCTTTCTGTTTAGTCATATTAAAAAATAGTGATGCATTTTTATATTTGATAACAATTTAACTTTATGAAACTATTTATATACACATAAATTTCTATGATTTTTCTTAAACCACAAGATTCAAAAGACTATCTTTATTTTTTAAACCTCATACAAAGTCAAACACTTTCATATGAATTAAGGCGGAGGGAGTAATAATAAAAATATTTCTCAATAAATTAGTCAAACACAAACTACTCATATCACAAATTACTTTTGATAAAAGAATATCACTTTTCAAAATAAGCCGACTTTAATAGTTTGGCGGTACATTATCTTAAATTCTTTCTATAACCGGATAAACCATATGAGCAATCCAACGGTTAAATAATGGTTAATAGCTGACTCTTACTTGAATACGAACTTGTTAGCAGGAAAAAGAAAAACACGACAGCTTGGGAATGAAAACACGAGTGAGAGTGAAAAAAAACATAATACCTTCAAGTCCATTTCTGAGGGGTTGACCTTTAAAAGGTAGAAAAGAGCAAAGAGATCGTCGGTATCCATATCTGTATCCAAAAGAATTTGATGAGGGGGATCAAGACCACCCTCTACTCCATTGTTAAATGTTGTCACCAATATCAACATCATCAAACCAACTCTACTTAAACATCCAAGAAACAACATCTTCTCTTTCTCCTTCATCACAATGTCAAAACTCTTTTTTGTTCCTTGGGGTTGGAGCTAGACAAAGTATGCTAATATGAGCTTTTAGAGTGTTTTGAAAATATATACTACTATATAGAATTTTTGAAAGGGAAGATATGCAGAAATTAAAAGTCAAAGATCTCTAGTAGTATGCAACAACGTGCATTGAAGGCAATAAGAATAAAACAATAAAAATTCAGCAGCTGCTCTTACATGTGGAATATAATATAGTAAACTGAGGTGCTGTGGTTGGTGCTCGAGATTGAAGCTTTCACGTACTGATCATACAGGAGTATAATATATAGCGCGTGGAGATTTTTATTCTTTGAAAATTTTTCTAGCATGTTATGTTAGAATTCAACTTTTTTCTATTGTTTTCCTCAATTCTGAATAAAAGAGCACACAAAGAGGTGTACTAAACGTGTTAAGCGACGGTAGATAAAGTTTGATTTCAAAAGGCGGAATAGTCAAACTCACACCTGTCCTTGTAAGTTTTTGTAACTCCACGCCTGTACTTAGGCTTGTATCATTTAAATACCTATACTCGACCAAAACATTATTTTTAAACTCCCCCCCCCCCCTCCCCGTGCACCATGTGGCAAAGCGTGAGCTGACTTGGCACAAGGGCGTGAACACACGCTTTTTTGACGCGTGATCCAAATATAACAGCCTCCAACGGCTCTTTTTTTGGCTTTTTAAGCCCTTTCTTTCCCACTTCATAAAAACACCATTTTCTTACCCTCCAAGCTCCTCTTTCCTTAATTTTTCCTTCTCTTTCTTTGTTAATTTCTCCATTTTTTTGTTTCAACCATGAAAATACCAATGTGTTATTATGGACTTGTTGCGGACATGAAGACGTCATGGACATCCACCAATCCGGGAAGAAGTTTTTTTGGTTGTCAAAGATATGAAAGGGGGAATGCTTGTAACTTTTTCCTATGGGTTGATCCACCAACTGATGAACATTACAAGAAAGTGATGCTTGGATTACGTAAGAGAATTGAAGAACTTGAACATCTCCAAATTCCTTGCCAACAAAATAGAAGGGCCGAAAGCTCTAAAAACTGGGTTTATCCCATTATAGGGGTTCTTATTGCTATATATGTTGCATCTTTTATCTTTGGATAAGCTTGTATGATGATGGAATTTAATGAAACTCCTTTCAAGGATGCTATGTATGTCGATGAAATTAGAAAACACATCATATTGTCAACTCCAAGTCATAAATAAGGGCATTTAAGCAACAACATCAGTAGCATTAACACTTGACTAAACTAGTAGCAAAAGAAAGACACATCAGTAGCATTAACACTTGACTAAACCAGTAGCAAAATAAAGACACATCAGTAGCATTAACACTTAACTAAACCAGTAGCAAAAGAAAGATACATCAGTAGCATTAACACTTAACTACCATAACATGATGTTCAAAGACACATTAATAGCAAAACACTTAACTAGAGCATAACAAGATGCTGTCTAACAGTGCATTACAACTAAGACTTGAGCAAAAAAAAAAAAAAAACCAGTTAACACTTCAAACTTGACTGCCTTGTGTGGCTTGTGTGCCTTGGGTGTGTTATAATCTATGCACCTCCTAAAGACACTAGAAGGAGGGGGGGGGGGTTGAATAGTGTCTACCGATTTTCGTTTCAAGAACCTGATTCTTCTGAAAGTAGAACCTAGTTCTTACCTTAGCAATTATACTATTTCAACCACTGCAACTCGCTACACTTCACACACAGAAAATACAAGGATTTTACGTGGAAAACTCCTTGCTCAAGGGAGAAAAACCACGACCCACACTCTGGGATTTTAGAACTGAATCCACTAACACAAGAGCAAAGTTTCTGATTACAAACTCTGTAACCAAGGGGCTACACTCTAGACCCTAATCACCATTCAAAGCTAAACTCCAGCTTTTCAAGTAATTACACAAGAGTTCACCTAATACATATGCTTGCAATAAGCCAATAGGTAAAAACTATGAAAGCTCAAACTAAGACAACTTACAACTCAATGAACCTAGACAGAATATCTAGACTCAATACACTGCATGCACTTCAGTTGTCTTCTCCAGTTTACTCATGTAGAAAGATGCTAGATTGCCTTCGTATGCTCTCAACTCTCTATTTGTGAATAACTGAATCTACGGCTGTCTCAACTACTTGTATTTATACGCGTCTTGAAACCCTAGTTGAGTCCTACAAGGAATCCTTTTAATTATGGCAAGTCAGGATTCCCTATAACTCTTTTCCTTGTTGAAGTCCAACTCCTTTTCACACTTCGAAGACACAGCCTGGGCACCGCCTCTTTTAGTCTGACTAGGATGCATATTCATTCACGCGCCACTACTCTTAGTTCCGCAGGAATTTGCAACCCACAACTCTTTTCGACCAATCATGCCCTTTATTACAAGGACTAGGTTCTTCGTGAGAACCTCTGAGTCCTTTACGTTTGTCATTCTTCAAAACCAGTACTCAACAAATTCCCCCTTTTTGATGATGACAAACAAATGTTGCCCAAGAACCTGAATAGACAAAAACCCAAAAAGCACGGAAACAAAAGTGACAAGTTCAAGAAAAAATGAAACAGATGAATTAGGTCACAAACACCCCAACATTTCCTTCTT
This sequence comes from Petunia axillaris subsp. axillaris, assembly GCA_029990575.1. NCBI lineage: Eukaryota > Viridiplantae > Streptophyta > Magnoliopsida > Solanales > Solanaceae > Petunia > Petunia axillaris. The sequence goes on from JARKNS010000008.1 coordinate 168,752,423, forward strand.
CCCCCTTTTGGCATCATCGAAAAGATTCAAATACCTGCATGAACCTGTCAATACTATCCAGTCTAAAGCACAAGGTAATAAGTCAGTAATAAGAGCACGCACAAGCAGAAATAAGGGCCCAATCAAGAACCAATTACTTAACAAGGAAACAGTCACAAACATAAGAAAATTAAAACCATTATCCAGGGTGTGATATCAACACAACCCCATCAATAAGTACACAACTGAAAAATAAATTGTTTTAAACAACCATCACATGCAACAGGAGAGAATTGGAAGGAATAGACAACAGGCAGAAAGAGGAATAGGAGGATAGGACAGAAGGACTCAAAGCTGAATGTTGAAGTGTTTGACAAGTGCCTCAAGTTGCTTCGTATTCTTGGCCCTTTCCATCACTAGCTCGGCCTCATACTTGTGGCAGTCTATCTTCAAACGATCAATTTCTTGATCCTTCAACTTCAGCTGTCTGTGGAGCTTTGCATTTTCTGTATTCACCTCAAGGACATGAGTCTCCAGCTCCTTCACAACATCAATGGCCTTCTCAGGTCCATAGTCCTCACTTTCTTCAGCTAGCTCTTGCTTGTCCTGCATTGATTTCTTAGAAGCTCTGGTTTCCCTGAAGAAGTCACAATTTTTAAGCACATTGTGCCCAAATATTTGATGAATGGTCAGCTTCTTCCCAGCTTCTAGGGGAATCCAAAAATGTTTAAGAACCTGCTGGAGGATGTAGGAATGCACAAAAGAATGTGGCTTTTGATCTGTGTCAGCAATCCTCTTAATATGTCTAATGATTAGCCCAGGTAAATTAATTTTTACCCCCCTGTCCAGCAAGTCCATGTATGTCAGGTCCAAAGCACTAGCTTCACAGTTCCTCTATCCTCTAGGCAGAAGGAACCTGTGCACAAACTCAAACAACAACTGGTGTGCAAGTTCCATCTCCTTCTTATCTACCTTCCTTAGTTTGGGTTTTCCTGAGAACTTCTTGACTACATCCAGAGGAGTCACTCCATCAGTCCTCTTGGGCCATTTCAACTTTATATACCTGCAATAACCTTCAGCAGGTATGTCAAGAATCACTCCAAGCTCAGGTCTCCCAAACTCTATCTCAATTCCCCTCACTGTGGTGAACACTCTCCTGGCATTAACTCTGCAGTTGGTGTAGAATTCTCTGATCTCATCAACAAATAACTTTCTTTCTTTGTTGGCAAACAAACCCAGCCATCCCTGGTTAGCAATCATTCTCAGTAGTGGCTTCATGTGAAATTCCTTCTCATCATGCAAGATGCTGCCTGGAAACACCCGATGCTTTGAAAAGAAGGCCACCCTGTCAACTTCTTCCTCACTGCCTCTCCTTCTCTTCCTGGTCTCAGCTTCACTATTTGTGTCAGAATTACTTGGATCAGCATAACTTCTAGCCTCATCACTCTCTTCTTGTACTTCCTCTGCTTTCTTTTCTTCCTCCCTTTCTTTGCCTCTCTGTCTCTTACATTTGTCACTGTTCTTTCCAATTTTCCAACCTTCTCCAGCTGTTGCTTTAATGCAGACCTAGTGCCAACCCTCCTGGCAACAGGCTCATCAACAGTCTTGTCACCACTATCTCCACTAGATTCATCAACCAGTTTTGTTTTCAATACTCCAGTCTCCTCCTTTTTTCAGGCTCTACCTTGTTTTCTTTGACAAACACAACCTCTTCTTCTTCTTCCTCACCTGCCAGTCTCTCATCCTCTTCACCAAACTTTCTCTTTCTTTTTTATTCTTCTGCTTTCTCAGTAACCTCTTCCTTTTCAGCTTTTTCTAAGACAATCTCCTCATTCTCTTCTTCTTCAGAATCTGTCCAGTTTAAGTCTGCATCATCAGCCTCAGTTGAATCTGGGCAAGAGGCAGGCTCTTGATCCAAATTCTTTGAGGCTTCAACAAGACCAGGTCCTCCAACTACTGGACCTTTTGGCACAGATTCTTCCTCATTTTTCTCAGTACTCCCAACATTAGAACAGGGTTCCATTACACTTTCTCTAAGGGACTCAACACAATCTTATTCCCTAAGTTGTTCTTTCACTCTTTCTGCTATATCTAACTCTACACCAGTCTTTTCGACCAAAGGCACCAGTAAATCTTCCCTAAGTTCATCCTGTCTACTATCTTGCTCTGTTTCAACTGGGTTCCCCCTATCTTTTCTGTCATCATGCTCTACAACTCCTATAATTTTGTCTAGTCCTGTTACTAGGGTTTCAGTGTCTGTAGTAGCAGGACTTTCTATATCTACTAAACCAACAGGAGTAGATGAAATAGGATCAGGGATTACCTCAGACGGTGATTGTGATGAACTTTGTGCGATGGGCGTAGTAGGTATTGCTCTTGACCTCATCTTCTTAACCAATTTCTTGTCGCCCTTTTGAAGAAATTTTGTGTGGGCCCTAGCGATTCTTTGTGCGAGAGTGGATGGGGGTGGTTTTGCAGACATGGTGAAGACTTTAATGGATTGTCACTGAGATTTCAAGAAAATTTTTTATTTTAGGTTTTGGGAGAGAACTTTGGTGTGGAAGGGGAGAAGTAGTTGGATTGAGAGGGATTCTGAGTGTATCGAGAAAAAAAAAAAAGGGAAGGGTTTTGGTGATTATACAACTTCTAGGGAAGACAAAGAAATAATGATGTAAAGTAGAGAAGCAGCTTTTTGAAATTTTTGAAAACCGGGAAGAGTTAAAGATTTGACGGTTATGGACTCATTTAATATACCCTTTTTAAGTAATAGAGTACAAACAAGTCAAATATAATTCTATCCGAAAAAGGAATGTGTTCCTATAATTTAGGACATTTATAAGAACATGGAGGATCTCCCTTGACACACGTATAATTGACAATTTAATTTCAGTTATGACTTCTATTATACAGGGTAGTGTGAATGTACCTGGATATGATCCCTCATGCTTCAGACGGTTCCTTCTTAGTACATAGTAGGTTCTTCATGGGATCACATTATTCTCACATGGTGCTCAAAGACTGAACAAGTGTACTTATTAAAGTACAGGGTTAGACTGGACATTAATGACAAAATTCAAACATGAACAATTGAATACTTTACTAACCAATCATCAAGGGATTTCCTACTGGGTCATCCGTGTATTTTGATCATCCCTAATTCCAACCTGTTCCTCTCAAACTGTACCTTGTTCAATGCTTTGGTAAATATGTCAGCAATTTGATCTTCAGTCCTGCACGAATTCATAGTAATCAGACCCCTTTCTACATTATCTCTCAGGAAATGGTGTCTAATATCAATGTGCTTGGTTCTTTTATGTTGACTGAGTTCTTGGCAATATTCACTGCACTAGTATTATCACAGAAAATTGGCACTGCTCCACACTTGATACCAAAGTCCTCCAGTTGTTGTTTGATCCACAACAATTGTGAACAACATGATGCAGCTGCCACATACTCAGCTTCAGCAGTAGATAAAGCAACTGAGTTTTGCTTCTTTGTAGCCCAAGAGACCAAACAAGGACCTAGAAAGTGTGCCATTCCTGAAGTGCTTTTCCTATCCACCGAATGACCTGCATAATCTGCATCAGCAAAACCAATTAGTTCAAAAGTACCTCCTCTTGGGTACCAAAGACAAAGGTCCTGAGTTCCTTTCAAGTATCTCAAGATCCTCTTCACAGCTGTCAAATGTGACTCCATGGGCTTGGACTGAAATCTAGCACACAGTCCTACACTGTATACGATGTCAGGTAGACTAGCTGTGAGATAAAGAAATGAACCTATGATTCCTCTATATTTTGTCTCGTTTGTCGAAGGACCTAGTTCATCCAAATCCAGCTTCGTCCCAGGTGCAATGGGAGTAGTCATTTCTTTTGCTCCTTCCATGTCAAATTTCTTCGGTAGTTCCTTGACATATTTTTGCTGGTGAATCATAGTTCCTTCAGGCATTTGCTTTATCTGCAACCCAAGGAAGAAATTTAGTTCGCCCATCATGCTCATTTCGAATTCACTTCCCATCAGATCAGCAAATCCTTTGCATTGCCCCTCCTCAGTGGCTCCAAAGATGATATCATCGACATACACTTGAACCACCAATAGATGTTTTCCTTTATTTTTGAGAAATAATGTGTTGTCAATCTTTCCTCTCGAGAAACCATTCTTCAGTAGAAATCCTGAGAGTCTTTCATACCAGGCTCTAGGGGCTTGCTTTAATCCATACAGAGCCTTGTCCAGTTTGTAAACATGATCAGGGAATTTATTGTTTACAAAGCCTGGTGGCTGTATCACATAGACTTCTTCATTCAGGTATCCATTTAAGAAAGCGCTCTTTACATCCATCTGGTATAGTGTAAACTCCATATATGTAGCAAAGGCAATTAGCATCCTGATGGCCTCCATCCTTGCAACTGGTGCAAAGGTTTCATCATAGTCTATTCCTTCTTCCTGACTATAACCTTGAACTACTAATCTCGCTTTGTTTCTCGTCACTATACCATGCTCATCCAGTTTGTTCCTGAATACCCATTTTGTTCCAATTATTGATCTGTCCTTTGGCTTAGGAACTAGGTGCCACACTTTGCTCCTTTCGAATTGATGTAGTTCCTCCTGCATGGCTAGAATCCAATCTGGGTCTTCTAGAGCTTCTTTTACGTTCTTTGGTTCCAGAGATGAGAGGAACGCAAAGAAAGCACAGAAGTTCTTCAAGGCTGACCTGGTCATGATTCTTGTATCCAATTTCGATAGAACATTCTCCAAAGGATGAGATCTGTGATGTTTCCATGGCCTAAGTTGAATGTGACTGGAAGAACCTGCAACATTATCCTGGAGGGGTTCTTCCTGACTTGCTGGATCATCAGCTTCATCAGAGGTTCCCCCTGTCAAATTGACTCCTTGTTCTAGTGTGCTTGGATTTTCACCTGATGTCTCCTTGTCTTCTGAGTCTTCCAGTTCATTTACACCTTCTTCCCTACTTAGGCCAATCATTTGATCTTCTGTCTCACTCTCCTCTAGTGCCTTATCTGATTCATCAAATACAACATGCATACTCTCTTCCACTGTTTGTGTTCTTTTGTTAAACACCTTGTATGCTTTGCTTTGAGTAGAATAACCAAGAAATATTGCTTCATCACTCCTAGCATCGAACTTCCCCAAGGGTTCCTTGCCATTGTTGTGAACAAAATATTTACAACCAAAGGGTCTTAGGTGAGCAATATTTAGTTTTCTTCCGCTGATTAACTCATATAGGGTCTTGTCAAGAATTGCTCTGATGGAACATCTGTTCAGCAAGTAGCATGCAGTATTTATAGCTTCAGCCCAAAAGTTTCTTGCAAGCCCACTTGACAACAGCATAGTCCTGGCCATATCCTCCAGAGACCTGTTCTTCCTCTCAACCACCCCATTTTGTTGGGGAGTTCTTGGGGCAAAGAAGTTATGATCTATACTGTTCTTTGCACAATACTCGGAGAATTTTGAGTTCTCAAACTCAGATCCATGATCAGATCTGATGCTAATGAGTTCAAGGCTTAACCTTTTCTGCACTACACCGGCCCAGTCTTTAAAGCTGTCAAAAGCTTCATCTTTAGATGACAAGAACAGGGTCCATGTATACCTAGAGTAGTCATCAACAATCACGAATACGAATCTTTTTCCTCCTCTACTCCTGACTCTCATAGGTCCACACAGATCCATATGCAACAGTTCCAGTGGCTTTGATGTACTTACCACCTTCTTGGATTTAAAGGATGATTTCACATGCTTTCCCTTTACACACGCATCACACATTTTTATGTTTTCAAATCTCTTGCTTGGCAATCCACGGACCAGCTCCTTCGGTACAAGCTTATTCAGTTGTGAGAGACTTGCATGACCCATTCTTTTGTGCCACAGCTGAGAGTCACTTTCTTGTACATTCAAGCATGTTAGGTTATTTTTAGGTAGTGACTTCAGCGATGCTTTGTATACATTGTTCACCCTCGTTCCTTCCATAACAATTTCTCCACTATGTAGGTTCTTCACAATACATCCCACAGACGAGAAACTCACTTCGTTACCTCTGTCACATAGTTGGGAGATGCTCAGTAGATTGTGTCTGAGACCGTCAACACAATACACATTCTCAATTGCATGATCCAGAGTTCTCCCAATCTTTCCAATTCCTACGATTTGACCATTTTTTCCTCCTCCGAAGGCCACACTGCCTCCTAGAAATGCTGCGAGTGAGAGAAAGTTTCTTCTATCTCCTGTCATGTGCCTTGAATAACCACTATCAAGAATTCAGCTTGAGTTGTTCTCCCTCACTCCAGCTTGCAAAACAAATTAGAGGTTAGCCTTAGGAACCCAGACAAGCTTGGGTCCCTTCTTACTAGAGAATGGATAAATTAAATCTTGTCTAGTCCATTTAGGTAGAACACTTCTTTTGTTCTTAGCTTTTTCCTTGCTGACATTTATGCACTTTTGTTTGACATGTCCAGTTTCACCACAAAAGGTAAATAACATGTTGTAAGGTAACGCCACATACTTGCTCTTAGGGTTATATGGAGGCAGTGGTTTCTTAAATCCTAACCCTTGTTTCCCTTTGTTTTGATTTTCAAGAACCCAGTTCATTGCCTCTGATGATTTATTCCATTTAGTCAATCTGGTAAGCTCAAATTTTGATTTTTGAGCCTTTTGACTTAAAACCCTGTTCTTCTCAGTTTCCTGATACAGAATTTCATTAGCTCTTTTCAATTCATTTTCCAGATAGGTTTGAACTTCACTTATTACTTGCTTACCATTTGCATTTTCTCTTAACTGATTGCATTCCAATTCTAGCTCAGTGATCTTAGAGTTTGACACAAGAGTCTGCCCTTTCAAGATAGCATTGACTTCTTCAAGTTCAATGTTCTGTTCTAGGAGACTCTTGTGCTTGGTTCTAAAACTACTTAGTTCTTCAATTAATTTATCTTTTTCAAGCTTCTCCTTTTCATAACCCTCGATCAAGGTGGCAGTGATTAAAATCAAGCTTTCAGAAGAGTATGTATGCAAAGTTTCCTTCAGTTCAGATAAACATACCTCTGCTGAATGAGCATCTTCAGCTCCACCAGTTGCCATGAGAGCAGAGTCCTTCTTTTGATTGTCATCTGAGTACACCTCCTTCAGTCTTTCCCAGATTTCCTTAGCAGACTTACATTCAAGAATCATAGCAAGCACATCGTAGGTAAGTCCTCTTTTCAGGTACCATTCAGCTCTGGAGTTTGCCTGTAACCATTCTAGGTCTTGAGGATCCAGTTCTTCTACCTTCTTTGGCACTAAGACTCCATTTGCAGCTCTCTTTACAGGAACATGAGGTCCTCTCTTCACAATCAGCCATAGACTATAGTCTGCTGCTTGCAAGAAGGTCTTCATCTGTTTCTTCCAGTTCTTGTAGTGAGTCCCGTTGAACACAGGTGGCCTTGACGGATCTCTTCCTCCTCTAAACCCTCGAAGGTCTTCTTCATCAGAACTGATGTCTGACATACCCATTAGTGCCAGTGGTGGATCATCTTCAGAATTCTTTTCATGATCGGATTCACTATCAGTTGGTCCCCATGTAGCATAGAAAGCTTCCTTCTTCTTTCTCCTTTCTGCTATGAAGTTTGGAGGTCGTCTTGACTTCTTCTTATCTTTGTCATATTCCTTTGGCGTCTCCTTCTCCTTTTCCTTGGATGCTATATTTTTCATCCACTCTATCTCCCACATAGGACAGTCCACGACAGCATGATCCTTTTTGAAGTACTTAAAAGTATCCTGAATAATCAGGGCTGTCAACTATGTTCTTCATGCCAGAATTCTCCTTGCCACTTCTTTTGAATCCTTTGAACCTTCTCAAATTAAGCTTCTGTCTTAGGGCACTTACCATTGCTGCTTCAACTGATTGAAGATCAACATATTCATCGATTTCATCAGTTGCTTCAAGCGCAAGGGTCTTGTCCTTCTTTACAGCTGGTTTAGCTTTTGAGTCCTTCATCATCTCATGAGTTTTTAAGCTACCAACCAGTTCTTCAAGTTTGATGGATCTGAGAGGTTTGGATTCAATGATGGCGGTCATCTTGGGTTCCCATGCTTCAGGGAGCACATTCAGGATTTTATCAACCATCTCTATTTCAGGCAGCTCCATATCCAGAGATCTCATCTCATTAGTAATGATGGTCAACCTAGTCATCATATCCTGAATTGATTCTTTCTCACCCATGGTGAATAGTTCAAATTGTCTCTTCAGCATTCTCCTTTTTTGAGTCCTTCACTTCTGTGGTTCCTTCATGCGCAACCTGCAGAGCATCCCATATTTCCTTAGCCGTCTTATAAGATGATACTCTATTGAACTCCTCAGGACCAAGACCACATATGACCAGACGTTTGGCTTTGTGATTCTTTTCAATCATCTTATAATTCGTCTCGTTGAACTCTTCTTTCAGTTTAGGTTCTTGCTTGGCAGCGTCTCCTTCACCAACTATTTTGGTGGGGATCAGGTCTCCTTTAGAAACTATCAGCCAGAGCTGATAGTCTTCAGCACATATGTAATTCTCCATCATGTTCTTCCACCACGCATAGTATTGCCCATTAAACTGTGGGGGCCTCTGAACTGACTGTCCTTCAGTGATGGTAGGTGGTGCACTCATGATTCTGATCCTTCTCAAGGTGTTACCCTCTCACGAGAAGACCTGCTCTGATACCACTTGTTATAATCTATGCACCTCCTAAAGACACTAGAAGGGGAGGAGGGGGGTTGAATAGTGTCTACCAATTTTTGTTTCAAGAACCTGGTTCTTCTGAAAGTAGAACCTAGTTCTTACCTTAGCAATTATACTGTTTCAACCACTGCAACTCGCCACACTTCACACACAGAAAACACAAGGATTTTACATGGAAAACTCTTTGCTCAAGGGAGAAAAACCACGACCCACACTCTGGGATTTTAGAACTGAATCCACTAACACAAGAGCAAAGTTTCTGATTACAAACTCTGTAACCAAGGGGCTACACTCTAGACCCTAATCACCACTCAAAGCTAAACTCCAGCTTTTCAAGTAATTACACAAGAGTTCACCTAATACATATGCTTGCAATAAGCCAATAGGTAAAAACTATGAAAGCTCAAACTAAGACAACTTACAACTCAATGAACCTAGACAGAATATCTAGACTCAATACACTGCATGCACTTCAGTTGTCTTCTCCAGTTTACTCATGTAGAAAGATGCTAGATTGCCTTCGTATGCTCTCAACTCTCTGTTTGTGAATAACTGAATCTACGGCTGTCTCAACTATTTGTATTTATACGCGTCTTGAAACCCTAGTTGAGTCCTGTCACGACCCTTTTTAACTCAAAAAAGAAAAACTTTAGTTTTAAAAGGCCTGTGACGATGTTCAGAGGTACACAAATTATTTAGAGATTTTCGGAGTCGCCACTTGACAAGTTAAAGGTGTGCCAAGTCACCAAAGCGGTGTACCTAGAACACCTATGACTCGTGAATGGTCTGCGTCAGAGTTCCGGGTAAGGATCTCGGTTGACTCGCGGGAAGGTGTTAGGCACCCTCGAGTCCTGTGCCAAGCACAGTTGCTTTTATTGACGCATTTCGACTTTTTGAACTTGTTTCTTATATTTTGCCTTGATCTTATTACGCTTCAATTTGTTCTTACTTTTTATTGTTTGACAATTAAACTCCAATCGAATATAATCGCGCGAGAGCTTCACTCGTTCGAAATCTTTCGACTTAAATCAATTAAATCGCGCAGGTACTTCACCCGTTCGAAATCTCTTGACTTAATATGAATTATATATGAATTTCAATGCGAATACATGGTTATTGTTTTAAGCTTGTTTCGGCCTACTTGAAATTGCCTAATCGAGTATCTCTAAATAATGTCTGCTCGTGAATATTGCCTTCAATTTGTTACGCTTCAATTTATTATTAATTTTTTATCGTTTGACAATTGAAACTCCAATCGAATATAATCGCGCGAGAACTTCACTCGTTCGAAATCTTTCGACTTAAATCAATTAAATCGCGCAGGTACTTCACCCGTTCGAAATCTCTTGATTTAAAATGAGTTCCATCGCGAACCAATGACATTTGATTAAACTCGATTAATATTTGTCTGGTCATTTTAAGAAACACTCACCATTTCTATTACGAGTTCAGACCAGATCTTTTTTTTAGTCACGTTTATGATGATGTTTGCACAAATATCCCATTTCACATTCTGATTTCAAATCCAACCACATTCACACAAGATCTTTATGCTTATTCTATTTCTTTTCTAGCTCTAGTTTTAAAAAAAACAAAGTTAGGTATCAACACTTGATGACAATCCTAGAATCTGCCTAACGTTTCCAAATTTTATCACTTTTATACAAGTTAAACATTTGCTTGGGAGGCTATTTTCACAAATGAGTCCTAAGTTTGCTTTTTTATGAAATAAAATGGTCCCAGTTGCCAAATTCTGTACGTTTCAAATCAAATCACAACTAGTTTTACAGTCTTGCAACTTTATTTTCCCTTTCACATACAAAAATCACCTATGTTATATGGGGTATTGACTTGTAAAGCATACATGATATTCTAATTAAGCTACATGCTCTTGAGGTGAAAGCCAAACAATCTCATTCCAAGTTTGGGCCTCATGACACATTTCATTCAAATAAACAGCAATAAATTCTTACAATATTAAAAGAAAGAAATAGAAAGTACCAAGTGTGATAAAACTTCAATCAAGCAAAGCTCAGCAACATGCCAACATACCCAGAACAACAACAAGCCTCCTACAGACTCTCTAGCTTCCAAACACCAACTCTTTTCCTTCTAACTTTTCTGAAGTGTTTTTGATATGTTACCCTCTTCTACCCTATTTTTGCTCTCACAATTTTAAATCTAAAGTAAAGTGACCATAGTCTTCAAATCTGAAAGTTGCTCTATTTTTAGAAGAGAAAGAGTGGTATTTCTTTTCAGATGTGTGTGTTCTTTTTTTCTTTTCAGATCTGCCCCCTGTTTCTGTGTGTTGTGTGTGTTCTGTATATATCCATCTCTACCTCAAAATGAAGAAAGGAAGAAGAGCTAAATAGGCTAAGGGGTGGGGGTAAAAACTTGGGTGAAAATAATGTCAAGAGGAGGGAAAAAACTAAGGTAAAAAGTACCAGACACCTGCTCTTGCTTGTTCATTACCTTGGCATGCTTGTGGCCAGGAAACAAGGAAATAGGCTGGAAAGCCTTCAAGGGTGCTGTCACCCTTTGTCTTTTTCCCTTTCTAATGCTAAGCTTTAACCAACCAAAAAGAGAGGCTGACATTTTACCTCTTTTGTGCAAGTTTTGCTTTTCAGTAAAGTCAAGGAATCCTATGGAAAAGCCATGATTTCGGCTGAACCCTAAGCTTTATAACTTATCCTTGACTCTCTTTTTTTAACTTCAAAAAATTTTCAGATTCACACCAAACTTAATTGAAACTAAAACCACACTCTAATAGAGCTTAAATTGATAAGAAAACACTTAAACTAGGCTTGAACAACTTAACAAATTTCACACATACATATGTTTGAAAATAAGAGTAATGGAGCAAAAAACTACTAGGTAAATAAACTGACACATGCCTGAAATGCTTATCATAACTAATCAACACAAGTTTCCAGTTTCTTACAATCCTCAATTATCCACAAGGTCATGGTTAAACAAATCAAAACCAACACTTATAGACCACACTATCTCACAACTTAGCTAATAAAGTAGAGTGATACTACCCTATGAGCTAAACATCAGATCTAAGCAAGCCAATTACCATGCTCAAACGATAGCAACAAAGTGACTTCATGAAGGCAGATTTGCCAATTGAACTTAACAACTGAAACATCCATGTTCTTTTAATGTGCCATCATACAATTCAATTTACTAACTAACGAGGATGAATTTCAAGCATACAAACTGAAATGTCAAAAGAAGAATAAGGGCAGGGGTTTACGGTTTAGTCGTCCCAACAACACCTAGCATTGCCTTGCCGTCAGCACAACTGCCTCGAGCATCATCTCGCCTCATCCCTCGACGTCGCTAGCACCATAACGGCCTCGCTTCATTACGATCACCGCCCGACAAGCATTGTACCATCGCAACCAAGCCCCGCTGCTGCCTGAATCCCATCGTCATCATCGCAGTAGTTAACACTGCTCGCTGCTGCACAACACCATTGCCTCGATGCACTACGACTGATTCAATTCCCCCGTCAACACTAATCATCGCAGCATCGTCACCCCACTGCCAAACCAACTCACCATCGCAACAATGCAAAGAACATCACAACGCCACTGTTACAGTTTTCGTCACCAAAACAAATCAACATCGCAACAACTGTTCTCACAGCCGTAACCCTTACGACACCACCGTACTCCCTTCCATGTCATCACCACACGCCAAATCACCAGGCCATTACCAATCCAAACAAAACGACACAAACCAAACGTACACGGGCAGCGAGATTGATGGGGAAACGGAAGAGTTTTTTTCATGAAAATTACCTTTAATACAGTGTGGGGAGAGTGCCACGAAGCTGTGGACATAAGGTTTGGCCGGAAAATGAGGAGTCTCCGGAGTTAGGGATTTGACCGAACCTTTGAACCTCGATTTACACCAAATGAGTGAGAAAACGGGGAAATCGACACCATATTCGGAAAGAGGGGGTCACGAGGAGTCTGGTGATATATAATTTCGACCGGAGAAAGTGGCCGTCGATGGTGGGCGACGGCGGGTCTAGCGGCGACGGGCAGGGCTTTTCTTTGTCTCTATTTGATTTTTTGGAGAGTGGGGGAAATTAGGGGAATTTGGAATTACAAGGGAAGATGGGCCGGGTCAGCTAGTGGAAATGGGTTGATGGGCCAATTTGGGCTGGTTGGTTCTTTTGCGAATAGCCACTAAACGTAAAAATTATTTAAAACATACCCGATTAACTAACACTAAAAACTCATAAATTGCAATATTATCACAATCAAAAATATAAAATCATTATTGAACAATTGACAAGCAATTTTTGGTTATTTCCATATTTTTTCTCTTAATTAATTAACTAAACTAACCAAATAAAACGGTAAATCAAATAATATAACACAACTATTTTACGTAATTTTTTTTTGTATTTTGTGCCAAAATTAGGTGATTACAGCTGCCCCTCTTTGTTCGAGAATACGAAGAGTTTTCGGACAAAGACGTAATCGACAACTAATTTTGGCTTTTCGGTTTTAGGCGAGATTCTTAAAAAATTGTGATCGTACCTTGAATTTGGTTCTAACCAAGAACAAAGCTACCTACATATCCCCGGACTAAGGAATCAGATCAGTGTAGTTCCTCACGCGCGATAGCTGGGACTACCGCATTTAGACAGACACTGGACTTTTCTAGACTAACACTAAGCACTCTTTAGACATACACAGACTAGCTCTAGACACTTTCAGAACTAACTGGGACTGACTCGACGCCCCTAGACTTATCCGGACTGACACAAGACACTTTGACACACTAGAGTTGTTGCTGCTGGTCATTGTTGCTGGTTGCTGGATAGCTGGCTGGTGGTCACTGCTTTACAAAGAAAAAATGAAAATACAACATTTGAAATGTAAAATTACAATTCCTAAGCTAACTCTTCATGCTTCCCAAGCTGATGAACTGGTCCAAAACTCCCACTACCCAAGTGGGTCTTGAAAACTTGAAATTGCCGCTCGGGCGGGCTTGACTTGAAAGTTGAATTTGCTGCTCCGGCAGGCTTTTGACTTGAAAGTTGAAATTGCCGCTTTGACAGGCTTTTGACTTGAAAATTGAAATTGCCGCTCGGGCGGGCTTTGACTTGAAAGTTGAAATTGCCGCTTTGACGGGCTTTGAAATTGCCGCCTTGACGGGCTTGACTTGAAAGTTGAAATTGCCGCACGGGCGGGCTTTGACTTGAAAATTGAAATTGCCGCTTTGACGGGCTTTGACTTGAATGCTGAAATTTCCGCTTTGACGGACTTGACTTGAATGAAATTGCCGCTTTGACGGGCTTTGACTTGAATAAAATTGCCGCTTTGACTGGCTTTGACTTGAATAAAATTGCCGCTTTGACGGGCTTTGACTTGAAAGATAAAACTGGAACCACCACTCTGGTGGGTCTTGCTTTTTGCTGACAATTAGAAATCATCACTCTGATGGGTCTTGCTTATGCTGGAAATTGAAAAACCACCACTCTGATGGATCTTGCTCTTGCTGAATTGAAAACCATCACTCTGATGGATCTTGCTCTTGCTGAGTTGAAAACCATCACTCTGATGGGTCTTGTTCTTGCTGAACTGAAAACCATCACTCTGATGGGTCTTGTTCTTGCTGAATTGAATACCATCACTCTGATAGGTCTTGTTCTTGCTGAAAATTAAAACCATCTCTCTGATGGGTCTTGTTTCTTCACAGAAACGGATTCCCTCGCTCTTCAGGTGGGCGCCTGGACTTTCTCTAAACCACTCCCTCATTCTCCAAGTGGGCGCCTCGACTTTCTCTAAACTACTCCCTCATTCTCCAGGTGGGTGCCTCGACTTTCCAAAGTACTCCCTCATTCTCCAGGTGGGTGCCTCGACTTTCTCTAAACTACTCCCTCATTCTCTAGGTGGGTGCCTCGACTTTCTCTAAACTACTCCCTCATTCTCCAGGTGGGCGCCTCGACTTCTCTAAACCACTCCCTCATTCTCCAGGTGGGTGCCTCGACTTCTCAAAACTACTCCCTCATTCTCCAGGTGGGTGCCTCGACTTCTCTAAACTACTCCCTCATTCTCCAGGTGGGTGCCTCGACTTTTCTAAACTACTCCCTCATTCTCCAGGTGGGTGCCTCGACTTCTCAAAACTACTCCCTCATTCTCCAGGTGGGTGCCTCGACTTCTCTAAACTACTCCCTCATTCTCCAGGTGGGTGCCTCGACTTTTCTAAACTACTCCCTCATTCTCCAGGTGGGTGCCTCGACTTCTCAAAACTACTCCCTCATTCTCCAGGTGGGTGCCCCGACTTCTCAAAACTACTCCCTCATTCTCCAGGTGGGTGCCTCGACTTCTCTAAACTACTCCCTCATTCTCCGGGTGGGTGCCTCGACTTCTAAACTACTCCCTCATTCTCCAAGTGGGTGCCTCGGCTTCTCTACTACTCCCTCATTCTCCACAAGCTGATGAACTGGTCTGAAGCTCCAACTAATCCAGTAGGTCTTAAAAACTTGAAATTGCCGCTTTGACGGACTTTGACTTGAAACTTGAAACTTGAAACTGTCGCTCAGGCGGGCTTTAACTTGAAAGTTGAAATTGCCGTTTTGACGGGCTTTGACTGCTGAAAACTTGTAATTGCTGCTGGGGCAGGCTTTGAACTGAATGAAATTGCCGCTTTGACGGGCTTTGACTGAAATGCTGGAATTGCTGCTCGGCAGGCTTTGATTTGAAATTTAACTGCATCTTGAAATCTGCATATCCTTTGATGATCTCCTTCATGGTACACTCCTTGGTGTGGCATACTTTGTGCCGATGTGAAACATTGGGCTCCAATTATCAAGGTTGGTCCTGATTTGCTCTAGTACAACTGTTAAACTATAACAAGTTTTGCAAAACTTTCTTTGCTTGTTTGATGTTGGAGAAACTAACACGAACTGAAGCAAGACAAAATGATGGAAACGACAAAGCTTCCAACCAAAAGATGAAAAATGATGACGTCCCTTACGGGAGAGGTAAAGGACTGAAGAGATGACGATCTTTTTAACATGACATGTATTTTGGAATCAATTCTTAATCCGCTCACATAGTCCATCCATGACTGTGTACCCAGCTTTCCCAATCTTGTTTGATGGCAAATCTAACGACCCTCATTCGACTAGCAGTGCCCTTTCGGGTTTTCACCGACTAGCCTCTCTCTTTGTTCATTTAACTCACCGTTGTCTTGCAGCGCCCTTTCAGGTTTTCACCGACAAGACTTCACTTTTTTTTTTCTTTTCTTTTCATTTCTGTCATTTTTCGCTCTTTCCTCATCGATCTCCTATCTTTCCTTCCTGATCGACCCCATTTTTTCTTTCTTTCTTCAATTTTGGCCTTTATCCTGATTCCCGGGAGAATTTCTCCTTTAATTACCTTGGTGCTCCAAACTCCTAATGCGATTGTCGGCGTAAGAATGTGACTTTACAGCGTGGATCTTATCCCTTGATACCCTACTCGGCTTGACATTCTCAATGATCGGTCAGAAGGATCTTTATTTGGACTGTAATATTGGATCTGGTTAGGCTATGAAGAGAAGGATACTACACAAAAACTTAAAACATCTCATGAGACGACTAGAATGAGCACTACAAAATTTGAAATCACCGCTTTTGAAAAATAAACCAAACTTTCCCCAGTTTAGGCAAATTGGGGATTCCTTTTTCTCTTTTTTTTTTTTTTTTTTTTTTTTTTGTTTGAAGAGCAGTATGAAAGCATCTCATGAAATGACTTGGTAAAGTATTACAACCCTTGGAATCATTTCTTTTAAAATAATGACTAACTGAGGCCCCAATTTATTGAAAAATCGAGGAATTATCTTTTGAATTTTCTGATATGCAAACATAAGGGATATTGAGACTTTCCCCCCGAGATGAACACAAAGAAAGCAAAAGGAATTGACTTTCTCTTTTTTTTTTAAAAAAATAAACTTAAACTTCTGCCCCAGTTTAGGATAAACTGGGGCGCTTTGAGTTTATTTCCTCGATTTCGAGACTGATATCTCATGAAATATATGAATAGATGGTACAAAAACATAGAAGTTTGTTTTTATTTTATTTTATTTTTTAAAAATAAAATAAAAACAAACTTCTGCCCCAGTTTAGCATACATTGGGGATTTGAATTTCTTTTGACATTGGCCGCAAACTTGGAGACAAGCTTTTGCGTCAACGAGGAATAGGGGAAAAATGAACTTTCCCCTATCATGACCGCACCCGAATGGTTGCCTACGTATCCTTTTGAGAGGAATCAGGTCAGACGTAGCTCTACCACTGAGGTAGATTTTTGTTGTTTTGTTTCCCCTTTTCTTTCTTTTCTTTTTTTTTTTTTCTCTTTTTTTTTTCTTTTCTTTAATCGCATCAAATTGATTCCAAGGGAGGGTAGGCCAAAGAAAATACTGAACAAGGCTCAAAAGGGTTTGCGAAGGATATATTGTTTGGGTAGAAAAAAAACGAAAGCCGTTCGTCATCCCGACCCGAGAATGCCTCGCACAAATAATGATTCAATGAATTGACCTGGATTGATCCACACATGTCCTCAACTTATGCTTCAACGATGGTTCTCAAAATGGTATTTCAAATTCGGTCGAAGCGACCGTGCACGATTTTGAACTTCTCACCGATCTCCCTTATCAGATGACAATTGATTCCCAACTTAATTCACTCCCTCTTTTATCCCTCACTACTCAGATAGCTCACAATGTCAGAGAGTGTGTTTAGATCAAGACTTAAGTTCCACACGCATGTCATGTTATTAAGGCCGCAAAACATAAAACATAATACTAAAGAAACATGACCAAGAAAGAAAATAAGAGACAGAATGTTGAGACGAGAAAAGGATCCCGCTTTTCATTGAATTGAAGATATAAGGGTTTGAACAAACAAAACAAGCAAAATAATGCACTTGGGTTACAACCCTTAAATAACCAAGTACACAGAAAGATTAGCAAAACAAGCTACAACATTTCACAGTCACTCAATTGCAAGTCAGGGCCAGTTTCCTGCTTTTCATGTGTTCTTGAGCCCTTCACAAGGATGCACCTGAATCTGGCAATTTCTTCCTCTTTTCCTTATTTTCTCCAAGTCCCATCAAGGTGGACTTCACTTCTTTGGGGCTGACGAATGACCGAGTAAGATTTGGAATTGGCTTCTCGAGAGACATGTTCGTCTTCTTCATTTCATCACCCTTTACTCTGTCTGCTACCTCAAGCACAATTTCGGGAGCACAGTTCACTGTCACAAGCGTTTGGTTAGCCCTAATCGACACATCACCAACAGGTACTATCGGCATTGCAGATTCAGCTTTCAAATCTTCTCCACATACCATTCCCACCATATACACATCATCATGGACGGGCAACGAGTTCTGGTTTATATCTGGTGCATCTGAACCCTCAACTTGAATCTGATCGTTATCAATCAAAGCTTGGATATCCTTCTTGAGAAAATGGCAATCCTCGGTGTCATGCCCCGGTGCACCTGAATGGTAAGCACATCGGCGAGACTAATCAACCTTTCCCGTGGGATGCATATTCCCATAGATCGGCCTCAACATATCCAAAGCCTGCAACTTCTCGAAGACACTAGTGTAAGATTCCCCGATTGGCGTGAGCTTTCTCTTTTTCTCTTCTCGCGCCTTCTTGTATTCGGGTCTTGGGATGAAAGTAGAGGGTCTCCTTGATCGGTATGGAAATTCTGGTGGAGTCCGATATTGTTTATGTGGAGCTTGGTGAGTGTGGTATGTAGGCTGTGAGGCTGGCGTGGTCCATTGCGGATATGAAAAATTTGGAGCATATGGTCGCGCTTTTCGGAGTGGAGGAATGGAATGTTTTGTATTTTGAAAAGGGTAGTGTTGCGAATGCTGCTTCTGTGAGGCTCGATGGCGCGAGTGGAGCCGTTTGTACCGTTCCTCATCCCTCCTTCCTGAACCTCGTTCTCTTTCATCTTTCTTCCCAAGACTCTCCGTCCTAACTAAGCCTGTGAATGGTGGAACAGAGACCAGGGGTGAAGCACACCTCTGTTTGGGCGGAGGTGGTGGTGCCGGAGGACACACTGGGGAGGTTCTCATAACATCTGTTGTGCTATAGTAGGGAGAGTCGGGAGAATACTGCAGGTCCTCAGGTGTAGGGCCTTGCGCATGATGTAAGAGAGTCGAGGCATGCCCTAGAAGACTAACTGGCACGGTAGAACAGGCTTGCCCCGTGTTCATGGCGATATACATATCAGCCACCAATTGTTTCAGATTTTTGACCTCTTCAGTCAACCTCTTGTTTTCCAGCACCAGAAGTTCATGGACGCCGATCTCAGAATTTCCCTTATCAAACGACATGGTAATGGGTTCCTTTGATCCTGTTGTGTATGTGTGGAATGATGCCAGAATTCCGTACCAAATCTCCAAATTCCAAAGCTTTGTACAAACAAACCGGGTTAGCACAAAAGAAGCACATATTGCAAGCCTAGGGTTGTTATGCGTCATCCCGAAACGGTTAACGTCGTAAGCCTAGTGTACCGGTCGTATCCCCGAAAGATTACAACGTGCCTTGAGGAAAAATCAGAACAAAATTGTAACTGATACATAATCAGCACAAGGACGAACTTGGATGATTAATGTATTTTTTTTTCCTTTTCCATTTTTTTCTGACTCAACAAATGTAATTTAGACAAACGACACGAGACAAACTCAAAATAAAAGTGTTTGACATGATGCACGAGTCAAAGATATATACAAATTGACACATTGGGCGGGTACACCCATACGGTGAAAATAATGGGACCCGGCATTTTAGCTGAGTCAGATTATTTCACGAGGATCGACACAAAATACAACTTAGCTAATTGCAATTTATCGCATGTACCCTGACTTGACCTTAAACAAAACAAAATAAAGCGGGACCTTAAAACAACATTTTTTTTTTATTTTTTATTTTTAATGAAAAATTAAGACTCAACCGGAGATTCGAAACGGAACTTAAGAACAGATTATGAAACAAACTATTTTTCTTATCCGAAAGGTGACTCCAAAATCGGACATTACATTAATACAAAGACGGACACAATATTTTTATTTTTGTTTTGTTTTTTTTTTTTCTTTTTTTTTGAAACAAACTCTTTGATCTAATTCGAGAAAGAATCTTTAGAGTATTTACAAAATCTGGCAATTAAGACGAAAAACCGACACAAAATATTACATGAATTAGATGCAAAATTGGTTTATAAAAATTGGCCATTATGACGGCGTAAAATCCCGATAAATTACTTTTTTTTTTTTTTAAATATGGACTTGATTTGGACGCAGACTCAAACACAAAAGGATCCCAAAATTTCGTCATTATAACGACGCAAAACTATTACAAATTATTTTCTACTACTTGAGACCAAACCCGAACACAAAATTAGACTCTTAAGAGTTCTTGAAAAAATTCGCCATTATAACGGCGCAAAATGACAACTAAACAAAAAATATTTCGAAACACGGGACTAAACCCGATTTTTCTATCATTTTTTTTTCTTTTTCCAAAATTTGGCTCTCGCCCCTCGGTGATTGGTCAGCATAACAACCCTTTCACTAGAACAAATGCAACACATAATATGCCCATGGTGTGTCTTTTGGGGACGCGGGCCCCATTATGACACGAGAAAGTCAGCCTAGACTAGTGCGGTACCGGTGTACCGCACCTCACTAAGTCTAATGACATGCAAATAAATCGGCCTAGATAAAAGCGCAGGTTCAACTCTAGGTGACTCAATGGGTTCATGTTCTATAGTTTCTGGCAATTTGGAAGTGTCTCGGGGGTACCGGTCGACAACGTCTAACGGCCTAACCCAACGCACCTCCTCCTAAGAAGGGTTAACTTTTTGTGTCCTGAGACACGACAGAAATTCCAGACGCCGAAGCGAAACTGGCGTGCATGTGTGCAGTGTTCCAGAAGACTCAGAGGTGTACGAGAGAAGACAGTTGTGTATATACAGTTCAAATATATCAAAACAGTAACATTCAAGGCAAGATATACAAACAATATTCAAAAGCCAAAAAGTGGCAAATTTTAAAAGCCTGAGACTCTCAGTTTTCACTTTCCGTCCCCAGCGGAGTCGCCAAGCTGTCACGACCCTTTTTAACTCAAAAAAGAAAAACTTTAGTTTTAAAAGGCCTGTGACGATGTTCAGAGGTACACAAATTATTTAGAGATTTTCGGAGTCGCCACTTGACAAGTTAAAGGTGTGCCAAGTCACCAAAGCGGTGTACCTAGAACACCTATGACTCGTGAATGGTCTGCGTCAGAGTTCCGGGTAAGGATCTCGGTTGACTCGCGGGAAGGTGTTAGGCACCCTCGAGTCCTGTGCCAAGCACAGTTGCTTTTATTGACGCATTTCGACTTTTTGAACTTGTTTCTTATATTTTGCCTTGATCTTATTACGCTTCAATTTGTTCTTACTTTTTATTGTTTGACAATTAAACTCCAATCGAATATAATCGCGCGAGAGCTTCACTCGTTCGAAATCTTTCGACTTAAATCAATTAAATCGCGCAGGTACTTCACCCGTTCGAAATCTCTTGACTTAATATGAATTATATATGAATTTCAATGCGAATACATGGTTATTGTTTTAAGCTTGTTTCGGCCTACTTGAAATTGCCTAATCGAGTATCTCTAAATAATGTCTGCTCGTGAATATTGCCTTCAATTTGTTACGCTTCAATTTATTATTAATTTTTTATCGTTTGACAATTGAAACTCCAATCGAATATAATCGCGCGAGAACTTCACTCGTTCGAAATCTTTCGACTTAAATCAATTAAATCGCGCAGGTACTTCACCCGTTCGAAATCTCTTGATTTAAAATGAGTTCCATCGCGAACCAATGACATTTGATTAAACTCGATTAATATTTGTCTGGTCATTTTAAGAAACACTCACCATTTCTATTACGAGTTCAGACCAGATCTTTTTTTTTTAGTCACGTTTATGATGATGTTTGCACAAATATCCCATTTCACATTCTGATTTCAAATCCAACCACATTCACACAAGATCTTTATGCTTATTCTATTTCTTTTCTAGCTCTAGTTTTAAAAAAAACAAAGTTAGGTATCAACACTTGATGACAATCCTAGAATCTGCCTAACGTTTCCAAATTTTATCACTTTTATACAAGTTAAACATTTGCTTGGGAGGCTATTTTCACAAATGAGTCCTAAGTTTGCTTTTTTATGAAATAAAATGGTCCCAGTTGCCAAATTCTGTACGTTTCAAATCAAATCACAACTAGTTTTACAGTCTTGCAACTTTATTTTCCCTTTCACATACAAAAATCACCTATGTTATATGGGGTATTGACTTGTAAAGCATACATGATATTCTAATTAAGCTACATGCTCTTGAGGTGAAAGCCAAACAATCTCATTCCAAGTTTGGGCCTCATGACACATTTCATTCAAATAAACAGCAATAAATTCTTACAATATTAAAAGAAAGAAATAGAAAGTACCAAGTGTGATAAAACTTCAATCAAGCAAAGCTCAGCAACATGCCAACATACCCAGAACAACAACAAGCCTCCTACAGACTCTCTAGCTTCCAAACACCAACTCTTTTCCTTCTAACTTTTCTGAAGTGTTTTTGATATGTTACCCTCTTCTACCCTATTTTTGCTCTCACAATTTTAAATCTAAAGTAAAGTGACCATAGTCTTCAAATCTGAAAGTTGCTCTATTTTTAGAAGAGAAAGAGTGGTATTTCTTTTCAGATGTGTGTGTTCTTTTTTTCTTTTCAGATCTGCCCCCTGTTTCTGTGTGTTGTGTGTGTTCTGTATATATCCATCTCTACCTCAAAATGAAGAAAGGAAGAAGAGCTAAATAGGCTAAGGGGTGGGGGTAAAAACTTGGGTGAAAATGATGTCAAGAGGAGGGAAAAAACTAAGGTAAAAAGTACCAGACACCTGCTCTTGCTTGTTCATTACCTTGGCATGCTTGTGGCCAGGAAACAAGGAAATAGGCTGGAAAGCCTTCAAGGGTGCTGTCACCCTTTGTCTTTTTCCCTTTCTAATGCTAAGCTTTAACCAACCAAAAAGAGAGGCTGACATTTTACCTCTTTTGTGCAAGTTTTGCTTTTCAGTAAAGTCAAGGAATCCTATGGAAAAGCCATGATTTCGGCTGAACCCTAAGCTTTATAACTTATCCTTGACTCTCTTTTTTTAACTTCAAAAAATTTTCAGATTCACACCAAACTTAATTGAAACTAAAACCACACTCTAATAGAGCTTAAATTGATAAGAAAACACTTAAACTAGGCTTGAACAACTTAACAAATTTCACACATACATATGTTTGAAAATAAGAGTAATGGAGCAAAAAACTACTAGGTAAATAAACTGACACATGCCTGAAATGCTTATCATAACTAATCAACACAAGTTTCCAGTTTCTTACAATCCTCAATTATCCACAAGGTCATGGTTAAACAAATCAAAACCAACACTTATAGACCACACTATCTCACAACTTAGCTAATAAAGTAGAGTGATACTACCCTATGAGCTAAACATCAGATCTAAGCAAGCCAATTACCATGCTCAAATGATAGCAACAAAGTGACTTCATGAAGGCAGATTTGCCAATTGAACTTAACAACTGAAACATCCATGTTCTTTTAATGTGCCATCATACAATTCAATTTACTAACTAACGAGGATGAATTTCAAGCATACAAACTGAAATGTCAAAAGAAGAATAAGGGCAGGGGTTTACGGTTTAGTCGTCCCAACAACACCTAGCATTGCCTTGCCGTCAGCACAACTGCCTCGAGCATCATCTCGCCTCATCCCTCGACGTCGCTAGCACCATAACGGCCTCGCTTCATTACGATCACCGCCCGACAAGCATTGTACCATCGCAACCAAGCCCCGCTGCTGCCTGAATCCCATCGTCATCATCGCAGCAGTTAACACTGCTCGCTGCTGCACAACACCATTGCCTCGATGCACTACGACTGATTCAGTTCCCCCGTCAACACTAATCATCGCAGCATCGTCACCCCACTGCCAAACCAACTCACCATCGCAACAATGCAAAGAACATCACAACGCCACTGTTACAGTTTTCATCACCAAAACAAATCAACATCGCAGCAACTGTTCTCACAGCCGTAACCCTTACGACACCACCGTACTCCCTCCCATGTCATCACCACACGCCAAATCACCAGGCCATTACCAATCCAAACAAAACGACACAAACCAAACGTACACGGGCAGCGAGATTGATGGGGAAACGGAAGAGTTTTTTTCATGAAAATTACCTTTAATACAGTGTGGGGAGAGTGCCACGAAGCTGTGGACATAAGGTTTGGCCGGAAAATGAGGAGTCTCCGGAGTTAGGGATTTGACCGAACCTTTGAACCTCGATTTACACCAAATGAGTGAGAAAACGGGGAAATCGACACCATATTCGGAAAGAGGGGGTCACGAGGAGTCTGGTGATATATAATTTCGACCGGAGAAAGTGGCCGTCGATGGTGGGCGACGGCGGGTCTAGCGGCGACGGGCAGGGCTTTTCTTTGTCTCTATTTGATTTTTTGGAGAGTGGGGGAAATTAGGGGAATTTGGAATTACAAGGGAAGATGGGCCGGGTCAGCTAGTGGAAATGGGTTGATGGGCCAATTTGGGCTGGTTGGTTCTTTTGCGAATAGCCACTAAACGTAAAAATTATTTAAAACATACCCGATTAACTAACACTAAAAACTCATAAATTGCAATATTATCACAATCAAAAATGTAAAATCATTATTGAACAATTGACAAGCAATTTTTGGTTATTTCCATATTTTTTCTCTTAATTAATTAACTAAACTAGCCAAATAAAACGGTAAATCAAATAATATAACACAACTATTTTACGTAATTTTTTTTGTATTTTGTGCCAAAATTAGGTGATTACAAGTCCTACAAGGAATCCTTTTAATTATGGCAAGTCAGGATTCCTAGTAACTCTTTTCCTTGTTGAAGTCCAACTCCTTTTCACACTTCGAAGACACAGCCTGGGCACCGCCTCTTTTAGTCTGACTAGGATGCATATTCATTCACGCGCCACTACTCCTAGTTCCGCAGGGATTTGCAACCCGCAACTCTTTTCGATCAATCGTGCCCTTTATTACAAGGACTAGGTTCTTCGTGAGAACCTCTGAGTCCTTTACATTTGTCATTCTTCAAAACCAGTACTCAACAGGGTGCCCGAGCAATTTATCTGCAAAGTTGTCTCTTCTTCTCCTTTAAGCCAAAATGCTTTGCTCCTGAAGATGCCTTTGAGTAACTGCAGACCTTCCTCTAACTTGAAGTCCAAGTGGTTTGAAACCAAGATCAATGTTTGTAGGAACTAAACTCTTAATGATTGTAGGAGTGGACAAAACTGTATCCTTAACCCCATGCTACACATAAACAAAATATATTTAAAATCAAAGGTTAGAGACAATTAAACTATGCCTGAATACATAATGCATACCCTTTCTATCACAGTCCCTGTCTAGCTAAATAAGACACCATATCCTGCAGCCCTTGGCACCTTGTATCCAGCATTGGCACCTCCTCTTGTACTACCATTACCTTTCCTCTTTGTCCCTCCACCAGCACCAGTAGAATGTTTGGTAGTGCTTTCAGACATCACAGACTATTGGGAGCTTTCAGTAGGTGTAGCAGCCCTTTTAGAAGCTGTTCCAGACATTCCAACACTTCTAGCGGACCTTCCAGCAGATGTAGTAGTCCTTGCTGACCTTCCAGCACTTGCAGGAGCACCAGAACTAGCATCACAATTAGTAGCAGATGCAGGTGCTTCCTGCAGTGAAGAACAATGCATAAGTTTTTTTTTTCTTATTTACAGAATGACAAGTAGCAAACTTCAGCATATCAGTAGCTTACCTTGCTTGGAGTAGACTTTTTACCAGAAGTAGCAGTAGAAGTATTGGCAGCTGCAGCAGAAGTACTAGCATTTCCAGGTGTTTTCTGCAGTAAAGAACATTCCATAAGCATGTTTTTTTGGGTTATAGAATGAACAAGTAAAAAAAAAAAGATAAGAACAAGCAGTAAGAATATTAGCTTACCTTGCTTGGACATCCTTTCTTGTTGTGTCCAAAAGACTTGCATAAAGAGCATGACATTTTTCTTCCTTTTCATGACATTGATTCAAATTTCTTCTTAGGTTCATCGGTTTCCTTCTATTTTTATTTGGCCTTCCTGGCATTGTAGTTACAATAGGTGGGAGAATTGTTGGGTTTGTAGTTGCTGGCCACATTTTCATATTGGTTAAAGGTTGAATGAAGTGCTTCAATGCCTTCAAATAGGTCTCCGTCCTATACCGATGCATGACAAAGTTTTCAGGTTCTAAATTCTTATGGGGCATTGAACAGATTGCATGTGCACAAGGCATTCCTTTGAGTTGCCAGCCTCTACAACTACACACCAACTTTTTCATGTCCACAGTATGTTGATACTTACCATCCAACACCTCATAATAACCCTTATCCCTATTCCAGACTACATGACAGTCCATTGCATGTTGAGCATTCTGTTTTAGAATTTCCATAGCCATAGGTGAGACATCACCTATCCATTTTCCAGAAAACTCTCTCAGCTTGCTCATCCTTTCCATTATCTTGTGTCTTATTTCTTCAAGCATTGTTATGATGGATATGTGCCTAGGAACTAATATCCCACTATTGAATGTCTCACACATGTTGTTTTCAACAACATCACACCTACTAGCTTCTCTAAAATATGCCCTACAAAAGGTCTCCTTGTTATACTTCAATAATCCCTCTATAATTTTGTCCCCTAATTTTTCCAATTCTCCTAACTTATCAGAAAGTAATACCTCAAAAGTAGCTCTTCAACACTGCCAGAATTTCCTCCTCCTTTCCTCCCCTCTCTATGTTTGCTTCCAATTACTCCACACATGCCTAGCACACATCCTATGCTCATCATTTGGGAGAAGGTCAGCTACTGCATGAATCAGTCCCTACAAAAACAAGTGTAAAAGAAAAGAACAGACAACAGGTATTAGAAAACAGAACATTAAACAACTAAAAATGACTGAAGAGAAGAAATTTTAGAAACAAATAGGCAGCACATACCTTTTGCATATCAAACATTATAGTAAGTCCATCCCCTTCATGTTCTATCAACTCCAAGTCATGCATTAGGCATCTCAGAAACCAAGACCAAGTATTCTTGGTTTCCTTATCAACTACTACCCATGCCACAGGGTACATTTGATTGTTCCCATCTTTGATATGCAGGACAATATCTGACCTTGGAATACTCCTTTCAAGAAAGCACCATCAAAACCAATTATGTTTCTGCACCCCTATAACCACCCTTTCTTGAGTGCATTAAGGCATACATAAATGCCCATAAACACCAGTGCTGCCAGGATTTGTGGTTCTAATGACATCTGCATAATCATACGGCCTTGCAAATTCTTCTTTATAGTCACCCATATGTTGCTTCAATACAAGTTCCTTACCCCTTCTACAAGCTGTCTTATTCACATACAGCTCATACTTCTGTCGTATCTCAATTTGCATCTAGCTAAGCTTGATTTGAGGCTCACCTATTATCCTATCCTTCATATTTTTGGCAATCCATTCTGCATTACAAGACTTAGTCTTTCTCCTCCTATAGCTTTTATGCACAGGGTAATAGGTTTTTATGATGAAATTCCCTGTGCTGCCTTGGATACTGCCAAGAATATGCCAAGGACAACCTGTCTTCATGCACTTAGCCCTAACCCTATGTCTCTCATTAGGCCTAAGTTGCAGTTGCACACATTTCTCAATAGAATAATTCTGCAATGCTTGTCTAAATTGAATTGCATTCTCAAAAATCATTTCAAGCTGAAATAAGGTTTTTTGATAGTTAGGATCATAACAAACTTTGATACTGGCCCTTCTGGTAGGTGCTGCCATAACCTCATCATCTCCAACTTCTTCCATCTCTTCCTCACTGTCCTCACTACCAGGGTCTGAGCTATCTAAGTACTGTTCATCTCCCCCCCACCTTACCATCATATTTTCTTATCTTTTTCTTATACATGTCTTCAAATCCAGCATCTATTCCTATAGGCCCATCTGGTATCTCATCTATATTCACCTTCTCCTCTTTCTTTTTATTTTTTTTATCTTGGATCTTTATCTTTCTAGCTTCAACTAATACCTCCTCTAAATCACTACCATCTTCCCCTCCTCTTCATTACCATACAAAGATTCATCAGAAAGGTTTTCAAAATCAGAAAAGTCATAATTTGCATCAGATTCATCTGAAGTTTGAAGGTGATAAGTAGAGAAGTCATAATAAGCTCTACCAGTATCTTCACCCTCACCATCACCCTCCCCCACACCCTCACTGGTCAATTTAGTTTCAACAGGCTCCTTACCCTTCCCTTTTTTTTATCATCTATGTTAGGTGCAGTGGCCCCTACATTTAGAGGCCATGCCTGCACATTTGGTTGGGTAGTGGACTGACCAGCAGAAGATAAAAACACTTGTGTAACCTCAGCAGTTTCATTACCTGATAAGACCCAAACCCCTTCAAGACCCTTCACTCGGAGTCAAGCCAAGTTGATCCAAGATATCCATCTTCACTTGATATGGAAGGGTATGGAAGAAGGCCTCGGGAGCAACTTGAAGACTATGCTTTGGTGCGCCATGGACGGAGGACCTTCTAGTACACTTGTCGAGGCATCCGGAGCACTTTTGGAAGCAACTCAAGAGGCCACAGCACCAGGCGGACCGCCTACTCAACTAGGCCGGCCGCCTAGTTTCTTATCACTCTCTGGATTTCCACTAGGCGGACCGCCTCTGTAAAACGGGCGGACCGCCTACTCCAAAGGGGCTGGCCGCCCACTCCAAGTAGGCTGACCGCCTACTCCACTAGGCTGGGCGCCTAGTGGGGCGCCTACTAGACTGAGAGGTGCGGGAATTCCTAGTTATTTGCTATGCGTTGGACAACTATAGCCCTATGAGGCCTTTATTGTTTTAACCCACTTTGGGGGTATTTTTGAGCTTTCATTACATGTAAGTGAAGTCTATAAATACTTCACAAACCTATTCAAACCTTAGTCTACCTTGAATTTTATGAATGATGAAAAGAAACTATCTCTTGTTTGGAGAACCCTTTGTCTTGGTTGCTTGAATTCACTAGTGGAACCTAGTTGAGTCTTGAACCGAAAACCCGATCATTCTATTTGCGAGTCCCAAGTGTGACTCGAGGGTAGTTGCATAGTGTAGGTCCTCCTTGACACCGATACGAGGGTATTATGGAACGAGTTCTCCATAGTTACTTCGTAGGGAGTTCGAGTAGTGTCTCGCTCTTTATCTTTATTTCCGCGTTTCGTTTTTGATTCTTATCATCTTGGTATCAGAGCAAGGCTCGGGTTTTATTTCTACAAATCCCCGACCCTTGATTCTTCGTGCCTAGGTTGGTTTCTATCTTAGGTTCTTATTTGTTGTTGAAGAAAAAGAAGAAAACACAAAAAAAAAAAAAAATAGAAAAGGTTGAAAAACACAAAAATTTGATCATAGAATCTTGGTTTGTTGGACCCATTGCTTGATTGATATTGGGGTCTGTTCCTTGTTGGAAACCCGTTCTTTTGGTACCCTGAGCATCGAATTTGAAGTAGAAACACAAGGATTGAAAATTTGAAACCCTTGAAGAATTTGAAAATTTTGAAACCCTAGCTATGAACATGATGAACATGGTGGAATGTTGAACTTTGATTGGGGTTTGATAAAATTGATTGGGGTTTGATCTCTGTGCTTGAAACAACATTGGGGTACCTTTGAATTGCTAAAACAACGTGTGGATTGATGAGTTTTTGGGTGCAAAACCAAGAAAATCGTGTTTGAACTGTGCTGGAACTTGCAGTAGGCGGAGCGCCTAGCAAAACGGGCGAACCGCCTGATTTTTGCTTGCTCTCATGATTTTACAGAGGCGGACCTCCTACTCAGAGTAGGATGACCGCCTACTCCCCACTGCAGTCACCAGGCGGACCACCTAGTCCAAACAGGTGGGGCGCCTACTTTTCTGAAAGTTGGGAATCGGGTAGTTTCTTCTAGGTTCGCTTGTTTTGTTGTTTGCATTGCTTCTAATTAGTATTATTAGAGTATAATCCTACTCGATTAGTACTAATTACTTCAAAGCTACTAGGATCATCGTGCCTTAGAACGGAGACTAGAACTCAAAGAAGACCCGTAGTGCCTTTTGACTCAAGTCCTCACTCAAAGTGCTTAGCGTTCCAATCGAGTCCTATTAACTCCACTCACCCCGGAGTACATTTGGCGTTTGAGTCGAGTGATTAGGTTTAGGTTTACTATTCAACTTCGTGAAGCTTTGAGTTCAAGCAAGAGTGAAATAGCCATCACCACCATACGAGTGATCCGAGTGAACACAAGTGAGGGAGTGAGTGAGGTGTTTTAACTAACTCTTGTTTCTTTTCTTTGTAGGTACAATGGCCAACGAAGGTCAAGATTTCATCAAGGATGCCTTGGCTAGCATTCTTGCCAAGATGGACGTCATGACTCAAAGGATTGAGTCACTTAAAAAGGGTGCCTCAAGTACCCAAGGTGACCAAGGGGCCCCGAGTGTCCCAATTGAAAAGGGGACCCCGAGTGTCCAAATTGAGACCGGTGAAGTCTCAAGTACTCCTAACTTTACCCCGGAACAAGTAAGCCATGTCATTGAGATACTCAATAAACAACGGGTAAAGGAGGACCGAGAGAGAATTGAACGAACGGGCATTCCCCGTATCTTGGATAATCCCCCAAGAAACATCCCATTACCAAGACCCATCCGAAATGTGCAACCTCTTGAGCAAGTCGATGAGGCTCAAGAAGGGGAGGAAGCCGAATATGGTGATGATATGTATGGGTTTGATGATCACTTTCAACCGAGGCGAGGTATGAATTGGGGTCGTAATGTGGATCGAGGTAGGGGCCGAGGTCGAGGGCCACCTATGGGATATGTTGGAGGGAATGCGAGGAGGGAGTATGGTGTGAATGAAGATCACTATGGGGGCCAACCGGAGCCGTTCCGTGGGGGTCGTGACAACACCAACCTCAATAGTGTGAAACTTAATCTCCCAACCTTCAAAGGGAATTGTGATCCGAGTGCTTACATTGAATGGGTGCTACAAATGGAAAGGTTGTTTGACACAAATGAGATGTCCGATGAGAAGAAAGGCACCTATGCTATTTCATCCTTTGAATCCTATGCATCTACTTGGTGGGAATCCGTCAAGAGATCAAGGAGAAGGGCGGGAATTCCCGTGAATGTGGGTTGGATTGACTTGAAGGGTCTAATGAGTATCAAGTACATTACTCCTCGTTATCGTCAAGAGCAACTCAAGAAGCTTTATGAGTTGAAGCAAGGTGTCAAGACGGTGCATGAATATTATGATGAGTTTGAAAGAACTCGAATGGCTTTGGATATGGACACCGAAGACGAGGAGCAAGCCGTGATCCATTTCATGAATGGGTTGAGCTATGGTATAGCTTCACAATTGAGATTGCGTGCTTATCTATCACTTCAAGAGGTTCTTGATGCCGCTATCCAAGCCGAGCAATGGCTTGAGAAAGAGAAGTCCAACCGTTACAAGAGCAACACTTCTACTCCCATGAACAAACCAAAGGATTGGAAAGCTCCCACAACGAATGCCAAATTCCCAAGTGCAAGTGCTAGCAAGGATGTGAAGAAGCCTTTTGAAAGGTCTACACAACCCGTGGGAGGTAATATTAGAACTCAATTGAGTAATCCAATCTCTTCTTCTACTCAATGCTTTAAGTGTAAGGGTTATGGTCATCTCTCTAAAGATTGCCCTACCCGGAAAACTATGGTTCTTGTTGGTGACTTGGTCTATGAGCAAGATAGTGAGCCCAAGGAGGGAGAAGAAGAGGGAGTAGAGGGTGAGGAGGAAGAAGATGATGGGGAGATTGTCATGAGGGAAGAAGATGATGACCGTGCCTTCCTTGTTGTGCGGAGAAGTCTAGGAGCCATATGTGTGGAGGATGTTGAGACATTACAAAGAGAGAACCTTTTCCACTCCACTTGCCGAGTCATGGGTCTCGTTTGCTCTATGATCATTGACTCGGGAAGTTGTGCTAATGTTATTAGCCAAACACTAGTTACCCAATTGAAAATACCTACCTTGAAACACCCAAATCCTTATAGGCTACAATGGCTTAGTGAGTGTGGTGAATTGAGGGTGGTTAAGCAATGTTTGATCAAATTCAAGATTGGGAACTATGTGGATGAGCACATGTTCGATGTCGTGCCTATGCAAGCATGCCACCTACTCTTTGGTAGGCCTTGGCAATTTGATCGACGTGTGGTTCATAATGGTCATGCCAACACCTATACGGTGACACATGAGGGGAAAAAGTTTGTGCTCCCACCAATGACTCCCAAACAAGTGAGCGATGATTACAAACGGATGCGGGAGTTGAGAGAAGTGGCAAAGGCTAAGTCGGTGGTTGAGACTAGCCCATTGTCCAAAAGCTTGGTGGCAATCCCACCAACTTCTACCGGTGGCATATGTGCCATGATGCAACCGGGCGAGGTCCTAAGAGGAAATGATGGCAACAAGCTTCTCATATGCCTAGTGCACAAAGGTATGGTTCTAAACTCTAATTGTGATTTTTCTTCTAACCCTTTGCCTACTGTGTTTGAGAATGTTTTGAAGGATTTTGGTGACATGTTCCCGGATGAAATGCCGGATGGATTGCCTCCTTTGAGGGGCATTGAGCATCAAATAGACTTTGTCCCGGGATCCCAAATCCCGAACAAACCGGCCCATAGGAGCAACCCGGAGGATACAAGGGAGTTGCAAAGGCAAGTTGATGAATTGCTCACTAAAGGCTTGGTGAGGGAAAGCTTGAGTCCTTGTGCCGTGCCCGTGATCCTTGTTCCCAAAAAGGACGGCACTTGGAGAATGTGTGTTGATTGTCGGGCCGTGAACAAAATAACGGTAAAGTACCGTCATCCTATTCCCCAACTTGATGATATGTTAGATGAATTGAGTGGTTCATGTGTGTTTAGAAAAATTGACCTTAGGTCCAGCTACCATCAAATCCGGATGAAACCCGGTGATGAATGGAAAACCGCATTCAAGACCAAATTTGGTCTCTATGAATGGTTGGTGATGCCCTTTGGGCTCTCCAATGCACCTAGCACTTTCATGAGGCTAATGAACCATGTTCTAAAGCCATTCATCAACAAGTTTGTGGTCGTCTATTTTGACGATATATTGATCTATAGCAAATCAATAGACGACCATGTTGAACACCTTAGGCTAGTGCTTGAAAAGTTGAGAGCCGAAAGGCTCTATGCTAATTTTAAAAAGTGTGCCTTTGGTGTTGAGAAGGTGGTCTTCCTTGGGTTTGTTGTGAGTGCCCAAGGAGTGGAGGTGGATGAGTCTAAGGTAGAGGCCATACGTGATTGGCCTACCCCCACTACCGTGACTCAAGTGAGGAGCTTTCATGGTCTCGCAAGCTTTTATAGGCGATTTGTGAAGGACTTTAGCTCCATTGCCGCTCCACTCACCGAATTGGTGAAGAAATACCAACCGTTTGTTTGGGGAGAGCCTCAAGAGAAGGCCTTCCTTGAGTTGAAAAGTAGGTTGAGTACCGCCCCTCTATTGCAATTGCCCGACTTCGGAAAGGCATTTGAGGTTGAATGTGATGCCTCGGGGGTGGGAATTGGTGGTGTTTTAATGCAAGATAGCAAACCCATCGCCTACTTTAGTGAAAAGTTGAAAGGGGCCTCCTTGAATTATTCTACATATGACAAGGAGTTGTATGCCCTTGTGAGAGCCCTTGCCCATTGGCAACACTATCTTTGGCCTCGTGAGTTTGTAATCAAGAGTGACCATGAGTCACTCAAGCATTTGAGAGGCCAAGAGAAGTTCAATAAGAGACATGCCAAGTGGGTTGAATTCATTGAGTCTTTTCCCTATGTGATCCAATACAAGAAAGGGAAAGACAATGTTGTGGCGGATGCGCTTTCAAGAAAGTTTGCCTTAGCCACCACTCTCACCTCTAAGCTCATGGGTTTTGAGAGCATTAAATTGATGTATGCTCATGACCCAAAGCTAAGGAGTGTCCATGACACTCTAGAGAAAGGGGAGGGAGTTGACAAATACCAATGGGTTAGTGGTTATATCTTCAAACATGGTAGAGTGTGCATTCCGGAGTCCTCTTGGAGAGAGTTGCTTGTGCATGAAGCACATTGCGGGGGACTCATGGGACATTTTGCCACAAGAAAGACTTTGGCCATTCTTCAAGAACAATTCCATTGGCCAAAGATGAGGGTGCATGTGGAAAAGTTTTGCGCTAATTGCCTTGAGTGCAAGCGAGCCAAATCTAAAGCCCACCCTCATGGGTTGTATACCCCCCTCCCCGTACCTACTAGTCCATGGTTGGATATCTCAATGGATTTTGTGATGGGATTACCAAGGACTAGAGGGGGCCATGATAGCATTTATGTTGTTGTGGATAGGTTCTCCAAAATGGCTCATTTCATTCCATGCAAGAAATGTGATGATGCACAACATGTGGCAACTTTGTTTATTGAAAATGTTTTGAAGTTGCATGGTGTACCTCAAACCATAGTGAGTGATAGGGACACTAAGTTCCTAAGTCATTTTTGGAGGTGTTTATGGGGTGCTTTAGGCACCAAACTCTTGTTTTCCACGTCCCACCACCCCCAAATCGATGGGCAAACGGAAGTGGTAAACCGAACCTTGGGTGCTCTCCTTAGAGCCATGACCCGAGGGAAGGCCGAGACTTGGATTGATCGTCTACCTCTTATGGAGTTTGCCTACAATCGCACATTGCATAGCATGATAGGCATGACTCCATTCGAGTGTGTCTATGGATTTAACCCCTTGATTCTCCTTGATCTAACCCCTTTGCCAAGGGAAATGTTTGTTAATTTTGAAGGTAAAGCTAGAGCCAAGGCTTTGGTTGAACTCCATGCAAAGGCGAAAAAGAACTTGGAGGAAGCTTATGCTAAGGTTGCCGCCAAGAAGAACAAAGGACGCAAGAAGGTGGAACTCAAGAAGGGTGACTATGTGTGGGTGCACTTCCGGAAAGAAAGGTTTCCAAACCTTAGGAAAGGGAAGTTGGCACCCCGAGGAGATGGCCCATTCCAAGTGCTCTCGAAGATAAACAACAATGCTTATGTGGTCGACTTGCCAAGTGAGTATCAAGTTTCTAATACCTTCAATGTTAGTGACTTGGTTCCTTTGAATGTAGGTAATGAAGAGGCTGTGCATAATGATGAAGAGGTCGTGGATGATGCTTCGATTTCGAGGACGAAATCTTCTCAAGAAGGGGAGGATGATAAGACCCAAACCCCTTCAAGACCCTTCACTCGGAGTCAAGCCAAGTTGATCCAAGATATCCATCTTCACTTGATATGGAAGGGTATGGAAGAAGGCCTCGGGAGCAACTTGAAGACTATGCTTTGGTGCGCCATGGATGGAGGACCTTCTAGTACACTTGTCGAGGCATCCGGAGCACTTTTGGAAGCAACTCAAGAGGCCACAGCACCAGGCGGACCGCCTACTCAACTAGGCCGGCCGCCTAGTTTCTTATCACTCTCTGGATTTCCACTAGGCGGACCGCCTCTGTAAAACGGGCGGACCGCCTACTCCAAAGGGGCTGGCCGCCCACTCCAAGTAGGCTGACCGCCTACTCCACTAGGCTGAGCGCCTAGTGGGGCGCCTACTAGACTGAGAGGTGCGGGAATTCCTAGTTATTTGCTATGCGTTGGACAACTATAGCCCTATGAGGCCTTTATTGTTTTAACCCACTTTGGGGGTATTTTTGAGCTTTCATTACATGTAAGTGAAGTCTATAAATACTTTACAAACCTATTCAAACCTTAGTCTACCTTGAATTTTATGAATGATGAAAAGAAACTATCTCTTGTTTGGAGAACCCTTTGTCTTGGTTGCTTGAATTCACTAGTGGAACCTAGTTGAGTCTTGAACCGAAAACCCGATCATTCTATTTGCGAGTCCCAAGTGTGACTCGAGGGTAGTTGCATAGTGTAGGTCCTCCTTGACACCGATACGAGGGTATTATGGAACGAGTTCTCCATAGTTACTTCGTAGGGAGTTCGAGTAGTGTCTCGCTCTTTATCTTTATTTCCGCATTTTGTTTTTTATTCTTATCATTACCATTGAACATATACACATCTACTATGTCCCCTGTCTTTAAACAACTAGCAAACTTCAGCATATCAGTGTCACTATTAATCAAGTGATAAGAACCAGTTTTGTTAACTCTATATTCAAATTTGTCTATACAACTATAACCTAGCTCTTTAGCCAAATCTTGAAACCATATAAAATGTCGTTCATCTATATCAGTTGCTCTACTCTAGAGTGAGAGACTACATTAACATACCTTAGCTTAGTGTTCTTCACATATTTGGCTATATAGTGAAATTGTAAACTGACTACTACTGCCGCCATTTCACACCTACACAATAATAAAAGAACAAAATTAATATTCAATAAACAAAATAAAAATAAATAAATCAGAGCATGTTACAAAAAAAATCTAATTTTTAATGACAAAATCAGTACTTAAGGGCAAAAGCCCTGATTTTTAATAGCAAATAAGAGCTTAGTGGTATAAAAGCCCTGATTTTTAATAGTAAATCAGAGCTTAGTGGCATAAAAGCCCTAATTTTTAATATCAAATCATTGCATTTTTACCCATACAGAATAAACAAATGAAATTGAGAAAAAGCCCTAATTTTTAATCACAAATCAGTGCACTTTTACCCACACACAATAAACAAATGAAATTGAGAAAATGCCCTAATTTTTAATGGTAAATATGAGCTTAATGGCATCAAAGCCCTAATTTTTAATCAAAAAATCAGTGCATTTTTACCCACTCACAATAAACAAATGATATTGATGCAAAGCGCTAATTTTTAATGGCTAATCAGTGCGTAAAGACAAAAAACCCCTAATCTTTAATAGCAATCAAGTGCATGTTACATACACAGAATAAAAAAAGCGAAATTGACAAAAAGCCCTAATTTTATAATGTCAAAAAGGTTCGGATTCATAAAGCCCTAATTTTTTTTATCTAAAATGAAATCGGTCCCCCACCAACAACCCTGAAATACAAATTGTTTCCAAAAGTGGACTACAAGATAAAACATTCTTCACTAATATGAAGAGTTATAATAAAAAAACCCTAATTTGAAACAACAACCCCTAATTTCGAACAGACACGAAATAAAATAGTGAAACATTACAAAAATTGTGAATCGGGGTTTACCTGCGAAATGAGCAACAAAATTGTGGAGACATTTGTAAATCCCGATCAAATTTGATGGTTAATGACGAGATAAAGTTAGGGTTAGCGAGGAGATGAAAAAGAGACGAGAAAGGGGTAAATGGGCAAATGAACGGGCAAGGAGTCTGATTTGGGTGTTATTTTACTCAATCTGACGTGGCTTGCCAATGTGGAATAGTTTTGACGTGGAAGCTGAGGTGGTAGTGTTTGCTGCTCACGCTTTGCCACATGGTGCACGGAGAGGGGTTTAAAAGTAATATTTTGGTCGAGTATAGGTGTTTAAATGACACAAGCCTAAGTACAGGCGTGAGGGGTCACAAAAACTTACAAGTACATGTGTGAGTTTGGTTATTCCGCCATTTTAAAATATATTTTGTTTATCGTTCACTGTTTGATTTGTTTTCTAGAAAATTGATGTTGGTTTTTTCCTTTTTTTTTTTTTTTTAAATTGGGCGAAATAGCAATACAAACATTAATTCTGCTTTTTCACTACTTTTTGGGATAACATTAACAGCTATTTTGGTCCGCATATCTTAAAAGTCATACATAAATTTTGATCAGAGATGAAGCTGTTTTGTATAATGATGCCAACTTAATAATGAAGTCAAAATTCTATAATACGACAAGAAGCAAATTAATTAATATCACTTGTCATAAAATCGAGTTGATTGTATCTATGGTCACTCAACTTTGGATAATAGACCACCATAATCACTTATCTTTATTTTGTCTTTTTATGCTCACTCAACTTTGTGTAATAGGCCACTATGGTCATTTATCTTTGTTTTGTCTTTTTATGGTCACTCAATTTTACCCAGATAATTCTCATGGTCATCCAACACAAAAATCTACAAACTTCCGTTAAGTATATGCTGACGTAGTAATTTTTAATGCAAATTACAGAAAATAAAAAAAACTAAAATCATTTAGGACCAACACTCTTTAGACCCCACTCAGTCCCAATCCGAGTTAAACTTGGTAGTCTGACCTTGACAGTTAGCTGCATTCATGCATTTTATAAGTAGGAATTTTTATTTAAGTGGCGTAGATTTATTATAAAGATATTTCACAGTTTGTTTAAGTAGTACTGCTTTTATTTATATACAGGCTTTTGATAGTTGATATTGATATCAATTTAGCAAATATGATAATAACTTTAATTTTTTTTTATAACGGTGGTGTCCGGGCCAGCTTACGCGCACCTCGACTAATTCCACCGGATATCTGCCACTTCCCACCAGCAACAGGTACCAGGTAACTCTATCCACCAAGGTTTGGATAGATGGGAAGAAAGACCTAGTGTTTTTTTGCCTCCACTGGGAAGCTTCAAGTTGATGTTACTGACTATAGCATATCGTTTTGCTGGTTAAAATGATTATGCTCCCCTGGAAGAAAGAAGTCATAGACAGTAGTTTGATAGGATATGTTGTAAAGAAGTTAATTATATGGTTAAAATGGTTATATTTTCTGTTGAAGAATTTAAATAATTTTACAATGGTTTGATGTCTTCATTTTGCTTTGGATAGTATATGCTCCCTTTTTGTTTGATGCTTTATATTATTCCTTTCACTTCGTAATGGTACGATAACTGTTACATATATTTGTAGGATGAAATATGGAAAAGATAAAAGAAACAGAAAAAAGAAAAGCAAGTTGTTTTGCAGTAAGGAAGTTCTGCTAAATTCAATTCTTGGGTCGGTTTGGAGCCGGGCGGGGTCTAAGGTGGGTTGGTGTAGTTTTTTTCATTTTTTATAATTTGCATAAAAAATAAAATTGCCACGTCAGCATATACTTAAAAAGTTTGTAGAGTTTTGTGTTGGATGACCATAAGAGTTTACTGGGTAAAGTTGAGTGACCATAGAAAGATAAAACAAAGATAAGTGACTATGATGACCTATTACCCAAAGTTGAGTGACCATAGAAAGACAAAACAAAGATAAGTGACCATGGTAGCCTATTACCCTAAGTTGAGTGACTATAGAGGCAATCAACTCCATAAAATCATATTATCTTGGAATCTTCTGAAAGTATAATCAGTAATTCGAAAAGTTCACGACTTTTCAGCACGTTATTCACTTAATACAGAGTAGTAACTGTGTGAAGAAAACAACATATATTTAATCATGTCAATTATTTAATGTTGGTCAACTGGACCTAAGTACTAAATGGATACACCATACACCAGCTAATATGAGATAACTATTGCTCAAAGTGTCAAGAATCTTAATTTCGAAATATACCAGCTAATATGAGATAACTGTAAAGAGTAAAAGAATCTTCATTTCGAAATATATCTACAGTTTTGTAACTATTGCTTCAAAGTGTCAAGAATCACATATGTTTTGAAAAAATCACCTATTTGAATCTTTAAAACAAAGAAAAGATGGAAAAACAAAAAAAATTGAGGAAGAAAAAAAAAATAGCTAGGAAGTCCAATTAAGGGGCAGCTTTGTTTCTATTAGATGGTGTTTTCCAAATTCTTTTCTGCTCATCAAAGCTTCCAACTACAGCAGACTGCTTTTCATCACCTAGTCTATTTGCAACAATGTTGTAATAAGCTGATGGATCCAGATTCTCCAATACCTTCACTGATTTTCCTTGCTTTTCGTCGATAACTATCTGTCCATCCTCAGATTCATACCCCGAAGCAGTGACTTTAATGTTCTTGACATCAAATGTTGATTTTAGTATAGAACAATCACCAGCCAAAACAACTGCTCCAAGTATTTCTCCAAGAAATGTATCCTGAAATGTTATGACAATTATTAAGTAGCAGGATTTGAAATAGCTGATTCTGTGTATTGCACACTAAATGCTTTAACGTAGCAAAAGATTCAGAAACAGATTGAGTATTGCAAATGAAAAGCTATAAGTTAAATGGACATGAGAATTTTATACCATATGCTGGTATCTAGGATGTGTCTTCTGAAGGCGGTGTAACCTCGAGAGCAAACGTCTTGCAAAGACTGCTTCAGGTGTCCTTTTAGTCAGGTAAAGTCTTTCAAGAATTTCAGGGAATACACTGACTTTCCGCTGCATGCCAAGTGGAATGAGAGTGATGCTAAGTTCTGAACTCAAAACTGTCTGCGCAGCCAGAGGGTCAAGAAACATATTCAGTTCAGCAAATCTATTAGAAGGAACATTGATCACATTTCCCTTCTCAGTGTTATCATGATTGATGTGCCCCCCAACAATTAGTACATCCTGCATCAGAATACAAATAAGACAGTGCTTTCTCATTAAGGAATGTCCACTGTAGATATCTCAAGCTGTACAATTCGAACCATGCTCTCTTGTCAGCGATGGAACTTAATGTAGTGCCCAGCCACAGTGTAAGAGAGATGCCTAAGCTAAATGGTAGATTTATGATGTTAAAACTTTTGCAGCTGGGTATAAAAAAGAGTATTGACATAACTGACTTAAGCTACCCGAGGGACTAGAAAATGATATGCAGCTAGGATCTCATACAGTCCTTGAATGAGTAATCTTGCCCTAGCTCTTTCTCATAAGACCAGAAGGATAGAGGAATTGCTTGCCTGGATAGCTTTTGTCATGTTATCGCCTGCAAGAACGATCTTTGCTATATTAGTCAATGGACCATTGGTTAAAATGGTAACCTTAGATCCTGGATTGAGTGATTTCACTGCTGACTCCCATACTTCTAGCGCTAGAGGTTGTCTTAGTTCAGGATGATCAGTGTCCCTGAGAGCTCCATATTTCACAGAATTTTCAGCTGTATATCTGAAATTATTTAGATCAAGCAGGTATATCAGCAAAAATGGTACAGTACACAAATGGAGAAGTTGATGGAAATTGCTAAGATGAATAACACTAAATGTCAATGCTCAAGGTTCGCCGTGCTTTCACAGAAGCCTACTGTTTCTCCTTTGGGAAGATTCCCACAATCTAGACAATTTACCTGCGTGGACTTCGAGGCAAAAAACGAGATAAACCATAAAGAGTGTCCGAGTCGAGGAATCCACCACTTCCTTGTGGGATAACCTTGTTGTACTTGCAGTCACCAACAGCATAGAAAACAGGATCGGTCTGGTTCATTGCAAACACATCTCCTAGGCCCACCGGAATGTCATCACGACCCATCATATGAAGCAAATCATACACAGAATCAATTGTTGCAGCATTCGCCCAGCCAGTTGGACTCACAATTATAGCCTGAATGGAAGAAGGTATTGCTCATTTAGAAGCATTGCATCCTCAATTTAGTTTATATACAAGATTTAGTCTTTTCTCTTGGACTCAGCCTGTTTCTGCATTGTTGCTCGCAGGTAGACAAAAGTTTCCTCATGAATGGCCAACAATTCATCAGTTTATGCCAAAACTAGAAGGGGCTGGATAGTACATTTTTGGATAAAGAGTTCGGCAATAACTGAATCATTTACCACCCATTTAAGAAACTTACTGAAACATAACTGGTGTTCAGTCAAGAAAAAAAATATTCCTGACAGTTTTTGATAAACAAAGCAAGAGAGCATCTAGATCCAGTCTGAATTTTAAGTTATCTTATTGAAGATAAAAGGCAACGCATATTGCCAAAGCTATTCAACTGAAGTCATGGAAGGCCATTTACCTTGAGATTGACTTCTTCTACTGGTAACTTAAGGAGATAAAAAAGAGCTAGAAAGTCTCCGGCACTCATATCCATATCAAAAACCACATTCTTCCCAAGATGCTTGCCCCTGAAATCTGGTTTGTAAAGTACTTCTCTGTAATAAGGAAATTGTGTAGAAAAGTTAAATCTTCCAGAATTTTCTTTTTGATTTAAGACCTGCAACGATGACAAATACAACATTAGTTTTGATATGGTCCGTCCTATTTAAATTTGTAATGCAAAATGGTCACATGCAAACTTGAGCTCAGAGTAGGTAAGTACATTGACGTAATGACTTGATAGAAAACTGGTATGCGATGAAGTTCAACCAATTCAAACTTAGGAATTTCTTTTAAAACTTACATCCAAAAAGCTAACAAAGAACTCTCTGTCAAGTGTACTGCTAGCATTTCGATTCGATTTTGCTCTTACAGCAACAAGAACAGGCATTCCTCCAGGCCCATCAACTTCTTTTGTATAACCATCCTGATAAAACACATCA
This sequence comes from Petunia axillaris subsp. axillaris, assembly GCA_029990575.1. Lineage (NCBI taxonomy): Eukaryota > Viridiplantae > Streptophyta > Magnoliopsida > Solanales > Solanaceae > Petunia > Petunia axillaris. The sequence goes on from JARKNS010000008.1 coordinate 168,794,609, forward strand.
ACTTAGAATACATAAAATACAAATGTTAAGCATAGAGTAGTTAATAAAAAGCCAGAAAGGAAAAGGATATCATATATCAACCTATCTCCAAACTTGTCTTTGTTGATTGAAAACATAAAGTCATATTTCTACGGTAAGGATAGAAAAACTTTGAATTTTATACCATGATGACTTAAAACTCTTAGTTCCAAGAAAGAGTTAATTCATGCTTTGGCAAGTTACCAAAAAGAGGACTTCTTAACCACACAAACTAAAAACCATAATCTAGACAATGACCTGAAACAATTCATCACCTGGCATCTTCCCCTCCTGTTCTTTTCTATGCAAAAAGGATCACGAAGTGTAGTCTGAACATGGCCGCTGTGAACTCCATTTCTTGCTAAGCTGAACTTTGGAGTTCTACGACCATCAAAAAATGGATTTGATCCATCAGAAATTCCATGTGGCTTGTTTGAGGTAAGTACAGTAATGTTGATATACTCCATTTCTGCAAATTCATTTTCTCCTTGCTGGTTTTGTTGTTTAAGCATGATTGACGCAGCTACACCAGACATAAAGGAGTCCCACATAAAATAACTCTGCGTTTAGCAACACATAAAATAAATCTGCATTTAGCAACATTGTCATCAGTAAATCACAATTTAGTAGATGTTTTCATATCAATAAAAGTATTTACAAGCTCAACATTTCTAAACGTTACCGTGTTGAATTGGTCATCGAACCAAGTATCACGAGCCATTTTTAGGGACCTGAAACAGTACTGTGCCTCGTAAGTGTGTTGATTCTTCTCAAAAGTCTCAATTAAGTTTTCAGTTACTGGAATGGTGTTTGTGGCATCCAATGGGACAAGAGTAACTGGAATGCCAGAATGAATCACCTACAGTATAAGGGAATAATGACACTTGCTTACTATTAAGGTAAGCTACAACATATGTCATAATAAAATAACACGCAGTGGAAGGCCTATTGATTTTTGTAATACCTGATATGCAGCAAAAGGATCCATAAAGAAATTAAACTCTGCATAAGGGTTGCTTGTGTAATCTGTGAATAAATTGCCAATGTCACCACACTGCTGAGGTTGGCAAGAGGAGCTCACATTCCTTCGACAGCAACCTGTAGGATTCTTTGACCTTACACCACCTCCCATTATGTAAATGTGCTCAACATTTTTCTTTAAATGTGGATTACTTAGAAGAAACAGTGCAAAATTTGTATGTGACGCGATGAGAAAAACTACTGTGGGCCCAGAAGAAATTGTGTTGATCATCACTTGCTGAGCTGTTGGCTGTCGAAGAGGTGAATATTGTCTCTTGCCCTGTTAACAAGTTCAAGATTAGCAAGTTATGCAAACATTTTAACTTAGGGGATATAAGAAATGAGAGGTAAGCTTCTTCATCAAGTCATAGTAATTTTATGAGGTATAGAACTGATCTTATCGCCGAACAGTTTCACCAGTTCTACCCATTTCTACAGATTCACATTCAGCACCTTTCCAGGTAAGGCTCTTCATCGTTGTCATACAAGAACCAATCATATAATTCGTGCGAGATACTAATACTTTTTTATGCTGTATGCCATATTATTGTGACTGGCTGACAGCAGAAAAAGACATATTTGATAGAGCAGTGATCCTTACGAGATATTCAGCTATTTCATTCAACCATCCTGCAGAGTGAAGCTAAGGTGTCTAATTGTATAATGGTATGAACAGAAAGGGGGAAGATGGAAGCTGATTACTGTTGTATATCCTAGAACTACAATTTGACTGCTGTGATTAAAGAAAGCTTGATAAGTAATTCTCCATTCAGCTATAATGTAAAATAGTACCTGTGGAAGGAAGCTCTTTCGGAAACCATAGTTTGAATCAATGTCTAAACGTCCTCCGAGACCCACAGGAATAGCTTGTCTATATCTACAGTACCCAGCTGTATCATTTCCCTAACAAAACAGTGAAACATCAGAAGCACATTCAGGAAAAGAAAACAGGAGATGCATAACTGAACCAGCATTTTGACATCAAAACAGATGACTTTTAACTTGTAGAAGTGTGCCAAAGGTAGAGTAAATGGAAATTTTCTGTTCACCTGATCAATTATAGGAAAGTAACCACCAACATTAGGCAGAATGGTGTCATTAGGAAGTATTCCACCTTCACCTCCCACACCAACAGCAATATCATCACGGCCCATCATGTAAAGCATGTCATACACTTGATTTACAGCATGTCCTGCATCACTCCATGCATTTGTGCTAATTGTTATTGCCTGCAGCAAAAAGCTCTCTCAAGATGTTTTCTATAGGAAATCTTATCTTAATAGCTGGTAGTAAGCATTTATAGCACGAATCGTCGAAAGGATCGGGCTTCCAAGTTCAGTTACTTTCCACACGACAAGCTTTCAGAAAAGAGGAAAGAAGCAAAGGTATAAATTGTTTGATCCCAATACATGAGTTCAGATAATTCTGACACTGCTTACTCATAAATGTTCTTCAAAATGAATCGTGAGTAAAAACTTAGTAACTTTTCATTTAATCCCATGAAAGCTAAAATTAATGATTGAGAAATACAGTAGAAGTTTATACAGTACTTAATACTTACCTGATTCATGATATTCTTTTAAAGCAATCACTAGTAGCAACCTCAATTTTAAGAAACTGACTCTTATTTAACAACAACTTGCAATAAATATATATATATATTTAAAAGATTATAAGCTTTTTACAAATCATAAACCTGAAACCATGATTTCAAAAGTGTTGTATTCAACAGTAAGTACTTAAAGGATGACTCGAAAAAAACAAGAACTTAAAGGTCGAATGCATCAAGTTTTAATTATGGATCCACCTCTAGCTTTAGCATGATATGATTCTCAACATTAACATCTACATATACAGATTATAGCTGATATCTCACATCAAAGATGAAAAAGGTAACAGAAAAGAACAAGTCATATACAACTATAACAACAACTACTACGCCTCAATACCAAGCAAGTCAGTATCAGCCATATGAAATCATTACACTCCATATTTTGGCACCTTGTAAAAAAGTAACGTACAAACTACAAGTTCTTATTAACAAAGAAAGGCATGACATATCATATGAGAGCATCAGCAGGAGAAAAGCAAACCTTCAAGTCAATTTGGGATCGGTTAAGCTTCAAGAGGTACAAAAGAGCAAAGAAATCATCAGTATCCATATCTGTATCCACTAGAATTCGATGAGGGCGATCAACACCTTCTACTCCACTGTACAAACTTGCCAAGAATATTAACACCATCATTATCATTAAAACAACTTTACGTGACAAAACATTCTCTTTCTCCTTCATCACAACAAAGATCAAATCTCTTTTTACTGTGTATGAATCAGAGAATCTGCTTCTGCTCTCTTGTTGCTAGTAGTATATTAGTATTTCTTGGATGAACCTGAAAATGTTACGTTAATAGCATGCCTGAAAGTTTAGTATTAATGGTTAGAAGTCAAGTAATATATGTAGAAGAAAGTGTAACGGAGTTTAGAAGGCTTCACGAAATCATGATTCTTGTTGAAACCTGGAGTTTGTAAATGGCAAGAGAGAGGTAGTGTGTGTGTGGTAGTGCTGGTAGTAGTAGTAGTATAATTGAAAAGAAGAATCAAGAATCTAGTATAATGTAGAATTTATAGATTTAAAGTGAGCACAGTTTAAACATGGTAAATAATGTGTGAGTCAATCTACTCCATCATTCTTTACTTAAATACTCATTTTTTTCTCAAACAAAATTTGAATTCTAATGTGCATTTAATACACATGTATATAGACGTCAACACCAAGTTAAACCAAACTTATGTGGTGTCCATCCCATTATAGGCATGCGATATTACTGCGGCGAACAATTGAATTTGGAGACTAAGTTTGAAAATGTGTGGAGGACAATTAAATCTCCTACTGTAGCATTCTTGGAGGCCACGGTTTGCCTTCTATAAAAAGAGTTGATGATTTCTTGTTTAGACACACCAACAAGTGGTATCAGGGCACATGTGTTGTTATTTACAAAAATGTTGTTCACGACGGCGGTACTATAATCGGTGAAAAAATATCAGCGAGTTAGCAAAGTTTAACGGAGAGGGCGGTTTCTCAATGTTGCACAAAGCACTTGATGCAACGAAGCCTGAAGCCATGAAGTCTGAGGATTGGGCGGAGATGGATGAAAAGGCGGCTAGTGCAATCAGGTTGCACTTATCAGATGATGTTGTCAATAACATCATTGATGAAGACACTGAGTGTGGAATATGGACTAGATTGGAGAGTCTATACATGTCCAAAATACTGACAAATAAATTATACCTGAAGAAGTAGTTATAAGCCCTACAAATGGGTGAAGGTACACATCAAAATATTTTTAATGGACTGATTATGCAGCTGGCCAATTTTGGAGTACGGTTCGAGGAAGAAGACAAAGTCATGTTGCTCCTGAATTCGTTGTCATCTTCATATAATAAGTTGGCAATATCCTGCACGGTAAAATTACCATTAAGTTGAATAATGTTACATCAACTGTTCTTCTCAATGAGAATATGAGAAAAAGCCTGAAAGTCATGAGCAGGCTCTCATCACGGAAGGCAAAGACATGGGTTCGAGCAACTATAGTAGATCCGGAGGTTAGGAAAAGTCCATGAACTGGACCACATCAATGGGCGGAAATTGCTACAACTGCGGTTGTTGCTCCCTACGCACACGCAAGTATACGTAGTCGACAAGTAATAAAGTGATAAGTAGAGTATCGTTCCCACGAGGACTATTCAGACTGGACTCCTAACAAACAATTTCTTAACAACTATTCAGGGATCTTTTCCAATAGTGAGAATATTATCAACTACAAAAATAGTTATTAAAATGGTAGAAGTGAATTCAAAAAATGGAGCAAAAATTGATTGTTATCAGTAATAAGGAGACGGTCCTGGGTTAGAGCTGCGACCAATCCAGTTGAGTTATCCTGTTGATTCCACTTCTTAAGTCCCAAGATTGCTAACTAACAGATTAATTGTACCCGTAAAAACCTGTCGATTCTTCATGGTCTATGCAAGCTACTCTAACGCCTATATGTCTATGGAGTTAAATCACATGCACGCATTAACGAACTCTGTATTTAGCTAAGCAAGGTGAATAGGTATATGTCTATCCTACCCACAAATTGATTCCCCGATGCCCAGGTTCACAATCAAGCCCTATTCTTTCTTATGTGCGTTCATAAATTCCCTCTGTCGAGTTCAATCTAAGAACCGTAGATAGTGTTCAATTATTAGACCGTTATAATCAAACAATTATGATCAAGAAAGACTAAACAATCTGTAATTGGAATTCAATTCATGGAAATCAACATTCAAACCTCAACCTTCATGAATTTGCTCTAACCCTAGAACGATATATTTAGCTACGCTTACTCATAATAATAACACAAGAATTTGATGAAATAATGAAATAATGATGTAATAAATTAAGGAAATATAGGCATAACATGCCAAACATCACCACCCCACACTTGAACCTTTGCTCGCCCTCGAGCAATTACAAATAACTTCCCAACCTAGGTAGAACAGGTCTGCCTATGACTATGGTTGATACCGACCATTGAACGAGTGCACACATGACTACTATGGGCCCAACAAACATGCCAATAATATATCAAACATCAAAACATGAGAACAACCACCCCAAGACAACTGAAATGCACAAACTCGACTCATTGCAACCATGCTCCCATAAAGTCACCCCTACCTACTCAACCAAGAAGCCACGACTTCACCTATCTCATGTAAACCGTGTGCCTTCACCAATAATAAAGCAAGAGAGTTTCCCTCAAATATCACACACAACAATGAATATCAAGAATAGAACGGGGACAATAGCATAGAAAGAATTCACTCACTCTCATGAAAAGCTCACATGTCACACATGATGTACCATAGGCTTGCCCGTAGTGTAGGAACCTGCTGTTTCTTGCTCGATCATGCTCTTTAAAGCTTCAATTGCACTTCATAACAACCTACAATCATACGACATAAAATCAGTGCATCATCATGCTCATCAACTAGAAAACGTGCGAATAAAGTATCCAAACGTGAGGAAATATTAAGGAAATATAGGCATAAAATTCCAAACATCACCACCCCACACTTGAACCTTTGCTCGCCCTCGAGCAATTACAAATAACTTCCCAACCTAGGTAGAACAGGTCTGCCTATAACTATGGTTGATACCGACCATTGAACGAGTGCACACATGACTACTATGGGCCCAACAAACATGCCAATAATATATCGAACATCAAAACATGAGAACAACCACCCCAAGACAACTCAAATGCACAAACTCGATTCATTGCAACCATGCTCCCACAAAGTCACACCTATCTGCTCAACCAAAAAGCCACGACTTCACCTATCTCATACAAACCATGTGCCCTCACCAAACAATGAAGCAAGAGAGTGTCCCCCAAATATCACACACAAAAAATGCAATCAAGAATGGAATGGGGACAATAGCATAGAAAGAACTCGCTCACTCTCATGAAAAGTTCCCATGTCACACACGATGTACCATAGGCTTGCCCGTAGTGTAGGACTCCACTAATGTAAGCTCACTCCCATCAGGATTAACTAGGACTTTACAGAGTTGTAATGTAGGCTAAGGGGCTGGTAGGATAAATATGGGTAATTGTGGCTACCTCCCTAAGCATTTTAATACATCACATTCAATTTAAGCACATATCTCATCAAAGCCACCCAATTCACCACCCAACAAATTTCAAACATACCTTTTTCAACAAGTAGCAATTTTTCTTTTAAGCACAACACAAGCAAGGATGGATATTTATTTTTTTTTTCTTTTTTTCTTTTTTTTCCAATTTTTTCAGCTTTTTTTTTTCATTTATTTTTTTTTTCTATTCAATTCTTTCCAAACCTTGCCAATGCTCCTTCAACTACTCACAATTTATCAAGTATTCCCCTCATTGGTTCCACTCAAAGTCCTCTCAATACTTCAACCACAAACTCCACAATAATATAAAATTATCAATTAAAGTGCTTCAGGAGTAAATGGTCAAAAGAAGGCAAATAGGAACAAGTGGGTAGGCTTGTGGTGTGGGTGCCAATAAAAGGTCAAAGGGATCACAACAATCAAGTGTGCATATAAGGGTAGGCAAATCAAGGTAAAACGCTAATCCAAGAAGGCCTGTATCATCTCCCGACTAGAGCAAACCTAGAATTTCGCTTTGCACACACACGGGGCAACTTCTAGACACCAATATGCAAACATGGAACACAATAGAATATGCCTCATATCACACATTACACACAGACCACACAAGATGATTCCATCACAACTCTCAATCAAACAAATAAGGTGCAATTTGTGAAATTTAAGCACTAATGCACAATAGTTCACAAAAGAGTTAAGTGAGTGGACTCAAGCGTCTCAATGGGGTCATTCCATTTTTTTTAGGCATGCATCACAATTTAAAACCAAAAGACACCACAAATAGCACATGCTCAAGTCCAAGTACATCGGTATCAAACAAATCAAAGGCACCTATCATTCTACCTAATTCTTCGTCTAGGGCCACCTATAAACTAATACTATACTAATCCCAAAAAATAAAAAATAACCCTGTTCAAAGGCCTCCCCGTGGAAGAGAACCGAGGCCATAAGAAAAACCACGGGGTGGATGACATGTACCACTAACAAAGACTAAAAAGAAAATCTTTTTGCATTTTTTCTAATAAAACAAAAGCAAATACTAAAAAGAAAAACAAAATATCAAGTGACAAAAAGAAAAATCCTAACGGTACATGCATCCCTAACCTCAAAAATAAAGGGGAGTTCCCCCATCCCACACTTAAATCGAGTAATGTCCTCAGTGCTAAACATAAGAAAGTGCAAGGGTAAAGAGAACTTCCCTGAGGACCAATCGGCCTACAATGGACGTTGCGGTGGAGTGCGGGCCTCGTTCAAGCTTCCATACAGCATGGGGTACTCAGACTTCCCCTAACAAGTCATCAACAATAAGCAGGGGTGCGGCCAATAACTAAAAAAGGAGTACAGAAATTGCGAAACCACCCCAGTTGCGGTTCCACCCGCGGCGCGCCACCAAGGCGCCTGAAATTTTTTTCTTTCTACCACTCCAGGCACGAGGCGCCCCCCAAGGCGCCCGTTCAATTTTTTCCGCACTGAATTCTTGTCCCTCGCGCGATACCAAGCGCGGGGCATGCTTTAAAGCGCCTCAAATCCCTGACGAGGTCCTCTTCGAGTGAGACATAGTACGACGTTAGTTCAAGGTGCAAACCAGACTAAAACACGTCGACTACATCTCGTTTCGCACTCCCAACACCTACAAAAATGACAAAATAAATACAAAAACTACGTGACACTATAAATAAAATAATACAAGTACAAACTCGGGTTGCCTCCCGAGAAGAGCCTTAGTTAACGTCGTGGCACGACGACACTTTTAGCTCACTTCCAGCATTTATGTCTTCTCTTCTTACGACGAAGCTTTGCTTTCTTCCTTTCTTTGAGAGAACCCATCTTCAAATTCACATGTGATGTGCCATTGCTATCTTGTTCCACATTCTGCTCACACACGTCATTTGGTTTACTTCCATGTTCTTGTTTGACACATTCGATCATAGAGCACTCTTCAACCTTAGTTATGTGCTCCTTCTCATTATAAACCTTGAAAGTAACCTTTTCTCCATGCGCTCTAACAGTAATCTCTCCCAGCTCCATGTCAATAATTGCCTTCGAGGTGACTAAGAATGGTCTCCCCAAAATGATTGGAGCTTCTCGGTCCTCTTCATAATCTAGGACTACAAAATCAGCAGAGAATGTAAACTTACCAACTTTAAGCAACACATCCTCCAACTTACCATCAGGGCGAGTGAGTGATCCATCCACCATCTTAAGAGTAACGGAAGAGGGCTTGATTGCTCCTAGCCCTAACCTTTTGCAAACAGATAGAGGTATGAGATTTATGCTCGCACCCAGATCACACAATGCACCAGTGATATTATGCCCCCCAATGGTGCAAGAAATAGTAAACCTCCCAGGATCTTGAATTTTTGGAGGTAGCTTGCTCAAGATTGTGCTACACTCCTCCACTAACTCAACCGTATCTATCTCTTGAGGCTTTTTCTTCTTGACTAAAATTTCTTTTAAGAACTTCACAAAGGATGGCATCAATTCAAACACATCAGTCAAAGGAATGTTAACTTGAAGCTCTTTCAACATACTCACAAATTTTTGATACTGGGCCACATCCTTCGATGGTATAAGTCTCTGCGAGAATGGTGGAGGCGGCAGAGGTGCCTCCTTTTTCTCTTTTTTTTTCTTTACCTTCTCCACTTTTTCAACTTTTTCTATTTCAGCTCTCTCCTCAGACTTGGCCATCAGCTCTCCACCTTCAATTAAAGTCACTGCAAGACATTGCTTAGCCCTTTTCTAATAGTACTCGATCCACCATCACTAGGGGGTGCTCCATGTTGTCTAGAATTTGTAGCGCCCACCAACTGCCCCAACTGGTGCTCCAGGTTCTTTTGAACATTGACAAGATCTTGTATGGCATGTGCATGGGCTGCAGTGTAAGCTATCATTCTCTGCTGGCCTGCCATTAGCTGCTTTAGCATATCATCAACTGAATTGTTAACCTGCTGTGGTGGAGCTGGAAGTGGTTGGTAATTATTTGGGGCTCTCATATTGCCTTGATAATAAGAATTACCAAACTGATTTTGACACTGCAGCCTGTTTTGATTACCCACGTAATAAACTGACTCTGGCTTAAAGGAGCAGATCTCTGTAGCATGATCTTGACCACAAACCTCACAAAAACTCTGGAGTTGTTGCACTGGAGCCACTGGTTGCTGAGTCTTTTGCTTGCTGATTTGGTTGGCAATGGCGTCCATCTTTGCATTCAATGCTGAGATTTCATCTAGTTGAAGTACCCCAGCAGCCTTTTGAGTAGTAGCTCTACCATCACCCTGCCAGTCAGGATTGCTCTGCGAGAATTTATCTAGTAACTCATAAATCTGGTCAAAGTTCAGGGCCAAGACTTGGCCTCCAGCTGCAGCATCTACCACGATCTTAGTGTGAGCAGTCAACATGTCCACAAAAGTATGAGTCAAAACTTCATTTGGTTGCTTGTGATGTGGACAATCTCTCAATAGTGCTTTGAATCTCCCCCAGGCTGAATATAATGATTCTTCTTCTCTCTGCCTGAAGGACACGATCTCGCTCCTCAGCCGTGCTGTTTTAGCAGATGGATAGAACTTGGCCAAGAATTTCTTAGCCAAGTCATTCCAAGTAGTGATAGACTCAGGCTTTTCAGCCTTTAACCACTTCTTTGCAGCCACGATCAACGAAAACGGGAACAATGTCAAGCGAACATAATCAGTAGGAACTCCCGTTGGTGTATAAGTATCACGGATCTCCAAGAAATTCTGAATTTGTTGCTGCGGATCTTCATGAAGTAATCCACCATATTGCCCAGTCGCATGCAGCAACTGAATCATGTCGGGCTTAATCTTAAAGTGCCCGGTGATAGCGGGCTTCACAATGCTAGACGCCACTCCCTCCAGGCTGGGAAGAGCAACATCTCTCACCGCTACTGCTCGTTCTTCTGCCATTTCAGTGGGCAAGGAAGCAAGTACAAGTGCTAGTGCTGCTCGGTCTCTCGCTTTTCTTCTTACCCTTCTCAAGGTCCTTTCAGGCTCGGGATCAAAAGGTTCGAGTGGTTCGTCCCTTCTATTCCTTTGCATTCAAAACCTATTACCTGAAACAGCACAAGAAACTCAACAAAAAATTAAACCTAAATAGATAATAAGTAATCGTTCAAAAAGAAATCAGTCAATTGTTAGTCCCCAGCAACGGCGCCAAAAACTTTTTGCTCCCAACGCACACGCAAGTATACGTGGTCGACAAGTAATAAAGTTATAAGTAGAGTATCGTTCCCACGAGGACTATTCAGACTGGACTCCTAACAAACAATTTCTTAACAACTATTCAGGAATCTTTTCCAATAGTGAGAATATTATCAACTACAAAAATAGTAATTAAAATAGTAGAAGTGAATTCAAACAATGGAGCAAAAATTGATTGTTATCAGTAATAAGGAGACGGTCCAGGGTTAGAGCTGCGACCAATCCAGTTGAGTTATCTTGTTGATTCCACTTCTTAAGTCCCAATATTGCTATCTAACAGATTAATTGTACCCGTAAAAACCTGTCGATTCTTCACGGCCTATGCAAGCTACTCTAACGCCTATATGTCTATGGAGTTAAATCACATGCACGCATTAACGAACTCTGTATTTAGCTAAGCAAGGTGAATAGGTATATGTCTATCCTACCCACAAATTGATTTCCCGATGCCCAGGTTCACTATCAAGCCCTATTCTTTCTTATGTGCGTTCATAAATTCCCTCTGTCGAGTTCAATCTAAGAACCGTAGATAGTGTTCAATTATTCGACCGTTATAATCAAACAATTATGATCAAGAAAGAATAAACAATCTGTAATTGGAATTCAATTCATGGAAATCAACATTCAAACCTCAATCTTCATGAATTCGCTCTAACCTTAGAACGATATATTTAGCTACGGTTACTCATAATAAAAACACAAGAATTTGATGAAATAATGAAATAATGATGTAACAAATTAATGGAAGGAAGAAAAACCCTTGTTCAAGATGTTATGAGCTCTCAAATTTTGATCCAAAGTCTCCCATTTTCTCAAAAACTAAGTAGAAGAGTATTTATAATGTTTACAAAAGCCTAGCAAATAGTTACGCCTAAGTCTAGACGAAATAGGAAATCTAAAAACGCTCCAGGGGCGCTATAGCTGGCGCCCCGCGCCTCAAACCGCGTGGAACCAAGAAGAGGACGTCAAATCTTACACTAACGGCCATGCCGCGCGTCCCAAAACGCGGAAGAAAGTTGGACGCTGCAGTGGGCGCCCCGCGCCACCTATAGCGCCAGGCTAATTTCTCTGCTTTCGTCGTTCGCAGCTTGCTTCGTTCCGTGCCTTCGCGTGCTCGATCCAATCCTCAATCCAAATTCAATCTTTTCTTGCTCGATTATGCTCTTCAAAGCTCCAATTGCACCTCACAACATCCTACAAGTCACACGATACAAAATCGGTACAAAATCATATTGGTCAACTAAAATACGGGCGAATAAAGTACTCAAACGTGAGGAAATATTAAGGAAATATAGGCATAACATGCCAAACATCAGCGGTCAACCTGGCCACCACAAAAATAACTGTCCAAATCCTAAAAGAGGTAAAGGTTTGAACAGTGGCCAAAGTAATAACTACAACATAACTGCCACGATGGAAAATGATGACACTGTTGTTCTCATTATAAATGAGGATGAAGAATATATGGCAGGTATGGAGTCGGAATGGGTAGTTAACACAACAACATCTTACCACCTCACACTGGTAAGAAATTTGTTTTGCACATATGTAGCAGGTGATTTTGGCACAGTGAGGATGGTTACTTAAAGATTGTGGGGATCGGTGATGTGTGCATCAAGATAAATATGGGATGCACATTGCTTTTAAAAGATGTGCGGCATGTACCTCATTTGCGGAAGAATTTGATCTCGGGGACTGCTTTAGACCGAGATGGGTACGAGAACCACTTAGCAAATGAAAGGTAGAGACCCACCAAGGGATCGTCGGTGATTGCAGAAGGAGCTGCTCATTGCATGTTGTATAAGACAAATGCAAAAATATGTCGAGGTCGAAAAAGCTCGATAGGTGAGATTGCCGAGCAGAGGGAGCAACTTGATGAGGTTATCAAGCATGGCGAGCAACCTGATGAGATTGTCGAGCAGGGAGAGCAAGATAATATGAAGGTGTTACCAAGTGACAAGTTCAAGTTGTGCAAAGAACTTGTCGACATACGCTCCAACTAAAAGCTTGATGTTACCTCCTCCAGGTGAATGGGACTGGAGGGAGAGATTGTGGGGTTCATCCCATTATAGACATGTGCCTACGTAATATTACTGTGGCTGACAATTGAATTTAGAGACCAAGTTTGAAAATGTGTGGAGGAGAACTAAATCTCCTACTGTAGCATCCTGGAGGCTACGGTTTGGCTTCTATAAAAGGAGCTGCTGATTTCTTGTTTAGACACACCAACTTAATTAACTCTAGTCAAGCCAAAATCGACGGTGCTTTATTACAATATGAATTTTGGACTAAATTTGTTAATCACAATTAACATAACTAAAAAGTAGCCTTTAATTACAATGTGATTTTGAGTTTTAGATGAGTGCAATACATGGGATAATGAACAAAAATGCATGTCATTCCATATTTACTGAACTAAAATCCTGAAACGTTTACTGACTTAACCGTACAGTAGTAGTAAATTGGAAACGTTTATAACGTTTTGTACATGCATCTTGTATGCTTTAAGTTCTAGTAGAGTACTCTTAGCTGTTTTGAATAAAATTTTCAGATGCTTGCAAATGGCAATGGATAATGGGATGACTGAAGGAAGAGTGCAAAGTGTAGTCAATTCATGTTTTGTCACTAAAATGGAATGAGGAGGAAGCTGCAGTTTGAGAGTAGCAATATTTGAGTGACTGCTGACAAATATGATCTCTACTTTTTAGTTTGTTTTTTCCAAAAGGAATGCCGACAATGGGACCAAAAACCATGAACTTGTGAAAACATATCTTCACTAAGATCTTAATAGAATGTTTCCACGTAGCTGGGTCAATGTTTCAAGGTGAATTCAAGAGTCAATATTTAGGCAACAAAGGTAATCTTACTGCATTTATATTTTATGCTCATTGCTTTGATAAATTTGATTCTATGCACGCTGATTGCTTAAATTTTTTTTACCTTGTCAAGTTATTACTACTAAATAGTCAAATACATATATTTATCTACAGTAATTTACTATATCGTGATCCTATGAGGTAACATCCCAAAGATTCTTTGTCGTCTAATCAGTCCACAACTAACACTATTTTGTCGAGACAAAACGATTCTGACTTAATTTTGTTTTGACCAAAATTGTAATCAACATTGAGAACCTCAAAAGATTAATGATATGCTCTTCATTTATATCATGTCTTGTCATCTTTACGTGGGTGTACACCTATTAAGGGTTGTTATTAAGGAACAATTATATAAATAGACTACTTAAAAAGAGCAGAGAGGATTAGGAAGGAGATTCAGTTTCTGTTTTAAAAAGGATTATGTACTAGCTAAATAGCCAAATAAGTCTTTTATTTCCAAATAGCTTAAGCTAAATTTTACAATTTTTCATTAAAGGAACCAAAAATTTTCTTTGAGATACTAGAGGGACATTTTCCTATTTGGAGGGATCATATCTTTGATAACTTAACCCCCACTCGGGGCTCTCTTTCCCACCTGGCGTAGCCAAATTGTTTGTATAGCCAACTGGCCACTTCCCTCTCAAAGTGGAAAAGAGGAAGTAAAAATTATTCATGAATTAACAAAACATCCATTGTAACTTTTTGCTTAGTCATTGGAGTTGAGATATGATATAGATAATGTACGAATAATGATTCCATCAACGGATTAAAAAAAGCAAATAATACAGAGATGCACGTGTCTCAATTTGGTCAGTTATTCTTGTGGCCAAATCTATTGTGGGGTTGATGTGTGGTTTTGCACATGAAGTAGCAAGAATGGTTAATTAATTAATGGAATTAATAACTCAATTATTAACTTCAACTAGACAGGTCTTGGCCGTGCTAAGGGTAAAAACTTACCCGCACCGGGTGTTTACACCCGACAAATAAATAACTGACATGTGTCCTTTATTTAACTACATTTATTAGCACTTAACCATGGTTTACACTATTTATTTTACACATAATACAAATAATAATATAAAATCCTTAATAATCTTAATTTGTTGTCAAGCCTGCTATTCTTCGTTCTCTCTTATAACACTAACGCCAAATTAATGCATGTTACATTCGGAGTCCCAAAATTGGCCAATACGAGCTTATAATGTAAGCCTGTATCTAGCAATCACTTAACAAAGAAGCACTTCCTTTGATTTGCAAATTGTTACATGTCATGACATATTCTCAAACTTAATCCGGAAAAGAAAATTGGTAAGTACTAATGTTTTAGTAACTTTCTTAATTAAACACAATAAAGTCTTGAAGGATTTACTAATTGAATTGAATTTAGTAAAGTTTCTTTGGATTGTCAACATTTTAAAGATTTCCAACTAAATTTTACAAATTAAAATTTTAATTATGTGTGAAAAGTTAAATGTTCAGGCATTTCTTTCTTTCTAGATTAATAAAGAGCTAATCATCACTAAGTTGAGTTTTTAACAGTATGCAAATGAAGGAAAAATGGCACAGAACTAGAGAATTAAGTTAGAACTCTAGAAGAAGAATGAAAAACATAAGAGAAATGAAGCTTAGTAAACGGCAGCCCTAAGTTACGGTATTGGGAATTTATTTCTTTTTATAGCTTTTTATTTATTTGGAATAAGATTTCCTAATATACTATGATTTGTCTTCAATGGTTAAATTAACTACATTGGGTGTAAACACCCGGTGCGGGTAAGTTTTTACCCCGTGCTAAGTCCTGGCCCGAGTTTCGCTTAGTAGTTTCTTTAGGTAATCATTTGTAACGTGTTTTAGTAAAGCACAACTTTATTAAAACGATAACATATTAATCACGTAATATTGAATATGCCAAGTTTCACAAGGAATAAGCATATACAAGACACAAGTTATTTGATATGCAATAAATAAAAATGATATGAAGTCTAAAAAAGAATTTCAAGCTATAATCATAAATTGAAAATGACATATTGAGTTTTTTTTTTTTTTTTAATTATGAACATAAAACTCTATAAGTTACCGATAGAAACATATATTTTTGATATTTATTCGATATTAAAATTTCATGATTGATTGTGTTAATGTTAATTGCCTGTGGCAATATATGCCTAATTTTAGACGAACTTCAAGAATTACCTAATTAAACAAATTTCATGAATAATTTAATTCTTCATGGCTGTTTTATGTTCACGGATATTTTGTAACATAAAATATTTTTAGTTAACCAAAGAAGATATTTTAAAATATTTACACCTCATGATTTCTGATATATTAAATTGTTTGTACTCTTATATGTTATAACGTTGTTTCATTTTCAACTCTATATGACCATTACAATTGAATTAGTTTTCTGAAATAACCTTTTAAAATTTAAAGTGATTGGTGAAAAATAATAAATATTTTTGAACTGCGACATAAATAGTTTTTATGTGTGTAGGAAGAATCTACAAAAAAATCTCTCTTTCAATAAGGGAGCTAGAACATGCTACACTACATATGGTCATGAACAAAATGAATGTCATCGTAGAATTCAAAAATTTTAACTGAAATAATTATAAAATAAAAATTATGAATGAAACTATTACAAATATTTAGAAAGTAAATTATATATGTTCATCTTTTTCAAGCTGATGAGAAAATATGTAACTTAACATTTATGTTTCTTCGACTTCCCTATACTTTTTACAAGTTATTTTTTGAAACAACTCCACTAATAATTGAATCATTTTTCGTGACTTTGGCAAGTGTAGGACTACAAATTCAAGTTATAAAACTCAGTTTGGATATTTAGGAAGTGTTTTTTTTCATACTTGTAGTTTGAAATAGTTATTACACATATAAACAAATTTAGGTCACTTTCTACATTTTCACAATTTATTTATGAAACCTAATTTATTTGCGTTTAGGCTATGTGGCATAGTTTAAGAGTGACGCTGACACTAAAAATTTTATTTGCAAAAGTTAAAAATAATTTGCAAAAATAACTTTCAATTTTTTCAGGCAAATGATACAAAGAAGGTGAAAACAAAATTTTTCTTTATTAAAAAATTAAAAGGAAAAGAGGACATGTTGGTTGTCTACATGGCAAGCCATGATATCATCTAACATCTTATGCTGACCAACGGCTTAGACAGAAAATTGGGCTTAGCAAAAGCCCTCAAAGTTGTCTCTATTAAGTTGACTTTGTGATGGTACTTGATGTAATTATGCAGCAAAACAAGGGCAAATTTCCCACTAAAAATTGACACGTGGAAACTTCTTAAGGAGTGAAGTGGGAAAGGTAAATAACGAATTAGAGGTTATTACATACATTCATCTGAAACCTACCTAAAAGACAAACCAAAAGAAAGAAAAGAAAGGTTTCGTTCTCGATACCATATCATGAGAAGTGAAGAGAAGTAGAAAGTAAGTGTAATTATAAAGTGATATGAGGGGATGCTTCTAGAGTTTGACCACTGAATTCTGCAAGAGCAATTTGATATTGGTGCATCCATGTGTGTGTTAGTATAGGGAGTGAAGAAGGACCAAACACATTATTATTCAAAACCGCCAAAATAGTCCTAGTTGGCACAACCAAGTAGTAGTTCAAATGAAACTAAGGTAGTTTAAATGAAACTATGGACGACAAAACTCATTGGTTTGCCATTTATTAATAGTAGTAATATAAACCTCAAACACCAAAACGAATTAGTAAACGCAAAGATCAAAGCGGATAAGCTAACACCTTTAATAACTTTTTTTTTTTGGGTGAAATAGCTGATTTTTTAGAAAACCTACTCCTTTATTCCATACCATCCTTATAACTGTCCCATAACAATAATACTGTAGATGTTAAAAACTTAAAAATGGGTATCAATTGGGACACAGCCGGACATATCTCTCACCAATATAAAACACTTAACACTCCTCACCCTCAGCACACCCAAGATTGATCAATTGGTGCAAGGACTATCTATCATAGGATATAATTCCACGTAGTTGGCTGCAACTCAAATTTCATAAAACTGACTAACCTCCCAAAAAGAAAAATATATATATATATGTTCACTAATATCGGAAGGGCGTGGAGATGTTTTAACAAAACATAGCTAGCTATAACTTTTTTAAAGAGTGAGTTGATTTGTCAATTTCAACACCTTACATCCATATATTCTCTACCACAATACGATACTGTATATGCGCTAGCTTCTAATAGATCAATTAAATTAATAGACATAGAAGGTTTGAGTATGAGTCCACTTCATCTCTTTTCCACAGTGTGCATGGTGGGGGTAGATGCGTTCAAAAAGAAAACAATTAAGAAGTAAGTGTAGATAAGAAGAATTATTAATTAAAAATAAAGGAAGTCTATGAACACAAAAGTATTAGACTACTTATTTTTAGAAATTCCTCCATCCAAATTCTTAGGTTTTGTTTTGTTGGGCACTATTGAAAGACACGGACATGCATACGCGCAAGTTATTTTGCAACATAAGCAAAAGTAACAAAAAAGAGATTATTAAAAAGAAAAGAGAAAAAACTAGAGGCCAAGACCTACATGACTACCAAATGTCAATATATGATCCTTGGTTTATAGGCAATAATGACATTGACAAATATCCATCATAACTCGATCGTGGAACACTAAACAAAATGGAGTAGAAAGAGATGAGTATGAACACTAGTGGAATGTTCTTCCATTTTATTTTATTTTGGTTAAATGTAGAGTAATTAGTGCACAATGAACTGTTCAAAGCACTTTGCGCTGCCCACTATTACATTTTTTATGGCTAAGTACTGTTCTGCAATGATGATGATAATGATCCCATAATATAGGAGCAAAAGGACCAAATTTATGATGTAGTACATTTCTTTTGGCCAAATGGGAAGAGTATGCTTGAAAATTCAATTTATTGGATAAAATGAAATCGTGCGTTATCTACTGTATTGTATGACCTAGTCCATTTTATTGGTGACTAAAAGAACATGACCTAACCTTCCCTACGTGCTACTCATTGCAGATCCGAGACATATAGTAAACACAAACTTTTAAAATTAGAAGTTTAGAATTTAATATTTATTGATATTTTAGTACTGTAATGTTTCTTTTCCCACCAACACAAATATTAGATAACTGTGTTCACCAAAATTTAGTACATAGAGAGGAAATAACTTAGACAATATTGTTATGGTCATGTTGATTGGGAACATAGATTAGTTCTGCTAGGATAAATCTGCAATTAAAACTTGCCTTAAATGCATGATGGAAGCTGGTGGAATATTTGACAAAATGGATGGGGGACCATGAAGCAGATCAGTGTTGAGCTCCCCACCATAGGAGCAAGGAATAGTAAATGGATGGTGATGATATGGAAAATGCAATGTTTAATAAAAGCAACCAGTCACTGTTAAGGAGCTCATTGACATTGTTGCAAAGCTTTATTAATTCAATTAAAGCTCAAATGATAAAAAGAACACTTATTTATGCAATACATCATTGATATGGTGACTCTAAAAGTGCCATTTCCACCCAAGAAAGCACAAGTCAAAGCTTTTCTTAATATTTCAGTCCATAAATAAAAAGATGAGGGTGGTCTAGTGCTTTCCCGATGCATGAATTTCAATGGCAATATTTGCTTGGTGCGGTTGATTATCATTAAAAAAACTAGACGGGGTTATCTCTTGGTGGGGTCAGGAAGAGCTGCCTCAAGGAAAAATGCTTTCGAAGTTGAAAACTTCTGTTTAGTTTTCAATCATTTACCGAAAAACTCAAGACTATTAGAGTTGGTTTCCAATTTGACATCTTCAAGTAGATTAAAAAAAAGTGACGCAGAATAGCCAAATTAACACCTCTATTTGAACGGTTTTATCATGCTCATGTTTGTACTTGCGATTGTGTCATTTAAACACTTCTACTCGTCCAAAAGCTAATTTTTAAACACCTCTGTACCTTACGTGGAAAAATTAAAGCTTAGTTGGTATTGGAGCGTGAACACACGCCTTTCAAATGCGTGAATAAAAGGAAACAACCCTCTAACATCTCTTTTTTTGGCTTTTCAAAAGTCTTTCTTTCCCACAAGTTTTATTCACTATTTTTAAAAGCTCCAAGCTCTTCTTTGTTCATTTCTCCTTCTCTTTCTTTATTTTTCTAACATTAAAGGCATGTTATACATACACAACAAACAAATCAAAAAGCCCTAATTGTTTATGCCAAAAACCTTCTAAGATTCGATTAACAAAAAATTCTAATTTTTTCAAATTAAAATGAAATAAATAAATATAGCCTTACAAAAATATAAAATTAGGGTTGAATCAATTTACTTGTAAAAAGGACAACAAGTTTTGATGAAGATCAATTAGGGCTTTGAGGATTGAAATGGTAAGATCAAAAGGAGAAGAGAAAGTTGGAAGAAAATGAAATGGTAAATAATCTGTCAATTAGGACTTGGAGTGTGTTATTTTGTGTGAGCTGATGTGGGTTGTTTGCGTGGCACATTTGTTGATGTGGAAGAGCCGATGTGGAGATGACTGCACTACACGCTTAGCCATATAAAACACATAGGTGTTTAAAAGTTAACTTTTAGACGAGTAGAGTGTTTAAATAACACACCCGTAAGTACAGTAGGCATGATAAGACCGCTCAAGTGGAGATGTTAATTCGGCTATTCTGCCAAAAAGTAATGAATGTAAAGGTGGATATATTTCATATACCAATGCTGAAGTTCATCAATGATCATTCTATTGAAATGACTTAGCAACACATTTTTTAAAGGGCTCATTATATATATATATCCGCCCATCAAAAAATAACTACTTTTAGGTGTCCATAACTTTTTGTATCCAAAAATTTAATACATATTAAATATATTTCTTAATATTAATATTAATATTTAATAGTATGATATTCAACTCCCTTAATTAAAGGAAACAATCAATGGTAAAAAAAAATAGATTACCATTAAATATGGTAGTTGCACGATTTTAGGCTTAATAATAGAGTCCTATCAACATAATATATATTTTAAATATTAAAATATTTTAAATATATAATATATATTTAAATAATATTTAAATATATATTATATATTTAAAATATTTTAATATTTAAAATATGAAATATCAATAATATTAAATATATCAATAATATTAAATATATTAAATATCAATAAGATTAATATATTCAATATATATTTAAAATATGAAATATCAATAATATTAAATATATTAAATATCAATAATATTAATATATTAAATATATATTTGAAATATTAAATATATATCAATCAAATTTAAAATATTAAATACATATTTAAAATATATTTAAAAATAGTAAAATGTATATGGAAAGAAAGAAACAAGAAAAGGTGTACAGAAAAAATAATTATTCTTGGTCAACATTCATGGGGCGTAAATTTCCCTTTTTTAAAGTTAATGACATCAACATAGAAAATGCAAGATGGCAAAGGAAAAACTTAATATAATTAATATCCACGCAAAGACTAAAATGCTCCGGGGAACAAGAGAAAATAAGCCAGCAGGTTACGGGCCACAAGCTTTCGTCGTGTCTATTTGACCTATGGCAGACGTATGCCTCCAATTTAGTGCAAGTATAGGTGAAGAAAATGACACCAAGAAGTCACTCTAAAGGCTGCTAATTACGATTTATCCATTGTTTTGTAATGTACTTAATATTTAGCCACACTTAGAAAGTAGGCAAGAATTTCAGGACACTCTGGTCTGTGTCCTTAAGTTCAGTTTCTTCAATTCCTTTGAAACTTCAAGACTTGAGGTTTTCATTTCGATACGTCAAACCACAGTGCTCTCACGTTCAGTTCATTCAAAAATATCAAAACTTCAGGAGATTGTTTCCTTAAAGTCAGTAGTGGCTATTGCTGCACTTAACCCATATTTTAAGTTGTAGCTAAACTTTCACAAGCTAATTTCTAAACAATGGCCCTTAGAGTGACTATAGCTGCACTTCGCCCTGATGTAGACACCAGAATAGGCCCAATACCACCTTCCCAAGCTGTTGCAGACTTGCAGTTGTCTAACCTTCCAAATCATGTCATTATAATCCCGGGACAAGATTTGGGATAAAATTTATTTAATGATTGGTAATTGATAGTATTAGCTAAATTGGGATAAAAGTTATACCAAAATAATGATATTACCTTATCTCATAGATAAGGTGTGATTACTTGCTCCACTTTTAATCCAACTTTCAATCCCAAAATAAACTTATCCCAAAATCATGGATATCCCATCTTTTATAATCCCTCCTACCAAACGACCATTTATTACTACTACTATTCCAAATGCTGTTCCAGTATCACAAGCTTATCAATAGAATGGACGTTCCACAAAACAATCAAGCAAATTATTCATAAGACATCATGTTAATGAGTCAGATATGTGCAATGCAACAAAGAAAAAGAAGAAAAATCCATTTCCAAAAAAGGAGAAAAATATAAATTTCATATACTATTGATCAAGAGCACAGGTCAATCACTACATTTCTTTCAGACACAAGCATAACATTGTTTCAGTTAGAAAACTTAAAATGCAAAAAGACTGCTTTATCATCAAAAATGACCCTTGCAAAGTAATTTGAACTGGAAACTCGAAGACCTAGGATCCCAATATAACCCAATTTCATCACCAACACCCAATCCACTATCTTTAAACAAATCCATGCACACAAGTGCATAATCATCATTAGCCAACAACTCAAAATAAACCCCTTCATTATAGTAATACTTTTTGGGATTACATTGTTCAGTAACATCCCATAAACCAACATTCAATTTGTTTTCTAGCACCACATGATTTGCCATACCCATTGTCCAATATCTAAAAATATGTTCAAATACATCAACATAAGGCAGCAATAATTTTCCAATAATCACCTCGTAATTTGTAATAGTTTTCTTAATTATCCAAGGATTATGTAAATCAATAACTGGAGTTGGGCCTATGTCTCTAATTTCTACTAGGGCACGAGTCACTAGCCATGGGTTATTGCTAATTTTGGATGTTTCTCCTTGTGATTTTGATGGGAAAAAATTGTAAAAGAAAGTCTTCTTCATGATAAAGAAAGTGTTATTGAGAGAACGTGTTTTGGGTTTTAGAAGGACATTTTAGTATTGGGTTTATGTATATATAGAATATAGAAAGTAAAGAATGATTTTCCTAGTACTAGTAGGATTGGGTTATAATATCCAGGACTATATAGGTTATTACTGTTGCCTTGGGCAACAAGTAATGTACACCAAAATAATCATTAATAGGCATTAATTCGATGTTATTCCCAAACTTAATCCGCCTTTCATTCCAGATGAAAATATCAATATCTTTATTTCTACAAGTATAAATTTAGGAAGTCTGAGAATGATTTTTTTTTGCCAAGTATTGTTAGAATAAGAGAATCAAATTGGAAAGCTATGTGAAGATGAGATTTTCAACTAAAGCTTTTAAAACCAATGCAAGTCGGGTGCTAGGTTATCCTCAACTGGATGACACTAGATTAGATGAGATTCAATTAGTGAGAAGGAATGATCAGCCTTTCCACCTCGGTGGAGTAAAGTCTGCGTGTACATCTCATCATCCCCAGACCCTACTTGTGAGATAAAACTAGATATGTTGTAATTGTTGAATGGTCAGGAGGAGAGCTATGTGATACACTTCGAAAGCGAGTTTCAAGTAGATTATAAAGAGAAGAATAGAGAACTTTCAATTTAATTTGAGCGTGAGAAACAGTGATGGCCCTTTAGATGAACTTATTTTTCTCATTTAGTAGCAGTAACCTTGAATCTTTTTTCTCATTTAGCAGTAACCTTGAAAAGATGATTGTGCGCGTTGGAGCTCCAACAGTGACAGACTATTTCGATGAATGAAGGAACAGGAAGATTTTTCAGGGCATTGATCAATATATCTAGTGGTTTCTTCATAATTATGGTATACTTGCTTCATTGCTTGCGATTTGCTTGATAAAGTGGAAGCATCGTGAACCATTTAGTTGCTGGAGGAATACATATGACTTACATGTCTTAGACAATCCAGAACTTGATCTTCATCTGATGTTTTTGAGGTTCTTGACTAACACATTGAAGTACCTATTCTTTCTCTTGGAATTGCATCAACCTCTTGTTACCAGCAGCATTACAGATGGTTTGTGTGCTCTTGGCGTTCAGTCAACTTCCAGACATATTTCTCCTTTTTTTTAAGTTATCTGTTTTTGGACCTTTCCCCATTAGAAATTCCAGTTCATGTGAGGGAATTACTTGCAGAAACCATTAAGGAAAGCAATAAATATGTGGATAGTGTCATTCTTGTTCCTTATTGCTGATTACTGCATCGCCCATTGGAAGTGGTAGCACGTTTGAACTGGAAGTTGCTGGTTATGGTCATCATAAACATTGGTGGCAGATGGCATATTTGGATGTTGCTTGTAGTGCTATTCAAGGTGGTCTTTTTTGCAAAGAGGTTGATGGAAAAGTTGGTGTTTTTTTGTGATGGCAGGATATTAACAAAGCATCCAGCATACACCTTGCAAAAGTTGCAGCAACTTTTATCTCATTCTATAGTATCGTGGCAGCTGGTATGTTCGCCTTTAGTGAAGGCAAGGCTTTTGGTCGTACACCAATTACTAGCATTGACTCAAAGAGAACTTGGGAGGGAGCTCGTGCAGGCTTAGGAGGCTGTATACTACCTCCATGTTCTTGTTATAAGTTCTATGTCAGCGTAGATTTGCATTAAGTGCTGTTAGGCTGGTTCAATTGAAGAAATTTGTATGTGGAGTTGATGTTGTTTCTGGCTGCTTGATGTTGCTCTTAAAATTATTCCAGATGGTGGAATGACTTTCTTACTTTGCCTTGTTAAATCTCATTTAATTCTGGACAACATCTGGGTTTTCACATTGTTGTTTGAAAGAGGCCGCAAGGATATCTTGGAAGATATTGGTCAAACTCTTTGCAAGATGTTGTTAGCACCAGTAACACCTACTCTAAGGATCTTACGTATCTCCTTCCTGGTGTTCTTTACATCAGCCTCTTGATGTCATTCTTTCGCAATGTCAATACATTGTGGCTTCATTGTTGGGGTATACAAGTAGTGGTTCATTGCAAGTAAGGGATGCGACAACACACTAAGGAAACAAGAAGTTCCTGGACTGAGCAGTGGAGTAAGAATACTGCAGATGAACATTGTCCTGCTTCTATTTCTTTCATTCATCTTAAAAGGGTTGGAGCAAGTTAAAAGGAAGACAATATTGGGAAGTCTTGGTGAAATAACGTACTGAAGCCTCTCCTGCATGCTATGGCTTCCATTAGATTTAATTGTTTGGACTTGGATTAAAGTTCAGAATGTTGGGCATCACTTTCTGGAGATTGCTTTGAAGTTGCGGCTCACAAAACCTTGATGCACCTCTTGTGCAGTTGTGCCTCCCATCAGCTTGAAGATTGATAAATATTGAGGCTTAGGCCAAGTGATCTTACAGATGCATCAGCAACTAAATGGAAGCATCACTGGACTCTTCACTGGGGGGATGAACTCCTCTCTTTCCAATATATCTCAACCTTGAGGACAAGGTTGTTCTACAGGGGGTAGTAGTACTGTAACGAATTGATGAATTGGTATGAGCAAAGTCTCTAGGAGGACTTAGATGCCAATTTAGTTCTTAAATATGAAAGTTAATCTTTGCATTTTTAAGTGCCTAGTTAAATATCTGTACACTCCCTAAAGGTGGCTAGCCTTATTAGCTGCCACGTGTACTGTTAGTTACTCCCTCCGTCCCAAATTAGTTGTCGCTTTTAGCTTCTTCACGCCCATTAAGAAAATCATTAAATAGAGTGTGTAGTTTACTATGTTACCCCTATTTAATGTTTGACTATTAAATTTTGTTGAGAATTTTTTAAATTATTAAGGGTATAGTTGGAAAAGACTAACAATTTTTGTCTTGAAATCCTAAAGTGTCAACTAATTTGGGACACACCATTTTTCCTAAAACGACAACTAATTTGGGACGGAGGGAGTAGGAATTAGTAGTCCATTCCTTTCCTTTATATTACTCCCATGTACTGACCTCATTTCAGCTATGTGCAATGAAGAAAAAACTTTTACTGTTTCTTTTATCTTTTTCCCCTGTTCCCAATTTTAGCTTTATGGCGATTCCAACCTGGGAATCCATTACAGAATGACTGATGCAGTGACAAATCAAGGAAAAAAAAAGAAGTAATTGGTGCGTATTCTTTCACTGCTTTTCTTAATAACATATCTTCAAAAGAAAAAACCTAATTTTAAACTTACTCTCAAGAGTGACATGTCCTGGACTTGGAACAACTTGAGCCTGGATATTTTCTATCTCATATAAGTTATAACCAATCAAAACTTCATACTGATCCCTTCTTAATTCTTGGAGCAAAGTAAACACACAATGCAAATGCATGTCTCCTTTTTTTCTCGATTAAAGTACAGATTCTGGTGAGCTTCTTTCAGTTATGCGCCATGGAAAAGAAATCAAATTAGCATTAGATCCTGGTTTATAACTTGTACTGAACTTTATGTACAAGTTTGTTCACTTGACACAAACACAGGAAACTTACAAACAAGGGATCTGCAAGCGGGATCACAATATGTCGTAAAAAGAAGGCTATATTACCTCAGACCAAGAGACAAGAACAATGAACAGAGAAAATTCGAGAAATTGATTTATGATAGAGACTTCAATTAGTACAAAATGTAGCTACCATTGCCAAAATTTCAGAAGTATTAAAGTTTCCACAACTGTAACATGCTTATTCAATCAGATCTACATTAATCACCCGTGAGATCTACATTAATCACCCGTGACACTCAGCACATGAAAGTAACATATACAAAGCTTTACGAAACCTTACGAAGAAGTAATCTCCTTGCTGCTGCAATGCCATCATTGTGTGCTCCTGAATCAGACTCGTCGTGGAACCAGCCCACAGATTTCTGCGCTTCCTGTACAATTTGTGAAAATCCTACACCAAAGCAATGTAACAATATGTTAAACCTCAAATTCACAATGCTTAGAGCACTTAAAAGAAAGAAAAAAGAGAACAAGGCATGCATCAATAGGAACACATTTGATTGGAAGAATATTTATAAAGTCCTACCATAAAACAAAAGCGAAAATGAGAACTCAAAGAATGCTTTTATACACGCGCAGACACACATTCACAATGAAGGAAACTCCTATCTGAACCATAGGCGAATCCAGCATAAAGCACGAGCACCTACTGGCTCAACTCCTTTCCAAAGAGAGGCAGAATCCAATAACTTTTACAGTAAATATTAGGCTCTTTACATAAATAGCCAGCCGGATTCACTGTTTACCTCGCCTGGCCTATATACACATATTATTAGTGGCAGTTAATTCCTCCGAAATATTTTAACATTTAAATCCTAGATCCGCTTCTGATTCCTAAACGGAAATTTCAACAAAATAAGAAAGAAAATCATTTAAGTAATCATATTATAATGTCTTAGACATCAAATTGAATAACAAAAAAGAGAGAAAGAGACCTTGGGAGACGGTTTGTTTATTGTGGCGAATATCGTGAACAGTGGCGGAGATTTTCCAGTAGAGAGGCCGGCCGACGTAGTAAAGTAAAAGTAGTGTCAAAATACATATCACTATTCTGAATGTCATCTTTGCTCTGCTCCCACCCATTCTTTTTTTGTTTTCTCTAAAGAGAGAGAGAGAGATGAGATTTTGTGTGTGTAATGAGGTGCTTTTGGTATCTAACTTTGCAGTCGTGGCGAAGCACAAAGCGTTGACACAAGACAGAGTACCCACCTGATCGACGTCGTCGTTTTATTCTTTTTTTCATTTTTCCCTTTGTATTCCTTATTGGGTGAATTTTCTAGATTAAAATATTATTATAGAATATTCCTTAATCATTACCCATTTCTACGCCAAATATAGTATACTACTTCTATCTCATTATTATAAGTGTCCATTTTATATATTTCTTAATGCTTATTAAAAAATATTAATTACTTTGTATTTTATCTATTGCTCTTGTTTACTGATCTCAATAACTAAACTCAACTACATTAATCATCTTTTACCTCTTAATAGCAAGGATAAGATTAGAAAAAAAAATTAATTTTACATTAATTTTTTAAAGTGACACCTATTTTCGATGGGATAAAAAGAGGAAAATATACATTTATTAAGTGTGGGGGGGGGGGGGGGGGGAGATATATGTTAGATATTCTAAATATAAAAAGAAAAAAAAATATTGAAAGTAAGAGTACTATTTTAATCTTTGCATAGAGTAGGGCTGTTCATTTTTCGATTTAAACCAATAAACCGAACCGATAAAAAGTTAATGGTTTATAAAATATTGGATTATCGGGTTATCGGTTATTTAACGGTTTGCAAAAATTTTTTATTGGGTTATCGGTTCGGTTTTCGATTTTGTACATTTTCTTATTGGTTGAACCGATAACCCAATAAGGTTTTCAAATTTACTATGTTGAGCTTATGTGCATAAAAGTAGTATACTTAATTACTATTAGTTGGAACTTGAAAACCTCAAACTCTCGTCTTCTTTTACTTATGTAGCTTTCAAGTCGCCCCGTCTATTTCAACCACTGATTTACTATTTCACTCCTTGCCTCGTCCATTAGTTTATAGAATAATGAAGTATATTTGAATCTATTGTTGGTTGCTTTTTTGAATATGGCGAATGCTATAAGAGGCATTTGAATTCGCTGTGAAAATAAAGCCGATTTTGTATTGGATGCAATCGTTTAAAAGATTTTTTTTTTTTACACTTGTTAGGCTTAAGTTTCTTAATGGTTAAATCGAAAACCGAACCGATAAGAACCTAAAACCGATAACCCAAAAACTGATAACCGATAGCTTATTGGTTTGGTTATTGGTTTAGCTCTTTTAAAAACCGAAAACCGATAGTCCAAACCGATAAGGTGCAAAACCGAACCGAACCGACCGATAAACACCCCTAGCATAGAGGGTGGCTGAGGGTGGAAGCCAGGATTTCATAAAAGGAAACTCAAAAATGTGCTGTTGAGACTTTGAACCTATGATACAAAGTCACATTACCACATTACCACTTTGGTTCAACAGCTTATATACCAAAAAGAACAAGAATATTATACGGTATATTTTCTGTGGGAAGGGGGTTCTGTTGGAACAAGGCTGCTCCCTCCCTGTGTGTAGATATCGATTTGAAAAATATTTCAAGTGAAATTATGAGTTTTCATAGTTTTTAACTTTCACAGACCTCTCTTGTTTTTTTGAAACCACCTTCATTTTAATATCATCAAACTTCAACACTTTCAATAATCGCAATAAAGGGCACGCCGGTACACAAAGCATCCCGCATTCACGTAGAGTCCGAAAAAAGACCCACCCATGACCATATCTATGTCAAATGAAGCACTTATAGAATTGTGAAAGATATTATTTTTTTTCTAATAAATCAGAAACGAGAAAAAGCAACAAAAACAAACATATAAAAGTGACCCAAATATTATTTATAAAATTAAAAGATGTGCATCATGTGATAGTTTTAGATCATATTTTTTATCTTCAACCAGCATGATAATTGATGCAAAACATCTTTCAATATGTTACATATTTCCAGCTGGGAGTTAATTCCTAAAATGGTCACTGAACTATCCATAAATATCTAAAAGAGTCGCTTTTCTTTGGTTTGGGACAAAAATATCACTCAACTTATCCAAAATATATTAAAAAGTCATTCTTCTAAATTGTGGGTTAAAGGTCACCGGAAAATGCTAACATAAAATTGTATTTTAGTTTTTTTTTTCTTTTTTAGCATATTTTAGTTCTTTTTATTAAAAGTTAATCCAATAAATATTTTAATTTTTTTTTTCTTAAAATACTAAATTATTTGTTTATTTATGAAATACCCACATACTACTTGACCCAAAATGGGTCTTCTTCTTCTTACTTTATTTTAGTTCTTTTTATTAAAGGTGAATCCAATTTTTTGGGGCAAGTATGTGAGTATTTCATAAATAAATATTTTAATTTTTTTTAATTTGATTTTTTTTAAAAAAAATTAAAATATTTATTGGATTCACTTTTAGTAAAAAGAACTAAAATAAAGTAGTCTTACGAAGACCCATTTTGGGTCAAGTAGTATGTGGGTATTTCATAAATAAATAATTTAGTATTATAAGAAAAATAAAATTAAAATATTAATTAGATTAACTTTTAATAAAAAGAACTAAAATATACTGAAAAAAGAAAAAAAACTAAAGAAAAATTCTATGTCAGCATTTTCCCATGACGTTTAACTAGGCCTGGGCATCGAGCGAGCGAGCCGAGCCCGAGCCGAGCCCAACCGAGCTTACTATGTTACCGAGTCGAGCCGAGCCGAACCGAGCTTTAAACTATGCCGAGCCGAGCCGAGCCGAGCCGAGCTCGAGCCGAGCTCAACCGAGCTTTGCTAGAGTTTGACCGAGCCCGAGCCGACTCTTTTTCTTTTGTGTCCTCATACTTAATAATATAAAAAATAATATTTATTTTTTTTCATCATAATCATTAAAAAAACAGTTTTAGAGATGATGTTAAAAATATGATAAGTAGTTTTACCCTATAACTTATGTTAAAAGTGTTAGTTATTTTAATTTGATTTGATTTAAAACATCTAGTAGGCTTATAAATTTTAATATTATGGTTATAAATTTTACCATGTTAATAATTAAATGGTTAAATTAAAAATATGAATTGCATTTGATTTTTAGTATCAGCTATTTAGTAGGCTTAACCTTTACATTATGAGAAAATAAATTTGTTTATGTCAAATAAATAAGGATAAGAGTACAAGTTTATCAATTGTTAATTATATTAAATATTAAGTAGACTTCAAATTAGTAATTGAGACTAATGAATGAAAGTTATATTTTAAAGAGAAAATTACATAATAAATCAAGCTAACCGAGCCGAGCCGAGCCAGCTCTGTCGAGCCGAGCTTTGACCGAGCCGAGCTTGACCGAGCTTTGACCGAGCCGAGCCGAACCGAGCCAAACTTTGAATAAAACCGAGCCGAGCCCGAGCCGAGCCTCTTTTCAAAATGAGCCGAGCCGAGCCGAGCTAAAAGGCAATCGAGCCGAGCCGAGTTCCGAGCTGGCTCAGCTCTATGCCCAGGCCTACGTTTAACCCACAATTTAGGATAATGACTTTTTAAGGTATTTTGGATAAGTTGAGTGATATTTTTCTCCCAAACCAAAAGAAAGTGACTTTTTTAGATACTTATCAACAGTTCAGTGACCATTTTAGAAATTAACTCACTGACCATTTTAGGAATTAACTCTCAAGTTGGATACAGTCCCAAAAGGAGCTCTAACACGTGTAGCGTAAGTTATGGGTGTCAAACGGGTATACGGGTCCGGGTTCGGGTTGTAAAATTATAACCCCGCAGGTTCCGGGTACGGGTCCGGGTACGGGTTTAAATTACGGGTTTTTAACGGATACGGGTTTCGGCTAGAAAAAAAAACCCGTGCGGGTTCGGGTCTTAGCGGGTAGGGGTACGGGTCGGGTCTTAACAAATCGGGTTTGGCTACGGGTTATAATTTTATTTTTTAATAATATTATTTTAAATACTTAAAATAAATTAAAAAAAGATCAATAGGAAAAACTCAAAGAGTTACTTTATTTAAGATACTTGGCTAAACGCACTTTCTGATGCAACTGTTGAAACTGGTACAGCTAAAACATCTCGGGCCATTGCTGCAAGAATCGGATATTGCTTTTCATTCTCCTTCCACCATTTCAACGGGCTAAAGTCCTTAGTGCGAGTCTCCAACTGTCAAAGGCCACCTTCCAAGGAATTATGCTTTCTTTTAGAAAGCAATTAGTTGTATGCGACGACATATAATTCAAAATATTTTATGTAGTGAATTAAATAATTATATTTTCTAATAAATACGATCCCATAATTACTTTGTCCGACTCCAAGTAGCTTATTTTCTGAGGTATATATCGAAATTAATAGTTGAAGTTCTATACCATATTAGAATAATATATATTCAAACTTCTAAGTGTTGATTTATTATGGAATATAAAGTATTTTTTTAATTAAATAAATAATTTGTTTCTCTTGAACATATTTCACTACTAACAATATGGACACAAAACAAATTAAACCATGAGTGGAAAACTTGTGTATATATTTCTCTCCACGTACAAGTTTTATTAATCAGTTTATTTTAACGGATACGGGAACGGGTATATCCATTAATACCCCATAATTTTGACGGGTCTTAACGGATACGGGTATTTGTTAAGAAAAAAAAAACTCGTTCGGATAGGGGTATTTTAGGGGGTCTACGGGTCCGGGTCCGGGTTTTTGCGGGTCCGGGTGGGGTCGGTTTTTAATGAGTCTGGGTCCGGGTTTTGACAGGTAGACCCCTACCCGTTTGACACCCATAGCAAGTTCAACTGAATCCATTAGTATTTTATTTTTAGCACTAAAAATATAAGTGTGTGAGAGAAAAATCACAAAAATAAAAGAATATTAAATTTTGAACCCAAATTTCAAAAGTGAATAGTTAGTATCACAAAAACATTTAAGGTTGAACTCATCAAGTTTAAATTCTAAAATCTGCCGTTGTCAACGAGCACCAGATATTAGTCTCTGACATGTTCTTGGTAGTAATCAGGCCTAGCCACACAAGCCCCAAGGCACATGTGGAATGAATTGTACTAATAATGATATCATTGATGCTAGCTAGTCCATTGCAACCAAATGGATTTACTGCTCAATGATCATGTTTTGCCCGAGGAGTACAACTGGTTACACATCTCTGGTCCAGGCTTATTAGAATGAACCTTGGTATTGTCCAAGATGAAGTTAGGCAAAGAAATTCAGCCCAAATTGGCCAATATCAAGAAGGCAAGCCTACATGAAGAGTACTCAGAGACGCTTCCAATCAATTAACAGTAGCCGACTTAACTAGAACTTTTTTGGAAGCACAGTAAGTTGGTTGATTTGTTTAGTCAGCAAGTCACTTGATGAGAAGCTTGATAATCATTAATACTACCATGAAATACCAACCTGTGTGCTAGACAGCAAGAGCTCAGTTTTTGCTGCTGTTAGATGGTATACTCCAAATTCTTCTCTGCTCATCAAAGCTTCCAATTACAGCAGACTGCTTTTCATCCCCAAGTCGTTTTGCGAAAACATCGTAATAAGCTGATAGATCCAGATTCTCCAATAATTTTACTGCTCTTCCGTGCTCCTTGTCAATAATAAGTTCACCATCTTCAGATTCTACTCCAGTAGCAATGACTTTTAACTTCTTGACTTCAAAGGTTGATTTTAGAGCGGAAAGGTCGCCAGCTACTACTGCTCCAAGGATCTCACCAACAAATGTATCCTGAAATATTGCAAATGCTAATTAGCAACAAAATATCAAGAACCAGAATATGTGAACTACATGGTGCAGATAATTATTATAGCAATATAAGATATATCCCCAAACAAATTGCTGAAATATATCTCAAGATGAGCAAGTGACAAAGAATAAGGAAAATATATGGACAAGAATAAATTTGGATGAGGATTATATACCACATGCTGGTACACAGCATGCATCTTTTGCAGGCGATATAACCTTGACATCAAGCGCTTCACGAAGACAGCTTCAGGTGTCCTTTTAATGTATAGTCTTTTAAGAATTTGAGGGAATGCACTGACTTTCCGTTGTATTCCAAGTGGAATGAGAGTGACATTAAGTTCAGAACTGAAAATTATTTTTGCAGCTAAAGGGTCAAGAAACATATTCAGTTCCGCAAATCTGTTAGAAGGAATATTGATGACGTTTCCCTTCTCTGTGTTATCATGATTGATGTGTCCCCCAACAATAAGTATCTCCTGCATCAATTTAGAAGACATATCACATTAATGAAAATGTCTATGATAGAAATCTAAACCCATAAACCAAAACAAAGACATTGATATGACCACAATGGAAAACAACTATCTAAGCTAAAAAATTGTATTTAGATATGTTTAACACGTGAAACTTGAGGGAGTTAACTGACAAAGGAAGTCTACTTGGGAGAGGACTAAAGCTACTAAAGGGCCTAGAGAAGGATCTGCAACTAAATGCTCACAATCGGCTCACGATGCATATATTACAATTAGCTCTTAACTGAATAATACTGTCTCGATTCTTTCTTCAAAGACCACAAGAATGAACCGCTTGCCTGTATAGCCTTGCTTGTATTCTTGCCTGCCAGAATGACTTTTGCTATATTAGTCAACGGGCCATTCGTTAAAATGGTAATTTTGGATCCTGGATCAAGTGATTTCACCACTGACTCGAATACTTCCAGTGCCAGAGGTTGTCTGAGTTCAGGATGATCAGTATCTCGTGGAGCTCCAAATTTTGCAGAGTTTTCTCCTGTGTATCTGCAAATATTAAGATGGAGCTGTTATATCCAGAAAATTTGATGGTACACATTGGTATAGCAGGAAACTTGGAAGATAAATTGGTAATACACTAATACAACATGTGCAAGTCTGTATAGCTAAAATGAGAAACATGGCATGCCAATGCTTGAAAATTTTTTAACTATGCATTAAGCAATCAGTTATTTCTCCGATGAACAAATTCAGAGAGACAACTTATACCTCTTAGGGCTTCGAGGCAAAGAACGAGCTAAACCATACAGAGTGTCTGAGTCTAGATATCCACCGCTACCTTGTGGGATGACCTTGTTGTATTTGCAGTCTCCAACGGCAGAGAAAACAACATCAGACTGGTTCAATGCGAATCCATCTCCAAGGCCAACAGGAATGTCATCACGACCCATCATATGAAGCAAATCATAGACAGAATCAATTGTTGCAGCATTTGCCCAGCCAATCGGACTCACTAGTATAGCCTGAAAGAAAGATGATCATTGCACAATGGAAGCATCACTTAATTACTTATTACAGAATCAAACCTCATCTATAAAGCAGAATTTTTCTCATGAGTGGCTCATCAGCTTTATCCCAAAACTGAACAGAAATGAGGGAAGGCACTTTTGGATAAAAAGCTACTGACATTTACTTCCTGAAGAAATTAACTGTAACTACAACTGTCTGTCAAGCACTAAATTGTTAATATGTTTTTGTCAAGTTAGCCGTGGCGATGGTGTTGCCGAATTTATGTAAAGGCTAGGGAATCGCCATGGGAGAGGAAGAGCTGTGCGGAAGCAGAACAAATGAATTGATTAATTGGAAAATATCTGTGAGGCCCTATTTATATTATGGGCCGAGTTACACAATGATATATGGACTGAGAACTCAAAATACAATTGGGCTTGTCTGATTACAAATATACTACACTATACTACACAGATTATACAGAATGTACTAATTGTCCAACTAAGCTAAGCTAATCAGCTGGTGACTGGGTATGCTTCTCAACACCCCCCCTCAAGTTGGAGGGTGGATGAACCCCCAACTTGGAAAGGAAAGCACGATGAACAGACCCACCAAGGGGCTTGGTTAGCAAATCAGCCAATTGGTCAGCAGTACGAACATGATACAACTGGATCAAGCCTTCAAGAAGTTTAGCCCGAACAAAGTGACAATCCACCTCGATGTGCTTGGTACGCTCGTGGAACACCGGATTGCGAGCTATGTGAAGGGCAGCCTGACTATCACAAAAAACACTCACAGGAGTGAGGTCAGATAAATGAAAATCAGAGAGTAGTCTAATCAGCCAAGTAACCTCTGCCACCACTTTGCTCAAGGCTCGATATTCAGCCTCAGCAGATGAGAGAGAAACCACATGTTGTTTCTTGGCTTTCCAGGCAATTGGACTGCCACCCAAAGCAATGAAGAACCCAGTTACTGATCTCCTAGTATCAGGGCAAGCAGCCCAATCACTGTCAGAAAAAGCAGCCAAGGAAAAATTAGGAGAGTTGTTTAGCAAAATGCCATGGTCTGATGTGCCTCTGAGGTATCTAAGAACATGAAGTGCAGACTCCATATGAGGCACCCTGGGAGTCTTCAAGAACTGACTGAGGTGCTGCACAGTGAATGCAAGATCAGGTCTGGTGTGAACCAAGAAGTTCAACTTGCCAACCAGACATCTATACCTCTCTGGGTTAGGAAGAGGAGCACCAACATCAGCCCTCAATTTCACATTGGTGTCCAGAGGAGCCAAGACAGGGGAGACAGCAGAACAATGGAACTCAGAAAGCATATCAGAAATAAACTTCCTCTGAGAGAGGTGCAGACCAGTGGGCAGAGTCTGAACCTCTATACCCAGAAAATAATTGAGAAAGCCAAGGTCCTTGATTCTGAATTCAGCATCGAAAAAGGCCTTAAGAGAATTAATCTCAGAAATGTCAGTCCCAGTTAGGATTATGTCATCCACATAAACTGCCAACACAACCAAGGAAGCAGAGGTACTCTTGATGAACATTGAATAATCATTGAGGGAGTGATGAAAGCCTTTGGATTGAAGGGCCTGAGTGAGCTTGGCATACCATTGCCTAGAGGCCTGCTTTAACCATAAAGGCTTTTGTGGAGCCTGCATGCAAGAGGAGGAGTGGAAGAGGAAGGAAGCTGAGGAGACAACCCAGGAGGGATCTTCATATAAACCTCCTCAGACAAGTCCCCATGGAGGAAAGCATTGTTGACATCCAACTGATATAGAGGCCATTTTGCCTTAACAGCAACAGCAATGAGACACTTGACTGTATGCATTTTAACCACAAGGGAA
The DNA here is from genome assembly GCA_029990575.1 of Petunia axillaris subsp. axillaris. NCBI lineage: Eukaryota > Viridiplantae > Streptophyta > Magnoliopsida > Solanales > Solanaceae > Petunia > Petunia axillaris. The sequence goes on from JARKNS010000008.1 coordinate 168,831,230, forward strand.
AAGGTTTCTGTATAGTCCACCCCAGCAACCTGAGTGTCACCCCTAACCACTAACCTTGCTTTGTATCTTTCTATGGTGCCATCAGCCTTATACTTTACCTTGTAAACCCATTTGCAACCTATGGGTTTCTTCCCAGGAGGTAAAGGAACAATGCTCCAGGTATGGTTGGCATCCAGAGCCTCAAACTCCTTTTTCATTGCCTCTTGCCACTCAGGAATAGGAGCAGCTTGCTGATAAGTATGAGGCTCAAACACAGTATGAACTGGCACAGAATCACTGTGAAGAAGAGCACTAGAGCAAGCATGGAGGGAAGGAAGTGAATATTGGTAGTCTGAAAGGTATCCTGGAACATGGTGGTGTCTGGATGACTTTCTGAGTGGGGCAGGGACAGCTGGTGACTGGGGTGAACTAATAGAAGAAGGGGAAGAAGAGCAGATAGGAGGACTAGGAGGAGCTGGGCACTGATGGACAGGTAAATCAGTGGGAAAGTCTGATGGTGAAAAGTCAGGTGGTGGAATGTTAATAGTGGGTGTAGGAATGGTAAAAAAGGGAAAGACACTTTCATGAAAGACAACATCCCTGGAAATGAAACATTGACTAGTGTTTAGGTTCAAAAGTTTGTACCCTTTCTTGGCAAAGGGGTACCCTAAGAAGACACAGGGGCTGGCCCTTGGTTGAAATTTGTCCCTAGAGGGCTTTGGGACAGTAGCATAACACAAGCAGCCAAAGGTCTTGAGGTGGCTATAGGAAGGAGGTGAACCAAATAATTTTTCAAAAGGAGACAGGCCATTCAAAACTGAGGAAGGGAATATATTAATGAGATAAGTGGCTGTGAGTAAACAGTCCCCCCAATATTTAGTAGGTAGATGTGACTGAAAGAGTAAAGCCCTAGCAGTTTCTAGAAGGTGCTTGTGTTTTCTTTCAACCACCCCATTTTGTTGGGGTGTGTGAGGACAAGAGGTCTGATGAATGATCCCCTTGTCTGAGAAGTATGCTATGGCAGAATGAGACCCCCCTAGTTCAAGTGCATTGTCACTCCTCACAGTCTTGACAATGTGCTTGAACTGAGTATGGACCATGGAGATAAATGCCTTTAACAGGGAGAAAGCATTGCTTTTGGACCCCATCAGATGGGTCCAAGTACTTCTAGTGTAGTCATCAATAATGGTGAGGAAGTACTTGGAACCATGTGAGGAGGGGATGTGATATGGACCCCAAGTGTCAACATGAACCAATTGAAAAGGGTCAGTGGTTCTGATGTCACTTAGGGGAAATGGAAGCCTGGTCTGCCTAGCTAAAGGACACACAGAACATTGGAAAGATTGTTTAGAAGATAAAACAGAAGAAATTGATGTTAATGATTTCATTTTACCAAAAGGCAAATGCCCAAGTCTATTGTGCCAAAGCAAATCCATTTTATTTATATCACATGAGGGAGGGGAATGTCTGGCATTACAAGTCAAGGATGCACAGACTGGAAGATTATTTATGTTACAAGATGAATGAGAAAAGACAGAATGATCAGCAGGTGCTGAAGCAGGTGCCTTCATGACCTTGTAGAGACCACTGTCTTGTTTACCAAGAACCAGTGGCTTCTTCATGGAAGGGTCCTGGACAACACAAAGATCATGAGTAAACTGAACAATGCAATGTAGTTGGGAGATTAGTTTATGTACTGAGATCAAATCGTACTGAAATGTAGGTAAGTAGAGGACATTGTGAAGAATTAAAGAGGGAAGAAGTGAGACAGAACCAGTAGAGGTGACCTTGGCTTTGTACCCATTTGGGAGTGTGACAAGGTAGGGAATAGGCAAGGGTTTGATGTCAAAGAGTAAATTTAGGTCAGAAGACATATGATCACTTGCTCCAGAGTCTACTATCCAAATAGTGTCAGCTATTCTGGAGGACATGCAGGCATTAGAAGGATTGTAGGTAGGAAAGTCCTTACCAGCAAAATTAGCAGAGCTCAGGATAGGTGCTTGGCTTGAAGACTCAGAGAGATTTGATTGTTGCAGCAACAACATAAGCTGATGATATTGATCCTGAGTTAAGCCAATACCACTAGCAGCAGATGGTGGTGAAACAGAGTCACAAGCAGAAAGAGATTCTGGGTTAGCCATAGCATTAGCAGCAGTTCTGGGGCCATGATGGCCAGACTTTGCTTGCTGAGCTTTGCGTTTTCTGCAGTCCTCAAGAATATGCCCTGGTTTCTTGCAGTATCTGCACACAACTGATTTCTTCTGCTCAAAGCTCACTTTGTGAGGGTAATATTTCTGATTTGATCTCTGAGACTGAGGATAAGTTTGGCTAGAAGAACCAGCAGAAGCATTCTTGTATGACTGTCTCTGAGGGTAGGAAGAAGGATTGTGCTGAGTGGATCCAGCTCCTTGAGGATAAGATGGAAAGGCAGAATTTGAAAGGTAAGAGGATGCAGCATGGAATGATGCAGAGTCAGGGGCAAACTGAGTTCCAGCCTGCATTTGCCTCTGCTGCTCATCTGAAATAAGGATGTTGTAGGCATTGCCCACTGATGGAAGTGGAGACATCATCATGATATTGCTTCTCACCCCAGATAAGCCTCATTGAGGCCCATTAAGAATTGATAAAGTTTTTGATCCTCTTCAGCCTTGATGAATTGAGCTCTGGCACCACAGGTGCATTTGATGGAATGACTTGGAGAAAACAGGCTCAATTCATCCCACAAACGCTTGATTTTAGAGTAATAGGAGGCAATGTCCATAGATCCCTGAGAAACTAAGGCTAGCTCTCGTTTCAGTTCAAGAACCTTGCCACCATTAATGGTGCCATACCTATCCTCTAGATCCTTCCATACTTCTTCAGCAGAAGTGGAGTACATCACACTATCTGAGATGTCCTTTGTCATAGAATTAAGGATCCAAGAGGTGACTATATCATTCACTCGTTCCCATTGCCTGAGAAGGGGGGAACCTTCATCTGGCTTGGGACAAGACCCATTGATGAGAGCAATTTTGTTTCTCCCTGAGATTCCTATCAACATGTTGCGTCTCCAACCACTATACCCAGTCCCATTGAATAGGGTTGAGACTAAAGGAATTCCGGGTATATCAGAATTACTAACGTAGAGGGGATCTGATGGATCGATATAATTTGCAGTAGTAATCCTAGGGTGAGAAGTCGATTGGGCACTATTACCTAGGGTTTGTGCATACATCGCATTAGCCATGCTTTGGGATACAGTATGTAGACTAGCAAGATGCAATCGCTATGTAGTAGGTAGAAGAAAACTGTAGAGTTAAACAAAAACAAATAGTTCAAAAAGAGGTTGCAGATCCAGGAGAAATGGTTACCGATCGAGGAACTCAACCGTCGCTACCGATCGAGGAACTCAACCGTCGCTGGACTGATCTGAACAATCTTAAGGAATCCCCGCTCCACCGCCGTTGGAAAAGGCAAGATATAACTGATGCGCCGCCGTGAAACCCTAAAATTACCACCAAAACTAGGGTTTCTGGTAAATTCTCCGGTGAAAATTCTTGGGGCTAGTATCGGAGAAGATAAGAAGACAGGATCGATGAAGATTCCTGCTCTTGATACCATGTCAAGTTAGCCGTGGCGATGGTGTTGCCGAATTTATGTAAAGGCTAGGGAATCTCCATGGGAGAGGAAGAGCTGTGCGGAAGCAGAACAAATGAATTGATTAATTGGAAAATATCTGTGAGGCCCTATTTATATTATGGGCCGAGTTACACAATGATATATGGACTGAGAACTCAATATACAATTGGGCTTGTCTGATTACAAATATACTACACTATACTACACAGATTATACAGAATGTACTAATTGTCCAACTAAGCTAAGCTAATCAGCTGGTGACTGGGTATGCTTCTCAACAGTTTTCTCGAGATCTCACTGACAATAGAGGACAGTGCATAAACGGTGTCAACAAAACTTATGAAATATTCACCTTGAGATTGATATCTTCAACAGGTAATTTGAGGAGATAAAACAGAGCTAGAAAGTCTCCAGCACTCATATCCATATCAAACACAAGATTCTTCCCGAAGTGCTTTCCCTTATGATCCGGTTTGTAAAATACTTCTCGGTAATAAGGAAATTGTGTAGTAAAATTGAATTTTCCAGCGTGTTCTGCTTGGTTTAAGGCCTGCAACCACGACGAACATAGCATTGGTTTATATGGTTAAACATCAGCTCAGTTGATTGAGAAAGAGGAACATACACGCTTAAATCACAGGGAAACATAGATTGGACTAGGATGTTGTATTCTATAGAATAAAACCAATTCAGACTGAGAAATCAGTTTCAAACTTACATCCAGAAAACTGACAAAGAACTCTCTGTCTAGTAAGCTGCTAGCATTTCGATTAGGCTTTGCTCTTACGGCAACAAGCACAGGCACTCCTCCTGGCTTGGCAACTTCTTTTGTATAACCATCCTGATAATAAGCATTGACTTATAGCAAGTGTGAAATACTGAAAGTGAGAGAAAAAAGAACAGTAATGCAAGAACAGAAAGAAAAAGAAGAAACACCACTATCTCATATCTCATACGAGTTGATAGCAAACATAAAATGTCGTACTTATTTTGGTAAGAGAAGGATTGACAATATTTATGACGACATACTCATATTGGTGATGGACGAACCTGTTTCGGCAGCTACAACAAATAATCTGTTACTAAGATGAAAACTGGAAAGCATATTTTCAGATAGAAACAGTAGATCACCTGGCACATGCCTCTCCCCTTCTTGACTATGCAAAATGGGTCACGAAGTCTAGTCTGAACATGGCCGCTGTGAACTCCATGTCTTTCTACGTTGAACCTTGGAGTTTTACTACCATCAAAAAATGGATTTGACCCATCTGATATACCATATGGCTTATTTGAAGTAACTACAGTAACATTGATGTACTCCATTTCTGCAAATTCATTTTCACCGTGGTGGTTGTGTTGTCTACGCATGATTGAAGCAGCTACACCGGACATAAATGAGTCCCACATAAAGTAACTCTGCATGCAACACATTCTACTCAGTAAATCCCATTTAACCTATGTTTTTAGTACCACAATGAATCTTATATATTTCTAGATTGTTACCCTGTAATATTGGTCATTAAACCAGGTATCACGAGTCATTTTCAATGACTTGAAACAATATTGTGCTTCATAGGTGTGCTGATTCTTCTCAAAGGTCTCAAAAAAGTTTTGAGTAACAGGAATAGTGCTTGTGGCATCTAATGGGATAAGAGTTATTGGAATACCCGAATGAATGACCTGCAAGATTAGCAAGATGTATGGCTACAAATTTCAAATTACGGGACTAAAAAGGGGCAGCCCAGTGCAGAAAGCATCCCGTATTCGCGCAAGGTCCGGGAAGGGTTGCACCCCCAACTACAGGACTACACTGCTAAACTAATAGAGAAACATGCAATACCTGATATGCCGCAAAAGGATCCATAAACATATTGAACTCTGCATAAGGATTGCTTGTATAATCTGTAAACAAATTGCCACGATTACCACATTGTTGAGGTTGGCAAGAGGAACTTGCAGTCTTTGGACAGCAACCTGTAGGATTCTTTGACCTTACGCCACCTCCCATAACGTAAATGTGCTCAACATTTTTCTTTAAATGTGGATTACTTAAAAGAAACAAAGCAAAATTAGTATGTGATCCGATAAGAAAAAACACTGTAGGGCCAGCAGAAACCGTTTCAATCATTACTTGCTGAACTGATGGTTGTCGAAGAGGTGAATACTTTCTCTTACCCTGTTACAAGTACCATATAAACAAGATTTTTTAACCATAAAGGAAATTATATAATATGATGAGGAGATTAAGCAATCATGAGATTAGGCTTCATCAAGTCATGTAGACATTACTTATCTTGTGCTCAGCCATTGATATACAAGCAAAGACTACAATACTAGCAAACATTAAAGATCACATTCTGCACCTGTGGAAGGAAGCTCTTCCGGAACCCATAATTTGAGTCAATGTCCAGACGTCCTCCTAGACCCAGAGGAATAGCTTGTCTATATCTACAATATCCAGCTGTACCATTTCCCTGAGAAAACAATGAGATGTTCGAAGCACATCCGAGGAAAAACAAACATCAGTGTAGATGATTTATAACTTGCAGAATTGATTTAAAGGTCGAAAAACGAAAGTCTACCTGATCTCTCTTCTTTTCATTTCTTTTCTTTAATTTTTTTTTCAAGTTTCAAGAAAGGTAATGAAGCTTCACCTGATCGATTATAGGGAGATATCCACCAACATTTGGCAGAATGGTACTATCAGAAAATATTCCACCTTCACCTCCCACACCAACAGCAATATCATCACGCCCCATCATGTAAAGAATGTCATATACTTGATTAACAGCATGTCCTGCATCAGCCCATGAATTTGTGCTAATAGTTACTGCCTGCAGCAAAATTATTTCCCAAATTATTCTCTTTGAGACCTTATTTATGAAGTGGATTACATTTAGCCAACCTGTCACAGGACCTACCACTCACAAACACTGCTTCAAGTTCAATTGGTTTGACGTACTTGAATGAACACAAAGTTTGAGGAAAAAAAACAGATTTTAATTACACATAAGCTACATTTGCATCAAGTACGAAAAGTACCCTTAGCACCAAATTACTCCTTATATTTCTATCTATTTAATCCACAACAGGTCACTGAACTTCTATCAGAGCAAATGCAAAATGCAAATGTAATAATCAACTAAAGAAAGGAGTACAAAACAATTGAGAATGAGGGTGCACCATATTTAGCTAAACAAGTTACTCCCTTTGTCCCAATTATGAGGTGACATTCGGATTTCAAGAATCTAACTTCTTAATTTTGATCATGAAATTACATATTTGAAAACTAGATAAAAGGTACTATAGGCCATAATAATTAATACTTCAAGATATTTAAGAGTCATATTAAAAGATCATTGTCAAAAAGAAACTATACTCTTAAAATCCAAACCGTGACACATAAATACAAGTGCAGTGAGAGTGAGAAAAGTACCTGCAAATCAATTTGGGATCTGTTAAGCTTCAAAAGGTACAATAAAGCAAGTATATCATCAGTACCCATATCTGTATCCAAAAGAATCCTACTTGGCACATGACCCTTTACCCCATTGTACAAACTGAATCCAACCATAAACATCAATAAAGCAACTGAACGTATAAATCCAAGAAACAACATTATCTCTTTATCTTTCAACACAACAAATGCTCAATTCTTTTAGCGGTTTTGAGACAGAAAATGAATTGATAAATGGGTTGCACTTCAAACAAGTTTTTGTTTAAGCTGGCTCTAGATAATAAAATTAACCAGCAATATTTTAGATATTTTTACATAAAAACAAAAGCTGCAAGTGTCATACATATTGTTACGTGCACAAACTGTGGAGTATAAGCTTTCTGCATGTAGTAAACGTAATAGTAAACCAAATATAGCAAATTTAAAATGGAGAGGTACGCCTTAATTGGATAGGACAAATTTGGTGTACATGCACCACATTGTTAATTATTTAAAAAGTGTTAGTATAAGATATCATTTTAATTAGTATCTTAGTTTAATTTTAAAATACTTTACGAGGATTAGGAGATTATTTTGTGTGAGCTTATATACGGGGTAAGTGCACGAAAGACCACTTTTACCACTGGTCTTTAGGCACAGGCCACTAATATCAAAATATTTAATTTGTGGCCACTTTCGCTTAAAAGATAGAACTTCAGTCCAGGGCCCTGGATTGAAGTTCAGTCCTTAAAGATGGAACTTCAATCCAGGACTGAAGTTCAGTCCTTAAAGATAGAACTTCAGTCCAGGGCAATATGGATTGAAGTTCAGTCCTTAAAGATAGAACTTCAGTCCAGGACCATGTTGACTGAAGTTTAGTCCAGTCCTTAACGATGGAACTTCAGTCCAGGGCCATGTGGACTAAAGTTCAGTCCTTAAAGGTAGAACTTCAGTCCAGGGGCCGTATGGACTGAACTTCAGTCAATGAACAGAACTTAAGTCAATATTTATTTAGTAAAGGCCCAAAAGTGGCCTCTAGTGTAAGACCAATAAAAATAGTGGCCTCAACTAAATACCAGTATTAATAGTGGCCTCAAACTAAATATCAGTATTAAAAGTGGCCTCTGAGCGAAATTTTTACCTAATATACGAATTGATTAATATGACAGTGCTAACTAGTTTTGAAATAAGTATGTTATAATCAGCTACAATTGAATGATAAAAGTTTATGTAGAATAATGTACTTATTCAGTGTATGTAAATGTAACTTTTCACTATAATCTTTCACACAATTTATAATATCAACTAATTGGCATCTTGATTGCTTGAGCGTCCGAATGCAAAAAATAATTGTAAAAGAAATTATTCCACAAATATGAGAATTCCAAAGCATTGGTAGATGAAATGTGAACCAAATACCGAACCTTGATATACTCCGATAGAATACACTTTCTGTTGCAACAAATAAATTTTTCTACAATTTATTTTAGTAGGTTAAAATTTGGAGTACACAAGGAATAAATCGAGATATCGAGTACATATTCTCTTTTAACATAGTTAAAGTCGAGTCGAGAAGGTCCAAGTGGGTGACCATCAAATTCAAACTCGTGACACTACAGTTCTGACCTTTTGGCCATTGGACTACCCCATTGGGAACAACCAGAGTATAGTGATGCAAATTATACATATTTACATGTGTCATGTGTGTAATATGTTGATAGCAAAACATTTTCCAATGCAGAACAACATGGACAAACTTGAGCTTTGCATTCAATCACCGTACTGCAGAAAGCAGAAAAATCTATCCACATGCTGCTAGTATCAGTTTAAAATCGCCTCCATCGTCTGGCCCGCGGGTTCACTGGTAATGTGGTTGCACCAGTACCAGGAAACTCCCAGTTAGCAATGATACCGTCCCATCCAGAGCTTACGAGCATAGGGTAGTAAGGGTGCCAATTGCAATCTCTCACTGGTTCCTGATGGTAACCAAGTTTTGCAACCTGAGCTCCACTCACCTACAAATGGAATGCATTGTGATACCTGAGATGTTAACAAGTTCATTGCTTCCAAAACCAAATCTAATGCTCCCAAAATAGGGGATGTGCAGCTTGACCTCTTGTTTCTATTTATTTATTTTGTAATACTGATGTGCTTGCGCTCACCTCAATTATTCCACCGGATACCCGATACCTCCTACCAACACAGATGCCGGTTAACCCTATCTACCAAGGCTTACACATTGGAAAGAAATCACCAACATATTTTGCCACTGCTGGGATTTGAATTGCTATCTCTCATGGATTTCAGACCCCCATATTATATAAAGCATATCTAGCCTCGGGAAACTATTGAAAGCCGTAATAAACATACAACTTGTGGGAAGAGTTCCTTCATGCTCAAAACTACCTAATCAAACGAGACAAGGGCCCGAACCCTGACTAGCCAACTCTTTTTTCCTATTCTTGATCATGAAATTGGATTCATAACCTTTCTGACGCTAATATTTTCCTGCTCAATCATCAAGTTAGAGAAAAAGAAGTTCCCAACAATATGTCCGCCAGTCTGTCAGATAATCACAACAGAAGTAATTGGCCTAAACAGAAGCAAACAGTCAAAGCTGCGGAAACTCCACTGCATGCAGAATGCACATGTCCAAGACCTCAAAGCACCGAGTTAGATTAAGAGAAAAGATTCACTAGCTAATGAACCTCACATACTTATGATGTATGAAGCAAGAAAGTAAGATGTTGGAAAGAGAAAAGAACAAATCAACTAAGGGCATAAAACTCCAAGCATACCGTATCATAGATATAAACAGAAGAATCGGTTGATCCAGTATAGATGTACTTTTGCGCTGTGCTGCAAGATTCAAACTTTCTCAATTAGACTACTCCCTACACATAGCATCAACTACCAGAACTAAGCATCAAAAGGCACCATTGAATAAAGTACAACTCATAAGGTTAATAGATTCATGATAAAGCTTCTCATATTACAAATGAAGTAAATCCTTCTATTAACTATTGAATATACCAACAAAATAATGGACATTGGTCTTGGGAGAAGAGGTCTCACGAGAAAACATGAAATCCAGAAATCACGACAAACGATAAGAATGATGCCACTACGTGATTACCAGACATCAATTGAACACCTCAAAAAAACTTAAGCATTCGAAAATCTGAAATTTTCTTGAGCCGCTACAGATAAACAAATATGATATGCAGAGAGAAAACATGAACCACCAACCTGTGTGCAGGAGAGAAATAACAGCGTATAAGAGTGCGCAAGACTGAGTGGCCTTTATAAGTAGCCAATGAAAGGTCATGTGGGTTTCTCTTATTTCTGACATGCTCCGGGTAGTCCATCCATCTGTAATCCCAGTCATAACTTCTAGGCCTCGGGGAGCTACATAAAGAAAATAGGATTATTAGCACAATGAGATCCTTCTTAACACTTGAGTGGCAATCATTATTGTACAATTCCAAATAAGTAAGTTTAACCAATAAACCTACACCCTGAACCAATGATTTCAAATATCTCGATGAAGGGGAAAGCAACTCTCTCATAGAAGGTGTTTCCATGATTCAAATGCATTGACAAGTCATATATTGGAGCACGAGCGAATAGAAGAAAAAACACTACAAGCACTAATTGTGCCCGTAGGTTGGGAAAGAGGAAGATGTGGGAACTGGGGAGGAAAAAGAAGGAAAGGGGATGGACAACACAAAATACTGAGAAGAAAAAAGGAGACAAATGTGAGACATACTAATTAATGTTAGAAGACATTTTCCTTATATCCCAGAGCTTGATTGCCTGATCTTTCCCATTTGAGATAAGATATCGGCCATCTCCACGAGTATCAATATATGTAATGCCTTCTAAATGTCCAATAAGAACCCCCGCTGCTTGCCCTCTAGTACCAAAGCAACGCCTATCCCAAACCTGAATATGATCAAGAACCCTTTCTCAATCAATAAGGCATATACTTGCAAATTCAAGAGATAATACTAGCATTTTGGCAGTCCATGAGATTCCCAATGAATCCAGCAATGCTAGTTAAAAACAAGCTTCTTCAACAACAAACTGCCAAAATCATTAAGAGGTATAAAGCTGATATTCATACAGTATGCAGAAGTATAAAAGACAAAAAAGTCTCATATAACCCGCATAACTGATTAATAAATAACAGCCCCATAGAATATACAGTAAACAGCCATTTGCCAGCCTGGTGTTGG